>CM041295.1:46327627-47705127 GCA_023052935.1 Piezodorus guildinii
AGTTACAGTTTCGTCCATGTTGTACTCTCCTTTGGAGCATTTGTGAAGTTTGTCCGTAATATGACTTCTCATAACAATTTTTACAATTTATTTTATATACGAAATTTGTAATTTTTCGTTTTGGTATCTCGTCTTTTGTTTTTGTGTTTTTTTTTTCAATTTTGTTTACCGTTTTTTTCCCGAATTTCATTTCCCACATCAAGCCAAAAGATTAGCTATCAAGCTATTTGTTTGATTTGATAACTCGTTTTTTTTTTTTTTTAGTATATGGATGCTAATGTTGTCGTTTTTATGCTTAACACAATAAGAATTAATTAACAGTATAGTGAAAGTTACTTTTTAAATATCATTACTTACATTAAATCTGAACCCAATAAAACTCCAAAAACAACTTGATATTCTATCAATAAAAATTTAGCAAATATAACTGTAAAACTTATATCGAGAAATGCACCTCTTTGTTTGTGGAGGTAAACTTTTAGCGAGTTTGGGAGGCCATGTTCTCTTCTTCTTGAGTTTTTCTTTCGTCCAAGTTCCCTTGTCTTTTTATGATTTTCTTTCTTTCTTTCAACGTGGTAACACGTATCCTTAACTTTATCTGAAGCAACAAGATTTTTCGTTAGTTGGTATAAGACCTTTAATTACAGAAAAGACGATGGTCTCGGAATCTTCTAACTTCAATGAAACTTGAACATAATTTCAACGAATGGAGCTTTTCCCATTTGAATATTATTTAATTATTAAAAACATTACATCATTTTTAACGATTCTCGGTTCTGCCTTGAAAATGTTATTTGTATTTTTTATTGGGTAAATCGGATATTTTTTATATAATATATAATAATATTACATACCTTGAAATTTTAAAGTTATTAATATAACGATCCATGTTCATGTTCAAAAAAAAAAAACCTATAACACTACTAGACCTATAAGTGTCTTGGGCTAAGTAGCCAACGACCTAGCCATGAGGTAATTAGGCCTTGGTGACGCTCAGCTGGCAAGTTTTTCACTATTTTCAGGTACCCACTTTATAGAAGCTGGGTCTGCCTCAGGAGTGAGAATTTCGGATTACAAGGATTGGATGCGGGAAGAATTCGATTGCTTTGTAGATCCCAATAGCTCAATACCATATGTCCAAATAGGTCTAATAATGAATATATAAATTATTTTTTTGTAGTAGATGGGAAGTTTTGAACGTTTGTCAAGTAAATATTGCAACAATAAGTCATGTGTGAGGATTCCAAGATTGGAGATGTCAAGAGTCCTAAGTAGTAGGTCTGTTTAACAGGGATTAGTGGCATGTTACGAAGGGTACAGTGGGACAGGATTTTAGCTTTTATTGCTGAAATAATTCATTTTATTGTGTACAAAATCTTAATATTTTATTTTAGCTGCCTAAGTAAAGTCAAAAAGAGTATTGGTATTTAAAATATCTGTAATTATTTAATTTCAACATACTGTTAATTTTTTAATAAGTTAAGTGACTATTTGTAAACTAATTTAAAGGATATTTAAGAAACACTATGAAGCATAGATCAGTTAATAATTTATAGATTAATTAAGTAAAATTCATTTGTAGAGGGTTAATTTAAACAAACAAAAAATGAGAATAACTCTCGTGCCTAAACATTGAATTTTTGATTTCATACCTTTGTTGTCATAATTAACTTATTAGGCGTTTTAATGAAATGACAGTATTTCAATACTTACAACCTATATATGAATACATTTTTAAGATTTGTTCTTGGCACACCGAAGAGGTCTCATGTGACCCATTTATACAGTGAGTTAAAGTGGCTCCTTCCCTCAAACCGCAGACAACATTTCCTTGGATCATTCCTTTACCAAACTATCAATTCCCAGCTTCCTCCCTATATCCACTAACTTCTGCAATTTAAATCGTCCGTCCGCTCGCTCCAAACAAGATCACGCCATTCTGACCTTTATATTCCTGTCTACAGAACAACAAGTTTTGAACATTCCTTTCTTGTCCGCTTTACTACTATCTGGAATTCCCTACCTACTCAAATCCGCCATGCTTCTTCCCTACCATCATTCAAGTCCCAGCTGTTCGAGTACCTATTGTCATCTCAAACAGACGCTCCACAAGCCAGAGTTTTCAAATCAAATATCTACTCAAAAAGAAAATTTATTAGTTATTGTTCATGATTCTGTATCGATCAATTATTATGAATCATTTTCAATGTTAAGTTTTGTTCAACATATTATTTAGAAGTTATTCATTAATTTTACTCTTTTAGTTATTTTACTCTTTTGTTTTATTGTATCCTACTTTTCTTCTTAAAGCTTTGTAAATAAAAATTAATTATAATCCTTTGGTCTTGTGGCCAGACACATTGTATATATTAATTGTACATATCATATTGTTCTTAAGGGACCCAGTCCCAGAATAAAAATTATTTTTCTATTCTATTCTATTCAAGTATTCTCATTATTATATCGTATTAATCATGAATGGAATCCATACACCGTGCGTATCTTGACAGATTCATTTCAGAATTAACTAATTCTTTTTTTTTAACCACTCTACTAGTCGATTTTGGAGTTAAAGCCTTCAGTTTCACGCTGGAAAATTCATCTCATGCCGATTTCACATCCTCATAGTTTTCAAAGTGCCTTTAGGAAAATGTGCCATCGACCGGAAAATACCGTAGTCAGGTGGCGCGAAGCCAGCAACATAAGGAGGGCCAAGAAATCCGCTTACTCTTTCAAATTAGGGAAAATTTAGTTTGAAAATTCAAAAAGAGTGTGGCCAATTTAAAAAAAAAAAAATCTGTCTCATCAAAGAAAATTTGAAACATGAAAAATGTACGGCATGAAGTGGCTCTTCTGGTTCACCGATTTTGAGGAAAAAGTTACTGTAACATCTCGGGCGTATATTTGTTTGAAATTTAAGTACCTTACGATTTTTCGTTTTCGAGCTAGATTTACCACAAACCTTTTCACGTGACTTAGTTATTTGGACTCAGGGGACCCTAAAACGTACACTTCCGTTGAAAAGTGGGATTCGAAATTGTTTTGCAACGCCAATACTTTCCCTTACTATGTATTACATACATAATAATAATAATAGGCTTACCGAACCCGAAGGTTCGATGCCGATACCACCAAATTCCGCCTAAACAGACTCGTCCAATGTTCACCGTTCAAGGCCAAGCCCCCGATCGAAGGATCAGCCTTAACGCAATCCTTCCATCGAGGCTTCGGCCTACCTTCCGGACTCCTACCAGTCGGATCAGCGAATACCAACTTTTTTGGAATCTGTTCCTTACCGTGCCCAACACTTTACTTGCCCATTTGAGTCCGCGAGCTAAGTAACTTATCAACTGAGTAATAACAGGCATTTCCCACCTTTAACCGGGACTTTATTTATTTCTGGATTTCATTTTTTCTTGTTATCATTGAAAATAAATACTTGAATTTCTCTACGTGTGTATTACATACAGACGTATGTTAAAGTCAAGGTAATCCAATAAATTGATCCAATCCTAAATAAATGACCGAATTTTTTGTTTCTTGTAAAATTAAAATTTCTTGTAAAAACATGGCAATTACGTACTCGCAAACAGGAGCTTATAAGCACAGTAGCCAACTTAACAACCCTACTCTACAAAAACTGGTCTAGATTTTTTTTTTTTTTAATTTAGGTAAATAAAGATTTTCATATTAAAAATCTATGAAAATAATGTATTGTTCTATAGCAGGATTTGAGTCGCCATATGTTTCTCAGATATTGATTTCCTGATTAGGAAAGTGGATATACTGAAATATGGCTGAGGTCCAATTAGCATTGTTTCCAAACCCTTCCTTCTATTCTTGAGTATCAGTTATCACAACGTCTTCTATTCCTTTGTGTCTCAGAGTCTATATTAAATTCACTATACTGTTCTTGGTTGCTCGTGTTGCTACAGTAGTAATTAATTTAAACATAAATTTATATGGAATATTATATATTTGACCTTAATATGAATAAAAAGGATAAGATGGCTTGGATAGCGGTAAAACATATTAGAAAATAGTGAAAAACTATTTATTATCCAACGTTCTGACCCATGTTGCGGGTCTAAAAACATAAGAAGATAAAAGTATCTTTTATACATATAATAACAATTAAAAACACATAAATAAAAAATCTGGTTCGGGCAACACACGACTTACATTTAACTCAACTGTTATAATCGATTTAAATAATATTACTTATACATCAATTTGAAAAAAATATTTGAAGTTGATTTCATTAATACGTGTATTCATTTTAGTTTGAAAAATATGATTTAGATAAAATAATATAACTATATTAAATTGTTAATCTGTAATACGTTTATTTCCTATTCGTTACTTAATATTACATTTTACAACTTTTCGTATCAGATAATATGTTTTCTAAAATTTTCTCTTTCCTACGGTATTTTATATTATACGTCTGTATTACTTTTCTTATTAAGAAATAAATAATTACATAAAAAAAAAATGGTTTTGCTCTTTTATCCTTTAGTTGATCATCACATTCGTTCAAATTGTCTGTCCTTCATAAATTTCATTAAAACTATATTTTTAATTTTTAGAAGGTACAAGATTCAAAGTAGTCCAGAGAAAGAAGGTTTAAAATATCGGCATTTAAGCCCTGTCAGACTATTTCAACCAGAATAAAACCTACATGATACTAAAGCCCATTAAATTTTACATCAATAAAGCTTCCCGATGGAAGCACTCTAAAATAAAGATAAATAAAATCCAAATATCGATATGTAAACCTTGCACGACTGTTGGCCTAAAATACTGTAAAAAGAGTTTTTTATCACTGCAATTATGTTTTATAATGGATTTACTGCAAATAACTGCGTGCGAAAAAGGCAGAATACGCAAGGCGCTCCATCAATATAATTTTCGATTTCTCTGGATCGTACAGATGTAATTTTTTTTTTCTTCGAAGTACGGGTAGAGGGGGGGGTTGCTACCCAGCTTTTGAAAGGGAGGGGGGAACACATTAAAACATACACCCCACTCATATTTCTTTCCCCGGTTGAGATTTAATAAGATAGGCAGGGCAGGCACAGCTGGTGTCGGGCCACACTAAACCCGTCGCCTCCGCCGGGTATAAACTGTCTCCGAAATTGGAGCCGCCCCTTGTTGTAAAAATATATCAATAAAACGGGGAAGACAAAAATATGCCATGTTTTTGCCCTGTATGTTGGGGATCGGTCACGATTTTTTTTTTTTTTTTTTTTTTTTTTTTTAACATGTTGGATAATAAATATAAAAATAATAAATAGGCCGATCGAAATTGAAGGTTGGATGCCGATACTACTAACTTTTGTCTACAAACTTCAATCCAAAGACTACCGTCCAAGCCCAAGTCTCTATAATCAGACTTCATACAATGCTCCCATCTACGCCTCGGGCCTACCTCTCCATCCAAGGCATAGTCCAGGAGCCAAATGCATCCAAAATTCATCGAGCATACATCTAGAAATATTTAAAAAAAAAAAAAAAATTACTATACCTATTACAAAAATGCATTTATTGCTGTCCTAAAACTCTTACTAAGCATCTAATTAATTTAATGAAGAGATCAATTATGTCACTTTTACTAGTTTTAGCTCATCGAACATACGATTAGTTTTTGTTTTAGCTAGTTTATTATGTCTCAAAAATGTCAAAAATACATTTATTGTGGTTGAGAAACTGGTACTAATGACCACTTGTAGAGCAGACGTCCAGCGAAACCACGTGGAGGCTGGTGGCCCACGCTAAGATAGTCCGTGGTGTGGCTATTTCAGTGCAAATGAACTTAAAATAAGACTTAGAATGAAGTTAAAAATGATTATATTATACACTGTAATTGCGAGATTATACTTTTTCTGTGATTTATATCAGATTTTAATTTTGTTTTATTATATAAAATATCTAGGAATTGGTTATTTCTTCTGCTATGAGTAAAGCAATAAATAAAATTCCAATATGAAATTATTTAAGGCTGTAATAAAAGATCAATTTAATTTAAAATCTATTTATTTTTTTAAGCCGTACAAAAAAGTAAATAAATAAAAGTGATCAAAACAGCAAAAGTATGAAATTGAGATAATGCCAAAATTTTAATATTTCAGTTTTACATTTAAAATATAATAAATTTAATATGTGCCTATATCATGAATTATTAGCACGTTTAAAAACATAATAAAAAAACTTTGTAATTCTAACATTGATAGTAGAAAATTGTAATCATCGAATATATATATATATATATATATATATATAATATATATATATATATATATATATATAAAAACTATTTCAATTTATAGAATAAAAATCTACAACAAAATCCTACGTAAATATATGATCAGTCCTTTTATAGACACACCGTCTTATACTATTTTTAGAATAACTTCCAATATTTCTTATACGACTATTTTTGTTAGTTATAAATTTGAAAAAGGATTGCTTTTTCGCTTTTTTTGCTTTTTTGCTTTTTTTGCTTTGTCGCTTACTAATCTTGGTAATTTATTCCTTTATAAGAGGTACTTCCGATTCTGAATGCATGGTTTCAATTTAAGTAATGAAAGGCATGTGTAGCAAACGACGACATATCGTCGTCTGGCACTAAAAGGGTTAATTCTTCTACAAAAGATAAAAACGGGTTTTAAGTTATGTTTTTTTTTTTTTTTTTATTAACAATCACCACTCACAAGTATAATATTTTTTGTTGAACCATAAAGTTACAATGCTGTTAAAAACATATTGATATATAATAGAATCAAGGCATCGTAACATTGGAAAATTAATTTAACCGAACAAGAAGAGATATGATCGTAATCCAAAAAAACTAGTATGCCCGGAAAAATCTACACAAGGTTCACTAATTTGCATATAAAAATAGATGATCAGTTAATCTTTACGGCCGTTGACAATCCACAATCCAATGGCTTAAATGAAAGTCTAAATCAGATGTTAGTAAACCGCATACGATGTCGATTGAACGAAAACTTTAGAAGAAGACCCTTAATTAATCATGGATTAATCTAAATATTTTTTAATTAAAGGTATAAATATTTAGCTATATATCAGTCGTGTTTATTTCCTTTACCGTTAAACTCTATATCCATCATGTACGTTTCATTATGCATAATACCCGTCAGACTAAGTGATGTGTATAGCGTAGAGGAGTGGAAGGACTACATATCTCAGGTGTGTTTATAGGGTCGCTAGGAGTACACTCAATAGCCCTTTAGATTTACGACACATTCAATATTAGCTGGGATGAACATAACTCACTGGGAGAATCGCGGTGGCCCTAAAAGTGAGCCGGCCAATGTCTTGTCTGAGGGGGAGGATGTCAGAGAGAGGCGAGATGGTCCATAATCTCTCCAGTTACCTTACTCCGCACTACATCCGTTTTATGTGATTTATTTATAGAAGCCGACGTCGCTAACCTTCGACCCTTTCTAATGATCTTGAGCCCTTTTCATGACCCGACTGAATGGTTAATAAAGATTAGTTTTAGTACGTGTTTACCGGTGGTTTCATGTATGTTGCTAACATGAGGTTATGAATTGGAAAATTGATTAAATATTTTGTGAGATACAGTTAAGCTGTTTAATAAATAAAAGGAATTTTTAACAAAAAGCCACGTAAAAAATTAACAAAAATTAAAATTAAAAATTTGATTAAAAATGAATACACAAGTACCAAACCAAAAGTAAGAAAAACAAAGTAAGCAATTAATTAATACATCAACATTGATAGTTTTAATTTTCTTCCTCTAAATTACATTTGATTTTGTATATTCTATAAAAATAACTATATTATCTTGTTAGCATTAATAAATAACAACTAAATATGTAATCTGTGCGAATTTGAAAAACAACTAAAGGAGAAAACTGAAAACATATTTTTTTAATGCAGTTTTTTGTTTTTGAACATAAAAACAATAATATACTGTTTGAAAGCTAAAGATTTTAGAAAGATATTACCTCATACACAAGCTTTTAAAAGTTAATAGAGAGTGATGAAAAGCCGATAAAACTAACTGATTATTTTAGATAATAATATAATAGATTTTTTAATAATATAAAAATTCCATTTAATTAATTCTTTAATGGTTTCACTCATTTTTATCTCTTACTTTACTTGAAAATTTTAAATAGATTTTAAAAACAGAGGTAAGTGAAAGTCGTGTGTTGCGCGCACCAATTTTTTTTTTTTTATTAATGTCTACCCTAATTGTTATCTTTATTATTGTAATTTCTTTCTTCTTGTTCTGAAGGTTATAATTATGCCTACTAATATGTATCATAAACATTGTAATGGGTTTGCCAGTATACATCAATAACAATAATAATAACAATAATAGGCTTACCGAACCCGAAGGTTCGATGCCGATACCACCAAACTTCGCCTGCACAGACCCGTCCAATGTTCGCCGGTTAAGCCCAAGCCTCCGAGATCAGCCATCGACGCTTCGGCCTACCTTTCGGACGCCTACCAACCAGTCGGTTCAGCGAATACCAACTTTCTCGGAATCCGTTCCTCACCGAGCCCAATAACTTTACGCGCCCATTTGAGTCTCCGCGATGCTATCAACTCAATTATATTCACGGGGTACATACTCCGCAATTCAGCGTTGTGCAATCTTCTAAACTTTTCGGACCAAATATGTTACGCAGTACCTTATTTTTGAAAACCTTAAGCCGTTGTTCATGCTTCAAAGTAAGCGGCCACGTTTCACATCCGTAAAGAACCGTCGGAAGAACAATAGTTTTATAAATTCTAACCTTTAAGTTTTTAGACAGAAGCCGCGCGCTATGTAATTTAGCAACTGAATAATAACACGGATTTCATTTTCTCTTGTTATCATTGAACCTAAATACTTGAATTTCTCAACGTGTTCAAAAGTATGGCCAGATATAATAATATCATCAAGATCGCCACCATTTCTGCTACTAATCATATATTTCGTCTTATCGGTATTTAATTCGGGACCTATTTGTTTACCGGTTTTTATTAACACACTTGTATTTAGTTGTATGCTCGTCAATAACAATAAATAAAAATATATATAAGTAAACACAAAGTGAAGGAAAAGCCAATTGCAAAATAGAAAATGAGATGTAAATATAAAGAATAGTAACTAGAAAAATGAATATTGAGACGTTGATTTCACAAAAGGTACTATATCCAGTCAAGGAAATTTAACAGAAGCACGAAAACGTCTCATTCCTATATTATTAAACCAGCTAATTTGATTTTTTTCACACTAAAATCTAGGTTTGTTTTATAGTATATCAATAACGCTATATTAAAGATATAAAATAAAATTATTTAGTATGATTTAGAACGAAATTAAATGTGAAATTAGTACTTTTAGAAAATACTTGTATTTTTAAATAGCGAATAAAGGAATTGAGTTTTTAATAAGTAAAATCAAACAGAAGATTTAGATAAAACTAAAAGATGTAAAAATACAGATGTCAAAATATAAACTTCCTAAAAACCGTACTTTTGTATCTTTTGCAGATCTGTTGATTTCCAAAATGTACTATATCCATTTTAGGAAATTTTACAGGAAGCGCGAAAATCTCTCATTCCTATATTATTAAATCAGCTAATTTGGGTCTTAAAATTTAGAATTATTTTTTTAATATAATAATAACATCATATTAAAGTTATAAAATGAATTTTTTAAGAATGACTTCGAACGAAAATAAATGCGTAATTAGTACATTAAGAAAATGACCTTATTTCTAAATCGCGTTTTTTAAGGACTTGAGAGTTCATTAGATAATATCTAATAGAATATTTAGATAAAACTAAACGATGAGAATACAAATATGTAAAAAAATCAATTTCGTAAAAAATGTCCTTTAGTACCTTTTGGAAATCAACGTCCCTATTATGATTTCATTCTTCTCGTTCTGAAGGTTATATTTATGCCAACTTATCTGTATTATAAACATTGTAATGGGCATTGCCTGAGTATATCAATAAAAATAAAATAAAACGAAAATATATAATGTAGCATAAAGTGAAGGAAAACCCAAATGCAAAATAAAAAGTATAGTAACCAGAAAAATAATGTAGAAAATAAAAACTGAGACGTTGATTTCCAAAAGGTACTATTTCCATTCTATAAAATTTTATAGGAAGCGCGAAAATCTCTCATTACTGTATTATTAAACCATCTAATTTGATTATTTTCGCATTAAAATCTAGGTTCGTTTTTTATTATATTAATAACGCCATGTTAAAGTTATGAAAAGAAATGTTTTAGTATGCTTTGGTACGAAAATATATGTTATTGGTATCTTCAGAAAATATTTGCATTTCTTAATCGCGATTTTAATAGTGTTCATAAAATCAAATCAAATAGATATAGATAGAACTAAAGAGTGAGAGGAGAGGAAGAGAACACATTTAAAAAAAATTAATTCCATAAAAAATGTGGTTTAGTTTCGTGGAGAAATTCCTTCCTACAACAAACTTCCTCATCATCCAGTCCTATCTCACTGACAGATCCTTCAAAATAAATCACAAGTGCTCCTTCTCTTTCTTTTTGTACAGTCCGCTGGCGTCCCACAAGGCAGTATCCTCGGACCCATTCTCTTCACAGTCAATACAGCTGACATCCCAACCAATCCTAACACCTTCCTTACTACGTATGCTGATGACACTTGTGTGTTATCAGTCAATAACCATCCCACTATTGCCTCTCAAACCCTACAATCCCACATCTGAGACCTTCAGGTATGGTGTCAGAATTGGAGAATTAAAATAAATTC
The DNA here is from genome assembly GCA_023052935.1 of Piezodorus guildinii. Lineage (NCBI taxonomy): Eukaryota > Metazoa > Arthropoda > Insecta > Hemiptera > Pentatomidae > Piezodorus > Piezodorus guildinii. The sequence continues at coordinate 46,338,430 of CM041295.1, forward strand.
AGAAAAATCCCACCAAATAACCTTTACCCTCCGTCGTAAACCAATGACCTCCTATCCTATAGTATCCTTTACTAATATTCCACTTGTCCCAGTCGAACAGATCCGCTATCTAGATTTCCTGCTTGACAAACGTCTCGCACGGAATCCGCACACTAGACCGAAACGACAAGAAACTACTCGCCGCTTTCGATTACTTCAACACTTACTTGACAAACGCTCTAAACTTCCACTTAACTACAAAAGACTCCTCTAACATGACTATCATTAGGCCTATACGGACTAACGGAGTTGAGCTTTGGGGCTCTACTAAACCTTCAAATTCTTCCCAGATCCAATCCATACAATCCAAAATCCTTCGTAAATTCCTCAACCCTCCTTACTTTGTCACAAATATACTCATCAATAAAGACCTAAATATTCAGTTTGTTGCTGATCTAGCCCGAACAAGACATCACTCCTTACAATTCTTCTTCAAGTCTGTTTCACGCCATTTATCTTTTGTCACATTTACTTGTTGTACTTTGAAGTACGGCTGTAAATTTCAATAAATGATGTTTAAAAAAAAAAAAAAGTATCGTGGAGGATCCGTCGAATAGTGGAGGATTTCAGGGAAGACTTTAGTCAAGATGGAGTACTAGATAACATATTTCTTTAAAAGGGGTCCGAAATACTTGGTAAATCACAAAATATGATCAAGAGATCTATTCCTCGTAAAAGGTCAGGATGTTCGAGGCATATTGAGCCTGTCACAGAAGCCGCCTTTTGTTCATGGTTGAAGCTCAAACCGGGAGTGAAAGGGAAATTTCGTCTGCGGTGAATTGAGAGTTTCACGCAACAAGCTACTAAATGAGGTCTCCTTTCAATATCCAACCTAGTCCTAACAAATAAATACATCAAGCTCATTATTTTTTTTAATATATTTTTAGTTTCACAGAAACCTAAATATGAAAAAAGCTGTTGAAAAAAAAAAAACAGACGATTTTCACTTATCTTGGTTAATAAAATCAATTTAAAAACTATTTGACTTGAACTAGCCTCTTTTAATTTATTTTATAGTAATATACTTGTTTTTTGTTATCTTATAACATTCTGTACAACAGAAGATTATTTTGTAATTTTTATTATCTAATTTTGATGTAAAAAAGTTTGATTATAAATATTATATTATGTTAACGCTGAAATTTCAGCATTTATTATTCTACTTTTTCTTTAAAAATTCTATCAATGTTAACCCTAATTGTTATCTTTATTATTGTATATTCTTTCTTATTGTTCTGAAGGTTATAATTATGCCTAAATATAAACACTGTAAATGGCATTGACTTTAAAGATGAATACACAATTTAAAAAAACCTATGAAATAAAAATAGAATTGTAAATATTTTAAAGATATGTTTTCGGTTAAAGATAATATTAATATAAAACTGTCATGTAAAATAATCACAGAAATGTATCCTCTATTAGTCACTTATAATCAATTATTGGAAACAGCTTTGTAAATATAACATTTCTATACACAAAAGATAAAATCATTGTGCACAAAGAGTATAAATTTATTAATAAATCCAAATTCAAAAAACCTCTTCTATAATAATATATTTAACATAATATAAATTTCACAATATTATTTACGTTTCGAAGCCTTTTGTATGTAATCAACTGTATCTTCAGAATATTGTAATCAAAACTAAAAACTACAATATTACATGTTTGCATTAAACTATAACATTCAATATACAATGTTATAAAATTTATATCTATAACTTAAACAAATTTATAAGGTATTGCGTAAAATATTTAGTCCGAAGAGAGATGAGGCCACTGGGGAGTTTAGAAGGTTGCACAACGCGGAATTGCGGAACTTGTATCCTGTGAATATAATTCAGCTGATTGCATCGCGGAGACTCAAATGGGCGAGTAAAGTTGTTGGGCTCGATGACGAGCGGATTCCGAGAAAGCTGGTATTTGCTGATCCGACTGATAGGCGTCCGAAAGGTAGGCCGAGGCGTAGATGGGAGGATTGCGTTAAGGCTGATCTCGGGAGCTTGGGATTGATTGGTGAACATTGGACGAGTCTGTGTAGGCAGAATTTGATGGTATCGGCATTGAACCTTCGGGTTCGCTAAGCCTATTATTATTATTATTATTATTATTATTAACTTAAACAAATTTAAAAATTCGATGTCCCTTATATTAGATCAACATACCTTCCATATTTGAGATTTGAATATAGGTCAAAAATGAACTATTCTTATGTTCGGAAAAAAAAAATTTACCTAAAATAAAATCATCTTTTCTGTTCTACTTGGTTATCAAATTGTTTATTTAGAACTTCTTAGAAGAAGTTAATTATATTTGATTAATTTTCTGTAACCTATAGAGTTAAAAGTACTTTAGAGGAGACAAATAAAAAAATACGGCATTTAATCCCTGTCAGACTATTTCAATCAGAATGAAATCTACATGATATTAAAGTCTATTGAATTTTAAATCGATTTTGGGAGCCGTTTTCGACAAAATCATAGTGAAAAATGCATATTAGTATTCAATGGCTTTTCTGGTTGACCGATTTTGGTTGAAGTAGTTTCCGAAACATCTCAGGCATATATCCTCCATAAAGATTAAATCTCAGTTATATACAACTTATGGTTTCGAGCTGGACTTAACCCCCTTCCCCGCCCCCCCACATACCTTCTTTGCAACGTATTGCATTTTTATATAAAGTGGTTACGGAGTAGAGCTTTTGGGCTGGAATTCTTTCCGTATCCAATCCCTACAATCCAAAATCCTCAATGCTCCTTATTTGGTCACGAACAAACTTATCTTTAATGACCTTAATGTTCCGTATGTTGCTGATTTGGCCCGATCTAGATACCAACTCACCGATCAGATGGCAAACTCCATTCCCACCCTAATCCACTTGTTTCAATCCCTTCTCCTCTTCAATTCCTGACAATCCCCCGAGGCGTCTAAAAAGAAGATGGCCCCGAGACCTTCTAGTTTAGGATATTTTTAGAGTGATTCCATTGTGAAGCTTCTCTACATGTGTTTTATGCCTTTCTATATTCCACTCAAATTTACTTGTTATATTCCATTATACAAATGTAAATTCCAATTAATAAATAAATAAAGTGGTGAGATAGTGAATCTGCCTTTGATTTACTGTTAAATGTTTATGTTAACTCCATTATTAAATTAACAGGCCCTTGCTTATATGTCCGTAGACTAACGTGTATTTATTCGTATTTTGGTGTCTTTTAAATATTATTATTATTTTTATCTACATGTCGTTTGTAATCTCTACTGTTTGTTTTGCTTAGTAATATTCTGCACAGTAAATTTTCTTTAGTGTATATGTATTATTATTCATATATGTTATCTCATTTATGAAATTTATTATATAAAGATATTTATAAATAAATATTAAAAATAAATATAGATTTGAATTATATAAAATATGGAAATATTTGAAATAATAAAAATATTTATAACGTTTATTATATTAAAATATTTATGTTTTTGTATTTTTCTACTGTACTTATTAACTTATTTTCTTCTACTTATAAAACTATTCAATAACCATAAGTGGACAAGACTCCATTGTTAAGATGTATGTTAAGCCAATAAAATATTTAATTAACCTATTAACTTACTAATTCTTATTTTTCATCATTTTCTAATTGTTTTAAATTCTCAGAGAATGATTGAATTAAATAAACAATAATTGTGTCCTCTAAGACAAAAATATTAGGGTGGGATATTAAAACAGCCTTTGATTTACTGTTAAATGCTTATGTTTATAATATTATTAACTTAATAGTTTTAGTGTGATAGAAAATGAAATCTTCAAGACAATTAAATATACGTCAACATATTAATTTTGTAACAAACATCCCTTAGTACCTGAAGAATCAATTTATTGCATGGAGTTCCGGTTAATTTCTCATTATGTTCCCATGCCAATATACATATGTTTTTATTATTAAATTGTCGGATGACATTAAACAAATGATTGTTTTGTCTTACCTTTATGAGGGACATGGTAATTTGCACCTAACACGTATTTTCGGTCAGAAAATCGAATTCGAAAAGTTTCACGATCGCAACAATTTACCTTTCTATACATTTCATAAATAGGTAAGTAAAAGAAATAATGAATAATGTAAATACTGCAATCGTATATTACAATTATTAAAAGGTTGCCAAATTATTTAGCAATGAAATTATAAATGTAGTATAAATAAAGGTACAAAGACGTAAATGGATATGAAATGGAACTAGATTTAAGTTTATAAAATAAATGGAAAATGATCTTTCAGCAAATAAGAGAGCGACGAACAGTAAAAAGTAACAATAAATTTCAACCTCAAGTAGAAAAATCAAGTAGGGCAGAGATTTACTAAGTTTTTAACCATACTAAGGGAAAATCATTACTTATATATATATATATATATATATATATATATATATATATATATATATATATATATATATATATATATATATACATATACCTCCATTATAAAATCTCAAAGGCAAAACAAATAAAAATTATAAATTAATATAAAGGTAAATGATGGCTAGTAATTAATATAAACAATAACAAACTATTGGCTCGAGGCGTATATAGTAAATTAATAAATTTGTACATTACTAAATTAATGAAGTAATATATGTTAGATACCAGTCTATATTATAAGTTAAATAGTTTAACTACGTATTTTCTGTTTATAAGTACATAAACAGAATCTTCTACATATATATCCTACATAATCTATTATTGACTCACCTCTAAATGCAATCAGCACGTAGACAGCCCCGCTTAAAGTCCTGCAACATAAAATTTTATTTTAGACATAAAAAACAAAAACACTTTAAACAATACGAAATATAACTTCAAATAAACTAGGAAAGATAATAGAATAAAATAAAATAGATGAATAAATAATTTTGTATAGGGACTGAATCCCTTATGAATATCACGGAAATACAGTTAAATAATATAATAATTAAAATTTTTAAATTAATAATATAAGTAAAATTTAAAATAATATAATCTGTCTGGCCAACTGACAAAATTAACATAAATACTTATTTACAATAAAGAAATTAGACAGAAGAATTAAAATATTTAAAAAAATATATCTGGAGACAATTGTGTTCAAAAATATGAATTGATAAACAATATCTATAACACTACCTATTATTTTCTTTATTATAAGTGTAATATCTAGAATTGAAATATCATACTTGTTGGGCGTCAGTATGGGATGACAGGTGTTGGAAAAGTTGTGAGTTGGATGAGGAATGAAAAGCAGCATGGTGGAAATGAGTAGGTAGGGAATTCCAGAGAGTGATAGAGCGGGTAATAAATGGACGTATAGTTCAGAATGTATATTTACTATTTACAAATAATATCTGATATTTATGTATAGATACTTTGAAAATAATATGTGCGTTTGTAGAGATCATATATTGCCATTCTTTAATAATAGGCTAAAACACGTATCAACGAGTTTCAGAATGCTAAAAGGTATTTTATACCATTGGTCTGCGTGTGTCTGTTAAACATTAACAACGAAATAATGAAAAACTTTTTTTTGATATATAAAATATCTTAGGTGAAATTCTATAAAACTATGGTCTATAGCAAATTTTTTTAGTTATGCCGTCCTTCAGAGGGGACGTAAAAAAGTGGTCTCCAGCCTGAGCGATGTCAGGTGCTCGTGAAAGATCCTCATCTTAAGTAAACCATGGTAGGCAAAATTTAGGATTCCCACTGTTGCATGGTCCGATTAGCCACATTTGCAAAAATTAACGTAAAATAAATAATTAAATAAAATGAAACATTAGAAAAATAGAATAAAGAACATAAGAGCAATAATTTTACTTACACATACATGTTAGCTTACATACATATACTAATACAGCAACTTTTTTACCACATCAGAAACGTCACTTTACACCATGCATTTTGCATATTTTTAGGTCTTCCTCAAAAAAAAAAAAGCTTCAATTTTAATTAAATTCGATATATCTATGTTAAATTTAATGGATCCGTCGACAAATCCCCGACGCTCCTTACTTTGTTACCAACAAACTAATCCATAGATATCTGAATATCCCACTAGTTGCAGAAATTGCCCAAAAAAAGATACACCTTTCATTCTGAATTACCCGCCCATTCAAACCCGCTAGCCCGCATCCTCTCATCGACTTATATTCCCGATAATCCTCAGAGGCGTCTGAAAAGACGGTGGCCTCGACCTGCTGAACAAATAAACATTGAACTACTACCGCTGGGTAGATTCTTCTCATGACTTTTCAAGCCAATTGTCTGTAAATAGCACATTTACTTATTGTACTATGTAAATTGTATAGTTGTAAATTTCAATAAAAAAATTATTAAAAAAAATAATAATAATTTAATAGACTTTAAGGTTTATGCTAATGGCGTAGGTTTTATTCTGATTGATACAGATTGAAAGGGCTTAAATGCCGACATTTTAAATTTTCTTCCCCTGAAGTATCTTTAATTTAGATTAGAAAAAAAAAATACACAGATATATATATATATATATATATATATATATATATATATATATATATCTTGTTAGCATTGATGAAAAGTGGGTAAATATACAAGCCGAACGAAATTAATAAGCGACTAAAGGAGAAAAAAAGCAAAGATATTTTGTTGGATAAACATTTCTTTTCACGAAACGTAAGTATATCAATATAGATGTATGATACTGTTGAAAAGCTGAAGATTTAAGAAAACATATTATCTTATAAACGAAGTTTTGGGAGGTAATGGAGTAGTATTGAATTGTGGACAAAGAGAAGTTTTTGAACTTAAAAAATTTAATTTTTATATGATTTAGTCTAAAACATTTGTTTATATCCAAACAATGTAATGTTCATTTCAATTTTAAGCTGATTAAAAACTTAATTTAAAAAAGCGTGGTGTGTTGAATCTTAAGTGGAAGTCGTGTGTTAAGCGCACAAGATTTTTATTTATTATTACTTAAAAAAAAGTTTAAACCAGTACTAACAAAAATATGGTATGAAATTTTAAGAATAGGTCTTTTCAGACCGAAACGGAGGTCATGTAAGTAGACAAACCAGACATTTATTCTTGAGACCTATTTTTCTGGAAAACAGGGCAATAGTTGCACAACTTGGGATGGAGTGTTTATAAATTTTAATGATGGTGTTATGTAGGGTATGACTATTTCAGGAGATGTTTCTTTTAGAGGAATTTTACAGGCAGTCCATCTTATCAATTTTATTCAATCCTAATAAATATTATAGAAGATAATAGATATTTTATTTTTAAAATGTAATAATAATATAAATTAGATGAGGAATGAATTGGATTTTAAATACTTCAAGGTAGGGACGTCCTTCTTTACGTCATATAATTCTATATAGCATAAATAACTTTTTTTCGGTTTTAAATACATTACTTTAGCATAACAGCCTCCTATTCCAACGTGTTCAAACCCGCAGGTGGTACTAGGATTCTTTAATAAGAATATATAATCCTTAATTATGCCGTCCTTCGGATAGGACGTTAAAAGGTGGTCCCGAGCCTGTGCTATGTCAGGTACTCGTAAAAGATCCTTATCCTAATAAAACCTGGATAGGCAAAATTTAGGACTCCCATTGTAGCATCGTCCGATTAGCCATAGTAGTATTAAGTGACGTTAAATAAACAAAGACATTGGTTCGCGCATATTAAGTTCTCTTAATTAAATTAAAACAACACCAAATAGTTCAGTTATTATAAAAATTATGTTAAATATAACAATTATATTTTTACAAAATATTTAAATATTTTGTTTACTTATTCTGAGAATTAATATGAATTGAGTTGTATGATGAAATTTCCTGATAGAGACAAACATATAAAGAAACTATAATCAAATTTTTATATTTATTATTATTTCCACTAGATGAAATATCCCGCAATGTTAAAAATGAAATAATTTCATAACCAGCAAAAAGAGCAAACATATATATTACCGTTAGAAAGCTAAAGAACAGTGTTGAATAGTGGATAAAACTAAGCGATTTTTGTAAATAATAATTTTTGTTGTTTGATGTATTAAATCTGAAACACATACGTGATTCTATCGAAACTCAAGGTAACTCTTCAACTTTTTTAACACTAAGTTCATTTGAAAGTTCTCAAATTTATCTTAAAAGGAATATGAGTGAAAGTTTTGTTGAGAGCACAATATTTTTATTAGCTTTAATGTTAGCAACAGCTAACATTTTATGACTCAAACGTGATTTCTTTAAGAATACATATACGTTAAAAAAAATATTTATACAATATTAGGCTTGAAAAAATGAAGTACTTTTTTACACCTTTAGAACCTGTATATGTGACACCTTCTAACACCTATTTCTTTATTTTCACTATAATATAATATAAAAAATATAGAAAATATTGCAATCACAGAGATTTTTAAATTCTCACCTTCCTCAAAATGGTTAAACTCATTTTGATTTAACTATGTATATTGATATAAAATTAAATAAGCTTTAATTTCATGTAGTTTTTATTTAGATTGAAATAGTATGATAGGTTTTAATTGTCAAGTTTTATTTTTATTATTATTTGATTAAGTTTATATTTATGTAAATCTTTAAATTAAGGTGGTAAGAAAAAGTGAGCTGTCCGCACCTTTTATATTTATTATAAACGCGTAGATTTTTATATTTATTTTGATTGTAACTTGAATAGTTAAAAACATAACTCACTTAATATTCAGTCATTAAACATCTCGATTTCAGACCTTGCACGGTCATTGTAACGCACTTAAAGTTTAATTAAAAAAATAAAAATATTTTTCAACAAGTAGGGAATAAAGAGAATTTATTGAAGGGAAAAACAAGCTAAAAATACAGAGAGGGTTTTTAAGGTGAAATACGTGTTAAAGATGTATATTAAGCCAATAAAATATTTAATTAACCTATTAACTTACCAATTCTTATTTTTCATAATTTTCTAATTGTATTAAATTCTCAGAGAATGATTGAATTAAATAAACACTAATTGTGTCCTCTAAGACAAAAATATTAGGTTGGGATATTAAAACAGCCTTTGATGTACTGTTAAATCTTTATGTTTACAATATTATTAACTTAAAAGTTTTAGTGTGATATAAAATGAAATCTTCAAGCCGATTTATAAGAACTTTTATAATTTTTATATTCATCTAAAAGAAGTATTTGGATAAGACTAAAATATTAAATTACAAATACGTCAACATATTAATTTTGTAACAAATATCCTTAGTACCTGAAGAATCAATTTATTGCATGGAGTTGCGGTTAATTTCTTATTATGTTCCCATGACAATATACATATGTTTTTATTAATAAATTGTCGGATGACATTAAACAAATTATAATTATTTTGTCCTACCTTATCTTGTATAATTGTTTTGTCTTACCTTTATGAGGGACTTGGTAATTTGCACCTAACACATATTTTCGGTCAGAAAGTCGAATTAGAAAATGTTCACAATCGCAACACTTTACCTTACTATAAAAGTAATGATGCGAAAGTAATAATGAATGATGTAAATACTCTAATCGCACATTACAATTATTAAAAGCTTCCCAAATTATTTGGCAATGAAATTATAAATATGGTATAAAGAAAGGTACAAAGACGTAAATGTCTTAATTATATTTATGTAAATCTTGATATTAAGGTGGTAAGAAAAAGTGCGCTGTCCGCCCCTTTTATATTTATTATATACGCGTAGATTTTTATATTTATTTGGATTGTTAAAAACATAACTCACTTACTATTCAGTCGTTGAAACATCTCGATTTCAGACCTTGCACGGTCATTTTAACGCACTTAAAGTTTAATTTTAAAAAATATATATTTTTCAACAAGTAGGGAATAAAGAGAATTTATATGAAGGGAAAAACAAGCTAAAAATACAGAGAGGGTTTTTAAGGTGAAATACGTGTTAAAGATGTAAATGGTAAGAGAGGCCTTTTGTACCTCGCTGGTTGGTCATTGGAGAAACAAGGCAGTCGCGCCCTATATTTTTACATACCATTTTCATACTCCGCGTCACGCTCTCAGAAAAGTTTTCAGATATACATCCCTGGTTTGGATAGATAAAAATTAATTATGGCCGCCGAGTTTGAACTTTCCAATTAACCGGAATGAACTACCATCGATGGAGGAAGTAACGACCGACCGCTGGACTTTTTTTTTTTTTCGAATCTAGATTGATCGGATTCGGTGCTATCAGAACGCGAAATCTGTAACGAGATCTTTCATTTAAATCCAGGGAATATAAGGGAGCAGGGCTATGAAGCTGATGTGTTTATTGCACATGGGACAAAACAAGAATTTTCACCCTCTAGCGTATTTGATAAATATATTTATTCAATTAAGGAATTAAAAAGTTTAATAGCAATTGTAATTTAATTAATCAGTTTCTTTACAAATCTATTTCTCTATTATGCTTTAAATATTGACATCCTCAAGCTCAATAATTTATAAAATATTGCATTTAATGTTATAGTAATTGTATTCGTTTTAGCCCTGATGATGATCCACAATGGGGGTCAAAACGTTGGCATAAAATAAATAGTTAGAAACTACTTACATATTTCATTCGCTAACCTCTACCCGGTATAATGCCTTCCAGTAATTCTTAAAATTATAACTTTATTTTATAGTTGTTAAATCAAAAAAACTGATGTAGTTAAAGTCTTAGTGTTGCGAGCACCAGATTTTTGTTAATAGAATCTATTCCACGACGTTAATTAGTTGTACATGATGATTAAATAAAAACTAGTTAAATACAGTATAGTTTTTTGTTTTAATTTATCATTATTATTACTTATTTTTTTAAGGGAACCTTAGGTTTCCTCTCTCCCACGCCTTAGATTGTAGAGATATAAAATAAATTAACTCAATGAATTAAGGAAGGTTTAAAAAATTTAATTTATCCCAATGTTAATCGTAACTTTGGCCGAGAAACTGAGCGGACAAACCAAACAAAGACTGGGTGATAACGCAGGTTCACTCGACCAATTTAAAATGTAGCCTAAAATATTTTTCCTTGCTCAGCATCCCTATTACACACAACCCCTATATCACTCCCTTCAGGTATAAATATAATTAATTTTTTTTCTCAAAAAATATACACTCTCGTTCTGTTGAAATTAAACAATTATTCAAAATGTTTAGTTGTCAATGCCATTGATCCTAATTTTAAATTATTATGGCTATACAACAAACGATTTTATGGATTAGAGAGGTGAAAAAACTTATAATCGTAACAGTATATATTATTTCTGAATAATTTATTTTGGCCGTGGGGAGACACATGGGAGCCTCTGTAAAGTATCCCATCATTAGGGAAAATGTAAAATCTACTTCCACAATCGTTGGCTTAACTAAATTTTTTTTTTTTTTTTTACTTCAAAATAAATTTTATTGAGTAATATTCCAACCGGTCTTAATTAGAACATTTATAATAGTGATCAGTACAACATTCATACAATATTTACAAAGCTATGAAATTATACACAATTAAGAATCAATAAAATATTTACAAAGTCTAGAACTCACTCATACCTATATACAATCCACAAACATGCAGCACACTGAGTGGATAATCTAGCCAGTGCTAGAACTCCAATACGAGTATACATGTTTACAAGAGTTCTCGGGGCCACTGCCGTTCAACCTTCTAGGGGGATGGTAAGGGTGTGTGGTGCTGGATAGAGATTGAGTAAGAGGATTGGTTTGATGAATAAGGATTCTGATGGAATTGGGAGAATTTTAATGGAATAAGGTCTAGAATAAATGGAATATTTAGGACTTGGTTACCATTGACTATTGTTCGGAGGAATTTGGATTGAAAGAGTTTGATATTAGAAAATTTGGTATTCCCCCACACTTCAAGTTCATAGGTCTAGAGCTAGGTTTCAGTACTGTTTTGTAAATTAGCAGTTTGTTTTTAATAGAAAATGGAGATTTTCTGTTTAACAGTTCTTATAAATGACCAAATCGTCGGTTAAGATATTGGCGTTTAAGTCTAGTATGAGGGTTCCAAGTTAGTCTTTTGTCTGGAATGAAGCCTAGATACAGGACTCTGAAAAAGACAACTGGAGGGCAGGATTGCAAGGTAATATGTTTGCAAGCTTAGAAAAGTAGGACCCATTTTTATTTTTATTTTTTGGAATGGTTCTTTTTTCAAATCATATATTGAACTAATTAACATGATAATGGTACCGCATTTTTATTTAAAGTGTATAAATATATTCTTTATTTTATTTATTTAAATTAAATAAAATTCCTTAGTTTTTAATTACCTAAGTCTGTTTGAAGCTATTAATGTTACATTAATAGATCTGTCATTATAATCATTATTCTCAGTATAATTTCACTTTTTCTGTTGCTTTAATAATTGTAAGAATTATTTTTTTTTAGTCCAGTGCCAAAAGAAAATAATTTTATTTAAAAATTTCCAACGTTTTTGCTTCTTATTATATAAATTATTTCCAATTACGATGTCGCGAATGGAAGCCGGATACGATGACCGATGAACTACTAATGACGGTAAGCCGAGGATACATAGAAACTGAAAAAGCGGTTCAAACATTTTATTTGGAATAATTATGCATGATAAACACTTGGAATTGACCCTAGAGGTCGAAACGTAAATTTTGAAATAAAAATATTTTCTTTATGGATTGGGCAAAAAAAAAAATATGTCTTACAATTATTAAACCAAAAGAACAAGTAAAATTATGATGAGGTAATGTAAAGAAGGATATTTTCTGTGCATGCCTTTCGAGTTATAGGCGAAAAACTGGAAAAAAAAGTGCAAAACATTATAGGTTTTTTGACTCCAGAAAGTTACTACCTGTGATACTACATACTACCTTTAATGTTGCAAACTCATATTCCTTTTATTTAGGCCCATTAAGCGGTATTAAAATGATTTCCAGCTTTGTCCGAATCAATTTGTAAAGATCTTAAATTTTAGCCTTATTTTATTGGGCTATAAGTACTTACCTATCTCTAATAGTGTATAATGATAAGCTCTTAAGAGAGTAAAATAAATTTACAAAGAAATTATCTGTGGTATAATAGTTTTAGTCTATGAATTATTAGAGATAATATGAATATATCAGAGACGACTAAATATTTCTTTACATCCAAAATTTGGGTTTCTTCAACTAATTTGTTTACTTAAATTTATAATTTAAATCGAAATAAATATATATATTTCTTGTATAATCACTACCTAAACGTCTGACATCTATTATTAATAAAAGACCGATTTTATTTAAATCCAGTAAAAGAACGCCCAACGAGCGACCAAGGTGGAAGGTAGAAAAATGCTGTAAGAAACATAATTAAGGGGGGGATAAAATATAAAAAACAAGGTGGTTGGAAGTTACCGCAGTGTCCGGTCTGCTGATAATGCGCAAACTAATAAATTAAATACTGCTATTAATAAAATAAAACAACGGATTCTCTTAAAGTATCAAAATGATCACCTACAAATGAAATACGTACTTTAAAAATGCAGGCACCCTATTAATCTAAAAATGCAGTATATGACGAATCCTTAAGAACGGTATTCCTTAAAACGACAAAGACAAACTATAATATTAAATATTTTTATACCAATATTATTATTTAAAATTAATGTTTGTTTTCATAATTTATTATTGTCATCTTATTATTGTATTTAAATTATTAAATTTTATTTTGTTTGTTTTATTATATTCGTACTATCCAGAAAAAATTAAGTTTTTTTGAGGTTCTATTAAAGGGAATGAGTAGGCATAAGGGCTAGGATCTTGTGTTGATATACTGGACTCTCTGTCTCTCCTCTAGAGCGGGATGAACATATTGTAGATATACACGGGTTATTTGGCAAAAAGATTGATAAAAATAGGTTCCTAGGAAGTATTGCCGTCGGAATTTCGGGTAGAGCCATTTCAACTCAGCGTACCAAGTGGAGACATGAGAGCGCCTAAGAATTCCAAATATGAACCTAATGAAACAGTTCATTAGTCTCCTCAGCCTCGTCTAAAACCTCTCTGACCGTTCTCCAAACACAAGGCAGCCATAATCGAAGTGGGGGAAGATAAGCAAATAAACTAGGAGATGCGCGGGTTTTAATAGGTATTAGATCTCGTAGCCTATGAAACTGTTCAAGGGTTGCAATAGACCTGGAAATTTGGGAAATGTGATTAATCCTTTGCTTTTTGAGATTTGTGTTCGGTACTTCAAGACGGTCGCATGTATCCCACCTCTTCGACGAGTTGAAGTGGTTATCTCCAACCTTTCGAAGACAATATTTCCTTGGATCATTTCTATATCAAATCATAAACTCCCACCATCCATTTTATGTTTACAGCCTCCTAGTTTTCAAATCCTCAACCCATCACCAGGAAACAAGATCCCGTCTGTCCGATCCCCACACTCCTTTTTATAAAACCAAAAAATATGATTGCTCCTTTTTAGCCCGTTCCACTGCCTTATGGAATACCCTCCCTTCAAACATCCGTCATGCTTCTTCTCTATCATCGTTTAAATCGCTCCTCTTTCAATACTTCCTTTCTCTTCAGTCAGATGCAAGCTAAGTTTTATTATGCAAATTTATGTATAGTGAATTTTACTCTAACGCACTTACTTTAATGAGACGTAAAAGTTACATTTGATGTTTATTCTTAGTTATTTATTTCTAGAAGTTGTAAATAGAGATGACACTATGGCCCTTCCTTCCTTTTTCTTTTTTCATCCTTGTATTATTTAATTGTAGTTACATTTTGTTTTAGGCCAGTTATAAATTATTTTTTCCATAATTGTTATTCTTAAGGGACATTGTCCCAGAATAAACTTTTTTTCCCTATTCTATTCTATTCTATTCCAGGAGAGGTTTTGGTCGATTAATACTCCTAGGTTTTTAATATGTTTGTAGAAGGCGGTGGTTGAAGAAAGTAAGGGGTAACAGGTTTTACATTGAAAGTTACAAAAGAAACATCCATGTAAATATCTATACATATAGTAAAACGTTTCATAGAATATTTGTAAGAAGAAATACTAATTCCATAATCAGATTACAACTAAGCAATTCAAAACTATAAGATTAATTAATTGAAATTGGGCTCTTTCAAGAAATATTGGAGCCTAGGCCACTTCCACCTACACGCAAACGAAACTAGGCAGTCATTAGTGGCCTAGTGTTTGTTGTCAGGGCTTGAAACATTTGTGCCCGCCGAGGAGGGATTTGACTCGCAAATCAGAGAACAAAAAGAGAAGCCGGCGCAGAACATGTTCATTAATCGCCCCACGCTAAAGCTCAATCGCAGGCTCCGTTTTTTATTATCTCTAAAAAAATGTAGATATCAAGGCTAAAATCACACATTAATTCAAGCTGGTTCACGCATTTTATCAATAATAAAAGTAAGCGAAAATTAAAATATAAATAATAACAGGGAAATATAGTATACAAGGTATCCTAAACATTGCTAACCCAGGCATTGCAGAATAAGCTACTGAGTTCCCTACGAAATATGAAGAAAAAGTATTTTTAATGTCAAACAAAATATACATGGGGGTCCACCTATGAAAAAATATAAGACATATGTGAACAAAAGGATTATATTGAATCAGATCAAAGACCCAATAGAATCCGTTTTTAAAGGAACCATAGCAATTGGCTATACTTATTTTAACAAGTTTTAATGATTATGACACATTAATTAAAAGTCTTGAAAATCCCGAAACGTTGACTATATATAATTATGAAGTTGTTACCGGAATAAAATAAAATTAGAAGAGTAAAGTGCTTATTTAATTTTAAAAACATATATGAAACTTCCTCAAGTTTAGAAAATATAAAGAAAAAAATATTACCTTGCATGGAAAGTTATATATAAAGGTAATGAAGAGAAATAAAAATGGGATAAAACTAAGTGATTGTTGTAGATAATAATATAAAAGGTTATTTAATGAAAAACATGTTTCTATTGAAAGTCAATGTAATTCTATAACTTTGTTTATCTCTAACATTATTTAATAATTCTTGAATTGATTAGTAGATAGCATATGCCAGAGCTTTCTATGCCAAAGGTCGCGGGTTCAAATCTGCAGAAGGTCCTAGGATTTTTAATAAGAGTGAAAAATCCTTAGTTATGCCGTCCTTTGGAGACGGTGGTCCCGAGACTTTGCGATACTCGTAGATACTCGTTAAAAATTTCTATTCTAATAAAACATGGATGGGTAAAATTTAGGACTCCAATAGATTACCATAGTAGCTTAAAGTGACGTTAAATGAATACATGCGAGTGTAAAAAGAAATTATTTTAACAAACATATTAAAATACCCTGTACCTCAACGGCTATGGAAGGATATGATTAGGCTTTGGTCACGCTTGGCCTCCAGGTCCCCCATCCAGCTTATTTTTAGATACCCACTTTATAGAGGCTGGTTGTGAACCATGACGGTCTTCATGTGCTAAGGGTCTAATGGTCGTTTTACGGCTTAATAATTGATTTATCTTAAATAATTATGCCTGTCAGGGTTCGAACCCGGGACTCGGAGAACATTAAGTGCTCTATAAACTATACCACGCCGCTCCATAAAAATATATAATTTGTAGAAAGTTAGGCAAATTTAATTCATTAAAAAAAATAACAATGATATGTAAATATTAAGCTTAGTAAACCCAAAGGTTCGTACAATGATTACTGACTAAACACAATCCTCCTATTTACGCCTCGGCCTACCTCTCAAACTTCTACCCGTCGCTTCAGCACATACTATCTTCAAGAATTCAAATATACACATTATTACATGCCCATTTGCGTTGCCGCAAATATATCAACTCTTTTATACTGATAGGATAGAAGCTAGAAGTTATATATACATTTGTACAAATTTTCGTATATGTTTAATAAGATGATGTATACATTATTATTATAACCAAAGACTAACTGTATTAGTATAGGGGATTCCCCCCCCCCCAAAAAAAAAAAAAAAATAAATTCTCTTTAAAACAGAATAAAATAGTTTTTAAAAAAATTTTAATTAAGGAATGATGGTAAATTTCGAATACTTCTGAGACCCACTGTAAATAAAAGCCACGTAAGAAGTTGTACCCTGCGGTCGATCCTGTTCCTTTGAAACTACTCACTTTTAATCTCCTCTGAAACTCTACTTCCAACTCCAAACTAGCAGAACCCCAATTAGCATAGTATAGCACTTCCAAGCTTCTAAGTCGGACCTCCAAAGGGAAGGTCTTCCAAGATGTAACCACGTCCAAGAAGAGATAAGATAAGACCAGTGGAGAAACCTCCTTGACAAATGAGGTCGTAGGACAAACAGGAAATGGAACAATCCCGACTCTATAACCGAGCTCTCGTCATCCAACATCTCTCTTATTGCCGCTCCTATTTGAAGAATCCATTTGTTAGCGTCTTCAATTCCCTCTTCAAGTCCGCCGTCCAAGGTTGCGGATATTTGCAGGAAATGCTTCAGCATATCGCGATAACTCAATCTTCTTCCTTACTTGAGTGGACGCTTTGTGACTAAGGAATTCCGATGTTTAGACAGAGCTTCCACTCACTTGGCTAATCGGCAACAAGGCATCTGCACGATATAGAGACTGAAGTAAATATTTATTTAGTAATATTACATTATGTCCCACAACGGACAACGTTAACTGTGATAAAAAATTTCATTCACAAAAAATTAGAAAAATAAAAAAAAGAAATATTAAAGAGAGCAAAAATGAAATCAAGGTTTAAGAATTTGAGAAATAGGGCTCAAACCCGGAAGATGGCTATATTATTTTCTTAAATATAGTACAAAATCTTTGGTTATGCTGTCCTTGAGGGAGTGTAAAATGATTGTTTCGAGCCAGTGCGACGTCAGGTACTCGGTAAAGATTCCTACCTAAATTGAACCTGGATAAACCAAAAACGTTTACTGTAGCATCTTTAGATATGGCTGGTAGCAGAAATTAGTGTTAAAAAAAATAAATAAATAAAATAACATTTTTTGTTTTGTTTTATTTTTCATTGTTTTATACAAGTTTGAAATGTGGCCGCTTACTTTGAAGGATAAACAACGCCTCAAAGTCTTCGAGAATAAAGTATACGTAAGAGTTCCCGAAGAGGAATGAGGCCTCTGAAGAATTGAGAAGACTGAACAACGCTGAATTACAGAGCTTTTACCCTGTCAGTATAATCGTGTTGATAGCATAGTCTCAAATGGGCGTGTAAAGTCGTTAGTTGTTCATGGAAGGAATGGTACCTGTTTAGGGACAATTCAGCAACATGACGGTTGGTTTATGATAGAATGGATCATTATGGACGAGTTTATTTGCGACAAAGTTAGGAGTATTAATGATTTGGGATTGTATAGAAAGGATCTGAGAGAAATTCGATACTTTGTTAGAGCCCTAAAGCAAAACTCCATAAGTGTAGATTGGACGTACAACAGTCTTCGTGTATTTATATACATCATCATACCGCATCGATACCATAGTTAACAGTTTACAGCTAAACTTCAAAAAAATCAATAAATATTGTAATAAGTGGAAATTAAAAATAAATGCAAACAAGTCAGAAGCTATAATCTTTACTAAGCGCAGACCGAACATAAACCATCAACTTTTATTTAACTCAGTTCACATTAACTGGTCTAAATCAGTTAAATACTTAGGCATAACATTAGACAAATCGTTAAATTATACTGAACATATCAATAAAAAAAAACAAAAAATGTATTTATAAAATGTTCCCATATTAGCATAAAAAATCCAGTTTAAGCACTCAGAACAAACTACTACTATATAAAACAGTCATACGTGCCCAGATATGTTATGCATCGTCCGTCTGGAGCTCGAATTATAATACTAATTATAAAAAAAAATAGAAACAATCCAAAAAACATGCATGCGAATTATCAATAACTACCCACGATATGCTAAAATTTCAAAAAATGCTCTTTTGAACATTAAAACAGTATATTTACACAGTAACCAAAAACTATTTTGATAAAACAACAACTTCTGAAAACCCATTAAAACTAGAAATTGGTAATTACAACAAAACATCAATAAAGCGATACACGCACAAAAGAACCAAACATGTACTTTTAAATTAATATTGTAATTTATATTGTGTTGGTTTTTTTTTTTCGTGTTACTTTTCCTACTGTCTTAAACAAAATATTGTATGATCATTAGTAAATTCAAAGGACGATTGAAACTCTGTTATCATAAGAAAAGGTTCACTGAGATCACGAAACCAAACACATTTGTATTGAGTGTACATTGTAAATATTATATAAATAAATAAATTTTCATCTTTCTTTCTTCGTGTACTTGAGTCCTGAGTTGAAGGTTCGGGCGTTGGTCTAATAAATGTTTAAGTGGCCAAAACATGGGGTGAAAAAAAAAAGCTAAAAGTAGAAAATATTGAATATCTAAATAAATAAATGAGCACACACAGTACCGATCAAATAAAAAAAATCGAGTTTCAACTAGCTTCAGAAGACATCAGTGTTACACCTAAAAGTAAACCATTTTTTTTTTTATTTTAAATAATTAACAACGTTCAATTTGATGCCATTTTAAATACTTACCTATTTGACAATTTTTACAATAATTGTGTAAATATAAACCGAAATAATTAGATAAAAAACTAAAAAAAGAAAAATAATTTTCCCTCGCATATCTGGAAATAATAGATCAAGACTTGAGAAACATATTTTTGTGACTCCTTTCTGGTTGGCACTACGCTGTATGGATGAGAATCTTGGACAGTGAAGAAATCCCAGCAAAAAAAATTATTATCCCTGGAGATGGATTTTTGGAGAAGTTTTGTCGTGTCTCGATTAGGAAAAATCTCCAATAATCAAATAAGGGAAAGAGTGGGGGCCGAGCTCACCATTCTCGAAGAAATCAGTGGAAGAAGGCTGATGTGGTATGGGCACGTTATGAGAATGGACGAAGCACGTTGGCCTCATCGATTGGTTGAATACTGCCCGCGAAAGAGGAGAATACGGGGGGGAAAGACCTCGAAAAAGGTGGATAGAAGAGGTAATGGAGGATATGGCAGCCAGAGGTCTGAGACGACTGGAATGATCAAGATTATTGGAGAGACGGAGTACTGAGGACATCATTGCAGCACACGGGGGAAAAAAAAATTGTGTAACAATATAAATAGTAAAAGTGAGGGAGGAGTGACAAAAAAAAAAAAAGTTTTCAATAACAAGATGACTTTAAAATCATTACGAGAAAACTTAAGAATTTCAAAAGAAAAAAAATATTATAAACAAAAGAATTTTAACGTAAGATAAACTCAAAATTTTGAAATTTCAGACAGTTACGTTTGAAGTAAAAAACATTTGTCAAATGCTAGTATGACAGAATTATTATTATTTTTTTTTTTTTTTTAATAGTTGGCCCTCAGAAAGATTTTGAAAAAGCCTATTTTATAAATTAAATTTTTGCAAAGGATCAAAACGTTTATAACAATTTTTTTGTAACTAATTCATAAAAGAAAATGTGGGAGAAGGATTTAAGCATTTCTTGTTCAGCATTGATTAAAATAAACACTAGATAGTGCTCATAAAATAACAATATAAAGTTCATCTTAATTGAGTGATATTAACATAATAAAAAACCGCTCCAAAATGGAATTAATTAAAAATGACAATGTTTAACATCTTCCAGGACACAATCAGATAATATATTTAAACTATTTTCAGAAAGTTAAGAACCTTGTTTGGATAAAACTTAAAAAAATAATATATAGGATTTTCTGTTTTCTTTTTATTAGTACCACTTTAGTCCTGAAATTGATAAGATTATTAAGTAATAAAACTCTCCTACAGCATGAACTAGAGTTTATAATATTTCAATCCGATCCAAAATATTCCGTTTCCTTAAAAATGATAAATTTATTAAATGGTCACAAATCCGAAAAAATCGTGAAATGTTCCAAAAAAAAGACTTCTATTAAGAGCGAGAGTCATATAAAAGGAGACAAACAAATCAAAGAATCATTATATATACATAATTAAATATTCGTTTCTTATCACCTTAATTCATTAATTTAAGTTTTAAAATTAATTAAATCCGCACACAAGACTGAAAAGACAAGAAACTGAAGAAAAACTCGCCGCTTTCGATTGCTTCAACACTTACTAGTCAGACGCTCAAACCTTCCACTTAACTACAAAAGGCTCATCTACATGACCACCATAAGGCCTACATGGACTTACGGAGTTGAGCTTTGGGGCTCTACTAAACCATCGAATTCTTCCCGTATCCAATCTTTATAATCCAAAATACTTCGTAAAATCCTCAACGCTCCTTACTTTGTCAAAAATAAAATAATCCATAAAGACCTAAATGTTCCATATGTTGCTGATTTGCCCCGAACCAGATATCAATCCTTCCATGACAAACTCCTTTCCCACCCTAACCAATTAGTTTCAACCCTGGCTTCCTGTTCGATTCCTGATAATCCTCCGAGGCGTCTGAAAAGAAGATGGCATCGAGACCTTCTAGTTAGTTTAAAATAGTTACTGGAGTGCTACCGTTGGGTTGTTCCTCTACAAGTCTGTCTCATGTGATTTTTCTTTTAGCATATTTACTTGTTGTAATATAATTACAGTTGTAAATTTCAATAAATAAATTTAAAAAAAATTAATTAAATAAAGTTTATTTTAAAGTATTTGTAATCCCTAATAATAAAAAATGTGAATAGACCAACAACATCTATGTTAATTTATTTTTATAATAATCACATAATTTACAAACTAAAATTATAAATCAATAAATTTAAATTACACTGACCAAATAGGATTTCTTAACAAATCTTGAGGGACATTTGTTGTAAAATAAATAAAACGTAGATTGTTAAAAATGAACATTTGAAAACAAAATGTGATGAAAAAAATATTGCTGTTATATTACGACAAATAGCATTCAGAACACCTTCATTTATTTTTGTAATAATTACGTAAATAATGAGAATAAAATCGAAATATAAGTCTAAAATTTCAATTAGTTTTATAATTAACGACGAAATAAGGGTTATTTGCAATGTTTCATTTCCAACTCATGCTACATAGTTATTTAAAATAATGTTTATCCTCTATAATTAGCTTATATCAAATGACAATTAATACATTTCTGATCGTTACAATTTAATGATATTTCTGTAAAATAATACAAAATAATAATAATAATATCATTTTAATATTATATTTCCAGATAATAAAACAAATTTTTCGCATATCCAAAATGAAACTAAAAAAGCTAATTTTTTAGAATCTGTAAATGTAATAAAAGTTTCTGTAATAATAAATTATATCCTTAATCGTATTATATACGATATACCAATATCTTTTGTTTAAATTAAGGCATATTGTTACTACTTATTACTTCTTATTTTGTTAAGAAAATAAAAGAAAATAATATAAAAATATAAAACATTTACGTTTATGCCATGTTCGCCATTCTCATTTACTAATAAAGCCTTTTATATGTTAGATAATATTTGTTCAAAAATCTTCAAAATCACTAGTATGAACACTTTTATTTTTGCAAATTAGTGTTCAATTTCCAAAAATCGTTCTCCTTTTTCCTACATTGTATAGTTTTAAATATTTTCAGAGATTTATTTCAATATATTTTTTAAACAAGCACTTACGATAAGGTAATAAATGTACATAAAATATAAGAATTCGGTATCAAAACGCTCTTAGAATATTTCAATAGGCATAAAACCCTACTAATATTCATGAATTCTTAATTACTCATTTCCAAAAGGAGCCTAAACATGATTCTAAGAGACTTATAAAAAAAAGAAATTTGTGTAAAATCTGTTAAATAAAGTAGCTCATCTTACATACATGAAAGGAAGACTTTTAGTGTTTCATTTTAAATGCTGGTTTTCTAATATGATCAGCAACACATCATCTATGCATTTTTTCAACAAAATATGTTTTATAAATAATTTATCTAGATTTATATTAATTTAATCATTTAGGTAGTTACCACGTAAATTTGCAGACATGGCTTCTGCTAAGGGTAGTCCGTATAACTGTTGGTATATATATCCCTTATATTTAAAAAAATTATATTTAATACATAAATTCTATATTTATTTTTACTTTAATGGGTGTGTGATAAACGATTTTTTTTCAGTTTTCATCTATTAGTTTTAAACCTCATCTGTGAGAATATTTGTGGATAGTGTTTTTTTCTGATTAATTTCTAATACTGATTCTAAACTGATTATATCGATATTTTTATAAGATATTTTAATAGAATTTAAAAAATTTTTTGGGTTCGAAGCATTTGTTTATACCATTGGTAGATTTTAATTTTTCCGAAGTTTCGGCTCAGACTAGTGAGCCATCATCATGGGCATTACTGAGCCATGTCAAGCATAAACCAGTTTTAGCTGAAACGTCGGAAAAAAAATTAAAGTATAAAAAAAAAAAAAAAAAGACAGACCCCATTCTCTAAATCTTATTAACCCGTGTGTAATAATAATCCTTAACCCGTCCCTTCATACTCTTAATAATAATAACAATTGTGACGTTGAGTTCCAAAAAGTACTATATCCATTCAAGGCAATTTTACTGGAAGCGCGAAAAGCTCTCATTAATAGATAATTAAACCGGCCAATTTGGTTCTTTTAGCATTAAAATCTAGAATTGTTTTTTTACAATATTAATAACACCATATTAAAGTTATGAAGTGGAATGTTTTAGTATGATTTGAAACAAAACTAAGTGTGTAATTAATACACATGTAAAATATTTGCGGGGAGCCCGTGTCTTTGTGGCTAGCGCGCCATCTCTCATGCTACAGGTTGCGAGTTCGAATCCCAGCCCCGGCGGGGCTTTTATAAGGATGTAATATAATGGGGATTCACTCGCAGCCTCTCTCCCGGGTATGTGAGACCCGTCAGCCAAATGGTGGCCTCTCACAAAATTAGGCGTAGGGAGTCATGACCCTACACTATAAATTGCATCGTGAAAAGCAAGTGTAAACTCCCAGGAGATTACACCGCGAGGCCTAGAAAAAAAGGGAAAAAAAAAAAAAAAAATATTTGCATTTCTAAATTGCAATTTTAAAAGACTTGAGTGTTCATTAAATAAAATCAAAAAGAAGATTTAGATAAAACTGAATGAAGAGAATACAAATATGTGAAAATATCAATGTCGTAAAAAATGTCCTTTAGTACCTTTTGGAAATCAACGTCTCAATTGTGTTATAAAAAATGCCTTTGAACCATGAAAGGTTTTTTTATTACTTACTAAGTGTATAAACAGGCCAGAGAGCTACAAAATCAAACATTTCCAGCTCTTTTTTTGTAAAAATGTATCTTTACAAGTCACCGCAGTAAGCGGGTTCCCATTAAAATGTATGTATTTGTTTTGATACCTTGTGTATCAATGTACGTTTTTGTTTTCGTCCCATAGAAAGGTGGAAAGAAAATGTGAAGGCGTGCTACAAAGAAACTGCAGAAAAAGTAATATTTGTAGATGACAAGAGCAACGATGTTGGAACTATTTCATCTTTTATGTCCGAGAAAAAAAAAATAATAAAAGAAAAAAATGATATGAAAGCGCATAGGTTCTAAGATTAGCTGTTTCTGAATACTCTTTAATCCGCCCTCTTTCTCCGCACTCCTCATCGTTTGAACCATTTTGTTGATTAGTTTCTTTTCATGCATCTATTGACAGAACTCCCCCTTTCAGATAATCAAGAGATCTCATTTTTCTCTTCTTTTCACGTCGTAATTGTTTCTTCTTTTACTACTTATAAGAACACATTAAATAGCTGTACACAGTATGTGCAACACTGACCTAAAAATTACTAGGAAGATAAATTTAATAAAAATCTGGTTGGCGCAATACACGAGGGCGAATACGCTTGAAACTCTTCAATTATCAGTATTGCTGAACTTGGCAAAAACATTTATTAGATATTACAGTCGTGCTCATAGAAATTGCATCACTAAATATTCACTCAATTCAATTTAAACTATCGCATGTTTTAAAAAAATGCTGATTAAACGCACAAAAATTAAAAAAAAAAAAAAATGCTATTTTCCGTGAAGATTCTTTCACTTCATTTAATAGTCCAAGAGCTGAAAAAAAAGTTTCAATTTGATTTTTACATTTTAGCCAACTTGTACAACAATATTTTTTGTCTGTCACCTCAAACTGGTCGGAATCAAAAGTGGCAGCCATCCAAAACAGTCTAAATCCAGGGATTGACCTCATTTTAACATTATAAAGGTAAATATTACAGAAACCAAGCATTATACGAAAATATTCATAATAATATAAATTAATGGACAATGGTAAGCTTCAATTTGAAAACTGATAGATGTCTGTAGGTCTTATAGGCACCAAGATATCTTTGTACATATAATATATTGTGTCTTAAACAAAGGAATTGATTGACTTTTAATAGTTTTTAGCTCGATATCAAAGAAACCGCCATTATAAGATCATTTTCGTAGAAAAATACAATGTAAGCCAATTTTTAAGTAAGTACCGTTTTAAAATTAAAAAAAGACGTGCAAAGATATCGCAATAATTTGATTTTTACATGATAGCATGTACCTTAATCTACCTTTCTACATAATTTCAATGAATTTTGAGGCACTAGTCATAACGCGGCACCAGTTTTTGAATACCCTCCTCAAAAAATTCTGCCGTCTGACTTGTTAACCACTGCATCACAAATGTTTTGACTTCGTTATCGTCTTGAAGACGCCGACCGTCCAGGTGTCCAGGTCTTCAAGTGCAGGAACAAATGGTAGCATTGATTGCCTCATTACGAGACAGAAACTCCACTATCAATAGTCCTTTTCTGTCCCAAAAAACTGTGCACATGATTTTCCGGGCAGAAATTGTTTGCTTAAACTTTAATCTTTTGGGTGATGGTGAATGTCGCCATTCCATGGATTGTTTTGATTCTGGCGTGACGTAGGCCATCCATGTTTCGTCAACGTCGTTTAACAAGTCAGGCGGAAGAATGTTTTGAGGAGGGTATTCAAAAACTGGTGCCGCGTTATGACAATTGCCTCAAAATTCATGGAAATTATGTAGAAAAGTAGATTAAGGTACAGCCTTTCATGTAAAAATAAAATTATTGCGATATCTTTGCACTTCTTTTTTTAACTCCCAAACGGTACTTAGCTTAAAAAACATGCCTCGTATTATATGGTCTAAGATATCTCGATACCTATATGGCTTACAGACGTCCAATAATTCATATTGTAATGAGTATTTTCGTATAATGCTTAGTTTTTGAAATAATTACCTTTGTAATGTTAAAATGAGGTCAATTTCTGGATTTGGACCTTTCTGGATGGATGCCATTTTTTGACCATGATTCTGACCAGTTTGAGGTGGCAGCCAAAAAGATGTAAAAGTTCGCTAAAATGAGAAACTTAAATTGAAAATTTTCTTCTTCTAGTACCTATTTTTCGGCTCCAGCTCTTGGACTATAACCCAACCACATTCATTGTTTCTGATACCAAAACCCTTTAATTTATGCATAATTACATTATGGTAGAAGTTAAAACTATTGAAGAAAAACAAAGAAACTTTATTCATTTTTTTTTCTTAGCTTCTTTATTTCATATAAATATACAGATATAAATAAGTAGACCAAAACAAAAATATTCAGATGTATTGAATTCATCATTTGTATTTGCTGGTATCGGCATCGAACCTACGAGTTAGGTTGGCCTAAAATATTATTATTATCACTTATAGAAATTAAGTTTATAATGAACTTAAACTTAAAAATTGCAACAAAAGTTTTACTATTTCGACGGGAACGTTCATGTTCGATTACATAAAATAGAAATAATTGAGGTTAAAACTTCTTTTGGCGCGTTATGCGATTTATGGCAGGGGTAAAAGCTTTGATTTCGTAACCATGGTAACGTCACTAACATGCTCTAGACTTTCGTATGAGCTCTGTGTATACCTGTCTATTAGAGATGGGATAGCGATATCAATTTGTTTATGTCAGTAGCAATGGAATGAGTAAAGACATGGTAGATAGATAGACTATGTCTTAGAACTTACCTCTTACTGTATATAAAGATTTTTCCAACACGATTTCAGCGAAGCCTACTAAAAACGGCTGCACACTAAAACTATTTGGCAGAAAAACATTCTATTCACGATTTTTTATTCATGAAAGGATTAAGAATAATTGGTAAAAAAATCAGAAATGTTAAGCGGCAAAATTAATGAAAAATGGAAGATTTCACATGGATTGACCTATATATAGAAATATTTTTTAACCAGCTCGTCCCTTATGAAAATTTACCTTGACACATTTTATCATAATATGTTTAATATTTAATATGGTCCAAAGAAAGATGAGGCCACTGGGGAATTTAGGAGGTTGCACAACGCGGAATTGCGGAACTTGCATCCTGTGAATATAATTGAGTTAAAAGCAGCGCGGAGACTCAAATGGGCGAGTAAAGTTGTCGGGCTCGGTGAGGAACGGATTCCGAGAAAATTTGTATACGCTGAACCGACTGGTAGGCGTCCGAAAGGTAGAGCGAAGCGTCGATGGGAGGATTGCGTAAGGCTAATCTTGGGGGTATGGGCTTGAACGGTGATCATTGGACGAATCTGTGTAAGCGGTATTTGGTGGTATCGGCATCGAACCTTCGGGTTCGGTAAGCCTATTATTATTATTATTATATTATGTATAATATTGATAAACATAGCATGAATCTATAGTATTTATCTTTGTTATTTACTTACTTAATCGACCTATTATGTTATTTACGTACTTGGATCAGCATACTGACTAAGGAGAAATTAATTATGGGACAAGAGTACAACTAATCTTTTTAGGAAAAAACTAAAGGCAAAATTTTAAGGAACTCTTAGGGAGAAGGACATTATTTTCGCATAATTCACAAAGAAATAACGGTTAAGGCCTTTGTTCTGGATGTAAAATTAATTATTTTGTACTTCTTTTTTTGTAGAGAGGGTTTATTATTTTTTAACTCAAATTAAGCAAAATAGAGCGGATTATTTACTGGAGAGAAGGTTACCCATCTATTCTAGCTAGATTAGGAAGGCAAGACATTAACTTTAACCATGCCTATGCCTGATTCAACGGTGTTAAAAAACAATAAAAGTAATTAATAATTCAAAGCAAAAAATATCGTGAGAACAACACACTTAAAATAAAGATAAGAATTAAAAATAATTATATTGAGTTTCGATGGAAACTGTATTTCAGTATAGAACTATTAAGCAAATAAATCACTATCCAATACAGTGACATTCACTTACTTTTAACCACTTTTCATTGGTAAGTGGAAGGAAAAATAAGTGCACAAGACTTTCACTAATTAGGTTGTTAAAATAAATTTTAGAAGTTTTAAATACAGACTTGAGACTCACACACACCCACACACTCACAGAGACCTTTTTGCGAGACTTATATGGACTCAGGGGACCCTTCCGTTGAAAACTGGAATTCGAAAATTTTCACGATCGTAGTACTTTCCTTTACTATATATTCCATACAGGTGTAGGTAAGTGAAAGTAAAAATATAATATTAAACTTTAGTCGGTACAACAAATAAATAAGTTCTAATTTATGTGTATAAATATTCATTTTTCAGAAAAAGCGAGCAGGGGGATCGAGTCGTAAGACTAAATAACACAAGGTTAGAGCAAGTGCAGGACTTTAAATATCTCGGTGCTCACCTTAATGAACATGGCTGGATAGGTGGCGTAAATAATAAAAGCCGCCAGCAGATGTTTTAGTTCCCTCAAGAAAGGATTCATCGGTAAAAAAAGAAGTCTCAAAAAACACTAAAACCATAATATATAAAAATACTTTCTAACCGATTCTCTCATATTCAAGTGAATCTTGGACTCTAACCAAAAAGCACAAGAGTCAGCTACAAGCGATGGAGATGAGATACCTAAGAAGAATGGAGGGGAAGACCAGAAGAGACCGAGTGAGAAATGTAACAATACGGTCAAACCTGGGACTTCGGCCTGCTCTGGATATTATTGAAGGGCACCGACTGAGATGGTTCGACCATGTTTCCAGAATGGCAGAAAACCGAGTAGCAAAGGCTGTATATGAGACAAGGGTGGAAGGTCTAAGACCAAGAGGAAGACCGAGGAAGACTTGGGAGGGCGCGATTCAGGAAGCCTTTGACAGAAGGGGTCTGGATTGGAGAAGGAGAAAAAGATTGGTTCAGGAGAGAGATTGATGGATCAAGCTCTATAAAAAGGATGCTCACACCGTTGGCGGTAGAAGAGTAGAAGATTAAATAAATAAATATTCATTTTTTGAAAAGATTATTATCTTGTCAGAGAAAACGGACAAATCAGTCAGACTGTTGTGGACAAACTGTACTGTTTTTTTCAATTGGTAATCATCAATACTAATAAATATAACAATCAAATGAATATATTAAAATATAATTTTTATTTTTTTTACACCTTTGACCGAGTCTGGCAACCGGGATTGCTTTACAAGCTCCGCCTATTTCTCCCTACTACTTATTTTCTTATTATACAGTCCTACCTCGCTGATAGATCTTTCCAAATAAATCACCACAGCTCCTATTCCTCCCTTTTTTCTCAATCTGCTGGTGTTCCCCAAGGCAGCATCCTAGGGCCTGTCCTTTATACAGTCTATACAGCTGATATCCCAACCCATCCTAACACTTTCCTTTCTACTTATGCTGATGACACGTGTGTGTTATCGGTAGATAATGATCCATTTACTGCCTCCCACACTCTTCAATCCCACATCCGAGACCTTGAAGTATGGTGTCAGAAATGGAGGATTAAAATTAATTCTAACAAATCCCACCAAATAACCTTTACCCTACGCCGTAAACCAATGACTTCCTGCCCCACAGTATCCTTTAATGACACTCCACTAGCCCCTGTTGAACAGATTCGATACTCGGACTCCACCTTGACAAACGTCTGACTTGGAACCCCCATACAAGACTGAAAAGACAAGAAACTGCCCGACGTTTTCGACTACTCCAACACTTACTGGACAAACGCTCCAATCTTCCACTTACTTACAAAAGACTTATTTATATGACCATCATAAGACCGATATGGACTTACGGAGTAGAGCTATGGGGCTCTACTAAACCATCAAATTCTTCTCGTATCCAATCCTTGCAATCCAAAATCCTTCGTAAAATCCTTAACGCTCCTTACTTTGTCACGAATAAGCTCATCCATAAAGAACTTAATATCCCATATGTTACTGAATTAGCCCGAACCAGATATCAATCATTCCATGAAAAACTCCATTTCCACCCTAATCCACTAGTTTCTATCCTATCATCCTCTTCGATTCCTGATAATCCTCCGAGGCGTCTGAAAAGAAGATGGCCCCGAGACCTTCTAGTTTAAAATATTTTCAGAGTGCTGCCGATGGGTGGCATCTCTTCATGTATTTCATGTTATTACTATATCCATCACATTTACTTGTTGTATATAATTATACAGTTGTAAATATCAATAAATATGTTTAAAAAAAAAAAAAAAAATTTTACATCGTCTCATTAAGCTTATTTGATTTCATACACTAATAATAATTCGATATTTTCGGAAAATAAAGTAGTATTGTATATATATAACCGTAGATCAGGTCTTCACTCTAAGCTCTGGAAAAGGGAAGGGAATACAACATACGAACCCATCACCTGTTTATTGACTCTAAAAAGTTCCTGTGATAGCATCAATCAAAAGGAGTTATACACAGCCCTAGAAGAACTTGGTATATCTAAAGGCTTTTATGGATGTTACTATAGAGGGCATAGAATGTTTCGTGAGGGTTCAAGCCGGAATAACTGATACACTTTTCTCGAGTAGAGGTGTACGTGAAGCCTACCTCATGTTTAACATCGGCCTTGAAAAAGTCATCAGAACCACAAATTACAATACTTAACAGAAGTCTGCAGCTTCTCGGATATGTTGATGACACTGATGTAATGGGGCTGTTACTTCATGCGATCTTTGACGGGTTTTTAGGCCTCCCTGAAGCCGCTCAGAAAATGGGTTTGGTAACAAATTCGACCAAGACAAAATACATGGTATCTGGAAAACAAGCTGTACAGGGCGAGAAAGTAAAATATGGAAACTACAAACTAGAGGAATTCAACGATTTTTTATATCTCGGCTGCCAGGTGTAAGTGAAAAATTATGTCACCAAAGAAATTAGGTCAAGTAATGCTGGAAGGCATTAGTCTGGGTGACGGTGGTGAAACAACTAAATAGTTTCAACTATTTATTGCTTGCAAACTTTTCGACCCTTTGTGGGTCATCATCAGGGCGAATGGAAACATAACAACATTTAGTAGATACGCTCTGATGATAATCCACAATGGAGTATTTCAAAAGAATGCAATTCCTTAATTACTCAACGTTATTAACATTTAAATTGTAAATGATTTCTACGGAGCAGAGCTTTGGGGCTCTACTAAACCATCAAATTCTTCCCGTATCCAATCCCTACAATCCAAAATCCTTAGTAAAATCCTCAACGCTCCTTATTTTGTAACTATAACTATTTATTAATATTCCGTATGTTGCTGATTTGGCCCGATCTAAAAAATATCCCTTTCATGACAAACTCCATTTCCACCCTAATCCTCTAATTTCAATCCTTTCTTCCTCTTCAATTCCCGACAATCCTCCGAGTCGTCTGAAAAGGATATGGCCCCGAGACCTTCTAGTTTAGAATAGTTACAGGAGTGCTACCATTCCAGATCTTCTACAAGTCTTTTTCATGTCATTTACCTTATATCATATTTACTTGTTGTATTTTTTAGTATAGTTGTAAATTTCAATAAATTATGTTTAACAAAAAATGATTTCTTTACTTCTTTACCGCTGTTGCCGCCGAGTTTAGATTATCAATTCCTAACCTTGAGCGTCCCCCCCCCTACTTAATTACAAATAGTTTTTGGATCCCGCCAACAATTCCGTATGTACTTAAATTATACTCTCTTTCATTTCTTCCTTTCAACTCCTAACATCACACTATATAGATGATATTTGTACTTATTTATCCACTATGTTTCATATTTTATGTTGATATTGATATTTTATATTATTATGTTTAGTAATCATTTGTTATATATATATATATATATATATATTATATATATATATTATATATTATATATATATATATATATATATATATATATCACTTTCATCGTTATTCTAAAGTCATAGTAATTTAATTAATCGATTTATTTCACTATATATTTTCTATGTTTTAAATATTGACATCCTTTAACTCAATAGTATTGTATTTAATGAATGTTATTGTAATATTTAATAATTCATTTTTCCCCCCCTTTTTTCTGGTTTCTCTTGAATTGTTCTGGCACGCAGATATGTTATTGTACACTCTTTTTATTTATTTTTGTATACTTTTAGCCCTGATGATAGCCCAGAATGGGGGTCGAAACGTTGGCAAGCAATAAATATTTAGAACTATTTAGCTGTTTCATTAACTGACCGCCACCGGAACTAATTCCTTTCAGTAATTCTCAACAAATTATATATACTAAGACCAAGTATATATAAGTTTTTATGGCCAACTTAGTCACTTCCGCAGCTATCTACTTTCAAGAGGCACGAATGTACAGCTGTATAAGACCTTAATTCGCCCAGTCCTTAACTATGGATTTGAGACCTGGACAATGAGCAGTTCGGATGAGTTTGCAATTCAATTCACGAACGGAAGACCCTTCCATCAATCCATAATGGAAGGATAGGCGTCGAAGGACCAATCAGGAACTCTCTATTTCATGTTAAGGTGGGCTTGGCATCTAGCGAAAATGAAGATTCGATCCAAAAAAAACATAATTCTTTGAAGAAATTCATGGATCTAGGCGAAAAAGAAGACCGAAAATTGCGCTAGCGAAATGGAAACCACAGGATGCTAGGATGTTGCTTGGAGTCCGAACACGGATAGTGGCTGCACAGAACCGGGACATTTAGTACAGGCTTATCCAGGAGACCTTGACTCATCAATAAGTTGTTGTGCCGATGATAATGATGATAGATATATAATATACTGCTGGAGAGCTAAAAATTCCAGAAAAAAATATAATCGAACAATTAATATTGTCGTAGATAATGTAGATTAGAGATAAGGATGAAGGGTTATTGGTGCTTATTATCATAAAATGTATTTTATATATTATTTTAAAACAAAATGTTTCCATAGAAATTAAATGTCGATGATTAATTTACATTAATTAACATATGAGAGCAAACCCGAGGCAATTTGATGTAGCACGTGAATGTGAATTTGTAATTATGTGGGATCAAGAAAAGTGGATGTAAATATTGTAAAAAATTAATAAACATGACGGCTATTTATAACAGAAGTTGAATTGATGAATTTTTTTCATCCTTGACTAAGGGTAGAAACTTTTTTAGGATGAAACAAATTTTAGGGATCATTCTCTGGATTTTCAGTATGCGCTGAGCTTCTCACTTTGTTAACGTTTGTAATGTTTAAATGTATAACAGTGGTGTGGTTATATTCCACCTGACACTTAGAGACAACTGTAACATAAAGACTTCATACACACATCTCCTTATACCACGTAGAACTCTCTGAGATTTTTTTTTTTTTTTAATGTCAATTTATTTGTTTATGTTCATGTGTTATGAGTGTGTAAGTATAAAATTTTTTATCAAGTCACTTATTAAAAATCTGGTGCGCGCTACTTTCACTAACCTCCGTTGTTGAAATCGATTAAAGAATTTTTAAACAAAATTCATTTCTCATTTTAAATAAATCTCATTTATTTTCAATTTTCGCGTTTCTTATGAATCGAGAGAGCTCATGGTTCGCAGGTATTATCTATAAGAAAAATTGCATATCTGTTGAATAAGTCACATGCTACAGTACACTATGGACTACAAAGACGTAGCGAGTTAGAATCTTTAGAGGATAAACCACGTCCTTGAAGACAGGAGACTGGAGAATCGCCAGGGACGATCCATACTTGCTCAATGGCCATCAGAATAAATAGGTACTATGGGATTAAAGTCCATCCAGAAACAGTAAAACATATTTTAAGAATGGAAGGATACAGTGGTTAAGTCGCAAGATGAAAGAAGAAGCGGCTGTAATTTGCTAGGTAGTTTGTAAATAAACCCAAAAATGTTTGGAAACGGTTTATATTACTTTAGGAATCCGAATTCAATATTTTTGGGCCTGGCGGAAGGTCAAAAGTGTAAAGGAAATCAACCTCAGCCTTTAAAACTAAGAATTTATTTATGGGTGAACGGAAACCTTTTTGAGTATGTGTATTATTGATTATTGATCAAAAGACAATGCTCTCAAAAAATTACAATAATATGATAGGCAAGTACTAAGGTAGGTAATATACCGTTTTCTTTATCTCCTTTAGTATAAGGTAACCATAGCATACTCTACCGCCTCTACACTACTTTCCCAACTTCTTATCCTAGTAAAGAGTTTTTTTATTCCATTGAAAAATTAACTTTCGATAGCAGTTAATAATGGAAGCGAGCCCAGGTGGCAAAGTGTATACATTTTAAAATATTGAATATTTTTGAGTGGCAAGGCCCGGGCGGGATATGAAGCCTTCATAAAAAAAGATGGAAGCCGTAGCGGGACCTTGCGGCCTGATAAGGTTCGTAAGTGGTCGCCAACTTCTTGCATTAAGTATCCCTATAAATCTTCCCTAAAGCAACCTTTAACAGTTTCCTAACTACATTTTCCAAGTCGGGAGCGATTTTTCTCGAGGAAAATAACCCAGATCTCGTCACCTAATGACAAGGAAAAACCGGAACATGGAATATTCCAGACCCCACATTAATGGGAATTTGGGATACGGTCTAGCGTAATGGAATTCCGTTAAGCAAAAAAAAAAAAAATTAAACACTTAAGTTATCGCTAAGCTAATGTAGTTAAAATTATAATAATAAGCTAAACTCAATAATAAAAACAAAAAACGCACCTGGTGCGGGCAAAAAAACGAATTTCATTCAAAATAAAAAACAAATAGAAAAAAAAAATTATTCTGGGACTGGGTCCCTTAAGAAAAACAGGTGTGCTCATAAAAAAAAAATAAATATATATATATATATATATATTTTTTTTTTTTTTTTTTTTTTATTCATCGATATTTACAACTGTACACCTCCGTACACCTCTCGTTGTACACGCTCCAGGCCTTCAGATGTATACAGTACGGCCCAACCGAACTGCACATTTCGACAGACCCTCTCTCATTCGATCCACAATCCTATGGAATTCCATTCCTCCTTCCATCCGTCACTCTAATTCTCTTTCTACCTTTAAATCCCGCATATTTAATCACTTAATGAATATCCAGGCTCAATAAAATTGTAAATAAGCTTTGTTGTTTTCTTCTTATTTAAATATGTCTATTTTACATAAGCAATTATTAACTTTTTTATATGTATTTAATATGTTCTAAGACTCCAAAGTACTTTTTGTACGTTCAGTATATTTTATTCTAAAGGGACATGTCCCAGGATAATAAAAAATTTATTTATTATTTATTATTATTATTGATTAATACATCTATTAAATTAGCTGTTAGATAAAACACATGAAGAGAAATTGCCCATTTGCAGCACTACACTAGGTAATCTAAACTAGGTCTCGAGACCATCTTCTTTTCAGAAACTAGTGGGTTGAGTGGGACTGGAGTTTAAAAAATAAGTTCTAGAGTTTCTTAAAAATTTTAATTTCCTACTAAGAATATATTTTAGCAATAAACTAAGAATACATCAATTAATAATTAAGAGTGTTAAAAATGAAAATTATACTTTTTTAAAAAAGCCGCAACCACTTAATTGTTTAAAAGTTTTTTTTTTTTTAATTTCAATTTGCTTCTCATTTACCTTTAATGATAAATACGTTTACCCCGAATTAGTTATGTTTTTTTTTTAATTTGAATTGTTTAAAAAAATCATTAAATTTATATTTTAAGTTCTCCATATTGAATCGTATCCTAGTTACAAGATATGTCAATTTTTAAAAATCCTTTCAACGAGAATGGCGACATTAACTTCTTTGATTTAAGTAAATAAAATGAATTAAAATGGTCCTTAAATACGAAAATCGGGCATAACTTTCAAAATAGTAAAATTAGTCCTTTTCTTGCCTAACCCCCCCCCTATCTGTATAGACAGTTAGACTTATCATATTTCTGACGGATTTTTGCATCGGGAAGTTAGTTTCTAAATTAAAAAGTGTCCTTTTCATTGTGGTAATCCTTGTTACCAGAGAAATATTTCGATTCGTATCCTTTAAAAGGAGAATCGAGTTAAAAATGGTGGTTCTCTTCCATTTTGAATCGCATCCTAGTTACAAGTTATGTCGATCGTTAAGAATCCTTTCAACGAGAAGGGTGACTTTAACTAAAATATAATAAAAAAAAAAAAAAAAAAAAATTAAACAGTCCTTAGATATGAATTTCGGGCATATCCTTCGAAATAGTAAAATTAGTCCTTTTTGTGCTAGGGCTTACAAGGAAAAAGAAGAGCATGTTACAAAAAAGTTACTCAATTTAATATTTTAAAAAATCAATAGAGTGTAAAACTTTAACGATTGGATATGGTGAGAAAAAGTAAGGAAACAACTTTCTGTTTTCCTTATAGCTTAAGGCGGATAACACGTATCAATAATAAATTAGAAGAAGTAGGGATAAACTCTTAGCAAACATTTCGGTGGGTTTCTTCTCTAAGCAGCCTTGAGGGAATTCAGTGCATGTTAAGAATACGTTATGGCGCCATGTCAAATATGCATGGAACAGTAGCGTTCGATTGCTTGACATCCAACCAACTCACCACGTGTAAGCACTAAGATATAACTTTCGGTCGATTAAAATTTCAAAATGGTTTCATATATTTTTACTTTTACTCACCTATATATGAAATATATAGTAAGGGAAAGTATTGCGATCGTGAAAATTTTTGAATTCCAGTTTTCACCGGAAATAACGTTTTAAAGTCCAAATCACCAAGTCCCACAAATAGTGTGTGTCAGTACCTGGTAAGTCTAGCGCAAAAACTAAATGTCTTACGAAACAGAAATTCCATATTCAAGACAATTCCACGCCCGAGATGTTACAGCAACTTTTTCAATTGAATTAGCTAACAGAAGAGTCATTTTACACAATATACATTGCATCTTTTTACGATTATCTAAAAAACGGCTGAAACGATTTTTATTAAACTTGCTATATCGATGTAAAATTTAATGGGCTTTAATTTAATGTAGGTTACATCATTTAATCAGAATTGAAATAGTCAGACAGGACTTAAATGCCGATATTTTAAATTTTCTTGATCTAAAGTCCCTTTAATTTTGTAGATTCCCACATCACATTATTATCTTATTAGCATTGTTAAATAACGGTTAAATATATAAGTAGAGCGAATTTTATCAAGGATAGAATGAGAAAAGTGAACAAATATTTGTTTATGCAATTTTTCTGTTTTTAAGCACAAGAATAGTAATATAGGTGTACAATATACCTTGAATAGCTAAAGATTTTAGAAAAAAATGTTATCTAATACACTGAATTGTAAAGGTTAATAAAGATTGATAAAGAGCCGATAAAACTAATTGATTGTTGTAGATAAAAATATAATAGATTATTTAATAAAACACATGTTTCTATCGAAATTCAATTTAATTAATTCTTAAACAATTTATTTTTATCGCTAAATGTATTTAAAAATTCTTAAATTGATTTTTAAAAAGAAGGTAAGTGAATGTTGTGTGTTGCGCTTACCAGA
This sequence comes from Piezodorus guildinii, assembly GCA_023052935.1. Lineage (NCBI taxonomy): Eukaryota > Metazoa > Arthropoda > Insecta > Hemiptera > Pentatomidae > Piezodorus > Piezodorus guildinii. Next base: position 46,376,355 of record CM041295.1, read on the forward strand.
TAAAAAAAAAAAAAAATTACCCTCTTATTTAACTCATACATACATACATACAATATTTATATTGTGGTAAACATTCAATGGTTGAAACTTAGTTTGTTTTATGTTTATAGTAAATTAAACATTGCTTGCCTTGAAAAATTTGTCCTTATTTGATCAACTAAATTGGAGATATACTAAACAAATAACAGAAGAACCAGTTGACAATTTTCAACTAAGTCAGTGACGCGGCTGAGGGAGAAGCGCTGGAATTTCTCGGGTTTGGCTCTTTCCTCCATATATGGGGTAGTTTCAAAAGATTGTAAATATTGTTTAAAGGTATGCGTGCTTTTTACTTTCACTTATCAGTATTTGAAATATATAGTAAGCAGCATTATGCAAACCACCACCGACGCGAATGATTCTACGGTCGAGGAAACGGAGCAACCGTTGCAGTTGAGCCGAAAAAATGTTCCTACTCTTTTAACTCTTGTAGAAAATGAATCATTTGGACCATTCTACACAGATATGGCTTTGCGGTGTGTAAGTCTCTTTCCCCAATATCTATCCCTTTGGGCAATATTCTCAGAAACCTCTATACGAACACCATCGTTTGTACTAACCATAGGTAGTTCAAGCAAAGAACGACTAAAGCCCAAATGGAGTTTTCTCCTATCCTTTCCTGTTGCATTACGATCAAAATGTTACTACTTTTAGTTTCCGGAAGATTTTCTAGTTCCTCTAAGTCTAGTTCATGGGCCAGACACTATCATCAGAATCCAGCCAAATCGGTCCCGTCCACCATGACCAACAAGCTCGCCTGGTGTTAAGCCTCTAGAAAGACAATCTACTGGATTGTAATTGCCTGATACATGCATCCAACTATCGATGCAGCAATCTTGTATTCGAGACTCCAGATGAGCGACAAACGTCGACCATTTGGACGGGGGAGCTTTAATCCAATGCTATCGTTGAATCCGAAAGCGAAATGATACCTGACAGCGTGTACGAAGGGTAATTTCTGTGGCTTGCAACAGATTAGCTGACAGTAGGAGTTACGGTCTCCTAAATCCAACTGACCAAGTCCTGCAAAAAGGTCTGTGTTTCTGTGTGTCCGTGTGTTTGTGGTAAGTCCAGCACGAAAAGTAAAGTTGTACGAAACTGAAATTTCATATTTAAGACAACTATACGCCCGAGATGTTATCGTATCAAAATCCGTCCACCAGCAGCTTAAAAGGAGCTAGCGAAAACCGATAATCCTCTGTTTCATTTTATACATACTGAGATTAAACATTGCCTTGCATGAGTTTCCCACACTTAATCAACCAACTTAAAACCAAATCCAATTAATGAAACAAGAAGCAGTAGCCTCAGCCAATAAATGTTTGCCTGCTGGACTTATCACATCATATGTATTATATCCACAACTTTTGATAATTTTTTACGCAATCCTTTTTGAGAAACTACCTTTCTCCACTGAGGGAAAATACCTTTAGCAAATTGTAGCCCCTAAATCCTTATATGAGGGAAGTTTTGAAAGGAAAGAAAAAAATAATAAATTTATTTTCTTCTGAACAGTTCAACCGAAAAAAAATATATATAAAAGAGATTTTCAAAAATAGTTTTCCCCGAAAATGTAAGTTAAAAAAACAGAAATTTATAAGAATTTTTTTTTTTAGATTATGTTGGGTTGGTACCCTCCACCTTTTAGTTACTTTATTTCATTAGAGGGTCCTCCGTAATTCTGAATTTCAACACAAAAATACTAGAGCATGCAACGATGATCCGAACACATAGACATCGAGATCAGCCGATTAGTTTTAAATAGCGCCTATTAAATGTGATTTATTTTGATAACTCAGTTATTTTCTAAGGTAGAGAACAAAATTATTAGAGTTTTTTAACCAAGAAACTGCGGTTAATTAAAACAACAAAATATATTGAAATTTTAGGCAAAAATAAGCCCTTAACTCAGTTATTTTTGAAGATATAGACAAATATGGATAGAATTCTAGAATCAGTAAAGAGCGATAATAAAAAAAAAAAAAAACTAAATAAAAAAAAAACTAAATCTTGCCTACATACACGCTTGTGACTACGTTATTTTTAAAGATATTGATCGAGAGAATTTTAGAATCAGTTCACCGCTAATAATTATAAAACAGAAAAAAACCCGCAGAGATATAGTGTTTTGTAATTATCAGTAATGATAGACTATTTTAGGGCATTTTAAAAAAATTATTTATTGCTTTTAATGTTAGTCAACTGTCTATAAATGCATTGATAAACATTTATACCCTAATATAGTTATTTGGAAATAATAAACCATTTTGTAATAATTTGCAGCCGTTTTTTTAATTATACTTACATTTACTTCACGTTTAAATGTAAATAGATAGTTTCTGTGCCTGGGCAACCCTCAATAAACTAAGGTTGAATGCTATGGAAACTCAGGCCATTGATATAGGTTCCAGTTCCCTCCTTAGATCCAACAATACATTTTCGAATCTAATCCTAAATCATCATCCAATCACCTACAGCACCTTAGTCAAAAACCTGGGTATTATCATTGACCAAACCCTTTCCTGGAAGCCCCATATTGCCCAAATTTCACGCAGAACAATAAGAACCCTCAAATACTTTCATCGTTCCCGTCATCTTCTTCAACTATCCATCCGTAACCTCCTTATTTCCCCCACTTTGATTATTGCTGCTTAGTATATGGTGGCCTCCCGACAGTGCTTGAGGACAGGCTAAAGCGAATTATGAACATATTTTGAAGATTTGTCCTCAACACTCCGAAGCGGTCTCATTTGACCCATTTATACGGCGAGTTAAAGTGGCTCTTCCCTCCAATACGTAGACAATATTTCCTAGAATCATTCCTTTACCAAACCATTAACACCCAGCTCCCTCCTGATATCCACAGTCTTCTACAATTTAAATCGTCTATCCACTCCCTCGAAACAAGGTCTCACCATTCTGACCTTTACATTCCTACCCATAGAACAACAACTTTTGATCATTCCTTTCTTGTCCCCTCTGCAAATCTCTGGAATTACTTACCTCATATCCGCCATGTTTCTTCTCTATCATCATTCAAGTCCCAACTGTTCCAATTCCTCCTGTATTCCCAAACAGACGCTCAACAGCAATGACGTTTTATATCAAACATCAGATTTTGAATGTAACAAGGAAATATTATTTATTGCTCATACCTAACTTAATTTATTAATCTTTTTTAAATTTAGTTTTGTTCAGCAAATGTACGTATCTGAAGAAGTTTATTTATTTTACTCTTTTGTTTTATTGTGTAGATATATTTATTTATTTATTTATTTTATTAATTCTTACACCATTGTAAATAAGAATTAATCATGATCATTTGGTCTTTGGCCTGATACACTGTATACCTTAATTGTATATATTTGTTGTTCTTAAGGGACTATGTCCCAGAATAAAGATTATTTTTCTATTCTATTCTAAATACTTGAAATTTCAATTGATATAATTTTTTTCTTAAATTCATATTAATTAAATAATAAAGTGTGATTGTAAACATATTATTTCCTAAACGCAGATAATATAACTAAAATTTAGAAGTTTAATTATAGCGATTGTGAAGCCGCCTAGATTATTCGGTGGTCTATATTAAGCCAAACCTGCGGTTAGATTGTATTACCATTCCATGTTCTGATGGCGGTTTGTGATTAAGTTTCATAATTATCCTAATATAACTTTAATACTTATCTGTTTAACAATTTAATCATTTTACTGTTATTGATTTACTTGTTTCTAGTAATATATTTACTTTCACTGGGTATGAGTTCGTATAAGATGCTCATTTATTGAAATTGTTGATTTTGCTTTATTTATTTATTAATATCATCTATCATGTTTTTTTTTAGTATAGCTATGATTTGACATTATTTTTGTTCAAGTGAATATTGAGAAGATAAACCTATAATCGCCTATGTCCTCAATAAGAGAGTATGCAACATTACTAGATATAAAAACAATAAAACTTATATATATATATATATATATATATATATATATATATATATTATATATATAATCATAAAATAACCAGTATGGGGAAAGTATTTCGATTGGAAACATTTTAACAGTTTTAGTATTATGCAAAGTATAGGAATAATTTAAAAATCAATATAAAATAAAATAAAAAATAAATTAAAAGTGCGGACAAATTCACTTACCTCCGTTGTTAAAATCAATTTAAGAATTTTTAAAGTACATTTAGAGATGAAAATTAATTATATTGACTTTCAATAGAAACATGTGTTTTATTAAATAATCTATTATATTATTATTTACGAAAGGCAGTTAGTGTTATCGGATTTTTTATCACTTAACGTTAACTTTTACATTTTTTTTTTTAATATAATATTTTTTCTAAAATCTCTTTTTCTTCCAACGGTATATTAGTCTTAGTTGTGTTTAATTTTTTTGCACATTATTTTCTCGGCCAGACATAAATATTAATATCTACTGTAGAGTTTTGTTATTCTTAAGGGACATGGTCCCAGAATAAATTTTTATTATTATCATTATTAAATTATAATCTGTGTAAATGTTCAAAAACAAAAAAATTCCATTAAAAAATATGTTTCCTCTTTTATCCTTTAGTTTTAAATATATATATATATATATATATATATATATATATATATATATATATATATATATATATATATATATAAAAGCTGTTATATTTATCCGTTTTTTATCTATGCTAAAAATATGATATGGTTATTTTTATAGAATGTACAAAATTAAAGATCCTTCAGAGCAAGAAAATTTAAAATGTCCCGACTATTTAAAACAGAATGAAACCTATATGATATTAAAGTTCATTAAATTTTACATCGGTATAGCGAGTTTAGTCGAAATTGTACCATTTTTTTTTTTTTTTTGAGAAAATTATAAAAAGGTGCAAAATGTATAGTATAAAATGGCTCTTCTGGCTACCCAATTTTTATGAAAACGTTGCTGTAACATCTAAGGCGTATAGTTGTCTTAAACATAGAAATTCAGTTTTAAACGACTTTCCGTCTACTTAACTACCCGTAGACTTACTACACACAGAGGGACCTTTTTGCGGGACTTCTTCATTTAGACTCATCTATCAAACAACTCAGTCAGTTATCAATCATCTATCGAGTAGACCTACAAAAAATCTATTTTTCTATCCGACAGAATGGAACGAAACTTGCTAAATAAATTCCATGAGGTTTTTGTTAATTTGTTCAATATTCTATTGAAAAAATTTGGAGAACCAACCTGAGTTAACTGTCCTGTTTATAATTCGTTAACTGATAGTGGCACACTTCACAACACACATATATTAAACTTATTAAAAAAAAAAAAAAAAAAAATACCTAGTCAGCTAAGTTGCAGAGGGTAACACTAGGTGATAAAAGGACTTAAGCATTGATGTACAAAATAACTTCTATAGATATATTATTTAATCTAAAATATATGTACCCTTTGAACAAATATAATTCTTTTTATTCTTCCAATTTCCTATTTATGAAATATATTGTAAGGGAAATTATTATAAACATAAATTTTATTTAAAACATGTTTTCAAGAAGTCAGGGAAAATGGGAGCTGTGTTGTGCGCATAAGATTTTTAAATATATACCACGAATGTACAAAATTAGAGGGTTTTTAGGGGAAGAAAATTTAAAATGTCGGCATTTAAGCCTTGTCAGACTATTTTAACCAGAACGAAGAACTCTACATAATTTTAAAGCTCATTAAATTTCACATTTAAAAGAACCTAAGCATTGATGTACAAAATAATTTATATAGTTATACATAATATTTAATCTAAAATATATGTACCCTTTTAATATTTTTTTTTCTTCCTCTAAATCTCTATTTATGAAATATATTGTAAGGGAAATTATTATAAACCTAAATTTTTTTAAAACATGTTTTCAAGAAGTCAGGGAAAATGGGAGCTGTGTTGTGTGCACAAGATTTTTAAATGTATACCACGAATCTAGAAAATTAGAGGTTTTTTAGGGGAAGAAAATTTAAAATGTCGGCATTTACGCCATGTCAGACTATTTTAATCAGAATGAAACCAACATAATTTTAAAGCTCATTAAATTTCACATAGAAAAGAATCTAAGCATTGATGTACAAAATAATTTCTATAGTTATACTATTTAATCTAAAATATATGTACCCTTTTAATATTTTTTTTTCTTCCTCTAATCCCTTTTCTTCCCTATTTGTGAAAGGGAAATTATCACAAACCTAAAGTTTACTTAAATCATTTTTCAAGAAGTCGAGGAAGTGGAATTTGTGTTGTTTGCACAAGATTTTTAAATATATACCATCATTTTAAGTATTAACAAAAAAAAAACATAGAAACTGCCTAATGTATTTTTTTTTTTGTATTGTTAAACGTGCAGAATCATTAGTAATTACAAAAATTTTATGTAATGACTGAGAAGTTAAATGAGTTATTGGATTATCTAACCATGAGACAGGGTTCCGACCCTTGGCCAAATAACAATCATAAATTTATCCCTTAAGCCCAGAGATACTCAATGGCCAGTATCCCGATAATTGGTGGCAAACATATAATTAATCTGTAATTAATGTGATTTATTTAGGTCTAATGGCTGGATATCTACCCTCAGTTCAGGCAACTTATATCAACTTGTATTCCGCTTCCCTCCGGTTAGCATTTTACATTTCTATTTTCACAAAAAAACATAAAATAATCGAGACGTTGACTTCCAAAAGGTACGAAGGGACATTTTTTACGATATTGATATTTTTACGTATTCAAATAGTTGAGTTTTATCGAAATCCGTCATCCGATTTTATCTAAAAAACGCAACAAAATTTGAAAATTGCAGTTCTATCCAGAAAGAAAGAACTGTACTTTAATATTGGAAGGAATAGTAATTTAAAAAGAAATTTTCAAAGAATTTCAGTGTTTTTTAGAAGGAATCGGGTAATGTATTGCTATAAAAATAAACAATTGTAATATATATATATATATATATATATATATATATATATATATATATATATATATATATATATATATATAATATATATATATATATATATATATATCGATTTAAAAAAAAATATCACACAGTATCTTTTGGAAATAAACAACTCAATTATGATAAAATATGAAATTAAGTGATTGGACATTAAATGAATAATTTACAATATTTTATCTATGAGGGAGAAAAAATTTCAAAACCAGGACGACATTGAAAATTCTTTTCGTGATTTCATTGAGCCCAGGGATTCGGATTTTTTTTCTGGTGGAATAAGAAAGCTTGTTGAACGTTGGCAAAAGTGCATTGATTCAGATGGAAATTATTTTGATTAAATATATATGGTTAAAGTAAAGATATGGCGTATTTACAATACCTACTAAAAACCTGCATTAATTTTGCATCAACCCAATATTTTCGTTTATTCAAAAAAAAAAAAAAAAAACAAGAACCGATTTAAGAATTTTCAAATACAGTTAGAGATAAAAATGAGTGAAACCATTACAGAATTAATTAAATTAAATTTCTAATAACCTATGTTTAATTTAAAATCTATTATATTATTATCTAAAATAATCGATTAGTTATATCGGCTTTTTATCACTATTTATAAAGTTTTACAAGCTTGTGTGTAAGATAATATTTTTTCTAAAATCTTTAGCTTTCCAACGGTATATTATACATGTATATTACTGGCCTTAGGTTGAAAAACAAAAAAATTGCATTAAACAATTATATTTTTAGTTATCTCCTTTAGTTGGATATAGCATTCGCACAACTTATATTTTTAGCTGATTTTCATCAGTAGTAACAAGATAACATGGTAATTTTTACAGAATCTATTAAATTAAACGTACTTTATAAGAAGAAAATTTAAAATATCGGCATTTAAGCCCTGTCATACTGTTTCAATCATAATAAATCCTACACGATGTTATAGCTCGTTAATTTTACATCGATATAGTGAGTTTAATCAAAATCGTTAAAGCCGTATTTTGAGAAAATCCTTAGAAGCTGCAAAATGTATGGATTAAAGTGGCTCATCTGGTTTGCTGATTTTAATAAAAAAGTTGCTGTTATATTTCGGGCGTATAGTTGTGTTAAATATTTGTTTGTTGTTTTTATCACTATTTATAAAATTTTACAAGCTTGGATATAAGGTAATATTTTATTTTTATTTTTAGCTTCCAACGGCATATTATACATTTATATTACTGTTATTATGTTCTTATGATAAAAAAATATGCATTAAACAATTGAGACGTTGATTTCCAAAAGGTACTATATCCACTTTAGAGAATTTTACAGGAAACGCAAAAATCTGTCATTTATTTATTATTGGCCTAATTTACGTGACTCTTTTTTTTTTTTTAAATCAAAAGTTGATTTATAAAGGTGTTACCAACTCATTTTTCCAAATTATTGCACTCTTACGATGACTTTTAAACAATATAATATGGATTTAGTACTTTTTGGAACGAAACATGGATATAGTACTTTTTGGAACGAATTAAAAGGGATATAGTACTTTTTGGAAGAATATGACGCAAGGTAAGTTGGTAACAGTCACTATAACCTTCCTGATCCAACATTGCCGATAACTAATGTCTTTATATCGTTAATTACTAAGTTATGTATATTTCCTTATTCTCCCTCTGAGAAACATCTTTCTTTGTTGGTTAATTACATTGATTATCTATTATTCATAAAGAAAGTGAATATTCAAAGGACAATATATCTATTTATGGCACTATAATAAGAAAGTATGTAATTATGAAGTTTGTTTTGAACTTGTATTTACTATTTGTGTGAATTTAGCAAATTTAATTATATTATTAACGACGTGTATACAATATTTAACCATAGATACTGATAAATAATAACTTTTGAGCTTTTATTTTACATAAAAAAATCGACTACTAAGTTAGATCAGGCGCGGATTTTCTTCACATATTTAGCAAGTTCGTGGAATGCTAATTCCAACTATTTGCTGCATAAAATACCATTATGCTATTAAAATGTGAGTTTCTGAAAAATTTTAAACCAAATTTATGTTGCTGCAAGAAGAAATACTATGAAAAAAACTTAATTTAATTGACAACATAAAAGAACCAAAGCGACGCAACTAAGTTGTTTCAAATAGCCTAAAAACTGATTATTAGGTTAAAACCAGTGATCAAAATAAAAGCGGTGATTCAAGACGTGCTCAATGAACCAATAAAAATGCATAAAATGATGAAAACAATAAATTAATGGTGATATATTACGGGATTAGTTGCTTCTGCCGTATATTTGGAAATATAGTACCTTTTGGAAGGAAATGAAAGGAAAGGTTATATCTGTTTACATAGGATATAGTACCTTTTGGAACGAAACATGGATATAGTACCTTTTGGAATGAAATAAAATGTGGATTTAGTACCTTTTGGAATGAAATGAAATTTTTAAAGACTTTTTTTAAGGATTTTTATGTTTCTTGGATAAAATTTGATGACGGATTTAGATAAAACCAAACCATTAGAATACAAATATGTGAAAATATCAACTTTGAAAAAAATGTCCTTTAGTACCTTTTGGAAATCAACGTCTCAATTCTATTTTTAGTTATCTCCTTTAGTTGGATATCGCATTCGTACAACTTACATTTTTAGCTGATTTTCATCAGTAGTAACAATATAATATGGTAATTTTTACAGAATCTATTAAATTAAATGTACTTTAGAAGAAGAAAATTTAAAATATCGGCATTGAGGCCCTGTCATAATATTTCAATCATAATAAAACCTACATGATGTTAAAGCTCGTTAATTTTACATCAATATAGCGAGTTTAAAATTAAAATCGTTAGAGCCGTTTTTGAGAAAATCGTAAAAAGGTGCAAAATGCATGGTGTAAAGTAGATCTTCCGGTCAGCCGATTTAAATGAATGTTTTTTTGTAGCATCTAGGGCGTATAGTTGGCCCCAATATGAAATTTTAGTTTCATAGGACTTTTCGTTAACGCTCTGCAGTTACCACACACACACAGACAGACCTTTTTGCGGGACTTGGTCATTTCGAATCAGGGAACCCTAAAACGTGTATTTGTGTTGAAAACTGGAATTCGAAAATTTTCCCGATCGCAATACTTTCCCTGACTCTATATTTCATATATAGATAAGTGAAAGTAAAAATATGTTTTAAAATAATTTTCAACGCCTCTTCTCTTTTTCCTTTAGCTAACAAATAATAAGCATCTTGTGAATTAGTTATCTGCTAAATATTTCAAAAATATTTCTCCCTCCTTGAAATTCCTTGCCTCTTAGAACCCGACAACTTCTTGTTTTAGCCGCCACTTATACTAAAGTTGGTAAGTCAATGTAGTGCGGCCTGGTGACCTCGAATGCTCGACGGATAAACGGAGTATTTCATGAGATTTGCCTCAGGAATCCTTTGAGCATTTAGACGGTATTATTCTTGTAACAATCTAATCGATAAAAACTAAAAAGATCACTCTCATTTCCAGAATGATGGTACCATCCTATTAAGTATGTATTTTTTTTTTAATTTTAATAGTTTTATTTATATTTAATTTGCTCACACCTTTTAATTAACGCTTTGGTTCATATTATAGGGGAGCTAAACATGCTACACATAGACCCGAAAATAAAATAAAAAACTGAGATTATACCTGAAATACCTTTTTATTCAATGTATTAACAATCATTTTTGATTTGAAAAAAAAAATAAGTGAATGTAAAATTAATAAATAATAATAATAAATCTGGTGCCCGCAACACACGACTTTCGGAGGTACGTGAAATCCATTTAAGAATCCTTAAAATCCTCAATGCTCCTTATTTTGTCACAAATAAACTCATCCATAAAGACCTTAACGTTCTCTATGTTTCTGACTTGGCGCGTACCAGGTACCACTCCTTTCATGACAAACTCCATTCTCACTCTAATCCACTAGTTCAATCCTTGCTTCCTCTACAATCCCTATAATAATCCTCCGAGGTGTCTGGAAAGAAGAAGGCCCCGAGACCTTCTAGTTTAGAATATTTTTAGAGTGATGCCGATAGGTAGCTACTCTAAACTTCTTGTCCATGACTATTTTCTTTTTGCCTATTTACTAGATGTGTTGTAAAATACTTATAAAATAAAATGATTGTTAAAAATTAATTCAATTTAATTTCAATAAAAACATTGAATATTGTGTTTTAATAAATAATCTATCATTTTTTATCTACAACAATCAGTTAGTTTTATTCGGCTTTTCATCACTCTCCATTACAATTCCGTTTATTAGATAATATTTTTTCTAAAATCTTTAGTTATCCAATGGTATATCATACAGCTATATTACTATTCTTGTGCTCGAAAAATCCATAAAAAATGATTTTTTACTTTTCGCCTTGTTTATCAAATTCGCTCAACTTGCATATTTAGCCGTTGTGTATCAATGGTAACAAGATGATGTGCCAAACTTTTTTGAATCTATTGGGTTGTGTCACATGAAATGTCCGTTTTCAAGGTAAACGATTTTTATTAAAAACACGATATGAAAACAAGATAATTTTATTCGAAGTATTTACCTTCTTTTTCTACACATTTTTCCCAACGTGACACCAACTTTTTTATCCCCGAACTGACAAACTCTCGAGCTTTGAAGTGAAACAAAATCTGAAAACGCACTTTTCACTTGATCATCATTTTCAAAAAGTTTTTTTTTTTTTACGAAGTAGTCTAAATTCCTGAACAGGTGGTAATCTATTCGGGACAAGTTGGAAGAATATGGTGGGTGCGGAAGAACTTCGTAGCCCAGTTCTTTCAATTTTCGCTCGGTATGTATTGAAACAAGGGGTCTAGCGTTGTCGTGTAAGACTATAGGACCCTTCCGATTTAACAATCCAGGTTGTTTTTTTGATAATTTAGTGTGCATTTGGTCAATTTCTTTGCAGTACGTTGTAGAGGTAATGGTTTCACCTCTAGGTAAAAAGGAATAATGGATTATCCCAGCCATGGACCATTCATTAACACTTTCTTTCCCAAACACCTTGCGAATATTTCTAGTGGCCTCAGCTGCCGAATGGCCGAGTTCAAACTGTTCATATTTGGAGGTATACTAAAAAGTGGGTAATTGATTGGGAAGCTAATGTTTATAATACAAATGTAGAGGATTAGTAACTGTTTACTTTAAATATGTAAACATTAGGAAGAAAACAACAGAGACCTGCAAAATCCTTTATGTATTTCAGAAACTATAAAAACGGACATTTCATGTGAAACAACCCAATATAAAATTAGAGGCACTTTAAATAAAGAAAATTTAAAATATCGGCTTTTAAGCTCTGTCAGAATATTTCAATCAGTATGAAACCTAAATCATATTAAATCCTAATTAATTTTACATCTATAAAGGTAATTTAAGCAAAAGCGTTAAATCTGTTTTTGAGAAAATCGTAAAAAGATAAAAAAATGCATCTTATAAAGTGGCTCTTCTGGATAGCCGATTTTTATGAAAAATTGGTTGTAAAATTTTTGGCGTTAAGTTGCCTCAAATATGAAACTTCAGTTTTCAGTTTTTGTGCTAGACTTACCACACAGAGGCCTTTTTGGTCATTTGGATTCGGGGTACCCAAAAAATGTATTTCCCCTTAAAACTCAAATTCAAAATTTTCAAGATTGCAATACTTTCCCTTACTATATATTTGATATATAGGTAAGCGAAAGTAATAGAGTAGGATAACAATACATCTTTCTGTTTAATTGCCAAATTTCGGATATTTACAAATACATTACAAATGTTCCGCAGTTTCATGAAACTCGTTAATACTGGATAGTTCTGTTAAATAATGTAGGGATACTATTTTCAATCATTTCGGCATGAATTTGAGAACAATAAAACCTCGAAACGTCACTAATATATAGTTTTACGTTAATTTACAGAGTATTGAAAGCTAATATTATTAGCAGTCCGAAACATGAAAGAATAGTTAATGAAGTCAAAAGTTATTATTTTTTTCTTAAAATCATAATTTTTTTACAACTTTAATGTTAAAATATACTTTTCCACAGCATTTTAAATAAATTATTCCAAGACTAACTAAGGAAGTAAGGTAATTAGAATCAAAGAGTTGGATGACTGATTTCTCCCTTCCCTCACTTTTAATGAGAGTGCTGCTACCCTTCTCTTATTTCCTTTTTAAAAATATATATTTTCATTTTAATTATTATTTATATATTTGCTGAGAAATAAATAATCCTAAATACTTTAAGATTCTTAAGGTGTATAGATTTTCGCCATTAAATGTCATACTCCATTTTTATATATTTTGTTTTTATTTAAAAAAAAAAAAATATGTTGCTTACGTTATTATTATAAAAGAACATTATTAAACTCGATTTTAGTAGAAAATAAAGTCGCGGTTAAAGACGGGTAATGCATGTTATTAATCAGTTGCTGAATTGCTTAGCTAGAGGATTCTATCAAGAAATTTCACGGTAATTTATAAAAAGAATGTTTATACCGAGGCACAGTGGGCAAAATCACCTATTTAGGTGGACAAAAGTCAAGTCAAAAGTTTGGAATTTTCCAGTGCTTCACCTTTTTATTTTAGTTGGCAAGACCTCCGTACTTATATTCCCCGCCATAACGTTTACAAATAAATAGTAAATGAATGAATCATTTCGTTCACACAAGTCCTAATAACCGGTAGTGGATCTTTATTCGATGGTCATTTATTGTGTTCAAGGTGTATTTAAAGCAAAGTATTTGCTTTTATTTAACAATGGACATTGCTAAGACATTTAAAATATACCTCAATTTTTTTTGTTAAAAATTGCCGTTAAAATTGATTAGATTCTGTGTTTTAATAGCATCTCAGCAAAGTTGAGCAGCCGATCCGATTGGAATTTCTCTCTTCTAAATATTCAGATTCAAGGTATATTATAGAGGAAGAAATTTCGGAATCTGACATTAAGATATCCGATCAAGATATAACCTATGATATTAGAATGCATAATGATGGAGTTTTGTTGACCGTAGAGAAATTAGATGAGAAGATGGTTGGGGTGCGGTCATATGACCGCACCCCCAACCATCTTCCTCATATGATATTAGAAGTCCATACAGTTTTAAATCACTACATCGCGTCAAATGAACATCGTTGGAGTCGTCTTGAGAAAAGCTTTGAAATGTCTAAAATATATACTATGCACTTCTAGTACTAGATTTCGATGTAAAACTTGCTGTAACATCCAAGGCATAAACTTGTCTTATAAAAAGAAATATCAGTCATGTACGGCTTGCGTCTTTGAGCTAGGCTTACCACTCACACACCTACTAGGGTGGCCTAATCGAATGACGATTATCGAAATCATTCGATTATTTCAAGGATTCGAATTAATCGGTTTGGAGGAACGAATAATCATTGGAACTGAATTGTTAATGATCAAACGACTTTTTTTTTTATGTCATACTTGCACCTACGCTCAGCTGCATCACAGAGACGGGAATTGTGCATATCGACTCTCAGAATACATATTAATCTTTCGAATTTAAATCATCGAAGTCCGATCATCCGATTATGACGATCATTCGATTTGCCACCCCTAACACTACACCCTTTCATTGTTAGTTTGCAAGACCTTAAATACTAATATTTAACGCCATATCGTGTTTACAAATAAATAGTAAATGAGTGAATCATTCCTGTTCACACAAGTGCCTAATAACCGACAGTAGGATTATCTTTCTTCGATGGTCATTTATTGTGTTCAAGGTGTATTTGGAGCCGAGTCTCTTTGCTTTTATTTGACAATGGGCATTGCTGAGACAGGTAAGGCATTATATTTCCAATCTCGTTTTTGAATATACATAGCAATCTCACCTGTACAGTTAATTTAGCACTTTTGTAAATGTATGCCCCTATTCAATAATGAAAAACTATATAAACCCCAAGTTACACCAAGGATTTGTTTATTAATCATTCTGGTCTTTAGATATTACAAAGAATTTTTGCGTGATACATAATGTTTTGCTGACACAACACTCCAAATCAAAAGTTTTAAAATCTATAATTTCAAGAATTTTCTAAATGATATAAAATACATCTATTAGCAGGTTTTTAGCAACTCCGAGCCATAATTAGATTTTTTGTATTATTTTTCCCGTATTCTGGGACTTCAAGTTTTAGTTTTTAGTAAATAAAATTGATGTTTGACCACTGTGCGCTTGCCAATCGTTTAAAAAAAAAAAATTAAGTTTTATAATTTTTTCTAATATTTTTTCCGTAATCTGGGATCTCAAAGGTTAAATATAGACAATTTTAAGAATTTTGTCCGCCTAAATCGGTCATATCTTCCACTGTGCGACGGTTCTATACGGAAACGAAACATCCTCGCTTCGAAGGATGAACGTTTTAAGGTTTTCGAGAGTAAGTTTCTCCGTTAAATATTTAGGTATATAAGGATGAGGACCATGGTGACTTTAGAAGGTTACACAATGCACATCAACTAGTTCACATAAAAGTTCATTCCGGCCAGTTTCAAGTTTGTGCCTGGTAGAAGTTCAGCCGGCTGCCGCTAGATGGCAGCACCTCAGAGACATGTAATCTGGTATATCAGCGAACTGTTTGGGGCGTTCCCATTTTAATATTAAAGTCAAATTTTAATTATCCCCAACTACTATACAAATAGGCTCTGCTGACCTGAAAGATCGATAACGAATTCAAGACTTTGATTTCCAAAAGGTACTAAAGGACATTTTTCTCAAAATTGATATTTCGACATATTTATATATTAATAGTTTAATTTTATCTAAAACCGTCATCAGATTTTATCTTAAAACATAGAAATCCTATAAATACGTATTTGAAAATTGCATTTTATTCTAAAAGGTACTAAATCCACATTTCATTTTATTCTAAAAGCTACTAAAAACATTTCCTTCCAAAAGGTACTTTATCCTCTGTAAACATATAACCTTTCTTTCATTGCCTTCCAAAAAGTATTATATTTCCAACCATACATTAGAAGCACCTAATTCAGAAATATATTACCATTAATTTATTGTTTTCTTTATTTTATGCATTTTTATAGTCACGTATAGTGCGTTTTGAATCACTGATATTATTTTAAACAATGACTTTAAAATAATAATATGTTTTTAGGTTGTTTTAATCAACTTATGTGAGTCGCACAGTGGGCCAAATCACCAATTTAGGTGGACAAAAGTCAAGTCAAAAGTTTGGAATTTTCCAGTGCTTCACCTTTTTATTTTTAGTTGGCAAGACCCTCCGTACTTATATTCCCCGCCATAACGTGTTTACAAATAAATAGTAAATGAATGAATCATTTCTGTTCACACAAGTGCCTAATAACCGGTAGTGGATCTTTATTCGATGGTCATTTATTGTGTTCAAGGTGTATTTAAAGCAAAGTATTTTTGCTTTTATTTAACAATGGACATTGCTAAGACATTTAAAATATACCTCAATTTTTTTTGTTAAAATTGCCGTTAAAATGATTAGTATTCTGTGTTTTAATAGCATCTCAGCAAAGTTGAGCAGCCGATCCGATTGGGAATTTCTCTTTCTAATATTCAGAATTCAAGGTATATTATAGAGGAAGAAATTTCGGGATCTGACATTAAAGATATTCCGATCAGAATATAACCTATGATATTAGAATGCATAATGATGGAGTTTTGTTGACCGTAGAGAAATTAGATGAGGAAGATGGTTGGGGGTGCGGTCATATATGACCGCACCCAACCATCTTCCTCATATGAATTAGAATCCATACAGTTTTTAATCACTACATCGCGTCAATGAATCGTTGGAGTCGTTCTTGAGAAAAGCTTTGAAATGTATAAAATATATATATGCACTTCTAGTACGTCGATTTCGATGTAAAACTTGCTGTAACATCCAAGCATAAATTGTCTTATAAAGAAATATCAGTCATGTACGGCTTTGCGTCTTTGAGCTAGCTTACCACTCACACACCTACTAGGGGTGGCCTAATCGAATGACGATTATCGATCATTCGATTTTTCAAGGATTCGAATTAATCGGTTTGGAGAACGAATAATCATTGAACTGAATTGTTTAATGATCAAACGACTTTTTTTTTATGTGCATACTTGCACCTACGCTCAGCTGGCATCACAGAGACGGGAATTGTGCAATCGTCTCTCAGAATACATATTAATCTTTCGATATTTAAATCATCGAAGTCCGATCATCCGATATGACGTCATTCGATTATGCCCACCCTAACACCTACACATGAGACACACACAAAACTTTTTTACAAGCCTTTGTCATCCGGGCCCAGGGACCCACCCTAAAATATATAAAAATGACAAATGTCATATATAAATAAATGTAAAAATGTGACAATAAATCATATTACGGATAACGTCAAAATGGCTTGAAAAGAGAGTACAACAGCACAGACAAAACTGCAACTAGAAATGTGCTAAATCAAAATTCGCTACTGGTCTGTCACAATATTCCAATAATTATAACCACATTTTTTTTTTCAATAACGTATCAGTCCTACATAAGGAGAAAATATAAATAAGAGGAGAATTCTAGATTAAAAATATAAATTTTTTTAGAAAAATCAGTAAATTAACAAACGGACGTAGACAACACCTAAACACTTTTTATGCAAGCACTATTGATTAAATAAATATATAAGCTTTGACATCCTACCCAAGTTAGTCGCGCATAAGTTTAGTAAGTGAATAAAAATAATATTTTTTAATAAATAGATTTTTTTCATTTTTTTAAATAATTGTAGCGATATTTATGATTATTATAAAACATGTGCTTTCAAATTAACTTTGACTTACTAATAATTAGGACGACACTGCTATATAATATATATATATAAATACTATATAATATAGTATATTATATATATGCATGGTAGGTAAAGCATTTTTTTTATACACTAATATAAAATAAAATAATTAATTAAATTTTGACATTAGCTGTAAAAAGTGTACAAACCATAAAAAAAACTTATTGTTACAGATGCTTGAAAATGGCCCTAGTGGCTGAAACGTTGAGGTGTATAAGTAAATAAATAACAAAAACTTCTCTTGTGGAACGCCAAATATGATCTTACTTATATTGAACCAAAAGAAAACACAGGTCAATGATGATAAAAGAAATGTGCCTAGAGGGTTCCTAGCACCTCTTCTGTTCCGTGTACAACTCTAATTCATCACTCCCGAAGGCAGGTAATGTTTATTTTGTTCGTGATCAGCGCTTATTTCCTCCGGTATCCGATAGGACTATTAAATAAATCTCACTAACTTGAGATGGCTCTTGAGTGTTTCGAATGAGCCCGTTTAGAAGAGCTATGATCGCGGGAGTGAATGTTATTTTGCCGTAAGATAGAGCCTCGTGACACTAAGTAAGTTGTGACAAATCTTGCCTGCTTCTTGGGATCCTATTACCTCGTTGAATAGTGAATGAGGGTTTCGAGCAGCACGCAACAACTTACAATCGTTGTCTTCCCCTTTCCGCTTGTCGAAGTTAACGTATTTCAAACATCTGAGCGAGGAGAACTCTTTTAATTTATACGCAGTTACTAATAAATCTTACAAAGAGAGTACCTCATATTATCTCCATCTTTCTGTGAAAATAAAACACAGCTTGTTCAAACAACAAAAATATCTGAGACAATCATAGATAAAATACTGATTTTTCACATAATGTGTGAAACATGTATATATTTATGTATTGTATATATTTGTAAAATTAAGATTTTTATTATTCTTGATTCATTATCATGTACACATATGGGAATATTTCACCCAGGAGGTTATCTCAGTTATATGTGGTAAAGGACAGTTCAACAATTGAGACGTTGATTTCCAAAAGGTACTATATCCATTCTAGGAAATTTTACGGCGCCCAAATCACTAATTATTATACTATTAAATTAGCTAATTTGATTCTTTTCGCATTAAAATCCAGAATTGTTTTTTTAGTATATTAATAACATCATATTAAAGATATGAAATGAGATGTTTTGGTATAATTTGGAACGAAATTAAATGTGTAATTATTTCCTTTAGAAAATAATGATATTTCTAAATTGCGTTTATAAAGGGCTAGGGTGTTCGTTAGATAAAGTCAAATAGGAAAATTAGATATAACTAATTGATGAGAATACAAATATGTAAAAAAATCAATTTTGTAAAAAATGTCCTTTAGTACTTTTTGAAAATCAACGTCTCAATTCTTAATTTTAGGTAAGTTTTTACATGGAAGACAGAGATAATGCGGAATCTGATTCTTTATTTCGAAGTCTTGGAAAGTTTTCATAATGAATAATGAAAAGTGGTGAATATTATACAAATTGAAGAAATAAAAAAAGATCAGAAAGCTCATGAAGGGGAATTAAAAACGTCGGAGAAATCTATTTCAGTTGGTAAAATATTTCTTTTTATTGGGTTGTTTCACATGAAATGTCCGTTTTTATAGTTTCTGAAATAATAATAATAATAATAAATTCTTTATTTTTTCTGGGACAAGTCCCTTCAGATTATAAGAAATACATTAAGGATTTTGCAGGTCTCTGTTGTTTTCTTCCGAATGTTTACATATTTAAAGTAAACAGTTACTAATACTCTACCTTTGTATTATAAACATTAGCCTCCCAATCAATTACCCACTTTTTAGTTTTTCAGTTCGGGGATAAAAAACGTTGGTGTCACGTTGGGAATCATATGTAGAAAAAGAAGGTAAATACTTCGAATAAAATTATCTTGTTTTCATATCGTATTTTTAATAAAAATCCTTTACCTTGAAAACGGACATTTCATGTGACACGACCCAATAGTTATTAAATAATAAAAAAACGGATTTAAGTTTCAAAAAGCTTTAGCTAGTATTTAGTATAAGATCCATAAATTTTACGGTCATATTGGAAGTAGGCAAATATCAGAGAAGCTCCGACCATTTTATTACTTCGTGCAAGTTGAAGATTAGTCCAAGATCACGCTCACGCCACAAGATCATTCTAATAATTTTAGGTATCCACTTTATAGAGGCTGGGTGAGCCCTAAAAGAACAATTTTACGCACGCACGCACACACACTTACATTATATATATATATATATATATATATATATATATATATATATATATATATATAAGAAAAGAGTGAACAAATATTTATTATCCAAAGTTTCAACCCACAATGTGGGTCTTAATCAGGACTAAAAAACAAGATACGGTGTAGGTGTTTGTTAATATCAGAAAATACCTCACATTCTTTTCTTTTTGTGAATTTTTTTTTTTTTATTATTTTTTGAGATTCACAACTGTTTTGGTTAATGCATCAAGTAAATTAGCTGTCAGATAAAAAACATGAAAAGAAAATGCCCATTGGCAGCACTCCACTAGGTAATCTAAACTAAAAGGTCTCGAGGCATATTATTTTTGAAAAATGAATTATAAAAATGAAAATAATTGAAAACAAAGAACGGAAAAAGAAATTAATAAAAACTAACATGGAAATAATTAATATATCAATATATAAAAATAAAAGATTAATATAATTAACAAAAGGGTGTAAAGTAACATAAAGTGAAGCAAAAGCCAGATGCACAAAAAATAATAAAATAGAGAATGTAATGTAAATATGAAATGTAGTAAACATAAAAACATTAAAGAAATAAACCTAAAACAAAAGTAAAAAGGATATTTATTTTACATTTCATTAAATAAACCGCACTCTATTTCATATAAAATGAATAAATAAACATTTTTATGTTAGATAACATTAACCTGAATATGGCTGTTAAGAATAAAATTTTGTATTGTTCTGAAGATCATTAGCTGTAGGTATAAAATGTCTTATAGTTATATATTTTAGGACGCGTTTATACTTCTGGCGCACGGTGGAACATATGACCGATTTAGGTGGACACAATTCTGAAACTTGTCCATATTTAACCTTTGGGGTCCCAGATTACGGAACAAAATTATGAACAAAACGTATTAAGAAAAAAATTATAAAAACTAATAAATTTTTTGACACGATTGGCGAGCGCACAGTGGTCAAACATCAAATTCATTTGCTAAAATCTAAAACTTCCCTACATTTTACGTTTGAAGCCCCAGAATACGGGAAAAATAATATTAAAAAAATCTAATTATGCCTCGGAGTTGCTGAAACCTGCTAATTGAAGTATTTTATATAATTTATCAAACTCTTCAAACCAAAGATTATAAAACCTTTGATTCGGAGTGTTGTGTTTGAAAAAAATTATTTATCACCCAAAACGCAAAAATTCTTTGTAGTATTTAAAGATTAGAAGGATAGATGAAACAAATCCTTGGGTTAACTTGGGGGTTATATAGTTTTTCGTTATTGAATAGGGGCTTACATTTATAAAAGTGCTAAATTAACTCTACAGGTAGATTTCAATGTATATTTAATAACGAGTTTGGAAATATTATGTCTTAGCTGTCTCAGCAATTTACATAGTTAAATAAAAGCAAAAATACTTTGAGCTAAATAAACCTTGAACACAATAACTGACCATAGAATAAAGATAATCCCACTGTCGGTTATTAGGCACTTGTGTGAACAGGAATGATTCACTAATTTACTATTTATTTGGAAACACGGTAAGGCAGGAAATATTAGTATTAAGGGTCTAGCCAACTAATAATAAAAAGGTGAAGCACTAGAAAATCCCAAACTTTTGTCCACCTAATTTGGAGATTTTGCCCAGTGTGGGGCTGGGACGGTTGCGCGCCTTAAGGAAATAGATTTTTTTTTTCTGTCGACTATCCAGTCGTTTACTTAAAATATGTAGATATATACGCCATATTCAGAGAGGAACAATTATGTGTTTTTTTGTTTTTTTAAACTGTATTTTCCTGCTACTTCAGCCGTTCGGCCGACCTTTGAGTCAATTGCAGCTCACCCAGCCAATATTAACAGGTTACACGTAGGAAATAACCTGAGCTATCACCCGCTTGAATAACCGTTGGCCTGGAAACATTTATTATGATTGAATTGCGAAAATGTTAAGAAAAATTCAATATAAAACGTATTAGTCAAGTTCATTCATAAGTTATTTATTAAAAAAAAAAACAAAAAAAAAAAAACATACATTATTAATAGCTTAATGAGATAAAATATGACATTAGAAGATTATACGGCTAAGAAAACCATTTAAAAAAGCGATAACAGGATTCAGTAATGAGGAAAACAGGATTTAAAAATTAGGAGGGAAAAGCTAAAAATGAGCTGAAGAAAGAAGCTAAGGGGAAAAGAATATGGCCACCTTAACTGAGCATTAAGAAAAAGCCAAAGACACCCTGTGATCCAAAGATAAATCTTATGAAACGATTCCAACTTTTCTTATTTAGAGTTCACCAAAGGGTCCCTTATGTATAACGTGACCAGATATTTTCCTCCCTCAAGTGGCACTCCCTCTTTGGGGAAGAGAAATAAGGTTTTTGTCTCGATTATCGGAATTAAAATCTATACCAACCCTCATGAAAAAGTACATTATTCATTTTCACTTATCTTTTTTTTTTTAATTATTAATTGATATTCACAACTGTATTTTACAACACATCTAGTAAATAGGCTAAAAGAAAATAGTCATGAACAAAAAGTGTAGAGAAGCTACCCACCGGCATCACTCTAAAAATATTCTAAACTAGAAGGTCTCGAGGCTATCTCAGGTCTCAAGGTCTCTATTTCAGACACCTCGGAGGATTATCAGGGATTGAAGTGGAAGAAAGGATTGAAACTAGAGGATTAGAGTAGAAATGGAGTTTGTCATGAAAGGAATGATATCTGGTTCGGGCCAAATCAGCAAAATACGGAATATTATTGTCTTTATAGATAAGTTTATCAGTTACAAAGTAAGTTGAGGATTTTACGAAGGATTTTTGATTGAAGGGATTGGATACGGAAAGAATTTGATGGTTTAGTAGAGCACCAAAGTTCTACTCCGTTAGTCCATATAGGCCTTATGATAGTCATGTCTTTTGTTGTTAAGTGAAAGGTTAGAGCGTCTGTCTAGTAAGTGTTGGAGTAGCTGAAAACTTCGAGGATAAAAAAGTTGGTGTCACGTTGGGAAAAATGTGTAGAAAAAGAAGGTAAATACTTCGAATACAATTATCTTGTTTTTATATCGTGTTTTTAATAAAACTCCTTTGCCTTGAAAACGGACATTTCATGTGACACAACCCAATAGATTCAAAAAAGTTTGGCACATCATCTTGTTACCATTGATACATAACGACTAAATATGCAAGTTGAGCGAATTTGATAAACAACTAAAGGAGAAAAGTAAAAAATATTTTTTATGCATTTTTCGAGCACAAGAATAGTAATATAGATGTATGATATACCATTAGATAACTAAAGATTTTAGAAAAAATATTATCTAATACACGGAATTGTAATGGAGAGTGATGAAAAGCCGAAAACACTAACTGATTGTTGTAGATAAAAAAAATGATTATTTATTAAAACACAATATTCAATGTTTTTATTGAAATTCAATTGGATTAAATTTTAGCAATTATTTTTTATCTCTAAATGTTATTTAAGGATTTTTTTTTTTATAGATTTATTGCTATTTACAACTGTATAATGATATACGTCTAGTAAATGAGATACAAGATACAAATGTCACGGATTCACATGTAGGGATACTACCCATTGACAGCTCTCCAAAAACTATGTTAAACTAGAAGGTCTTGGGGTCACCTTCTTTTCAGACACCTCGGAGGATTATCAGGGATTGAAGTGGAAGAAAGGATTGAAACTAGAGGATTAAAGTAGAAATGGAGTTTGTCATGAAAGGAATGATATCTAGTTCGTGTTAAATCAGCAAAATACGGAATATTATGGTCTTTATAGATAAGTTTATCAGTTACAAAGTAAATAGCATTGAGGACTTTACGAAGGATTTTTGATTGAAGGGATTGGATACAGAAAGAATTTGATGGTTTAGAAGAGCACCAAAGCTCTACTCCGATAGTCCATATAGGCCTTATGATAGTCATGTCTTTTGTTGTTAAGTGAAAGGTTAGAGCGTCTGTCTAGTAAGTGTTGGAGTAGCCGAAAACTTCGAGCAGTTTCTTGGCGTTTCAGACTTGTATGAGTGTTTCAAGTAAGACGTTTGTCAAAGAAGTGTCCTAGATATCGGATCTGTTCAAAAGAAACACTTTTCACTTAATACTTTTGAAATAAATTATAATGAAATTTATTGTAACCGTGAAAACGTTTGAGTATGAGTTTTCAACGAAAAAACCACCTTGAGTTGAATTGAACTCGTATCAATGAAAAAATAATAGAAAACAAACTTTATTCTGGGACAATGTCCCTTCAGAATAACATTAATGAACAAAATAATAAATTATATCTGGCTTAAAACAATATATTACTACATTTAAATAACAAAAGAAAGAAGAAAAAACTAAATAAAAGGTCATTGTGACATCTCTATGTACATATTCAAAAATAAATAAATAAGAATCAACCTAAAATATATCTTTTACATCTCACTAAAGTATATAAACAAATCACCTCACAAAAATAGGCATAAGAAAAATTAAAATTAGCTTACATCGGACTGGAGAGAAAGGAAGTATTGAAAGGGGAGGGATTCAAATGATGGTAGGGAAGGAGCATGTCGGATGTTTGAAGGGAGAGTATTCCATAAGGCAGTGGAAGGGCTAGAAAGGAGCAATCATATTTTTTGGTTCTATGGAAAGGATTTTGGAGGTCGGGCAGACGGGATCTTGTTGCCTGGTCATGGGTTGAGGATTTAAATACCAGAAGGCTGTAGACTAAAATGGGTGGTGGGAGTTAATGATTTGATAAAGGATTGATCCAAGGAAATATTGTCTTCGAAAGGTTGGGGATAACCACTTTAACTCGTCATAGAGGTGAGATACATGAGACCGTCTCGAGGTACCGAACACAAATCTTAAAAATCAATTCATAATCCTTCTCAATCTCTCCTCGAGTACTTTCGAGAGGCCGCCAGATATTATCAGATGATAGGTCTTTAAAAATTAATTCACCTTCTTAATTTTATATATATATATATATATATATATATATATATATATATATATATATATT
This sequence comes from Piezodorus guildinii, assembly GCA_023052935.1. NCBI lineage: Eukaryota > Metazoa > Arthropoda > Insecta > Hemiptera > Pentatomidae > Piezodorus > Piezodorus guildinii. The sequence continues at coordinate 46,401,524 of CM041295.1, forward strand.
ATATATATATATATATATATATATACGTTTCGTATATATATATGTGCACACGCCTTTTTTTTATTTTCTATTCCCCCTCCGGCTATTCTGTTATCTGTATTCGACCAGGAGAGTACACAAAGAGACAAAGGGCAGATATATAAGGGATTTGAATGGATATCATATTGTGAGCTCCCAGCCAATCAGAAGCGCTTATTCAGATGCAAGATGGCGGGGAGAAGACAGTCTTAACCTAATACATTCCTGTCAGCAGTTGAAGTGCTACCAGGGGAGTGGGAGGTTATAGGGGAGGTCTAAGGGGGGATATAGGGAGCTTCCGAGGGAAACTTTTCGATATCCCACCTCTCTCCTTAATCACTCTCCAATCGGTTAGGCAACTTTTAATTGGACTTCCTTTAGGAGAGCTTCATATGTAATAAATTTTTAAAAAATTCAAATATGTCAATTGAAGGATAATATTTTAATTGACTGATTTTTAATTCTATAGGAAGTTCTAATTATTCAATTCAACACACAACTCTCAATTATTTCGGTTGTTAAAAGCAATTAAAACACTTTTAAATGAAATTTGATATAAATATACAAACAATTCGAGCTTTCGCTATATATAAAATCATATATAAAATAGATATCGGTGAGTACGAACGACAATAAAGAGGTCAATACCAGGCAGCTGTTGTAAAACAAAACGTTTGATCTATCGCAAGTCAATCATGTAAACTGGTCACTTCGGTTCAATAGAGTGGAATTCCAGGTACAACTGGACCCACAATGCGCCTCACACAAAGATACATAAGTATAAACTGTTATTTTTACTTAAATATGTATAAAAATATAATATATACCCAGTTTTTATTAATGCCAACAACGTGAAATGCTTAATAATTACGAATAAACAATATTGAAGTAACTTTAGGGAAATAAAATTTAGGTATTTTCGCCCGGCCACAAAATTTTAATCAGAATAAAACCTAATATTTTTTATTCGTGGACTGGGTCCGTTTAGAATGAAATATATGTATAATTAAGGTAACAAACGTGTTTGGTTATCCAAAAGTCCAAAGGAATATAATTAAAGTTATACAACTTAAAAAAAAACAAGAAGTGAAAACCCCTTTGACAATCGTAATTTACGTAATTTTATACATTTATACATATATATATATATATATATATATATATATATATATATATATATATATATATTATATATATATATACGGATGAGCGATGAGTAAGGAAGTCAAATATATAGAAAGGTTTTCTGGCTCGCAAGGATCGGAATTAGAAGAAACCTAATAAGTATTTTCTTCTGATATCAAAATAAAGCCAACCTTTACTGGAATACCAGGGAGAAAAAACTGATGGATTCCATAACACAAAACATTACTCATAGATGTTTAAATTTTAATATGTGAAGGAAATACGAAACCTATAAATTCTAACTTACAAAAGAGGCATATTTTTTAAATGATTGGGCTGAATTATAAAGGAAATGGTGTATTGTAGATTAATAAAATATTATTGAACAAATAGAGAGCCAAAGGTTCTGTAGAACTCTGGGTTTACATCTGCCTGGTCATTCCGGGCAATTCCATGTGTCCAGAGAAAGTTCAGCTGGATGCCGCTAGATGCCAGCACTCATATATTCCTCACATGCATTTATTTTTCCAATTCTCGTTCACTATACAGATATAAACTATAAAAGTATGAGATAGCTGTGGAAAATAAAAGGGTATTAATTTTCCGAGTTGACATAAATGTTTTTTCCGAATTATAAAAAAGAACGAGACTTGTAGCAAGTTAAATGACTATAAAGGAAAAGATGCCCAAACTTATTTTTTTATTTTTTTTATGGCTTAGTCAAAGTCCTAATTGCTGTAAAAATGTCGATCTTGAGAACATAGTACTTTTTATGAGAATTTCGAAAACTAGCGAAAATTCAGGTTTCGCTTTTTATACACGGAAACATATCATAAGAGGCTGACTGAAAAATTATGAAGCTAAATAGACGCACACACACAAACATATATTATGAGTACAAGAACATAAATTTCATAAATCAGCTTAATCACGAGTTTAAAAATTCTCTTTGCTGTTAAAACAAAATGTTTTATTTAAAAATCATTATTTCCCTTAATTTTGCACGTTTCAGAACAAGCGAAAATCTAGTATGATAAAGAGAGTAATGCCTAGATTTTTGGGCCTTGATAGAGGACAGAAAATTGTTAGTCACGAAATTTACATCAACTGAAACAAATAATGAATGTTATTAACTTTATAAAATTTTATAGATTTTTATTGTATATATTATATCGTATATACAATATGAAGCTAGATACCATCAATGACATAAGTCGCTACCACCTGACCATTCAAACAAGTAAATTGGTTTAGTAATAAAGAAATGACAGATTTTTGCGTTCCTTGTAAAATTGTCTAATTGGATATTGTAGCATTATGCCTTTGGAACTTAACTTCTCATTTAATTCATCTTTAAAAATAATTAATATTTATAAAGATGAATATTACAATAGTTGTCAATAATAAAAATTTAACGTACTAACTTTAATCTGTTTGATAGATGAGCCATGGATCTATAAATATATTGCTACATTGTTCTACCACCGATTGTGGGTTGAAACATAGCCCGAGTTTAGAAAGCGGCCAATTAATGACTATGGGTCGGGCAGCAAGGCTAATCCTAACCAGCAGAAAAAGGCTATAAGTTATTTTGTCCCACTCAGATCCCAGGACTGGCCCAGGGAAATCAGGGAAAAAAGGAAAAACAAACAACCCCTATCAGCTCCCTCTCCTTGTTCTGGTCAACATTTTACAATCCGTTTAGTGAAAGACATAAATCTCCCCTCTCCTCAGCCGCGATGCACCCCTTTATACTTGTGACTAACATCCTACAATATACATAGATCCCTTAATTGGGTGCACAAATCATCAAGGAGATAAAATTTATAATGCTAGTAGTTCAGATAAAAATTATTTATTTGAATTCGCAACGCAAATAAAAACTACCTAACAAGTCAACCTTTGGAAATGTGATTTATATATAGTCTTTAATGAGATATAAGATATTACCTCTACAGGATGGAAACTAAATTTTATAAGTTATTCAACAAGATATTAAACACTGCATATTATTATTATTTACATATATTACAAGTATATATATAGTTACAATATATTAAAAATACTGCATATTTTGTGGGTAAGGCATAAAGCTTTTTACTTTCGCTTACCTATATATACTCATCCGACACTCAAATCTCGTCTGTTCAATCATCTTCTGTCCCTTCAATTTCCGAAGAATCCTAATTAGTTTCCTTATTTCAATTAAAATTATAACAAAACAGATAAAAACGTTTATTTACCTATTATATTTTATCTTTTCTTGTATTATGTACATATTATATTATTATTATATTGAAAAAAAAAATTACTGTAATGATTTTTTTAATCAAAATTGTATATATGTACATATTTCTTATTATGTTTATTATTTAGTTTAATTTTCAATATTATTATTATTTGAGGCTTGTTTTTTATCTATAGTATGTAATTTCTACTGTTTCTTTGTATTGTTCTTGTATACTCTAAGACCTTAAAGTTTTAATTTTAATTTTCTTGTTATGTTATTCTAAAGGGACTAGTCCTAGAATAAATAAAGATTCCCTTAGCCCTAAAGGCCAACTCTACTTAGTACAATGCATATTGAACGATTTTACGATTTACTCAAAAACGGCCCCAAAGATTTCGATAGAATTCCCCAAATCGATCTAAAATTAAGACAGGGCTTAAAGGGCAAATTTTTAAATTCTCTTTTTCTAAAGTACCTTTAATTTTGTGGGTTCGATTATTAGTATTAATGAAAAACGGGTAAGTATACAAGTTGAACGATTTGATCAGAAAAATATTTGTTTAGTGATTTTTTTTCTTAAACACAAGATATATAATATACCGTTTATAAGCTAATGATTTCAGAAAAAAAATGATTTGTTACATAAAAATTTTTATAATCTAATATGAAGTGACGAAATGGGCACAAATTATTATTGTGCATAACAATTTTATATTAAATTTAATCTAAAACATATTTTTACAACGAAACTTAATTTAAAATTTTTAAACTGTTTTCGATTTTATCAACTGACCTCTATATCAGGTTTTTTTCAGACATTTTTTCAATGAATAAATTAAAACTTTAGTTGTAATATCAGAGTGTACAACGTACAGCTATGTTGTTTTGCAACTGAATAATAAAACACGTTTCCCATTGTTAACCGCGTCATTTTAATTATCATAAAACCTAAATACCTGAATTCATCACCATGTTTAAACATATATACTAATGTTTCGTCTGGTGTTTTTTTTTTTAATTTTTTCGTGCTTCATTACTTAATGTTAATACAAATCTTTAGCGTTCACTAGAATTTACCTCCCACATATATATATATAATAATAATAATAATAGGCTTAGCGAACCCGAAGGTTCGATGCCGATACCACCAAATTCCGCTTACACAGACTCGTCCAATGTTCACCATTCAAGCTCAAGCTCCCGAGATCAACCTTAACGCAATCCTCCCACCTCCGCTTCGGCCTACCTTTCGGACGCCTACCAGTCGGATCAGCAAATACCAACTTTCTCGGAATCCGCTCGTCATCGAGCCCAACAACTTTACTCGCCCATTTGAGTCTCCGCGATGCAATCAGCTCAATTATATTCACAGGATGCAAGTTCCGCGTTGTGCAACCTTCTAGACTCCCCAGTGGCCTTATCTCTCTTCGGACCAAATATTTTACGCAATACCTTATTTTCGAAAACCTTAAACCTTCAAAGTAAGCGGCCACGTTTCACATTCGTAAAGAACCGTTGGAAGAATAATAGTTTTATAAATTCTAATGTTTAAGTTTTTAGATAGAAGCCGCGAACTAAGTAACTTAGCAACTGAATAATAACACACATTTCCCACCTTTATTAACCGGGACTTTATTTCTTCCTGGATTTCATTTTTTCTAGTTATAATTGAACCTAAATACTTGAATTTCTCTACGTGTTCAAAAGTATGACCTGATACATCAATATCACCAAGATCGACACCGTTTCTGCTACTAATCATATACTTCGTCTTATCGGTATTTAATTCGAGTCCTATTTCTTTACCGGTTTTTATGAACACACTTGTATTTAGTTGTATGGTTTCCGTGTCTTCACCTAGCAGTACCAGATCATCGGCATACCCCAAAACCGGAATCTTGTCACCCATATTTAAGCCTTTCTCGGTACATGCATCACCATATATATAACATATTATTATATTATTTATTCAGGGACGAATAGATTAGTAAAGGATTAAAAATAGCTCATTTCCGGATTAAACATTACGGGTGAGGTGTTCATAGGCGATATTACTTCCAGTAAAACTATCTCCTAAGTGTTTAATAGTTTTATCGTTTTATAGCTAATAAAACCTTTTATTCCTTTCATATGTTATTTGTTTAGATGGAGGGGGGGGGGTGTAAAAGAGTGTAAATACCAGATTCATTCCGAAACAAATGTACAGTTTATTTATTTTGATTACTAATCAACAATTCAAACGATAAAAAATTTATATATATATTCACAGATCGCCATCTCTATAATAAAACACAATAGATAATAAATAATATATAAAACAATGTAATGGTCAATGATGATATACGTAGATAAAAAAAATACAAATCAATTTTTGTAAACATAATATTAATTTGAGGAAATACAAGTAAAGACGTTAATTTAGTTTACTGGAAAAAGGAAGAATAGATCGTGACATAGCGCTTCCAAAAACTATAAATTACATCATATTTATCTTTTTTAAATTATTTTTCTTGGATATTTTTTTAAGTACGGGCTTTCCAACATTTTTTTATTTTTGATTTTATAATAAATTATAGTATTTAGGTTCAATGATGACAAGATAAAATAAAACCCAGGAGGAAGTAAAGTACCGCCTAAAGGCGGAAAATGCATGTTATTATTTGGTCGAAAAGGTATTTAGCTGGCGGCTTCTGTCTAAAAGCTTAAAGGTTAGAATTTATAAAACTATTATTCTTTACGAATGTGAAACATGGCTGCTTACTTTAAAGGATGAATGTCTTAGGGTTTTCGAAAATAAGGTACTGTGTAAAATATGTAGTCCAAAGACAGATAAGGCAACTGGGGAGTTGAGAAGGTAGCGCAACGCGGAATTGCGGAACTTGTATCCGGTGAATATAATTGAGTTAATAGCATCGCGGAGACTCAAATGGGCGTGAAGTAGTTGGGCTAAGTAAGGAAAGGATTCCGAAAAAGCTGGTATTCGCTGAACCGACTGGTAGGCGTCCGAAAGGTTGGCCGAAGCGTCGATGGGAGGATTGTGTTAAGGCTGATGTCGGAGGCTCGGGCTTGAACGGTGATCATTGGGGGAGTGTTTGCTGGTATTGGCATTCAAATTTCGGGTTCGATAAGCCTATTATTGTTATTATATAAAAATATTAGATATTTTATTAATATAAAAAATCTGATGGGCGCGACACACGACTTTCACTTACATCTGTTGTGAAAATCAATTTAAGAATTTTTAATTAATTAAGAGATGAAAATAAATTTTTACAGAATTAATTAAATTGAATGTTAATAGAAACATGTGTTTTATAAAATAATCTATTATATTATTATGTACAACAATCAGTTTCATCGACTATTCATCACCCTCGATTAACAATTACAATTCCGTATATTATTGTTTATACTTAAGATGATATTTTTATAAAATCATTAGCTTTCCAACGATATATTGTACATCTATAATAATATTCTTATGTTCAAAACCACAAAAATAAAAATATATATTTTTTTTTACGATTTTCTCCTTTAGTAGGATATCGTATTCGTTCAAATTATCCATTTATCCGTTTTTGTTTATCAGTGCTATGAAATTTTTTCGTTTTAAATATTACGTTTTTATTCTAAATAATGAAATTTCAGTTTTGTACGATTTTAATTCTTTCAGCTAGACTTACCACAAACATACAAACTTTTTTTTGGACTGAGGGAGCCCTAAAACGTCTATTTTCGTTAGAAACTAAAATTAAAAAAAAATCAAGAACGCAAAACCTCCCCTTAATGTATATTTTATAAATAGGTAAGTAAAAGTAAAAATATGAAGCATTATTATTATTAATGTACATTTACTCATTTATAATTGAAATAGTAATAAAAATAATAAATAATTATATGTAATTCCCAAACTTCCCAATAGGTTTGGTCACCGGGGAAGTTAGACCATCACCTCCGTAAGGAGAGGCCTGTAGGGATAACATATTGTAAATATCTTAAGCAACTAAGGAACATTAATTATATAGTTTTGTTTTTGTTTTTTTTAATTTTTTTTTTCATTTAACAAGTATAGGTATTATTATTATTATTTCACCTGGCATTATATTTTTTTTTTCAATTATATGAGAACTTTTTATTAGATTATATTAGAAATTATATTAGATTATATTAGAAATTATTTTAGAACTAAAAGTAAATATTATAATTTTAAATGTTATCCTTGCAATAAAGGCTTTATTCATTCATTCATATGTAATTGTAGTATTCTTACAAATAGCTATTCGGAAAAAAAAAAACTATTAATTTAATTTATTAAGAACAAAAAAAAACTGATGAATTCCGTACCATACTGCATTACGCTTAGATGTTTAGATTTTCATTTTTAAACTTGTACATGTGAAGCAAATAAGAAACCTATAAATTCTAACTGAAAAAAGAGACATGTTTATTAATAAGTGGACGGTATTACAAAGGAAATGATGTAGAATAAATTGAGAGCTAAAGGTTTAGTAGAAATGTTCTCTGGGTTTATATCTGCCTGGTCATTCCGGACAATTCCATGTGTTAAGAGAAAGTTGTGCTAGATGCCGCTAGGTGGCAGCACTCACATATTCCTTATATACATTGCTTTCCAATTCTTTTTCACTAAAAATATATAAACCATAAAAGTATAAGACAGCTCCGGAAAATAATTCTCGAGTTGACAATTTTGTTTTTCCGAATTAATGAAAAACGAGATTGTTAGCGAAAGGTATAAAGTGGCTCTTCTGGTTAGCTCATTTTGATGGAAAAGTTGCTGTAACATCTTGTGGTCCTAAATACGAAATTTCATTTTCGTGTTAAGACTTACCACACACACAGACCTTTTTTTTGTGTGGGACTTGGTCATTTGGACTCACGGGACTCTAAATGTATATTTCTGGTCAAAACTCGAATTTCTAAAATTTTCATTATAAGTAAGTAAAAGAAAAAAATCTGGTGCGGGCAACACACAACTTTCACTTACCTTCATTTTTAAAATCAATGAAAAAAATTTTAAAAACAGTTAGAGATAAAAATACGTTAATAAAAACATATAATAAAAGCGACCGTTTTAATAATAAAAAACATAGATAAGAAATATATTAATAGAACATATACACATACTAGAAAAATAAACATTATTCAATATATTAATAAACAATTTAAGTGAATATATGAAAGCTAATTAGCGTTTTATTTTATAATTTAAGCGATAATTAAAACAATTTAAAAAAAGAAAAATAAGAAATATAATTATGTGGCCAAGTAGCAGATTTAAATTATCCACGGAGTGGTGCGCTCTTACAGACGCTTCGCGAAACCACTATGCAATCTTTTTCAGAGATAAATATATATTTTTTTAAATTATTTTTTACACCAAATCTTACCTGCAAAGTTTTTGACAGTACTTAATGAATAGAGAGTATATAGATAGATAAAAACTATTAATAAATGGTGTAGTTAAAATATGATAATATCTCTGCATTATAATTAAACAATCAGCAGATATATACTATTAAAAAGATACCTCAGTTTAAAAATATATATTTATATCTTTGTAATTGTAATTGTAATTTTGAAAAAAAAAATTAATAGAACTATTAAATCTATTCCTTCACTAACCTCTGAATTCCCTGAGTGTCTTTTTCTTGATCTGGTTTTTAAAGCGGAGATTTTATATTAACGAAACCCGATATCCGAAACTAATAAGTAAAAACACTATTATGATACTTAAACTAAAAAAAAAAACTTCCGAGACGGTAACGAACTAGGCCATGTTTTGCAAGAGACTGAGATGTTTCCGGGTAATGAAGACTAGCTAATTAAGTTATAGAGAATGCTCGCATCTGATTGGCTGGAACTCCACACCCATTGTCCCCACCACTCACTCCTTGGTTGCCTACATGAAAAAAACTGAATATTCAAATATATTCATTCTATTAAAATAATTTTTTTTTTCATATTTCAAATTAATAACGATTTTTCACCTTTGATATTAAAAAACGGTATTTTAACGTCTATAAGTTTAATTTTGATTAATTTTGATAAGTTTAATTTTGGTATATATGCAGTGAATAATAATTTTAATAATTAGATTTTTATCAAAAATGAATGTATTTAAGTGTGCACAAGTAAATTTAAATGTATACCTATAAAGATTAAATATTGATATAAAATTATAACGTTCCTATTTTTACCATTTTGAATATGAACATTTATTTTTTTTTTAACAAATTTTAATTAGGTATTATCCAGATAAGTTTATTTATAATAGATTTAAAATATTACCAATAAACAGAGACCAATTATGGAATTCTATATTTTTTGTTAACTTTAATGTAAAATAGCTGATAAATTACTAAACGAAAAAAATTATTAATAAACTATTTTTGTTGTTGTAATTTACAACTGTATTAAACAAACAAAACAAGTAAATGCGCAGTAACAGTTCACAAAAGATAAACCCAATATTAGCGAAAGGCATGGTATAAAGTGGCTCTTCTGGTTAGCTCATTTTGATGGAAAAGTTGCTGTATCATCTTGTGGTCCTAAATACGAAATTTCATTTTCGTGTTAAGACTTACCACACACACAGACCTTTTTTTTGTGTGGGACTTGGTCATTTGGACTCACGGGACCCTAAATGTATATTTCCGGTCAAAACTCGAATTTCTAAAATTTTCATTATAGGTAAGTAAAAGAAAAAAATCTGGTGCGGGCAACACACGACTTTCACTTACCTCCATTTTTAAAATCAATGAAAATTTTTTTAAAAACAGTTAGAGATAAAAATACGTGAAACTATTAAGCAATTAATTAAATTGAATTTATACAGAAACATGTGTTTTATTAGAAAATCTATTATATTATTATCTAAAATAATCAGTTAGTTTTATGTTCATTTCATCACTCTCTATTAACTTTTAAAAGCTTGTGTATGAGATAATATTTTTTCTAAAATATTTAGCTTTCCAACGGTATATCATACATGTATATTACTGCTCTTATGTTCAAAAACGAAAAATTGCATTAAAAAAATATTTTTTCTGTTTTCTCCTTTAGTTGGGTATCGAATTTATTCAATTTATATATTTGCCTGTTTTTCATCAGCGTTAACAAGATAATATAGTTATTTTTATTGAATCTACAAAATTGAAGGTACTTTAGGGAAGAAAATTTAAAATATCGGCATTTAAGCCCTGTCAGACCATTTTAATCAGAATAAAACCTACATCATCTTAAAGCCCATTAAATTTTACATCGATATAGCGAGTTTAATCAAAATTGTCGGAACCACTTTTGAGAAAATCAAAAAAAGGTGCAAAATGCAAGGTATAAAGTGCCTCTTCTGGTAAGCTCATTTTGATGAAAAAAGTTTTGTCACGTCTCGGGCGTATAGTTGTGTTAAATATGAGATTTCAGTTTCATAGCACTTATCGTTTCTGGCCGAGAGTTACCACACACACACACACACACACACACAGACCTTTTTGCGGGACTTGGTTATTTGGACTCAGGGGACCCTAAAACGTTTATTTCCGTTGAAAACTGGAATTCGAAAATTTTCACGATCGCAATACTTCCCCTTACTATATATAGTAAGTGAAAGTAAAAAATCGATGAATTCTCTTCTAAAATTCTTATTACATTATTATAATATGGATCATCTACCATCGAATCTGAAAAAATGCAATTTTCATACTTTCACTTTGAAAGTATCTAATATTTGCACTTTGAGGTACAAATATTATAGCAGGAATACCTTAACCTCAAAAGACACAAGGGGTTAGGTATTCAAGACTTGGCTATATCGCGTGTTTCGCCTTCAGCCTTTTCAAAGTGATAATATCAAAATCAGATTACTCCACAAACAACAAATTTTCTGTTATATATTTTACGGGATGATCGTTCAGTTTTCAACTATCTCGGTTGTTTTTCAGAGATCTTATTTTAAAATGTAAAAATGGAATTTTATCTGCTAAACTAAAAAACCTGGTGTACGCAACACATGTAGATCTGTTGGTAAAATTAATTTAGTAACTTTTAAATTAGGTTAGACCTATAAGAATGACAAAGATCACATGAGTTCTGATGGAAACTTTTTTTTTAATTAGATAATTATTATATACAACAATTAATTACTTTTATCACTCTACATTATACCGAACAACTTTGTATATAACATTTAAAAAAATGATAATAATAATAAAATGTTTAGCTTTCCAACGGTGTACTATACATCTATATTACTATTCTTATGGTGGGGGAAAAAATTACCGAAAAATATGTTTAACCTTTTCTCCTTTATTAGGTAATAAAATTCGTTAAACTTGAATATTTATCAGCTTTTTATCATCAGCAATAACATGAAATGGTTAATTTTTTTCCGAATAAACAAAATTTATAAAGATTATAAAAAAATTATACTGATAATTAGAAACATAATGAAACAGTAGTTAAGGTAATTGAAAAATATTATAATGATTAGAATAAACTTAATAAAAGGGAAATAATTAGATATGGTTAGAAAAAATAATAAATAAATGAGTAAAAAAATAAACAAGTTACACTGTGAAAAAAAGAGTTGCATATCTATGGCGTAAAAAAAAATATGTTAATACTCTCATAGAATGTGAAACATCATAAATTAAAAAAAAATATTTGCAGTTTGAAAAAATGTGATAATATAAAATATAGTGAATAAGTATGTATACATGTCTCTGGGTAAAAAAATTATTGAGAAAATAAAAAACAAAAGAATATATTGGAAAAGATGAAAGATGTTAGGAATGGATAGGTAAAAAGGTGAGAGACATTTAAACCAGATATAGTTGAATGAAAATTATTTATATTCTATTAAAAAAAAAACAAAAAAAACAGAAAAGATATGTTGGTTTTGTCATAGATAATTTAGTAACAACATCTAGTAACTATGAAATATATAAAATAAAGATAATTAAAAGATAAAAATACAACAGATGCAAATTTGATGAATTTAGTAGCGAACAGCCAAGTCAAGACAAATAACTGTGCGGAAGGTTGATCTTAGAAAAGGTGGAGAAATAACTAGTGCTTGAATGTGGTTAAAGATAATACTTTACGAAGGGAGATGGTTATTAAATTTTAAAGTATGGTAGCACGGTTGACAAAGGACTTATCATATAATTTAGTTCTGTGAGAGGGTATTTATAAATAGGTAGGTCAAGAGCTTGTCTTAAGGGTGTGCACGGAATAGCAAGGAGTGAGGAGCTGAAGTGTATAGGAAGGTTTTATGGCCCGCAAGGATTGGAATGAGAAGATGCCTTGTAAGTATTTTCTTCAGGATTCAGGATAAAGTCACACTTGACCAGAATACCAGTAAGAAATATTTAATCGTCTGAGGAAACCGAATATAATACTTAGAATTATTGCGGGACATGTTAGAAATTATTATTATTTTTCGATTTCTCACACCTTAATTCAAGATTTCTGACGTTGTATTAAAGATATTGAAAATCAACAAAAAGATCAATACTGACTGATAAACGAGTATCATAAGCATAGGTACCATATAAAATTCACACCTGACTATAAATCTTTATAATAAAAAAAAACTTTGTTATAAGTAATTATCACCTTTTGTTATTAGGTATACCTAATATTTTCTTTATCTTTCAGTTTAATTATAAATAAATTATAATTTTTTAATATCTAAACTTACTTGTGATGAACAACAAACTACTTAAAAAATAAATTATTAGCCAATTTATTTATATACATTATCCATTATATAGCTAATAAATTGTTAACTATTAGCTAGTCCTGGAATATGATAATATTTTTTACTAATATTTAATAATCAACAGGTATTAATTAATGAAAAGAGACCTGTTAAAAATAATGATAATAATCCATATATATATACTAAACATGGAAATGATTTTTTTTAAATGATAAAATATAAATTTGAAACGCGTTTTAAAAAAATAAAAATAAAATATTTTGATTATATAATATATTTTATTACTTACCCGTAAATTTCTAAAATGCCTTTTTCTTGATTTGGTTTTAAAATATGTATTATAATCCGAAACTAATAAATTAAAAAACAACAACACTGTTATAAGACTAAACTGAATAAAAATCAAATAAGTAAAAAAGAACGGCACCGGAAGTAATAATATGACAATGTTTTTAAAGTGACTGTGGTGTTTCCAGTTAATAAAGACAAGATAATTGAGTTAAAGAGAATGCTTGCTTCTGATTGGCTGGGACTCGGCGCCAGATGTCTCCACTACTTAACCTTTGGTCGCCTACATGTGTAAAAATTGAATATTCTAATATCATAATTCAAGTTAAGTGAATTTTTTTTTTTTTCATTTTAAAATGAAAACGATTTATTGTGTGTGTTAATTTTTATTTTATGAGATGTAAATAATTATTTTTCTCTTTTTTAATGATATATTATAAATAAATTACGTAATATCAATTATCTATCGGCTTCATGTTCAGTCTATACATAAACAATTTTTTTTAAGCTGTTATGAGAATTTTTTGTTCTCATATTGATGCCGTAGTGGAAAAAAATTAACATAATATTTAAATTTGTATAAATAATTAATAGATGGTGTTATCGTTCGAGTGACAGAAAACATTTTTGAATAAATTAAAAATGCATTGAATGGACAGATATACAGTAGTTAAATAGAGATGTAAATTAGAATTTACACTTATTTTATTTTTTGACCGTTGTAAATACATATAACATTTACATACAATATGAAAAAAAATAGTGTCTTACTTAGACTTGTGTGGAGTGAACCTTAAGAACCGTAGATAACTTAAATCATCATTAGTCGAAAACTAATACCAATATTTTATAAATTGATATGTATTTATATATACACTTTGGTTAGCAACTATTTTCCTTATATAACATTATTTTTTATCAATAAGGTTACTTTACGTCGTACTCATTAAATAATATCTAAATAAAAAAATTATGTTAATATATGAAAGCTCATTGATGTTTTAATTTATAATATAAGCGACGGTTTTAATAATAAAAACATAGATAAGAAATATATTAATAGAATATATACACATACTAGAAAAATAAAAATTAATCAATATATCAATAAACAAGTTAAGTGAATATATAAAAGCTAATTAGCGTTTTATTTTATAATTAAAGCGATAATTAAAACAATTTAAAAAAAGAAATATAAGTATGTGGCCAAGTAGCAGATTTAAATTATCCACGGGAGTGGTGCGCTCTTACTGACACTTCGCGAAACCACTACACAATCTTTTTCAGAGATAAATATATATTTTTTTAAATTATTTTTTTACACCTAATCTTACCTGCAAAGTTCTTGATAATACTTAATGAATAGAGAGTATATAGATAGATATAAACTAATAATAAATGGTGTTGTTAAAATATGATAATATCTCTGCATTATAATTAAACAACCAGCAGATGTATACTATTAAAAAGATACCTCAGTTTAAAAATATATATTTATATCTTTAAAGATAATTGTCATTTTGAAAAAAAAAAATTAATAGAACTATTAAATCTATTTCTTCACTAACCTCTGAATTCCCTGAGTGTCTTTTTCTTGATCTGGTTTTTAAAGCAGAGATTTTATATTAACGAAACCCGATATCCGAAACTAATAAGTAAAAACACTATTATGAAATTACTTAAACTAAAAAAAAAACTTCCGAGAACGGTAACGAACTAGGCCATGTTTTGTAAGAGACTGAGATGTTTCCGGGAAATGAAGACTAGCTAATTAAGTTATAGAGAATGCTCGCATCTGATTGGCTGGGACTCCACACCCATTGTCCCCACCACTCACTCCTCGGTCGCCTACATGAAAAAAACTGAATATTCAAATATCATAATTCAAGTTAAGTAATTTTTTTTTTCATATTTCAAATTAATAACGATTTTTCACCTTTGATATTGAAAAACGGTATTTTAACGTCTATATGTACCTTATATTATATTTTAAATATATATATATATATATATATATATATATATATATATATAATACATATATATATATAACAAGTTTGTTAAGTTTAATTTTGGTATATATGCTGTGAATAATAATTTTAATAATTAGATTTTTATCAAGAATGAATGTATTTAAGTGTGCACAAGTAAATTTAAATTTATACCTATAAAGATCAAACTGATTGATTGATATAGAAAAGATCAAAATTGATTGATATAGAATTATAACGTTCCTATTTTTACCATTTTGAATATGAACATTTATTTGTTTTTAAACAAATTTTAATTAGGTATTATCCAGATGAATTTATTTATAATAGATTAAAAATATTACCAATAAACAGAGACCAACTATGGAATTCTATATTTTTTGTTAACTTTAATGGAAAATAGCTGATAAATTACTAAACGAAAAAAATCATTAATAAACTTTTTTTGTTTTTGTAATTTACAACTGTATTAAACAAACAAAACAAGTAAATGCGCAGTAACAGTACACAAAAGATAAACCCAATATTTTTTTAGGGTATGCCTTTCTGTAATCTATTTTATTTTATTTTTTTTTATTAGAGGTTTTAGGCGTGACTTTTTTCATTCAAACGAATACAGCTTCTATAGGAAAGTCAGCTAGGTAGAGAAAAATGACAAAAAATAAAAAAAATTTCTTTATACATTTTCTGATATGAAAACAAGCGTCAAACATTTAATCCGCAACACCAAAAGAATGGATGGACATAGTTTAATTACAAAAAAAAAAAAAAGTATAGGACTAAGCCAAACCTTGCCAGAAAAACTGAACGCACACTTCTCATTTACTTCCTTTCATGAAATCAAGCTATGAGTAAACTTCTATTTTATTTATATATATTGTATAAATGGAATAAATAAAGGAAAATTAGAAGAAAAAAAATCTGGACAACATACAAAATAAATGGAAAACACGCCATGTGTAACATGAAAGATTCATTTTAACACCTCGTAAGAACGTAAATATAAAATAACGTATTTGTTAGCATCGATCTGTTAATACATTATCTCAAATGTTATATAACATTATATATTACATCGTGAAATTCTTAAGGGGGAAAAAATAGTGATTTACGGTCTCTTAAGGCAGGACTAAGTGCTAAGGCGACACGCTGTGGGTCCAAAAGTGGTCATTCCTCCACATGGCGCCTGTTTTTCAATACATACTATGATCAAGCCATGTTGCAGATATTTTAAACTTTGTATATATAAAAATATTGTCTCACAAAACCGCATCAGTGATATGTATGTTTCTTTATTTTAAGAGTTGAAAAAAGATTAAACAATTACAATAACCTTAAAAAGAAAAATGTATTTCATATTAAATAATCTAACAATTGAAATGATTATCTACAAGAATCATTCAGTTTTATCCGCTTCTCATCACTTTCCATTACATTATACACTTTTGTACATAACATACATGAAATATATACTAAGGGAAAGTGTTGCGATCGTGTAAATTTTCGAATTCCAGTTTTTAATGGAAATACAAGTTTTAAGGACCCCTGAGACCAAATAACCAAGTCCCACTAGCAGGTCTGTATGTCCGTCTGTGTGAGGCATGTCCAGCGCGAAAACGATCAGTTGTATAAAACTAAAATATCATATTTAGAAAGTGGTTATGCAGGGCACAGCAGACGAATAAAAAAATATAATAAATAAATAAATATAAGGAAAATAATTGAAATTTGGCCTATATTTACGCTTGAAACTTTGTTTCTTTGGAAGATGGAGAAAAAATTGTATTCAGGTTTAGAATCAGTACACCAATATTAATTATAAAATAGGAAAAAATACGCCCTTAACTAAGTTTTCATTAAAGATAAATAAATAAATACCAATTAATGAATCAATAAATAAAAATAGTATTCGATAGAAAATTAAATTTTCTACAAAAAGAAAAGAAAAATGATTAAAATGGGTTTAGAAATCGCAGAGATATGTCGTTTTGAAATTAGCAGGGATAATTGACCATTTTACTTTGAATTATTTATTGCTTTGTTGTTGTTGTATTAATTTTAAGGGCAATAAACTGCTGATGGTTATTATCTCCCTCAAATATTTACAAAAAACAAAACAAAAATAAAAACGATTTACCAAAGTGAAGATAAAATAAAATAAATGAAATAAATAATGACAAAAAAATTAAAAATAAAAGATAAAATCAAATATGAATATAACACAAACTTTTAATAATACAAAAATAAAAGAAATAATGGCAAAAAAGTAAACAAATAAAATGAAATTAAGAATAATAATAATTCGAAAATAAATAAATAAAATTATATTTTAGGCAAAATTGTATAATGAAGAAAAAAAAAAGTATATATATATATATATATATATTATTAATTGCTCTTCTTATTAGTTAAATGTCTTTAAACAGCTATATTAACAGTTATACTCTAATATAATTATTTGGAAATAATAAACCCCTTTATAATAATTTTCTACGTTTTCAGTTATAATCAGTAATTTTCATACAGGATTAAGTACCTTTATAAGCAATACTTGTCGAAAAGGGGTGTAAAGGCTTAGAGGAGAAGTTGGGTAAGTCCAGGCTGTTATAGCGTGGTGATGGCCCACCTACGCAATTCAGCCAATATTTTACAGCCTCCTGGAACAGCCCTCAGAAAATATTTATACCCATCAGTTCCTCTCACTAGATCATCTCATATTTAGACCCGCTTACCAATAGCGTTAGGGCTAGTAGAAATAACGGGAAAAGAGGGTATGTGTATATACATTAGCTTTTTTATATAAGATGAGAAGTTCAATGATATTGTTCAACGTTTCGATACCATATCTAATTATTAGGGCTACACTTTAATATGAATATATAAGGAGGTAAAGTAATGCTATCGTAAAAATTTTTGATTTCCCTGAGTCCAAATAAAAAAAGTAGGTCTTGCACAAAAACGAAAACTCGCACGAAACTGAAAGGGTATAGTAAATATTAATTAAATAATGATTTTTTCTCTGATTATTAGGAGTCAAAGGGATGGAAAATTATATGATCATGATTCTTAAACGAAAAACCAATTTTTAGCGGAAGAAAGAAAACCAAAATACGTATTTTTTAAAACCTTTTTTAAAAGTGTCAATCACCGATGTTTTTTTCAGAAAGTGTCTATTATACTCCTCTATACACAGAAATTTTTTTCGAATTTTTTGATAGAACAATATGAAAAAAAATAAAACTTATTTTTTCTGAAATCTTGTAGTTAACTTATATTTCTTATATTATTTAAAAATGTAAAAACAATTATTCATCACCAAAAATTCAGAATTACATTACTTATAAAACATTTTCAATCATTTTACTACAAAATATATGGATAAAAGATATGTTTTTCAAAATGCGCACCAATCATTTCTTCAAAGGTGTCGCTTTTTCAGGTATTCTATATGGCTTTCTCTAGGGAGGATGCATTGTCGGTTAAAAAAATAATTTTCCACAGATTTATGATAATCTAAAAACCCAATTTTTTTTTTTTTTTTTTTAACGCGAAATTTCAAGGCAAAACACAGTTTCGTATTTTTTTTTTTCATATATTCCACCACTTCAAAAAATCTTCAGTACAGTGGAGCATATAAGATATTTTCTGGCGAAATTCGGTAATTGAAACTTTTTAAAACAGCATCATAACTAATTTTGAAATACTACAAATAAAAAATAATAATAATAAAATTGAAAAAGGGCGTGTTTTTAAGAAGATACAGATGAAGTGCTAAATAATCATTTTCCAGAAGTCAACGACTAAAAAAAATATATGATCCTGATTATTAAAAGAAAAAACTATTTTTATTAGATGAATAAAGGGCAAAATATATATTTTTTTAAATCTTTTTGAAAGGTGTCACTCACCGAATTTCGCCACAAAATGTCTTATATGCTTCTCTGTCCTAAAGAATTTTCAAAGTAGTAGAACAATATGAAAAAAATTAAGAACTGTGTTTTTCCTTGAAATTTTGCGTTTTAAAAAAAATATAGTTTTTAGATTATCAAAAAATGTGTAAAAAAGTATTTTTTTAACCGAAAATACATCCTCCCTTGAGAAGGCAATAGAGAATACCTGAACCAGCGACACCTTTGAAGAAATAATTGATAGAAGAGCCACTTTACAACCCGAATTTCGGACCTTTTTACAATTTTATCAAAAACAGCTTTAAAGATATTGATTTAAATCGCATTATCGATGTGAAATTTAATGGGCTTACCTTTCATGTAAGTTTTATTCTCATTAAAATAGTCTGACAGGAATCAAATGCCAAATTTTATCATTTACTTATTATAAAGTACCTTTAACTTTGTAGATTACAAAAAAAAATAACCTAATCATTTTATTAGCATTGATAAAAAACAGCTAAATATACAATAAGACAGAATTAGATAAACAACTAAAAGAGCAAACAAAAAATGTTTGGTATAAATTATTTTTCCGAACATTTAATTAGTAATCTGGATGTATAATCCCGTTGGAAAGCTGACGATTTTTGAAAAATGTTATATTAAGTGAAAAGTTGTAATAGAGAATGTAATGTGACGAATAGGGCATAAAGTTAAGTTATTACTACACGTAACAATTTTACACTGCTATATTATTTAATTTAAAACAGGTTTCCAATGAAACCGAATATAACTCTTTAAATCTTTTTGAACTTTATTTTATAGTTCTTTAAATGATTTTAACAACCGAGGTAAGTGAAAGTCGTGTGTAGCCCGCACCAAATTTTTCATCTCTAAATTTATTTAAAAGTTATAAATGATTTTAACAACAGAGGTGAGTGAATGTCATGTGTTGCGCGGAACAGATTTTTTTTTTTTTAACTGTCTTATCCGGCATTATTTCCGGTCAACCCAAAATTATTGTTCACATAATTTTTTCTTATTCTGTTTTTTATTAAAATGTAGGAGTTTTTACATGTAATACCTAAAACATTCTACAAATTATTATATACTGTATACATAAAAAATGAAGTCTATCATTATGAAAAAAAAAAACCTTATGTAGATTGATAAATTTGCTTTCACTTTTGTAACTGATACCAAAATATAGTAATAACTGTATTCCAGTATGTGTTGGAAATTTTAAAACAAAATATTTGACCAGTTCTAAGTATTAAGAGGTTTTACTGTTGTAATAATATTCCCATATTAAAAAAAAATAGAAAAAAAAAACAGAAAAAAATATACCAAATTAAGATAATAGATAATAGTATTATTTTATACCGGTTGTCCGGAAAATAGTGAAGGCCAACAGTTTTAAAAGAGAAAAAATTATCTGTTTTTATTTATCAAAATAGTCTTCATTTGATTTAATACAATTTAATTAAGATATAGAGAATGCTCTGGCATTTGATTGGCTGGGACTCGGCGCCTGATGACCCCCCCCCCCCACACCTTTCTCCTTAGTCGCCTACATGGGTAAAAACTGAATATTTTAATATCATAATTATATTTAAGTAGATTTTTTTTTAATATTTCAGATTCATAACGATTTTCCAACTTTGATATTTAAAAAAACAAGGTATTTTAACACCTATATATACCTTATAATTATATATATATATATATATATATATATATATATATATATATATATATATAATATATATATAATAAAATACACATGTGTTTTTATTTATAAGCAGTGGCTGTAAATAATTACTTATATTTATTAAGGTTCGCTCAAATATTGTAGTATTTAAGCTTTTAATTTTACATACAAGTAATAGAATTATAACCTGTCCACTTGACAGTGATTTAAAAAATAACATTAATTTTAATTGTGTACTACACAGATCAATTAATTTATAATATTTTTAAACTATTACTAAGACGAATTCAATCATTTTTTTAAACTTTAATAGGAAATATCTGATGAATTATCAAAAGAAAGAATGTTTAAATTCTTCGCGTTCAAAGAGATATCTTTTTTTTTTTATTTTTTTTTTAATAAAGGTTTTAAAACGAAACGATAATATAGCACTAAATTAAAAACTAATTTGTTCGTCAATCTACACTAGAGTCAAACATTTCCTGTTTGAAAATCCCAAATATTTATTCGATTATTTCCTTAACATGTTTTTAATAAAATTTTACTGATACGGACAATATTCTGAAACATTAATTAAAATTACCATTTATGCCCTAATATTCAACTTAATTGACCGTTCTCAACTCTCAGTTTGAAAATCCCTGATAAACACAACTATCATCGTTGGTTCATTTAAGCAAACTTGGCATTCCATTTTCTTTTCCGACAATGTATTTAAAATGTAAACTTCATAAAAGATATCGTAGATATTAAAATAAAATAATTATAGGCATAAAATCTGCCAGTTTGTCAAAATCAAAATTAGCATATCGAATTCATATATAAATTAAACCCTGCTACCATTCCTCCCACATAAAAAAATAAAATAAATAAATAACCTATATTACTGTTGATATGTGCAGCTAATGTTCACCAAACCATACATACTAATACTCTAAATACCGTTAACATCTTAATAATTTTTACACATCCGATATATTGATATATATTAATAATTATAAAGGCATACATATAAACAACAATAAAATTATAAATAAAGATAGATACATTGAGATGACTTTAAAGCTAACTAAAATATGGCCCTATCACTCTCTTAGGCCATTAGTTATCAAATATATTCATTTACTCACCTGTGACTTTCCTAAATATCTTTTTCTTCACCTAGTTAGGAAGCTGAGGAAATTATATATTTAAAAAACCGAGTATCCGAAACTAAAACTAAAAAAAAAAAAAAAAAAAAAAAATTATAAAACTAATTTAACTAAAATAAAAAACGGCGCAGAGCAATAATGAAGGCGGCCATGTTTTGAAAGAGGCTGAGCTGTTACCAAGTAATGAAGACAAGATAATTGAGTTAGAGAGAATGCCGGCTTCTGATTGGCTGGGACTCCTCACCTAATGTCCCCACCACTAGCCTGGATGCCCTATATGTCTTCCATAATTTCATAATTCTATTGAACCGAACATTATCGAATATCATTATTCGTATTTAATAATTTCATGAAATGTTGACACCTTTTTCTGTATCTTATATAAATATATATATATATATATATATATATATATATATATATATATATATATATGTATATTTTTTTTTTTATTCTATCGAAGTGACTTTTTTAAATATTCTACATCCTTTACGATTTTTACCTTAGCTACTAAAAAACAGTATTTGAACAGCTATATATCCATGTGTGTAAAAAAAAAAAAAAAAAAAAAAAAAAAAAAAAAAAATATATATATATTATATATATATATATATATATATATCAATTAATTAGTTGGTTTCTATTTCTTATTAAAAAAATTAAACTTTAACGAGTCAACGTTTCGGGTCAACTTTCCCCTTTATCAGGGCTCAATAAAATACATCAATAATTAATAACTAACATCAAAATATAACTATTTAATATACTAATTAAATACTTTATCAAACATTCACATAATAATGTTACATAAAAGTTATATATACCTGAGTTGTTTAAATGTTAAAAAATCCATTTTTTTATTTAAAATGTTAAAATTGTCTTTAAAAAATAACCAACAGGGAACAACAACTATCCCACCTCACATATTCTTTGGCCCCTTATGGATTAGGGTCATCCTATTTACTATAGAAGGTACAAACTGAATTATTATTAAAATTAGGTCAATAATGCAAGTCTTACAATTTTAATTTTTCTATTGCATCTGCATAGTGAGAACTAAGGTGCTTTGCATCTGTTTTATAATTTATAGTATTTTTTATATTATATTGATTTTTTACCTTAGCTACTATAAAACCGTATTTGACACACACACCACACACACACACACACACACACACAATATATATATATATATATATATATATATATATATATATATATATATATATATATATATATATATATATATATATTTAAAAGGCACTAGACTGAGTAATAGATAGAAAGTGAATAGAAGATTGGATAATCAAGTAATACAGGACGCAAGCAGCTGATTAGGCTTAATATTAGCAAAAAAACGATCTGTATATATTAACAAAGAATTTTCTGTTATTAACACTATCTTCCCACCTATGCCACGGTATATCTTTTGAACGCCTGCCCTACAGTTCAGCTCATAGTAGCTTTTTAGGAATGCGTTCTACACTAAGCCTAACACACAGCCTTATATAAAGTTGTTAGGTTTAGAGTAGAATGCATTCCTAAAAAGCCAATATATTATACATGCATATATATATATATATATATATATATATATATATATATATATATATATATATATATATATATATATATATAATAGAGAGAGAGAGAGAGTGTGGAAAATGTAACTAAGCAACCATTAAATTAGCGATAGAACTCCTGACTAAAAAAATATATGAATCTATCTAAGTAGTTTGTATTAACAGTACGATCCTACTCCATTATACTCTATACGGAGACTAAAATGAAGTGGGTAACTAAAAATTAGCCTGAATTTGGACAATAGTTTTCGTCGATTCACTTATAACAGCTGTTGGTGAAGATATTGTTTTTAGGAGGTAGTTTTACTTGTTACACATTTAATATATAAAATGGAATTAAAAAATTTAGTAAAATATAAAAGCTATTCAAAAATTTATTTAATAATTAAATTGATAATATTGATAAGTAAAAAATATTTTAAGTGACCATGTGCAAGTAGTGCGCAGCTCTGCTGACGCTTCGCGAAACAACTCAGCAAAATGAAGTACATATTTAAGTGTTTTTTTTTTTATATTTTCTTAGTTTTTATGAAACTTCGGCAGATTAAAAAAGAATTAAAATGATTTATATAATTAAAAAATCAATAAAAATTCACACATACATTTATACAAACTATTTATATAATATATATTTTCCTAAACATGAGTTTTACATTCATGGCTACCCCGGTATGTATAATATAAGGAGAAAATGCTTTAACAAAAACAATACCACTATAACTTATTCATTATTTTAATTTTTTTGATATTTTGGATTTTACAGACAAAGCCTATTGTGAAGAGTCTTTGGTTTAATACAACACCAAGGCCCAAATCTCAATGAGGTGACGACCAAGATCATGCTTAACAGCAAGGCTCTTCTGGCAATTCATAGTTACCCATTTTTTAAGGGTCAGTTAGCCCCGGGAGGGTTTATTAATAATAGGGTCTAATAATCATCATATTACAGCTGGGATCAAACCTGGAAACCTTAAACGCGTAGTGTTCCTATTTTTATTTTTACTAAACATAATATTAACAATACAATAAATAACAAAGAATTGCGTAAACTTTCTTATACAAATAATCTATAAAAAAGAAAAAATATAGTATCCCATTTGTTTTCTGCCAAAACAAGCCCACCCAAACAGATATATATATATATATATATATAATATATATATATATATATATATATATATATATATATATATATATATATATATAGATATAGATATATTAGATATATTTAACAGAAGAAAAAAAACCCTTAAAATATTAAAAACATTTTTGAATTACGAAAGGGAATTCGTTAATTCGTCCTCGAAGCTACAACAGTTTAATTCAATATCCGTTTCAATAATCTGACACTTCCTTTCTCGCTTCTGTTTATTCGTTTCTACGTTATTCAATTTCCTCATTACAATGTTCCCTTCTTTAAATATTTGTCAATACCATGTCCGACATTATTTGATTTTTTTTTAATTTACCCAGCATGGACACTAGAAGATCTGATTCAATTGTACAAATGTTTTTGACTGATGGTATCCAACCCTTTATTTTTTATTAATACAGGTTTCCTTGAATGCATGTAAATTAATATAACAGACAAAATAATTGAGTCAGAGTTGTATAAATTGTACATTTACTGTACCTAATACTGGAAAAACCTAATATAATTTCTGGTTTAATTTTATTTCTTAATATAGAAAAGCACACACATATAATATTTTTAGTTTTCATTTCTATTTTAATGTTTTCAGAGTTTTCCCAAGGCATGTATTCAACTGCAAAACTGACTTAAAATGGCTGCCAAACTAAAATTACTAATCAAATTTATTTAATTTTTTTTTTATGCAAGGTTTTATTTTAAGGAAAGGACGGAGAATAAATGATAAAATAATCATGAAATTAAAAATAATGGGCGGCATGAATTGACCTATTTATATATGGGTGTCAGAAGTATTCCGAATTTGTATTTCTTTTCATTTAATTAGTATTTTTCACAATTTAACTATATACAATTCTTTTCCACTAACAAATGTGCTCCCGAAAGGCAAAATGAATAACCACATTACCGAAAAGTACATATATATATAAAATATTTAAATACTAATGTAAGTTACAGATGTATCATGTAGTGTCAAAAGTATTTGGAAATCGGAATATTAGGTTGTTTAATGGTTTCAAATGTTCATATTTAATAAAATGGAGTCAAAGTAAAAGCTTAACGATCGGACAGCAGATTAGAATAACGTTTTAGAGAGAAATGGTTGTAACATAAAAAAAAATTATGAAAATATGTGGATAGCAGATTCCTAGAATATGATAATTTTATTGACAATATTTTAATAATCAACATGTATTATTTAGCAAAAGGAGGCAACAGTTTTACACACACACACATATAAGCCATACACAAAAGTATATACTTAAGCAAGCAAAAAACTATATTTTTTTATAACACTCTAAGCACAGACATTTTTTTATTAATAATATTTAATAAAAAAGCAGTTTTATTTTGTTTTTTTTACTTACTTTTTTTAGTACACAAATAATAAAATCTGTATAAATAAATCTAGTAAAAACACGAAAGTTATTGATTGATTAATTTAACTATTAAATTGATAATGTAAATAATTACCAAAAAAAAAAAAATAATACACTAAGTGACCAAGTGGGTATTGAAATTTATGCGAGCGAGTGGTGCACTCTGATGGGGCTTTAAGAAACCACTCCTCAACATCATACATACATTTTAGAAGAAATGATTTTATTTATTATCTTTAAATAGCTAACCTTAATAATAATTAGAAAGTGAAACGTTATATATATTGGTCAGCAAATAACTTTTTATTTTATATAACACTCAAAGACTAGATATTTCTTATCAGTAAGGTTACTTTACCCAGTACACATTTAACAATATCTCAATAAATAAGTTAAGTAAATATCTGAAAGCTCATTGATGTTTTATTGTATAATTTAAACGATAATATGAATAATCATAAAAAAATGAGTAATAAAAATAGAATACATATGCTAAGTATGTGATCAAGTGGCAGATGTAATTTATGCATGCAAGAAGTGCGATCTGCTGGCCCTTCGCGAAACCACTCCGCAATATCATACAATTATATATATTTTAAATAATCCTTACCTTTTCTCAGATTTTATGGACCTTTAAAATTGGTAGATTAACACATCAAGAAAGGAAATAATATATATAATTAAACTATTAATAATTAGCTTTTCTTGCAATATATAAATATTACTGAATTATAATAAAGCAATCAACAGCTGTTTAATAGTGAAAGGGAAATCTGTTTTAAAATATATGTTTAAACCTTAAAAAATAAAATATAATTTTGAAAGATAATTAAAAAGAAAAATAATGTTAGAACTATTGAATATATTTCTGTACTCACCTGTAAATTTCCGAGTGTCTTTCTCTTGATCTGGTTTTAAAAGATTGGATTTATAAAACCGGATATCCGAAACTAAACACTAAAAAAACACTAGTATGAAAATATTTAAACTTAATCAAAACGGGAACGGTAACGAACAAGACCATGTTTTGAAAGAGACTGAGATATTTCCGGGTAATGAAGACTAGCTAATTAAGTTAAAGAGAATGCTGGCTTCTGATTGGCTGGGACTCCCCACCACTCACTCTTTGGTTGCCTACATGATTAAAAACTGAATATTCTAATATCATAATTCTATTGAAGTGAATTTTTTTTTTTTTTTTTTTTGTGTTTTAAATTCATAACGATTTTTCCCTTTTGATATTAAAAAACCGTATTTTAACACCTATATATACTTTATGATATATATTATAACGTAGTCATGTGTTTTAATTTTTTTATTTAAGGAGTAGTTGTAAATAATTATTTTTAAGCATTAAGGCTTGATCAAATATGAATGTAATTAAGCTTTTACTTTTTCATACAAGTATATTTAAATATATATTTGGAAAATTAAACATAATTTGTAAAAGAATTATAACCACTCTTTTTTATAACCATTTTAAATATGTAGTAATTAAAAAAAAATCAACAAACTTTAATTACATGATACCTGATCAATAAAATTACTAATATTTTTAAAATATCTTTGTAGCTGTTTTATTTAACGTAGCATTAAATATGTCATAGAAAAGGTTAATTTTTTTTCTAAACATATTAATTGATATTTACAACTGTAGAAAAGATTCAAATTTTAGTTAGATACAGAGACCTGCTATAGGATTCGGGGATTTTTTAAAACTTTAATGGAAAAAAAACCGATTAATTATCGAAGGAAAAAATGTTAGAATTGTTAACTTACAATGAGATCTCTTATTTATAGAAATAATAAAATGCTTTAAATCTAAACAATAATAAAGCACTAAATTGAAAACTAATTTGTTTACTTTGATTTGGCTGATTTAAGCTTTCCGACTATCCTAGGGTCAAACATTTCCTGTTGGTAATCCATGGTATATGGCGAATGGTACTTATTCGCTTATTTCCTAAACATGCTATTGTTAAAATATTCCTAATTAAAATATTATTCTGAAACATTGATTAAAAGTACCATTTACGCCTAGATACTCAAATTAATTGAGCGTTTTTAACTCTGAATGACAAACATTTCCGATAAAAGACACTATCATCGCTGGTTCATTTCAGCTAATCCGGTATTCCCTTTTCTTTTCCAACAATGTATTGTATTTAAAATATAAGCTGTATAAAAGATATTGTATAGATATTTATATCGAATTAAAATATAACCTAATAAAAAAAAAATAAAATAAAAAAATTCAACCTATATTCGAGTGAATAGGTACTAAAAATATTAACAGCTAAAGTTTACCAAAACTTACCGACACTCTAAATACTGTTAACATATAATAGAGTCCTCACATATTCAATATATATATATATAACACACACACGCTAATGGCCGTGCAAGGTGATTTAACCGTGTTTAACACTCAGTAATCAGCTTATTACTGCTGCATTTCAGAAGCAAAAAAAACTTTCAGATCATCGAAAAAGTTTCCAATGATAAAAAATGTGAGAAAAAAGAAGAAAAGGATAGAGAAAAAGATATTTTACAATAACGAAATAAAATTCATATTATAATAACAGTACAAAGGACAGCCTAAATAGATTAATATTTAACCAGAGCTTAATAAATAAATAATTGTTATATTTATATAATAATAACTCATAAAAAAAACATATTAAAACACACGTTAATAATATATATATATATAATTTATATTATATAAAAATATATTAAATATATATTTATTTAATATCAAATTTGAATAAAGTATAAAAATCTTAATTTAAAATTTAAATACGGCAAAAAAAAATTCAGATCAATATATTTAAGATATTAGTATATTCATTTTTTACACATGAAGGTCACCGAGGAGTAAGTGGTGGGGACATTGGGCTCGAAATCCCAGCCAATCAGATGCCCGTATTCTCTATAATTTAATTATCTCGTCTTCATTGCACGGCGACACCTCAGTCTCTTACAAAACATTACTCAGTGCGTTAACGTTCTCTCTCCAGTTTTTATTTCAGTTAAATCAGTTTTATAAAATGTTTTTTGTTTTCTATTTCAGTTTTAATTTATCGTTAATACTGTAAAACGGATATTTAATCAAATAAAACTAAAATCTTCTGAGCTTTAAAACAAGATCAAGAATAAGACACTTGGGAAATTAACAGGTAAGTAAAGAATTTGATTCAATAGATTAAATATTTTCTTTTAAAATATGCTTCGAACTTATATTTTACATTTTAAGATATTAATATATATTTCAAAACTAAGGTATCTTTTTGCTATAAAACACCTGTTGATTATTTAATTATAGTTCATTAAGATTATCATATTTCAAAAACAGATAATTATTAATAGTCTAATATATATATTATTTTCTTTCTTGATATGTTTATCTCTCTAAATATATTCTTATCATTATGAGATGTGTAGAACTTAGCAGGTATTATTAGCCATTGAAAAATCATTAACAAAAACTTTTACCTCTTTCAAATATATTCTATAATCTATACATGTATATATGATGTTGCTGAGAGTTTTTGCGAAGGGCATCAATGAGCTTTCATATATTCACTTAACTTATTTATTGAGATACTATTGAATGTGTACCGGGTAAAGTAACATTACAAATAAAAAATATCTATTCTTTGAGTGTTATATAAGATATATAGTTATTTGCTGACCAACATATATATAAATCTTTTCACTTTCTAATACTTATTAAGGTTAGTTATTAAAAAATAATAAATAAAATAATTTTCTCTATAATTATGCATGATGTTCCCGAGTGGTTTCCCGAAGCCTCAGCAGAGCGCACCACTAGCATGTATAACTTAAATTAGCCACTGTGGCACTTACTTTGTATATTTATTATTTTTGTTAATAATTATTTGCATCATATATTTAATTTTAAAATAAAACATTAATTAACTTTCATTTCTTTTTTTTTTTTGTGTGTGTAGTATTTATTTATTTATTATAATTGTGGTATCTTTTCAATATTTCATACTTATTAAGTTTAAATATTAAGAAGTATAAATAAACAAACAAAATTTATTCTCTAAAATATCTGCATGATGTTACGGAGTGATTTCGTAAGCGTCAGCAGAGCGCGCCACTCGCGCCATAAATTACGTCAGCCATTTTTTAGCTTAAATGTTTTTATGTTTCCCATTGCACTACTTGTTTTAGAAATTTTGATCGTGTAAGCTACATCCTTTTTTCAATATAATTATTCAATGCAGGATTTTTTTCCAGCTAAGTAATATTTACAAGTAAAATATCCCAAAAAGGACTGAGTGGAAAATGATATAACTCAAACATATTATACCTCTATATATTAAGTACAAGAATAAAATTTAGTGACCAAGACCCAGTTTGTTTTGGAAATATAATTCATCAAAATTACTTGCCACAGTTCCTCTCATCTCATCAACCGAAAAATGAGTTATATCATTTTTCACTCAGTCCTTTTTGAGATATTTTACATAAATATTTCTAAGCTGGAAAAAATCCTGCTTAGAAAATTTATATTGAAAAAAAGGTAAAGCTTACTCGATCAAAATCTCTTAAACAAGTAGTGCAATGATAAGGCTATATAGGGAAAAATAATTAAGTGTAAAAAATCATTTCATAGCGCGCCAAAGGTTTCAGTTGATGTAATTATTCGTGATTTTTTTAAACCGTTTTCTTGGCTACTTAGGTCACGTGTCCTAAGGACCAAAATTTTATAAAATACTCTAATTAACATTATAGTTTTTTTTTTATCAATTACTATTATAGAAGAGTAATTTAGGATATGATTATATCAATTGGAACAATCTCTTCTAACTTTGTTTATATGTATTTATTTATCAAAACATGTCAATAATAAATCTTATTACGTTTCGAGGTATCTCATGCCTCACTTCAGATGTTCAATATTATATTTACTTCCATATTGTATCTAGATATAGGTCATTTAATATTATAATTTATTCACATTAAGTTCATATATATGTGAATAGTAATTCTATCAAATTTTAACTTTTCACTATCACATATTAATTTTTCTTGTGCACTTGCAACTATCATGTATACTAAACTAGTCTTTATCTAATGCTTTTCTTGATATGAATGAAAATATGAAAATTACCGGAGTTAATATTTTTTAAAGGAAACGTTATTTTAACTATTACTATGTTCTCAAGATCGAAATTTTTACAGCAAGTAGGACTAAGACAAAGCTTTACAATACAAATTAATTAAAAGTGGGTCTCTTTTCCTTCATGTATTTTTCATTTTGTTAAAAATCTTGTTTTTTATTTCATTTTCGACAATTTTTTTAAACTTTCTTCACGATTTCGGGCAATAAGTCATGAGGACAAAAAATACAAACATGTCCTTATGTTATTGTTAATTTTGTTTTGATTCGTTATCTAAAAAATAAAAGGAATTACATGGTTTTCCCATTACATGTTTTCGCCAATGAAGCTGACTTAAAACGGCTGCAACACTAAAAGTATTAGCCCGAATTTATTTTTATTTATGTTTTATATTCACGAAACGATAAGGGATAACTGGTAAAATAATCACGAAAAATGTCGAACGGCAAGGTCTATAGGCATTTCGAATAGATTGAACCC
Organism: Piezodorus guildinii; assembly: GCA_023052935.1. NCBI lineage: Eukaryota > Metazoa > Arthropoda > Insecta > Hemiptera > Pentatomidae > Piezodorus > Piezodorus guildinii. The sequence continues at coordinate 46,433,418 of CM041295.1, forward strand.
ATATATAATATTAAAAAACGCCTAAGCATATTTTAGTCACTTTTTGTTAATTTTTTTTTTTTAATATATTAATTAAACTAAAACATAAAATTTAACTGCTGCATTATTACTTCTTTTTTAATTATAAGTCTTTTATGATTCTAAAGGTATTATGCCACCCCCAAGTGTAAATGGAAGTTCTCTCTTTACTTTTTTTTTACTCAGTAAATTAAATTTGTCGCAATGAGGTTGTGGGGAAGAATTTATTCGCGGGAGTCGGGAGGGTTTGGTCCTCCCCTCATTTGTTTAACTTGTTTAAAGTAACCTTAAACTCCTTCCTTGCCTTAGGCGACAAATTATCCATGTTTGTAAAAGAACCGTTACTTTTTATTACTTCACTATGTTTTTTTTTTTTTTTTTTCAATGGCGTTCCCTAGAAATGATAAATATGTGAGAAAAAAACCCAATACATTTCAATATTGTTAGATACTAGGGATGGGTAGATACAAGATTTTTTTTTAATCGGATACAATTGATACTAATACTTTTGTATCAGGTACATTTTTATTAAAGGGGTTTATATATAATATATATATATATATATATATATATATATATAGAGAGAGAGAGAGAGAGAGAGAGAGGGTGTGTGTGTGAAAGGTAGGGGAGGAGAAACTAATTGTGTTCTAATCATAAATGAAAACCAAAATCCACTATGTATAAACTAACATCAGCATCTCTGTTTGAAATATAACAAGTAAAAATTGCATGCACCTTAATATTTAAATATTAGGTGTATTTATTTATTTTAATAAAATTTGCCTCAATATTTGTTTACAAAGCTTATAATTTAAGAAAACATTGATCAAATTTATTATTTATTTGCTTTTTTATATGCTAATCTGTACTTATTTATTTTATATATCTCTATTAGATACCCTAAAACCCAAAAATTAGCATAAAACTTTGGATGTAATAGTTTTTTTTTTTAAGAGGTTTAGTACTTAAATGCCAGGATCATTTTTAAACTCAGATAATAAAATCCTAAAAGATGCATTAAGTTTTATTTATTTTTTTATTTAACAGGAGTGCTGCCATTAGGTAGTTCTTCTTCAAGTTTGTATCACGCCTTTTAACATTTGTCACATTTACTTGTTGTACCTTTAAGTACAGTTGTAAATTTCAATAAATTATGTTAAAAAAAAAAAAAAAAAAAAATTTTTTATTTATTGGTTCCTAAGGAAATTAAAAAAAAATTATTTTTTAAACCGTACTTTCTTTGTCTTCAAATAATAATTACTTATAAATCTTGTCAATCACTGAAAAAGTCGATATATATACGAAATCCTCTATAAAGACGGATAATAGGTCATGTATTTCGTTTTTCAATACTCCTATGTTTTTATAAAGTTGTTAAATTAAAAAAAAAAAAAAAAAAAAAAAAAAAAAAAAGGACCTTCTGTTTAAAAAATAAATAATTTTAAAGATCAAGGGACGCAATGGTTGTATATTTTTTACTCTTACTGATAAAGTTCCTTGTTCCTATACATATTTATAAATGAAAACAGAATTTTTCATTTATCTTTATTTGATTAAAAGTTAAAGAAAAGTGTTACCAAATCATTATATTTTCCCACTTATTTAATATTTATATCCCCGGAGTTTTAATATTTATTTTATGTTATGGTTAGATTCAAAGTATATGTTTAACCTAACATTTTTATTTTCGAAAATAACGAAGCAAAGGATTTTTTTATTCTTTCTGTAAATATTCCAAAAAGTTTCTGAATTATTATTTTTCCTTCATTTTTATAGTAATAATAAAATCTAAAACATATGTGTTGTAACTAAATTGAATATTTTTTCTAAAAACTTTTTTCAAGATTAGCTTAGTTTTCATAATAATAATAACAGGCCTACCGAACCCAAAGGTTCGATGCCGCTACCACCGAACACCGCCTCCACAGATTCTTCCAATGATCACCGTTCAAGCCCATACTTTATCCATAACACAATCCTCACATCGACGCTTCGGCTTCTTTCCGACGCTTACAGACGTTCAGCGAATACCAATTTCTCGGAATCTGTTCTTCACAGAACCCAACAACTTTACACTCCCATTTGAGTATCCGTGACGATATCAATTCAATAATATTCACAGGGTACAAGCTCCGCAATTCCGCGTTGTGCAACCTTCTAAAATTCCCAGTGGCTAATAGTCTTGTAAATTCTAACCTTTAGGTTTTTACACAGAAACAACGAGCTAAGCAATTTCGAAACTAAACAATACGCGCATTAACTTTGTTTTACAGTTTTTAAATTAATTTTAACCTCCGAGGTTAGTGAAAAGAATGGTTGCCCGCACTACCATCTATATATTTATATAAATGGCGAACGATAGGTGTAACATTTAAAAACATGTATATTTTTTTATCTCTGTACCAATTCCAAAATACGTTAATTTTTATAACTTAAAAAAAAAATTAGTTGTAGGTCTATCTCTCTCAGTGGCCGCCATTTTTAAACGAAATACCTGATGAAAACGATTCAGTGTCGTAGCATAGTAGTCCACTAATAGCAGTTTAGTTGTCGATTTTTTTTTAATTTATTATTTTTTTTAAATAATTAAATAATAATATTTTTTTAATTAAAAAGTTTATTCTATATAAGAGCGTCAAAATGGAAAAAATGACATTTTATTCCTCTCTGTAAAGTGCGTACATACACTACAGTAAAAAAAAAAAAAAAAAAAAAAAAAAAAACCTATACCACTACAACCCATGAAGGGTCTTGGGCTCAGTACATATAGTACATATTCGTACTGTTTCTAGGCCAACGGCAGTGCAATGAGGTGATTAGGCCTTAATCGCGCTCAGCCGCCAGGTTTTTTCCCCAATTAATTTGGGTACCCACTTTATAGAGGCTGGGTCTGCCCCAGGAGGGTCTCCATACCCTAGGGTCGCCCCCCGACTGTATTAACAGAATAAATAATTTTTCAGCCACAGCCGGGATTCGAACCCAGGACCCGGAGCACAGCAGACTAGAGCTCTATCCACTAGACCACGCCGCTCCCACATACACTACAGTAAGCAAAATAAAATATATCCAATTAGTGTTTGAAGATGGGAAATTGAAAAAATACAATAAATTAACTCCGTAAAATGATATTTTTTAAATCCTTTTCTTCAAAAAAAAAAAAAAAAAAATCCAATGCAAAAAAAAAATTTAACTTCCTTAAAACAGCCCGAATAATTATTTTAAAAAATTTAGTTTTAAATCATTGTACCAATATAACTCCAATAAATCGCATTTGATCAATAAAATTTTATTTTCGAACTTTACATCCTGCCCTATAACACATCAAAAAGCAATGTAAACTAAATGTTTCTAATATAAAGTTGTATGCTATATATTTTTTTGTTTTTCATATCTGAGGTTTTTAACAGGTAGAAATTACATCTGAATTTTTTTCAATAATTTTGATTAATGTGCTTTATAACTCTTAATAAATCGTGATTACATTAATTTATTTGAATTTAGCTATAGTCCCTCTATGATGTATGTAGCCTATGATAGATTCGAATAAGAAAAGTTTTTCTAATTCACGGTAGTTAAATTAGAATTAAGTTAGTTTAAATAAAACATTTTTTTGAGCAATCGGTCCCAATTAATAAAAATAAAACACTTGAATGTCCTGATTGTCTGAGTTTTAATCAGAATATTCTAAACAGAATTTTTTATCACTCTTGTTTGGCTATAAATTCTCACAAATTTTATTTATTTTATTCGGTTGGTAGGAACTATATGTATAATATTTCATTCAATAGCAAAATATGTCAATATAAATACTACAGACCAAGCGAAATAGCAAAAATAAAAAAAAAAACACGAAAACCTGATATGATGTAGGTTAAAAAAAAATCAGTTAAAAACTATGCCTAGAAAAACTTTACGAGGAATCGCAAATAGTCCAATGATAACAGTCCGTGAAAACAGACCAATAGGAACTGAACTTTTGATATAAGATTCTTGGGTTGGGAACCCAAACAAGCATGGTTGCCCGCATATAAGGATCAAAGACTGGTCCAAACCAATAAATGTCCATACTTTTTCATCAGTCCATTCTCGTTAAAGAGGTATATACGAAAACAAACAAGGACGATGAATTTAAAAACAATTTCAGGGCTTGTATTCTCCAAGCGGCGGATATGAGGTTTACCCGCGTAGGAGTACCTGTACGAGGTTTAATATTCCTCTATCTGGACATGCAATCGTCAGAATACATAAAAACAAGATTCCAAAACACAAGTATTATTAACTTTTGAAAAAAAATAATTACATAAGGCTGAGAATGATTTGATAATAAGGTTTTTGTTTATTTTATTTACCTATGTTTCAGCTTTGTTATCAAGCATATATTTTGTCCTAATTAATTCAAGATGTAGCTTCTTCAAACCAAGTCTATCATGCAATTTAATTTAATCGCCCGGTTACTATTAGAACATAAAAATAAAAAACGGATATTGGCAAATATAGCTACCTACCAGAAAATCATTGCAACATGTATATATATGCGTATACTTCTTGTTATTTTTAGAGTACCTATCAGTTCCCAGAATTATTTTTTTTTCCGATTTTATTCTATAATACATAAAATCAATTAAAAAAAGGTAATTCAATTTATGAACATGGTCTAGTGGACAGAGCACTAGTCTACTGTTCTCCAGGTCCAGGGTTCGAATTCAGGCTGAAGCAGAATATTATTATTTTGTTAATGAATAATAAGTCATTTATTTCAGAAGCCATTCCGAATAAATCCATACTGTAATGTACATGTTTCGGCTGTGCTTGAACGCTTTTTTTTTTTTAAACAGCCGAAGATGCTTTACCCCGGGCAAAACAGGAATATTAAAACTGTCTTAAGTATATTGAAACTTGTGCAAAGCACAGAAATAAGAGCTGAGTTAATTCAAATGAAATTTTTGGTAAGCCGTCACAGCTATTTGCCCAATGACTCGGGATTTTGCCATTATTGAGTTACGTGCGAAAACAAATCAAATCATTTTTCACCAGATGATTGGTACGATGTAATCAGAACATGTAAAAAGACAGCGCCATTTCATCTAATCCAAATGACCCACAAAACCTTTAGAACAAGTCACCATTAACAGAAAAGTTACCATGGCAGGGTAACCAGTAAATCGGCTTAAAATACGCTGGATAAAGTTAGAATGGTCCAAACCCCCCCATCTCATACAATACAAATGTGACTATAATGAAGGTACAGAATTTAAAGCCATTAATATAAGAAAATCAGAAGTAGGTAGTTTGAAAAATATAGATCAGCCTTTATTAAGGGTACTCACTTCGTTTGCTATAGCATATTTATTGTGCTATTGTGCTAAACCCATCGAATTTCTACAGGAAATAACTGTAGAAACTCGACGGGTTTAGCAAAATAACACAAAAAACATGCTATAGCAAACGTAGTGAGTACCCCCATTATATCCTGAAGGTAGAACTGTGACAAGGGAAAAACATTATGGACCTGCTAAAATTCATTCCTCCTGTTAAACATAATTACTATAAAAACTTAAAACAAATAGAAATGTCAAATCCTCGTCATACATATGATGAAGAATACATTATTTATAATATTGCTGATCCTAAATTTAGATTTATCGATTAACTCCATCAGTTCACATCAAAACTGTAACATTACTGACGATTATTTTTTCACTATTCTTTGTTTTAACTTATATACTGTTACATGAAGCTATGTATGTATTTATGCATTCTACATTATATATTTCAATTTATATTATAACAGGAATTTAAAAAAAAAAAAATCTGGTGCGGGCAACACACGACATTCACTTACCTCCGTTTTTAAAATCGATCGAAGAATTTTCAAATACAGTAAGAGATCAAAATGAGTGAAACCATTAAAGAATTAGTTAATGGAATTTCAATAGAAACATGTGTTTTATTAAAAAATCGATTAAATTATTATCTAAATAGTCACTTAGTTTTATCGGGTTTTTTTATCACTCTCTGTTAACTTTTAAATGCTTGTGTATAAGATAATATTTTTTCTAAAATCTTTAGCTTTCCAACGGTAACATACATGTATATTACTGCTCTTAAGTACAAAAACGAAAAATTGCATTAAAAAAATATTTTTTCTGTTTTCTCCTTTAGTTGGATATCGAATATATTCAATTTATATATTTACTTGTTTTTTCATCAGCGTTAATAAGATAATATAGTTATTTTTATTGAATCTACAAAAATTTTAAAATATCGGTATTTAAGCCCTGTCAGACCATTTTAATCAGAATAAAACCTACATGATATTAAGGCCCATTAAATTTTACATCGATATAGCGAGTTTAATCAAAATCGTCGGAACCGTTTTCGAGAAAATCGAAAAAAGGTGCAAAATGCATAGTATAAAGTGCCTCTTCTGGTAAGCTCATTTTGATGAAAAAAGTTTTGTCACGTCTCGGGCGTATAATTGTCTTAAATATGAAATTTCAGTTTCATAGGACTTACCGTTTCCGCCCGGGAGTTAACCACACACACACAGACCTTTTTGCGGGACTTGGTTATTTGGACTCAGGGGACCCTAAAACGTAGTATTCCCGTTTAAAACTGGAATTCGAAATTCACGATCGCATACTTCCTACTATTAGTAAGTGAAAGTAAAATATACATTACTTCATCGCATTTCTCCACTTCTTGTTTTTTGGAGTTAGTCGGTGTGTGCACTTAACGGCTCATATGTCTTATAAAAGTCTAGTCATATTGTGGAAGCCGATATTAGGTCTCAAAAAAACTCATATGATCTATAGTCCGATTGACAACCGTTAGGGAGAATAATCTCTAAATTTGATTATCCCTAACCGATGAGCATTGTACTGTGGGTCGTATACACTTTTGTTTTTTTAACTTAAGCTCTAGTATCTCCTCTCACAATAAGACAAGACAATGAGACAGCCTATATGTAGCTAAGCTAAAGTGAAATATCAAAAAAATAATACGAGTAAATTTAAACGGGAACGGGGGGGGGCATTGGGGGTGAGTGGGAGTCTTTCAGGGATAAAGATGGTGAATAGAATAATAGGTTTTTAAACAGACATTCGGGTGAATAGAAGTACGCCGAGAGATGGAAATAGCCTCAGAAATAATAGGCATATATTTAGACATCAGTAAAAGGGTGGATATGAATATTCGTCATGATGAGGAACTGAAACCGGAGACCGAGGTAACATGAATAGCATATTCTCGTCAAAGGACCAACTGTGAAGAAGTTCAGTAAGTGGATACGTGTAATTTAAAGATAAAGTCTTCTACAGTGACATTCGATACGTTGCATATGGTGAATATATTTGATTCAGTCTTCTTCTAGGAAAAGCGGTATTAGGAAAATTGAAATTCAATATTTTTGTAGAAAACACTCGCTATGTATATAAATAACCATACCACCATAAATAAATAACTGTACCACCTGAGGAAAATATGCTCCTGAAATGTGAAATTTCACACTTGCACAGACACACGCTAAAACCATTTTACGGATCTTGGTTGTTTGGACTCAGGGAAACGTAAAACGTGTATTTCCGGTAAAAACTAAAAATCGAAAATTTTACAATCGCAATACTTTTCCTATTTTTTTATTAAAATACTCTTGTTTTTTTCTTCAGAAAAAAATCTTTCCTACCCAAATTATAAAATTTAATCTTAATCACTCAAACTTTATTATACATTCTTTGCAGCTTTATTCTTATTTTGATCTGATGATTTACTATTATTATTAATCTTAGTTTATGGGGCGATTTTGGTGAAATTGATATATCAGGGCATACTTATGAGCACGTAGAGAAATTCTAGTATTTAGGTTCAATGATAACAATAAAAATGAAATCCAGGAGGAAATAAAGGCCTGGTTAAAGGTGGGAAATGCGTGTTATTATTCAGTTGCTAAATTACTTAGCTCGCGGCTTCTGTTTAAAAACTTAAAGGTTCGAATTTATAAAACTATTATTCTTCCGACGGTTCTTTACGGATGTGAAACGTGGTCGCTTACTTTAAAGGATGAACAACGGCTTAAGGTTTTCGAAAATAAGGTAGTGCGAAAAATGTTTGAAACTGGCGAGTTTAGAAGGTTGCACAACGCGGAATTGCGGAGCTTGTACCCTCTGAATATAATTGAGTTGATAGCATCGCGGAGACTCAAATGGGCGCGTAAAGTTGTTGGGCTCGGTGAGGAACGGATTCCGATAAAGTTGGTATTCGCTGAACCGCCTGGTAGACGTCCGAAAGGTAGGCCGAAGCGTCGATGGGAGGATTGCGTTAAGGCTGATCTCGGGGGCTTGACCGGCGAACATTAGACTAGTCTTTGTAGGCGAAGTTTGGTGGTATCGACATCGAACCTTCGGGTTCGGTAAGCCTATTATTATTAATATTAATTTTAGTTATATATTATAAATTTTATGACTTTTTGTTTTTTTCAATATGTTTCATATTTATTTCTTATTTTGTTTCTGTTCTTTTATCTTCATACTTTATTAATTCCTCTATATATACTTTTTTATTTATTATTTATATAATTTCTTCCCTTTTTTTGGAGGTTTAACAAACATAAGTATCTGTATAGGCGTTGATGACCTTGATGTGTTTACGCCCCAAAGCACTAACAAACGAACTCCTGTATTTTGTTAAAACTAATAAGTGCCAATAAACATAAAAATATTTTTATTCACACTGTCGTTATGTACGATACATTGCCAAGCATTATATTATGTATGAATAGTATTCTTTTTTTTTATATACATTGCCAGAGGTCTAAGGTTTAGAACACTCGGCTAATGTTAAGGGTTTTTCTTTTAGTTCTCTTACATTTTGAATCGTATCCTAGTTACAAGATATACTTTTTGTTAAGAATTCTTTCAACGAGAATGGCAACTTTAAGTTTAAATAAAAAATTAATACATTCCTTAAAACATTAAAATCAGGCATATCCTTCGAAACAGTAAAATTGTAATTGTAAGTATATAGGCAAGTAAAAGTAACTAACATATCTGAGGTAAAAAAAAAAGTATATTTCTGCATTAAATATTCTTTAGGAATTTTTAATAATTTATAATCCTGGTCAAATTTTAAATCAATTATTAATTTCAAAGGCTACCGTAATGTATTTTTTTTTAAATACTGGGGGAGGATGACAAGTAGATAATTAACAAAATTACTAAAAAAAAAAATAAATAAAAAAAAAAAAGTAATAATTTATATTATAATATAAGTAATTAGTAATTATGGAAGGTTCGAAAAAAATTTAAACATAGATGACGCTGAATTTGGATTCTTATATGACACTTTTCATGGAGTATGTATGACTTATAACCACAAACCCAAAACTTGTCTGATCTCCACTGGTTTTTTCTATCAAAAATATTATTTGTTCATTTTATTTATTATTTTAATAGATAATATCCGTTAGAGATATCATTGTAGATATCATTAACAACCAATTAAAAAAAGAAATTTAGCGGTCGGCCTTTGCTCTAATGCGAAAATAAGTAAAATAGTGTTAATAATAAAATATATTTCACACCTGAGATAGTCACCACAATTATAATTATTATACAAAAAACTTTCATTAGAGCAATATCATACAAGCTATTTTAATTTATAAATGACCGCACTATAATTAAATATGTGTACATATAGGATGAATGATTTATTCTATCTCTAATACTCATTGCCCCAAAGGTGGCAGATTGTATTATCTCTTAATAAAACAATTAAAAAAAATAAAATAATTAAATATCATATAAAAAATAAAATTCCGTCACCTTTACTGGTAGGGAAGTAGGGTTTCACAGTTACCTTGTCCCATCTTCACAATCCAAAATAAGAAGTTCATTTACCTGGAACATACAATAATAGAAATAAATTATTAATTATTAATAATAAAATTAATTGCTTTTTAAAATAAATATTGTTAAGTGAATAGTCCTAAATAGTTAAATTGCGAATCCCTAAACAACCCAACAAGCTCTGAGGTGCTGCCATCTGGCGACATCATGCTGAACTTGTACCAGAAACGCACTTGAAACTGGCCGGAATAAACGTGTAAATGTAAATATTGATAGAGGAAATATAGAGTGTTTATTCTATAGAAAAGAATCAAATTCCAGCAACTGCCACGAATAAGTAGTTAAATGTGCCCTGGACCGAAGATAAAGAAGTGAGGAAAGAATAAGACTCCCAAAACTGGAACTATGTGGCACACTAATCAGCAATTGAGACGTTGATTTCCAAAAGGTACTATATCCACTTTATAAAAATTTACAGAAAACGCAAAAATCTGTCATTTATTTATTAGTGGACCAATTTACGTGATTATTTTTTTATAGAAATCAAAAGTTGATTTTTAAGTGTGTTGCCAACTCATTGTTCCAAATTATCGCACTTTTCCGATGATTTTAAACAATATTATATGGATATAGTACTTTTTAGAACGAAACATAGATATAGTGCTATTTGGAAAGAATTAAAAGGGATATAGTACTTTATGGAAGAATATAAGGCGAGATAAGTTGGTAACAGTCACTATAACCTTCCTGATACAACATTAGTTATAACTTACGTCTTTGTATCGTTAATTACTAAGTTACGTATATTTCCTTATTCTTCCACTGAGAAATATCTTTCTTTGTTGGTAATTACATTGACTGTCTATTATTCATAAAGAAAGTAAATATTCAAAGGACAATTTAGCTATTTATGGCACTATAATAAGAAAGTATGTAATTATGAAGTTTGTTTTGAACTTGTATTTACTATTTGTGTGAATTTCGCAAATTTAACTATATTATTAAAGACGTGTAAACAATATTTAACCATAGATACTGACGAATAATAACTTTCGAGCTTTTATTTTACATAAAAAAATTGACTACTAGGTTAGATCAGGCATTTAGCAAGTTCGTGGAATGCTAATTCTAACTATTTGCTGCATCAAATGCCATTATTCTATTAAAATGTGAGATTCTGAAAAATTTTATGTTGCTGCAGTGAGAAATACTATTAAAAAAACTTTTAATTGACGCAATTAAAGCAATTAAGTTGTTTAAAACGGCCTAAAAACTGATTATTACGTTAAAACCATTGATTAAAATAATAGTGGTTATTCATGACATGCTAAATGAACCAATAAAAATGCATAAAATGATGAAAACAATAAATTAAAGGTGTATATTACGGGATCAGGTGCTTCTGCCGTATAGTAGGAAATATAGTACCTTTTGGAACGAAAAGGAAGAAAGATAATCTCTGTTTACATGGGATATAGTACCTTTTGGAATGAAATGCAATTTTTAAATACTTTTTTAAAGGATTTTTATGTATTTTAAGTAAAATTTGATGACGTATTTAGATAAAACTAAACCATTAGAATACAAATATGTCAAGATATCAACTTTAAAAAAAATGTCCTTCAGTACCTTTTGAAAATTAACGTCTCAATTGAGACCAAGATTTCCAAAAGGTACAATTACTAAACAACATGTTTTTTACAAAATTGATTTGGTCTTGGTTCCGGTCCTTCGGTTGGTCTTGGAGGAGGGGATTGGTGTGGTCTAGGATGGGGGTGCGGGTGGGGTCTGGGATGGGGGTGTTAACGTGGTCCTGGGAATGGTCGTGTGCTAGATTCGGATTCTTCGGTTGATGGTCTTGGTTCTGGTCCTTCAGTTGGCCTTGGAGGAGGGGGTGGGTGGGGTCTGGGATGAGGATGTGAATGTGGTCCTGGGAATGGAGATGGGGGTAGGTGTCCCGGAAGTGGATCATCGTGTGGTCTTGGACGATGTGGTGGATGGGATCTTTGCTGTGGGGAGTATGGTCTAAAATGTTGTCCTCGATGAGGATGAGGGCGTGGAGGTAAATAATCCTCCTTTGATCCCTCTTCGTTTTCAAAGCTTGAGAAATCTTGTTCTTTGTCGTCTTCTTCAGAGCTAAATAATTCTCTATCGTCTAGTCTAGCCTGTGGATTTTCTTCATTTTGCAGTGTTGCCAATTGTTCCGATGGATAGGCCAGGACGCTTGCTGACCAGAGCACGGTCAGAGCCGCAATTACTGTTAAAAAAATTAGCTATACAAATACAGGAAAAAATAGAGGACAGTAAACATATACAGAGATAATAGAATAGAATATATGTGTATGTGTATATAAATGAACCGTGAATATAGTTTGTTTGGTTGGTATCGGATGGTTCGCTATCTATAGCAGTTTTGGTTGGTCATATGTATTTTTTTAAAAATATATTTATATAATAGCATTATAAAAAAGTCATAAAATCATGAAAAAAAGGATTAGTTCGCTCATGTAAGCATACATATTTCAGATACGTTGTTTTTATTTCCACTTGCTTATATATGGGCTATATAGTAAAAGAAAGTGTTGCGATCTTAAAAATTTAGTTAAGACTAAATGACCAAGTCGAGCAATAATTTCTGTGTAAGGTATTCTGTGTATGTGGTAAGTCTAACTCAAAAACTAGAAGTCGTTCGAAAATATTAAACTGTTGTTCACTCGATTTAGTTAAACTTTATATTTAATATTCTAAAATCTACTATATAGGTGTAAGAACAATTTAAAATTAAAATTGTGAAACAAAAATCAATATGGTATACTTACATAGTATATGTAAACGCATGACTGCTTCTCTTCGACTAGAACTTCTAAGTTTATATACTCGTTTTTTAGCTATCTTGAGTGTCTTATTTTTTTTTTTTATAATAGATTAGAGATATAATATAATATAGAGATATAATAGATATAGAGAAGAAATATAATATTATAAAGTAACGATTGGCTTAAAAGTCCACTTGCATTCAAATGAACAAAGACTAATATTTTATTTATTATTTTTTTTTTTTTTATATTATCAGAGATCCTTAGTTATTTAAGGATCATATAACAAAAATAACATAAATACGAAACATATGGTATAAAAAAATAAATTATTCTTATATCAATTGGAACCATCTCTTCTTGTTTTTGTTTATATGCATACATGAGTTTAGTACACATGATAGTTTCAAGTACACAAGATAAATTAATATATGTGATGGTGAAAAGTTAAAATTTGATAATGTGAATGAATTCTAGTGTTAAATGACCTATATTGAGTAACGATATGGAAATGGATATAATATTGAACATCTGAAGATGAGGCATGTGAAACCTCGAAACGTTATAAGATTAATTATTGAATTGTATGGATAAATAAATGCATATAAACAAAAACAAGAAGAGATGGTTCCAATTGATATAATCATATTCTAAAATACTCTTCTATAATAGTAATTGATATAAAATAAATTATTCTGAGATTATATGGTTATTGGTTTGTTTGTTTATTCAACGTCGCTTTATGCTACTGTGGCTAATCGGCCGATGCTACAGTGGGAGTCCTAAATTTTGCCTATTTAGGTTTAATTAGGATAGGGATCTTTAACGAGTACCTGACATCGCAAATGTTTGGGATCACCTTTTTACGTCTCCTACGAAGGACGGCATAACTAAGAATTCTTTATTCTCTAGCTGCGGGTTTAAACCCGTCATCTTTGGCATGGAAGGCTGATATGCTAGCCACCATGCTACAGGTGATCACGTGTTATTATTCAATTTAAACCGTTCTTGTCTCACTTACAATTAATCCTAAAGAATATCTAAAAACTAGGCAGGAACTTCCGCTTATATTACTAACCAGTACCTTTAACTTTCTTGATTCCAGTATTTATCCATTATAAAATATAATATTTGTATTGGTACTTCTGAAAAATGCAAAAAGGTTGTAAGTTTTATATTTGTTACGGCCATTACGGTTTGATCAGACTCCCTCTTTCTCCTTAAAATACAAAAACTTTATAAATTTTAATTCCCCTATTATATTTTACATAATAAAAAGGCAGTAAGATAATACAATAATATAGCTCGTAATATATGTTCCATAAAATATTAGTTTGGAGATAATATTAATAACCAATAGCTACACCGATTTAAAATGGAAGCTTCTCTCTCAAAAATATGTATATTCTACATTTGCTTAAATTCAAATTTACTGAATAATGTATTAAAATAAATCATTTTCTGCTCTTGAAAAATAAATTTTTTATGCAGTCAGTGTTCGTATATCACACTCGAAAGGATTTGAAATGAAATGTATGGAATGCAGGATTGAATTTTTAGCATAAAATAAAGTCGGATGATTCCCGAGGATGCTATGCCGAGTACTGATAAATAATCTAATAATAAAATATTTAAATTAAAAAAATGTTATCTTTGATGAATCACTCGTGGTAATAAACCTGTTTTGTACATTGCATACATATTATTCATATTTTAACCCTCTATGAAACCTTCGATCAACATCAGGTTTCTAAGCTCATGTTGGATATATGGATATAATAGTATTTAAATATATCTAATGTTAGTTTAAACATTCTGATACCATAATGTATTATATACTATATTATACAACATATAATGGTTTGTGTCACATGAAATTATTATTTTTATTAAAAATGTTATTAAAAATACGATATGAAAACAAGATAATTTTATTCGAAGTATTTACCTTTTTTTTCTACACATTTTTCCAAACGTGACACCAACTTTTTTATCCCCGAACTGAAAAACTCTGAGCTTTGAAGTGAAACAAAATCTGAAAACGCACTTTTCACTTGATCATCATTTTAAAAACGTTTTCCTTTGACGAAGTTGTCTAAATTCCTGAACAGGTGGTAATCTGTTGGAGACAAGTCGGGAGAATATGGTGGGCGCGGAAGAACTTTGTAGCCCAGTTCTTACAATTTTTGCATGGTATGTTTTGAAACATGGGGTCTTGCTGCCGCTCAGTGAGATCATGAGGTGCCCATGTATCAAGCTTTTTTACTTTCCCAATACACTTTAAATGTCTGGAAACGGTAGTTGCAACTTGCATTTAGTTGTGCAGAGAGTCCTTTAACTGTTTGGTAGGGGTTTCCTTCTACTGTATGTTTGAGGATTTCGTTGTCAATTACGGAAGGAGGTCTTCTCGGGAAAGTTTTTCAAGTCGGTATTCCCAGCTGAAAACTTATCAAACCAACGGAGAATGGTCCGTTCATTAACACTCCCTTCCCTAAACGCCTTGCAAATATTTCTAGCGGCGTCAGCTGCTGAATGGCCGAGTTTTAACTCGTACAAAAATATTACTCGAAAAATCGCGTGTTTCCATGTTCATATTTGGAGGTATACTAAAAAGTGGGTAATTGATTGGGAAGCTAATGTTTATAATACAAAGGTAGAGGAGTAGTAACTGTTTACTTTAAATATGTAAACATTCGAAAGAAAACAACAGAGACCTGCAAAGTCCTTTATGTATTTCAGAAACTATAAAAACGGACATTTCATGTGAAACACCCAATATCTATACCTGCAAATATCTAACTATAAAAAATTAAGATTAGATATGGGTCATTCATTTCAAAATCATCCACATCTTGCCGCTCAACAATTTTGGTTTTCAAGATTTTCCTTTATCAGTTATTCTCTTTCATATACCCAATATAATGCTGTATAAAAAATATTTTTCTAGCTAATATTTTAAATGTTGCAGTAATCCGTTTTAAGTCAGCATCGTGGCTGAAAACGTGTTGAGAAAATCTTTCTAATGCTTGTAATATTTAGATACAAAATCAAACAAAAACGAACACTAGGATAAGCATGTGCTTTTTTTTTTATATACTTTATTACTCATACCTAAATAGTAAATAAAGTGATTTAAATAATTCTCGTAAACGAATAAAAAACGTGATTTTTACATAGATAAATGTATATAAAGAAAAGAGACTCGCCTTGATTATGTTTAGAGTAATGACCTCCAACTAAATGTTAAGGTGATCACTCCTTTTAGTAGTATAGCAGTGGATTGTATGAAAATTGAAACTGACTGAAAGAAGGCTGGACCTAGATAAAAAAACACAATATGTAAAAAAAATCATTAATTATATTATAAAGAAAATTGGTAAATATTTAACTTAATGGCCAGGTGTTTATTGGGACTGGGTTAGTAAACTGTGTTATTGTAAATTATAACTTATGTGGTGAAATCTGATGCTGCCCCATGTTCTGAAAAGGTGAACTTGTGCTTCCTCTCTTCTCCTCTCCTTTGGCCAGGGTGTCTACTAAATTCACTACTACGTGTTGGTTGAAAGAAACAAAAACTTGAGAAAAAACTCGAGCCAACTGTCTGGCACAACCAGCCAAGACCTGCCACACAGTTTCCCTTCTCGGCCACTAGGGGCGCTCTGGTTCTGTAACAGGCCGCTAGATGGCAGCGCAGTATATTAATTTCTCTTTTCGGGAACCAGAAACAGATTACTTTTTGGTTTTATAGCTTCTTACTATTCCTACTTACTGCAAAAAAAAGTTCATCTTGAGAACAAAGCCCTTTGTTGAATAATGGCAAAAATTCGTTTTTCTCCATTTCGCGATTTTGATTTGATATCTAAAAAGTACAAGAATTGTAAAGATTTTCCAACTAAAAGTATTCGTCGAAAAAAATAGTTGATCTATGGTTTTATATTCAGGATAAGGTAAAGAAAAAGTGAAAACAAATCATAAAAAATTGACGATTCAAATGGACTGATCCATATTCATAAAATTATTTTATTTTTACATCATATACTTATAAATTTATTGAAAAGCCGTTTTCATGTCATTGTAATATTTATAATACATTTTTACTTTTATTTCAACGCTCTCCATAAGTCTTATAAATGTGGGGCCGTTCGAAAAGATATAAATTGGTCTACCTTTCATGGTGGTAAAAAAAAAAAAAAAAAAAAAAAAAAAAAAAAAAAAAAAAAAAAAAAAAAACTGTCTCTGTGTGAAACAATACATCTAATTCCTTTTTACGTAAGTTACGTTTACTGTAACATCTCAGGCATGTATCATTAAATATATTAAATTTCAGTTTTATACAATTTGTATGAGCTATAGTCTTACAACACACACTGACCATTTTGCGGGGCTTAGTCATTCCGACTCAAGGGACCTCAAAACGTAGAATTATGTTAAAAATTAAATTTCAAAATGTTTATGATCTCAATACTTTCCCTGACTAAACATTCTGTATATGGGTAATTGTGTGTAGGAAAGTTAGGGAGTAAGTAAAAGTTGCCTGATGCACGCACCAGATTTTATGATTTCCTGAATGTGTCAAGCTACTAATTATTCTAACTAGTGAACGTCAAAGTTGGTCCGTTTCCTCCACGTATATCAGCTAGTTCCGGATGGCTGGAAAACAGTTGCGGTAAGTTTTGGACTACTTGACGGCAAATAATCCGCCATGATAGGAGGGTATACAAAGACAATGCAGGACGGTAGCCACTAAGGGATGCAGGCGGTATTAAAACGATAAATCTGTCAGGGCATTGCACCAGCTTATAGGGAAGCATAACAAGCAGGCACTCCCTCCTCCAGGAATTCGGTACACGGTTTCAGTGCTTTAGCTTTTGGCTTGTCTGGCAAATAATCCAGGAATTGCGGTTAAAAAAAAAAATTATCCTGATTTCATTATTTCAAATAGTCTTTAAGCTAAGTAAGGCACAGATATCATAAATTTGATTTTTAATTTCATTTACTGTTCAAGCCCTTCATTATTTTTTTTTTTAGATGAGAGAGATGGTTGAGGGTGCGGTCATAAAATAGAAACACACATTTAAAACAAGTGCTATTTTAATTATGTGCCGACGTTTCGGCCTACATTGTGGGCCTTCATCAGGGCTAAAAGAATCAAGATAACAACCAATGTAATTATAGACTTAATAATGCGTTAGGTATAGAATAATAAAATGGTGACAGTAATATAATATGGGTACATAAAAAAAATTAAATGTAAAATGACATTTACATTTAATTTTATTTATACAGGAGTGCTACCATTGGGTTGTTCTTCTACGAGTCATTTTCATATCATTTTTCTTTGATCATTCTTACTTGTATTATTAGTACAGTTGTAAATTTCAATAAAATATGTTCAAAAAAATTTTATTTATGTTCCCATATTATATTACTGTCACCATGTATTATTCTATACCTAACGCATTATTAAGTCTATAATTACATTGGTTGTTATCTAACTATATATAATATGGGAACATAAATACAATTTTTTAAAATATATTTTATTGAAATTTACAACTGTACTAAATAATACAAGTAAATATGATAAAAGAAAAATGACATGAAAATGATTTGTTGAAGAACAACCCAATGGTAGCACTCCTGTATAAATAAAATTAAATGTGAAAATGTCTTTTACACTTAATTTTATTTATGTTCCCATATATATTAATGTCATCATATTATTATTCTATACCTTAACGCATTGATCAAGTCTATAATTACATTGGTTGTTATCTTGTTTCTTTTAGCCCTGACGAAGGCCCACAATATAGGCCGAAACGTCGGCATATAATTAAAATAGCACTTGTTTTAAATGTGTGTTTCTACTTAATGACCGCACCCACAAACATCTTCCTCGTCTAATTTCTCAACGGTCAATAAAAACTCCATCATTATCTTCTTTTTTTTTTATTATACTCTTTCGTCTATGACTTTAAATTTATTTTTACGTTAATAATATTCAATATTAATATAGCAGTCTTATTTATAAAAAAAGAGATATCTTTTGTTTTTACCGCCAATGTTGTACACAACTATAATACTGTAATTGTTTATAAGCGGATGGATTAGCATATCCTACATGCTCGCCCAAGCCACATTTCTTCTCGCTCAGCCTTTGCCCTAGCAAGACCCCGTTTTTAGTGCAGTGCGCATTTTATTTTACTGTAACAATTGACATTAAAGCCAACTCAGCCTGGCCCGGCCTCCAATATACCGAAACACCAAATTATTGGACATTGTGGTATTATGGCAGACTGTTGGCCGTACCAGAAAAAGTTTAAACGTAGACCACATTTTTTTTTTTTTTACGAGAAATCGATTTCCGTATTAAAAGTTTTAATTTTGATGTATAGGGTATCCCACGACACTTTTCTTTTTTTTTTATTTGACGTCGTAAATTAATTCCACGCCCTATTTCCAGCAGCTCTTGCTTAAGACACTTTTTTTGATAGGTGCAATCGTATAAAAGGATTAAGGATCTAATTTGATGTTATATTCATTATATAAAAAGTGCATAACGATAATTTTCGGCCCTATTATTTTTTCGTTTAATATATTTAAAGGAATTAGATTTAATTATTTAATTTATAACCCTTGAATCTTTTGATATCACCTCTCCCTCTACTCATGCCTATATATGAAATATATATACAAGGAAAAATTATTGTTATCATAAAAATTTTCTAATTCGAGTTTTTCCCGGAAATAAACGTTTTAGGGTCCCCTAAGTCTAAATGACGAAGTCCCACAAAACGTTCTCTGTGTGTGTGTGGTACGTCTAGCACGATGACAAAAAGTCATACGAAACTTAAATTTCACATTCAAGATAACTGTGCGCCTGGGATGTTAAACCAACATTTTGCTGTTCAAAACCCACTGTGGCATCATCCGATTAGCCACAGTAGCATAAAATGACGTTGATTATAACAATGCTTACGATAAAAATGATAATTTTTGAGATATTAACGAAAAACCTTTACGAAAGCCGTTATCACTACTTCACCCCCTCCTCATTCCAAAACCCAATGCTCGAAACTTTAGAAATTTTTACCAGTTACAACTGGAAGTATTGTAAACAATTTATGACAAGTTTCACCCTTTTTGTAACAGACAGGTAGCAGAACGAATAATATGATTTGAAAATGCCACTTCTAAACATTTGTATCTGACGTCGCGATTCTTGGTTTTCGCCAACTCTTAAACCACAACAGATTTGATATTGATTGCTCTATAATTTAGGTGATTCTTTCCAGAAGGCGTATTATTAAAATATAGTGCAATTAAGTTTTACTTCATATGGGATCATGGAGTTAAAAAATATTTCCTGAAATATTGGTAGTATAGACGCATAATATTCTGTTAATAAGCATCAATTTTTTTTTCTTTCACTTACCCATATATGAAATATAGTAAAGAAAAGTATTGCGATAGTGAATTTTTTTTAATTCCAGTTTTCAACGGAAATACACGTTTTAGGGTCTCCTGAGTCCAAATAACCAAGTCCCGCAAAAAGGTCTGTGTGTGTTAACTCCAGCGCGTAAACGAAAAGTCCTATGAAACAGAAAATTGATATTTAGGACAACTATACGCCCGAGATACCTCAAAAACTTTTTCATAAAATCAGAAGTACTACTTTATATCATGCATTTTGCACCTTTATATGATTTTCCCAAAAACGGCTCTAACGATTTTGATTAAACTCACTACATCGAAGTAAAATTTAATTGGCTTCAATATCATGTAGGTTTCATTCTTATTGAAAGAGTCTGGAAGGGCTTATGCCGATATTTTAAATTTTCTTCCTCTTAAGTACCTTTTGTAGATTCTATAAAAATAATCATATTTTCTTATTACCATTGATAAAAAAACAAACAGGTAAATATATAAAAAATATTTTTTTTTAAACAATTTTTTGTTTTTGAACATAAGAACAGTAATATACCGTTGGAAAGCTAATGATTTTAGAAAACATATTATCTTATACATAAGCTTGTAAAAGTTAATAAAGAATGATAAGACTAACTGATTATTTTAGATAATGTTATAAAATATTTTTTAATAAAACACGTTTTTATAGAAATTCAATTTAATTAATTCTGTAATGGTTTCACTCATTTTTATCTGTAAATGTATTTATAGATTCTTAAAGTGATTTTAAGAACGCAGGTAAGTCGTGTGTTGCCCGCACCAAGTCGTACCTGCGAATTAAAAGTTGTTTTTGTTCCAGTGAACTGATAATCCCTAAACGACAAATTCTAAATCCCTGCAAAGCAGTAGCAGGTGATTTAGTATGTAATAACAATAATGGAATTTATTTTAAAAATGCCCATTTTTATTGCGTTTATTAATGAGGCTTATACATACCAGGCTAACAAAGGCCCACAAACGCGTTCGTCTCTCAACCACATCAAACAATGAGAGTCGCTCTGAAGGGAGAAAGGGACCCAGTGCCAACCCCACCCCAACTCTTTGATCTTACCGTCAGTACATAGTACCCTTTAGGTTAAAAGGAGTGGGGTAGTTCAGTAGCAGTGCCTTGGACTTATAGGTCTTGGTATAAGGTTCAAATCTGGTGTTTTTTTATTTAGTTCATTTAATAATATACACGAAACAAATCTATTATCGAGAAACTTACCAAGTCGTGTACATCCTCTGAGATGTTACTTCAACATTTTCACCAAAATTAACTGAAAGTACTACCGCCTTTTTTGCGCCTTTTTACGATTTTCTTAAAAACGGTTCTAACAATTTTTTATTAAACTCGCTAATCTAAAATAAAAAAAATTGATTGGCTGTAATGCCATGAAGGTTTAGTTCTTATTTAAATAGTTTCATAGGGCTTAAATTCCGATATTTTAAATTTTCATCCTCTAAAGTACCTTTAATTATGTAGATAAAAAAAAAATGAAACATCATTTTATTAGCATTGATAAAAAACAGATAAATATACAAGTTGAACGAATTTGATTAGCAGTTCAAGAAGAAAGAGCAAACGATTTTCTTTTAGGTTTTGTTAGGATAGGGATCTTTAACGAGTACCTGATATCGCACAGGCACGAAGGAGGGCATAACTAAGGATTTTTTACTCCCATTAAAAAATCCTAGGACCACCTGCAGGTTGGAACCCGTAACCTTTCGCATAGAAGTCTGTTATGCCAGCCATCATGCTACAGGTGATTCCGTTTCATACTTGTTTTTTTAATGAAACGAATGGTTATGGTGAAATTTAAGGGGTTGTTGATCGTAAACAGAGCATACAGGGAGAATTTGACGTTCTTATCAACATCCAATAAGTAAGAAATATTACAATACAAAAATTAATTGTTTACTACGTTGCTTTAATTTTATTGTTCTACTCTCGTACTATAAGGTTTTTTCCAACACAAAAACCCTTTAAATATACATAAACTTCTTATATAAATAGGTCAAGACAGATAAACAGGAAAGCAGAATGACGCAGAGATGAGGTTTCTCCGAAGAATCATTAAAAAGGAACTCGGGAGTCCTTTTGGTGAATCAGGTGCTAGAAGCTCAAAAGCTGGACTAGTTTAGCCATATCGTCAAAATGGAAGACTGCTTAGATCCACAGAAAACTACGGATTATGCCTCTGACGAAAGAAGGCGTCGAGACCGTTCATGTATGGCCACATGGAGTACGTCGACCGTCTGTGCAAAAAAAAAGGTAAAAGATCTCCGTCATGCCAGGAACCTATCTGGAAATAGAGGACAGTGGCACTCCTTGTTAAACGCTCCTCTATACTGACAGGGTGACGAAACAGAAGAAGGTTAGTAGTCAAAGGTTTTTTTCCATCACCAGTTTCTCCCAACCATTACACTTTTGGTTGGACAGGGGTGCATGCTCTGATAGGTTTACAGTGAAACTAACTTGTTATTTGAATAAGTCAAGTACAATGGACGTAGTAGTAACCTTGAGCCGGACGCTATCTAATACAAACCTGACGACAATACATAAAAGCCAGATATTTAATACAGTATAACTTAGACAGAAGTGAATCAAGGGAGGGTAGGATGACAAAAAGTGAGTGAGAAGAAGGGGTGGGAGCGAGGTACGTGAGCGGGGCCGCTAAACCCAATCCCTGGGGACAATTAGTGGATCGCTCTTCGCCTTCTGGGGTCCTCGCGTTCTCTTTCCACCTCCCATGGGTCGTAAGGCGTCTCTCACAGATCTTGCATATTTATAGAAAATGCTGTCATTTAAAAGAAAAATCTTCAATGCCATGCCTATAATTTTAGAGAAAGCGTATGCTATGCATCTTAATTAGAATTTACTGCCTCAAGAAAACAAAGATCTAATGCGCTCAACAAACTACTTCGTCTTACTTCCCTTCTTGGAATGCAAAACTAACATAAAATATATTGATGGTTTAAGTCTTGCCAGGCTATTTTTAAAAATATCAACCCTACATGAAATTTAAGCCCATTTGATGTTTAATGAACATATAAAACGGATCATTAAAGCCGTTTATAGAAACACAATGGCAGTAATTTTTCGACTATCACTAATTAAGGAACACTCATCACTCCTTTTCTTTATTTCTTCCTTCAGCATATCCCTTATTATATATATATATATATATTATATATATATATATATATATATATAAAATATATATTATATATTTTACTAAATTTTGAAACATTTGAAAATATTAGTAAGTAATGTAATTAATCTGTAAATGGCACATTTATATGCAAAAAATCTTGTCTGTAAAAAAGGGCCTCTGTCCCTAAGAAAATAAAATCAATCATTAATCATCTCATCAAGGATTTTTTATACTTAATTTGTTAGGTTAAAAACTTAAAGAACATTTAGCTACTATATCGCTATTTATTTCCGATGTGTGAGGCACTTGTTGAAGATCCCTGTCCTAATTAAACCAGAATTTAGGACTGTAGCAATGCCCGATACAGTAGCACAAAGGCTCGATTCCGATAACACCGAATACTGCTTACACAGGTTCATCCAATGATCAACGTTCAGGCCCAAGCCCCCGAGTCCAGCCTTAATGCAATCCTCTCATCGACCTACCAGTCAGTTTAGCGAATACCAACTTTTTCGGAATCGTTCCCCGCTAAGCCCAACTTTACACGCCCATCTACGTGGTGCTATCGACTCAATTATATTCAACGGAAACAAGCTCCGCAATCCCGCGTTGGGCAACCTTCTAATTTCTCTAGTAGCCTTATCTCTCTTTGGACCAAATATTTTGGGCAGTAATTTATTTTCGAAAACCTTAAGACGCTGATCATCCTTCAAAGTACGCATCCACGTTTCACATCCGTCGGAAGAATAATAGTTTTATAAATTAAATGTTAGATTAATAGTTTTATAAAAAAGGTAAACAAGCTCTGGAGGTTGTAAGAGTCTAATTATAACACGATTTATCAACCATTTTCCTTCTTTGAAAGCGCAGCAAACAGTAGAACAGCCGGAAAGGAACCTTGCTATGTATTACAACTAGTCATAAACAATCAAATGAATCATTAAGATTATTACAAGAGATTTGCCTTTTCTCAAATTAGAATGAGTGCTCAAACGATTGACTTCTAACGACGTTTAAGCACCTGCTAATGAGATGGGTTCCTCGGAACTAAGAACAGTTTGGAAGCGGTCCTACGTACGTCCATTCATCGTTGGCAGTGAAAGCTGGAACCAGTTTCCATTTGTTGATGATAGGATCAAGTTGATCAACACTTGCACGAAGAGACATTAGTGTAGGAACCGTGGCGAGAGCTTTGACGATAAAGCCAGGAATATCCGGAGCGAATTGAGATAAGAGGCTCGGGGAGCTAAGAACGGTGTAATGGCTTCGTCAAGTATTCCTCTTAACTGAAAACTTTACTCCAACGTCTTCCTTCGTGCCTGTTCGACTGCCTCTGTTTATTTCCTGTATGTCTGACGGTTAATACATCATCAAGTGATTAAAGCATATTATAATAAGGTGTGTGGTCGACTGTTGGATAAATAATTTTTTTTTTTTTTAAATTGAGTGCGGGACACACACGACTTTCACTTACCTCGGTTGTTAAAATCAATTTAAAAACTATAACATAAAGTTAATTTAAAAAAAAAAAATTATTGATATTTACAACTGTATCAAGATATAATAATGAATAAATTCTTTATTATTCTAGGACATTTGCCTTTAGAATAAAATACACAGAATGTACAAATTGTGCTTTGGAGTCTTAAAGTAAATTAAATATATATAAACAAGTTAAGAATTACTCATATAAACTAGACATATTTAAATGTGAAGAAAACAACCACAAATAAATATAAAAAAGCTTATTTACAATTTTATTCAGCCTGGATATTCATTAAGTGATTCAATATGTGGGATTTGAAGGTAGAAGGAGAGTTGCAGTGACGGATGGAAGGAGGGATAGAATTCCATAGTATTGAGGATCAAATGAGAAAGGATCTGTCGAAATGCGCAGTTCGGTGGGCCGTACTGTATAAATGTGAAGGCCTGGAGCTTGTAAAACGGGGATGGACAGAGGATTTGAATTGTAGAAGGTCGAAAATGTATGATAGGCGGCAGGATAGGATAATTTGTTTAAGGAATGATGCGAGGAAATACTTGCGACGATTGGAAGGGTAAAAGCCACTTTAACTCGCCATAAAATTGGGATACGAAGGTGTATCTAGGGACCCCGAAGATTAATCGAATAGAGCAATTAAATAAGCGTTTTATTTTTACTTCGAGATCCCCAGAAACACTTTCGTATAACGTACAGCAATAGTCGAAGTGGAGAAATACTAGAGAGGTAACGAGGAGTTTTCGGGTTCCATGCGGGAATAGGTGACGGAGGTAATACAGTCGCTTTAAGGTTGAAAGGGTACGACGAGAGATTTCGGAAATATGATTTTTGAAGGATAGAGTTTGGTCTAAGGTTACTCCCAGATTCCTGACAGTCAAGTGGAACTTTATAGGATTACTATTTAGGTACAGGGTTGGGGATATGTGGAACAGTTTTGAGGATGATAGGATCCTAACACAATTGCTTTTCAGCATTTAGTTTTAACTTATTGACTCTTTACTAGTGACTTATTCGATTTAAGTTCTCTTGTAGTCTTTTTGTAGACTTGTAGCCTTCATATCTATGATACATCAAGAAAATGTGATGGAAATAAAGAAAATAACATGAAATTCATAAAGAGACATTACAGGCAGCACTCTAAGAGTGTAAACTAGAAGGTCTTGGAGTCATCTTCTTTTCAGACACCTGGGAGGATTATCAGGAATCGAAGAGGAAGCAAGGATTGAAACTGGAAGGTTAGAGTGGGAATGGATTTGGTCATGTAAGGAATGGTATCTAGTTCGGGCTAAGTCAGCAACATATAGAAGATTAAAGACTTTATGGATGAGTTTATTCGTGACAAAGTATGGAGCATTGAGGATTTTCCTAAGGATTTTGAATGCAAGAAGAGTTTAATGGTTTAGTAGAGCCGCACAGCCCTACTCCGTATGTCCATATCAGTCTTAAAATTTAAAATAAGTTTTAAGTTAATTTAAAGACAAAATATATTCGTTTTCGAAGAAAAAATGTGGTTTAGATTAAATAATATAGCAATATTGAATTATTACGCATATTAATCAGTAATAAGTTCATACTGTATTCGTCACTTTACAACATTAACTTTTACAACTTTGTGTAAAAGATAATATTTTTTCTCAAATCTGCCTCTTTCCAACGGTATATTACTATTCTTAATAAAAAAACAAAAACAAATTATATTAACATATGTTTGCTCTTTTATCCTTTATTTTGTCATCCAATTCGTTCAACTTAGATATTAAGCCATTATTTGCCAATTATAATTAGATGATATGGTTAATCTTTTGGAATGTACAAAATTAAAGGAACATTAGAGGAAGAGAATTTAAATATCGGTATTTAAGCCCTGTCAGACTAAATCTTTTATGTTTTTCCTATAAAGTTGCACTTCTTGTTAGTTCATTTTCGTGAAAAAGTAATTTTAACATCTCAGATATATACTAGTCTTAAATGAGAAATATCATTTTCCTACGACTCCTCGTATGCTCAGTCCCCAATTTCCATTATAATATTTGGATACCCACTTTAAAGTCGGAAGTAAAACCAAGGCTATGTTTTAATCCCTGAGCTTTTCCACTCCCTTCCCAAAAGATTCATTATATTTCGCTTCAAACACAACGGAATATAACTTTTTATCAACCTAAAACTGAATGATTATTTTAATTTATGGAATACTTTTTATTTTCTATATTTGTTTCTCTCTTATCAGTTGAATTAAATTGCTTTCCCAATATTGATTTAATGGAAGAAGTTAAAAATAAGTTTTCTTTTCTCTCTTTGTCTTTCTTTAAGAGGTTTCACTTAATCATTATTTTAATTTTAGTAGAAGATCCGAACTTGAAACGATCTGCACCGAGCTGATAATAGAATGAAACATATTTTATAACAAATTTAGTATATTAGAAAATATGTTAAGAATGGATTGCCTAAAAAAATCCTGGACAGACTATTTTTAATTATTTAAAAAAAAAAATTTAATTAAATGTTTCAACATCATGATAATAAAAAACTTTTACCCTGTAGTTTGGTATTAGGTATTTGTGTAAAAAATGGTTCTGTAATTTTATATGGGATATCAAACTTCCTTATATTCAATGTCCGATTACGTGCGGCTGCAATGTTGGGTCCTTTATTATTACACGCTTTACTCAACTCGGATCTCTCTGTCACGCATTTCCACTCACGTTAAAATTTAATCTTAATAATTCGGCAACCCAGATTAGGACCAAGTTTTTTGCAGGCAACCTTGTATCAATGTGTTTGCAATAAAACAACGTTTATATTGATATAATTTTTTTTTTCTATTATCAAGCTGGTGCAACTAACTGATATCGACATACCCGCTTTTACCTGACAACCTATAGTTTGTCCAGGAAAAGAATAGGCAACCCAACGGCTGCACATTCTATACCTTTGAGACTTTAAGTCAGGGTAAAAGTTTTCTTATTATCATGACGTTGCAACATTTAATTAAAAAATAATTTTTTAAAAACTAATTAAAAATAGTCTGTCCAGGATTTTTTTACGCAACCCAAGTTTCAAGTTCCGATCTTAGACTATTTGTGGAATAGCGGCTTTGGTTTTCAAAACTGGGTTAAGCACCAATAATGAAGATCGATTTTTACGAAAGTCTAATATTAATTTCGTTTCTTTTCTTTTTTTTTTTAGTTCTCGCAGCCAATGATTAAATCAAAAGTCTAACGATGGGAAGAAGAATATTAGACTGTTTTTATCATTTATTCCTTGGGTAGTCATCATTTTTAGAATTATTTAAAATATTATATAAACTGCGGTAATACCCGAAATTTTTCCACGATAGAAAACAAAAAAAAAAAAAAAGGGGGAGAAGAAGAAAAAAGTAACATTAAACATTGATATGAATTACCCAGCATTACAGAACAAAAACATCTTAAGTGGTCCTGAGTTGAAAAGTTTTTACGGCTTTATTAAAAGTTATGAATGTCCACGTACAGCCCCATCCATTCTCTCTTAGCTCTGAAGATATTGCATTCTACCATATTCAGGACTATTGATATTTTTCTTTTCTTTTAACAAAATCAACAGAAAATAAACATCGTTTCCGAAGACATTGCACTATTGTATATAAAGGTAAAATACATACATGTATTTAAAACGGAAGCGTTTTAATTTTAATATTTGTGTCCACACTAACTCAGTAAGCACTATACATTCCACATAACCCTCCGAGATAAATGAAAAAAAGATGATCTAGAGATCAGCTAACGTAATGAAGACTTAAATAGCACCAGTTGATAGTTCCTTCACAAACATCTTGTCATAATGTTACTTGTTGTACCTAAGTAAATATTTTTTTATTTATTTAATAAATATCACATATTTCGCAGAGTTCGTCAATATTCTGGAAAACAACACGGATATCTAAAATTAAAATTTGATTAAAATTCTTACATAAAATAAGTTCGAAGTTTTTTTTTTTTTTTTTTTTTTTCAATATATCAATTTAACCCTCTCTTCTAATCTTTTGGAATGTACAAAATCAAAGGTACTTTAGAGGAAGAGAATTTTAAATATTAGAATTCTTTACAAGCTCCGTCTATTTCTCCCTCCTACTTATTTCTATATTATACAGTCCTACCTAGCAGATAGATCTTTCCAAATAAATCACCACAGTTCCTATTCCTCCCTTTTTTCTTTATCTGCTGGTGTTCCTCAAGGCAGCATCCCAGGACCCGTTCTTTATACAGTCTATACAACTGATATCCCAACCCATCCTAACACTTTCTTTTCTACCTATGCCGATGACACGTGTGTGCTATCGGTATATAATGATCCATTTACTGCCTCCTACACTCTTCAATCCCACATCCGAGACCTTGAGGTATGGTGCCAGAATTGGAGGATTAAAATTAATTCTAATAAATCCCACCAAATAACCAATACCCTTCGTCGTAAACTAATGACTTCCTGCCCCACAGTTTCCTTTAATGACACTCCACTAGCCCCTGTTAAACAGACTCCACCTTGACAAACATCTAACTTGGAATCCCCACACTGAAACGACAAGAAACTGCCCGACATTTTTGACTAATTTAACACTTACTGGACAAAAGCTCCAACCATCAATTAATTACAAAAGACTTATTTATATGACCATCATAAGACAGATATGGACTTACGGAGTACAGCTATGGGGCTCTACTAAACCATCAAATCCTTCTCCTATCCAATCCTTGCAATCCAAAATCCTTAACGCTCCTTACTTTGTTACGAATAAGCTCATCCATAAAGACCTTAATATCCTATATGTTACTGAATTAGCACGGACCAGGTATCAATCATTCCATGAAAAATTCCTTTTCCACTCTAACCCACTAGTTTCTATCCTATCATCCTCTTGATCCCTGATAATCCTCCGAGGCGTTTGAAAAGAAGATGGGCCCGAGACCTTCTAGTTTAAAATATGTTTAGAGTGCTAGCAATGGGTTGCGTCGCTTTATGTATTTCATGTCCGTTTACTATGTCTATCACATTTACTTGTATATCATAATACAGTTGTATATATCAAAAAATATGTTTAAATAAAAAAAATATTAGCATTTAAGCCCAGTTACACTATTTCAATCAAAATCAGACTAAGTTAATATTGATGCCTAATATTAAATTTTACATTGAAATAGCGAGTTTAATAAAAATCAATAAATAGGTTTAAAAAAATAATTAATTTGTTTATTATTATATATAATAATAACTTGTAACTGATTATAACTTTACTTAAAACTAATACATTACTTCCTCTATCTTTTCTGTTTTCTCTCCCTTTTTAAATTCAGTCGGATACTCAACTGTTTTACAATAACTCTCCAGTTTATAGACTGTTAGAATATATACGAAACTAGTAGATTATGCATTCTGAATGCACATAGCTGAAGGTAATGTTGGACAAACTGTGGGCAGAAACTGACTGCTAAATGTTTAAACAGGGCAACTTGCTACAGTTATCTCACTGCCCAGCCCCACATCTCCCTTCTTAGTGAAACTTATCCTCTCCCTTCCCAGCTATCTCATGTCCCGATTTATGCCCTAATATAAAATTTGAATAAAACAATAAAACCTAGAAAATCATCACAAATGGCGTTTCAGACAGTCCCTCTATTTTTAGTACCATTTCTGTTATTCATTTTTTTTTTTTTTTTTTTTTTTTTAAAGGATACACCCAACCCCTTTAAAGTGAGTACTCCAAATAATCGCTAAGCATAACTATATATTGTTTCGTTATAAACATATATTTTATATTAACTAATATAAAACCTAGTGCGCGCAACTCACGCCTTCCATTAACCTTACTAGTTGAAATCGATTTTAGAATTTATAAGATAATTAAAGTTATAAAAATTATTATGCTGTTTTCATGAAAACGTTTATTTTTGATTAAATGATATAAGATAGCATTTTTACTTTCAATTACCTATATATGAAATATATAGTAAGGGAAAGTATTGGGATCGTAAAAATTTTCGAATTCCATTTTTCAACGGAAATTAACGTTTTAGGATCCCCAGAGTGTAAATGACCAAGTCACCAAAAAAAGGTGTGTGTATTAAGCCTAGCGCAAAATCTAAATGCCGAGACTGAAATTTCATATTTAACAAAAACTATACGCCCGTTACTTTACGGATGTGAAACGTGGCCGCTTACTTTGAAGGATGAGCAACGGCTTAAAGTTTTCGAAAATAAGATACTGCGTACAATATTTAGTCCAAAGAGAGATGAGGCAACTGGGGAGTTTAGAAGGTTGCACAACGCGGAATTGCGAAACTTGTATCCTGTGAATATAATTGATTTGATAGCATCGCGGAGACTCAAATGGGAGCGTAAAGTGGTTGGGCTCGGCGAGGAACGGATTCCAAGAAAGTTGGTTCTCGCTGAACCGACTGGTAGGCGTCCGAAAGGGAGGCCGAAGCGTCGATGGGAGGATCGCGTTAAGGCTGATCTCGGTGGCTTGGGCTTGAATATTGAACATTGGACAAGTCAGTGTAGGCAGACTTTGGTGGTATCGGCATCGAACCTTCGGGTTCGGTAAGCCTATTATTATTATTACGCCCGAGATGTTACAGCTACTTTTTCATCAAAATCAGCTAACCAAAAGAGTCCCTTTATACTATGCATTTTTCACCTTTTTTTAAGATTTTCTCAAAAACACCTCTAACGATTTTGATCTAACTCGCTATACGAATGTAAAATTTAATGGGCT
Source organism: Piezodorus guildinii (assembly GCA_023052935.1). Lineage (NCBI taxonomy): Eukaryota > Metazoa > Arthropoda > Insecta > Hemiptera > Pentatomidae > Piezodorus > Piezodorus guildinii. Next base: position 46,464,953 of record CM041295.1, read on the forward strand.
TTAATATGATGTAGGTTTCATTTTGATTGAAATAGTCTGACAAGGCTTAAATGCCGATATTTTTCTTCCTATAAAGTACCTGTAATTTTTTAGATTCTATAAAAATAGCCATATTATCTTGTGGCTACTGATGAAAAACAGGTAAATATTAAACGAATTTAATATCCAACTAAAGGAGAAAACTGCAAAGATATTTTTTTAATGCAATTTTTTGTTTTTGAACATAGGAACAGTAATATAGATGTATAATATACCGCTGTAAAGTTAAATATTTCAGAAAAAAAATATCATCTCATGTACAAGCTTGTATAAGTCAATAAATAGTGATGAAAAGGCGATAAAAATGATTATTATATGTAAGAATATAGGCTCATTCCATGCGAATTTATCCAGAAATTTCAGGATCTCAGATTTTCATGAAATTAGGCACGATGTGTCCTTTCATGTAATTATGGTGTTTTAAAAAATATATAATATTCTATCTTAAATAGTTTTCCATTTAGAGCCATCCAAACTTTGGCGTTTTCATAACCTCGGCGCTCCCAGAGCCGCTGGCTTACTCAAAGAAATAAAATTGTACTATCGTCATTTTTTAAACAAACAGCATGAAAAAATTAGATTGCATGAAGGGAACTATGGTTATTTCTAGAATAAATAAACAATTAATGCATGATGCTCCAATATTTATGAAAAAAATATGTATACAAATAAAGAAACTGCTAAGAAAAACGAATAGTTTAAAAAAAAAAATAATTATGAACCTAAGGCGGTACGTTTTTTTAATCCAATGAAAAATTAAATTTTTTTATAATACCCACCATCATATTAGCTTCCAACAACTATAATAAAAATGATGGGATTTTACCAACTTAATATAAAGAAATAAACAAAAATTTAACTTAAGCTATGGACATTTAAGGAAATAAATAATATGAGCCAAATGTCATTTTTTAAGCGAAAAAATGATTTTTTCTAGTGCTTATGATCAGACTACCTACAATCTATAATAATAAAAATAATGAGATTTGTGTGCATAAAACTCTAACAAAAAAATATATTCTACCTTTTTGGTAAATGTAATGTAAAATTATGATGTTCCATCAAAAAAATATAATGAGCAAAAAGCAATGATTTAAGCAAAACGATGATTTTTTAAGGGAATTACGAAGGTACTATCTACCTTATATAATAATAAAAATTTTGATGGCTTGATATTTTTTAAAAATATTTGTTTTTAATGAACAAAACATTTAACTATAGACTTTCATTAAAAACAAATATGTACCAAAAGCCATGAGTCAAACAAAAGAATGAATTTTCTACAGCACTTATGATGGTAATACCTATAATATATAATAATAAAAATCATAGGATTTCACTTAGTTTATATTTCTTTAAATGAAAAAAATATCTAACTATGGATGTTCATTAAAAAGAACGTATATGAACTAGAAGCAATAGGTTATACATACGAATGATTTTGTTCAGTACTTATGATAGTAATAGCTACAATATAGAACGAAAAAAATCATGGGATTTCACCTGGTTAATATTTTTTTTTTTTTAATATTTGTTTTAAATAAACAAACATCTAACTATAGATGTTCACGAAAAAACATTTAATATGAACCAAAAGCAATATGTTAAACATTATAATGAATTTTCTGCAGTACTTATGATGATACAAGCTACAATATATAATAATAAAACTCATGGGGTTTCACCTGATTAATATTTCTAATAATTATATGAATATATCTTGTTGGGAAAGATTTAACATAAAATATGATATAAAACAGGAAAAATAATAATGAATCAAAATCAATGAGTTAAACAAAAGAATAAATAACTTTTTTAAAATGCTAACAATAATGATATGGTTAATTTTTTTTTTAATCTACAAGATTAAAGGTACTTTAGAGGAAGAAAATTACAAAAAATTGTCAGTTAAGCCCTAACATAACATTTTAATCAGAATGAAACTTACATAAAATTAAAGTTTACTAAAAATCGTTTGAGCTGCTTTTGAGAAAATCGTAAAAAGGTATGGTATAAAGCGGCTCTTCTGGTTGTGCGATGTTGATAAAAAAGTTAACGTAACATCTCAAATATGCAATTTCAGTTTTATATTGGTTATCGTTTTCGAGCTAGACTTACCAAAGACACATAAAGACTAGTCCATTAATAGTGAAACATAATTTTAATGTTCACTAAATTTTACATCGATTTAGCAAGTTTAATCATAACCGTTAGAGCCGTTTCTGAAAAATATTCGTAAAAAGGTGCAAAATGCAATAGGGTAGAAGTGGCATGAAGGAGCTACTTGGATTATTTTGATAAATTTTTAACGAATTCGGTTGGCGATTATATTTTAAGTGGCAACACTGATTCCCCGTCACCCACAAACATTTGACAGTTCGCCATAACCTACAGACACTGCTACCTAGTCTTTGCTATCAAGTCAAAGTTTTTGGCACTAAATATTGGGCTGATGCGAAATTAATGCAGGTTTCCTCTAGTGCAATATCTTAATTCCAATTGTGTAAACAAAGCTAATCCTAACATTGATCATTATTATACCAAAACAAACCTTATCTAATACCCTCTCTTTCACCATGAATTTGTTTAGTAAAATCGTTTTGTTCAGTGTGTTCAAAGGTCTTGAATCGAAAATGTCAAAGTGCGATATTCGTCAAATTTATTTTTACGAATTTAAATTAGGGCGCAGCGCTGCGCAAACGGCTCGTAATATTAATGAAGTGTGGGGTCAGGGGGCTATTAATGAGTGCACGGTGCAGCGTTGGTTCCAGAAGTTTCGCAGAGGAGATTTCGACCTCGAAGACAAGGAAGGTCGTGGCCGTCATCTTGCTCTGGACAACGACCAGCTGAGGTCAAAAGTGGAAGAAGACCCAACCAAAACCACACGAGAAATGGCGGCGGAACTCGGTGTGAACCAATCCACAGTTGTACGCCACTTGGAAGCAATTGGTAAGGTAAAAAAGTTGGCCAAGTGGGTGCCAGTAGTAAAGCCAAACCACACGTTGCACAACCAACGCTTCGACGACTGCACGAGTTGGGCTACGAAGTTCTCCAACATCCGCCTTATTCACCTGACCTCTCTCCTACAGACTTCCACTTTTTCAGGCATCTGGACAACTTTTTGAGGGAGAAAAAGTTTCAAAACCAGGACGACATTGAAAATTCTTTTCGTGATTTCATTGAGTCCAGGGATTCGGATTTTTTTTCTGGTGGAATAAGAAAGCTTGTTGAACGTTGGCAAAAGTGCATTGATTCAGATGGAAATTATTTTGATTAAATATATATGGTTAAAGTAAAGATATGGCGTATTTTAAAACTACTAAAAACCTGCATTAATTTTGCATCAACCCAATAGTAAGTATTTTGCTTCATTTAAGTTGTTTTTTAGTATTTTATTGTAAAGAAATACAGTTTGTTGATACAGAATTGACTTTAGATTGGGTTTGTACATACACTTGGCCTTTTAGCTTCATAAAAAGTTTTGAAATTATTGTTATTTTGTAGGTTATATTTATGAAAGAGCCGTGTGAATAGGCCTTGAGAGAGCTGGCTGGCTCTTTCAGAGCCCTGCATTTGAATTTTGCCAATAAAATACAATATTATTACATACGCAATTTTCTCATATATTATTAAATTATTTGCTTCAGATACTGCATTATAGAAAAACCTAGTCCAAAAAAAACGAAAAAGGACTGAAAAAATCGGTAATTGAAGAAACAGTCAATGAAGTTCTAGAAAAAGGTCAGCCTATAAACAAAACAACACTCGTCTTAAATATATCAAGGGCCTATTTAGCTAAAATAGTATAATAAACAAAGGCTACTGTTGAATTGCCTTAAAACACTGTCCTAATATAGGAAATAGGCGTATTTTCACAACAAACAAGGAGAATACGCTTGCGGATTATTTAAAGACTAAAATGTGCTATAGCTTTACAAGATATCGGACTAAGAAGCTAGCATTCGATTATGTCATAGGCAATGATATATGCCCAGATAAATGGAAAGAAATTGAAAATGCAAGTGAGGATTGCAAGGATGCCTGATAAAATTAACATTTTTCTTAAAAATGTCATTACTTACTACAAAAGATTCGTTAGAATTGTGTTTTTATTATTGTCCAATTATTATTATTTTGCATAAGCTATACATTATAGTGCTGACTTTCATAAGTTATAGTAGTTCTTTCAATACTGAATTGTTTTGAAAGAGCCACAAGACCCATTTTTTAAAAATTAAAAATTCGTTGACTTTTTTATAGTATTTAAGATTTTTCTTAGTATAATAAGCTACATTAGAAAACAAAGAATAATATTGAAAAAAAAAATCGTGGCTCTTTCATGCTACTTCTCCCCTATATATAATGGCTATTCTGATTTTCTTATTTTGCGGAAACATTCGATGCACCATATTAGGCTTATATGTTTTTAAAAAATTAAATGTCAAGCTAGGCTTAATTCAGACTCATAGAACTTTAGGAGAGCTTGCTTATTGGGACTAAGGGGACCCTAAAACGAAAACCTCCACAATCGCTATAATATATTTTCGATCCAATCCCTAGTTAATTAAATCGTAGTAATGAAACCCGTTTGGTGCCGAAACATTCAAACCTCTTTTATTTTGTGTTTCTCTATTTGACCTAAAATCATTTAGCATAGAATAAACAATTCCAGATTTCGCTATATACAAAAGCTGAAGTAAAGTAAAATAGATATCGGTGAGTACGAACGACAATAAAGAGGTCAATACCAGGCAGCGGTTGTAAAACAAAACGTTTGATCTATCGCAAGTCAATCATGTAAACTGGTCACTTCGGTTCAATAGAGTGGAATTCCAGGTACAACTGAAGTGTGACCCACAATGCGCCTCACACAAAGATGCATAAGTATAAACTGTTATTTTTACTTAAATATGAATAAAAATATAATATATACACGTTTTAGTTTATTATTAAAAATTACCCCCCCCCCTCTTCAAAATTTGAGGGATTACGTTTTAAGAAAAAAAATCCGTTTTTTTTAAACTCGACACAAAAATCTAGGGCATGCAACGATGATCCTCCTAACACCTAGATACGTTTATATCAGCTAGTTATTTTTAAAATGGCGGCCGATTAAAAGTGATATAATTCAATACCTCAGCTATTTTTGAAGATTGAGAAAAAATTTATAAGTGTTCTTTTAACAAAAAACAAAACAAAAAAAAAAAAAAACGCGAATAAGTATAAATAAAAGAAAAAATGAAAATTTTACACATAAATACACCCATAACTCAGTTATTTTGGAAGATAAAGAAATACATGTATGGAGGTTTAGATTCAGTAAAGTGCGGTAAACAAAATAAACCAAAAAAAAAATTAAAATCTTGCTTATATATAAAATCTTGTAACCCCACTTCTTTTCTAAGATATATTAAAAATGTATTAGTGTTTTTAACCAAAAAAACGCGAATAATTTTAAATAGGAAAAAAAATAGAAATTTTACCTCAGTTATTATTTAAAATGAAGAAAACAGGTAAAGAGTAGTTTTCGAATCAGTAAAGCGCGAATAAAAAAAAAAAAAAAAAAAAAAAAAGTATATATTTAAGTCACAAATCCATCTAATAAATGTAATTGCAGCTAAACTCGGTTATTATTATTTTTTTTTTTTATTTCTTATGCATAGTATTTTTCCTCATTGTAAATAATTGTAATTTTATTATAATCATTGTAAATAATAATTAATCATGTTTTTTTTTTTGTATGTTGCCAGACATAGTATATATCCAAATTGTACATACTGTTATTCTTAGGGGACCTAGTCCCAGGATAAAATTTTTTTTCTATTCTATTCTATTCTATTCTATTATTGAAGACAGAGGAAAATCGAAAATAATAGCAGCTATAAACAGCTATATAAAAGTTACACCCTAATATACTTATTATTTATTTATTTTTTTTATAAACTTTTTTATTTGAATCAAAACACAGACATATTACAGTGCGTAACATATTTTAGAAAAAATAAACCATTGCGTAATAATTTGTTGCATTTTTTTAATGTTTGTAGTATTATTACTTTCACATACTATATATAGTAAGGGGAAGTATTGCGATCGTGAAATTTTTCGAATTCCAGTTTTCAACGGAAATACACGTTTAGGGTCCCCTGTGTCCAAATGACCAAGTCAAGCAAAAAGGTCTGAGTGTGTGTGTGGGGGGGGGGGAGGCAACTCCCGAGCGGAAACGGATAGTCCTATGAAACTGAAATTTCATATTTAAGACAACTATACGCCCGAGACGTAGAAAAACTTTTTTCATTAAAATGGGCTTACCAGAAGAGGCACTTTATACTATGCATTTTGCACCTTTTTTTTATTTTCTCGAAAACGGTTCCGACGATTTTGATTAAACTCGCTATATCGATGTAAAATTTGATGAGCTTTAATATCATGTAGGTTTTATTCTGATTAAAACGGTCTGACAGGGTTTAAAAGCCGATATTTTAAATTTGCTTTCCCTAAAGTACCTTTAATTTTGTAGATTCAATAAAAATAACTATATTATCTTGTTCCTCGCGCGGATCTCATTACCGCGTATGGGGAGCGTCCCACGGGTGGCGGATGTGGGGATGGTCGGTGGAATTTCTTCGGAAGCTCCTCCCGGCTAAGTCCGATGGACTCGCTGACCAACAATGAGAGCGGCCCCCCAGGCTTGCTGGAGGGTGTGACGTAGGTTCGAACGCCCTACTCACATATTTTAGTTCACAAAATATCACCAAAAGTCATGGATTCCTCTGAGGTAAAACGCTCATTATCCGGAGGTAAACTAGTCCCCCGTTCGGGTCTCCGGGTGGGGACTGCTTCAGGGGAATCATGGCGCAAGATGAAAATTAGAGATCTAACAATAGGGACGTGGAACGTTAGAAGTTTAAATACGGCAGGTGGGTTAAAGTCGGTCGCGAATGAAGTTAAGGGGTACCATTTAGATATCGTTGCATTACAAGAGGTTCGCTGGCCAGGGAGGGTTCGTTAACAGAAGGAAAGTATACTATTTGGTACGGGGGGAGCGTTAATTATTGTCTAGGTACCGGGTTTCTGATTAGGAATAGATTTCTTTCCGCATTACGGGACGTACAGTTCTTTAGTGAAAGAATATCGGTTGCTATATTTCAAGGGCGTTGGTTTAAAATCGCGTTTATAAACATTCATTCTCCCACCGAAGACAGTGATGATGAAGTAAAATGCGAATTTTATGATAAACTAGAGTCGGTTTACGATAAGTTACCGCGAAATTACATTAAGATAATACTAGGCGACGCGAACGCAAAGGTTGGAAGGGAAGAAGTATATCGTCCTACAATCGGTAAAGAAAGTTTGCACGAATATAGTAATGATAATGGGACCCGACTAATAAACTTTGCCATTTCGAAAAACCTAGTAATCAAAAGTACTACATTTAAACATAAGGATATTCATAAGTATACGTGGACATCGCCGGATGGACAAACACGGAATCAAATCGATCATGTTTTAATACAAAACAGATGGCAAAGTAGCATAATTAACGTGAGATCGTATCGGGGTGCAGAATGCGGTTCTGATCATGAATTAGTAATCGCGAAACTTCGACAAAAACTAAATACAAAAAAGAGAACACCGAACTATATTCGTCCCGAGAATTTTGATTTAGTTAAATTGAACAACCTCGAAATTAGAAAACAATTCGCGATAGAAGTAAAAAATCGGTTCGAAGCTTTGGAATCTTCAGACGAGGAACACGAAGATGTAAACAAATTATGGGAAGGAATCAGGGATAATATTAAAGAGGTCGGTAATTTATGTCTTGGAAAAATCGAAAATAAAAAGAACAAACCTTGGTTCGACAGGGATTGTCAAAATATGTGCGAAAAAAGAAAAACCGCTAAACTGAATTCCTTAAATAATCCAAGCGATAATAATGTGGCTTATTTTCGGTTAGTAAAGAATGAAACTTCAAAACTATTAAAAAATAAGAAAAGAGAGTATCTTAAAGACAAAATAATAGAAATAGAAAAACAGAGAAACGAAAATAACGTAAGAGAGATGTACAAAGGTATAAACAAATCGCGTAAAAGATTTGAACCTCTATTGAATGCGGTTAAAGATGCAAATAACAATATAATTGCGGATCCTTCTGAGATATTAAATAAATTTAAACAACACTTTGACGGCATCTTAAATACGGAAAATAATAATCAATCTCTTCTCTCTGAATATCAGAGCGCTGAACCATGGATAGACGCTCCGAGTAAAGAGGAAGTCGAAATGGCGATAGGAAAATTAAAACGTTATAAGGCCGCAGGAAATGATAATATCACGAGTGAATTAATCAAGGCGTGTGGAGAAGCGGGCGTTTCCAAAATACATTTTTTAGTTAAAAAGATCTGGGAAACTGAAAAAATGCCAGAAGAATGGAAAGAATCAATACTTATTCCGATTCACAAAAAAGGACCGAGGTCGGATTGTAACAACTATCGTGGGATCTCTCTTCTCCCAGTATGCTATAAAATATTCTCGTCAATTCTAACTAGTCGAATCACGGAATACGCTGAGGAAATTATCGGAGATTACCAATGTGGTTTTAGGCGGAATCGCTCGACTATAGACCAAATATTTTCCTTACGTCAAATATTAGAGAAAAAATTGGAATACAACGGTGTAGTCCATCAACTTTATATCGATTTTAAAAAGGCTTATGATTCAATAGACCGTCAGAAGCTATATAACATCATGATTGAACAGGGAATACCTAGAAAATTAGTAAACCTAGTAGAGATGTGTTTGTCGGAAACATTCCATAAAGTTAGAATCGGTCATAATTACTCCGAGAGATTTGAGGTGCGATCGGGTTTGAAACAGGGTGACTCCCTTTCACCTGTGTTATTTAATATAGCTTTAGAATATGTCATAGAAAAGGTGATGTGTACCGAGAAAGGCTTAAATATGGGTGACAAGATTCCGGTTTTGGGGTATGCCGATGATCTGGTACTGCTAGGTGAAGACACGGAAACCATACAACTAAATACAAGTGTGTTAATAAAAACCGGTAAAGAAATAGGACTCGAATTAAATACCGATAAAACGAAGTATATGATTAGTAGCAGAAACGGTGTCGATCTTGGTGATATTGATGTATCAGGTCATACTTTTGAACACGTAGAGAAATTCAAGTATTTAGGTTCAATTATAACTAGAAAAAATGAAATCCAGGAAGAAATAAAGTCCCGGTTAAAGGTGGGAAATGCGTGTTATTATTCAGTCGCTAAGTTACTTAGATCGCGGCTTCTATCTAAAAACTTAAAGATTAGAATTTATAAAACTATTATTCTTCCAACGGTTCTTTACGGATGTGAAACGTGGCCGCTTACTTTAAAGGATGAACAACGGCTTAAGGTTTTCGAGAATAAGGTACTGCGTAAAATATTTGGTCCGAAGAGAGATGAGGCCACTGGGGAGTTTAGAAGGTTGCACAACGCGGAATTGCGGAGTTTGTACCCTGTGAATATAATTGAGTTGATAGCATCGCGGAGACTCAAATGGGCGCGTAAAGTTGTTGGGCTTAGTGAGGAACGGATTCCGAGAAAGTTGGTATTCGCTGAACCGACTGGTAGGCGTCCGAAAGGTAGGCCGAAGCGGAGATGGGAGGATTACGTTAAGGCTGATCTCGGGAGCTTGGGCTTGAATGGTGAGCATTGGACGATTCTGTGTAGGCGGAATTTGGTGGTATCGGCATCGAACCTTCGGGTTCGCTAAGCCTATTATTATTATTATTATTATTATTATTATATTATCTTGTTAACGCTGATGAAAAACAGGTAAATATATAAATTGAATAAATTCGATACCCAACTAAAGGAGAAAACAGAAACAATATTTTTGTAATGCAATTTCTCGTTTTTGAACATAAGAGCAGTGATATATACATGTACGATATACTTTTGGAAAGCTAAAGATTTTAGAAAAAATATTATCTCATACTCAAACTTTTAAAAGTTAATAGAGAGTGATGAAAAGAAGATCAAACTAACTGATTATTTTAGTTAATAATATAATAGATTTTTTAATAAAACACATGTTTCTATTATAAATTCAATTTAATTAATTCTTTTATGGTTTCTCAGTTTTTGAGAATTCTTTCATTGATTTGAAAAATAGAGGTAAGTGAAAGTCGTGTGTTGCCCGCACTATATTTAAAAAAAATAATATTTCATGATATTATAGGATTTAAAAAAAAAATTAATATTTGATGTTATAATCCAAATTTAAAAAAAAAAATGAAAGAAAATATATATATATGTATTCCTCCTCTCCCGCTAGTTTCGTGAGCTCTCACAAATTTTCACCTATAACTGTGTAACCTTAAAAAAAAAAAAAAAAAAAAAAAAAAAAAAAAAAAAAAAAAAAAAAAAAAAACCGGGAGCCGAACTTCTAGAGCGGTATCTAGGATTTCGGCTCCCGGTTTGAGGATGAAATTCTCACAGATTTTAGACGGTAGTATAGATCAAGCCATTGGTATTTTTTTAGTTATATAAATATTATCATATTATAGACAAGGCATTTATTTATTTAAGCGAGGAAGAGAAAGGGACAATCATTTCCATGTATTGCTATTTTTTAAATTTAATTATTACTTATAATGGATAAGATGAGACAATACTGGGTCAAAAGAAATCAGTAGTTGTGTGGTCCCTAGTTTGCAGTAATTGGAAAAAAAAAAGATGCTGGGTTATATAATAAGAATTCAAACTGTTGAAACCAATATTCTTAAAGTGAAGATGGACCTAATAAGAATGTCCACACCTGCTCACTTAATATCCTCGTAGCCGATAACTTCCTAATTAAATTATAGAATGTTTACATTTTGCAATATTTCTGTCTCCCTTCTCTCTACCTTAACATCATTTAGTTAAGAACTGGTCTCTGTGCGGTTAGGTCTACCCTCTGTCCGTTATTTTATAAATAAGTTGTTACAGTGTTGATTATTGTTAATTAACTTTACATTATTCAGTTTACTTTTATTTTAAAATAATATTTTATAAAAAAAGTTATCTTATAGTGCTTAGTTTATGATTCAGTTGCTATATGAAACTATTCGGGTATCACCTCCATATTAAATTATTTAATTTGTTTTTTTTTTTAATCAAACTTATGTATGTATGTACCTTTCATAAATATATCATTAGTATATATATATATATATATGTGTGTGTGTGTGTGTGTGTGTGTGTGTGTGTGTGTATAAACTAAAAATATAAATATATTTATGTGTCAAAATATAAATAATATGAAAAAGGAAATATTAATTGAAAACTATTATAAATTTTAATCTATTAATAAGGTATGAATATGCATTTCTCCCTCTTTTAGATTCAATCTTGTTCGGTTCGGGTCCGTGTCGAGTGGTTAACTTTATTTACATTGTGAGAAAAATGTGTTATAAATGTGAAAATAATGATTTATTTAAGCTTCTTAATTCCGTGTCATTTTATTAGTTATTTTCGTTTCGAAATATGTTTTAACGAAAAAGACAGGCAGTGGTAAACTTGAAGATAGAAGGCCATATTGAAACCTTTCGACATAAAGGTAAGAATTCTAAATTATGCATGGTAATAATTTTGTTTTTTTTAAGAGGGAGAAATGCATATTATTTCTCCCTCTTTTAGATTCAATCTTGTTCGGTTCGGGTCCGTGTCGAGTGGTTAACTTTATTTACATTGTGTGAAAAATGTGTTATAAATGTGAAAATAATGATTTATTTAAGCTTCTTAATTCCGTGTCATTTTATTAGTTATTTTCGTTTCGAAATATGTTTTAACGAAAAAGACAGGCAGTGGTAAACTTGAAGATAGAAGGCCATATTGAAACCTTTCGACATAAAGGTAAGAATTCTAAATTATGCATGGTAATAATTTTGTTTTTTAGGAATGTTCTTTAACATAATTTATAATATTATTCTCTAAATTACTGTTGACAGTGTTAATGAATTATTTGAAATATAATCAATTAAATCAATTATATTTAAATTATGAATTATATACCACTGTTCTTTTATGTCTAATAATCTGCACCATTAATTTCCTTTTAGTTATTACTAGGAAAAAGCCAATTAAAAATATAATAATGTATATTAATATAATTTATAGACCATGAAATTTTAAATGTATCATTATACTTTTCTTTATCATATTAATAAATATATTTATTAGATTTATTGAATATTAAATAGATGATGCATTTGGAAATTTGGTTATATAAATATTCGGGTATGTATTAAAAATGAAATATTTGAACAGTTCCAAGTAAGAGAATATTTCTGATTATAAGAAAATTAACAAAAAAAAACCTTAGCCAGATATGTGCACTGTATATATTAATTCTCATCCCAAACCCTGTTATAACTGTATATAATTTTATACATTTAAAAATGTATACATTATTGTTTCAATATATAGATTTAAACAAAAATTTTATCATATTTTTTTAAATTAAAGTGGTGTTGAATCTTGGCCTCCTCTATTAGCTTCCGCCAATAGTCTCGGTAAATTGCAGATCTGGCAACATTGCTAATAGCGAAATTAAGAACCAACAAAGCAGAACTAAATACTGTACTAGAATCTTAAAACCTATATAAGTCAATAAATATAAATATCAAAATTATACATTTTATATAAAATATTAACATATTTAGGAGAAAATATATTAATTTAAAACTTAGTTTAACTTACCGTCTCAATATAAGTGGTGGAACTGGCAACATTGCTAATAGCTAAATTAAAAGCCACCAAAGCCAGCACATTTAACTTATTACATTCATCTCAAACCTTATTATATATTATTTTAAATAGTTTTTCTATCATTTTATTATTAAAAGTGTTCGATCTGAATGTTTCATTGATTAAGCTATATAAAATCGTGCTATAAAACATTTAAAATTCAGTACCAGATAATTTTAAATATTTCAAAACTAGCGAAATTAAGAATCCGTCAAATGTTGAACTTTTTAACTAGCATCTTAAAGCCTACTATGTATTTATTTTAATATGTTGATTTTAAATAATTATTTTATCATGTTAATAATATTCGCTTGATTTAAATATTTTAGTTATAAAGTTGTCTTTTTTACTTAGTTAATAAATTAGGGTGATGAACGCCATGTTGAATTCAGTTCAGGTATAAATATTTTTCATTATTTCTCTTTACAAAATATACAGTGAGTGTAAAAAGTATTCGGAATCCACAACCATTCCGTAATTTACTTGCTTTTAATTTATTTTATATATGTTTTAAAGGTAACCAAATTTTTTTAGAAAGTGTGAAAAATGTGTCATAAATGTGAAAACAGTGGATTTATTAAAGTTTCCTAATGGCTCTGTCATTTTATTATTTATTTTTGTTTCGAACTATGTTTTAAAGAAAAAGACAGGCAGTCTTAAACTTGAAGATAGGAGGCCATATTGAGATCATTCGACATAAAGTTAAGAATTTAAAATTATGCATGATAATTGCTTTTATTTTTTTTAAGGTATTTCCTTCAACATAATTTATTATATTTCATAAATGACTGTTAAATATCTCAATGACTATTTTTTGAAACATAATCAATTTACTTTCAATATGAATAATTTAATATGTAATGTAAGTTTCATTCTGATTGAAATCGTATGAAAGGGCTTATATTGTAACATCATCTTATTAGCATTGATAAATAACGGCTAAATATGCAAGTTGAGCGAATTTGATAAACAACTAAAAGAGAAAAATGCAAACATATTTTTTTAATGCATTTTTTTTTATTTTTAAACTTAAGAATAGTAATATACATGTATAATATTCCGTTGGAATGCTAAAGATTCAAAAAATAATAATATCTTATACATACCATTGTAAAAGTTAACGGAGAGTGATGAACAGCCGATAAAATAAACTGATTGCCGTAGATAATAATATAATAGATTATTTGATAACACATGTTTCTATTAAAATCCAATGTATATCATTCTTTAACAACTTATTTTCGTTTTCAAATTTGTTTACAAATTCTTAAATTGATATATTGGGTTGATGCAAAATTAATGCAGGTTTTTAGTAGGTATTGTAAATACGCCATATCTTTACTTTAACCATATATATTTAATTAAAATAATTTCCATCTGAATCAATGCACTTTTGCCAACGTTCAACAAGCTTTCTTATTCCACCAGAAAAAAAATCCGAATCCCTGGACTCAATGAAATCACGAAAAGAATTTTCAATGTCGTCCTGGTTTTGAAAATTTTTCTCCCTCAAAAAGTTGTCCAGATGCCTGAAAAAGTGGAAGTCTGTAGGAGAGAGGTCAGGTGAATAAGGCGGATGTTGGAGAACTTCGTAGCCCAACTCGTGCAGTCGTCGAAGCGTTGGTTGTGCAACGTGTGGTCTGGCGTTATCGTGGAGCAGGATCGGCCCCTTCCGATTCATCAATGCTGGGCAAAGACGTTGCAATTTTTGCAAGAGTTCCGAGTTCCGCCGCCATTTCTCGTGTGGTTTTGGTTGGGTCTTCTTCCACTTTTGACCTCAGCTGGTCGTTGTCCAGAGCAAGATGACGGCCCCGACCTTCCTTGTCTTCGAGGTCGAAATCTCCTCTGCGAAATTCTGGAACCAACGCTGCACCGTGCACTCATTAATAGCCCCCTGACCCCACACTTCATTAATATTACGAGCCGTTTGCGCAGCGCTGCGCCCTAATTTAAATTCGTAAAAATAAATTTGACGAAAATCGCACTTTGACATTTTCGATTCAAGACCTTTGAACACACTGAACAAAACGATTTTACTAAACAAATCATGGTGAAAGAGAGGGTATTAGATAAAGTTTGTTTTGGTATAATAATGATCAATGTTAGGATTAGCTTTGTTTACACAATTGGAATTAAGATATTGCAATAGAGGAAACCTGCATTAATTTTGCATCAACCCAATAAATATCAGAGGAAAGTGAAAGTTGTGTGTTGCGCGCACCAGATTTTTTTTGGTGTTGTATATGAGTATTAGAGAAGAAGGAAGTCTTCCAACTGTAAATAATGATTAATTATGTTCCTCTTGTTTGTTTGCCAGAGATATTATATATTTCAATTGTACATAACTGTTACTCTTAAGTCCCAGAAAATTTTTTTTTTTTATTCTACACTAAATATATTAATATATAATTTTCTCTGCCTAGAACATGATGCTCCTAAGGGGGGAAATAACCTTAAGACATAATAAAATGTTCTTCAGTGGTTTTTAAAATCAGGGTTTTACTTTAATCGAGCTCTTGATAAGCAAGATATCTTCAACAGTTGTTCAAGCAGAGGACATCGTAACCCGGAATGAGGAAAGAATATATACATAGTAGAAATACAATGGATTTTTCCCGATAGGATGGTGAAGTATGACGGGTAATGAAGGATGGTAAGTGAAAGATGAAGAGGGGTTTCCATCAAGGAAAAGCTACAAATACTGAAATTTTCATGAGGATGAAGAAAATAGCTGAGCCACAGGTGTTACCCCTTCGGGTCCATTACGGCCATTCCTGTCCAAGCTTTAGTGTACTTGAGGGGGAGTAACAACTACTTGTCTTGCTAACTTCATCGGAAGGCTATATTCAGGATGTCAAGCGGGCCTACAACTTAGCCATAATTATAAAGAGTATAAAGATAAAGACGCAATACTCTGAACTCATCCCCTAGATTTGTCTATTTACTCGAAATATTGAATTTTTAATTAATTGGTATCTTGTTTAAACTGTAAATATTGTACGTATGTGATCTTACAGCACAATTATTATTGTTTAATAAATTGTAATATTTCTGAATAAATTAATAAAATAAAAATTGTTTTGAACTCGGCGGTAGCGGTTTTAGTCAAAATATGTTCCCTAACAGAACTGTCTTTTTGTCTTCAGTTAGATTCTTCTTCTTCGGTTTGGTTCCGTATACAGTGGCTAATTTTATTTTGAATGGGTGCACAGTATGTTATAAATGAGAAAATAATAATTTTTTAAAGCTTTTTAATAGTTCTGTCATTTTATTATTTACTTGTTTCGAAATATGCCTATTTTAAAGAAGACTGGTAGTGATTATCTTAAAGAATGGAGGCCATATTGAATCTTTCACCATAAAGATCAAATTAGTTCCATTGCACCTGAAGATGGCATTGTAACCGAAACGTTGTGCAATTATTTACAATAAAAGAGTGGTGAAGTAGAATAAATCAGCCTCCAATTTTATTTATTGGTATTTTTAAAAATGTAATTAGACTCTTCTTTTGTTTAAACTGTAAATATTGTACTTATGTGATCTTACAGCACATTTTTATTGTTCAATAAATTGTAGTATTTCTGAATAAATTAATAAAATAAAAATTAATTAATTGGTAAAATGTGTTGTTCGGAAAATATAGAAAGGCAACCGTTTAAAAAAAACAATTAAATTCAATACATTTCTACAAACGTGGTGACAGCTTTTCGATACCCAATTTTTTCGATTTCGATCCTTCAAATTTTTAAATTCAGAACACCCAATTTTACTTTAACTTACCTACAGTGAATGACAGAAGTATTCGCGATTCACTATCACTCTGTAATTTAATTGCTTTTTACTTATTTATTCTGTTTTTAAAGAGTTGTTACCCACTTAATAATATTTGGAGGAAATTATACAATACATAAACCAAAACATCACAACAAAAATCATTATATTTTTAACGGTTCCAACGTTCATTTACGGAAAAATAAAAATTGGAGTGTCAAAAGTATTCGGAATTACATCATTTCCGAATTATATTACTGCATAATTATATAAAAGCACTCATTAGGGATACCTTTTTGCATAATATTACATTTTACATTATGACTAATTGTTTTTAATTATAGGTTATTTCTTTGTTGGGAAATATTGTCCCTCTGAATCTTTTATTTTCCTTGAGATCATTTTTATTTTGGATATCGTATTTTCTGATATTCTTTTTTAGTAGGTCCACAAATATTTAATTAAATTTAAAAGAAATAACGGAAGAGAGATTTCGAGAACTTTTAAAGAATTGTGCTGCGACCAAATCTGAATAAATAGCGTATACATGTCCAGAGTCATGGTCGCGCTTATGTTGAAAATTTAATTTACTCATATTTTTTTCTTCATTCTTAGTTATTTTTCTTCTAATTTTAATTACGGCTTTTCGTACTAAGGAATTACACAAATCTATTAATAATTCTGTCAATGAAGAAGAATGAAGCTTATCAACTACATTAAAAGAAAAACAGTCCTAACCATCATTGACCGGTCATGGTGTTTTACTGTGACATAGTAAATTTTTATTTGGTTTCTCTCCAAACCATAATTTTTCTCTAGGAACCATGTATTTTAATATAGGACTAATCTGTGAACATTTAAATTCATCAACCTCCTTTTTAAAAAAACGTCGCTAACATTCTCCTATTGCTGAATGATTTTTTCCAGACTTCTTGAACCATGTTTTTTTTTTTTTTTTTAGAATGCGGCGAACAGTTGAAACACTTAATGTACGGTCAGATGTTCTGAAAATTTTAAAAATAAGCAAAGGTTTACTCGTTTTAGTAATTGTTTTCGTATTTAATGAATAATCACATTATTTTATTTTTAACATTTGATAGGGGCTCCACTAAACCATCGAATTCCTCCAGCATACAATCCTTGCAATCCAAAATCCTTCGACCAATCCTAGACGCTCCTTACTTTGTTACTAACAAACTCATCCATAGAGACCTGAATATCCCACTCGTTGCAGAAATTGTCCAAAAAAGATACTCCTCCTTTCATTCCAAATTACCCACCCATACAAACCCGCTTGTCCGTAACCTCTCATCGGCATCTATTCCCGATAATCCTCCGAGGCGTCTGAAAAGACGGTGGCCTCAAGACCTGCTTACCAAATAAACCCTGAAGTGCTACCACTGGGTAGATTCTTCTCAAGACTTTTTCAAGCCAATGTTCTGTAAATATCTCATTTACTTGTTGTACTGTGTACAATTGTAAATATCAATAAAAGAATTAAAAAAACATTTGATACTTTTTAACGCTCACTTTTTTGCTTTTATATTTTATTATTATATTATCTACACTATACTTAGCCATCCGCATATTCTCATCAATTGTTTTTTAAATATTTCAACTATTTTACTATAAAAAAGTATTCGTAGCAGTTATTCGATCGTTACGTTTTTACTTTAGGGCTTTATTTTAAAAATAATTCTGTCCAAGGATGGATATCAGTTATACAAGAGAAAAGAAATGTTTATAACATAAAATTATGTCGAAGATTATTGAAAATATAAACATTTGAAACCATAACACGACAGGATTTTGCGTTTTTCCGAATACTTTCCACACTGAATGATATTGTAATTTTACATTACCAATCGGATATCTTTAAAAACAATAAACTTTTCTGGTTATCTGGTTAGTTTTTTTTTTCTTTATAGGAGTCTCTTCTAAAGATCTATGAGTTAAACATGATTATATAAATTAATAGTTGAGTAATGTACTTATTAAATTAAAAGAAAACGAATTCGGAATACTTTTAACACTCTCTGTATATATGAAATATATATTAAGGGAAAGTATTGCGATCGTGAAAATATTCGAATTTCAGTTTTTACTAGAAATACACGATTTAGGGACCCCTGAGCCTATATAACCAACTCCCCTCCAGAAGAACTGTGTGTGTGGGTGTGTTATGTCCAGCTCAAAAACCATAAGTTGTATTAAGCTGAAATTTAATATTTTAGTAGCATATATGCTTGAGATGTTACAGCATAGTTTTTATTAAAATAAGCGAACCAGAAGAGGCACTTTACACTATTCATTTTACGCCTTTTTACAATTTTCTCAATAACTACTATAACGATTTTAAATAAATCAGATATATGGATTTAAAATTCAATGGACTGCAAAACGATGTAGATTTAATTCTAATAGAAATAGTCTGACAGGGCTTACATACTGATTTTATTAGTTTTCTTTCCATAAAGTAAGTTGAATTATGTAGATTAGAAAAAATCATTAGGGTTGATGAAAAAAAAAAAGGTAAATAATTTCAATATGATTTGAGCGAATTCGATATTCAAATAAACGAGAAAGAGCAAACTTTCTTTTTATGTATTTTTTTGTATTTAAGGACAATAATATAGATGTCTAAAGTTAAATGTTTAAAGAAATATTATTATCTTATACACAATATTGTGTTAGGTAATGGAAAGTGGATACAACTAACTAGACTGTTGTAGATAATTATATAATATAAGTATTATTCGCTAAAAAACAACGAAACTCAGTGTAATTAATTCTTTAACCTTTGTTTTTCTATCTATCTGTATTAAAGAATTTTAGAATTCATTATAACTAAAGAAGTATGCAAAGAAATGAAGATATGAATTTATTTCGAGATTACTCAACAAAAACCGCAAAATTATCAAAGACAAAAAAATAACAATTTACAAAGTATTAATAAAAACAATTCAGACTTATGGGATTAAGTTATAGGGAACAGAGAAAAAAAGTCAATTATCGAAATTATTCAATTTTTTTAAGACTAAATTACTATTTAAATTAACACCGAAAGACGTTGTTTGTTGCGCGCGCTATTTTTTTTATCTGGGAACAATTTTAAAAAAAATTAAATATAATTTATAATAATAGTTTAAAATATTTATTTATTTCATAATTATATACTTATGTAAGTGTTGTATACTAAGTTTATGTGTAGCAGACCATCACAAGTGGGACTGGTCATTCACTATCAGGGGCTACTGACAAAGTCACTATCACCATATAGTGAGCCCTTTATAGGTTAAGGGCTGTGAAATTACATGGCGCGTGGCAATTCCCTCGTTGGAGCCCGGAGGTCATAGAGTAAGGTCGCATCAATTTGCAAGAATGGATCTCCAGGAATAATAACCCCTTTCCAGCGGCTGGAGTGCTATGCATGATCGATTGACAAGTCAGAATCGAATTTTAAGTCATCATCTGCTCAAATGAGATGTGAACAGCCAAAGGGCTTCTCTACACAGCAGATGGGATCCGGACGCGTCCTTCAACCGTACTAAGATCATTACCCAACAATCAGCTATAATTTCTTATTAAGTTCTGTCTATTTTTACTTTAACAAAACTACATAAGAAATATGTAATATGGGAAAGTATCGCGATCGTAAAAAAAAATTCGAATTTCAGTTAACATCTGAATAGACGTTTTAAGGTCCCTTAAGTCCAAATGACCAAGGTCTGAGTGTATCTGCTAAGTCCAGCTCGTAAGAGATAAAGTGTATATTTCTGAATTTTAATAATTTAGAAGGGTCTATGCTTGAAATGTTACATCAACTCTTACAACAATATCATCAAACCACTTTATACTGTAGATTTTGGGATTAAATCGAAAATATAGTATAGCGGTGGTGGAGGATTCGCGTTTTATTCGAAAACACACTTTTTAGGGTCCCCCTAGTCAATGACCAATCCCCCCATAAGGTCTGTGAGTCTATGATATAAGTCAAGCTTAAAAACGTTAAGTTGTATAACATTGAAATTTTAATTATCTAAAACTATACCTAATATTGTACAGCGAATGTTTCCAAAAATCAGCGAATCAGAAGAGCCATTGTATTTATTTCTTGTTGCACCTTTTTACGATTTTCTCCCTAACTTCTATAATATCATGTAGGTTTCATTCTAATTGAAATAGTCAGACAGGTATTAAATGCCGATATTTAAAGTACCTTTAATTTTGTAGATTCAAATAAATTAACTCTTTCATCCAGTTAGCATTGATAAAAACGGGTTAAACGAATTTGGTAACCAACTATAAGAGAAAAAAGTAGTATGATTTTTTAAAGTATTTTTTTCCCTGAATATTTAAGAATAATTATATTGATATGCCATATACTTTTCCATGGTATATTATATATTTATCAGATTCCAGAAAAAAATAATGTAAATTTATGTAGATTGTATAAAGTTATTGTATTAAGTCTATTGACAATAATGCAAAGTGGTTAAAATTGAATAATACTTAATGTAATTCTTTAATCTTTTTTTTCAATTATATTTAAAATTTCTTTAATTAATTTTAACAACTGATGTAAGTCGTGAGTTGTGCGCAATGATTAATAAAATAATTAAAACCAAGCACCATCAAAAGTAATTATTATTAGGATGGATAACATTACAATTATCCTCCCTTGAGTATAGTAGGACCCGTCAGCCTAATGGACGCAACTCACAACGACCGGACGGAGTTTTGATGACCCAATCAAGCGTTATCTTGGCCGTGAATCGCCTTCTGGTCCCCTAGATATCAAATAGCTGCCCGGAGGTTTCTCCGTTTGTCAAAAATGACTATTTTGGTAGGATTAACCCGATTTTATTATTTTGAAGGTTGTATTAGTGTATATATATATATATATATATATATATATATATATATATATATATATATATATATATATATATATATATATATAAGTTTAAGATGCTATTCTTACTAAAAAGATTCTAAATAATAGATATATCTGATATCTATGATATCTATGATAAAGGAATTATAACTATGAATATGGTAACTATGATTTCAAATTGAAGAAGAACCACCATTTTTTACACTATTCCTTTTTAGAAAAGATATAAATTAACTAGATTTTTTTATTTCATTTTACCAAAAATTTTTTATTATAATAATTCTTGATTAAATTCAGAACTAAAAAACATATGCAGAGTTTCAAAGCCCCCCCAAAAAAAATTTATTAATATAGAAAAAGACGTCCAAGAAAAACTATTTTACGTACACCAATTTTCAAAATTTCATTGCTCAGCAAATATTACAACAGTAACTTTTATTAGTTCGACTAGAGGATGTTTTTATTATTTGAATAAGAAATGATAAACTTCCATCTCTTCTTTATTCATTTTTAAACTCTTTTACATTTTATTAATTTCCTCGACGTTTCGGGGTTTTATCCCCATTTACAAGACTAAAATTTATTTAATAAAGTTCAAATTTAGTTGCAGTCAACTTACATTTCTTATCTATACATAATCATTTTTTAAAAAATCATAAATGTTAATTTCCATATCATAAAATTAAACATAAATTTACCTTTTTTGTTCATCTTATTTATTTTACAATTTTTTTTTACTTTTCTGCTACATATCCTATAACAATGGCGACTACATAGGTATATACACATTAAAGTACGTATATAGATAGGTTAAACTTCTAAAAATGTAAAAAAAGAACATCTCAACATATGCCAAATTTTAAAAGTATAAAAAATATAAATGCAACAGCGTTATCATCACATACTACAAAAACACTACATAAATATAATTTTTAAAATATAAAAATATTAGATATACTTTTAAAAGCAATAGAAACAGAAAAATACTATAAGCAATATATATATATATATATATATATATATATATATATATATATATATATATATATATAATACTATAAGCAATATATATATATATATATATATATATATATATAATATATATAATATATATATATAAAACAAAAATAGCAAAAGAACAATAAATTATAATACAGATACTAAAATTCATGGTACATACACATTACACCAACAAAATAAATAATGTATTTTTTTTTTTTTTTAAAGTATAACAGTATAAAACTGAAAAACAAAGGAAACAATATCACCAAAATAAAAACAAATATAGGCCATAAGAACAGGATTAGAGTAATAATTAAAACATGCCGAATACAAAATATGAGATATTAAAAACAAGATAAGTACAGTGAGCCAATAATCGCCATTGTAATAGGACATGTTGCATTAAGCTAAAAAAAATAGTAAAATAAAGAAAATGAACCAAAAGGTAAATTTATAGTAATTTTATAATACGGAAATTGTAATTTATGAATTAAAAAAATTAATATGTATAGATAAAAAATCTATGTTGACAGTAACTAAATTTAAACTTAATTAAAAACATTTTAGTCATGAAAATCGGGACAAAACCTCGAAAAAATTCTTGTTTATAATTTTTTAGAAGTTTCACCTATGTATATACCTACTATAATGTGTATGAACCTATTTAGTTGCCATTGTAATAGGACATGTTGCAGTAAGCTACAAAAAATAGGAAAATAAAGAAAAAAAAGAAGTGTATAGTTAATTGTTTAATATGGAAATTCTAATTTATGGCTTTTTAAAAATCAATATTTACAGATAAAAATTGTATGTTGACTTTAAATCAATTTAAAATTTATTAAATAAATTTTAGTTATGAAAATGGAGACAAAACCCCGAAACGTTGAAGAAAATTGATAAGATTTAAAAGAGTTTAAAAATATATGAAGAAGTGATAGAAGTATGCTTGTTAAAATATTACAATAGTATATTACACAATTGATCTCAAAATTAAAGTAAATGAAATGATATTTCAATAGAGGACATACAGCGTTATTAAAAAATTCACAATTATTTGAGGTTCGCTCATGTAGGATTCAATCGTCAATTAGTTCAACTTGGGTTAAATGAGTTTTTGGATATTAAGAATTATCAACTATGTTTGGCTTAGCGCGGTTAACATTTGAGATATCTCAGTTTGTAACAAATAAGATGAAAATACGCATAGACTATTCTTACACTGAAGTATCAGCGTGAATTAAAATGAAATTACTAACAACAAATCCATTAACACACGTCGGAAACATAATATGGCTTCAAAGTTTGAAAATTCAACTTTGTGATAATATTCAGGTTACGTGCTGCCATCTGTTGAAAACATAGCTTATTAAATTTCATAAATTACATTACATATATCAGATCTGTCATCTTATTTATCTCAGTAAGGTTCTTTGATTGTTTTTTAATTAATCTATGGCTATTTTCTTTTTTAATTTATATTTTAACTATTATTAAGATAGTAGGCTTACTTCATTTTGACTTACATAAATCAAATAATCTATTATAACTCAATCTGTGTAAGAACTTCATTAGAACACATTTTTACCCCTAAAACTTTTTATAATATTAATCCCGAATTAATATTTACTATAACTGAAACGTGCAATCATGTACTCAAACTAACACTGTTCTATAATTATTATTTAAAACGTTGGTGAATAAAATTAATAATAATTATAAGCCTGTTTTCTATCCTAATCCATATTGATTGCATAATAAATGAAAATCTGGTACGTGCAACACACAACTTCCAACAACAAAAAGATTATTCTTTAATGGAAACATCTCTTTCATATTATATAAGTAATAAAACAATATAAATAATCATTACAATATTCACATAAAAATATGCCCTTTTTTTACTCTGCATTACATTTAATAACTTTGTGAGTTAGATAACATTCCTCTGGATTCTTTAAGTTTCTAATGGCTATATCATACACGTATATTACAATTCTTATTTGTGAAAGTATAAATTAAGCTGGAAAAATGTTTCTGTAGTATTTTTGGGTTACTGAATTCCTATATATTCCATATTTTTGCATTTTTTTTTTTTTTTTATCAATCCTAACTAATAGAATCAGTTAATTATTTCCGATCAACAAAATAAAAGGTAGTTTTGGGAAGGAAATTTTAAAGATTGTCCATTTAATTCCAATCAGACTATTTCAATGAGGATAAAACCTACAACATAAAAGGATTAAAGCAACAAAATGGAAGATAATTTTGAGGAAGACAGATTAAAAATTGTTCATATAACTTCTTTTTTTTTTTTTTTTGAGATATATTACCATTTGTTTCTATATGAACATTAGTAATAGTGATATAAGATCCCATTCACACAATATATACAGTATACAATGATAAAGTTAAATTAAATAAAATATAATATATATACAAAATAAGAAAACAAACAACAACCTATAATTGAGATAAATACAAATAAATGATATATATATATATATATATATATATATATATATAAACTAGTAATATATTACTATTCTTATGTTAGGGAAAAAAACAACTAAAAAATGCTTTTGCTAAATTTCCTTCAGTTACATATTAAAGTCGTTCAAATTGTATATTTAGCCTGTTTTTTATTTTATTATTTTTTTTTCAATGCTAATGAGACTATATGATTATTTTTTAGTATTTCAGGGAAATGTTTTTTTAAAATCTCCATTTAATTATGCTCTGTTTTAGAAGATTGACCCATCTATGAAAAATTAAAATGGATGTTTTTTCCTTATTTTTATAATGCCGGTTTTTTTTTTGGTTTTTTTTCTATAGAACGCTTAATTTTCTCCTCCTCCTCAACCGCTATTGTTAGTTTGTTTGTTGATGTCGAAATTTGTTGATTAGGCTATATTTTTTAATATAGCATTGGTATAATTTTTCTTCTTATCCCAATACTGCTTACACCTAATTTTATTTTCTTCCTTTGAATCGAAATTCGCAAATACAACAGGATTTTGACTCAAAGGAGGGGATTTTCCCCCTTTATTTCTTATATTTATTTAATAAAAAAATAAAGATATTTAAAAATATAGTTTTTAAAAAATGAATACATTCTAAAATAAAGTTATTTCTTCGCTAATATTATAAAGATATTTTTCACTATATACCATGCATTCTGCACCTTTGCCGATTTTTTTGTAAAAAGGGCTCTAACGATTTTGTTTCTTCAAATCCATGTAAAATCTTAATCATCATTCAAGTCCCAACTGTTCCAATACCTCCTGTTTTCCCAAACAGACGCGCTCAACAGCAATGACTTATTAAGGCAGATTAAGGACTGAATAACCAAAAAGACTCAAATTTTTTTATTACATCAACATGACGTTTCGGGATCTTCTCCCGTCTTCAGAAGTCTGGTTATATAATTAGAACTCCCAGCATTTTCACTAATACACAAATTTAACTAGGTAAATAAGTAAAAATGAAGTCAATATGTAAAAACATCGATCTGAGCAGAAGTATTGTTCAGATCTTTGTCCTAAACTGTACTCAGATCTGAACTCGACAAAATTTGTGTATTAGTGAAAATGCTGGGAGTTCTAAATATATAACCAGACTTCTGAAGATGGGAGAATATCC
The DNA here is from genome assembly GCA_023052935.1 of Piezodorus guildinii. Taxonomy (NCBI): domain Eukaryota; kingdom Metazoa; phylum Arthropoda; class Insecta; order Hemiptera; family Pentatomidae; genus Piezodorus; species Piezodorus guildinii. Next base: position 46,491,092 of record CM041295.1, read on the forward strand.
CGAAACGTCATGTAAATGTAATAAAAAATTTGAGTCTTTATGGAAGAAGTTATTCAGCCCGAACATCTACCTTAGTATTCATAAGAGATCTTCCGTTTTTTAGAATATATTGATATAACAGCAATGACATTTTATATCAAATATCAGATTTTGAATATAAATAAGATATCTTATTTATTGCCCATGCCTAACTTAATTTATTAATTAATTTTAAATTTAGTTTTGTTCAGCAAACGTATGTATCTGAAGAAGTTTATGTATTTTATTCTTTAGTTTTATTACATAGGTATATTTCTTTTCTTTTTTTTATTCTCTTTTTAATCATGATCATTTGTTATTTTGCCCAGATACATTGTATACGTTAATATTACATTTTTGTTATTCTTAAGGGACTATGTTCCAGAATAAAGATTATTTTCTATTCTATTCTAAAATTTAATGGGCCTTAATATCATGTAGGTTTCATTCTGATAGAAATAGCTTGACTGGGCTTAATTGCCGATATTTAAATTTATTTCTCTGAAATACCTTCCTTTTTGTTAATTCGAAAAAAAAAAACCATATCAACTTATGAGCATTGATAAAAAACGGCTTAATATACAAGTTAAACGGATTGGATATCCAACTATATGAGAAAATAGCAAAACAATATTTTTATGAATTTTTTTTTTTAATCAAACGAGTTAAAAAAATATTTAGACATTTTTCTCAAGTACTAAATTAAAGCTTATCACATTTATTTATCACACACATAACCGTACTTCTAATTATTAAAAACATATTAATTTTCATTCGCCCTATGCTGATGACACTTGTGTGTTATCAGTCAACAACGATCCAACTATTGCCTCCCAAACTCTTCAATCCCACATCAGAGACCTTGAAGTATGGTGTCAGAATAGGAGAATAAAAATAAATTCCAATAAATCCCACCAAATAACCTTTACCCTTCGTCGTAAACCTATGACATCCTGCCCTACTGTGTCCTTCAATAATACTCCTCTTGTCACGGTTGAACAGATACGACACCTAGGACTGCACCTGGACAAACGTCTTACTTGGAACCCTCATACAAGACTGAAAAGACAGAAACTGCTCGACGTTTTTGACTACTTTATCACTTACTGGACAAACGCTCAAACCTTTTCCTTAAGTACAAAAGACTCATGTACATGACTATCAGACCAATATGGACTAATGGAGTAGAGATTTGGGGCTCTACTAAACCATCAAATTCATCTCGTCTCCAATCCTTACAATCCAAATTCCTTCGAAAAATCCTCAATGCTCCTTATTTTGTCACATTAAACCCTATGTTGCTGACTTATCGCGAACCAGGCACCACTCCTTTCATGACAAACTCCATTCCCACTCTAATCCACTAGTTTCAATCCTTGCTTCCTCTACAATCCCTGATAATCCTCCGAGGCGTCTGAAAAGAAGATGGCCCCGAGACCTTCTAGTTTAACATAGTCTTTGGGGAGCTGCCAATGGGTAGTATCCCTACATATGAATCATGTCAACATATCTTGTATCACATTTACTAAATGTTTTTTATTATACAGTTGTAAATACCAATATATAAAAAAAAAAAAAAAAAAAAAATTCATTCGCACTTTCCCCTCCAAAAAAAAAAAATCTTTCAACTTATAAGCTTATTTATTAACTAATGAATTTGTTAAAATAAAAAGCTGAGGAATAAGATAAGTTAAAAGAAATGAAATTCTAACAAGGGACTTTCCCGTAATACGATATTTACCCCTTCTTTACTTACTGCAGTATAGAGATATTAATTTTCCGTCTTAGTGGTACAGAAAAATTGGCTAATGTAGACAATGTCAGAGAAATAAGAAATCAAGGGCGGGAAAAAAGTTTTCCTTATTCTTTTTCATGAAAAGCGAGTACGAGGGGGCTAGATTTGCATTTCCAGCAAGTTAAAAAGAAATGCTTCGTGCGGTAATTATATTAGGGTTACTGAACTGGCATTAAATCTTGGCTTCCCCAGATAAACTTTATGCAGAACTTTTTTTTTCAACTTTTCCGATTTTCTTTTAAGGATATAACATAGCTACATTATTGCAAAGGTAACTGATACTGAATATATTAAAAATATTTTATAAAACCCTAAAATAATATATACAATAGATATAATTAATAAAATTAAGAGTTGATAATAAAAAGGTGACAAGCTAACAGCTGGCACCCTAAAGTCTTTTTTTTTGTTTTATAATGTGGCAATGTATATATTATATATATATATATATATACTCAGGCTCTATAGAAACTCAGGCTATCCTTATTGGTTCCAAATACTCCCCTCAGATCTATCACCACCCTTCCTCCACTTTGGCTTCATCCTCTGTAAAAAATCTAGGCATCATCATTGACCAAAACCTGTCCTGGAAACCCCCAATTGCCCAAAATTCCCGTCGATCTATAAGTACCTTAAAATTATTCCACCGATCCCTCCACCTCCTCCCACAATCAACCCCTAAACTCCTAGTTTCATTACTAATTTTCCCCCACTTTGACTACGGTTATGTGGCATATAGTGGGATCTCGAAGGTGCTCGAGGACTGATTGAAAAGAATAATGAATTGTTTATTTAAGACTTGTGTTCGGTACCTGGATACGGTCGCATATATCCCACCTCTACGACTTAAAGTGGTTATCCCCCACCTTTCGAAGAAAATATTTCCTTGGATGATTTCTCTTACAAATCATTGACTCAGTATAATAATCATTTTTAATCACTAACTTAAAAAGGATTGTTGAGTGAGAAATATGGATAACTTTCTTATTTCAAAAGAACCTAAATTTATTAAATTTCACACTCACTTACCCAGGTATAAAATATATAACAAGTGAAAGTATTACCATAGAGGAAATTTTAGAATACCAGTTATTAACGGAAATACAAGTTTTAGGGTCATCTGTGTCCAAATAAATTAGTCGCGCTAAAAATCAGTTAGTCAAGCTGAAATAAGAAAAGTCCAACGAAACTGAAATTTCATATTTAAGGCTACAATTTTGTACTTTTTGGCGATTTTCTCAAAAAAGGCTTTGACGATCGTGATTAAACTCGCTATTTCCATGTAAAATTTATTATTAGACTTTAATATCAAATAGGTATAATTTAGATTGAAATAGTCTGACAGGAGGCCATAGATGTCAATGTTTTAATGTTCTTACTTTAAATTACCTTTCATTGTGTAGTTGAAAAAAATAACTATATCATATTGTGAGTATAGATAAAAAAAAAACGGCTAAATATACAAGTTAAAAATATTCGATATCCAAATAAATAAGAAAAGAGCAAAACAATATTTGTATGCATTTTTTTTTTCAACTGATTTTCGATTGTCAAAAAAAAAAATATTTCGTCATTTACCTCAAGTACTCAAGTAATTTGTTAGATTCGAAGAAATTTACCATTTCATACGTGTATATATAAAAGATAAATAAATTAAAATAAACCAAACTAGAAAAATTTTAGTATGGGGAGCCCGTGGCTGATTGGCTCGCGCGCTAGCCTCTCATGCTACAGGTTGTGAGTTCGAATCCCAGTCCCGGCGGGGCTTTTATAAGGATGTAAAAAAATGGGGATTCACTCACAGTCTATCCCCTGGGTATGTGAGACCCGTCAGTCAAAGGGTGGCCACTCACGAAATTAGTCGTAAGGAGTGATGACCTTACACTAAAAATTGCATCGTGAAACGTGAGTGTAAACTCGCAGTTGTTTACACCACGAGGCCCAGGGACTACACGGACTGTCGCGCCACTGGAAGAAGAAGAAGAAGAAACTAGAAAAAAGTAAAAATATATATTTTTTTTTTCCAAACATAAGAATAGTAATATACATGTATGGTAAAACGTTAGAAGCTATTAAGATTTTAAAAATTATCATATATACCAGTTGTAAAGGGTGATGGAAAGTAATGAACAGCGGATAAAACTTAATGATTGTTGTTGATAATAATTTCTTTTGATTTTTTTTTTCATTTTTTTTTTTTTGGATGGTGGGACAGGAGTTGTAGATTCTTATAATTATGATAATTAGCTTAGCGAGGGAGTAGAACCCATGGCTATTTATGCCATTTTAAAATAATTTAAATTGTGGTAACTAAAATATGTAAGTAGAGCGTTCGAACCCGTCACACCCTGCAGCAAGCCTGGAGGGCCGATCTCATTGTTGGTCAACGAGTCCATAGGACTCAGCCGGGAGGAACTTCTGAGGGGCTTATTAAAAAATAAATAAAGAGAATAGGTAAATCACAACAAGATATTCAAACTGACTAAATCAACCTCTTAACTATAAGTTTATTCTTTTTGGTCAACGAAACCTCTATGACAGAATAGTACACCTTATAAAGATGTGTAACGAGTATTATAAATGTTTGAGAGTAGTAAATAATTTATGTATATATTTGTATTATAATTAATCTAGAAAATTACTTGTTTTTCTTGCAATAAATGGTTTTATTTATTAATTTTTTTTACAATATTTTGTAGGCAACTATACAGGGAACAGACACTGCCCCCTAGCTTCTTCTACGAACTAACTAAAAAGTATTTTTAATAAATATTTAAGTTACGTGCTGCCATCTATTGACAACATTGCTTATTAAATTACATTACATATATTAGATCTGCCATTGCAATTGTATCAGTTCTTTGATTGTTATGTTATATGTTATCTAATATTTAAAAATGAATCACCTTTTCCTTGGTGATCACATCACGCGTGAACGCCTTGACCGATTTCGCTAATTCTTTTTTGTTTTTAAAACAGTCAGGAGAAGGATCTTATGTAAGAAAAAAGGGAAAAGTTACAGAGGTAGTTAAGTTATTAACATTTTTTTGTTAAGGTAATCATCTTTCTCTCTCGATATATATATATATTTTATAAATTAATCGCCTTTGCTTTGGTCATCGCATCACGCGTGAACGGCTTGACCAAATTCGCCAAGACATAGTTAAGACAGGACATCGCCTGTCGGGTCGGCAAGTAATTATTATATGTATGGTTATTTTTCTTTTTTAATTTATATTTCTCTATTATTCACGAAGTAGGCCCATTATATTTTGACTTACATACATCAAATTATCTATCGAATTCACTTTCTATAAGAAATTTCTGTGTAAGAAATTAAACACTTCTGGGGGTTTCATATTAAGTATTTCAAAAAAATATTTATTACAAATGATATACGTAATTATGTACTCAGGCCCAATTTGTATTTATTATTCAAAAGATCGAAGGATAAAATTACTAACAATGTTTAACATTTTTTCTATTTATATTAGTTACATAATAAATAAAAAATATGGTGCTTGCAACAAAAAAATTCCACAGATTGACGACAGTTAATTTTCTTTATATTTTGTAAGCGAATATGAAGCTAAAACACCGCTAGCTACTTCACTTCTAAAAACTAACTAAAAAGGATTTTTTCCGAAAAATTAGGTAAATCTCATTTAAACTTGAATAATTAACTAAGAAAGCAATTACCATACCTTGACAAATTCGCAGCTTTTTTTCCTTGGCTCTTTCTGGTAGAGACCGTGGACCTAGAGTAGGGGGGAACTTTTCACTTATTATCCTAAATGAGTTTTAAGAAATAAATGGTTATGAAAAGAATTTGAATGTTCTGTTCTCACTGGGGGATTTCAGTCATTTTCCTTCACACCAGCACCAATAATATAACACTTTAGTCACCAATAACAATCTGATAGTGAACAGCTTAATTAGACACACAAAACTAATTAGAAGGCTTGATTGGAATTGGGTTTGTTTTTGGCAAAAAAAAAAGATTTTTTTTTTCTTTTCACCGTGACGCTAGTGATGAAATGAGGCGGGTGTTGGGTGGCCTCGCCTTAATTTTAAGAATTCTTTCTTCATATTCTTCATCCATTTTATCTTCTGCCTTTTTTCTTCTCAAGTGTTCTTTCTTCAGCCCGCTAAATAACCTTCTTTCTTCATCAGCTTCGTCACTAATTATCATGGTAATGTTATTAAGATTCTTTTTTTAATAGCTTTTACTAGATCATCCACTTTATCACAATAGCCTATTAATTCAGAACCAACGACAAGCTGAAAAAAGAAGAGATTAAATTGTTGACCAATTTTAATGAATATTGAACATTATAACTTCGTTGAGTATAATAGTTAGTTTATAAAAATTGTGTTAAAAATATTATTTGAACATCCTTATTAAATGGCTTTCTTTCTGAAACAAAAATTACATAAACATAAGTTTTACAGGCGACAAACAAACATGCGTAATCAATAATTATAGTCAATAATAGAAATATACAAACATATATAAATAAATAAATAAGTAAATATACATATATATATATATATATATATATATATATATATATATATATATATTGTTATGTATTGATACTGAGGGAAGTAAAAGTGCATTATTGAATAACATTAATGTTAACAGAAATTAATAATAATAAGCATTTGACGTTAAATGTACAAAGACCGTTTACTACCTACCCACTTGGTTATAGCAACCCCTTTAACTCTCTCGCAGCGGTACAGAGAACTCCTGGTAGTTACTCCTAGCAAGCAGCCGACAATATTAGGCCTGTTCAAGACATAAGCCAACTATCATAGGGTTTTGCGAGACCGCCTTTAATATATTATTAATATCCTTGGCCATTTCTTAAAATTAGCACCTACAAAGGCTGGACCGCAGACCTCGGGCACATCCATCCCCTTTGCAATAATCACCAATAGAAGATTGGTAAGCGAGTCAATTTGTAAAAAAAAAAATAAAAAAAAAAAAGAGGGCGTAGATTAACTGACAGGTTCTTCAAAGTTAACCACAATATTCCAAATTCATCCCTTTTTAATTAGTATGCAGGTGTTCCTCAAGGCTGTATTTTAGGACCCATTTTTTACGCAGTTTATACAGCTAATATCCAATCCCATGCTACCACTTTCCTTTCGACCTATGCTGATGGCACTTGTGTGTTATTAACAACGATCCAACTATATCCTCCCAAATTCTTCGATCGCACTTCAGAGACCTTGAAGTATGGTGCCAAAATTGGAAAATAAAAATAAATTCCAATAAGTCTCACCAAATAACTTTTACCCTTCATCGTAAACCTGTGACTTCCCTTTTCAAGGTTGAACAGATCCTATATTGACGACAAACGTCTTACTTGGAACCCTCATACAAGACTGAAACGACAAGAAACTGCCCGACGTTTTCGACTAGTTTAACCCTTATTCAACAAACGCTCACAACTTTCACTTAACTACAAAAGGCTCATCGACATGACTATCATAAGACCGATATGAACTTACGGAGTAGAGATTTGGGGCTCTACTGAACCATCAAATTCTTCCCGTCTCCATTCCTTACAACCAAAAATCCTCTATCCTCCATATTTTCAAACAAACTCATCCATAAAGACTTTAATCTTCCCTGTGTTGCTGACTTGGCGCGAACCAGGTACCATACCATTCATGACAAATTACATTTCCACTCTAACCCAATAGTTTTAATCATTTATACCTCTACAGTCCCTGATAATCCTCCGAGGCGTCTTGAAAGAAGATGGCCTCTAGACCTTCTAGTTTAGGATCATTTTTTGAGAGCTGCTAATGGGTAGTACCCCTACATGTGGATCATGACAGTGTATCTTGTATTTCATTTACTAAATGAATTTTATTATACAGTTGTAGATATCAATAAATATATACTTTTTTAAATAAAAAAAGAGGGGTTAGAGATGATGAGAATAAGAAATGAGAATCGGAAGTGGTTAGTCGAAGTCAGTCAGAGGCCAACCAAGGAGCAAGTCGTATTCCAGACACAGGCGTCAGGGGCCTAAGGAGCGGAGTGGATAGAGTGGATAGAGCGCTAATCTACTGTTCTCCAGGTTCTGGGTTCAAATCCCGGCTGTGACAATATTACTTATTCTGTTAATTCAGCCTGGGAGTGACTCTAGGGTATGGAGACCCTCCTGATGTAGACCCAGCATCTTTAAAGTAGGCACCCAAATTGGGAGAAAACCTAGCGGCTAAGCGTGATCAAGGCCTAATCACCTTATTGCGCGGCCGTTGGACTAGAAACAGTACGAATCTCTATATGTACCTTGCCTAAGACCTTTCACGGGTTGTTTTTGAATGAAAATAAATTTTATTTTGGGACGAGTAGTCCCTTAGGAATAACAAAAATGTACATTACAAATATTATTTGTTGTGTATTTTAAGACTTAAGTACAATTATATAACAGACGGAATAGAAACAATGCGTATTTATCATTTATAGTATTAGATATTCCCTATGTTGGGAAGATAAAGATTTAAGGAGATGGAGAAATAACTGATGTTTAAAGTGGTTAAAGATAAGGCTTTGCGAATGGATATAGGAAAGGAATTCAAAAATACGGTAGCGCGGATGACAAAGGATTTTTCGAAAGAGGCGGATCTGAATATTTCAATATCTAGATATTGCTACCAGTAGTGGATAATTATTAGTCCGTCAGTATTCTCAATCATAGTTCTCGGCGTTGTATAAATAGAATATAAGTTTAATTAATATGTATTAGTTCTCGTTCATAATAACTGCTTTAATTAAAACGTGTTGGTTATTTAATTTTCCTATGCATGCCACCTAGTACGATACTATAGATAGTGAGATTGGTAAACAAGGCACTCTTGAAAAGGAACTCCCATTCTTTCAGAAAATACAGTCTATACATTACATATAAATAGATAGATAGATAATTATATCTGAAATTAAGATAATTGAGTTGTAAATTCAGATTTGTTATGCGTCTATTTGGGATGCCAATAGATGTTGGAAAATGTGGGATTTGAATATGAGAAGGGAAGAAGTATGGCGAATATGAGTAGGAATGGTATTCCAGAGGGCTGCAGAGCTGATAGAAAAGGAATAATCAAAATATTTAGCTCAATAGATGGGAATGGTATGGAGGGTGTTGGGAGTTGACGATTTGGTACTATATGTACACATGGCAACAATCAAAATTATAAAAAGAGACAACTCGACAGACAGCTCATCGCCATTCCATTGCGAGCTTTAAATTTATAAGATATTAAAAAAAAAAAAAAAAAAAATATATATATATATATATATATATATATATATATATATATATATATATACACCAACAATCTTTACCTACACAGTTTAACCCAATGACTACCGTCGAACGTCGAAGCCAAAACCCGAGATCTGACTATACTCCCATCTACGCCACGCCTACCTCTTTGATTTGAGCCGCCGAATTGCTAAAACATCATTTATACCAGACAGGTAAAAGCTCTGTAAATCCATGTTTTGTAGCATTCTGAATTCTCCAGAGGCGTCATCTCTCTTGGGTCCAATATTTTTACGCAGAATCTTATTCTCGAAAACCTTGAGACGTTCATGCCTCAGAGTAAGCGATTAGATTTCACACTTGTACAGAACCGTTGTAAGAATGTTAGATTTGTAGATTCTAACCTTTTAGTTTTTATAAACTGAATTATAACGTGCAATTCCTTTATTAAACCGTGAAATTTATGAATAGGTTTATAACATTTAAGTACGGCCTCTCCAGACAGTCACACGTCTCTCACTAGTATTCTGGTCAAAGGTGGCTCTATCCCTAATCCCGAAGATAACACCTTCTTGGCATCTTTCTATTCCAATCCTTGCGAGCTCGAAAACCTTCCTATATATTTGACCTCCTTACTCCATGCACACCCTAAATACAAGATCCCAACCTACCGACCTATACCTACCCTCTCATAGAACAGCATCCTTTGAAAAGTCCTTTATCGTCCGTGCTACCATACTTTGGAACTCTTTACCCATCTCCTTCCGTATAATGTCATCCCTAACCACTTTCAAACACCAATTATTTATCCACCTCCTCAAAAATCAATCTTCCTCAGATAAGTGATAAATATTGAATTTGATAATACATAACTAAACTCATTCGATGTTGTTAACTGTTTTTATTTTGTATCTTTTATTTATAACTATCCATATATTCAAACTTATATTCTGATAAATCAATATCACCGAGAATATCGCCGTTTTTATTACTGATCATATATTTCGTTTTATTCCTAATTATTTCAGGGCTTATCTCTTTACGGGTTAACATTACATTGTTATAGGTAAATATATTAATATATGTTACTGTATTAAGATACTAGTCTAATATAATATTCTATCCTATAGTTTCAAAAAGATTTCTTATGTGATGTTAATGATGAAGTAAACGTGGAAACTGACCACTGAACTGACCTGGAACCCACATACTCGACTTAAAAGACAAGAGCTCAACAGAAAATACGGACAATTATATAAACTATTGAACAAAACATCATAACTTTCCATTGGAAACAAACTTTATTAATTTACAAGACAATTCTCAAACCTATGTGGACCTACGGAATTGAACTATGGGGGAACTACTAAATTTAACGTATCCAACCCTTTCAGTTCAAAGTCCTTAGAACAATAGTCAATGCTCCCTATTATGTTACAAACAAGACCTTACATCATGACCTCAAGATCTCTCATGTCCTTGATCTCATCCCACCCAAATTCTCAACCTTACACCAGAAACTTACTCTTCTTCCTAATCCCCTAGCACAATCCCTATCTAGTACCAACCATCCTTACAACTCTCCTCGTAGGTTGAGGCGGAAGGGCCGAGAGATCTCTTATAGATATGCAACTGGAGTACTGGCAATGACCAACTTCTCCACTCATGCATGAGAGTGTGAGGCTCTACTCCTTCATCCAGTCTCCACTATCTAGACTGGTGACGCTGCTGACTGAGAGGCGCTGGGAACTTCTGTTGTGCCTCTCCGTCCACTTCTGGGTGTATGGGTTCGATTCAGAGTTTCCCAGGGGCAGCATGTAAGTATTGTATATAGGTATGAATGTGGCCAAGGTTTTATTTACTTTATTTTCTTTTTCTTTTCATTTGTTAGTTAAGTTACTTATTTTATTTCATTTTATGATATTTTTTATTTATTCATTATTATTATTGTGGTTTTTTTTTTTAATCTGTACATATGGAATAAATGGCTTCTTTTAGACTTAAAACTTATTGTCCAAGATAGTGGAAGATTGTATTATTTCTCAATAAAGCAATATTAAATTAAATGATGAGGTTCGTATATGTATAGGATTTTCATCCAACCACAACTAGGAAACCATAAATTCAATATCAAATAAAAATCTCACTGCTCAAACCTTTCTGTTACATAATAAGAACGTCCATAAAAAAAAAACAAAAAAAAAAAAAACACTTTATAAATATCATGCTGATACAAGAATGTCAACACACGCAGAAGCGAGCTTTGGAATTAATATTTGTTTGCGTTAAGACCACCAAATAAATCCATGGGTTTCAATAATTTACAACTCCTGTTTTTTTACACCTGTTCAATGTGAATATTAACAATATATAGGATAACAAGATCTTCTCGTAAATACAGAACACAATCAATAAGGGATTTTTTTAGGTGCCAAAGTCCGTTCCTCTAGGAATACCACTATAAATACCAACAAAAAAAAAAAAATCATTTTTAATAAAAGCATAATTATTAAAAGATTTTTTAAAAATCAAGGTTGGAAATTATCATATTTAATACGACATATTATAATCACAGTAGTTAGTTAGAAAAAAGTTATTATCTATCATATAAGTTTATATATCATATATAAGGTTTTTTTTTGGATACTTCAATTAAAAACCATTACATTTTTTTTTAAAGAATTAAACAAACAAATAATGATGTCCTTATATCATTAAAAAAAGTTAATATTTCACAATAAGTTAAATTAGTTTGAATTAATTAAAGTTTATAATACTGGTTTCTAATCACCTATAGACGCACCTAACATCTCTCTCTCTCTCTCTCTCTCTCTATTATATATATATATATATATATAATTAATAAGAAAAATATAAATAACGAACTTTTTTCTAGTTTGCCAATCTTCATCCGAAATTTATAATACCTGAAAATTATAATAATTCTATAATATTGTAGTTATTTTTCCCCTTTTTATTCAATAAAAAGTTTTGGTAAATATACTAAATGAATGAATTTGATAACTAACGTTAAAACCAAATATAAAAAAGCGAAAATATATTTTTTTAATTAATTTATTTAGTTAAGCTCAAAATGCTTTCAAAATGTGTGCTGGTATTTATTATTAATAGAAATTATTATTAATTTTTAGTAAAGATTATGGTATTTAAGCCCATATTTGTATATTAATTTATTTTTTTTCACATAATAATAGTAATATAGATGTATGATAGACCGTTGGAAAGCTAAAGATTTAAAAAATATATATATATCTTACACATAAAATTGTTTAAGGTAATGAAAAGCGAATAAAACCAAGTAATTGTTATAGATAATAGTTTCTATTGTTAGATTATTTAATTTGAAAGAAATGTTTCTACTTAAATTTAATGTAATCCTTTTTAATTCGAACTTCATTTACCATAGAAGTTTTTTAATTTATTTTTCAATTACCAGTCCACCCAAACCCACTTGTCCGCAACCTCTCAACTTCTGGAGGCAATTAAAAGACATGTATTGTGTGTACCAGATATTTATTTGGATTTTAAATAATTCTTATAAGAAATATATATTTTTTCCCTTTTACAAAAAACTGTTACCTGAAGATACATTTATGATCGAAACCTAGTGTAATGAAAGATTTCAATTAAGTGATGGAGATTATGATATTATTTATGAGATATTGCAAGCTTTACCATAAAAATCGTTACTGTATATATTCTAGTAGAAGATCCGAACTTGTAACGATCTGCACCGAGCTGATAATAAAATGAAACATATTTTATAACAAATTTAGTATATGAGGAAATATGTTTAAAATGTGTTGCCTAAAAAAATCCTAGACAGAATATTTTTAATTATTTTTTAAAAAATGATTTTTATATAAATGTTCCAACATCATGAAAATAAGAAAACTTTTACCCTGACTTAAAGTATCAAAGGTATAGAATGTGCAGCCGTTGGGTTGCCTAATCATTTTCTGGACTACTATCGGTTGTTAGGTAAAAGCGAGTATTTTTGAGAAAACAAAAATTTACTGTCGACATACCCGCTTTTACCTGACAACCGATAGTTTGTGACATATTTCCTAATATACTAAATTTGTTATAAAATATGTTTCATTTTATTATCAGCTCGGTGCAGATTGTTTCAAGTCCGGATCTTAGACTATTCATAATTTGTTTTTCATAAAGAAGTATTTGGTGTAGGAGACGAAATAGATTCTTAATGCTAAAAAATCTTCATATAAGTTATATACAATCAATTTTAAATTTTTAATTTCCCGTTTTTACTAATAATACGTCGAGAATTGTTTGTGGTCTATTGAATAACCAGTTTTAGATTTCATTTTCATTTTAAACATATTTATGATATTTACAACTGTATACAAAATACATCAAGTAAATGTGATGGACATATGGTAAATTGACATGAAATACATGCAGAGACACCACCCATTGGCAACACTCTAAAAATATTATAAACAAGAAGGCCATCTTCTTTTTAGACGCATCGGAGTGTTATCAGGAATTGAAGAGAAAGACATAATGGAAACCAGTTGATTAGATTTATTTATTGGTTGGAAGTTTATTGGTGACAAAATATAGAGCATTGAGGATTTTACGAAGTATTTTGGATTGTAAGGATTGTATTCGAGAGGAATTCGATGGTTTAGTAGAGCCCCATAGCTCTACTCCGTAAGTCCAGATTGGTCTTATGATACTCATGTAGATGAGCCTTTTGTAGTTAAGAGGAAGCTTTGACCGTTTGTCCAGTAAGCGTTGAAGTAACCGAAAACGGCGAGCAGTTTCTTGTCGTTTTAGTCTTGTATGAGGATTCCATGTTAGGCGTTTGTCAAGATGGAGTCCTAGGTATCGGATCTGTTCGACAGGAACAAGTGTTGTTAAAGGAAACTGTGGGGCAGGAAGTCATAGGTTTACGACGAAGGGTAAAGGTTATTAGATGGGATTTGTTGGGAGTTAATTTTTATTTTCCAATTCTGACACCATACTTCAAGGTGTCTGATAAGGGATTGGGGAGTGTGAGAGGCAAGAACTGGGTCTTTATCTACTGATAATACAAAAGTGTCATCAGCATAGGTAGAAAGGAAAGTTTTAGGATGGGTTGGAACATCAGGAAAACCAGTTTTAGATAAAAGAATTTTCAATAAAACGCTATTATGAAAATTACATTATAAGCAAAAACGTCAGACAAAGAGATTCCTTGCTTAATAGAAACAACAGATTTCAAATTTCAATCTTAAAGCTAAACAAAACAAAAAAAAGTTGCTAAAAAAGAAATAAAAAGTACATATTGACTTTAGTAATATATTCATAGCCAACAAGATCGGATAGAACCTACTTTCCTATGAAGGAAGATAAAAGTTTGACAAGTGCTTTAGTTTGACCGCCCAATTTTCTCCGTTGTGTATAATATTCTAGCATAAACAAGTTTTACAATCATTTTTATTCTAAGCGATGCTATTAAATTTTTTTTCTGATGAGAAATAAAGTAAAATAAAATATAAATAGTTATAAATCAGATCGAACACCCAATAATCGTTCTAACATGAATTTTATTTACCTTCCGAATCATTATTGTTATTAAGCATTCATTTTCACATGTTATGCATTTTTCTTGTTCAAGCTTCTATTCAATGTCTTATTTCTGAAATAATTAGCATTCAATGTTTGAATAACATAGAAAATTCTGGACAAAAAAAAACTTGAGATTTTACAACAAAATAAAATGTCTACAATTTTTTCGATGTTACCCTAAAACTAGTATTGATAAAACAATGTTGGATTAATTCGTTATAAATGATTCTTTAGAACATAACTTATCGTAATGTCCGATTTGTCGAAAATTGGTTGCCTGATGAAGTACTTCATATGTAGTTTAATATACGAAAAATAACAGTTAAATCACAAAATACTTCTTGAATCAACTTTTCCCTTAGTTTATTCGTGAAATTTAAGACTTGATATATAATATTGTATACATTATTATAAGTAATACATTTGTAAAATATTATACTCTAATGCGTTCCAAAAAAAATTCGTTTTCAACTAAATTTGCTTTCGTAAGATACTGTAAACGGTGAAATTGAGATTGAAAAAGAACTATTGTTTTACGTGACTATATGTGTGGAAATCATAGAAACCACCTTTTTTTTTTTACAAATTCTCAATATTGTTTAAGTTATTTATATGATATTACAAAATTTAACAAAAGAAAATGACGTAAAATACAAACATATAATAAACCGGTGGATATGACTTATTTTTGACAATTATTTAAAAATATTAACTGGTGATTTCGATTTAACTCGTATCAATGTATAACCTAACAGCCTTTGAGGCCTTATTTTCATTAAAATCATTTTATATGGATCAATTACTTAATTTTAATTATTATTTCTTCTAATTTACTCTTTTTTTGAAAATGATGAAGCATTTTTTATAATTTTTAGTAAAAAAAAAATCGGGTAAAAATTATTAAAAAAAAAAATTAGTAAATCATAAAAAAGGGGATATTATTTTAAGTCGAAAAACAATATCGGATGTTAGTAATTCATTTGTATTAACAAACCGTTGGGAACTTAAAACCAGTATCTAAAATTGGAATCGTACAAATAATATGTGGACGAAAGAAACATTTGTTTTTTTCAATGATATTTTAACTTTCTGAAAGCGGTTGAATGACCAATTAAAACTTTTTTTTAATTCAGTCTTTTTTTGTATTACTTGAAATCAGATAAGAGTATCGACAAATAATACGAAAAAAGAAAATAATTTTTTTAAGGTTGAGTTGTAGTTAAAAAAATTTCAGAGATATAATTTGTAATTTAAAACATTGCAAAGCAAAAAAATTAAGAAAATATTAAGTTAATTATAAAATGTCAATGTAAAAATGGCCGATTCGCAATAGATGCAACAGTTATATCTATATTTAATTATTTTTATTGATTCAACCTTCTCTGTGCGATGTTTATGAAACGGTATAAAATTGGTTGCAGTAATTTTTCAATGTGGTATTAAGATAGGTTAAACTGTTAATTAGGTAAACGGTCTAATGGATTTCACGATCGTAGTACCTAGAAATGTTAAAATTTTCTCATGAACTGATAAAAAGACAGCTTTAAGGTTTCATTAAAGGTTTCCATTTGTCCGTCATTACTTAATAACGAATTAACTGATTTCTTAATAACAAATTCGGTAAAAAAATGCGAATTATTTTTCCAGAATGAAAATTAATTTGAAGAAATAAGAATTGTAATCTAAATCGTTAGAAAACTAGAAATTCAAGAAACATACTGTTTGAGTCTTTTTCGTAGATAGCAATGAAGAGTGACGAAATATACATTTACTGTAGAAATTATTGATCTTGATAGCTTATTAACTAACTTATTTAAATTTGAACAGCTGAGAAACGGTACAATTTAAAAGAATTAACGAAATTCGCGTTTTTAAGGTTCTCAAAACCAACACGAAAAGTCGCTAAATGGCTTGGAAAAATGCGAATATTTACCAAGATTGAAAATAAATTTTCAGAAATAATAATTGTAATGTAATCGCTGGAAAGCTAATGATTTCCAGAATATACTGTATCCAATACTCTAAGACGTATAAGACAATGTTGAGTAGCGAAAAATACATTAACTAAAAAACCTTTCGATCTTGACAATTCAGTAATTAGCTAATATAGTTATTAAAATTAACAGTTGAAGAATAATATAGGAACGCACGAAAAGTTGCAAAATGGCTAGGAAAAATGCGATTATTTACCCAGATTGAAAATGAATTTTCAGAAATAATAATTGTAATCTAATCGCTGGAAAGCTAACGATTTTAGAAATATGTTATCTTATACTTAAAGGCGTAAAATACAACGTAGAGTGGGGAAAAATACATAAGCTAAAAAATCATTCGATCTTGACATTAATTAACTAATATAGTTTTAAAATCAACAGTTGAAGAATAGTATAAGAACGCACGAAGTCGCAAAATAGCTAGGAAAAATGCGAATTATTTTCTGAGATTCAAAATAAATTATCAGAAATAATAGTTGAAATGTAAATAGTTAGAAAGCTAAATATACTATTTCGTACTTAAAGCCATAAAATACTATAGAGAATGGCGAAAAAGGAAAAAAAAAATTTAGACATATTAACAAATCAGGAAAAATGGATGTCAAGAAATTCGAAATCCTAAGATTCTTAAGTCACAAAATGACATAAAAATGTGAATTATTTTCTTATATGTAATATAAATTTCCAGTAATATATATCGTTCTTTCGTAAATCGTTAAAAAGCTAAAGGTTTTAGAAACATACTATTCAATACTTAGCCGTAAATTCCAATAAAGTAAGGATGAATACATTTAGTGAAGAAACTTTCGATCTTGATAGTTTATTAATTAACTAACAAAGTTATTTATATAAACACCTAAAGAATAATATAAGTTAACGCAAAAAGATGCAAAATGGCTAGAAAAAATGGGAATTATTTTCCCAGAAAAAAATCTTTGGAAAGCAATAGATTTAAGAAATATACCTTCAAATACGTCGTGTAAGACAATGCAGAGTGGCGAAATATGATTTTAGAAACATGCTATCTATTACTCAGACTTACAGCTATGTAGTGACGAAAAATACATTAAAAAAACTTATGTTTTTAACAGTTTAATAAACTAAAATAGTTAATTAAATTAGCAGTTGAGAAATAGTAGAAATCAAAAGTATCACCGATAGTCAGGTTTTATCTTAAATGGCTTGAAAAAATGCGAATCATTTTCCCATATAGAAAATAAAATTTCAGAAATAAGAGTTGTACTGTAATTCTTTGGAAAGCAAACTATTTAAGATACATAAATAAATGAACTGAATTACTTCTAGGTATTTTAAACTTTATAATTCAAGTGTAAGGTAAAAATGGTCGTATTGCACTTTTTTTGTAACAGTTACAGCTGTATTTATTTAATGGACCTTCGTTAAGGCTTTTTTCTTTTTTTATATCATCATACAGTCGGTAGTAGTTTGGTTTCATGGTGCTGAAATCCAACTGTTCCATCAAAGTTATTGTACTAAGTGAAATTTTATACATATCTTTTTTCCTACTATATTAAGTCTAAGTGGTCTCTGATACGTAGTTCCTAGGAATGTTGATTATTTGTTTAATCGAGTTTTAGTCATATTAACTGAAAAATATGACAGTGTTGAGTCTAGACTACAGTTTTCAATTTTTCCGCCATTACCTTTGAATGGATAAGTTATGAGCATAGATTTGGTAATAAAGAACTTAGTATAGAAATAAGGAAAAATTTCGAATTGTCTTAGCTCTAATATAAATTCCCTAAAATAAGGGTTGTCATTTAAATTGTTGAAAAGTGTAAAGATTTAAGAAACATAAAATCTAATACTTAATGGTAGTCGGCAATGAATAATTAATAAAATTATTTAAATTAACAACTCAGGAATAATATAAGTCAAGGAATTCGAATTTTTAAGATTCTCAGGTCACGAAATGGCTCAAAAAAAAGTAATTTTTTTTTTCCTATATGTAATATAAATTTCCAGAAATAAGAATTTTTTTTTTAAATCGTTAAAAAGCTAAAGGTTTTAGAAACATACTATTCAATACTTAACCGTAGATTCCAATAAAGTATGAATACATTTAGTGAAGAAACTTTCGATCTTGATAGTTTATTAATTAAATAACAAAGTCATTTAAATTAACACCTAAAGAATAATATAAGTTCACGCAAAAAGATGAAAAATTGCTAGAAAAAATGCGAATTATTTTCCCAGAAAAACGTCTTTGGAAAGCAATAGGTTTAAGAAATATACTATTAAATTCGTTCTGTAAGACAATGCAGAGTCGCGAAAAATGAATAACTTCTAGCTATATTTGTATCTCTATCAGAGAGATATGTGATATGTTTTTATATCATTATACAGGCGGTAGTAGGTTTGTTCCATCAAAGGTAATATGTGAACTTTTAAACATTTTTTTTTTTTCCAAATAGCGGATGAAATGCAAACATACCATTGAACTTTAGCATCAAAGACACAACCCACCACCCAAAACTTGGCTTAGAAAGGTAGCCAGGACACCAACAGACGCTTTTGTCTCAGTAAGCGTCTATTCCCTGACCCAATTCGGCAGCCCCTCCAATCCAAGTCACCCCTTCCTAAGGAATCTTAAAAATGGGAATAAGCCCAAGACAATACTGGAGCGGTTGAGCATGCGTATCGCGAGCTGCTCACTTGTGGAATGTCCCGATTATCTTCTTCAACCGGTGGATCAGAAAGAGATATCGCAAATAGGTCGTAAATTTCAGGGAATAAGAAAGCTTACAAGAATTGCGACGCCTGGTGGGGAGCGTTTAATCTGCTAAGCGATAAGTCAGTTAATACCCGGACTTTACTTTTTATCTCCCGGCACAGTTGCTATAGCTTTATTTACAATTACTCCGACAGTCAACCTACTTTTAAACTTTTCGATTCAATGTTCAGCGCTAGAATCGAAACCCGGATTGATTGTCTCAAAGTTGGAATTTATTATTGTCATTGAGAACTTTGTGGGATTCTATTTAATTTAATAATAGAATATACTGAAATCCATATATATATTTTTTTTATTACTTCTCTCATAAATAAAAAAATCTATTTAATCCATAGATTGATACAGAACCGTATACCATCCCTTGTATTACTCTGAATATGAAGCAAGTGCGGAGACGATAGATCACTGCATCTTGTACACTTGTGCTAGTGGGATGGACCTGTCAGTGGTGAATATATACAGCCATATCATCCTACAATTCGGTCACTAGAAATGAACATTGTTTTGTGAAGTGACAGTGAGTGCTCATCCACTCTATACCCACTGCCCTCCTCACTCCGTGAACCATGTATAATTGTAACGAGCATTGAAATCGAAACAGTAATTAATCATGTGTTTTCTTCACCCAATTAAGGGATGTGAATTCAATTTCAATATATTAAATACATAATTTACTTCAATGATTAATCTATGCCAAAATTAAATAACTTCTCTGAATAATGCATTTTTAATTATAATATTTTTTTTTTTTTGGATAGGTATTAGTTCAAAAATAATCACAAAATAACCCTCGAGGTTTATAAAATGAATTTTTTAAAATTTCCAAAAATAAAAAAAAATTAATATTTATATGATAAAATTTAAAAACTTACAACACATTAAGCCAGGAAATGGCGTCGAACACACAAAAAAAATAATCCGGGGGCAACATTACTGATGAAAAATTTTCTTCCAAATCAACTGAAGAGATCGGAACTTTTCAACGGGATAACAGCGAGCGACTGAACGGATCGGGGGCACGTCGCTGACTGAGGCGGGAGCGGAGGGGCGGAAGGGGGGATGGGAGGGGGGCGGTTAGGGGGGGGCCGAGGTGCCACCCCCTCAAGGGTCAGCTACTCGGAGGCGGTAGGTTAGCACCCAGCCCTCACCTCTCCTTCAACGGGACCTACTCAACCACGATTTTTTTTTTTTTAACTTCTTTATGTAAATCAAAATACAAACATTTTACCGTGCAAGTAGATGTCACTATCCCACAAAGGAGAGCCCGTGTGTGGGAAAGTAGATTTAAACTGTTTAACTCAGAATTTTATCAAAATTAATCTCGATACCTAGGTCTCCATCTTGACAAGCGCCTTACATGAAATCCTCACACAAGACTGAAACGACAAGAAACTGCTCCAAGATATCGATTACTACAACACTTACTAGATAAACTATGTTGAAGATGTATAGTTGACTGTAGAAACTATTATAGGTGGAATAATCAGGAATCAGTCATTTTTTGAAAAAAAAAAAATTTTAATTTTGCCAACGTTTCGGCTCAAGCTTGTGATCAGGGCATTACTGAACCATGTCCAAGCATAAACTCAGTATACAATAATATTTTTCAAATTGAAGTATGTTTAATAGTTTTTGAATTAATTTTAACAGTCGAGGTAAGTGAAAGTCGTGTGTTGCCCGTACCAGATTTTTATATCTGGAACGCCGAAGTGAAAGATGTGAGTGAGCCTTTTATTCCACAACATGCCATTCTTTGCAATTTTTATAAATCATCTCATCATTCCGATGGTGGTAAAAAAATACTAGAAAACAGTAAAAAACTATTTATTTAACAATGTCTCGGGTTCTCGTCAGAGCCAAGGACGTAAGATACGATATGTAGGTGTTAGACTAACAAAGATCATTAAAAATTAGCAGAATAAATAAATTAAAAAAATAAAAAATAGCGAGTTGAAAAGTAACAACAAATGAAAAAACAAAACAAAGTGGGGTCACCTGTGGTATAGTGGCAAGCACAACAGCATTTTATGTCCATGGTCCAGGTTTCAAACACGGCAGATGATCCTAGGGTTTTTTTAATAAGAGTAAAATACTACTGTAGGATCGTTTGATTAGCAAGAGTAGCATAAATTTATATTGTATGAATAAATCACAACAAGAGATCAAAGCTAATGAAACAATGAGTTGATAAATTGACATGATTAATAGTAAAGAATATATTCACCAAAAGTATTTTAGTATATGTAAAGATAAAATTGTATAAATAAATATAAAAGTATAAAAAAAAACCTGTATCGTTACAACCCATGAAGGGTCTTGGGCTCAGTACATATAGAGATTCGTTCTGTTTCTAGGCCAACGGCCGTGCAATGAGGTTCTTCGGCCGAGATCACGCTCAGGCGCCAGGTTTTTCCCCATTTTCGGTACCCACTTTATAGAGGCTGGGTCTGCCCCAGGAGGGTCTCCATACCTTAGGATCGCCCTCCTTAATAATAATAAATAATATTCCGTCGTAACCGGGATTCGAACCCAGGACCCGGAGCACAGTAGACTAGCTCTCTATTCACTAGACTACGCCGCTCCTAACATAAATAAAAGTATACATTAATAAATCCTGGACGATAATTTCAGTTTCTAATATCCCTGGAAATTCCTAAAAAGATGTATTGTTTAACCCCATAACATACTATTCTTTCCAATATATATATTTTTTAAATATATTTATTTCCAAATTGGCTTCAAGAGTCATACATGGGTTTTTATAAATAAAAGAATTATCATTTCAACTGGTAACGATTGAAAAAGTAGAGGTATAGTTTAATACAAAAGAAATCCCAAAACATCATAGATTTATAATTATTCCTAAGAATGGAATAATTAAATTAAATTGATAACAGAACGATAAAAATAAAAATTAAAGAAGGAAAGAAAAACCAATTTATATGAATTTTCTCATGGTTCGTGTGGCGGACAAAAAATATTTATCAACATACTTTCCCAGCCTTTGTGCATAACAATGTAGGTGATTGACATATAAATCGCAAATAAAAATTATCTGAATAAAAAACTAACGATAAAGGTTAGAAAGTAGTGAGTCGAACTAAGAACAAAAGGAACAAAAATAAAATAAAGTAATAATACAATGAGTTAAAAGTGAAATTACAAGTCATTTGTATCATCAATCTGTAATACTGTTTATGAAATTGTGGCAAAAACGAAATTTAATACGACCCCCTTTCTTCCGACTCAAATTACGAATTCCAGAAGCACTTAAAAGCATTTCAGCTTCCAAAACATTAGGTATCGGTTACTTTAAGAAAATAAAACAAAAACTTAGACGCACCCGAATATTTCTGCAACTTCAGAGTAAACTACGGTGCTAGTAATAGTTCACCATTGGGAAATTTAGTTTTTTTGTTGTCAATGTTGAAAATTGGTATTCAAAAAGTTTCATTTGATTTATAGGTAAGTGATAGTAATATGTTAAATAATATATCAGTGACTGTCGTCAATAGCATTCTTAGCAGTCTAACACCGGAAATCAGCTAATGGTGTAATTTAATATATTCGGTCATTTATTGATTACAACAAATGACGATCTATAGGACCCGATGTTTTACTATGGAAGTTAGGTAATGTGATGGTATGAGTGAAGAGGATAGAAAGGAGAGGGATTGGAGGATGAGTTCTGTAGCAATGAGGATTAATTTTACCTTTATAAGCTTGAGGATTTCTCTCTATAAGCTTTAGTTTGCTTTGTATAAGCTCTAACTTATTGTTCCCTGGTCAACTATTAATATCATTCATGTTCCTCTTCCATTATGAGTCGGCACGATCGACGCAGGAAAATTAAATGATAAATACGTTTAGAGATCATTATACAATGCACTTGTGAACGGCCCCTGCTCCTACTTTGCACGGATAAAATTTGAATGTGGTGTCATTTATGTTTAAATACCCGAGATTAGAAGTTGACGGTAACGAAATGTGCACTTAGCAAGAAAATGTTATGTATAATATATATAATAATAATCATAATAATAACAGGCTTACCGAACCCGAAGGCTCAATGCTGATACCACCAAATACTGTCTACACAGACTCGTCCAATGATCACCATTCAAGCCCAAACCCCGAGATCAGCATTAACGCAATCCTCCCATCGACGCTTCGGCCTACCTTTCAGGCGCCTACCAGTCGGATCAGCGAATACCAACTTTCTCGGAATCCGTTTATCACCGAGCCCAACAACTTTACTCGCCCATTTGAGCCTCCGCGATGCTATCAACTCAATTATATTCACAGGTATAAGCTCCGCGATTCCGCGTTGTGCAACTTTGTAAACTCCCCAGTGGCCTCATCTCTCTTCGTACCAAATATTTTACGCAGCACCTTATTCTCGAAAACCTTAAGCCGTTGTTCGTCCTTCAAAGTAAGCGGCCACGTTTCACATCCGTAAAGGACCGTCGGAAGAATAATAGTTTTAAAATTCTAGCCTTTTTTTGTTTAACCCGTTATTATTTTACGGCTCGATCACTGTAAGAACCAGGGAGAGGAATATTTTGGAGGCTACTGCAAATATATGAGAATGAAGGATATAGCCTGCTCCAAGAGTCGATCTATAGCATGTGGTACAGTAACGTCTTTGCTGACACCGTCCTTCCGCAAAGGACTTATTTAATGTTAGGCTGCAATATCGCGTATGTTAGGACTTTAGCCCAGAATCAGACTGTCGGGAAAATAGGCCATCTCTTTCAGTGTCGGCCGCAGAAGTATAGTCTAGACTCACAGAAGCCGTGCCCAGTTTGTGATGGAGACGCATTGGAAGATTGTTTCCATTTTTTTGCTCGATGTCCCGCATACCATGAAAATAGAACCCGTTTCATGCCCGTATTCAATGATGTGAGTATTGAGGGCTTTTACGAAATTCTTGCAGAACCCCACGTAATAGACCTGAAATAATTATTTATTTTTGTCAAAGAGAATCTTAAAATAAGATTTCAACATCTTTCTTCTCAGAATGTTAATCACTCTTAAACATTTCCAGACTTATTAGTATTTTGTAGGGATTAAGTATTTGCTATAGTACTATTATTATTACATTATTTATTGATATTTTTATATTTGATTTTTGTTAATTATGAATATGTTGGATGAAAGTAATCATAAAAATAGCAGCACCTTTATGCTTATTGCTGTACATGTGTTTTGTTGTTTTTGTTTTAAATATTTATTCGATTTGTAATTAATAATGTATATTTTCTGGTGGTAAACTTATTATTTGTGCTGTGCCAGCCAGCTCTATTTGTATGGGGATTACCCTAAACACAAATAAATAAAAATTATTATTAATATTATTAATTCTAGCCTTAAAGTTTTTAGGCAAAAGCCGCGTGCTAAGTAATTTAGCAACTGAATAATAACACGAATATAATGTCTATACATTATTATATTTATTCATCGTCAGAAATCAAAAGCAAAATCTGGTGCGGGCAACACACGACTTTCCCTTACTTCGATTGTTAAATTAACTTAAAATGTATTAAAAAAACTTAAAGTTGAAAACAGTTTTAAGTTAATTTAAATGAGGAGTTTATTTAGTTTCGTTGGAATGATTTAGATTAAATAATGTAACAATATTAAATTGTTACGTCTGATATTCAGTTATTAGTTTGTGCCCTATTCGCTACTTTACATTGCCTTCTACAACTATTTTTATTTTGCAGTTTTTATCTTTAAAAACCAAAAATTACATTAAAAAAAATATATGTTTGCTCTATTCTCCTTCAAATGGATATCGAGTTCTTTCAGCTTATATATTTACCAGTGTTTTGTTAATGCCAACAAGATAGTTAATTTTTTTTTCGAATGTTCAAAATTTAAGGTACTTTAGAGAAAGAAAATTTAAAATATCGGCATTTACGCCCTGTCAGACCATTCCAGAATCAAACTTATATGATATTATTTACTGTTAAATTTTCCATAGGTTTAGCGAGATTAATCAAATTCGTTAGTGCCATTTTTGAGGAAATCGTATAAAGGCGCAAAATGCATGGTGTAAAGTGGCACTTTTGGTGCCACGCCGATTTCGATAAAAATGTTGCTTTAACATGTCAGGCATACACGATCTTAAAATATGAAGTTTCATTGTTATACAATCTATCGTTTTTTAGCAAGACTTAACAAACACGGACACACACACAGAACTTCTTGCAGAACTTCGTCTTATGGACTCAGGGGATCCTAAAAGGTGGAATTCAAAAATCTTCACGATCACAATATTTTCCCTTGCTATATATTTTCATAGATAGGTAAATGAAAAGTAATAAATTGGTCAATAAATCAAAGTAGGTTTAGTTTGTTTATTATTTTAAAAAGAAACATACGTGATGGAACTTTGTCCACGACATATAGTAGCTCCAATGCCTTTGGGTGATAACAGATATCATTGTAAAAGTTTTTTTATTACTCCAAATTATTTAATATTTCATATTTCTAATAAACTATATATAATACATTTTAAAAGCTTAATTGAGCTCTAGGAGAATTTTATTTAGTTCCCAGTGAAACATCTATTTTCATTAAATAATTTAAAAGTAGAAATAATATCAACAATGTTAGTTTTATAGATTCATAATAAGTTTTCATTTATTTTTATACCTAACGTACGATATTCTTTGTTAAATCTTATACTACACCGTACGGTGGCAACTCTGAATTAGCATAAACCTCCCTCATCACAACATTACAGATACATTAACATACGTAATGTGTTTATAGGATTATGAAAAAGTTTACATTAAACAATTTGTAAGACTTATTGTATTGCATATAAACTTTTCTGAAATCTTGAGGTTTCCAACGGTATATGTAATACGCCTAACTGATTATATTTATTATGACTTGATTCAGAATATTTTAATATTTCCTCCTAAAAAAAAAAATAAATAAATGGAAAGGTATTTTACTTATAAACCTTCAGGAAATAATGTCGAATTAATAGGAATAACCTTATGGGAATCCGTCCAGTGTTTCCTAATTCTAACCAGTCTTAAGTACTATGACAGTTGATCAGGAGTAAGTAAGAAATTGTTTAAGGATACGGTGGGGCAGGAGGTCATAGGTTTACGAAATAAAGTGAAGGTGATTTAATAGGATTTATTTTAATTTTCCTTTATAATTTTAATACGTAGAGATACATATGGTTTAGCCATATGCTTCAGTCGGTGGATTAAAATTAAAATATTTTTGTGCACTTTAAAAATTAGGTTTTTAAATTATTTTTCTGAGAGTACTATCCTCAGGTTCTTTATAAAAATGTTCTTAACGGTGGTAATAGATTTTTAACAATTGGAATGATAAGAATTTCGCATAAACCAAGAATCGCGACACGATTTTAAATGTATAGAAATTACGAGAAATCATCTATCTTATATAATAATGAGAGTACATTATTATCAATGATAAACAAATTAAAATGTATGATCATTTTATTATAATAGTTCTAATAATAATATTTATTTATTTCTCCTTGAATGACAATAATTAATAAACACATAGTAAATTAAAAACAATTGAAAGCCTGTATAACAAGTCTAGTTAATTAATTACTATATTAAAAACTCCTTGAATTATGAAAAAACATGGCGCAGACGACTGTATTTTAGTAGGATGTGACGTAAATCCTTTTTCTCAGAGTTTTTTGGGTCCCTTAAGCCTTAAGCTTCCGTTTCCTTTTTAGAATTTTAAAGGTAATATGAAGCGAAGCAAAAGCAAGATGGAAAAAAAAAAATGATATGTAAATGTAAAGTTTAGTAACTAGTTGAGTCAACTAAAATATATTATAGAAAATCAAATATAAGGAGGAGGAGGAAATTCCAATTTGGATCTGCTGCTCAACTTCGCTGAGTTGCTACAGTACACAGCATACCGCATCAATCCCGAAGACAATCTTAAAGAAGAAACAAGATAGAGAGAGATTCCGCCAAATAGGAAATACATATATTTTACTAATTTTGAAATCGGTCATGGACATCTGAGAATCCCGACTAGCCTCAATATATATGGTGATGCAGGATTCCCAGTGAGTCCAAGATTATGGTCTCCGCCATGCTTTGCATCTCATTTTTTCCGAGTCCATATTTCTCTAAAAATAATCCAGTGGCTACTGGGATGGTCCCTCTGCTTCCGAACCGAAAGTCCCACGACTTTAAATTCCCTTTCACCGAACTCCTCACGAAATTTTTCCCTCAGGTATGGAATACATTTTGTATAAATGTTCACTTTCTCTTCTTGAATCCTCTTGCCTTGTTCCTGGTCATTTGTTTCATATCTGATAGTGGGGTCCACTATCAGTGCTTCATTTTTTGTGGCATTAAATGCCAAGATATCCACAAATCTTGTCGACCCATCTGTATCAAGGCAAAAGACTTCCTGAAAACATTTATACTTTCTCACTTCCAAAAGTTCTGATATTTCTTTCTTTATGCGGTTGTGCCGGCGGGTAACGAGAAGCATGTTATGTGGACATTTTCCCAACACATGTGAAGGGGTTTCTAACTCTCGACCGCATCTGCGGCAGAGGGGTCCAACAGCCTCGTTACCCTGGCATCTCGATCCAGGGACTCCACGAAGTGGTGCGTAGTTTATGTTCAATTTGAGTGCGTTTGTCCACTCTGATCCTGTTAACATTTGTCGATCGAACATAAACCTGTTTACGCTCGGGTTGGCTTTAAAATGTACCACGCCTACACCCTGCCACTTGCACTGGCTCCACTCCTCAAAAGACTTTTCCCTCAAGAACTGCCTCACTCTCTTTACCGTGAGAGGGGCCTCTATAGCATTTCCCTCAATTCGCAGTAGTTCGGTGCACTCGCGGATCTCCTCCGTTAAGTTGAAGATATTTTGAAACAGGGCGTCTGTTACTCCGGCCAATCTTTGAGAAATCGCCCAATGCTGAAGAGGAGCTTCCCATTGACAACGCAGAAGCCCAAGACCCTATATCGTCGCGGCGAGTACAGCATAGAAGAGCAGGAGTTGGCTGGCAATCCTATGATAGCCTTTATACATCTTCGAATTATGACGTCGATTGCCTCTAACAAAGATGGGCGCAGTTTTGTTAGTGGTGCAGTCTGCAGCGGGTATATCACGGAAGGAAAAACATATCTATTTACAATGTTTATTTTTTGGTCAGGCTTTAGGAGATTAGAATTTACAAGCTTTTCCATATCTCGATTCAGCCTACCGACGGATTCCTCATCAAATTCTAATTCCCCCGAAAATCTACAACCCAGGTATTTGATGAAATCTTTATCTTGAATAGAATGGATTTCCTCTCCCGTATCCAAACAAAACTTTGACCCAACCAACTTTCCATTTTTCAAGATTATACCTGTGCTTTTGTTTGCATTAACAGATAATCCTATCTCTCCAAGTATTCTACGGACGCAGTTGATGGCTCTCTCTCCAGATTCCACATTGTGACAGGTCACGGCTTGATCATCCGCAAAACCTGTGAGTAAAACAGAGTCGTGGTTTGGAAGTAATTTGTATCCATACTCATTAGCTACCTTTGGATCACAGAGCTCGGTGTATAGAGAATCTATACTTAGATTAAACAGCGCCGGTGAAAGTGGCCCACCCTGAGGTACTCCTCTCAAAACATGGATACCGTTTGTTTTATTGATCCCAAGATTGATCTTTATCGTGTTTTTACACAATAGGCCCTCAATCGCTTTTCTTAAGTCGCTCGAAACTCCTCTCGACTCCAAAGATCTCAAGATATGGCCGTGTCCGATGTTATCAAATGCTCCAGTCACATCTAAGAACGCGACTGCCGCGTCTTCTTGTTTATTTTTTGCATCCCTGAGAATAGCATCAATTATTCTGGCATTGACTTGACACCCCGGTTGGCCAATAATGAAACCTCTCTGGCTTGGGTGAAATGAAATTTGCTTTCGAAGCTCGAAGTCAGAACCTTTTCAACGATACGCCTCACGATGGGATAAATTGTAATCGGTCTCCAAGAGGATATTTCCTTGCTATCCCCTTTTCCTTTATAAATTAGAACTGTTCGTCCACAGCGGAGAATTTCGGGGACGTGTCCGAATTTCAGGATTATTTCTACTATTGTCTTCATTATATGTGCGATTCCTATTTTTTTAATTGTTCTTATAAGAACTCCATCTGGACCGGCTGATGTGTCCAAAGATATATTTTTTATTACCCTGTGCACTGTTTTCAAATCAATTGATTGCACGTTAGGAATACCTGGTGATGAAGGGTAGTCTTCTTTTTCGTTATCATTTTTTATCTCAAAAAGTGATTTGAAATGATCCTCAACCTTCTCAATGGCGATGGGACACTGCTTTGGGCGATTTTCATTCATTACACTCTGAACCACTTTCTTCCTGCAGTTGTAGTATTTGTACTGGGCCAGGTCGTATTCGTATTGTTCACGCCTCCTTTCCCTTGCGGCCTTGTTGGATCTTTGAGGATTGCTAGCCTTTCGTTCACCCTTCCCCCCCATCGCAAGCTTTTTCGTTTTACGCATTTGGTAAAAACGTACTGCTGGATGTTTTGGACCTGGGAGAGTTTTATTCGCTTCTCTTAGAAAACAATGAAAGTCCCTCATGTTTTTATCAAAATTTTCAGAATTGAAAGGAGCCTTAAGCAGATCTTTAAATGTGTCCGCCCACTTTTTAACATCTAACCCAATGTTGTTCTCAGTTGAGCTTTCGACCTTTTCACCTTCATTCTTCCTTTCTATCCTTCCCAACTTAATCCTATTCGCTTCTATCGGGTGCTTCTTTGATGTATGAATTACAAGCCCACGATTACTCTTAAATGATTGATGGCAAATCGAACAAATGTGGCAAGAGTTATCTTTTGTTAAACATTGCTGTTTAGGATCCAAATCTTCATCATTTTTATGTGAGCCCTCTTGAATACAATTTTCTGAGCTACGATTACCGTCATTGTCTTTTTCATGTGACTCCATAATCACTGTCGGGTCTCGTATGAAAAGCTCACTGTCGATCACAGTTTTTCCAGAAAAAATGCCGGTATTCTCCTCCCATTCAACGGACACAATTCGGTAGTTATTCTTATCACTCTTTTCTATATTAGTAATAAAGGCCTCTTGAGCAACCCGCATGTTCTTCGAATCCATACTTGCTGGCCAACATCTATATTTTTCCCAGTTCCGGATATATCTTCCATTTTGTTATTTAGGACTAGTTCAACAACTTAGTACCCAATATATAACATCAATAGTGGCAAAATTTAGAATTACTCCTCTATCTCTACAAAAAGCGAAAAAAAAGAAAGAAGACAAAAAAAAATGACCGCTTTTATATAGCCATTCCATTAGGAAATTCAAAAGATCATAACATTATTCATATCTATAAAATTACTTGCTCAAACATTGATAAAGGCTAAAAAACATAAATGGTAAAACGTAGAATTATTAGAACAAAATATGCAATTAATATTAGGTAAGTAGTTCAAAATAACTCACAGGTCAATGACTAAGATATAAATAGGTAAAAGTATATAAATACATCAAGAGTTTATGATTACAATAAGATTAAAAAAAACACAAAAAAAAAACACAATATTATCACTAAAATGCTAAGCAAATATATTTAATTAGGTCTAAAATATAGTAAGATGTTGAAAAAAGATCATAACATTATTTATATCTATAAAATTATTTCTTCAAACATTTATATAGGCTAAGAAAAAAAACATAGTTAAATGCTAAAATTATTAGAGAAAAAAAACATGCAATTAAAATTAGTAAATAGTTTAAAATATAGCTTCTCGATTATTAGTTGTTATAAATAAGTAAAAGTGCATTAAAATAATTAAAATAATAATAATTATAATTTAAAAAATATATATAGATAGTTAAGCGTTAAAATCATTATAGAAAAACATGCAATCAATATTAGGTAAACAGTTTAAAACAACTTATATATTAATAACTAAGATATATATAGGCATATAAATATAAATATGCCAAGATGTTATGACTAAAATAATATTTAAAAAAAAAACCCACAATATTATCACGTAAAAGACTAAGAAAACATATTAGGTCTAAAATATAGTAAGACGTCAAAAAACATAAATCATAGCATGATTCATAGTTATAAAATTATTTGCTCTAACATTTCTAAAGGCTAAAAAAACAAAACAAAAAAAAAAAAAAAAAACATAGTTAAATGCTAAAATTATTGAGAAAAAACATGCAATTAAAATTAGTAAATAGTTTAAAATATAGCTTATCGATTATTATTTGTTATAAATAACTAAAAGCATATTGTTATAATTACATCAACAGTATATGAATATAATAGGATTAAAAAAACTACATAATCACGTAGAAAGTCTAAGAAAATATATTAAGTTTAAAGTATACTTAGAAGATATTCATATCATATGGCATCCTTTTATATAGAAATCATGCCTACGTGATTCATGTATTAATTGACTTGATCATTAATGCAAGGATAAATAAAACATTAGAAAATAAATAGAAATTTAAAGAACGTCCACATTCTAAAATAACTTGACATAATAACAAACAACCGGGTCATTACCCGTTTATGCCATTGATAAAAGTGAACATTAATAATGAAATAAAAGTATAAACAAAGGGCTTAGCTGAGTACGGCGACTTGGAGATGGTGGGGATGGACCTGTCTCAACCTCCACCTGATAAGAGAGCGCCTCTCGGGATCTGAAGCCCAACTTGCCGCTCTTCGTGTGGCCAAGTTCGCGCTCCGAATTTGTTCAAATTTTACACATACGCACTAAAACTGTACATTAACTCGTATGTAAATTTCGAAGCCGATAGGACTCTTATTATAAAAGTTCTATATGATCGATATGGAGACGATGTGACTCCGCCGGCGGACCCAGCTGAACTCCAATTATTATTATGTATAATTAAAATTTTATAAATATATAATTTATATAATATCTCCTTTATACTCATATTTTCTTAACTTTTTTTTTTTTACGACCCCCCCCCCCCGAACCTTTTCTTACTTTATATTAAGATATTGTTCCATTTTATGATTTTTGATACACTCGAAAATCTGGAACGGGTCCCTTAATAAGAACAGATTTGTAAAGTTTATAATAGGGGTACTCACTACATTTGCTATAGCATGCTATTTGTGTTGTTTTGCTAAACCCGTCGAGTTTCTACAGTTATTTCCTGTATAAAATTGATGGGTTTAGCACAATAGCACAAATAGCAAACGTAGTGATTACCCCTAATATACATGTCTACATGATATAATGAACATAACAGACACAATGAACAAATAAGATAACATTTAGCTTTCCAACGATATATCATACATTTATATTACTATTCTTATGTTTATTTAAAAGTTACCTAAAAATATGTTTGCTGTTTTCTCCTTTAGTTACTTATTAAGTTCACTAAACTTGTATATTCAGCCATTATTTAACAATGAGAATCAATAACATTAAAGGTACTTTAGAGGAAGAAAACATATATTAAAATATCGACCTACAAGCCCTATCAGACTATTTTAATCAGAATAAAAACCTACATGATATTAAAGCCCATTTTAAATATTACACTAAAACAACGAGTTCAGTCAAAATGGTCAAAGATGTTTTTGAGAAAATCGTAAGAAGGTGCAAAAGTATGGGTGTCATAAATATGAAATTTCAGTTTCGTACGACTTTTCGATTTTGTACAGGACTTATTACACACACCCAAAAACATTGAGCTTTTGGCTAATTGATCTTTCGACTCAAGGGATCCTAAAAGATGTATTTCTATTGACGATTGGAATTCGAAAATTTTTTCTTTACCTTACAATATATTTCATACATAGGTAAGTGAAAGTAAAAACATATTATGCATATTACAATTATTTAAAAAAAAACAACTTATTATTCATGATTTACTAACTTAAAAAAATACATTTAAGTTGCGTATTTCATTGTGTTTTAAAAGGTTTTGTTTTCAAGTCGCATCGATAAAAATTAAATTCCTTAGTTTAAATTGTAATTTTCAAACTTTCAAGGCTAGACAATATTTCACTTATAAAATACACTTTTTTCATTGTATACGATAATTTTAAATAAATTTCAATTTCTTCAGAAAAAAAATGGTGTAGAAATTATTATTTTATAATAATATCCAAGATATTTGATCATTTTAAAACTTAGTAATTTTTTATTTAGTTTATTACATTTGTCAACGTTTCATGTCCATTTATTTATTTTGTCTATTCTAATCTGAAACAATATTATATGATACTACACTGAATACATGGTATAGGCATGATTTATTTAAAGAAAGTTAGATAAAACAAAACGTTTGTGGCAAGGAAATCGCAGAGAGAACCGGATTACAAATCTCATTTAAAAAAAAAAACTAAACTAATGACAAGCGACACCTTAGGAAGGAAGTTTGTGGATAAAAAATATGGAAAAATAATTCAAATATTTGGGATAAAATATCAACTGCAAACGGGTTGGACAAAATTCGCGATGAAATTAAGAGAAAATAAAATGTTTAGTGCACTGGCAAGGACGAGACGAACTTATAATAAAAAATGTATATCTTGGAACTGTAAATTCAGACATTACTGAACAGTAATAAAACCGGAAGCCGCTATACGCAGCGGAACCGCTAACCTTGGGGAAGAGACAACTGGAAGACTTGGAAACAAGCGAGAGAAAAATCTTAAAGGAAATTATGAGACCAGACGAGAACAGTGAATGACAGTACAGACTAAGAAGATGGAAGGAAACAGTATGGTTAAAAATTTAGTCTACAAACTGTTCGAAATGAAAACTGCTATAACTTGGGTTAAGGAAGAAAAAGAAGATCTTGAACGAGTTGAAATCAGAATTGAAGAAATAACGAACAGCAAAATATTTGGAGAAAAAGTCGTGAATGCTTGTGTCCAAGTCGAACACAAGAACGTAAGAACAGAAACCAAGTGGACGGAAGAACAAAAACAGCGGTTTTCTGAACAGATGAAGGCTTCTTGGGAAAAGAGAATAGAGAGAGAAGTACTAGAATGTCTTTGGTTCTGTCTGCCCTGTCCCTGGTTCCTCTTCCAGATTGTATATATGTTTAACAGGTCGGTGTAAAAACTGACATGTTTTGTACACAAAATTTATTGAACAAATAAGTTGACAAATAAAAAGAACGTATTTACAAACACAGAACAGGTTATAACCTCCATCATTCTTATTAACCACTTTAACACATGTTTTTTATTATTTTTAACACATGTTTTTTACGTTACAAGACAAATTTACAGAGGCTGAAATAACCGACCTGTTAAAAATCTATAAAAATAACTATATCATCTATTTATTACTAATGAAAAACGTATAAATATATAATTTGAACGAATAAGAAATCCAACTAAAAGAGAAAAGACCAAAAACATTCTTTTGTACAATTTCGGTGTTTTTGAACATAAATCAGTAATATAGATGTATAATAAACCGTTGGAAAGCTAAAGATTTTAGAAAATATTATCTTATACACAAAATTTATTGAACAAATAAGTTGACAAATAAAAAGAACGTATTTACAAACACAGAATAGGTTATAACCTCCATCATTCTTATTAACCACTTTAACACATGTTTTTTATTATTAAACATTTTTCAAGATCGATTATTTCTGCCTCTGTAAATTTGTCTTGTAACGAAGAGGGGGGCTCTTCTGCTACATATGTATGAGTGTGTTAAAGATTTTTTTATTTGTATATCGCACTAATTTCTCATACTATATATTTTATAGTTAGATAAGTGAGAATAAAAGCCATCCCAATACGGAGATTCAAGATCACATATAAAATTTACTCCATTTTAATACAATAAAATTCGTACGATTTTTTTTCCTTGATAATAATAACAAAAACCTTTCGACTTGAATGAATCTAGGGCGTTTAAGTTATTCTAAATTGCGTAGCGATACTGACTCAGGGAGATGAAATGCTCTGCCATTCTGAGATTTATGCAAAAGGCATTAATTTATCTAACTTGGTGGGGGGGCAACGCCCCGACGTTACAATCCAGGCTGATCACATCAAAAGCGACAAAGTGAGCCCTGCCTTCATTGTTTAGAGAGGGAGGGGCTGCAACTTCTCACTGGGGGAAAATACAGATTAGGTCCATTCTGCTCCAATAATCAACGGAACCATTTAACGTTTATTACTACCTTCTTAAATTCCATCTTTCTTCAAATCACTCTTCGCAATCACCATCTTGCTGTAATTTCTTTGATTGTTTCCCCTAACTGCCAGTTTGATTGAAATCAACTTTTTTTTTTTTTTAATGATGAAATAATTGAGACGTTGAGTTCCAAAAGGTACTATATCCACTTTACCGATTTTGAATAATAATTGTTTATTTATTCTGGGACGAGTCCCTTAAGAATAATATTACAGGAAATAAACAATGGTTTTAAGACTATAGTCTTAGAGTAAAATAATTGACAACTGAATTCAATTAATAAAATAAAAAAATAAGATAAATCAAAAGACACTTCTAATAAAAATGTACAAACAGAAAGAAAATATATACATACATATGAAGACATAGATAGTGTCAACGCATGGGC
The DNA here is from genome assembly GCA_023052935.1 of Piezodorus guildinii. NCBI lineage: Eukaryota > Metazoa > Arthropoda > Insecta > Hemiptera > Pentatomidae > Piezodorus > Piezodorus guildinii. Next base: position 46,527,177 of record CM041295.1, read on the forward strand.
ATTAAAGAATGATTTAAGATTAAATGTTGATAAGACTAAAGGCATAATCATAGGTTCTAAAAAACTCGTTAATTCCCTCCCTTATTATCCCTTACTGTACCTTAACGGACTACCTATCCATTTTCATAATACCGTAAGAAATCTTGGTGTCGTCTTCGACCAAAACCTTTCATGGACTAACCATTAGGGGTGGGCATAATCGAATGACGATTATCGGATTATTCGATTTTTTCAATCATTCGAATTAATCGATTATCGGATTAATTGGATTGGAGAAACGAGTGGTCATTCGAACTGAATTGTTTAACGATAATCGAGGGATTATAAGGAGCTCGGATAATCGAATGACTTTTTATTTTTTTGTTTTTTTTTCTTCATCACATAAATCATATACATATTCTACCTAGGCTCAGCCATCATAGAGACGGGAATCGTGGCATATTGTCTCTCAGAATGCATATTAATCATTCGATCATTCGATTATGGTATCATTCGATTATTTAAATCATCGAAGTCCGATCATCCGATTATGACGATTATTCGATTATGCCCACCCCTACTAACCATGTTTCCAATATCATTCGCAATACAATCGCTTCTCTTAAACTCTTTTCAAGATTGCGTGCTGCACTACCGTTCAAATTTCGTCTGCTCCTTGTTTCTTCTCTCGTCTTCCTATGGCTGCCTAGTTTTTGGTGGATTGTCTGGTGGACTTGAGATGAGGCTGGAAAGGCTAATGAAATGTTTTATTAGATTCATCTTCGGAGTCCCCAGACGCTCCAGCGTCTCCTACAGGTATGCCGCGTTGTAGTGGCTCAATCCAGTTTCTCGCCAACAGTATTTCCTGGGAGTATTTCCATTCCGCACTTTCCATACCCAAAGTCCATCCTACATTCTTGACCTACTCATCCCTTGTTCATCAGCACACTCGTTTAACTCAAGATCCCAACCCACTAACCTCTATTTTCCTTCTCATAGAACATCATCCTATAAAAAATCCTTTAGCTTGCGTGCCACCTCACTTTGGAATTCCATACCTACCTCCATACGCAAAGCATCTTCCTTAACCTCGTTTAAAAACAAATTATTCCATCATCTCTTCAGTAATCAGTCTTCCGAATAATTGTATAAAAAATTAAGAATAATAATCATATTTCAAGTTAACAATAACTTTTTTTTCTATGATTTTGCGATATTAGTGTGAGGTTCAATCATAGTATCTCTGTATGCACTTGTTTTCAGTATTATATAGTCATACATGAATGTTCTATTGTCGTCGTATTTACTACAATATAAATAATGCAAGTTGTAGTCATATGTCGTTCAAGTATTAGTATTTATATTTTTATAAATAATATAAGTATAACCTAATGTTTTTTATTTTTAAGCCAGACATAATACTCACTTTTATACTTTTTTGTTATTCTTAGGGGACAGAATTTTTCTTCTCCTTCTTCTTCTTCTACATACATACACATATACATACACATATGTGTGTTAAAAAGTGAACAAATAATAATATATAATAAAAAATATAATAACATTATAAAGAAAAATTAAAAATATACAGTATAACAGTGAAATTATGAATCGGCAAAATGTTTTACTCACGGTTGTGATTCGGGAAAGGAGAGAAAACTTGTATAGTTCTTGAAATTAATCAAAATTGGACGATTTTAGTTGAATTACTGATTCAAATTTTAATTAATCGCAGTTCAACTCTGAGTAAAAAAAAAAAGAAGTAGAGAAATCATTCTAAAAAAATATAAATAAAAAAAAAAGTTGTAAAGCCTAGATACCTTCGTTAAGGGAAAATACTACGATCGTGAAAATTTTCTAATTACAATTTTCGACGGATATACACGTTATAGGGTCCCCTGAGTCAAAATGACCTAATCCTGAAAAAGGCTAATAAGAAAATCTATGTGTGTGGTAAGTTTAGCGCAAAAGCGATAGTTGTACGAAACTGAAATTTTATATTAAGGGCAACTATACGCCCGGGATGTTACAGCATCTTTCACATTGAAATCGGCTAGCCATAAAAGTCAGTTTAAGCCATTTTGCACTCTCTTACGATTTTCTCAAAAACAGCTCTAAAAATTTTGATTTAACTTGCTTTGTTGATGTAAAATTTAATGGCTTTTAATATCATGAAGTTTTAATTCTGATTGAAATAGTCTGACAGAGCTTAAATGCCGATATTTTAAATTTTCTTTTTCTAAACTACCTATAATTTTGTACATTCCAAAAAGTTAACCATACCTTCTTAATGACATTGATGAAGGACGGCTAAATATATAAGTTGGTCGAATTTGATGACCAACTAAAGGATAAAAGAGCAGAAATATTTTTTAAGTAATTTTATGTTTTTTATATAATAAGAACACTAATATAGACGTTTAATATACCGTTGGAAAGAGAAAGATTTTAGAACAAATATTATCTCATAAATAAAGTTGTAAAAGGTAATATAAAGTGACGGATAGGAAATAAAAATATTACTGGTTAACAATTTAATATAGTTATAGTATTTAATTTAAATCATAGGTTTCGAATGAAAATGAATGCACGATTTGTCAAAATCAACTTAATATTTTTCATTCAAATCTTTTTAAAATTGAAGTATATTTAATAGTTTTTAAATAGATTTTAACATTCAAGGTAAGTGAATGTCTTGTGTTGCCCGCACCAGGTTTTTTTATTATTAAACCATTGTAAAGAAAGAAAGAATAGTTAATTCTATTCTGGGACCTCCTTTCCCCTAAGAATAACTGTCAAATACAAAAAATGAGTCTTGTATCTGGTATAAAACATTACAGAAACAAACTTAAGGTCATACTATAACAATACATATGTTATTTATAAAAGTAGTAAACACGATTACTTATAGGACATACAACTGCTACTTACATTATTTATTAAGAAGTGAATACAACGATAATAGTACATATGTGTTTATATAATATTAAACATATGTGCATGCAGAGATATTTTAATTGTACTTCTCACTAATATCATAAAATCATATAGAAAAAAATTGTTTACATATTTGTAGTGATCCTCATTTTAGAGAGAAGTATGGCTATTTTTCTAAATTTTGTATACTTATATAATTTTTAGTATTGATTGATGAGGAGATGAAGGAACAATTTGTTTTTAAATGAGATTGAAGAAGATGTTTTGCGTATAGAGGTAGGTATGGAATTTCAAAGTGAAGTGGCACTCAAAGCAAAGAATTTTTTAAAGGTTGATGTTCGATGAGAAGGAAAATAGAGGTTAGTGGGCTGGGATCTTGTGTTAAACGAATGTACCGATGAAGAAGGGATGAGTAGTTCAAGAATGTAGGGTGGATTTTTGGTATTGAAAGTGCGAAATAGGAATACTCCCAGGAAATACTGTCGCAGAGAAATTGGATGAGCCACTTTAACTCGGCATACCTGTCGGAGACGCTGGAGCGCCTGGAGACTGCGAAGATGAATCTAATGAAACATTTCATAAGCCTTGTTTTATTTGATTTTGAGAATTTACGTGATTCTTTTTTTTTATTAAGCTCTAAAGTTGATTTTTAATTGTGATGCCAAATCATTTCACTTTTCCTATAACTTTTTAACAATATAATATGAATATATTACTTTTTGGAATGAAACGTGGATATAGTACTTTTTGTAAATAATTAAAAAGGATATTGTAGTATTTAGAAGAATATAAGTTGGTATCAGTCTCAATAACCTTTTTCATACAACATTGTCGATAAATAACGTCTTTATTTATTCATAATGGTAGCTCAACAACAGGCGAGTTGCCCAATAATAGGTGGTCATATTACAAACATAGTATTTACATTATAATATTATGGAAATACTGGTATACAAAAAAAAACTATAATTAAATACATTAGAAATAAATAAATTGAAGTTAAAATAAAAATAAATGAATTACTTCATTTATTAACAAAATCAAAATATAATAAAATACAGTAACGGGATCAAGGAAAATAAAGCGATTAATTCATTCATAAATAAACGAAAATATATCAAAATACAAATACTGAATAAAGAAAAAACATTCAATTACTTCATATATAAACAAAAAGCAAATATAATTAAAAACAGTTACTGACTAATCATAAAGAAAACAGTTACGTTATATTATAATTATAATGTTAATTACTAAGTTATGTATATTTCCTTATTCTCCCTCTGAGAAATATCTTTCCTTTTTAGTTAATTACATTTGATTATTTATTCTTCATAAAGAGAGCGAATATTCAAAGGACCTTTTATTTATTTGTGGCTCTATAATAAGAAAATGTGTAATTATGAAGTTTGTCTAGCACTTCATTTACTATTTCTGTGAATTTAGAAAATATATTTACATTATTAAGTATCTGTAAACAGTCTTTGACTGTAGAGACTGACAAATAAATAGCTTTTAAGCTTTTATTTTACATGTTTCAATAAAAAATTCTATTAGATAGGATCAGGCACGTTTTTTTTTTTTTTTTTTTTATAATACCTATTTAGCAAGGTCGGGCTATACTAATTCTAACCTTTTTCAGAATCAAATACCATTGAAATGTGAATTTCTGAATATTTTTAAATCAAATTTATGTGCCTCCAAGAAGAAATACAATGAAAAACATTAATTTAATTAATAACCAACAATAGCAAAAGCGACAAACCTACAAAACTAGGGGAGCACGTGGCTGAGTGGCTAGCGCGCTTGTCTTTCTTGCTATAGGTTGTGAGTTTGAATCCCAGTTCCGGCGGGGCTTTTATAAGGATATAATTAATTGGGGATTCACTCACAGCCTCACTCACGGGTATGCGAGATCCGTCAGCCAAATGGTGACCACTCACAAAATTAGGCGGAGGGAGTGATGACCCTACCACAACGACATGCATTGAAAAACGTGAATGCTATCTTCTGGGAGATTACACCACGAGGCCCAGGGCTTACACGGCCTGTCGCGCCACTGAAAGAAGAATAATAACAAAAGAAACGTAACTAAGTTTTTAAAATAATAATATAATAATAGGCTTAGCGAACCCGAAGGTTCGATGCCGATACCACCGAATTCCGCCTACACAGACTCGTCCAATGTTCACTGTTCAAGCCCAAGCCCCTGAGATCAGCCTTAACGCAAACCTCCCATCGACGCTTTCGGACGCCTACCAGTCGGATCAGCGAATACCAACTTTCTGGAAATCCGTTCCTCACCGAGCCCAACTTTACTCGCCCATTGGAGTCTCCCCAATGCTATCAACTCAGTTATATTCACATGATACAAGTTCCGCAATTCCGCGTTGTGCAACCTTCTAAACTTCCCAGTTAAAGCTTTTTAAAACAATCTAAAAACTTATTACTAGGTTAAAACCATTGATGAAAATAACAGTGGTGATTCAAGATGTGCCAAATGAATCAATAAGCGTGCACAAAATAAGGCAAATGAAAATGGTAATATATTACGGGGTTAGGTGCTTCTGCCCATAGTACGTTTCGGAAGAAAATGTTGTTAGTACCTTTTAAAATGAACTTTAATTTTCAAATACTTTTTTAAAGGATTTTTATATGTTTTAGATAAAATCTGATGCGGATTTAGATAAAAATAAACCATTAAAATACAAATATGTCAAAATATGAAATTCGATAAAAATGTCCTTTAGTAACTTTTTGAAATAAACCTCTTAATTGTTGGCCGTAGATAGAAGAATATAAGAAGCTTGTAATCTCTGAATACAAGGTCTGGTATAGTGTTGATTCCATCCCCACCTGAGTAGTAAATATTTATTTAAGGGCGATGATGCTGCTTTGATTAGTAGGCGGTGATTGGAATAACGACCACTCCATACTCTTATTCCCATGCCTTACTAGTTTCACTTAAAGCTATCTGCTAAACGGGCTAGCACACACGCACACACATTTCTCTTATTTTCCCTTACTTTTACTATGATTGTGTGGTAAATAACGGAGTCTTGAAGGGTAGATTGAAACGAATCATTAATTGTTTTTTAAGATTAGTATTAGGTAACTCTAGATGGTCACATGTATCCTAACCCTATGATGAGTCAATGTAGCTATTTCCCTCGTTTCGAAGGCAATACTTCCTTGTTTTATTTCTCTATCAAATCGACGGCTCCCACCGCCCCTCTCATGTCTTCAGCCTCCTGCAATTTTAATCCACAACCAATACTCAAGAAACCAGATCCTGTCTTTCCGACCTTCCTGCAGAACCAAAAAATATTCTAATTTTTTTTATTCTGAGTCTTCCTTGTTAGCCCGGTCTAGGGATGGGCATAATCGAATGACGATTATCGGATCATTCGATTATTTCAATTATTGGAATTGATCGAATATCAGATTAATCGGTTCGGGGAAACTTTTCGAAATGAATTTTTTAATTATAATCGAGGATTAACTATAAGGAGTTGAGCCATCGAATGACCTTTTTCTTTCTTTTTTTTTTTTTTTTTTTTTTTTTCTCATCACATACATTTTATGCATATTTGCACGTAGGATCAGCCAGCCCAGCACATTAATCATTCGATTATTTAAATCATCGAAGTCCGATCATTCGATTGTGCCCACCCCTAGCCCGGACCACCGTTTTCTGGAATAATCTCAAAACAAACACCCGCCATGCTCCTTTCCAATGTCAATTTAAACCTCTCCTTTTTTAACACCTTGTTTCCCACTAATATAATAATATGTTAACTAATTTGAGTATAGCGATTAAAGTGAGGTGAAAAAAGTCTACACTTCTCTACACCAATTATAGTAAAGTAGATTTTAATTTCATTCGTATTCTTATTTTTATTTATTCTATTGTGTTTTTAATGTAATATTATATTAAGATATTATATTACTTTCTCTCTCTTTTGACCATTTAAAGATAATTGTATAAATTTATTGTAATCATTGATGCTTTTAGTTTTTTAATAGTATTTTTGTGTTCTTTGACCAGTAATGATTCTTATCTTTTTTATTCATTTATGTTATTCTTAAAGAACCTTATCCCGGAATTTTTTTTTTCATTCGTCCATTCATTCATATATATATATATATATATATATATATATATATATATATATATATATATATATATATATATATATGTACTTAATATACTAGCTGACACAGAAAATGTTGTTTTGTTCTGCCTATAAACTATTTATTGTAAATATTTTGTTCGTCAAATAAAAAATAACGAGTTTACTGAAGTGTGTTGAGTAATGAAGCACTGAACCCGAATATAAACAAAAAAGAAACACTAACCATTTATTTTTCAATATAATGTATTTCATTACCGTGACCGATATATTCATTGTTTGATCATTCTTAAAATTTGAATGTAACACACTTAACCTGTAAAAAATTTCACTTACTCAGGTTGTTAATATCAATCAAAAAATATTTAAACGAAGATCAAAAAAGCTTTAGCATTGCATTCAGTTTCGTTGGAAACATATTTTTAGATTAAAAAAAAATATATATAACAGTACGTTTTTTTTTTTTTTTTTTTGCAACAATCACCAAAGCTTATGCCTTATTTGCTACATTACATTACCTACAACTTTCTGTATACGATAACAACTTGACGATTTGGAGGCAGGGGACCCAAAAAGCGTATTTCCGTTGACAATTTTCACGATCGCAATGCTTTCCCTTACTATATATTTCGTGTGATAGTGAAAGTGAAATGTCATCAAACACTCAATGGAATTGCTTGAAATGTAGAAAGAATTTCTGAGTGACGAAAAAGGGTTAAAGTTAAGCGATTGCTATAAATAATAATTTCTACTGTTATATTATTTATTTCGAATTAGAGGTTTCACCGAAACAATATAAACTTTATTTCAATTTTTAGTTAATTACAAACTTGATTTCAAGAAGCGGGGTAATGAAAGTTATTTGTTTAATTCTACAATCAGGGCTTTCCCTAATATGATTAAATATTCTTCGAAAAAGAAAAGATATTTTCCTTTACATATCTTGACAATATGTTGTAAATAGTATTTTTTTTTTATTTATAGTAATTTACAACGGTATTAAAGAACACAGTAAGTAAATATGTGGATTGAAAAAAAAAGTCATAAAAAGGTCTTGAGAAAGAACAGTGGTAGCACTTCACTAACTACTTTAACTCAGTAGGTCCCCAGGCCAGCTTCTTTTCAGTCATCTTGGAGGGTTATCAGGGATATCTAAAGAAGATAAATTACGGACAAGTGGGTTTGTTTGGGCAGGGAGTTTAGAATGAAAAGATGAGTATCTATCACGGGTGTCTACAACAAATGGGATATCGAGGTCATTATGGAGGAGTTGATTTGTAAAAAAATAAGGTGCATTCAGGATTTTGGATTGTAAGGACTGGATGCGGGAAGAATCAGATGGTTTCGTAGAGCCCCAAAGCTCGATTCCATATGTCCTTAATAGGTCTGATAATAGTGATGTAAATGAGTCTTTTGTAATATACTGGAAGCTTTGAACGTTTGTCTAGTAAGTGTTGTAGTAATCGATATCTTCGAGTAGTTTCTTGTCGTTTCAGTCTTGTGTGAGGATTCCAAGTAAGGCGCTTGTCAAGATGGAGACCTAGGTAAAATTTAAAATAAAAAAAAACTACATTAACTACTTCAATTGACATTACAAAAACAAAAAATAAAAACGATACAAATTATTACACAGTGGTTTTTATTTCCAAATAAATATATTAAGGTATAACTGTTTATTTAGCTCATTTTTACATGCATGTTTTCTCTTTTATCAATAATAACCGGGTTATCAGGAAATCACATCTCTTATAAGTTGTTACTTGACCATGTAAGATTATATTTTTATTTTTTCTCCTTGTTCATCGCGGTGTCTTGATCTCGAAATTCTTTTTGATTTTTCTATATATTTAATAATAACCGTGTTTTGGAGAAATTACATCCCAATTTGTGTCATGAATATATGATTTTTTTTTTGGGGGGGAGGGGTGGGTTTATTGCTTTTTACCGGTTGTAAAACTCTAAACACACTTTCCTCTATCTCCAAAAACAACTGAGTTATGTGCGTATTTATGGGTAAAATTTCAATTTTTGTTTTCCTTTTTTTCTGTTTTTTTTAAATAATTATTTGGGGCTGTTTGGTTAAAAAACACTAAAAAAAAATTTCGCCATTTTAAAAATAACTAGATAATATCAACGACTAGGAGTCAGCATTATTGTTGCATGCACTATTATTTTTGTGGCGAATTTATAAAAAATTGTTCCAGTTGTTTCGGAGAAATGCCGCGTACGGCGCACAGTGGGCAATATGACCGATTTAGGTGGACAAAATTCTGAAACTTATCTATATTAAAACTTTGGGGTCCCAGATTACGGAAAAAAATATTTTAAACAATTATAAAAACTAATTAATTTTTTGACACGATTAGCGAGCGCACCGTGGTCAAACATCAAATTTATTTGCTAAAATCTAAAACTCCCCTATATTTTACGTTTGAAGTCCCAGAATACGGAGGAAAAAAAATACGAAAAATCGAATTATGACTAGAAGTTGCTAAAATCTGCTAATGGATGTATTTTATATGATTTAGGAAATTCTTGAAATTATAGATTGTAAATTTTTTGATTCGTAGTGTTGTGTATGAAAAAAATGATGTATCACCCAAAACGCCAAAATTCTTTGTAATATCTAAAGACTAGAAGGATTGGTAAAACAAATCCTTGGGGTAACTTGGAGGTTATATAGTTTTTCGTTATTGAATAAGGGCGTACATTTACAAATTGCTAAATCAACTCTACAGATGAGATTGCAATTTATATTCAATAACGAGTTTGGAAATATAATGTCTTACCTGTCTTAGCAATGTCCACTGTTAAATGAAAGCAAAAAGACTTTGGTCTAAATACACCTTGAACAGAATAAATGACCATCGAATAAAAATAATCCCACTGTTGGTTAATAGGCATTTGTGTGAACAGGAATGATTCATTCATTTACTATTTATTTGTAAACACGGTATCGTAGAAAATATTAGTATTAATGGTCTTGCCAACTAATAATAAAAAGGTGAAGCACTGGACAATTCCAAACTTTTTACTTGACTTTTGTCCAGCTAAAGGTTTTCTTTATTCGTTATTCTAGTTCTTAGGAGGGTTTTTTTTTTTTTTTTTTTTTTTTTTTTTTTTTTTTTTTTTTTTTTTTTTTTTTTTTTTTTTTTGGGTTTTTGTAGATTACAAAGGTTCATTATCGAAAATAATAAACAAAAAGTTTTTGAGTTTTTACTTTCCTATCTTTCTAACATATATACGTCAATTACTTCACCTAAAGCAATGCAGAGTTCTTACTAAATAACGTGATTTAGGACTTCCGCCAAGGAATCAAACGGTTTGAGAACAATATCACCAGAAGTTTAACTTTCCAATGCGTTCTGATGGAAAACTTTCCTTGTTATAGGGGTTGTTAAATTTTCCTTCTAAAAGCCATGTGAATGAAAAGCAATCAAGACAAGTGCTATCCTACACATTAATTTAATAGACAAGTGATTCTCCTTTCTCTATTAAGTAAAGTGTTCTTTATTCCTTTAGTTTTATCACTCCAAGATCACTCAATATATTTTTATTAACCCTGTATTGAAAATAAAAACCCTATAGAAACTTTTAATGAACGTTCTAACCTAAAATATCAATTTTTTATAATCTGGAGTGATATGATTGTATAATGAAACTAGCTGACCAAGCAAACGTTGTTCGGCTATATAAATTATTTCTAGTAATTATTTTAATCGTTAAATAAAAAATTACGAATGTATTGTAAGTTTTTGGGGTCGAGTTCTGCAACAGAAAGAGAGAGCTGTCTGTAGACAATGACTCGATAAAAAAAAAAAAAAAAAAATTATTTATCTTTTATTACCCCAATTCATTATATTTCATAAGTATTAATTATGAACCAGCATTGACATATACGATTAGAAAGCTAGAAGCTAGAAAAGAGTTTAGAAAAAATATTATCTTATTTCCAAATTTGAAAAAGGTAATGTAAAGTGAGGAATAGGGTCTAAACTTATTACAGATTATTATGCATTAAAATTTAATATTATTATATTATTTAATTTTAAATCATATGTTTCCGACGAAACTGTATAAACTTTTTATTTATATTACTTTTAAGCTTTTTCCAATGTTAAGTTTTTTAATAGCTCTGAAATATATTTTAAAAGTCGAGGTAAGTAAATGTCGTGTGTTGCCCGCACCATATTTTTGTTACACGAACGGCATTTAAATTAGTTATTTATTTTTCGTACAAAAATAAATTAAAGCGCGATTAAAAAAATGCGAGAATGGGGGAAAGGAGGTTAGAAATTAAGGGTTATAGATATTTAAAAAAAAAAAAAAAAAAAAAAAAGTGTACCTCTACAACCCATGAAGGGTCTTGGGTTCAGTCATTGTAGAGATTCGTACAGTTTCACGGAGGTACAAACTTTATAAAGGCTGAGTGTGCCCTAGGAGGGTCTCCATACCCCAAGATCGCTCCATGGATGAGATTACAGAATAAATAATTTTGCCTCAGCCCGGGTTCGAACCTGGGACACGGAGAACAGTATATGCATATATATAAAATTATCTTAACTAAACATAATCTTTTTTTTTTTTAATTTTTTATTCTGAACTAGAAGGTCTCGGGGCCATCTCCTTTTCAGACACCTCGGAGGATTGTCAGGAATTGAAGAGAATGAAAGGATCGAAACTAGAGGATTATGGTGGAAATGGAGTTTGTCATGAAAGGAATGATATCTAGTTCAGGCCAAATCAGCAACACATGAAACATTCAGTTTTTTATGGATTTATTTATTCGTAACAGAGTTTTAATGTTCAAAAAAACAAAAATCGCAAAAAAACATAAAAAAATATGTTTGCACTTTTCTTTTTTAGTTGTTTATCAAATTCATTTTACTTGCATATTTAGCAGTTATTTATAAATCCTTATAAGATGATGTGCCTGATTTTTTTAAATCAACAAAATTAAAGATACTTTAGAGGAAGAAAACGATACGACAAGAATTCGATGGTTTTGAAGAGCCCAAAAGCTCTACTCCGAAACATAATCTTAAAACTTTAAAGTCATTTTGTTATTATACTAAGGCCATTGTAATTTAATTATAGTAACAAAGGTAAGGTAATAGTTATCATGGACAGAACTAAATACAATGACAAAATTAACTTATTTTTAAGAGACCGATCGACATATAAACCATCTGTGACCCACTTTCTTACGACATGATTAAATTTAACCAACCTCGAGGAAAGCAAATTCATTAAACTTACTACGTTCAGAAACTTAATCTCCTACAATTAATTCCTTATCCCAATCTTTGTACGGCCTTCTCAAAATTCTTAAACCCGGCAACCCGCTCCGGCCTATCAATGCGACTTCCTCTAAACTCCTGAAATCATTCCTCTTCACCAATAACCTTCCTCTTAACTATATTCTAACATCATTCGATGTCAAAAATCTATTCACTAATATTCCCATCGATAAAGTTCTTCATCTGGTAGAAAACATTGGACCATTATTGAACACCACCTCTTGTGAATCTTCCTCCTGAAAATTTAAAAACGCCCGAAAAGGACTAATTTTACTATTTCAAAGAATATGCCCAATTTTCATATTTTAAGGACAGTTTGAATTATTTTTTTATTCTAAGTTAAAGACACCATTCTCGTTGAAAGGATGCTTAAAAATTGACATTTATAGTAACCAGGAAAATGGTAATGGAACCACCATTTTTTACTCGATTATCTTTTTAAAAGGATACAAATCGAAATAATTCACTGGTAATTAGGATTACCACACTAAAAAGGACACTTTTTAATATAGAAACTCTCTTCCCGATGCGAGAATCTGTCCGGAATAACATAATTTAACTGTCTATATTAGGGAGGGAGAGGTGGGTTACGCCCGAAAAGGACTAATTTTACTATTTAAAAGGATATGCCCGATTTTCATATTTTAAGGATTGGTTTAATTCTTTTATTAATTTTTTTTTATTCTATGTTAAAATATACTTAAAATCATTGGAACTTTGTTGTAAAACTCTATACCTCACCTTTCAGAACAAATTTTACAATCAGATCTCTAGACGTATTGGGAAACTGTCTCACCCCTGATCTCTCCAATATTTTGCTATTTTACCTCTTAGATACTACAACCTCAATTTATCTAAATGAAATTATGTTTATAAAAAAATACGTAGGAAAAAGAAAACGTGTGTTTTTCACACCTCTCTTAATTTGGTATAACGGATGCCTTAGAATATATTTTCTCATAGAGTACATTATTACTCTTTTATTACAATTTAACATGAATAAGAATACAGGCATTAAAATAAAGGCCTGGTAATGTTTCTTAAATAATTTTAATATTCCCATCATGTTAATGAGTTATAGTATTACTTGAATGTTCGACCCCTGACACTGCATGAAAGATTAAACCAGCAAGACAGATCAGAATTGCTGGTGAGTTACACAATATCAATGACCCTTTTTAGGGAATTACATGTAAGGAAGTTACTAAATTGATGTACATTGAAATGTACGATTCTAAAATATGAAATTTTAGTTACAGGTATATTTTCGGGCTGATTAATTTCTTTCATAAAAACTTGAATTATTTTATTAAATCAAAATTTGACGTCTCGGGATCTTCTCCCATCTTTAGAAATCTAGTTTATACCATTTTGAACTTTGATAGTTCCTTCAAACATTTTCACTGATGCACAAATTAAAAAAAGAAACTCAGTAAAAAACTAGTCAATTAGGTAAAAACATCAGATCTGAGCAGGATTTTGCTCAGATCTTTGTCCTCAACTGGATTAAAGATTAGACCTAGATTTATAACTTATATATGGTTATTGTTATTAAATAGAGTGACATTCTTAAAAACATTTTGTTATTAAATTAATTATTTATATTATATTTTAATTACATCAGAATAATGGTAACTTAAGTGTCTAGAGTCATTTTTGAAATTTACAGTGTTACCTATATTTTTATTGATGTATATAGCCTCTATAGTTTTTTTATTTTGTTTATTTTTGGCTATTTCTAAAATTGTTGGTCTATTGAGATCAAACTTATGCTTTAATTTTATGCGTCCAAACCATTAAATTCTTCTCGTATCCAATCCTTACAATCCAAAATCCTTCGTAAAATCCTTAACGCTCCTTACTTTGTCACGAATAAGCTCATCCATAAAGACCTTAATATCCCATATGTTACTGAATTAGCCAGAACCAGATATCAATCATTCCATGAAAAACTCTATTTCCACTCTAATCCACTAGTTTCTATACTATCATCCTCTTCGATTCCTGATAATCCTCCGAGGCGTCTGAAAAGAAGATGGCCCCGAGACCTTCTAGTTTAAAATATTTTTAGAGTGCTGCCGATGGGTGGCATCTCTTCATGTATTTCATGTCAGATTACCATATCCATCACATTTGCTTGTTGTATATAATTATACAGTTGTAAATATCAATAAATATGTTTAAATAAAAAATATTTTATGCGCTAATTTGACTTTATCATTGTATACTGTATATATTGTGTGAATGGGATCTTATATCACTATTACTAATGTTCATATAGAAACAAATTGTAATATATCTCAATAAATAAAAAAATATAAAAAAAATGTTATGCTATGCTGTGATAGTGCAGTTGTATTTATGTTTTAGCTGCTGTTACAATTACTATTATGTTGTTTAGTTCTAATACTGACTTTTTTGGATGATTTATTACAGTCCAAACAATTTTAGATGTATACAGCTTATCGTTTATACATCTAAAATCATACACACACAATGACCTTTTTGCAGTACTTGGTCAATTTCAGGGGACGCTAAAACGTGTATTTCCATTGAAAAAACGAATTCTAAAATGTTCACAATCCCAATATTTTCCTACACAATATATTTCTTGTATAGTTAGGTGAAATTAAAAAGATTATAATAATTAATAAATGACGCTAATAAAATAGCACGTTGGAATTGTGGACAATATTTCTATAACTTTGGATCTACGATTACTGCTCTCTTACGGCGATCAACAGTACTAGTTTGTGACTGGAAATATCCAACAGGTAGCGCCACGATCCTCATCTATTTTACATTGTTATATTTATTGTCTTGACCAAAAAATTATTTTGGGAGATAAACGTTATCAATTCGAGCTCATCTATATTAGAACTATTATTTATTAATTAATAATTCACTATATTATGTAACCAAGCATATTAAAATACTCAAAACACAATCCTCGAACCCTTCAGTGTAAAATTAACGAAACAAAAAGAAGATAACAATTTATAATTTGAAATAAATTTCAGGAAATTTGTTTCAAATTAGGAAGTATTTGTGTTTTTTACGTTGAAGTTAATATTCATATCATTTTATAGTTTATATGATTCTATTTTGTGCCATTAATTTGATGACTGGAGATTAATAAAATAAAATTAAACTTTTATTATTAAATAAAATATAAAGTGTTGTTGACGGCTAATATTCCTTGGTAAGTACACTTCAAGCCGGACTTCCTCAGGGTGGTGTTCTATTGCCAAAGTTATATAATTTCTATATTATTATATTCTATTATATATTATATCATTATTATTATAATGAGATGTTGATTACTAAGTTACTATATTCATTCTAGGAAATTTTATAGGAAATGACACTCTAGTCTCCCTTCAAAGCGAATAAATCATTCGTCTTTTACTAAAGATTTCCGTGGAGGAAGGCTTTTGATGAGTCTATAAGGAATTGTTTATACTGTAAATATTGTATGAATGTGATCTTACAGCACTATTATTGTTCTCATTGAGACAAATTATAATACTTCTGAATAAAAAAATAAAATAAAAAATAACATTAATTATTTAATCAATTTATCTGATTCTGTTAACAATAAAATGCAGATTTTTTTTTTTTTTTTACCATATTAATAACTAGAGACCGGATTTACATGATTTTTCACGTTCTATTAGCTTGCGTGTTTCAGCTTTAAACCCGGACATCTATACCGTGTCATTTATAAGGGAATAATATATTACAATTTTATATGGCACTAAATTTTACGTTTTGTCCTTTTTGGGCTAAATTGCACGTTTTAGTTTTATTGCATCCAATTGCATTTTTTGCACTGGAATACAATTTTTGGTAATGAAAAAACATATTCTAATAAATATTTAAAATTGTATGTTATCGTTTTAAATCTAGAATTAAATTGTTAATTAGGAAGATACAAAATTAACGGAAATATTAGGACTACTGACTTCAGGAAGTAAACATTTCCGTCTTATAAAGTGGATTGAAGCAAGGATTGAAACCAGTGGGTTAGAGTGGGAGTGGAGTTTTTCATGGAAGGATTGATACCTGGTTCCGGCCAAATCAGCAACATATGGGATTTTAAGGTCTTTGTGTATGAGTTTATTCGTGACAAAGTAAGGAGCATTAAGGATTTTGGATTGTAAGGATTGAATACGGGAAGAATTTAATGGTTTATTAGAGCCCCAGAGCTCAACTCCGTATAGGTCTTATGATGGTAATATAGATGAGCCTTTTGTAGATAAGTGGAAGGTCAGATCGGCTGTCCAGTAAGTGTTGAAGTAAGCGAAAGCGACAGGCAGTTTCTAGTCGTTTCAGTCATGTGTGCGGATTCCATGTTAAAATCAAATTAATTTAAACTAAAATTGTATGTTGACATAATTTATCTATTCTTTCCATTTCAATCTTGAAAATGGGTGAACGAACCCGAAACGTCGACAATATAAAGTATAAGTTGTTAACAGAATAAAAAATAATTGCAAGATAAAATGCTTAATTAAATATAAAAAACTAAATTTAACTTCCCCAAGTTTGAAAAATAGAAAGGAAATAACTACCTGTTACACTGATAAGTGTCAATTATAATGCCTTAACAATATTCAAAACTCAATTTTACTTGACATTGCCATTGATATTTATACAAAAAATGACCATTTATTATAACTATATCATATTTAGTTAAATAACTTAAGTTGCTCCAATAAAATATTCCTAAGCAGAATAGCTGATACAACTGGATTAGTCGTATCTGAATTGTTTTAGAATTTATAAAATACTGAATGGGATCCAAAGCTGAATAGAAATTCTCTAAATGTATTTACTTTCAGCTGCCTGACGCTGTTGCTTTAAACGAATGTGAAACAGGCCATGAATATTAAATGCTCTCGGGGTCAAAATGTTTCAGGTGGGATGTTTAATATCAAATACGTTAAAGAAACCGATTTGTCATCATTTAAACTTACTCTACTTACAGACAAACACGTATTAAGTAATTTCTAAATTTATTTGAACTATGAATATAATACATGAATTTTAATTATACTTTATCGTGGCTTTGTAGATATAGTTTAATCTTCTACGGCTCCTTGATTCGAACCTAGACTGTGACAGATTAATTATTTATTAATAATTTATTTGTTTTTTATTGTATTCTCTATATAAAAAGAGCTGGCCTGGCACAGCACAAATAATTAGATATATCGCCAGCATACAATAATAACTTACTAAATTATCTTGCAAAATACAATTACATGAATTAAACTATACATAAACAAGTAAGGGTAATAAGCTTATAGTTTTAAAATATTTTGCTACATGACTACTTTTTTATTTAAGGCGGAAAGGGCTTAAAGACTATGTTTAAAGAATTAAATAAGTTTAATGACTTAAAGAATATTTTCTTCCTCAACCACCTTCTTTTCCATACTTCCCTCATGAGCTCTGCGTGTTTGCGCTTGCTTTCCTCCGACCACGCATAACCCCTTTTTTGGCGTTCTTTGTCCACGAAGACCTTTATATTGTTCAGTGACCTTCTGTAGGTTTCTCTATCCTGACAGTCTGGATCCTTCAGTTCTACTGAATCCATGTCGTCCCTGATCTGCTTGAAGAAACCAGTCGTGTTTTTGCGCTGGTGGAATCGTCGGAAGATTTCCCGGTTTAACCTTTCAGGACTCATCTCATCATGTGTCCAAAGAATTTCAGTCCTCCTACCCTGATATCGGTCTCCAGGCTTTTGTTGTTAGCGTATATTGCTTTATTGGACCTTAGCCTGTATCCTTCGGGTGTCTTGTTGTGCCCATAGATTTTTCTAAGTATTTTTCTTTTTACCTTCAGAAGCTTTTCAAAGCTAGGGAGGCAGGAGGTCTCTGTCCCATAGAGTATCACGGGTTTGATTACGGTGTTATAGTGTCGGACTTTGGCTTTAATGCGTAGGTTCTTTTTGTTGTAGAAGTTCCTGAGGTAAAAACACAAATTCTCTAATTTCGTGACTTTTCCTTAAGCTTTAAAGCTTTCTCTGTCCGATACGTTATTGCAGATGACTTCTCCTAGGTGTATGAATTTTAGGGTTACTCTTAGCTTTCCACATACGGTGTCGACCGCCTTCTTCTTTTATTTTTAATTTTGTATTTTTTCTCATTTATAAATAAAAATAAACAGAATACATAATAACAATGAAAATGCTGTGAATTTTATTCTTATTAATAACCTATAAATATGTCCAATAATCCGCTTTATGACGATACTTGTATAGACCTGATTTGCAGATTTCCTGCTACGAAAGCATGGAACAATTTAAAGTATATTACCAGAGAATCCGCTTGAATTTTATAAAAGGCTCTTATGAGAGCCTTACACTCGGATAGGGGGACACTCCTGGGTTTCACCTAGCCTTTACAAAGTGGGTATCCAAAAATTGGGTATAAAACTTTCGGTTAAATTCAATCTTAGCCTAATCGACACTTTTCACGGTCTCATTGGAATTTTGTGTCAGCTGGAGTTCGCGATAGGCTTTACAATGACTTTGTCTATCCTGTAAAATTCCATTCCTGTACAGCTGCAAGAGCTTGGTACTTTCGGATGTTTTCTTCACAGACTGCATTAGTGCTGCCATCATTAGGTCCAGCAATATCTCGACTATGTTTTTGTTTTTTTATTACCAATCACAACGATATCAGGTCTGTTGTGAGTCACCGTGTGGTCCGTCACAAAGGACTGACTCTAACACCAGCTTATCTCTTCTATCTGGATAAGGTCATTAACATTGTACAGATTTGAGTCTTTTACTAATTTTCTATTTTAAAAAATACCCTCGTTTTTGATGCAACATAAAGTTCTTTTATTATTGATAATAATGTACACTAGACTAAGCGGTATTATTACTAATTCTGTTGTTACTGCATAACCCTCGATAGGTTTAGCCAGTGTTAGTGTCAGTGTGTGCATCGCAGAGTGCGTCCAAGTAGCCACCCACGAACCATCTGTCTCGTTCAACATCTCTACACAAGACTTCCCATACGTGCCAGGCACCGGATACGTTATTAATTTATTCAATTTAGTTAATTGTAAATACCACTAAATTTTCATTCTGTCTTATTACTATTTTATCTAAAGAAAAAAAAAAGCAGAGCATCATTTTTCTTTTTACATAGGTTTTATAATCATTATTAGTTGTTTGTTTTTTTAATATTAATTCCATTTAGTTTTTAATTTTTAAAGTAAAACCTTCTTTTTTTTTTTTCTGTAGTATTTTCATGCAAAAGAGCTCTTTAATTATTACTATTAGTATTATTTCTCTAGAGATCAATAAAAATAAGTACTATTTGACTGTTTATGTGTGCTTTTCCTTCATATTGCTCTCTGCATTATTACAGCTATCAGAGCCTAATTTTTTTATATATTTTTTTACCAGCCATAACTCGGCACAAGTTCATTGCGAAACCCCTCCGGTGCCGAAACATTCGTGATAGACTTTGGGAACATCATCATGCCTCTTAAAGTATTTTGTTTTAACCAGTGCTGTCACAGAGCCTGTATTTATACATATGCGATAATGTTTTGTTGCTTCAAGACGTGTCGCTAGTCAGATCTCTTTGCTATAAGTTGATCATGAATATCAATCAAGAAGTTTTGTGTTTGAGGGAAGAGACTACCTCAGTCCAAAAAACGAGTTGAATACAGTTTATCTGTTCGGTTAGATGTATGTAGCTGATGTGAAAATCTTCCGTGCAATACCTTGGACCACCATTCTTCCATCCAATGGCTATCAGTGATGATGCTAGGTACAGCTTCTTGATTTCTCAACTGCTGAGCAGTGTAACCACAATCAACGTTACACATTATTTTATGCAGTGGTATCTATCATTGTCTAAAGTACTGTTTCAGCATTACTTCTTGCTTTGAATGGTTTGAGACCCCTACGTTGATAGTTACAGTCTTGCAGTGGATGCAGTTGTATGGTTCATTCTTCATCCAGTCATATTCATCAGTATTAGTTTGTCTATTTCTTGTGGTCATGTATGACATTTTATAATCTTAAGTCTTAAGCTATAAGATATGGTGGGTAAATACCACGTGTTTTAAGTTTTTATTTTCGAACATGAAGACAATGGCTATAGGCGGGTAAGAATGGGAAATCTGCTTTTATTCATACTTGAGGAACAGATTTGGTATAGAATAAAAATAATTCATCTAAATATTTAGCTGTATAACTCTCACGGTTTTCGATTTTTTTTTTTAAGATTTCGATTTTATTTTTGTTAATTGTGAAATTCAAAATGAATTAATGATGATTTTTTCCTAGTGTTTAAGAGAAAAATGATATGATCGTGATCTTTAAACGAAAAGCCAATTTTTAGCTGAAGAGAGAAAATCAAAATATATTTTTTAAAACCTTAAAGGTGTCAATAACCATATTTGTCACTATACTCAAGATTTTTTTTTTTTTTTTAAGTGGTGTAACAATACGAAAAAAAATCTAAACTAATTTTTTTCTTGCAAGATTTCAGAAAAAAAAAAAAATTTTAATTCTTTTCATATTGTTTCACAACTTCGAAAAAAAATCCTGAGTTTATTTTGTATGAGTATAAAAGACATTTTCTGAAAAAAAAAAAATAGGTTATTAGAACCTTTCAAATTTGATTTTCTTTCTCCCGCTAAAAAGTGGATTTACGTTTAGGAATCATGATCATATCCTATTTTATGTCGTTGACTCCTAAGCATCATTAAAAAAACGTCATTAATTAATTTCGAATTTCACCATAATAAAATCAAAAAAGGGTTTTAAAAATAATTTTTTAAAACTGTTTGAGTTGAAAATTTATGGGGATTATATTTATTCGACACTAAATCGATCAAAAAAGCCGCAGGAGCACAATTTCCATTCTTACACGCCTTAACCCTTTGTTGCTAATATTGTCTTTATTCTCTTTTTTAATGACTCAATTAAATGATTCATATTATTATTATTATATACATGTAAATTTAGAAAAAAATATATTTACAATGTCTTACCACTAAAAAAAACAAAACAAATAAAAAACATTTTATACTTGTAAGTGTCGACCATTATGCCTTAGCAATCTTCAAAAACCTCCTGAAATATCTACGTTATATCGAATGTACATAGCGACAATATATAAAAGAAATACGGATATATAAGGGAAAAATTGGAAGAGATTGATAAATGGAAGGAGATCTGTTTGTTCAGAACAATCTACTTAATTGAAGTGGTACTGAACTAAGAAACACACAGGGAAGAGATAAAAAAATTAAGAAAAATAATGTTAAAAGTCGGTCCGATCAACCTTATCTCAAATATAACACTTCAAAATATAGCTTATCTCAGGAAAATAAATAAACTTTAAAAATGGTTTGTATGAAAATAATACCGTAATGACAATTCATTTTTATTTAAGTATACTTGTTACTTTCACTTATTATATATAGTAAGGGGAAGTATTGCGATCGTGAAAAATTTCGAATTCCAGTATTCAACGGAAATACACGTTTTAGGGTCCTCTGAGTCCAAATAACCTAGTCCCGCAGAAAGGTCTGTGTGTGTGTGTGGTAACTCCCGGGCGGAAACTGTAAGTCCTATGAAACTGAAATTTCATATTTAAGACAACTATACGCCCGAGACGTGACAAACTTTTTCATCAAATGGGCTTACCAGAAGAGGCACTTTATACTATGCATTTTGCACCTTTTTTCCATTGTCTCGAAAACGGTTCCGACGATTTTGATTAAACTCGCTATATCGATGCAAAGTTTGATGGGCTTTAACATCATGTAGGTTTCATTCTGATTAAAATGGTCTGACAGGGCTTAAATGCCGATATTTTAAATGTTCTTCCCCTAAAGTACCTTTAATGTTGTAGATTCAATAAAAATATCTATATTATCTTGTTAACGCTGATGAAAAACAAGTAAATATATATATTGAATAAATTCGATACCCAACTAAAGGAGAAAACAGAAAAAATATTTTTTTAATGCAATTTTTCGTTTTTGAACATGAGAGCAGTAATATACATGTATGATATACTTTTGAAAAGCTAAAGATTTTAGAAAAAATATTATCTCCTACTCAAGCTTTTAAAAGTTAATAGAGAGTGATGAAAAGAAAATCAAACTAAGTGATTATTTTAGATAATAATATAATAGATTTTTTAATAAAACACATGTTTCTATATAAATTCAATTTACTTAATTCTTTAATGGTTTCAAGTATTTTGATCTCTGTTTTTGAAAATTCTTTCATTGATTTATAAAATAGAGGTAAGTGAAAGTCGTGTGTTGCCCGCACTATATTTTAAAAAATAATATTTCATGATATTGTAGGATTTAAAAAAAAATTATTATTTGATGTTATAATCCAAATAAAAAAAAAGAAAAAGAAAATATATATATGCATTCCTCCTCTCCCGCTAGTTTCGTGAGCTCTCACAAATTTTCACCTATCTCTTCTTCAACTGTGTAACCTTAAAAAAAAAAAAAAAAAAAAAAAAATCGGGAGCCGAACTTCTAGAGCGGTATCCAGAAGATCGGCTTCCGATTTGAGGATGAAATTCTCACAGATATTAGATGGTAGTATAGATTAAGCCATTGGTATTTATTTAGTTATATAAATATTATCATATTATAGACAAGGCATTTATTTATTTAAGCGAGGAAGAGAAAGGGACAATCGTTTACATGTACTGCGATTTTTTAGATTTAATTATTACTTATAATAGAAAAGATGAGACAACACTGGGTCAAAAGAAATCAGTAGTTGTGTGGTCCCTAGTTTGCAGTAATTAGAAAAATATATATATATATATATAACCTTTCATAAATATATCATTAGTACATATATATATTTTATATATATATATATATATATATATTATATATATATTTTATATATATATATATATGTGTGTGTGTGTGTGCCAATCAGAGGCCACCGTTCTCTCAACTGCATCATTATCTTGTTCGGTTCGGGTCCGTATCGAGTGGTTAACTTTATTTAGATTGTGTGAAAAATGTGTTACAAAGGTGAAAATAATGATTTATTTAAGCTTCTTAATTCCGTGTCATTTTATTAGTTATTTTCGTTTCGAAATATGTTTTAAAGAAAAAGACAGGCAGTGGTAAACTTGAAGATAAAAGGCCATATTGAAATCTTTCGACATAAAAGTAAGAATTTAAAATTATGCATGGTAATAATTTTTTTTTTTAGGAATGTTCTTTAACATAATTTATAATATTATTCCCTAAATGACTGTTGACAATGTTAATGACTTATTTGAAATATAATCAATTATATTTAAATTATGAATTATATACAACTGTTCTTTTGTGTATAATCTGCATCATTAATTTTCTTTTAGTTATTACTAGGAAAAAGCCAATTAAAAACATAAGAATGCATATTAATATAATTTATAGACCATGAAATTTTAACTGTATCATTATCATTATATTTTTCTTTATCATATTAATAAATATATTTATTAGATTTATTGAATATTAAATAGATAATGCATTTGGAAATTTGGTTATATAAATATTCGGGTATGTATTAAAAATTAAACATTTGAAAATGAAATATTTGAACAGTTCTAAGTAAGGGAATATTTCTGATTATAGGAAAATTAACAAAAAAAAAAACCTTAATTCTCATCTCAAACCCTCTTATAACTGTATATTATTTTATATATATAAAAATATATACATTATTGTTTCAATATATAGATTTAAACAAAAATTTTATCATATTTTTTTAATAAAAGTGGTGTTGAATCTTGGCCTCCTCTATTAGCTTCCACCAATAGTCTCGGTACTTTGCAGATCTGGCAACATTGCTAATAGCGAAATTAAGAACCAACAAAGCCAGAACTAAATACTGTACTAGAATCTTAAAACCTATATAAGTTAATAAATATAAATATAAAAATTATACATTTTATATAAAATATTAACATACATAGGAGAAAATATATTAATTTAAAACTTAGTTTAACTTACTGTCTCAATATAAGTGGTGGAACTGGCAACATTGCTAATAGCTAAATTAAAAGCCACCAAAGCCAGCACATTTAACTTATTACATTCATCTCAAACCTTATTATATATTTATTTTAAATCGTTTTTCTAGCATTTTATTATTAAAAGTGTTCGATCTGAATGTTTCATTGATTAAGCTATATAAAATCGTGCTATAAAACATTTAAAATTCAGTGCCAGATAATTTTAAATATTTCAAAACTAGCGAAATTAAGAATCCGTCAAATGTTGCACTTTTTAACTAGCATCTTAAAGCCTACTATGTATTTATTTTAATATGTTGATTTTAAATAATTTTTTTATCATGTTAATATTATTCGCTTGATTTGAATATTTTAGTTATAAAGTTGTCTTTTTTACTTAGTTAATAAATTAGGATGATGAACGCCATGTGGAATTCAGTTCAGGTATAAATATTTTTCATTATTTCTCTTTACAAAATATACAGTGAGTGTAAAAAGTATTCGGAATCCACAACCATTCCGTAATTTACTTGCTTTTAATTTATTTTATATATGTTTTAAAGGTAACCAAATTCATTTAGAACGTGTGCAAAATGTGTCATAAATGTGAAAACAGTGGTTTATTTAAGTTTCTTAATGGCTCTGTCATTTTATTTTTTATTTTCGTTTGGAACTATGTTTTAAAGAAAATGACAGGCAGTCTTAAACTTGAAGATAGGAGGCCATATTGAGATCATTCGACATAAAGTTAAGAATTTAATATGATATGCATTTTTAAGGTATTTCCTTCAAAATAATTTATTATATTTCATAAATAACTGTTAAATATCTCAATGACTATTTTTTGAAACATAATCAATTCACTATCAATATGAATAATTTAATATGTAATGTAAGTTTCATTCTGATTGAAATAGTATGAAAGGGCTTAAATGGCGATATTTTTTATTTTCTTATTTTAGAGTACCTTTAATTTTTTAGATTTAAAACAAATTGTAACATCATCTTATTAGCATTGATAAATAACGGCTAAATATGCAAGTTGAGCGAATTTGATAAACAACTAAAAGAGAAAAATGCAAACATATTTTTTTAATGCATTTTTTTTTAATTTTTAAACTTAAGAACAGTAATATACATGTATAATATACCGTTGGAATGCTAAAGATTTAAAAAATAATAATATCTTATACATACCATTGTAAAAGTTAACGGAGAGTGATGAACAGCTGATAAAATAAACTGATTGCCGTAGATAATAATATAATAGATTATTTGATAACACATATTTATATTAAAATCCTATTTATATCATTCTTTAACAACTTATTTTCTATTCTAATTTTTTTTTTAAATTCTTAAATTGATATAAATATCAGAGGTAAGTGAAAGTTGTGTGTTGCGCGCACCAGATTTTTTATTACTATTGTTATTATATATGAAATATACGATACAGGGGGTTTCGTAATTGCACGGCATTATTTTAGATATGCGTTCACAAAGATAAAATAAACAAAAAAGTTCATATTAATTTCTCAAACTCATTTATTAAACAGATATCATAGGTTAAAGATTTATTATTTATTCACTATTTTAAGAATGGCTGTAAAAAGTTTAAAGTGTTAATACTAAAAAACAGGATTTAGTCAACTTAATCTATTTCCTAAAGGCAGCACCCTAAGACCCATTCTTTTTACAGTCTATACAGCTGATGTCTCAACGCATCCTGACACTTTCCTTTCTACCTATGCTGATCACACTTGTGTGTTATCATTCAATAACGATCCAACTGCTGCTTCTCAAACTCTCCAATCCCACATCAGAGACCTTGAGGTATGGTGTCAGAATTAGGGAATTAAAATAAATTCCAACAAATCCCACCAAATAACCTTTACCCTTCGTCGTAAACCTATGACATCCATCCCTACAGTATCCTTTAATAATATTCCGTTT
Source organism: Piezodorus guildinii (assembly GCA_023052935.1). Taxonomy (NCBI): domain Eukaryota; kingdom Metazoa; phylum Arthropoda; class Insecta; order Hemiptera; family Pentatomidae; genus Piezodorus; species Piezodorus guildinii. The sequence goes on from CM041295.1 coordinate 46,553,508, forward strand.
GTTCCAGTTGAACAGATCCGCTACCAAGGACTTCTACTTGACAAACGGCTAACATGGAATCCCCAAACTAGACTGAAATGCCAAGAAACTGCTCGCCGCTTTCGGTTACTTCAACACTTACTAGACAAACGGTCAAAGCTTCCTCTTAACTACAAAAGACTCATCTACATGACCATCATAAGACCTATCTGAACTTACGGAGTAGAGCTAATGGGGTCTACTAAACCATCGAATTCCTCTCATATCCAATCCTTACAATCCAAAATCCTTTGTAAAATCCTCAATGCTCCATATTTTGCCACGAATAAACTTATCCATAAAGACCTTAATGTTCCATATGTTACTGATTTAGCCCGAAACTAGTATCATTCATTCCATGAAAAACTCCATTCCCACTCTAATCCACTGGTTTCCATTCTGCCTTCCTCCTCAATTTCTTATAACCCTTCGAGGCGTCTGAAAAAAATATGGCCCCGAGACCTTCTAATTTAGAATATACACGTATTTAGAGTGCTGCCAATGGGTGGTGTCTCTACATGTATTTCATGTCAATTAACCATATGTCCATCACATTTACTTGATGTATTTTGTATACAGTTGTAAATATCAATAAATATGTTTAAAATGAAAAATTTATTTACTTTTGCAGCTCTTCGGTTTATAAATTTTTCAGGATATCTTCTAACAGCAGCAGCACCGTTTCTATGTACCTTGCCGTAAGTTATGCCTATCTTTTTGTTTTGGACAAGTGAATAAATATACGATGTCTCCCATAATAATCATGAATTGAACTGTGTCACATTATTCACTCACACTAAAACACACAGAACCAGACAAACATATGAGCAGCTACTGTCATTACTTATCGTTCATTTGTTTAGCAGGTGATTAAAACCTGTTATTTCCTATTAAACACGTTACGATGTGTACAGTTAGTCTTAATGTAGTAAATAAATAATGAATATTTAATCTTTGATGTCTGTTAAATAAAAGAGTTTGAGATATATGTCAATAAGATCTGTTTTGTTTATTTTGTGTTAGAAAACACATACCTTAAATAGGGCTGTGCAATTACGAAACCCTGTATATTTACAGAAATTATTGCTTTAGAGATATGTTAAAACTCCAGTTTGCTACATAAATACACGTTTTCTTGTTCTAAATAACACCTTCTCACAAAATTAGGGAAGATTAGGAAAAAGAAACTACTTGCAATCCATTGATAACCTTAAGCTTATAAAAAAGCGTGGGAGAAATTTTTTTTTTTTTTTTTTTAGATTATCCAATTATGAAGAGTATATAAATTTAATAAGGTTATTTAGGAACAATCTCTTCTTTTAAACCATTTACGTTTCGGGGCTTATACGCCTCATCTTCAGAATTTTTAGTCATCACCTAACAACAATTTAATATTACAATAATTCCAACATTAAACGATAATAAATATCACACTTAAATAATTCACAACCACACTGTAATAAGTTAAATTAGTATTATATCTTTACTCACTTAAAAAATACGTCTTTTAATATTGTCAAAATTCTTAAAATCCTTATTTAATTCAATAATGGTCATTTTTTTTCGTTGATAAGTCTATATTGCATTATAGCATTTTTCATAAGGCAAGAAGTAGACTGAAGTTTGAAGCTTACTAATTATATATATATATATATATATATATATATATATATATATATATATATATATTTTTTTTATTTTTTTTTATTATAAAAAACATTGCTTGGAGTTTATGACTATTATCTATTATTGATTGTTGTAAATCAGAAATTTAATTTGTTAATAATATCTGCATAATTATGACTTTTTTAATCCAATTTATAATTTACTGCATTATTTAAATTTTTAGTTATGTAAATCAATTCCAAATTCTTTTTTTTTTTTCTACTTTTTGTTCTGTATTTAATATTTTTATTTTTACAAAATTAAATCTGTGTTTATTAATTATACTATGACTGTAATATTAATATGATATTAATTTTTTATTAGTGGATGACTAAAAATTCTGAAAATGAGGCGTGTATGCCCCGAAACGTAAATGGTTTATAATGAAGAATAAATGAATGATGGTTAAAAGAAGAGATTCCTCCTAAATAACCTAATTAAAAATATTACTTTTTCAAACGGTTTTTTCAATGAAAGCTCCTGCAAACAAATTCGCCTATAAAAAAAAATTAAATTTTATAAAATAAATAAATAAAGGGACGTAATGTTTAAATAATATCAAATATAAACTATAATATTATTTCAACTCCGGATAATTGCCAAGTAAGCCTGTATCTCCTGGAGAGAAAGCAAGACTCCTGGAAATCAAGTACTTCTCCCAAACCGCATCATTGTTATTGAAAGTCAGCGAAGTGAGGCTGCTATAACCGCAAATTCTCAGGACTTAAGGGGAGAAGCTACTGGGAAAATTCAAAGGTACACCAAATACTAAAATTTAGCTCATTCCTTTGTTTTATTATATAAAAATCTGGTGAGGGCTTTCATTTAGCCCCGTTGTTAAAAATCGTTTAAAGAATTTTCAAATACAGTTAGATAATAAAATGAGTGAAACTAATAAAGAATTAATTAAGTTTAATTTCTACAGAAACATATGTTCTATTAAAAAATCTATTGTATCATTATCTAAAATAATCAGTTCGTTTTATCAGCTTTTCATCACTCTTTATTAACTTTTACAAGCTTGTGTATAAGAAAATATTTTTTCTAAAACCTTTAGCTTTCTAACATTATACCATACATCTATTATATAATACTATTCTTGTGTTCAAAAACAGAAAATTGCATTAAAAAATATGTATGCACTTTTCTTCATTATTTATTTATCAAATTTGCCTAGTTTTTTTTTTTTAAATATACAACAGTAAGAATTAAAGGTACTTTAGAGGAAGAAAATGTAAGCTATCGACATTAAAAGCCTGTCAGACTATTTCAATTAGAATGAATCCTGCATAATATTAAAGCTCATTAAATATATGTAGCGAGTTTAATCAAAATCATTAAAGCTGTTTTTGTGAAAATCGTAAAAAGCTCTAAAATGCATGATATTAAGTGGTTCTTCAGGTCAGCCGATTTCGATGAAAACGTTGCTAGAACATCTCTGACGTATATTTGTCTTAGATTTGAAATTTTAGTTACGTACGACTTTTCGTATCTAGATTTACCACACACAGTCATACACACACACACACACTTTTTTGCTGGACTTGGTTGTTAGGACAATGGGGACCCTAAAACGTATATTTCCGTCGAAAACTGGAATTCGAAAATTTTCACGACCGCAATACATTCCCTTACTATATATTCCATATATAGGTAAGTGAAATTAAAAAAAAACATTAGTCGTCCAACCATATTCTTGCTCAAAAAAGCGTTATGAATTTCGGACCATTTATTAAAGGAGTTTGAGTATATTTGCATGTCTAGATAGATAGATAGGTAGTATTTTTTATTTAGTAGTATTATTTCTTCTTCTTCTTCCAGTGGCGCGACAGGCCGTGTAGGCCCTGGGCCTCGCGGTGTAAACTCCTGCGAGTTTACACACACGTTTCACGATGCCAATTTTAGTGTAGGGTCATCACTCCCTACGACTAATTTTGTGAGTGGCCACCCTTTGACTGACGGGTCTCACATACCCAGGGGAGAGGTTGTGAGTGAATCCACATTTTTTTTCATCCTTATAAAAGCCCAGCCGGGACTGGGATTCGAACTCAGAACCTGTAGCATGAGAGACTTGTGCGCTAGCACTCAGCCACGGTCTCCCCATTGTAGTAGTATTATTTACCGAACATTTTTATTTTATTTTTTATACAATTCATCTTTTTTTCTTTCTAACAAACATTCTTATAGGTGATCCAAAGTAGCGGAAACTTTAAAGTTCATTGCACAAAAAAATTAAATAGAGTTTTCCCAGGTGTACCCCAATGACGTCATAGTTTTCTTCATAATTTTTTGCTCGAGAAATAATTTATATTTTTAGCAATGAATTTGATATGAAAACGAACTATAATATATACTAAACCAAAATTGATTGAATGTTACACAAAAGGGTGCAAAAATTATAATTTCCCTATTATATCTGAGATACTTTATAACTTACTAATTTGATTCTTTATTTATTACGTCTGACAACATTTCAGGCCCACTTGCTTATTTTTGTTTAGCCTAATTAAAAATAATATAATATGGTTATTACGCTAAATAATTAGCATAAGCATGTTTCATCTAAATACAATAAAATTAAATAGTGAGAAAAGGCTAAATGAACTTATTAAATTTATGCTATTGGTTGCCATAATTTGGTATACAAATAATATCAATTAATAATCCACAGTTATTTTTATGAAGGAGAAAACATATTAAAAACTGTTGCGCGCAACACTGGACTTTCACTTACCCCAGTTCTTGAAATCAATTAAAGAAATTTTGTAAGAGGATGTTAGGCGTATGTCAAAGTGGAGTCCTAGGTACCGGATCTATTACACAGGAGTAAGATATTATTAAAGGTGCAGTGGGCAGGTGGTCATAAGTTTACGACGTTGAGTGAGGGTGATTTGATGGAATTTATTTTGATTCTCCAGTTTTTACACCACTCTTCAATGGATAATATATGGTTCTGTAGGATTTGGGATGCAGCAACATAGATATTTTAATTTTTTTTTTCCAAATATTCCCAGGAACTTCTGGTTTAGAATATTTTTAGTATGCCAATGGTTAGCGTCTCTACATGTATTTCATCTTAGTTTACTATATCCAGCACATTTACTTGATGTATATAATACAGTTGTAAATATCAATAAATATGTGTAGGAAATTAAATATATTTTCAGATACACCCAATTATGAACAGTATATAAATTTAATCAGATTATTTAGGAACAGTATCTTCTTTTAACCATCAAATACAGAACAAAAATCAAAAAATAGAAAAATTTTGGAATCGATTTACATAACTAAAAATGTAAATAATACAGTAAATTATAAATGTGATTAAAAAAAAATTTAAACATTACGTCCCTTTATTTATTTATTTTATAAAATTTAATTTTTTTTTATAGGCGAATTTGTTTGCAGGAGCTTTCGTTGAAAAAACCGTTTGAAAAAGTAATATTTTTAATTAGGTTATTTTGGAAGAATCTCTTCTTTTAACCATCATTCATTTATTCTTCATTATAAACCATTTACGTTTCGGGGCATACACGCCTCATTTTCAGAATTTTTAGTCATCCACTAATAAAACTTTAATATGATATTAATATTACAGTCATAGTATAATTAATAAACACAAATTTAATTTTGAAAAAATAAAAATATTAAATACAGAACAAAAAGTAGAAAAAAAAGAAAAGAATTTGGAATTGATTTACATAACTAAAAATTTAAATAATGCATTAAAAAAGTTATAATTATAAATTGGATTAAAAAAGTCATAATTATGCAGATATAATTAGCAAATTAAATGTCTGATTTACAACAATAAATAATAGACAATAGTCATAAACTCCAACCAACCATAAGCAATGTTTTGATATTAAGAAGAAAAAAAAAAAAAAAAAAAAAAAAATAATATATATATATATATATATATATATATATATATATATATATATATATATATATATATATATATATATATATATATATATTAGTAAGGTTGAAACTTCAGTCTACTCCTTGCCTTATGAATAATGTTATAATGCAATATAGATATATCAACGGAAAAAAATGACCATTATTGAATTAAATAAGGATTTTAAGAATTTTTACAATATTAAAAGATGATGTAAGTAGAGATGACATACTAATTTACTATATCAAAGTGTGATTGCGAATTATTCAATTGTGATATTGTTGAATGTTGAAATTAATATAATATGAAATTGTTATTATTTGATGACTTATAATTCTGAAGATGAGTATAAGCCCCGAAACGTAAATTGTTATAATTAAAATAAATAAATGATGGTTAAAAGAAGAGACTGACTTAATATATTTTCTTTATTTTCTAGTTTTATGTAATTTGACTTTATCCTTTGTTATTCCGTAAACATTGCATTAATCTTATCTCATTGTGAGGCGAATTCTAAAATATGAATAATTATATTTTTCAAAAAAAAAAAAAAAAAAAAAAAAATAGAAAAAGTCAAATAAACCTGTTAAAATACATGTTATTAAATATCTTAATTTTAGGGTGTTAGTAAATATTCCACAGATCATTTTGATGAAGAGAAATGCTTGTTATTTTTATTGTGTCTAATAAGTTTAAATCGAGTCTAATAAGTTGCGAATCCTATAGAGAAATGGAAATTTTAATTTATATTAAAAAAAAAAGTTTATTTTGGAAGGTAGCTCTGGTTTTTTCCTTTCAGGAACGTTTTTCTTTTCCGCGGGCGTAGAATAACCGAACCCTTTTAAAGGTAGCCTTTAAAAACAGACTGGCAAAAACCTAGACCCAGGGCCCTAGTGAAGAATTACATATAAGTTGACACGTTGGCACATTAATCAATAGATCAACGCCGAGTATAAAAAGGAAAAAGAGGGAAATTTTACCGGCGGCAGTTTTCTTTTGTCTTGTGGAAGCTTGTCTTTGTTCCGACAGAACACCCCTCATGTCCCTTGTTATATTTTAATTTTTTACTACACATCCCTTCTCCCCTCCTACCATTAATACTTGATGATGCGAAACAACAAATATAATATTTAAAAACAAAATTGTATGCATGATATTAGCACCTTCTATGAGACGGAAATTAAGGTTAAATATGCAAGCCATTTATTTTGAAAACGGCCTAATTGCTTATGACCATTTATCAATTGTGACGTCGATTTCCAAAAGGTACTAAAGTACATTTTATTCGTAATATATATTTTGACACATTTCTATACTAATAGTTCCAGAAATTCTGACCCATGTAACCATGTCGGTGACATGGGTGACTACTACTACTACTAATAATAATAATAGGCTTACCGAACCCGAAAGTTCGATGCCGATACCACCATATTCCGCCTACACAGACTCGTCCAATGTTCACCGTTCAAGCCCAAGCCCCCGAGATCAGCCTTAATGCCATCCTCCCATCGACGCTTCGGCCTACCTTTCGGACACCTGCCAGTCGGTTCAGCGAATACCAAATCCGTTCCTCACCGAGCCCGACAACTTTACTCGCCCATTTGAGTCTCCACGATGCTATGAACTCAATTATATTCACAGGATACAAGTTCCGCAATTCCGCCTTGTGCAACCTTCTAAACTCCCCAGTGGCCTCATTTCTCTTCGTACCAAATATTTTACGCAGTACCTTATTTTCGAAAACCTTAAGCCGTTGTTCATCCTTCAAAGTAAGCGGCCACGTTTCACATCCGTAAAGAACCGTCGGAAGAATAATAGTTTGATAAATTCTAACCTTAAAGTTTTTAGATAGAAGCCGCGAGCTAAGTAACTTAGCAACTGAATAACAACATTTTATTTCTTCATGGATTTCATTTTTCCTTGTTATCATTGAACCTAAATACTTGAATTTCTCTACGTGTTCAAAAGTATGCCCTGATATATTAATATCACTATGATCGCCACCATTTCTGCTACTAATCATATATTTCGTCTTATCGGTATTTAATCCGAGTCCTATTTCTTTACCGGTTTATATTAACACAATTATAGTCGTATGGTTTCCGTGTCTTCACCACGTATCTTGTCACCCATATTTAAGTTTTTTTTTCTATTACTACTGAAAGTAAAAATAATTGTATGCCTCGTAAAGTAGTTTATAACCATTTTAATGTTAGGAACAGCCGTTTCCATAATATCAACCAAATTAATGACAAAAATGAGGTGTTTCTCGGTTTCCGGTATTTTGTAAGAAACCATGTCTATATAAATATTAGTCATACAGTCATATTAGTCATATACGTCTTTTACAACTCAAAATAAAGGTTATTTAATTTTCTATATAAATTGTTATAGCAATTTTCCTCATAGGATGAGCCGTTTCTATGATAGTAGCCATAATAATGTTAGAAAAAGAGTGCTATCTTGTTTTTCACAATTTTTTTTTGTAATACTTCTATATTGTTGAATATTAAATATACAAATGTCTTTTACTACTAACATGAAAGCTTTTTAAGTACTTGATGATTTACTTGATAACGATTATCTTCATAGGATGAGCCGTTTCCATGGTAGTAACCATAATTATTTTAGAAAAGAGTGATATCTCGTTTTCCGCAATTTTTTTAATACCTCTATATCGTTGAATATAAGACATAGAAATGTCTTTCACCACTCAAATAAAAGTTTATTAAATACTAGATAATAATTATTTTAGAAAAGAGTGATATCTCGTTTTTCGCAAAATATTGTTTTTATTTTGTAGTACCTCCATATCGTTGAATATAAGACATTTGTATGTCTTTTACCGCTCAAATTAAAGCTTATTAAGTACTTGATAATTTACTTTATAACGATTATCTTTGTAAGAAGAACCGTTTCCATGGTAGTGACCATAACAATGTTAGAAAAAAGTGATATTTCGTGATATTCATTTTTTGAAGGACTGACATTTTGTAATCCACCCGTTTTGAGTTGTCAGACGTGTATTTTTGCTGTACCCTGACAGAAGCTTTGCAAAAAACATTCTATAAATTTTGGTAAAATGTGTAGCATTTTTCGCTGCTGACTCACGAACTTACTTGGAATACTCATACCCGACAGTAATGACAAGGCTCTTTCACAGTATTAGACGTAGGTACCGATTATCACATTATTTCACAAATGCTCAAAACATCCAACATACTACAAAAATTTAATATATATTACCATCATCAGACCTACGTGAGCATATGGGATTGAGTTAAGGGGTTCCACTAATCCGTCAAATTCCTCCCGCTAATTTAAATAAACATTGCACTCCTGGATAGTTTATTTACAAGCGCATAAATGTTATTTTACAAATTTGCTTATTGCCTTTTTTTTATATACAGTTGTTAATAACAATAAAGGAAAATATATAAATAAAGTGGGTAGCTTAACACCATCACACTCAACAAAGCGACCCTTTCTTCATTTAAATATAATAAAATATAAAAAATCAGAAAAAGCTAAATAAACTTATTAAAATACATTTTATTGATTACCTTAATAAGTTGGTATCGATTGATATTCCACAGGTTACTTTTATGAAGGAGAAAAAAAAGTAAAAACATATTAAGCATAAAACAATATTTAAAAAATCTTATTCCTATGCTGATGACACCTGCGTGTTATCAGTTCATAAAGATCCATTTGTTGCTTCAAATACCCTTCAAGCCCACATCAAAGACCTAGAAGTATGGTGTCAGAACTGGAGAATAAAAATAAATTCCAACAAGTCCCATCAAATAACCTTTACCCTTCGCCGTAAACCTTTGACTTCCTGCCCTAAAGTATCCTTTAATAACACTCAACTAGTTCCTGTAGAACAGATCCGATACCTAGGACTCCTTCTTGACAAACGCCTAACTTGGAATCCACATACACGACTAAAACGACAAGAAACTGCTCGCCGCTTTAGGCTACTTCAACACTTACTAGACAAACGATCAAACCTTCCTCTTAACTACAAAAGGCTCATCTACATGACTATTATAAGACCAATCTGGACTTACGGAGTAGAGCTTTGGGGCTCTACTAAACCATCAAATTCTTCCCGCATCCAATCCTTACAATCCAAAATCCTTCGTAAAATCCTCAACGCTCCTTACTTTGTCACGAATAAACTTATCCATAAAGACTTTAATGTTCCCTATGTTACTGATTTGGCCCAGACCAGGTATCAATCCTTTCATGACAAACTCCATTCTCACTCTAACCCACTAGTTTCAATCCTGTCTTCCTCTTCAATTCCGGATAATCCTCCGAGGCGCCTGAAAAGGAAATGGCCCCGGGACCTTCTAGTTTAAAATATTTTTAGAGTGCTGCCACTGGGTAGTGTCTCTACATGTTTTTCATGACAGTTTTGTATATTACCATCACATTTACTAGATGTATTTTTATTTAATACAGTTGTAAATATCAATAAATACGTTAAAAAAAAAAAAAATCTTATTATTTATTAACCAATAAGTATAATATAATTAAATTATGTTTTTAAGTATGTTTAAAAAAAATTTTTTTTTTTCAAATCACAATAATAAAAATGAAGTTCCTTAGTTTAAAAATTAAGTTTTAAAATTTTCTGAAGAAACTGTTTGAGGTTTTTGGCTACTCCTACACTTACTCGACATACGCTATAATATTCCACTTAACTACAAAAGGCTCATCTACATGACTATTATAATGCCGATATGGACTTACGGAGTAGAGCTTTGGGGCTGTATTAAACCACCAAATTCTTCCCATATTCTATCCCTACAATCCAAAATCCTCAATGCTCCTTACTTTGTAACGAATAAACTTATCCATAAAGACCTCAACGTTCCGTATGTTGCTGATTTGGCCCGATCTAGATACCATTCCTTTCATGACAAACTCCATTCCCATTCTAATCCTCTAGATTCAATTCTTTCTTTCTTATCAATCCCTGTAATCCTCAGATGCATCTGAAAATGAGATGGCCTTGAGACCTTCTAGTTTAAAATATTTTTAGCGAGCTTCGAATGGAAAGCTTCCGTACAGGTGTTTCAGGCCTTTTTATATTTTACTAACTTTTTCTGATTGTATTTTATTATACAGTTATAAAGTCCAACAAATAAATTTAAAAAAAAATATTTATTTTTAATATACAGTTGTATCTATCAAGAAAGGAAAAAAATATAAATAAAGCGGGAAGCTTGACACCATTACAGGCAACAAAGCGGCCATAACAGAATAAAGCTGGAACGGGAAGATACGGAATAAGGTGATTTTATTACTTACGGAGCATAATAACTTGAAAACCGACTGCCCCTCAGGTTAACTACCGTATTTATTATTTTATTTTATTTTTCTTAGCTCAGCTAAAACGATGAGTCAAGATGGCCGGCTTGTTTGGATGTGCCGGTGCACTAAAACCACTTTTACGACCCGCTAATAAAAAGAAGTATCAAGGGGGTCATACTCATAAAGATTTAAGAGTGGAAGGCGAAAAGTACTTCGGACGGTTTCAGGTGTTGGATTTAATTGTCGGATAATTGCTAGTTGCGCACTTATAGGCTTAAGGGCCATCTAGACGAGCCAATCACCACTGAAAAATCAGGAAAGGTCAGCAAGCATCAAACAAAGCTTGAGAAATCGTGGGCATACTACCCTTCATTAAGGCCTGGCTCATCGCTGGAAAAATCACAGAGGTAAAATTGAATCCCCGAGAAATTGAGACGTCTGAACAGGCGAAGTGGTTCTGGTTATAATTAGATTTTTTTAAATATTGAAACATTAAAAAAATTGCTCAAAATAATTTATAATTTATGAAAAGCGAAACAAAAAAAAATTGCATCGTAGCAATAGAATATTACACACACATTATATATATATATATATATATATATATATATATATATATATATATATATATATATATATATATATATATTAAATATTTGTGTTTGGGCCAGCGAGGTCGTCCTAGGGATTTTTTTACACTGTGCCTGGTAGGTGGTGAGCTGATTCATAGGACTTGTTTCAACTTTAGCATTAATTTCTACTGATATAACTATATGAAGGCGGTGGTATTCCTTATTTTATTTAAACGGTAACAAGCAAAACAGATAATATTTGGTAACAACACCTTTTTACATGGTTAGGTATCACACACGGATAATAATTGTATCTTTTCATTCAATCCGTTCCAACAGTAACATTGAAAACATATGTTTTTCCCTTAATTAATGAATACTTTATAAAGTAAAAGCTTGTGAGAAATTTAGAATGTAAACATTAAAATAAGATAAGTGACGTTAACAATCAGTATAACCATAAACTTTAATAAAATTATATTATTATTATTAATGTGCATGTTCCTGATAATGGTCTCTTTACATTCAATTGCTTAACACTTTCTCTTTAAATTCAATTATAGCTGCTTGTTAGTTATTATTCTAACAAAAATTAACAATACGATTATCTTAAAAATAAAAGGCATGATTGATACCAACTTTTATTGCCATAATTGGAATACATCTTTTTGATCAAACCGACACGATGACCCTTATAATATTTTATGAAAAAAAAGAAGAAATATTGAGAGGAATGTGTTTTTTTTTTTGTTTTTTTTTTTTTTTTTTTTTAAATCTACCGGCGCTCGATGATAACAGTCATACGTTACATCGTCTCTCAGATTTTTGCTTTTTTCAGTAGGAATTCGCTTGAATTCGGTCTGGAGAACATCACTAGACCTCAGGAATACTACGGCAGTGAATATTAGAGACATTTCGGTAAGCAAAGTTATAATTTACTTTGTACAATCACGAAAAAGTGAAAGGAGGGTCACTGATCAGCTGATTGCCGCTAGCTCGGCAAGCTCGGGCTTGCTTTTCTTTTACTTATCTTTCTTTTATCTTTAATTCTTATCTCATTATTTATTTATTATTATTATTATTTTCTTGATCAATGAGATATTTTCATCAAGTCATGTCCTCAAAGTCTGCAAGTAAAAGATCTAGATCTGCAGGTTCAAACTCGTCTCCCACAAAACAGAGACCCCGCCGTGAACAAAATAAAAAAATGATTCCACCAGCGAACACGTCAGCTACCTCATTAGGATCTGAACCACAGCCCAGCACATCATCACAAGGAATAACTGATGAATCCCCGTTTTTTACACCGAATCCATTTCAAATCCTCCAAAATGAAAAAGAAACCATGGAATCTTCTCCTATACCCAGGGAACCACTACCTCCACCAATATTTGTTAAGAATATTAAAAATTTTAAACTTATGTGTGCGCATTTAAACAAAGTAACTGATCCTAATAGTTATTATTGTATAAGTAGAACCAATGATACTAAAATATCTCCGACTACTGCTGAAACCTACAGAAAGATTGTGAAATATCTGACTGAGACCAAAGCTGACTTTCATACTTATCAGCTGCGCCAGGAGAGAGCATTAAGGGTCGTAATCAGAAACCTACATTCCTCAACACCCGTTGAAGCTATCAAAGAAGAACTGACAGAACTAGGATTCCAAGTGAGGCAAGTCACCAACGTTCTAAAAGATAAAAGTCCACTACCTCTATTCTTCGTGAACTTGGAACCATCAGCAGGAGTCGAAAATATCTATGACCTCAGTAGACTCTACTATACCCGTGTAAAGGTTGAAAAACCTTACACAAAGAAAGACATTGTTCAGTGCCATAACTGTCAGGCATATGGTCATACCAGAAGTTATTGCCATCACATACCACGCTGTGTGAAATGCGGTGAACAGCATAAAACAGAAGAATGTACAAGATCAAGATCTACACCCGCTGTATGTGCTCTGTGCCTCAAGGACCACCCGGCTAACTACAAGGGATGTGAAATCTACAAGAAACTCCGAACCAGATACCAAAAACCTCAGGATACGAATGAAACAGCTGCACCAACCAGAAGCAGAAGAGAACCATCTAAACTTGTAAATTCTAACGTGTCATTTGCCCACTTGCTTGGAGGTGGAAATCAGAATCATGAAGTCGAGGCACTGCCGGAACAACATTTTCCTCAACATTCTCAATCTATTGTACAACAATCTACTTCTCAAAGTTTACCTAATCTTCAAAAAACTCCTCAACATCAAATTCCTCATATCCCTTCACCATCAAACGTCACAGATCTTACCAGTCTAATGACATCGTTCATCTCCGAAATGAAATCTCTTATTATGCCGCTTATATCACTCCTTACAAATCTAGTATCAAATTTAATCCCTGCCTTGAAAAATCCTTAAATGAATTCACCTAACTCCTTATCCATTCTCCTTTGGAATGCGAATGGTGTTAGAAATCATACTGACGAACTGACAGCGTTGTTGCAAGACAAAACAATCGATGTTGCACTTATAACTGAAACAAGACTAACCACTAAACAGTACTTCAAAATACCGCAGTATATGACATACCGTACTGACCACCCAGACGGCAAAGCCCATGCCGGTTCTGCTATCATTGTCCACCAATCCCTCTCTCATCATTTACTCCCACTTCCCACCTATGATTTCCTACAAGCCACAGCAATAGTAATCAAGACTTTTTCCTTTCCGGTAACCCTCACATCTGCATATTGCCCTCCTAAACATTCCATTTCCAATTCCGAATTTGTATCCATCCTGAATTCCTTAGGAAATTGCTTCATTCTGGGTGCAGACTTAAACGCCAAGCATCAGCAGTGGGGTTCCAGAACCACGAATTCTCGGGGACGAAATTTGCTGTCTGCACTCAACTCCCGAAATTTTAATATCCTGCCTCCTGACTCCCCTACCTACTGGCCAACCGATCCTAACCGCAATCCTGACATCCTCGACTTCTTTATCCACAGCGGATTAGGCTCCCTCAACTTGTCTGTAACTCGCCTTGATGAACTATCCTCAGACCATAGTCCACTGATCCTAAAAGTATCTCTCACTCCAATTCCAAAACCCATTCCACCATCATTCATCCGAGGCCCTGTCAACTGGAACCTTTTCCGCCAAATCCTAACCGATAATATTGACCTCAGAGTAACCCTCAAAACCCCAGATGACCTAGATAATTCCGTCTATTCCTTTACCACCGCCATCCAACAAGCTGTCTGGACTGCCTCCTCTCCTAAACACTCCAATATAAATCCTCACCAAAATCATTTTCCACAACATATTATAGACCTCATCCATACCAAACGCCGAGCAAGATCATTATGGCAGCGCACCCGACACCCAACAGATCGCCGCTCCTATAACTTCTATTGTAGACAATTGAAGAGGGAGTTGGCGACCTTCCGTTCCCAGTCCTTTAATTCCTACCTCTCCTCTCTATCAGCTCGTGATAATTCCCTGTGGAATATCACGAAAAAGATCCTAAAATACCATCAAGTTTCCCATCCTCTCCGACGTTGTGATGACTCCTGGGCTGCGTCTGATGAAGATAAAGCCGAGGAATTCGCCACACACCTCTCCAAAGTTTTCACTCCTCACCCGGAATCCCACGCCAATCACACCGCAACAGTGCAAGACTTTCTTATGTCACCAATTCCACTTTCCCTACCTCCTAAAGCTATTAATCCCTCTGAGGTCAAATATCTTCTCCAAAAACTGACCCTCCGTAAATCTCCTGGACACGATCTCCTTACTCCCCAGATCCTCCGACAACTTCCGCAGAAAGCTGTTATATTCCTTACTTATATTTACAACTGCATCCTACGCACCACCTATTTTCCTCTGTTATGGAAACATTCCACTATCATTCTTTTTCTAAAACCAGGCAAACCTTCCAACAACACTTCATCCTACAGGCCTATTAGTCTACTCCCCATCCTCTCAAAAATCTTCGAAAGGCTTCTTCTTAAACGTATCCTACCCATATTAGAATCTCAAAATCTTCCTTCCCATCAGTTTGGATTCCGTCCTCAGCATTCCACAGTTCAACAGGGGCTCCGAGTTGTAGACCATATTTCCTCAGCTCTTGAATGCAAAGAGTATTGTTCTGGTGCGTTTCTGGACATTGCGCAAGCTTTTGACCGGGTATGGCACACTGGATTACTCTTCAAGCTGAAAACCCATTTACCCCAGTCTCTATTCCTCATTCTCCGATCCTATCTCTCAAACCGTTCCTTCCGCGTTCGCTGTGGTGTAGAATTTTCTAACCTTTATCCCGTTGAGGCCGGTGTTCCTCAAGGCAGCGTCTTGGGACCCGTCCTCTACATCCTTTACACTGCTGATATTCCTACACATCCTGATACCTTCCTGGCAACTTTTGCAGACGATACCGCCATCCTATCATCCAGTTCCAATCCTGAAACAGCATCCTTAAACCTGCAAACACACCTTTCTCTTATCGAAGACTGGTGTAATGCTTGGCGCATAAAGGTGAACGAAGCCAAATGCAAACACGTAACCTTCACTCTTCGACGAAACTCCTGTCCGCCAGTTTACTTCAATTCCATTCCAATTCCTCCTTCAGATACAGTCCGGTATCTTGGCTTACTATTAGACAAAAGATTGACTTGGAACCCACATACAAGACTTAAAAGACAAGAACTCAACCGACGATTCGGACAGTTATACCGACTACTCAACAGAAAATCTGAACTTACAGCTGACAACAAATTATTAATCTACAAGACAATACTGAAGCCCATTTGGACCTACGGACTTGAACTGTGGGGGACAGCTAAACGTACTAACATCAAACGCATTCAATCCTTTTAATCCAAAGTCCTCCGTACAATAGTAAATGCTCCTTATTATGTCTCCAACTATACCTTGCACCACGACCTTAATGTTCCATTTATTTCAGACCTAATTCCATCCAAATTTTCCAAATTCCACCAGAACCTATTTCATCATCCTAATCCTCTAGCTCAATCCCTATCCAGCTCCACTCATCCATACAACCCACCTAGAAGGTTGAAACGGCAGTGGCCCCGCGACCTGTTGTAAATACATTGGAGTTCTAGCACTGGCTAGATTCTCCACTCAATGTGATGTACGTATGAGTGTGTGTATGTGTATATAGGTATAAGTGAATTCTTGACTATTGTATTGATTCATTATTGTGTATATATTTTATTGTAATTTTATTCAGTGTAAATATTGTATGAATGTAGTACGTATGATATCTTTCAGCACTACTATTAATGTCCAAATTGGGACAGATTGTAATTTTACTGAATAAAAATTGTTGTTGTTGTTGTTGTTGTTAAATCTACCATGTTTGGCACGTCTGATTAAAACCATCATGATTTTTAATCTAGAAATATAATTTTTTTAAAATCCCAATAAAAGATAAATGACATAGTTGAATAAAAAAAAACATGTACGGATAAACAGTGGAGTCTGATAGGGGGAAGGCCTTTTTTTTTTTTTTCTTCAAAAATCCAAGTTTTGTTGAATATTTCTTCCATAACTCATCCAGACAACAGAACTATATTGCAAATATTACACTTAAATACGTAAAAATAGTCATACGTTACATCGTCTCTCAGATTTTTGCTTTTTTCAGTAGGAATTCGCTAGAATTCAGTCTGGAGAACATCACTAGACCTCAGGAATACTCGGAAGTATTCACTCCTCACCCGGAATCCCACATCAATCACACCGCAAAAGTGCAAGACTTTCTTATGTCACCGATTCCACTTTCCCTACCTCCTAAAGCTATTAATCCCTCTGAGGTCAAATATCTTCTCCAAAAACTGACTCGCCGTAAATCTCCTGGACACGACCTCCTTACTCCCCAGATCCTCCGTTAACTTCCGCAGAAAGCTATTATATTCCTTACTTATATTTATAACTGCATCCTCCGCACCACCTATTTTCCTCTGTTATGGAAACATTCCACCATCATCCTTTTTTTAAAACCAGGTAAACCTTCCAACAACACTTCATCCTACAGGCCTATTAGTCTACTCCCCATCCTCTCAAAAATCTTCGAAAGGCTTCTTCTTAAACGTATCCTACCCATATTAGAATCTCAAAATCTTCCTTCCCATCAGTTTGGATTCCGTCCTCAGCATTCCACAGTTCAACAGGGGCTCCGAGTTGTAGACCATATTTCCTCAGCTCTTGAATGCAAAGAGTATTGTTCTGGTGCGTTTCTGGACATTGCGCAAGCTTTTGACCGGGTATGGCACACTGGATTACTCTTCAAGCTGAAAACCCATTTACCCCAGTCCCTATACCTCATTCTCCGATCCTATCTCTCGAACCGTTCCTTCCGAGTTCGCTGTGGTGAAGAATTTTCTAACCTTTATCCCGTTGAGGCCGGTGTTCCTCAAGGCAGCGTCTTGGGACCCATCCTCTACATCCTTTACACTGCTGATATTCCTACACATCCTGATACCTTTCTGGCAACTTTTGCAGACGACACCGCCATCCTATCATCCAGTTCCAATCCTGAAACAGCATCCTTAAACCTTCAGAGACACCTTTTCCTTATCGAACACTGGTGTAATAACTGGCGTGTAAAGGTGAACGAAGCCAAATGTAAACACATAACCTTTACTCTTAGACGAAAATCCTGTCCGCCAGTTTATTTCAACTCATTACCGATTCCTCTCTCAGATACAGTCCGGTATCTTGGCTTACTGTTAGACAAAAGATTGACTTGGAACCCACATACAAGACTTAAAAGACAAGAACTCAACCGACGATTCGGACAGTTATACCGACTACTCAACAGAAAATCTGAACTTACAGTTGAAAACAAATTATTAATCTACAAGACAATACTGAAGCCCATCTGGACCTACGGACTTGAACTGTGGGGGACAGCTAAACGTTCTAACATCAAACGCATTCAATCCTTTCAATCCAAAGTCCTCCGTACAATAGTAAATGCTCCTTATTATGTCTCCAATTATACCTTGCACCACGACCTTAATGTTCCATTTATTTCAGACCTAATTCCATCCAAATTTTCCAAATTCCACCAGAACCTCATTCATCATCCTAATCCTTTAGCTCAATCCCTATCCAGCTCCACTCATCCATACAACCCACCTAGAAGGTTGAAACGGCAGTGGCCCCGCGACCTTTTGTAAATATATTGGAGTTCTAGCACTGGCTAGATTCTCCACTCAATGTGATGTATGTATGAGTGTGTGTATGTGTATATAGGTATAAGTGAATTATTGACTTTTGTATTGATTCATTATTGTGTATATATTTTATTGTATTTTATGTTGTGTAAATATTGTATGAATGTAGTATGTTTGATATCATTCAGCAATACTATTAATGTCCAAATTGGGACAGATTGTAAAATTTTCTCAATAAAAATTGTTATTACTAAATACGTAAAATAAATCAAATATCGCGTGATCATTTTTAATAACTATGGGTCCAATTAGGTAATAATAATAATAATAATGGAGATACCTGATTATTGTTAACTGTGCTACTTAGTAACTTAAATAGGTGTATTTTTATATTATCCTGATAAATAATAACGTAATTAATCATTTAATAATAATAACTATAACTAAATGAAAGAGTATATGTTAAAAGGGAGTATATGTTAACTGACAATAGACTTAAGCTAAGTCCAACCAACATGTTTTCCTCCCTTCTTGATTTTCCGGTATCCACTTTAGAGAGGCCGGGCAACTCACGGTTATTTGTCACTAGTTTTTGGTGCCTACTCAATATATTTTAAGCACAAAGAAGAGCATTCTTTCACTATAGCTAAATCCCCTATTCTATGAATCTACAAAAAAAAACAATAGAAAAACCAGGTGCGTGCAACACACGACTTTGACTCAATTCTTGAAATCGACTTCAGAGCATTGAAAAAAAAATGGGCGAAGTTTCTATAGAAAGATTTCTCTAAGATTAGATAAAACGACAATGGAAATAATAATAATTTTTAACAATAACTTCAATTTATATATTTTTTGTCATTCTACAATTTTATTTTATTTTCATATTTGCTGGAATATAACCAATAATGGAAAATCATCAAATCCTACAGTTGATTAACTTTATTTTTTCACATCTCATATTTACCCATTTTTTATAAATGATAATTACAAGCGATTGTTAATTATTTCTAAACAATAAAATTAAAGATACTTTGGTAGAAGAAATTTCGAAAATTCGGCATATCAGCATTGTTAGTCTATTTTAATTTGAGTGAAAGCTACATAATATTATTACTCATTGAATGTTACATCAATAGGGGCTTGAGCGGTTTGTCAATTTATGTGAAAAAAGTTGCTGCAGTATCCTGAATACATTCCTTACTTAAATATTATATTTAAAGTTTGTATGACTTTTCTTTTATGACCTTGACTTACCTCACACACACACTAAACACCATAAAGCAGGAATTAGTCGTGTGTCCTTAACATGTTCACGCCGGAGTGACCCACCGTCATACTTGTCTGTTCAGTGGGGCGGGGTGACCCACCGGAGGGTCACGCTTAACTATCCCGTGGGGCGACGTGCATCACAGGTGAGTCACTCGTTTTTAAAAAGTTATTTTATTTTATTTTTTCTCAACATTAAATGTTGTAGGAATTAACAAGCATTAGGGTTTATTTATTAAATATTTTATAACTTTCAACATGCTTCCTCAAAGGACTCTTATCGGTTAATTTCATTTGATTACTCTTCTTAAAGAATTGTATTTAGCTGTGCGTGATTTCATTTCACACTTTTATCCCCATAAATAATAATATATAAGAATTATTTTTAATAATAAATAATAATATAAGAATATTTTATTAAATAATTCCATAACTACTCTTTCGAGTCATATGTGTATGTCAAAACTGTTATCAAAACAATATCACCACATTAAACACGTTGGAACTTGCAACAGTCCAGTCCCGACCCGCTCCACGAAGCGTAAGTAGCTAAGATAGTCCCGCCTCACGGGAAAAACGTAGATATTTGCCCCAGCGTGAACGTGTTAAAAAAGTGAAAAATCGAATCAAATTTTTTCCCCGATCACAATGCTTCCTCTTATTGGATCTTTCAAAAATACATTTGTTAACGTAAAAGTTTCCAATAAAAATTTAAAAAATAAGTATTTTTATCCCTGACCATGAGCGAAAGAATCACAGCGCTACCAACCATTAGTAGTTGAAAAGTAACCACGTTTAAAATTTTACTTGCTAAAGAGAAGTAATTTAGTTAATCCATTCCAGACATTGAGTGATTCAAAGTTTGATTATGTAATCCAATAAATGGGGAATTTAATCTAGCAATTTGCCAGTATTTAGGCTTGAGAAACTGAAATTTAATGGGCTAATAAGCTAATAGATGGGGGATTGGATGGCTACCATAATCTTATCTAACTTGCTCCTCTCCTACCATCCCCCTGCCCAACAGCCTTCCCTCAACTTCTTCTCGCTTCCAAATCTCTCTATTGGGCAATCCACGGATCTAAAGAATGCACACTTGCAAAATAAAAAAGTGAGAATAAAAAGCTTGCTCTGAAGGGTTAAAACCATTCATTAAATATTCTTGTATGGGTCAATCTATTCGAAATCGTCCAGACCTTGCCGCTCGACATTTTTGATTTTTTGACCAGTTATTCTCTATTCTTCCGTGAATAGATAATGGCTGAGACTCAACTGGTTCTAGTGCTATTAATTTGGTTGATCTTATAGTCGGCTGATGAAATGAAGGCAACTCTGGCAAGGCAAGTAATATTCGATGTATTATATTCGTTCATTTTTATTGTTGTTATACTAAAACCTCTGTTTACAACACTTAAGTAAGTGCGAGTAAGTCTCTGATTTTCTTCAGAATTTGTTGTGGTTAAAAAAGTTAAATATCAATGTTTGAAAAATGAAAATTGCTAAGAAATACACATATATATGGGAGAAACGTCAACAAAATTAAATAAAAAAAGATTTTCAAAACACATATGGGTCAATCCATTTGACATCGTCCAATTTTCATCAATTTTACCACTCTAAATTTTTTATTTCCGTGATTTTTTGACCAGTTATTATCTATCCTTTCGTGAATATAAAACCACAATTAAAAAAAATTTCGGGCTAATACTCTCAGTCAGCTCCGAGGGCGAAAACGTGTGATGGGAAAATCTTTCGAATTCCTGTAATTTTTTACACGTCAAATCAAAATAAAAATTAACAATAAGGCAAGGACATGCTTTGTATTTTTTGTACCCACAGCTTATTACCTAAATTGTGAAGAATGTTTTTTGAAAAATTCTCGAGAATGAATAAAAAGAAAAACGTACATAAAGGAAAAAAGACTCAGTTTTAATTTTTTGAATCCTACACATGAAACGTGGCTATGAAACGAAATATACCTAGATACATTTGTTATAAGTATTTTAGTATCTATGCTATTACTGATCAGATTAAGACGATTTCGCTTTCAGGTGATTAGATATATGCTTGTCATTAAAATGAGCACTTATAGTTTGGGGGTACGTATAGTTTTTGAGTTATTCGATAACCAATTTTTTTTTTACGTTTTGGAAACATATTTTTTTAAATCACTTAGAGGACAAATTTTCCCAAACCCAGCCTTATTGCACATCTATATGGTAAGACGATCCTCCAAGAGAAATTTCAACTTCACAACCATAGTCGTTTTTGGGAAACTACGATGACCAGAAAATGGAGTAAAATGGCGCTTTCTTTTATAAATACAGATTATCAAAAACAATAGCATAATTTTATCTACTTCTCATGTTATACAACTGTGTATATAAGATGAAGTTATTTATAAAATCTTTAATTTTCCGAAGGTAAATTATAATTTACGAAAGCAAGTTACAATTCACTCACTTTTACACTTCACGTGTGGTCTTGCTCTTTCCCTAAAATGAAAATGTTTATGAAGTGGAAATTTGTAATTGAAGCTTCTCTTAACTGTCTGATCGCAAACGCTAAGTAGAGAATATTCGTTCACGTATTGGTTAGATTTTGTTTTTTTGAAACCTTTAAAAAAATTTTCGGAATAGCTCAAAAAAACAACAACACAGGTTACAGCTAGGACAATTATATTACTATCCTTATATTCAGGAAAAAAATTTTTATTTCTGTTTTTGTTTCTTTAGTTGGTTATCGCATTCGCATTAATATAATGTATGAGTTTGATTATTGACTAAAGTATATAATATGTAATATATTAATTTTATCGTCTCCTTCCTCAGAATATGGTCCTTGTGTAATTCAATAATATTTCTGCGAAATTCTTCAGAGTAATATGGCGGCATATTTTAAAAAAATATATCACTAGATGCTTCTTCTCTAGCATAACTTACGTGATTTATTACAGCAATAAAGAAATGTATTTGAAGATTATTGAAGAATTTCAGAAATATTTTCTTAGTATGTGCTGTCTCACTCAGAGTGCTAAATGGGCTATAAGTCTTTTTAAGTGGTTGGGACAGTTTTAATTATTGATTTTATTCATTTTTTCGCTAGAATAAATTTTAAAAAATAAAGATTAATAACTTTTTTTTCACAATTGGAACTGAGATTAATCCATTTACAACGTAAGTTTCGACGAGTGAAAGAAATATTTTGGGCTATAGAAACTCTGCCATACTAAAAGAAAACATCTGTATTACCCAGATGATAAAGTTTTACAAGTTCTCTAAGAATTGAATGAAACTCGTTGGTCAGCAAAAGTGGATTCATCGAAAGCAGTGGTTTCCAGTTAAGTAAAATTTCATTTATTACGAGTTGAATAAAATTTTCGAAGACGAGGCTCAAAAGGTTGAAGCTGAATACTTCAGTAAAAATCTGTTGAGGGCAACACACGACATTCACTTACCTCGACTGTTAAAATCAATTTGAGTACTACAAAATGAAAAAAAAACTGTACCTCTACAACCCATTAAGGGTCTTGGGCTCAGTACATATAGAGATTCGTACTGTTTTTAGGCTAACGGCCGTGCAATGAGGTGATTCGGCCGAGATCACTCTCAGCCGCCAGGTTTTTCCCCCATTTTTCGGTACCCACTTTATAGAGGCTGGGTCTGCCTCAGGAGGGTCTCTATACCCTATGGTCATCCCCCGGCCGAAATAACAGAATAAATAATATTCTGTCATAACTGGGATTCGAACCCAGGACCCGGAGCACAGTAGACTAGACCACGTCGCTCCCTATTAAATAAACGTCTTTAATGTTGAGAACTTTAAAAATGTTTCGTTAGAAACATATGATTTAGATTAAATAATATAACATTATCAATTTTTTACGTATAATTATCGGTGATAAGTGTTTGCCTTATTTGTCACATTACATTGCCTTAGCCTTAAATAATATTTTTTCTAAAATCATTAGCTTTCCAACCGTATTTTATACACCTATGTTGCTTTATTTTTGTTCAAAAAAACAAAAGTTGGATTAAAAATATTTGCTTCTTTTCCCCTTTAATTAGTTATCACATCCGTTCAAATTTTGTATTCAACCGCTTTTTATCAACCCTAATAAGACGATATGGGTATTTCTTCTGAATCTTTAAAAGTAAAAGTACTTTAGAAGAAGAACATTTTAAATATCATCATTTAATTATAACAAAATAAAGGATTGATTGAAGGCTATAGTGGGATGAAATATAAGTGTAAGAGTGGCACTGTTTCAAGCAAAGATTTAACATACTTAGAATTTTTTTTTACTGTATATAAAATTTATAGTAAGGGAAATTTCGGAGTTCAACCTTTCAACGAGAATAAACGTTTTAGTGTCCCCTGAGCTCAAATGATCAACTGGCCCAAAAAAGTTTGTGTGTGTGTGTTTTTTTTTTGCACGCAGCACTTATTGAGGAAAGCATTCAAATGCTGGGACCAGAGATTGTGGCTTCCCACGCTAAGGTGTGTTCTGTGGCAGGCCATCCTCTCCAGTTCGAACTAAAGCCCGTATTCTAGTAGGTTGAGATCAGGGTTTCACAGGGTCAATCCTAGCCAGAGATGAACGCTGGAATTTTCGTTAGCAGCCACTGCTGAGTTGACTTAGCCTTGCGAGCTGGAGCGGAATCTTGCAGGAAAACCCAATGACTTTCAGCAAACAGAGAGAGTATTATTTAGAGACTGGACGACAGTTTCCAAAATATTAGTTTTGACCATTTTTCATTGAAATAGAGCTTTGTGGTGCCATCAAAGCAAACTCCTTACCAAACCATCTCTGAGAAAGGATGATGATATCTTTCCACTCTTCTTTCTAGACTGATTCATTCTTTAGAGGTTCGTGTGTACTCACGATCATATTGGCGATTACATTTTTCTTGGATTGTAAGAAGTTTCTTATCTCTAAACAAAATCTTCTGATAAAGACCGTTGGTGAAACGGCCAAGAAGCACTTCACATCTTCCCACTCTAAAACCATTCTGTGTTTTGTTTAGCATTTGTCCTGTCATTCTTCGAAATGCACCCATCTTAAGGTCACTTTCATTATGTGAGACAGTGATCTGACAAAGATTCCCCTTTCCTGAGACATTATTTGTAATTTTTGAATGGGATTTCTTATGATTCCAGCAGCCTATTCTCGCTCTGGATTTGCCGTTCTCTCAGTGCGGGGACGACCCGTCCGAGATCTGTCACAACAAATAGGGTCTCATTGTATCAATTTATAAATAGATATAATGGACCGAATATAATTTAATATACCGCACTACAGTGCGGTACACGAACATACGGCTGATACCCAAAGGTTGAAATCTCTAGCCTACATTTTAAAACTTTGTATAAGGCGACCAAACCTATTCGGGTTTCTTTATCAATCTACTCAATGTTAACTAATAAAAAGAAAAATACAAACTAATTGGGTTTATTACCTTAACAAACAAAGAAAATAATCGGATAGAGGTAAGGATTATCTAAACAATACCCAAGTTCAACTTTTGGCAGAACTAGGTATAGTTAGGGAATGTATAGCGATTGTGAAAATTTTCGAATTCCAGTTGTGTACAGAAGTCCACGTTACAGGATATCATGAGTCCATATGACCAAGTCCCATCCAAAGGTCCGTCAAAAGGTATATTTTTCATGAGAGTTTTTGGTACTCACATCTAATGATAAGCAAAGCTATTGAGCCGTGAAAAGTAATAATTGTTTTCATATTTTGAAAAATTTCTTCTTTTACTTTAGAAATTATCCAGTGAACAAAAGCGTTGCATTGGATGGACTTATGGTGGTGGTGAAGTGGACTGCCCCAAGGCCCGGCACTTCATTATGCCTACCTCCTGGTCGATTCCTCTGTGCGGTTTGGCTTTAGTATACATTAGCATACATTTTATCCAGCTCGCCAGTAACAAAATATCCATCACACAAAAGTGGCTTGATCCAAGTATTCCAAGACTTGTATTTCTCCGGTTTAAAAAACTGGTACTACTACTGGTAAACGTTTTCACAAACAAATCGTTGAATATTTTTGAATTTTTAAAAAATATATCTTATAAATATTTACAACTGATATAAATGCATTTTTTTCTGGCAATGCTGTCTAAATAATAGGGTCACTTGTCACACAGCGTTCTAATCAATCCATACTGCACTTGTACGTACAGTTTCATTGGTTTATCCTCACTTGTTCTAATTATTTTATTTATACAATTTACAGTTTCGTATAAGGTTAATCTATTTCTCTCACAAATTATAGTTTGTTTATTTTTTCTTTCCTTGATTAAACTTAAAATTAAATTCTTTAGCGCGCACAGAACAATACCAAAATTCTATACCCAATTTCAATATACTTACTTTCTCTTTTAATTGTCCCGCAGAAGATGGTGGATAATCCCTTAGGAGTCTAAAATTTCTTTCTCAGCCAATAAAGCTTTATCATTGATATTGGCACCCAGGTCTTTTAAAAAAAAAACTCTGAGTGTTGCGAAGGTCTCGCGAAACTTAAAAAAAAAGATATGTATGTCTCTTAAATGAATCTCTTTTCACCCCACCTGCTCAAGAATGAACATTTGCAAGCAATTTTCTGCCAAAATTTTGTTCCCTGTTTCAAAAACAACCAGCACAAACATAAATGTTACAAGATGATAGTAAAAAATTCATTTTTCTTATGTAGTTTTACTTTTTTTAAAAAACCCATTCAGATCAGGAGTGGATCTGTGAAAAACGTTTTCACACAAGGCGGTATGCTTTTTTACTTTATTATATATATATATATAATATATATATATATATATATATATATATATTCACTTACTCAAAAAAGTTTCCGTACAGCATGTTTTTATTTTGCATAGCTATTTATTTTTAACTTGACAATTTCCTTAAGTGCAAATCATTATTACTAATATTAGATAAAAAAAAAATATATATATTTATTTTCATATCACCATTAATATAAAACGAGGGGAAATGTAATTCGTTAATGGTAGGTCAAAAAAGTTTCCATACACTTTCAATATTAATAATATTTGTTATGCTATGACCGTATTTCCAGTGTTATATATATGTATAAATCTTACCTCGATAATGAAATCTTAGTTAAGTATTAACTTTGCTTGGGCCTAGGAAACTGATTTCTTTTCAATTTGCTCGTTTTTGTGAATTTGGAGAGCTCATGGTTCGCAGGTCTTATCTATAAGAAAAATTGCATATCTGTTGAATAAGTCACATGCTACAGTACACTATGGACTACAAAGTCGTAGAGAGTTAAAATCTTTAGAGGATAGACCACTTGCTGGAAGATAAGAGACTCGAGAATCGCCAGTGGCGAGCCATCCTTACTGAAGTCCTTTTAAATACTCACACTACCGACACCTCAATTGCCATCATAATAAATAGGTACTATGGGAATGAAGTCCACCCAGAAACAATAAAAAATATTCTAAGAATGGAAGGATACAGTGGTCGAGTCGCAAGAAGAAAGCCCTTCTTTAGTAAGTTAAACCAAAAGAAGTGGCTGTAATTTGCTAGGTAGCTAGTGAATAAACCCAAAAATGTCTGAAAACGGTTTATATTATCTTAGAAATCCAAATTTAATATTTTTGAGCTAGATGGAAGGTCAAAAGTGTGGAGGAAATCAACCTCAAATTTTAAAACTAAGAATTCATTTGTAGGTGTTTGGAACCTTTTTTATGTGTGTATATACACACACCACACACACACACACACACAACACACATATATATATATATATATAGATAGATAGATAGATAGATAGATATTGAAGTGAAGGTAAACATTTTTACATTGGTCTGAAATATGTTTGAAGATTGGTGGATAGGACGGATTATACGGTATGAAGGAAGCACTTCCGAGAAAGCTTTGAGCAAAGGATGGAAGATTTGCCGTTGAGGTTGTGGTTAAGAGGATTAGGGGAAGAACGGACGATGATATATTTTCTAAATTCTATTTTATAGTCACTTGTCTCATGTTTTCAGTTTTTATTTTTCTTCATGCATGAAGTAAGCAGAATTATAAAATTCTGTTAAATCAAATAGTAATTCAAATAAAATCAAATAGATTATGATGCTAAGTAAACTATGCATCATGAATGAAAAATGAACTTTATTCTGGGACATAGTCCCTTAAGAATAACATTGATGTTAGAAATAAATATAGCTCTTCTGGGCAGAATTCATTAAATAGAATTGAACTTATTTACAAACTTAATTATTTACATAAACAAAGTAGATTAAAAAAGAACAAAATAAAAAAAAAAAAAAAAATATATATATATATATATATATATATATATATATATATATATATACACACACATACATGCTTCGACAGGCTTTTGGATTAAAATTCAAGCAAAATCAAATTACTCATGAGTACCAAACATTAGTATGATAGCAGCTTTTAATAAAATTCTCGATGAGTTCTCTAGCTTCCCTAATGTTAAATTACTATTTGCTAATATAAATACTATCATAAACTAAGGAATCATACTAATAATAAAGATAATATAGAAATTTTTTCACAAAACGGTATGTCACAGGTTGTATTATTTCATCCAGTAGTATTCTTTATAAAAAGTTTTATTTCTATGGGTTCCATACAGTAATATATCCTTTAAAATTCTGCATTTATTTATGAACTATACTTGGATAGATTATATAGTTAAAAAGTCATCGAAAAGTACATTGATCAGATAAAATAGGTTTTTAAGAAAGTTAATATGAACTTTAGCTTTAGACAGAAGGTTTTGGAACCCTGGAACTTGAATAATGATATAGAAGAAGCATGGCGGATATGATGGAATTCCATGGATTCGATGGAATTCCAGAAACTCAGACCAATCCACAAAGTCAATCACGCTCGCGGTTGTTCCATGTTCCATTTAACTTGGATTGGTTGGAATATGGTGATCGGCAATCAGCCCTTTAATCTTAGAATTGCAATACGCCGCTGAATGTCTCTTCATCTCTAATGAAATGAACTAGATAGTTGCATTGATTGAGTGAATCGGATCATATCCTTAAAAAGAACAGGTTTTTCCAACTCAATACCAGAGTTAATAAAAATATGCCATAAATATTATGTTTCCAATCTGAATAATGCAGATAAACAAAGCATCTATTTAGGATTTCATTCACACCTGATTGATTTTGAGAGCAATAAAAAAAAAGTTTTCTATCAAATCTAATCTCAGGGTAATTATATATCCAGGTTCATTTTAGATGAGACACTTGTTCCTAATTTCGTCATTATTTAATATTTAACTTTTTAAAGCACTACTAATTCTGAAGAAAATCTGAGATTTGAAATCTCACTTAAAATTAAATTATGAGTGAGAATACTGATGGCTTGTAAACAGAGTGGGGATTCACCATAATTCATATAAGTATAATCCAATAACATTGAACGTTTTCGAACTGTGGTGGCTACTTCGAAAGAGACCTTAAACGAATAAAAACAATGAAACGCATTATGTGATTTGAAAACTGTGAATTTTCAAGCGGTCCTAAAAGGATTTGGAAGTTTTTTTCGATGAAATAGGATGACAGATTTCGACAAAACTAAACTATTAGAATTAGGCTACAAAACTTTATAAATATAGATTTCATTAAAAATGTCCTTTAGTGCCTTTTGAAATGAAGTGTTAATTGCAAATACCACTTTTCTGACAAAACCTTACCCCCTACATCTTAAATTGTGCTTCATATTTAAAATGCTGAGAACGGTTTGGCAATTTTCTATTCTTTTGATTAAAAAGGTGGTCTAAAGAATCCTAGATTTTTAACTCTATTTAGGTCAGTAGGCATCTTCCTCGAAAAACCAGAGGTAGTATAATATAAATTTAACGGTCATAAAACATGGTATTCGCAATTTTCGCGTGTTTTCTATAATGGTTTCCTTACAGCTTATTTTATAGGTTGTTTAAGATTCTTTCTCTCTACCTCAAAGATGTCTAAAGAGGAAAAAAAAAAAAGAAGAGAGAGAGAGACAGATATATGTTTGCGGGATTTGGTCAATTAGACTTAGGATATCCTTAAACGTATATTTCCGGGGAAGACTCGCATTCGAAAATTGTCGCGATCGCAATACTTTCCCGTATTATATATTTCATATATAGGTAGTTAAAACTAAAAAGCGATTTTAGATTTTAATAGGAAGAGAATCAAATTGGTTAATTAATGAGATTTTTTTGTGTTTTAGATTTTCATTTTTATTAGATTCTTTCGAATGGAAACAAATGAAAATTATAAAAATAATAGATTTGTAAATATTTCTGTTAAAAACCAATGAATATTAGTTTGGCAACAAAAAAATGGTCAACAAAGGGTATTAGCCGGGTTAGGATGGTAAATCTGCCCCCGAGACTTTTCTGACTCAAACTTGGGGGATCAATTTGGTGTCGAATAAAAATAATTCACCACATATTTTAGCTTTTTAATTCAAATGGTTTTCGAGATTTTTCAAAAAAACTATTTTTTCGATTTTAATAATAAAATTTGAAATTAATTATTGACGATTTATTCTCTAATTCTTAGGAGTCAAGGGCATGAAAAAATTATATGGTCATGATTCTTAAATTAAAATGAAAGGTGTCAATCACCGAATTTTTCAGAATGTGTGTTTTATGCTTCTCTGTACTGTAGAATTTTTTCGGATTTTTCGAAGTGATGGAACAATATGAAAACAAAAATATAATAATAAAAAATTCCGAAAACTTGCGTTTTAAGAAACTTATAGTTTTTAGATTTTCGAAAAATGTGTAGACAATTTTTTTTTTTAACCGAAAATACATCCTTCGTGACGAAATCCATAGAGAATACTTGAATAAGCGAGACCTTATAAGAAATGATTGGTAGAGGCCAAATAGACGACGTTACAGAGCGCGTTTTGAAAAACACGGCTTTAATCGAATAATTTTGTAGAAAGATTATTGAAAATGTTTTATAAGTAATGTAATTCTGAATTTTTTGTGAGAAATAATTGTTTACACATTGTTCAATAATATTAATTTGTTATTGGTCCAATTTACAAGATTTGTTCTGTATTAAAATATGGATCTACAGCGAGTTTAATTTTCGAACGTCAAATGTATCCAATCCTTTCAGCCCAAAGTCCTTAGAACAATAGTCAATGCTCCCTATTATGTTACAAACAAGACGTTAAATCATGACCTCAATATCCCTTATGTTCTTGATCTCATCTCATCCAAATTCTTAATCACAATCCATATCTAGTTCCAAACATCCCTATAAGGCTTCCTCGTAGGTTAAAGCGGCAGTGGCCGGGAGATCACATATAAATATGCAACTGGAGTGCTGACAATGGCCAACTTCTCCACTCATGCCTGAGAGTCTGTGGCTCTAGCGCCCTCACTGTCTCCACTGGCTTACTTTACTGGACTGGTGTAGCGGCTGACTGGGAGGCGCTGGGATCTCCTCGCATTTTAACTCGACATTCACTTCTAGGTGTAGGGGTTTGATTCGGAGTTCCCAGGAGCAATATGTAAATTTGCATGTATGTGGCCAAGATTATTTTTTTTTTTTTATAAACCTTTTTTCTTTCCTTTTGTTATTGAGGTTTAAATAATTTTATTTTTTCTACTCTGTGCATATGGAATGAATGATTTCTTTTAGCTCTAATGCTCATTACTCAAGATAGTGGCAGATTGTATTACTTCTAAATACAACGCGAGTTTAAAAACAAGGAGGTGCAAAACGCACATTATACAGTGGCTCTTCTAGAACGCCAATTTTGTTGATAGAGTTGCTTTAACATATCAGGCAAATATGAAATTTTAGTTTAATATAACTTTTCGTTTTCAAGCTAGGCAAAAAAAAATTGCATATAATGAAATAATGATAAACCATAATGAAGTACTGCCCCGTAGCTAGATACAATTATAAATGTGGTTGTGTAGGGTATTTTTGTTATTTGTTATCCTTAATTTAATATATCATATGCATTTTGTTATATTTGCAATAGCATTTTAGATTAGGTAAAATCTATAAAAAAAAAAAAAATAAAGAAAGAGAAATTCTGCTCTGAAACACCATACGATGTGGCGTTGTAAGACTGGTGCGTAATGCCAGGGATAAAGAAGCGTCTATCAGTTCCAGTTTAAAACAAAATAAAACGAACAGTGCAGGCTTTTGTGCCGAAAAAGTGAGGTTGAAATAAATTTGCGGTGGCTCAAACGGGCACGCAAAGTTGTTAGACTTAGTGGAAAATACTGAACATACCACATACACACACAGATACCTTTATCATTTGGATCCAGAGAACACTAAGACGTGTATTTTTTGTGAAAACTCGAACTCAAAAATTCTATCACCATGGTAGTACTTTCCCTTACTATTTTTTTCAGTTATTTTTAACTGAACGTAAAAATTGTTTTTCACAAAACCGATAAAATACACTTCTACTGGAACATCACTCTTTTGAATAATAACAGACTTAGTGAACCCAAAGATTCGATGCCGGTAATACCAATTCTTGCTTACATAGTTCAATCCAGTGAGCACCGTCCAAGCCCAAGACACCGAGATCCGACCGAACAAAATCCTCCCACCTACGCCTCGGCCTACCTCTTGGACGCCTGTTTGTTCAGTATTTTCCAC
Source organism: Piezodorus guildinii (assembly GCA_023052935.1). Classification (NCBI taxonomy): domain Eukaryota; kingdom Metazoa; phylum Arthropoda; class Insecta; order Hemiptera; family Pentatomidae; genus Piezodorus; species Piezodorus guildinii. The sequence continues at coordinate 46,586,123 of CM041295.1, forward strand.
TAAGTCTAACAACTTTGCGTGCCCGTTTGAGCCACCGCAAATTTATTTCAACCTCACTTTTTCGGCACAAAAGCCTGCACTGTTCGTTTTATTTTGTTTTAAACTGGAACTGATAGACGCTTCTTTATCCCTGGCATTACGCACCAGTCTTACAACGCCACATCGTATGGTGTTTCAGAGCAGAATTTCTCTTTCTTTATTTTTTTTTTTTTTTTATAGATTTTACCTAATCTAAAATGCTATTGCAAATATAACAAAATGCATATGATATATTAAATTAAGGATAACAAATAACAAAAATACCCTACACAACCACATTTATAATTGTATCTAGCTACGGGGCAGTACTTCATTATGGTTTATCATTATTTCATTATATGCAATTTTTTTTCTGGTCTTCATTTAAAAATCTCTATGGCCAATTAGGCGTTTGGAACCGATGTGCGCCGCAATTCTACAACTTTATACAAGAGGGTTACAAGCTCTGTAATTCCGCGCTGTCTAGCCCTCTCAATTCTCCATCCCTCTTCGGACCAAAAACTTTACTTAAAATATTATTTTCGAAAACCTTGCGGTTCATCCTCCTAAGTAAACCCTTCACTTACCTATAATAACATACAGGTAAGTGAGGTAAAAATAAAAGAAATAACGTTTATTTATTTGTCTTACAATCAGGTATTTCATTTTTAGATTTATCTTCCTATGGAAAAATTATTTGACACCCGGATGTGCCTTCTCTTGATCATTTTCAACTCCCCTTCCCCTAAGAAAATCATTACCGAAAATTTTGTAAGAAGGTTTTCATAAGCAAACTTTGTATGAAGGTATAAACTGTACTAATCATTTGAGTGAGCAGAAGTTAGTTACATACTCCCTACAACAGAGGAAAAAAAGGATCAAGTTTAAACATCCGATTTTTTTTCCAGCTTTTCGATTGTATCGAGTTAGGAGAAGTATTTGGAACGTTCAGAATAAGCCTACTGAACAATTTTAGGTGTTTTTATAGAGTATCTGTGAAAGTTTTTCTTACGCCTAGTGAGTAAGAGGTTTTGAGGCGGGGGTAGAGCAGTGGAGTAACTACAAAGCCTAAGGCTGAGGACGGATTTCTCTGAAGCTGGAGGAAGGTTGCGACCAATTCCTCCCACTAATTGGGTCCGGATTAGGTCGGGGAGGGGATAAAGGAGGTCTTGACCCTCTGCTTGGACCCCGGTATACCTATGGCTTAGCACGTGTTGATCGAAACGGATTTAGTTTTAGTCTATGCTTCTCACCCGCCGCTAATTAACGCTAGCACTAGAAAAAAGAATCTTGTGCGCGCAACTCTTTAGTTCACTTACCTCAGTAGTTTAAATCAATTTTAGAATATATCTATCTATAAATATCTATCTATATATTGTACATATGTATTGCTGTATTCTTGACCGGCTGCTTTTCTAAGCCAACGGTAGCTACACAAATACTATTAATTAATATATTTAATGTATGTATAGACTTATATTTAATGAAACCATTAGATTTCCTTTCCAAAGGTATCGAGTTTACCGATCTTCTTAGGTGGCATGCAGGGTACGATTAAATTAGACAATTTTACTAAATGACATTATTATTATTGACTTAAACATATACAATCTATTTAAACTAAGCCTGAGAATACTGAGGAATATTACTGTTAACCTTGCCATACAATAGTACAATTAAGAAATATCTTACAAAAACTTGGTCGGCTGGCGAAGGTGGAATCAGCCTTAGGCGCCCCTTCTCGACTTCATCCTCCAGCTGCTCTGACCCCCGACGGACCTCTCCTCTTCTTGTAGATGGAACTTCAACTCTCGTAGCTGGAATGAGACTCACCTTCTGGAATCTTCTTTCTCATCCTCGTTGGGCAGGGCTGAGCTGGAAAGTGCCCCGATTGGCGGTCCAGCCTTTGTTATCTTAATTTATCTTTTGACAAACCTTAGTATTCTTGTCGGCCGCCGCTGGGGAAACTACCAGGGGTCTCTGGTATTCCAGACCGATGGAGAAACTGGGGGGCCTATTGAAGAATCTAAGGGGGGCAAGTACGCGCCCTTTGTACTTTTGCCGACATAGGCTTATCAATTTATATTTAATTAATATAATAGTTATTCAATAATTTCCACCTCTCAGTATCCTCAATACATAACAAATATATATATATATATATATATATATATATATATATATAATATATAAATATATATATAAAATATTATAAAATATATAATATATAAAAATCTCGAGTTGGTTGTCGTACTCCTCTAAAACGGCCCGAACGATTTTTACTAAAAAGGTACCTATAGCCGGGAAATCATGGTAAATCTGTCTGCGTTCTATTTTGACTCTAACTTGGGGTATCAATTTAGGTAAATTTTTAGCTTTTTAATTTAAACAAGATTAAAAAAAAAAAAAAAACTCCTTTTCTCAATTTTATTATTTTTTTAATAGTAAAAATTGAAATTAATTAATCATGATTTTTTCCTACTTCTTAGGAGTCAAAGACATGAAAAATTATTTGATCACGATTCTCCAACAAAAAAACCGATTTTTAACTGAAGAAAGAAAATCGAAATATATATTTTTTAAACCTTTTCAAAAGGTGTCAATCAACGATGTTTTTTTTTCTGAAAACGTCTTTTACACTCCGCTATAAACAGGAATTCTTTCGAATTTTTTGAAGTGGTTGTACAATATGAAAAAAATTAAAAAATCATTTTTCCCCTGAAATCTTGCGTTCTAAGAAACTTAATGTTTTTAGATTATCGAAAAATGTTTAGAAACTTTTTTTTTAACTGATAATACACCCTCGCTGGAGAAAATCATAGAGAATACTTGAACAAACAAGATCTTAGACGAAATGATTGGTAGTGGCTAAATAGGCGGCATTATAGAGAGCTAGTCTGGCGCGCGTTTCGAAATACATAGCTTTTATCCAGTCATTTTGTAGTAAAATGTTTTATAAGTAATCTAATTCTGAATATTTGTTTAGGAATAATTGTTCACACATTTATAATAATAATAGTTTTTAATTTTTTTTCATATTGTTCCATTTCAAAAAATTCGAAATAAATCCTGATTAGGGAAAGGGTTGAGGAGTAGATTGGAACATATTACAATCGCCTTAGTTCATTTATCATTTAACTCTTGTTATTTAATACGTATGTAAAAATAGTTTATTTCCGAAAAATAAATGAATACAATGTAAAAAGGTCTAAGAAAGTTCTTTAAACATTGTCATCTATCATTTTGAGGGAGAGAAGAGATACTATGAGGGACTTGTTGCTGGGGGTAAAGGCTTGCTTATTACCGCCACGGCTACAGCTCCATAATCGTCTCTTAGTTTAGTATTTCCATGAAACTCTTGTTTAAGGTAAGACTATCATCATTTCTTCTGACAAGCATCTGCTCGGAACCCACAAATAACTTTCCAAAGACCTTTTACACTTCAAAGAGGCAATCTCCTTAACGTGTTAATACCGTATGTCCTAACATTTACGATCTTTCCATTTACCTATTTTCTCTTTTTTTGGTTTTATAACTGTATTAAGGATTGTTGAATGTTGTTACGTTTTTAAAACTTCGAACAAATAGTTGACTTAATGTTTTACGTATATTTTCATGGTCTTCCATATTAACCTTTTGTTGCCTCTGAGGGGACATTACATTTTATTAGCAATTATGTAGAATGAACTTGGACCACCACATTTATTTTTTAAGCATTTTTTTTTCAACAACAAATTTTATTGAGTAATATTACAATCTGTCCCAATTGGGACATCCATAATAGTGGTAATAGATAACATTCGTACTACATTCATATAATATTTACATAACAATAAAATTATAATAATATATATAAAGATAAATCAATAATATGTTTACAAATTCTAGAAATCATTCATACCTATATACATGTCATATATACAGCTCATTGAGTGGAGAATTTAGCCAGTGCTAGAACTCCAATATATACATATTACCAGAGGTTGTGCTGCCACTGCCGTTTCAACCTTCTAGGGGAGTAGTAAGGATGTGTGGAGCTGGAAAGGGATTGAGCTAGGGGATTGGGGTGATGGATAAGGTTCTGATGGAATTTGGAGAATTTTGATAGAATGGAATCTTAGAGGAATGGAATATTTAGATCGTGGTATAAGGTATGGTTTAATATGGAGCATTTACTATTGTTTGTAGGGCTTTGGATTGGAAGGATTGAATGCGTTTGATGTTAAAAAGTTTAGCTGCTCCTAACAGTTCAAGTACGTAGGTCAAGATAGGCTTTAGTGTTGTCTTGTAGATTAATAATTTGTTATCATCTGTAAGTTCAGATTTTCTGCTGAGTAGTCTGTATAACTGTCCTAATCGTCGGTTGACTTTTAAAATTATTATTAGAAACGAATATTTTCATGTAGTTTTCTGTTAAAATAGCACAACAAATAGATCAGATTATGGTAAAAATATCAAGATGTATGATGAATAAATGCGAAGAGCACCTTCCCTAATTATTTGAGCAATATATAGAATTATTGGAACATTCAGATTCCATTTGTTTAGAGTAATCACCTCCAACTAAATGTCAAGATGATCACTCCTTTAGTAGTATATAAGTGGACTGTATGAAAAATATAACTAAATGAAATAAGGCTGGGCCAAGATATAAAAAACACAATATGGGGATAAAATTAATTATATTATAAAGAAAATTGGTACATATTTAACTTAATAACCAGTTGTTCATTTGGACTGGGTTAGTAAATTGTGATATTGTAAATTATAACAAGTGATAACTTATGTGGTGATCTCTGAGATGGTGAAAATGCTCTGGAAGGTGAATCTGTTCTTCTCTCCTTCTCTCCTCCTCCCCTTTGGCCAGGGGGTCTTCTAAATTCTTTACTCCATGGTAAAGGGTGGTTCTACAGGAGGAACAACAAAAAACTAGAGCAGGCTGTCTGGCACAACCAGTCAGGACCTGCAACTTCAGTTTCTTTCTCGGCCGCTAGGGGCGCTCTCTTTCTCCCTATGGCCACTAGATGGCAGAGCAGTGACATTAATTTCTCTTTTCGGGAACCCGAAACACCATTTATCATTAATATATTATTCATATTAGGAATTGCTTCAGAATTTACCCTATTGTAGGAAATTATAAAAAAACAAACTTTTATTTTTTGTGTTCTTCAATGACCACTAATACATATTAAAAAAAAACTTCAATACAATCACTTGTTCCTAAAGTTTTACACATATTATCACGATCCCAGTGTGTACGTTTTCGCGAAAAAGTAGAGTCGAGTTACTGGTAGGTATCGTGCGAAATGGAGCCGAGTGCAAAGGGTTAAATATTATAACGTATAATGTTTCAGATAGTAGAACATTTTAGTGTTTGAAAAATTGAATAGTCCATTTAAAAATCCATAATTTGCTCCGAAAAAATAAAGACTATTTCTTTATTAATTATTAACGTTTAGAACTGTATTTAGTAATACATCGTACCAGATTTAAACCTTTCTCGGTACCTTTTCTACGACATGTCCTAATGCTAAATTAAAAAAAAAATAGGTTACTCACTTTCACCTATTTTATTTAATTTAGCATACGTATATGTCATAGGAAAGGTGACGCGTAAAGGATTACATATGGGTGGAAAATGGCTTTTTCGCTGGAAATTCAGCATCGTAGCGAATCGCTCTTCAATATAAACAAGGCCTAAGGGCTATGAATGCATTCATGAGAAACATTGAAAGGATAAACCATACAAAATGGAAGAAAATTAGCACATGTAAACATTATCGGAATTAAGGTATTAGGGTGAAAATAAAACAAACTGTGTAACATTGGAATGGTATTAGGGAATGGGTTGTAAATTATGAGTATGAGGAAGCCACTGCGTTCCAAAGCAGACCGCATCCACCTTAAATTCCTTTCCCGGTAGGATTGGATAATAGCGGGCAAGTACCCCACCGCAAAACATAGAATTTACTAATCCATATTATCTTTTCCCCGTTTAGCTCCGCATTATCTGCAATACCTTTTATTCAGTCACATCTCTTACGAAAAACAGATTTACTAGTGCGAGAGCTAGAAACGTAGCGGGAAAAATCATTCTAGAATGACTGTTTTTTTCTTTACTAATTAATTGTTTATAAGGATGCGCCCCTTAAAAAAAAAAAGTTGCGCGCTAAACCTTACTATCGCTTACTTACATTCGTTGTTAAAATTAATTTAAGAAATTTTAAACAATGTTAGAGTTGAAAAAATGATATGAAAAGCAATTACTTTCACTGTAAACATGTGATTAAGATCACACTAACCGTGGAGGAGTGTAACTAAATGTGGGATAGTGCTTTAATGTGGGCTAGTAACAATTCTCAAAAACCTACAATCGAAAGACTCAACAAATGACGATCGCCTATAGCATTCGTTCGCTCTAACACCGCACTCACTCATTCTTGTTATTCGTGCGCGAGCTGTCGCCTGTGTCGGCCCTACTTGTGTTGCTCCTCTTTTTTTTTTTTTTTTTTTTTTTTTTTTTTTTTTTTATTGAAGGTAGGGGAAAAATCTTACATAGACGATGTGTGGCTATACAAGCCCACAACAGTGTGAGATTCCTACTCACTAAAAACACCTCCCTATTCGCCTTCACCACCCCACGGAACTGCCGTCAGGCATTACTTCGCGGGGCAGAATGGCTATGTGCCTACTTCAGTACTGGACATCTTTATCTTATCTATCTATCTTTCCTGAGTCTTACCTGACCGCTCCTTTCACGCTCTTGAGATCAGAGCTTCTTTCCTACCCCATGCAGTTGCCCATGCATTGAAATCTCCCACAATTAGAACAAAATTATATCCTTCTAATTCCAGCACGATTCTGTCTTGCAAAGTCTTCTTGTGATGCGCTCGGTGATGCATAGACACTATATATGTAGATGCCTCCCACCTTGATCCATACTAAACCTTTTCTTTGAATCGGTTGGACTTCTTGAATGAAATAGCATTTTTTGACCCAAATACCTGCTCGACCAGAGCTGTCCTCAATCCAGAAACAGGGCCCATTGGTATCTTATACTGTTCGCACAGTATGGCAACGTCTATATTCATCTCCCTAATTGTTTGCCAGAATAGATCCTGAGCAACTTCACAATGATTCAAGTTGAGCTGTAAAAATTTTATTTCCTGCTTTTGGTAGCTTCTTCCAAAGCTCGCTGATATTCTGGGCAACTGAAATTACCCGTGGCGTGCTTGCGATTTCTCCCTTCTGGGCACAGTAGGCAACATAGTTCAGAAATACATCCTTTTGCCAGATGTCCCTCTTCTCCACATCGTAAACATAGTTTACTTCTGTCAGGTCCTTTGCAATACCTCGCCACGTGACCAAAGGCAAAACATCGGAAGCATCTTTGTGGAGTAAATTTTTCTCTTACTCGGCTACTTACCCAGCCAACTCGAATGCTGCCCTTTTCAACAGATTTTCTGCCTAGTTCCATGGGTAGTACCACAACTGCTGTTTGTGTGCCACCATAAGCTTTGCGAAGAGATTTCACCACTGATATGTCAATTTTTTCCTCCCCATCGATTTGGTTTCTAAGCGCTAGGTGTACTTCTTCAGCATTTGTCAGTTCATCGAGATCCTTTATCTCGATAGCGACGGAGTCCCTTTTACACGTGAGCTATATCGATCATTTTCTCCGCTATCGCTGTACAAATATTTTCCGCTCTGTCTTTCGACTTTCGGTCCAACACAAGCAGCAGACCTCCGTTGTTGCACTTCCTTATTTTCTGTACGTCGTCAGCTATATCTTGTAGCTCAGGTTCACTTTTTATCGATCGCAATATGTCCGCATAAGACGATCCCTCCTTTTCCTTGACCATCAACACATCTGGACGTGCGGGCCTTGCTCTTATCCTATGCTCTACCTCATTAGTTTTCTTTTTCTTTTTAGCTTTTACTAATTGCCACTGATTTTTCTGTTTATGTTTTGAAGAATTAGGTTCTTCAGGAACGATGCCCTCTTCTTCTTCCAGCCTGTTCGTCTTTGGCCTAGTATTCTTCTGAGATGGTTGCGTCATCACATCGAACTCTTCTTGAAGAGATTGATTACTCGGAATAGTCTGTCCACAGCTGTTGCCAACTGTAGACTGAACTAAGTTCCTTCCATTGCAGACAACTGTTCATAAACCATACGGATTGAGTTCGCGTAGGCTTTTATTTGGTTATGGGCATTCCTACTCTTCATGACAAAGTCGTGAAGACTGCTTATATTGCCTCCCAGTAATTCCCACAATTTCCTTATTTTTCCCTCACTTGAGGCGTAAGCTGCTTCAGTTGCCAAGCGGTCCACTGTTGACACACTTCGATGGCTTGATGAAGACATCCCGGAGCCCGTATTCTCGTTCCCGACAGACGCAGATGTTGACGATCCGACCCTCTGCGCTGTAATTCTCAGTATATCCTCTTCGCTCCCCATGATTGGGTGATTGTTCGAGACTCCTTCCACTGGTCCCTTAGATCCGCGAGAGTTATTAATTAACATAAAATTTGGTTTACAACCGAATTATGGAGTCAACAACATGAAACGAATTTTTCGGAAATTGAGGTTAGGATATCAAAACGAACAATGTTTGTATTAGGTTTCGTTTATTGGCCACTAATGTATTGGCAGATAGGCTAGCAGTGGTCTCTTCGACCTGTTACCAGCTATCAGGAATCTAATAATCTGAAAATTACAATTAATTTGTATGTTTCGTATCACTTACCTTTTTTGATTTTTGTAAGTAAATTATGTGATTTCTCCCATTAACCAAAGTAATTTGATCTCTTATAAGATAAATATTTATAATTGTTATTTTCGTACAAGATATAAGTTTCTACTCGTAGCTCATATTTGATTGTTACTTAGCTCTTTAAAAATGCATGTGTGATTATTTTGACGTCTATAAATGGTTAATTTTTAATAGTTTTTTTATTTTTGCGGCAAAAACAAAATGGTAGCCTATTGGTTACTTTCCTGTATAAATTATTATCCAAAATGCACTGAAGCTTATGCCCTTTTTGTCTTTCTGCATCCTGAAGAGAGAACTTTTGGACATTAGATTTTATTTATAACTATAAATATAAATGTTCCATGCTGGTTCAATGGAACTGTTTAGGGGAAACCAAATAACAAATTTAACCAAATGATAAACAACTCCAGGCACGATAACGAAGATTCTTCCAAGGCAGCTATTTTGTATTAAAATGATTCCTTTTAAATCGAAATGTTTCCACAGTGTCAATTACCTGATGGAATTCCATCGAGCTGGAAAACAGTGTTGGAAAACTCTCTTTGATTCCGACGGAAATTTATAATCACAAAGGTAAGATGGAATTTCACTTGATCGCTTTTACGTGACTTAAATACATTTTATTCGACCAAATGTGTTATTAGTCACCAAGTCCAATGTACAATAAACAGTGGAAGTGCGAAACTTCGGTTTCAAGCGTATGGTTTAATTTTTTATTCTTTCATAAATACAAGGATTCATGAAGAAAATAAAATCTGGTGCGCACAACACACGACTTTCACTTACCTCCGTTGTTAAAATCAATTTAAGAATTTCTAAATGAAATAAGAGTTTAAAGAATTACAGTGAGCTGAGACGGAAACATGTGGTTTAGAATATATAATCTAATAATAAAAGTTATTGTATATTTTTAGTCAACAATCACTTCGTTTTATCAATTTTCACCACTTTCCTTATTTCATACAGATTTGTATGTAAAACTACATTTTTTTCTAAAATCTTTGGCTTTCCATCAGTATATTATAAATCTACATTACTATTATGTTTAGGCATTAATTTGAAATGAAAAAAAAAATTATCAAAAAAAAATATTTTTCCTCTTTTGCCCTTCAGTAATATTTTTTCTTTTTTCCTCTGGAAAAACACAACTCTCAACTTAGCCCTCAACCCCGTTCTGTTTCCTATATCCTCAGTTATTATCTGTAATTTTTCCATATCTCTCTTGGCTTCTACGAACCATCCATACTTCATTTTCTTATCATTGATTTTTTCAAAGATTCTGTGGATCTGTCTGTTCGGATTCATTCTTTCCAGATGGAGGGAAAATGCTATTCTTCTTTTTCTCTCATTGCATCTGTGATCTTTTTTACACTTATATACAAAATAAGGCCTTTATTATCAATGCTAACAACATGAAACGGTTAATTTCTTCAAATCTACAAAATTAAAGGTACTTTTGAGGAATAAAATTTAAAATATCTACATTTAAGCCCTTTCAGAATATTTAAATAAAAATGCAACCTACATGTCTTCTCACGCCTCACACACAGCCGGACCATTTAGATCCGGGTCCCTTGGAAAACGTTTATTTCTGGTGAAATAAAAAAAAATTCACCATCGCAATACTTCTCCTTACAATATATTTGATACAAATATAGATGAGCGAAAGTAAAATGAAATTTAGAAAATGAATTTTGTATTGTCGAAACAACTATATAATTAAACTTGATTACTTTTTTGGGTGGAATTTTATTCCTTCTACCTCTTCCTTGAATTCATTTTAAAATAGGTCATTATTTGTTAACATCCAATGAACTTCAAACCTTAGACTCAATATTCCAAAATTTTAAGGAGACTTTTGTGTGATTTTTATTACTTTCTGCAGAAATTTTGCTACAACTGAAAACTGGTCAGAAACAAACGATATCACCGACAAGTCAACATCATAAATACAGATTTCATTGCAGCAGCTGTGATCACATTTTGAAACCGAAACAGAAATTACTGGCTGGAAGCAGTGTAAGGTTCCAGTGTAATTTATAAGATAAAGGAAGAGGAGGGAATAGAATGCCCCGGCCGCCCCTGGAGGCTCCGGATGAAGAACACTGGGACCAACTGGAAATTCACTGCGTCCCTCGGGAGCGATCTCTCTTCGGCCCGGGCTCGTAGGCGCAGCTACCTGGAGCTGGAGTTGTGTCTGCTTCCAGTTCGGAGTTCCAGCGTCCTTCCCTTGTACTCTACTGCAGGGGAATAAATCTTCTTCCCTTACTGTTCCAACCAGCGAGCACCTTGACAATCAGGGTCGGCTGACACCTGTAACAAGGACTCTTGGGGTTACCTTTTGGATGTGAAATCAAAACAGAAAGGGATAAGAAGATGTAAATAGTAAACAATGAATTTCAACAATTGCTATTCAATATTATTGATCATCAGATATTATAACCATTCATAAGCTGAAATTCATTCTTAAAGACTTGCAGAAGAGATTTTTTTTTAAATTAAGCACAGGCCATATAATTAACAACGAATAATTCAGGAACATATTAACACCATTCGAAAATATAATAACCTTACATTGAGTTATTTATCTGAAAATATTTTTACGATTTCATCAAAATTTAATAGCACTGCTATTTTCCAGGTGCTGATTCCGTACTTTAACCGGAGATGTTAGCTTCTCCCAAATGTAGAGCGTCAGTGGTCTGCTTCGTAATTGGAAACAGTGACCTTCTTCACGTAAGTAGCTTTAATTCTTTTTCCTTCGATATTTTCCAATAAAGGTATTTTCGGACTGTTTCCAGGTTGGTTGGGTAGTCTATACCGATATTAGAGACTTAGAGGCTAAATATAGTGTACTTCGTCTTCTCTGCGTTGATTTCTATGACCCACTTTCTCGTCTACCCATGCGTAGAGTTTAGAACTGTTTAGGTCCTATATTTCGCAGCAAGGCTTGGCAAGGCTCCAGACGGCATAAAGCACGACTTTGACATTTCTCAGATGATCTCAGATCATATCACTTGTGAAGATTATAAAAAAGATATGAGTTGGAACATTTTCTGGTGTTTCCCCTGTTTTTATACATTTCAATCTACTTCTTTGGGTAAAAGAGAGGGCAGTATATAGTTTTAGGATTAGGGCACCGCGGAAAAAAAAAATTGAAATCTCGCCAATGTATACGCTTATAACTCAGTTTTTTTAAAAGGTACAGAATTGTTTATATAGTTTATAATTAGTACAGCGATTAATTATAGAACAAAAAAATTTAATTGTAATAATAATATTTCTTTATTTATTATGGAACGAGTCCCTTTAGAATAATATTACAGGAAATAAACAATGGACTGGAGTATTAGAGTAAAATAATTGAAAACAACAAAATTAAGCTAATAAAACGAACAAATAAAATAACTCAAAAGATAATTTCTAATAAAAATGTACAAACCGGAAAAAAAAACATGTTAAAAAGTTAACAGAGAATAAAATATAATAACATTATAAAAAGAAAAATTAAAAATATACAGTTAAAAAAAAAAAAAAAAGAAGGAAATTATAATGCTTTTAAATGTTTGTAAAATAATATATGATTTAATCTTATACCTTTGAAAAGATAATCTTTTCAAATAATATTTGCTGCTGAATGTACCCATGAAAATGAAAATCGAATAAATAAATAAACGTATCTTTCTGCTTTATTTGTTGATTTTACCTGAAATTAGTGTCTAATTGGGATTGTTTGGGTATTGAATTGACAGGAAATGGCTGAATAGACGGGTTTCAAATGTTGAAAGATTTAGGGAGTTTCGGATATTGGAAGGAATGGAGTTCCATAGGGATGCGGATCGGATTAAGAATGATCAATAGAAAGCTGTGGATTGGTGGTGCGTTATTTACAGATCTGAAGGCCGTGAGCGGATGTAACGGGAACGAACGGAGGATTTGAATTTAAGGAGATCCGAGACGTAAAACGGACACCGGGATTGAATAACTTGCTAGAGGAAGGATGCTAGGAAGTACTTACGGCGGAAGGAAGGGTACAGTAACTCAAACTCTTTGTAAAATCGGGTGATAGATGTTTCTCTGGATATCCCAAAGATGAAACGTATAAAGCAATCAAACATTCGTTTTAGTTTTGCCTCAAGATCCCCAGAGACACCCCCATTCATCCTACAGGATTAGTCAAAGTGAGGAAATATTAAGGCTCTAACTGTGTGGCATAATTAAGTACTGAATGTATAGAGGTATAAAGCATAACAGTGTAACACCCATAACTCAGTTATTTTTGAAGGAGAAGGAAAACAAGCATTAACATTTAGAATCAGTAAAAACCCCGTTAAATAAAATTTGAAAATAATGATCTCAACTATTGTTTTTGCTATTCTGTTATTCTGTGATAAGTTAATAAATTTCCTATTAAAAAATAAATAAATAATCATTGAAATCGTTTAAGAAATATCAGAGATATAGCGTTTTTAAATTAGCAATGTTTATATGCTATTTTCTTTTGATTAAATTTTTGCTATTCATATAAACAACTATAGGGGTACTCACTACGTTTGCTATAGCATGCTATTTGTGTTATTTTGCTAAACCCGTCGAGTTTCTACAGTTATTTCCTGCATAAAATTGATGGGTTTAGCACAATAGCACAAATAGCATGCTATAGCAAACGTAGTGAGTACCCCTTATATAAACTGATATACCCTAATATAGTATTTGTAAATAATAAACCATTGTTTAATAATGTGCAGTGTTTTTTTTTTCATGGAACTACTGTATTTTAATAACAGTTTGCACTATGTTTTAGCATATTTATAACTGTGTTATGTAAATTTATAAAATGGAATAAATTACATTTCCCAGCTAAGTTAAAAATTACTCATTCGGACAAGTAAAATAAAAATGATTGGGTTTTACTGTACTATATATTTTTTTTTTTAAACATATTTATTGATATTTACAACTGTATTAAATAAAAATACATCTAGTAAATGTGATGGTAATATACAAAACTGTCATGAAAAACATGTAGAGACACTACCCAGTGGCAGCACTCTAAAAATATTTTAAACTAGAAGGTCCCGGGGCCATTTCCTTTTACTATATTTTAAGAATGAATTTTTAACGAGATTGTGAAACAGCCTTTGAATAAAAATAAGATTTAAGAAAATACCCTTCTTAAAAAAAGAAGCTTCATTCATAAAATATTTTTCACAACTTTGCCTTAAAAAATATCAAAGATCTAGAACTTTCTTGTAGAATTAGTGAAAAAGAGTGACTTAGGATTTGAGAGAAAAACAGATTCCTAGATGGATATTTGAAACTTTTGAAAGGGTTTCGTTCAATTTCTTTTTTTCTTTTTTTTTTTTTTGCTGAAAAGCAAAAATTTCTTCTAAATGAGATGGATGGAAAGAATCTGTTCAAAGCCTTAGCATCAAAAGCCAATCTCTTAAAAAAAAGTGTTTATCCTTTGCAATGAATAATTCCTCTCTATTAGCTGATTAAAGCTGCCTGATACTTTTTATTATTTGATTAATTTAAAAACAGTATATATAAAAAAATACGATTGCATATCTGACTAAAAAAAAAATCAGTCTATGAATATCTGGAATTTACTTTTGTTGAAACTGGTCTTCTTTAGAGTTTCTTTTTAGATAATTTAATTTCTCGAATGGTAGTGGTGTTTTTTTAATGTCAATTTAAAATATACAAGGCATATCATAAATATCTAGTCATGTTGTGGAAGCAGATACTTCGAGTGGAATAAAAAAGTTCTTATTATCCATAGTCCGATTCTCAATCGTAAAGGGGGACAATCAAATTTTGAGTTTCTTGCTGTTATCCATGCTTTTTATAAGAAAAACTCAAATATGTATATCTATCCTATACTTGAGGACATACTGAAGCGAATCAAGAACATCTCTATAAAATTTGTCTTCAGTACATCTAGAAGGTCACATGTTACACATTTATACAGCGAGTTAAAGTGGCTCCTTCCCCCCATCCGCAGAAAATATTTCCTAGGATCATACCTTTACCAAACCATTAACTCCCATCATCCACCCTATATCCATAGTCTCCTCAGTCCACTCTCTTGAAACAAGATAACGCCATTCCGACCTTACGTCCCTACTCACAAAACTAAAAGTGGCTCCTTCCCCCCATCCGCAGAAAATATTTCCTAGGATCATACCTTTACCAAACCATTAACTCCCATCATCCACCCTATATCCATAGTCTCCTCAGTCCACTCTCTTGAAACAAGATAACGCCATTCCGACCTTACGTCCCTACTCACAAAACTAAAACTTTTAATCGTTCCTTTATTAGTCGCTCTATTACCTTCTGAAATTCTCTACCTACCCATATCCGCCATGCTGCTTTTCTATCCTCATTCAAATCCTAACTTTTTCTGTACCTCCTACCATCCCGAACTGACGCTTAAAAAGATTTTGCTTTGTATTAAATTTTAATATAAAAAGTTGTTTTTCAAATCATTTTTTTTTTCGTTCCGTTCAACCCCATCGTTTTCGGAAGATTTCATTTTTTATTTTTGGTTGTATAGCATTTCCAAGTCAATTGTAACCTTTTCCAAGTCAAATGTAACTTTTTCCAAGTCAAATGTAACCTTTTCCAAGTCAAATGTAACCCTTTCCATTTCAAATGTCACCTTTTCCAAGTCAAATGTAACCATTTCCATTTCAAATGTCACCTTTTCCATTTCAAATGTTACCTTTTCCAAGTAAATGTCACCTTTTTCTTCAATTCTAGCCTTAAATATTCCGTTTTATTTATTTATTTATTGAAAAATAATTAGTTTAATTAAAATTATGACTTTTTTAATAATTTTGGCATATCATATCACTGTTTTTTTGTTTTGTTTTTAGATATTTGATATCAAATTCTGTTTTTTAAGAACTAATATTTAAAAAAATATTTAGTTTTAAAATAGTTGTTGATTTTGAATTTTTAGAGGGGAGGGATGGTTTTTGGGAATAATTAATGTGTTTTCGGGTATTATAATTACGTTTTTCGAGATGTCTTTTTTATCGCTCGCGTGCATATTAACTCGCATTTACTTTTAATGTTTTTGATTGATATAGGGATTAATTATAGTGTTTTCGGGTATTAAAATTACGTTTTTCGAGCTGTATTTTTTATCGCTCGCGCGTATATTAACTCGCATTTACTTTTAATGTTTTTTATTGATAAAGGGATTAATTAATGTGTTTTCGGGTATTATAATTACGTTTTTCGAGCTGTATTTTTTATCGCTCGCGTGCATATTAACTCCCATTTACTTTTAATGTTTTTTATTGACATAGGGATTAATTAATGTGCTTTCGGGTGTTATGATTATGTTTTTTGAGCTCTATCTTTTATCGCTCATGCGTATTTCAACTTGCATGTACTTTTAATGTTTTTTATTGATATGGGCATTAATTGCTGTGCTTTCGGGTGGTTATGATTACGTTTTTCGAACTGTATTTTTTATTGCTCATGGGTATTTATACTCGCATTTACTTTTTATGTTTTTTATTGATATAGGGATTAATTAATGTGTTTTCGGGTATTATAATTACGTTTTTCGAGATGTATTTTTTATCGCTCGCGTGCATATTAATTCGCATTTATTTTTAATGATTTTATATTGGATTATAATACGGATTGATTAATTAATGTATCTATTCCGGTGGATATAGATGAATTACTGTTTTTATGACTTTTAGCATCTTTTATCGCTTTAAGTAATTCAACTTGCATTTACTGTTAATGTTTTTTATTGATATATAGGTTATTAATTGTCTTTGCGGGTCTTGTAATTACGTTTTTCAAGCTTTATTTTTTATGCTCATGCGTATTTCAACTCGCATTCACATTTTATGTTTTTTATTGATATAGGGATGAATTATTGTGCATTCGGGTGGTTATGATTACGTTTTTTGAGCTCTATCTTTTATCGCTCATGCGTATTTCAACTTGCATTTAGGGTTAATGTTTTTTATTGATATAGTGATTAATTATTGTGCTTTTGGGTGGTTATGATTACATTTTTCGATCTATATATTTTATCGCTCATGCGTATTTTAACTCCGATTTACTTTTAATGTTTTTATTGATATATAGGTTATTAATTGTCTTTGCGGGTCTTGTAATTACGTTTTTTGAGCTGTATTTATTGTCGCTTGTTCACATTTCAACTTGCATTTACTTCTAATCTTTTTATCGTTATAGGGATCTATACTTGTGTTTTTGGGTGGTTATGAAAAAACTTTTTTTGGACTGCTTATTCTATAGCGCGCGCGCCTTTAAACTTAGTGCTAATATCATTTTATATTTTGATAGAGTGGTCTTTCTTTGTTTTTGTTTTAGGGGATTCTGATTACGTGTTTTGAATATTATTCTTTTATGCGCTTGGGAATATCTACATACCGTAGATATTATGTTATAATTTGAAGTAAAAATTATTTGTTGTGTTTTTGCTCGTTCTGATTACTTTTTTTAACTGGATGTTACATCGCAATTGCGCATTGTTCTAGATCACTTTTTACTTAAGTTAAAATGTGCACTAGCTATAAAAAAAAGTCATAAACTCTATTAGTATTCCCCAAAACACTATAAACGATCCATCTATCAAATATTTATGAAATAGGAACAGTAACTTAAAATGAGTAAAAGCGATAACAAATAAGGTTCAAATAATGTTATAAGAACACCCGAAAAAAGAAAAACGATTCCTCAATTAAATTATCAAATAATTGTAAGAACAAGTGAGGAAGTGAGTCCATTATAAAATATTTAGTTGACAAAACTTACTCAGGAAGCTAAAAAAGGAACTATAACTGATCCTTTTATAAAAAAAATAATAATAAAAATTTTAAATAAAAATAAATAAATAAACTAAATAATGTATATTCCAGCAACGTTATAATGAGAACTGAAAAACAAAAAAATCAATCCCAATATCAATCAAAAACATAATCATCAATAAAAAACATAAAAAGTAAATACGAGTTGAAATATCCATGAGCGATAAAAAATACACGCAAAAACGTAATCATAACCACCCGAAAGAAAATTAATCCCTATCAATAAAAAACATTAAATAATCAGTAAATACCGCGAGCGATTAAAAATACAGCCAAACGAATTAATACGAAAACATTAATAATCCCGTATCAATCAAAACATTAAAAGTAATGAGTAATAGCACGCGAGCGATAAAAAAGACATCTCGAAAAACGTAATTATAATACCCGAAAACACATTAATTATTCCCAAAAACCATCCCTCCCCTCTAAAAATTCAAAATCAACAACTATTTTAAAACTAAATATTTTTTTAAATATTAGTTCTAAAAAACAGAATTTGATATCAAATATCTAAAAACAAAACAAAAATACAGTGATATGATATGCCAAAATTATTAAAAAAGTCATAATTTTAATTAAACTAATTATTTTTCAATAAATAAATAAATAAAACGGAATATTTAAGGCTAGAATTGAAGAAAAAGGTGACATTTGACTTGGAAAAGGTAACATTTGAAATGGAAAAGGTGACATTTGAAATGGAAATGGTTACATTTGACTTGGAAAAGGTGACATTTGAAATGGAAAGGGTTACATTTGACTTGGAAAAGGTTACATTTGACTTGGAAAAAGTTACATTTGACTTGGAAAAGGTTACAATTGACTTGGAAATGCTATAAATATTCCTTTTCTTTCTTATCTCATTATTTTAAATAATTACTATGTTAATTTTGTCGTTGGCCAGACATATTTTATTATTTCAATGTACAACTCGCTATCTTATGGAACCCAGTCTCAGAATAAATTTGTTTTCATGTTCTATTCTATTCTATCTAGTTGAATTGCACACACAGAAAAAAAATTGTACCACGTGAAAGAAGAGAAAAGTTCCTAGAAAGCTAGAAAGTCAAACTCAAAATAAGAAAGTAAGTGCCGAGTAAAGTAATACGGATGATTAAATTTTTAGTAATATTCAGATATTTCAAGGAGAATTACTCTTCTGTCGTTAAGTTTTAAATTTTCCGGATCTAAGAAAATATTCTTCATTTAATTAACATTAAAATGAAGTTGGACACACTATACATCAAAATTAAATTTTTTTTTTTTTTTAATATTTGTTTATTGAAATTTACAACTGTAATTTATATTACAACAAGTAAATATGCTAAAAGAAAAATCACATGAGACAGACTTGTTGAGGAGCAACCCAATGGAAGACTCCAGTAACTATTTTAAACAAGAAGGTCTCGAGGCCATCTTCTTTTCAGACGCCTCGGAGGATTATCAGGAATCAAAGAAGAAGCAAGGGTTGGAACTAGTGGGTTGGGGTGGGAATGGAGTTTGTTATAGAAGTATTGATATCTAGTTCGGGCCAAATCAGTAACATATGGAACATTTAGGTCTTTTTGGATGATTTTATTTGTGACAAAGTAAGGAGCGTTGAGGATTTTACGAAGGATTTTGGATTGTAAGGATTGGATACGGGTAGAATTCGATGGTTTAGTCGAGCCCCAAATCTCAACTCCGTAAGTCCATATAGGCCTGATGATAGTCATGTAGAGCAGTCTTTTGTAGTTAAGTGGGAGGTTAGAGCGTTTGTCAAGTAAATGTTGAAGTAATCGAAATCGGCGAAATTAAAATCTGAATACAGAAATAGATTCCTCGTTAAAAAATAATGGTGGTATGTGTTTAACATTTTTTTCGTACAGCTAACAGTCTCGCGATAATAATATAATGTCGAATAATTTGGTGTTTCGCCCGTGTGCGTCATAATTTTTATGACCACGCCTGTGAAGCCCTGAATAGTCATTAAATATGTAACTATCAATTGGTTTACAAACTAAATCTATATTAGCGTTTAGGTAATATCAAGATAGTAATTTTTCTGCCTAGAAAATCTTGTCAAAAATCCCTTTATTTTCTTATGATAATTTGAAACGAATAAAGAAAAAGCCAATCAAGCTATTAGATTCTAAACAGAAAAAATCTCCAATCGATTGGTTCCAAATTAATTATATCAGAAATATGAGTTTGGAATTGTTGGGATGAAGAAGGGTTTTGAGTTTGGATTTTCGGGTCACAACACCGGCGTTTTCACGTTTATTGTTTGGATAGAGAATGTCCTGTCCTGCTTCTCATTGTTTTCCTTGCGCCCCTTTTGTTTGCTCCCAGGGGTAATCTACTCGAAAATTATGCAAATCTTTCTTTTCCCTCACGGTTTAACCTCCGCATAAATTATTTTTAGACCTCAGATTTTACACGAATTTTATTTTTATTTTTTTGGAGTGTAGCCTTGTTTTTTTTTCTCTTTCATTCTCATACGTGTCACGTTAATTTTACACGTCGTAAGCTGAGCATGATGCCTAATTATGTAGTCGACGCTCCTAGGCTCGAAGTGTTTCCTTGGTTAATAGTAAAATGTATAGTTTTATTAATTACATCTTGACCCCTCCAATGCTTCGCACAGGTTTATTTGAATGCGATGTTTTTATTTTAAAAAAACTCTGTTTGACCGATTTTAAGTGTTATCGATTCGGACTAAAGATATCATCATTTTACTCATAGGCAGAAATGAGAAATATAAATCATAATCAGTTCAGTCTATTTGTTTGTTATTTTAAAGTAAAGCATTAAATTAATTAAATTAAAAAATTGAAAAAAACAATATTATTTTTCCTCTTGAAACAACGGTAATAATAGTAATGGTATTATTACAATTTGTCACAATAAGGACAGTAATAATAGTGCTACATTATCACATTAATACAATAAAAAAAATTATTAGTTAAACTAAAAAAATTATTTAAATCAAAAACTTCGGGTATGTGTGTGCAATCACACCTAATATTAATTTTTAAAAAGAGCTGGGCTAGCAGCACACGACTTTTACTTACCTCTGTTGTTAAAATCAGTTTTAAAACTTTCAAATAAAGTAAGACTTGAAAAAAAATTTGAGGCATCACATTAAGTATCGATTGAAAATTTCTTTCGAACAATATAACAATAAAAAATATTATTCATAATAATTACTTAATTTTATTCGCTATTCAGTGCACTCCATTGACTTTTTTCGCAAAAAAATAAATAAATTAACATTTTTGGAAAAATACATCCGCTGCTTCTCCTTCAGTTGGCTATCAGATCCTTTCATATTTCATATTTATCCATATTTTACATACTATTTGTCTTCGAAAAATAGTTAATCAATTGACTAATCTAAGTAATTGTATATAAGATACTTTTTTTTTTTTTTTCTAAAACCTTTAGCTTTCTAACGTTATATTATGCATCTATATTTTTTTAAAGCTTGTACCTCTAGAATGACACTGTCCTCACTACATAGGCCGATGACACATGTGTGTTATCCGTAAACAATGACCCTATCACTTCACAAAACCTTCATTCTCACATTTTTTCCGTCAAAGAATGGTTTCTAAAGTGGAGAATCAAAATGAATCCCACCAAATTACCTTTATCCTTCGCCGCAAACCCATGTCTGCCTGTCCCACTATATCCTTTGGCAATATTCCCCTCACCTTAGTTGAACAGATCCGGTACCTTGGACTGCATTTTTACAGAAGATTTACTTGGAATCATCACACTAGACTTAAACGACAAGAAACAGTTCGCAAATACCGTTTATTACAACATTTACTAGACAAACGTTCAAAACTTTCCACCTGCTACACAAAAATAATTTATATTACCATACTTAGGCCTATTTGGACATATGGAATTGAGCTATGGGAATCTACCAAGCCATCAAATTCCTCTCGCATCCAATCCTTATAATCCAAAATCCTCCGAAAGATCCTAAATGCCTCTAAAGACCTCAATATCCCACAATAGAAATAGAATATTAATTGCAGACTTAGCCCGAATTAGATACACTTCCTTTCACTCTAAATTACCAGTCCACCCAAACCCACTTGTCCGCAACCTCTCATATATTCCTGATCATCCTCCGAGGTGGCTGAAAAGCCGATAACCTCGGGACCTACTTATCTGAATAAACTCTGAAGTGGGTAGTTTCTTCTCAGGCCTATCATGCCCATATCTCAGTGTTCACATATACTTGATGCATTTCTATTGTTAATACAGTTGTAAATATCATTATAATAAATTATAAAAAATAAATAAAATAAAAATAATCTATGAAGATTCTTGGGCTCAGTATATATAGAGATTCGTACTGTTTCTGTGCCAACGGGCGTGTAATGAAGTGATCAGGCCAACATAACACGCTCAGCCGGGTTTTCTCCCATTTTTAGGTACCCACTTAACAGAGATTGTGCCCCAGAAGAGTCTCCGGACCCCAGGATCGCATCAAGGCTGAAATTAGAAAAGAAGAAATGATATTCTACCACAGCTGGGATTCAAACCCAGGACTTGGAGACTACGCCGCTCCCCGCATCTACCTTACTAATTTATAATAAGAGAAAACAGTTACCCTAAAACAATATTTTTTATATTTTCTATTAAAGTTGGTTTTAAAATTCTTTTATATTGTATATATTTTTTTTATCAATGCTAATAACATGAACTAGTTAATTTTATTTTTAATCTACAAAATTAAAGATACTTTATTTATTTATTATTTTTTGGGGGGAAATCAGTCATTTAAGCTAAGTAAGACTATTTGGATCATAATAAAACTTACATTAAATCAAATCCCATTTTTTTTTACTTCAATGAAAGGAATTTATTTAAACTCGTAAAACCCAAGGAAATTGTAAAAGGGTTCAAAATGCATGATATAAAGTTTTTAATAAGTTTCTGGCTAGTCGCTGTTGATAAAGTAGCTGAAACAACACAGACATATACTGGTTTAAAATATGAAATTTCTGTTCCACACGATTTATCGTTTTTGAGCGAGACTGCCTACACACAACGAGATACTTCTTTTGCATAAATACGAATTTGCCTCACTATAGGTGGACACTAAGCGACATCGGTTTTTGGCCCATTAAACTAAACAGCTTGAAGTTTAGAAAGTAGAATAGAATAGAAAAAAAAAACCTTTATTCTGGGACAATGTCCCTTAAGAATAACAATTATGAACTAAATAATAAATTATAACTGGCCAAAAACAATATATAAATACAATTAAATAACACAAGAATTTAAAAAAAAATAAAAAAAAAAAAAAATAAAGGGTCATAGTGTCATCTCTATTTACGAATTCTAGAAATAAATAAATAAGAATAAACATAAAATGTAACTTTTACATCTCTTTAAAGTAAAATTCACCTTATCATAAGTTGGCATGATGAAAATTAGCTTACATCTGACTGAAGAGAAAGGAAGTATTGAAAGAAGAGGGATTTAAACGATGAGAGGGAAGGAGCATGACGGATGTTTGAAGGGAGAGTATTCCATGAGGAAGAGGACCGGGCTAAAAAGGAGCAGTCATATTTTTTGGTTGTATGGAAAGGACTGTGGAGGTCGGACAGACGGGATCTTGTTTCCTGGTGATGGGTTGAGGATTTAAATAACAGAAGGCTGTAGACATAAAATGGATGGTGGGAGTTTATGATTTGATAAAGGAATGATCCAAGGAAATATTGTCTTCGAAAGTTTGGGGTTAACCACTTTAACTCGTCGTAGAGGTGGGATACGTGCGACCGTCTCGAGGTACCGAACACAAATCTTAAAAAGCAGTTCATAATCCTTCTCAATCTGTCCTCGAGCATCTTTGAGAGGCCGCCATATGCCACACAACCATAGTCAAAGTGGGGGAAAAGTAGTAGGTATTTAAATTCGAAACATGTCGAATTTAAGAAAAATCAACTCTTTTAATACTTCCATGAATACAAATTTTGGTCTATTACTCAAAGAAAAGTATTGTAATTGTATGAAAAACCGTACTCAATAAATTGCTCATTCAAAAACGTGTTACCTACATGCTTTAGTATAATCTTTATACGAAGCACTTTATAGTTTCCTATATCAAAGTAAACGGATTCTCTTTCAATCTGTATTTATGAGTTCTCATCTCTTAAGAACTATGTTTGGCGAAGTAATGAAACAATGAATGGAATAAATTAAGATTAGAATAATGCGGTTGGCACGTGGTGGGGACATTTAATGGGAGAATATCCCTGGAATCAGAGACAGCTAGTGCTGGGCAGAAACTGTGCATGGGCCCGTTAGCACGCTCTCGACTAATGGGATGAACAGTAGCCGGGCGAGGAGCCGGGCCAATGGATAGTATCCACTCCAACCCCCTTCCGCTACCACTTCACTCGCTCCATGTGATCGTCAAGTTAGGGTAAGGTAGAAAATTAAACTGTCCCCTCAATTTTTTTTTTTAGAATACCTGGTAACTGTTCCATCAGAAAAAATAAAGGATTCGGTACTTCTATCCTAGGGGACAAGACTTTATTTATGGAGGCATATGCCCATAATATGCCCTTTCATTTCTCTTTATAGGATCAGATGCTTATTATTATTTTATTTACTACTTTCACTTACCGAGTTTTCCGGGTCCCCTAAATCCAAATGACCAAGTCCCGCTAGAAGGTATGTGTGTTTGTGTGGTGATCTAGCACTAAAACTAAAAGTCGTACGAAACTGAAATTTCATATTTATTTGGTAGTTTCACATAAAATGACCGTTTTTATAGTTTCCGAAATACATAAAGGATTTTGCAGGTCTCTGTTGTTTTCTTCCGAATATTTACATTAATTAAAGTAAACAGTTACTAAGTTTTCAGGTGGGGATACCGACTTGGAAAACTTGCCCCGAGGAAGACCTCTGTCCGTAATAGACTACGATGTCCGCAAACATATAGTAGAAGGAAACCCCTACCAAACAGTTAAAGGACTCTTAGTACAACTAAATGCAAGTGCATCTACCGTTTCCAGACATTTAAAGTGTATTGGGAAAGTAAAAAAGCTCGATACATGGGTACCTCATGATCTCACTGAGTGGCATGTTTCAAAACATACCGTGCAAAAATTGAAAGAACTAGGCTACGAAGTTCTTCCGCACCCACCATATTCTCCCGACTTGTCTCCAACAGATTACCACCTGTTCAGGAATTTAGACAACTTCGTGAAAGGAAAACTTTTTGAAAATGATGAGCAAGTGAAAAGTGCGTTTTCAGATTTTGTTTTACTTCAAAGCTCAGAGTTTTTCAGTTCGGGGATAAAAAAGCTGGTGTCACGTTGGGAAAAATGTGTAGAAAAAGAAGATAAATACTTCGAATAAAATTATCTTGTTTTCATATCGTATTTTTAATAAAAATCCTTTACCTTGAAAACGGACATTTTACGTGACACAACCCAATAAGACAACCATACACCCGATATGTTACAGCAATTAAAATCAGCAAACCAGAAGAGTCACTTTTTACTATATTTATATTTTCTCAAAAAAGGCTCAAACGATTTTGATTGAAATCTCTGTAAATTTTAATGGGTTTTAATACAAAGTATGTTTCATTGTGATTGAAATAGTCTGACAGGCTTAAATTACCATAGTTTAAATTTTCTTCCTCTGAACTACCCTCTATTTTGTAGATTTAAAAAATAATAAGGCTCATAATCTTGTTAGCATTGATAAATAATGGCTAAATATGCAAGATGAGCGAAGTTGATAAATAATTAAAGGAGAAAAGTGCAAACATATTTTTTTATGCAATTTTTGTGTTTTCGAACTCAAAAATAGTGATATAGATATATAATATACCATTGGATAGCTAAAGATTTCAGAAAAAATATTACCTAATACACGGAATCGTAAAGATCAATGGAGAGTGGTGAAAATCCGGTAAAACTAACTAATTGTTGTAAATAAAAATATAATAGATTATTTCATAAAACACGTGTTTCTATTGGAATTCAATTTAATTAATTATTTAACAATTTATTTTTATCTCTATATGTATTTAAACATTCTTAAATTTATTTTAACAACGGAGGTAAGTGTGGTGTTCCGTGTTGCTTTATAAATTGATGTTCTACGTCTAAAAACACTTATGTGATCTGAGAACCATTTCGTTTTTTTTTTTCCGCTGGCGCGACAGACCATATAGGTCCTAGGCCGCGTGGTGTAATCTGCTGGGAAAATAATACACTCACGTTTCTCAATAAAATTTTAAAGGCCAGAGCCATCACTCCCTACGCCTATTTTTATAAATGGCCATCAGTTGGTTGACAGGTCTCACAAACCTGGGGGGGGGCAGGGAGGAGGCTGTGAGTGAATCCCCATTTAATTATATGCTTGAAAAAGTACCGCCGGGACTGAGATCCGAACTCACAACCTTGGTGTGAGAGACTAGCGCTCTAGCCACTCAGGCACGGGCTGCCCTCCTTAAATAGTTTATTACAACAATATATCTTCTAACTTTTTACTAAATTTACAGCAAATTTTTCAACGAAATAGGCCAACCAAAAAATTTACTTTTTACGATGTATTTTGCACTTTTTTACGATTTTCTCAAGAACAACTCTTTTACGATTTTTATTAACCTCATATATATATATATATATATATATATATATATATATATAATATATATATATATATATATATATATAATATTAGGTAAGTTATAACATACCGTAGTGACTGTATGATGGAGGGTTTTGTTGGGGATGGGGTCACCATAAAACACACCAATATGACAAACTAATAAAACCAACTTCTCTATCATATAAGTATTTTAGTATTTTTTTCCCCACAGTAGGAAAAAAAAACCCTGACAAATATTAATGCCATGTACAGTCGACACTACAATAGATCTCATAATGAAGTCACCAAAACCGATAGATGATTGTTTCATTATGCTCCGCATTTCCTTATACTGAACGTGAAGTAAAAAAAAAGATCAAATGTTATTGTTCATTTAAATTCGAATTTGTTCATTGGCAGTAATCACGAAAGGTTATTATTTTCAACTTTAATTAATTTACAAGATTTTTGAAAAAAAATTGAAACTGGATATTCAACCGTTCATTAGAAGCCGTTGAGTCTTAGACATCTTTGCATCATTTAGAGTACAATTTCCTGTTCGTTTTTTTCAGATTTTTTTTCTTTAGAAATAAAGATCAAAGATGTAAATTCTCATTACTAGTAATTAAGTTGATTAGATTATTATACTGTTTCATTTAGCCCAGTTGAGATCTTAAAGTGGGTAATGTAAAATCTTCAAATTAACTCAAACCATTAGGATTCTCAGACACGTTTCGCTCTTGGATAAAATCAAAGCCATGAAATAAGGTTCAAAGAAAACAGTCTTGGATTAACTAATTTGTCAAGGAGAAAGTTTAGGAAATGAGTTTTCCGTCTCTTCCAAAAAAGAAATCGAGGAGTGGGGGTGGAAGAGGGCAGAATTGAAAGCGAATAATAATAGAAATTATTCTCGGAAAGAAGCTCTTGGACCAATATCATTCATTTGGGAACCGCTCCGCTGAATACAAACTAACCTTTCTAGATCTCTTAATATTCAACTCTTATTTATTGCATTTGATCTACTCGAAAACGGGTAAGGTCCCTTGTACAACGTGCTCGAATAACTTGTTTTTTTGTTGTTTTTTCGAATTTGAAAACGTTCACTTTAAACATTACGGCGATTTTCTTAGCGTAAGATTTTGAAAGATGATCTAGTTTGTAACCGTCACCGCTTATATTGATTCATAATGACTTATGTCGATCAATTACTAAATTAATTGCCCATACTTCATTCAAACCCGAGAGTTTGGGAATCGATTCCTGATAATCCCATTAACTTTTGAGTGTCTAAAACGAAGGTAGCCGCTCAAAAGTTAATAGATATATTTATTCTAATGAATTTGTAAATTTAAATATATATACAATCTTTTAGATATTCATTCTGAAGAATATGCTTTTATTTACGGTTGTTCTATAATTTTCATAAATATTACGATATTCTGGCCGTACCTGAAATATATCGTTAATTAGCAGTGGGAATGTTTGCATGCGGTAAGAGAAAGAGGCGCAGCAAGTAGCAGTTACAGCTACGCTGGATCTCTTCCCGGCGAACATTTATCCCTTAGGCTTCGCGATGAAGCCGGGATGTGGTCCAAAAGCATCCAAACATATAGAGGAAAGTGTCACCCGATGATTTCCGGTAACTGGGAGGCCTTTGATAATCCCCCTTCCTGTGTTGACATATTATAATAATCCCACTGGCCAGGGGAATAAACACTACGTATATACCTTGTCCTGTCGTAAATATTGTAACAAGGAAAGATTTACAGATTTAAACAGAAAAATTAATTTTTTCAAAATCTTTAGTTTTAAATAAAATTTGTATACACACATATATATATATATATATATATATATATATATATATATATATATATATATATATATATATAAGAGAGAGAGAGAGAGAGAGAGAGAGAGAGTAAAACAAAAAAGAATTACTTAAGATGGAAATATTTGAGTAATATACAGGTTTTAGACAGAGGAAGTAAAGGTGAATGGGTGATCATTTAATGTAAATGTTTCTTGGATTGTAAAAATTTTCTCATCGTTAAACCAATTCTTTCGATGAAGACCATAGGGGTAATAAGCAAGGAGAACTAACTACGTATCTATCCACTCTAATTTGTTTTAGGGAAATGGTTAGCTTTTGTCCTGTCGTTCTTCAAAATTCACCCATCATAAGGTCACTTTCATTAGGCTGGACAGTGATCTGACAAAGATTCCCATTCCCCAAGACATCATTAGTTATTTACGTATGAGTTTTCTTCGGATTCGAGCAACATTTTCTCTCACTGGATTTGCCGTCCCCACAGTGCCCTACCGTGACAACCCGGTTGAGTTCTGTCACATACAGATATGGTTTCATTATATCTATTTATAGTATGCTACATAAACTTACGGCTGATACCTAAAGGTTTCAACTGTTGAAAATCTCTAACCTACATTTTTCTACTTAGAGTAAGGCGACCTTAGCTATTCGGTTTTCTTTATCACTCCACTCCATGTTAAATGAGCGAAAGAAAAATACAAATTATCTGGGATTATTACCCTGATATGTATAGAAAATAATCTGATAGAGGGGAGGATTATCAAAATGAAAATCAAGTTCAAATTTTGTTACAGTATTTATGGCAGAACTAGGTAGATTTATTTCTAATATTTCTATAGGAAATATAGGTATATAATAGGCTAATATTTCGAATATACATTTTTATAATTTGTTATTGGAGTATAAGTGATTAATTTTTTTGTAGGAAAGAGATGTTTGTATTTATTTTATTTTTTCTCCTTTAATTAAATAGCATATGGTGTTCTTTCTTTATTGTATTGGTAATTAAATGTATTTTGTTTTTAGTATATTTATAAAGATAAAGCCAGAATTTTATTTATAATTTAAAAGGAGGTAATAGTAATATTATTTTTGTTATTTAGATATACCGTGGCGCTTGTATTATCGACGAAGATAAATTTGAACTTCTGCACTAAGCATGGGCAACCTATATAACTAGGATTACATTCTTTCTTTTGCATTTTTTGGCATGATTTTTGAATGTAGTCATACTATCAACAGCGTTTAGCTGGCAAATTTATTCTGACAAAAATATTTGTCACCTAATGTATAAAATCTCGGCTAAGAAAGCAGACTTTGGAGCGCGGTCAGTCAAAGATCCTAAGGAGAGCGTGGAGATCTATCCCCCTCCCTCCTCCTTATTAGAGGAGGCCGGAGAAATATTCCTCCTCGGACCGTTCTTTACGCCTCTCCCTCCACCTCCCTCCTATTTCAGACTAATCCCCCCCTGGGAGGCTACTAAAGTGACTATAAAGCAAAAATAAGTAGCCCTCCCTACCGCAACCTCCTCGCCTGGCCACCGATTCTTTAGATTATATTAATTGAACTTTTCGGTTGCATATTCTAACAGTTGAGACGTTGATTTCCAAAAGGTACTAAAGGACATTTTTTTCAAATTTGATATTTTCACATATTTGTATTCTAATGGTTTAGTTTTATCTAAATCCATCATCAAATTTTATCAAAAAATCGTAAAAATCCTGTAGAAAAGTATTTAAAAATTGCATTTCATTCCAAAAGGTACTAAATCCGCATTTTATTTCATTCCAAAAGGTACTATATCCATGTTTCGTTCCAAAACGTATTATATCCTATGTAAACAGATATAGCCTTTCCTTTCATTTCCTTCCAAAAGGTACTATATTTCCTACCATACGGCATAAGCACCTAATCCCGTAATATATCACCATTAATTTATTGTTTTCATCATTTTATTCACTTTTATTGGTTCATTTAGCACGTCTTGAATCACCGCTATTATTTTGATCACTGGTTTTAACCTAATAATCAGTTTTTAGGCCGTTTTAAACAACTTAATTGCGTCGCTTTGGTTCTTTTAGGTTGTCATTTAAATTAAGTTTGTTTAATAGTATTTGTTCTTGCAGCAATATAAATTTGGTTTAAAATTTTTCAGAAACTCACATTTTAATAGAATAATGGTATTTGATGCAGCAAATAGTTGGAATTAGCATTCCACGGATGTGAAGAAAATCCGTGCCTGATCTAACTTAGTAGTCGATTTTTTTATGTAAAATAAAAGCTCAAAAGTTATTATTTATCAGTATCTATGGTTAAATATTGTTTACACGTCGTTAATAATATACTTAAATTTGCTAAGTTCACACAAATAGTAAATACATGTTTAAAACTTACTTCATAATTACATACTTTCTTATTATAGTGCCATAAATAGATAAATTGTCCTTTGAATATTAACATTCTTTATGAATAATAGATAATAAATGTAATTAACCAACAAAGAAAGATATTTCTCAGAGGGAGAATAAGGAAATATACACAACTTAGTAATTAACGATATAAAGACGTTAGTTATCGGTAATATTGTATCAGGAAGGTTATAGTGACTGTTACCAACTTATCTCGCGTTATATTCTTCCAAAAAGTACTATATCCCTTTTAATTCTTTCCAGAAAGTACTATATCCATGTTTCGTTCCAAAAAGTACTATATCCATATTATACTCTTTCAAATCATCAGAAAAGTGCAATAATTTGGAAAGAAGAGTTGGCAACACGCTTAAAAATCAACTTTTGATTTTAATAAAAAAAGAATCACGTAAATTGGTCCAATAATAAATAAATGGCAGATTTTTGCGTTTCCTGTAAAATTTTCTAAAGTGGATATAGTACCTTTTGGAAATCAACGTCTCAGTTTTGTTCATTCTATATACCTGCAGATAATAATAATAGTCTTTATTGATATACATATAAACATTTAAAATGCATTTTTATTTACACTTTTTTCTTCTTTCTTTATATACATATATGTATATAGACTTACCCTCAGGAGTTAAAAGTCTTTAACGGTACATAGGTTGAAGAGTTTGCTCATATTCGTCTTCCAATATTCTCTTTCCTTGGTTTTACGAAACCATAGCACTCCTTCTGTTTTTGTTTTCATCGTCAAAGATTTCAGGAAAAATAGGAAAACCATTTACCGAGCCATTCCTAGTCCCTAAAGGTCAGAAGAAAGGATGTTACCTCACCCCAACACTTTTTGATATTTATGTGGAACAAGCCCTAAGACTGTGGAAACAAAACTGTCGAGGAATTGGTGTGGAGGTTGGTGATGAAACATTTTTCAGCCTTCAATTTGCCGACGATCAGGTTGTCCTACCATCAGAAGAATGTTATCTTGAATATATGCTGAGGAAATTGAATGAAGCATACTCTGAGTGGGGTCTAGAAATCAGTAGAGGAAAAACAGAGTATGTGTCATGCAGCTCAACAGTTTCAGCCATCTGGCAAGGATAGCAAAAGACATCGAAAATAAAATTGGGAATGGTAGAAGGATCATAGTCACCTTAAATGTTGTTCTCTAGAGCAAACGGGTGTCGCTTCTTAAGAGAAAAAAAAAATAAACCACTCCTTCCTCTTAGGGGATACTTTATATGGGGCAGAAACATGGACAGAGCCAAAATCGTTTGAAAGGGAATCATTGGCTCTGGAGATGGTCTTCTGGAGAAGAGCCTGCGGCATATCCATACTGCAAAGAATCCGAAATGTGAAAATAAGAAAAATAGTAGAGGCTGAGCTAAACATCTTAAATGAGGTGTCAAAGAAGAGACTCGTGATATACGTACATATCATGAGGATGGACGATACGCGGTGGCCACATAGACTTCTGAATTAATGCTCGGAGAAGAGACGATGACGAGGGAGACCCCGCAAAATGTTGATAGAGAGTGTGAGGGAGGACTTGGGCCCAGAGACTCAGCGGAGGAAGAATGCAAGGATAGGGAACGCTGGCGTTTAGGGATACTACGCTTCGAAATGGGACGCGAGTTGCAGAATCAAAAAAAAAAAAAAAAAAAATATGATAGAATCGAATTCAAAGCTAAAACAAGGAAAATTACTACAAGGAAAACTGTCCGTTTAATTAATTCTAGGGATACTACGCTTCGAAATGGGACGCGAGTTGCAGAATCAAAAAAAAAAAAAAAAAAAAATATGATAGAATCGAATTCAAAGCTAAAACAAGGAAAATTACTACAAGGAAAACTGTCCGTTTAATTAATTCTATTTTGAACAGTACCTACAAGTTCTAATTTTACGAATACTTTATTGAATGTATTTGACATGTCTGTATCTATATATTGAATTAAAGAAAAAATCTTGTATCAGGTTAAATGAGATAAAAAAAAAAAAGCAGCGTTGTTCAGATTGATATTGTTAGGGAAAGGATGAACCCCAATTCTTTTTCTTAAATAATTCTAGGAATTTTTTTTTAATAATTAAAAACAGCATCAGTGTGTTCTATTATTTTATTTTATTAAGTGTAAGTAGTTTATTGATTCATACAACCTATCCCACGAGTTTCAGACATTTGGAACAGTGCTGCATTAATACTGGATTTCTTGTATGGAATTTTTCTTCTTCGACGAAGAATAAATCCACCAGGTTAAACTGTGCCCGTTTATTTTATAAATCTATATTCTTATTATTATTTGGGGAAAATGAACATACCTAAAATTATATGTCTACAGTTTCCTCATTCATTAATTATCGAATTCTTTCATTGGTCATTTTGAGAACACGAATTCGAAAATTTTCATGGTCGTATTACTCCTCTCTACTATACATTTCATATGTAGGTAAGTGAAATTTATGTAATATTGCTAAACGGATCTCATTTATCTTCGTGATCAAAATCGAAATAAAATCTTTTATTAAAGTTAAAGAAGAAATGGAAACATATGTTTCAGTTAAATATTTTATTTTTCTTACTGTGTACTGTGTTACTGTTTGTTGAAGTAAAATCTATTGAATTGCCGCTGGTGAACTTTCTTACACACGGGCCTGCCTTAGTGGGATAGTGACTTTTACTTGCACGGCAAAAATGTATGTAGTTTGATTTAAATGAAGAAGTTATTAAATATGTATATATATATATATATATATATATATATATATATATATATATATATATATATATATATATACACACATATATACCGGTACATTATGCAACTATATTTCTAAACTTATGTTTAAAAAAAATCACCTAAAATATATTTTACTCTTTTTCCTTTTGTTGTTAGCCAAATCCGTCCAGCTTTTATTTTTACACCTTTTTTTGTTAAAAGTAATAAAATGATAATAATAATAATAATAGGCTTAGCGAACCCGAAGGTTCGATGCCGATACCACCAAATTCTGCCTACACAGACTCGTCCAATGTTCACCAATCAAGCCCAAGCTCCCAAGATCAGCCTTAACGCAATCCTCCCATCTACGCTTCGGCCTACCTTTCGGACGCCTACCAGTCGGATCAGCAAATACCAACCTTCTCGGAATCCGCTCGTCATCGAGCCCAACAACTTTACTCGCCCATTTGAGTCTCCGCGATGCAATCAGCTCAATTATATTCACAGAATACAAGTTCCGCAATTCCGCGTTGTGCAACCTTCTAAAAACCCCAGTGGTCTCATCTCTCTTCGGACCAAATATTTTACGCAATACCTTATTTTCGAAAACCTTAAGCCGTTGTTCATCCTTCAAAGTTAGCGGCCACGTTTCACATCCGTAAAGAACCGTTGGAAGAATAATAGTTTTATAAATTCTAACCTTTAAGTTTCTAGATAGAAGCCGCGAACTAAGTAACTTAGCAACTGAATAATAACACGCATTTCCCACCTTTAACCGGGACTTTATTTCTTCCTGGATTTCATTCTTTCTAGTTATAATTGAACCTAAATACTTGAATTTCTCTACGTGTTCAAAAGTATGCCCTGATACATCAATATCACCAAAATCGCCACCGTTTCTGCTACTAATCATATATTTCGTCTTATCGGTATTTAATTCGAGTCATATTTCTTTACCGGTTTTTATTAACACACTTGTATTTAGTTGTATGGTTTCCGTGTCTTCACCTAACAGTACCAGATCATCGGCATATCCCAAAACCGGAATCTTGTCACCCATATTTAAGCCTTTCTCGGTACACATCACTTTTTCTATGACATATTCTAAGGCTATATTAAACAAAACAGGTGAAAGGGAGTCACCCTGTTTCAAACCCGATCGCACCTCAAATCTCTCGGAGTAATTATGACCGATTCTAATTTTATGGAATGTTTCCGACAAACACATCTCTACTAGGTTTACTAACTTTCTAGGTATTCCCTGTTCAATCATGATGTTATATAGCTTCCGACGGTCTATTGAATCATAAGCCTTTTTAAAATCGATATAAAGTTGATGGATTACACCGTTGTATTCCAATTTTTTCTCTAATATTTGACGCAAGGAAAATATTTGGTCAATAGTCGAGCGATTCCGCCTAAAACCACATTGGTAATCTCCGATAATTGCCTCAGCGTATTCCGTGATTCGACTAGTTAGAATTGACGAGAATATTTTATAGCATACTGGGAGAAGAGAGATCCCACGATAGTTGTTACAATCCGTCCTCGGTCCTTTTTTGTGAATCGGAATAAGTATTGATTCTTTCCATTCTTCGGGTATTTTTTCATTTTCCCAGATCTTTTTAACTAAAACATGTAATTTGGAAACACCCGCTTCTCCAAACGCTTTGATTAATTCACTCGTGATATTATCATTTCCTACAGCTTTATACCGTTTTAATTTTCCTATCGCCATTTCAACTTCCTCTTTACTCGGTGCGTCTATCCATGGTTCAGTGCTCTGGTATTCAGAGGGAGGAGATTGATTATTATTTTCCGTATTTAGAATGCCGTCAAAGTGTTGTTTAAATTTATTTAATATCTCAGTCGGATCCGCAAGTATGTTGTTATTCGCATCTTTAACCCCATTCAATAGAGGTTCAAATCTTTTACGCGATTTGTTTATACCTTTGTACATCTCTCTTACGTTATTTTCGCTTCTTTGTTTTTCTATTTCTATTATTTTGCCTTTAAGATAGTCTCTTTTCTTATTTTTTAAGAATTTTGAAGTTTCGTTTTTTACTAACCGAAAGTAAGCCAAAAAGTAATAAAATGATATGTTTAAATTTCCCGAACCTCCAAAATTAAATGTACTTCATATATGGAAACAAAATTCCATATATCGGTATGTAGAAGCCCTGTCACTCCTCTATTTAAATAAGAATGAAACCTACATAGTGTTCAAGTCCGACAAATTTTACATTTATTTACCGAGTTTATTAAAATTCATTGTAAAAGTTTGCATTTATGGTTCGCCAATATAACTGAAAAAGTTGCTCAAACATCTCAGGTTATACACTTCAAACATATGAAATTAGAAAATTTCATCCTACACTGAGGATGAGACACGGCCTTTAAAAGTTTGGAGCAGTATTTAATTTTTGATGTTAATGATTTAATTTAATAGAAAGAAATATGGTTCTCAGATCACATAAGTATTTTTGACGTTGTATATAATTTTTTATTTATTATAGAGATATTTAAAACTGTATTAACAAAAAAAAAAAACACACCAAGTGAATGTAAACATTGAGGTATGGGCATGATATGCGTGAAGAACTACCCAGTGGAAGTACTTCAGAGTTTATCAGAAAAGTAGGTCTCGAGGCCATCGTGTTTTCAGCCGCCTCGGAGGAAGATCAAGAATAGAAGAGAAGGAGATGAGATGCTGCGGACAAGTGGGTTTTGGAAGGAATGGTAATTTGGAGTGAAAAAAAGTATATCTATGTCGGGCTAAGTCTGCAACTAATCGGATATTCAGGTCTCTATAGATTATTTTATTGGTGAAAAAGTAGGGGGCATTTAAGATCTTTTGGATTGCTAGGACTGGATGCGGGAGGAATTTGATGGCTTGGTTGGTTCCCCATAGTTCAATTCCATATGTCCAAATAGGCTTATGTATGGTAATATAAATTACTTTTTTGTAGTAGGTGGGAAGTTTTAAACGTTTGTCAAATAATGACGTAATAAACGATATCTGGGAACTGTTTCTTGTCGTTTCATTCTAGTGTGAGGATATATAAATTTAAAAATAGATAAATTAATAAGCATCTGGCCCTAAAATGAGAAATGAAAGGGCGTTATCATATCTCTTCATAAATAAAGTCTTGTCTTCTAGGATAGAAGTACCGAATACTTTTTTATTCTGCCGGGACAGGTACCAGGAAAAAAAAAGAAAAAAAAAAAGATAGGCATCTCTATTATATTATATATCTCAGACACATACCCTTCTAAAATATTTAATCTCAGTTGTATACAACTTATCGTTTTCGAGCTAAACCTACCACACACACCTAGAGACCACTTTGTAGGACCTTGTCATGTGGACTCAGGTTACGTTAAACGTGAATTTCCGTTCAAAATTCGGATTAGAAAATTTTCACACATTCGAACATTTTTCTCTCACTATATATATTCCATATGTAGGTAAGTGACAGTAAAAAATAAAAGATTCATGAACCATTATCAATTGAGTGTTAAAAAAAGAAAAAAAAAATTGTGTAAGCGTCGAGTACCACGGAATTAGTGTAACGATGAGATAGTAACTGCCCAAAGTTAAACTAAATAAGATTTCTACTAAGGCTTTAAGGAACTTGAATCGATTTAACGGCGAATTAATCATTATCGACTTGTACTTTGGAGATAGAGATGAAAAGTGCGATCGTAATGTTTAAGTTGAAGGTTGGAGAAACTGTTGGAGCTCCTCCCAAGAAGACAAATCTCCACCTCTTCCCTCCCCTTACACAGTTACATTAGCAGAGAATAAATTTATTTCCCAGATAGGAGATAATTGCTAAAATATCATCAAAAATCCATTTAGCTCCTCGGGGCGGCCACTTCTTCCAGACCCCATCAGCTCGCCACATCTTAGAGCTACCAGGAACATGCATTGCGACTATCTAAATTTAAGTCGACCTAAGAAAGTTCGGTTCATCGGTTTATTTTAGAGTTCTTAGGGCAAAAATTGTATTCACATTCGAGCTTGTTGATTGGTAAATAAATATAACTTATTAACTGGTTTTGTATTCCTCATAAGAAGCAATATTAGCAACAATATTAGTTTGTAAACTAATATCACTTTGGCAAAATTATAATAAATTTAACAAACTCATGTCAGTTATTCTTACGGATAGAATTTATAATATGCTATTCATGAAAATATTTTATTTGTTTATTTTTTTAACTTGTTTATTCAGAGACAATACAACCTTCTATGGCAATAAGTTGAAAGAAACTGTGACATCCCAAATGTACAAAATAAACAAAAATAAAATAAATAATTACAAGAATAATTATAATAAGAATTAATTAAATAAAGACTAAATAAATAAAAAAATAAAACTATAAGAAGGAAATAATAAAATAAAATAATAACAATAATAACCCATGTATGAGTCCGAAATGCATGTTACTCACGGAGGGATACCATTAAAAATCTTGAACGCGCAACACACGACAGTCACTTACCTCTGTGTTCATTTTGATAAAAATAATAATGATAAGTTTTGCATACCCCTAGGTTCGATACCGATACCAGCAATTCTGATAACCATCCCAGAAATGAACACAATCCTCCCACCGACGCACACTAGGGAAAATAAAAAAATGAGTTTGCTTAAGTGTAAACTTCATTGCGAATCGTAATTTATATGTATGGATATAGTAAACAATATTATTGTGGGAGAACTTAGTTCAGGGTGCAGTCAAAAATACACACAATTAAGATATAAACTTAATAAACTGGTGCCGACGTTCCTCCCTGATTATAGGCTTTCTTCAGAGCGTTTAAAGAAGCGTCAGAACATAATGCAATAAATAATCCATTATAATTTTTCGTATTACTTCAGAATCGATTTGTGAAATGATACTTGTAACATGGCTATGAAAAAAATCGTTAAATACAATATTCAACGAAGGAAAAAGTTGACCATTACATCGCATTAAATGGAGTTGAGAGATGTTTCTAATTGCGTCCAATTTGGCAACAATCGGCATTTTTCCTGGAAAATAAGAATGACGAAATTACTGAATGTTTTTTATCCTTCCACTTTTTGCAAACCCAAGTGATCCAACACTCTGCTCTTCATGAATGCAGTTTTGTGAGTGGTTGTGGGAGTCTAATAGCAAGGCAATTGTTGATAAAATTCATTTTTTAATACATAAAATGACCGATGTTTCCGGGCTCCGCATACCACGATGATGTTGCCTATTTGCGGCCCAGAATAAGCTCGTTCCGTTTCGAGTATCAAACCAAAATTGCCAAAGAACGTGAAAAGAAGACCATTAAATAAAAAAATAGACGAGTCGTGGCTTAGTGGCACCTTTCCGTTTCCGAATCGCAAACGGATGTATGAAGCGGGTGGCAGGCCGCAAATTGACGTCAACGTTACTTGTGACCGAAGGCGGCGTCGAAAGTCTGAGCAATTAACCATGACAGATGGAAAGGTACGTAACTCCTTAACAGAGACTTCATCTACCCTTCGGGGTCACCTATATAAGCCTACATTAAAGGATTTCAATAAGTTAAACCACGTCATGAATATTGACTTTGACGAATCCATTCTCGGTTTTGGTTTGTCATTTCTTCATTCTTGGATTAGGTTCTTTGGGTGTTTGCCACATATTTATTACAAGCCCCAAATATAAATAAAAAATAAAATGGCTAGTTTAATCTGAACAGAAAAAAATGTTGGTTTAGGATCAAAAACGGGAAATACAATGTTTATTTCGGGAACGACTGGGTCTGGTAATCGATACTCTAAAACCAGGTTTGGGAAATTCAAAAGACGGCAATACTGCCAGGTGGTTTTTCCACAACAGTTTTATTTCTGCTTATGTAACGAAAATCGATCATAATCTATCGTTTCCATATCATCTTACGAACAACTCGAGCGAATTACAAATTAATCCCCAACTTTTTGAAGAATATTGTCATGAAACAGCGAAATTTTATTTGAAATTGTACTCTTCGTACAGCATACCTGTATGCGTTCAAAAATCACTGATCCACGGCTTAGAAATGTCAAACACGCCATAGGCCTGTGTTTGATTTTTAAATTTGAGCTATATAATAACAAGAAATTAAAGCAATTTATAAATAAATAAAGTTCAAGAAAAGGAACGAAGCTTATTATCTAAAATCAATTGCAGAGTATAAAAAATTAAAACCTAGGATTAGTATATATAAAAAGTATAAAAATGTTGATATAGCTATCTACGATTATAATGAAGGTATAATCTATAAAGATGAATAGAATTTTGGCAAGAAGGAGCTGTGGAGCGAGGGGGGGAGGCTTTGTAGAGT
This sequence comes from Piezodorus guildinii, assembly GCA_023052935.1. NCBI lineage: Eukaryota > Metazoa > Arthropoda > Insecta > Hemiptera > Pentatomidae > Piezodorus > Piezodorus guildinii. The sequence continues at coordinate 46,625,706 of CM041295.1, forward strand.
TGCCTGTTTTCTCAGTTATTCGACTAATTTAAGTGTCTCAGTTACACTGCAACGGCAAGCCATCTGTTATTCCCTCGAACCAAACTTCAACCCAGAATATAAGATAAATTTCTAAAGTGCTTGCCAAGCAAGTCCCTTAAGTCCAAATAACCATATCTCGTCTGTGTCTTGTTGGTTTATCCCTGGAATGTTAAAGCAATTTTTTCGCCTCAAATCAGTGAAAGTTTCTGATTTATTTCAGTCTTTTTTTTTACTTTCAATTACGTATGTATTAAATATATACTTCATTTATTGAGAAATAACACTATCTGCCACACTCTAAGGCTATAAGTATTAAGTAATCACACATATCATAAGTACAAAGTAAACTTAAATAATTTAATTTAATTTAATTAATTTCACCGTGTGGTGGATGTTATATCCTCCACATTGGAGCGCGGAATGTATTGCACGGGTACTTTTCTCGACGTGGAACAAGCGTTCGACCGAGTCTGGCACCCAGGACTCCTTTATAAACTCCGTCAATTCCTTCCCGCTACATACTTCCTGATAATCCGTTCCTACCTTACTGATAGAACGTTCAAAGTAAATCATAATCTTTCCTATTCTTCCACATTTTCTCAGTCTGCAGGTGTACCTGAGGGTAGTATCCTAGGTCCCATCCTTTATACGGTATATACAGCTGATATTCCACTCCATCCTAGCACTGTCCTCACAACTTACGCGGATGACACTTGTGTGTTATCCGTCCATAATGATCCAACCGCTGCATCCCAAACCCTTCAGTCCCACATCACAGCCATTGAAAAATGGTGTCAGAACTGGAGGATTAAAATAAATCCTAATAAATCCCACCAAATTACCTTTACCCTTCGTCGCAAACCGATGACCTCCTGCCCCACTGTATCCTTTCTCGTACCAGATATACCACTTTTAATTCCAAACTCCCAGCCCATATAAACCCTCTTGTCCGTAACCTATCAATCTCACATATTCCTGACAACCCTCCTAGGCGATTGAAAAGAAGATGGCCACGGGATCTACTTACTTAAATAAACATCGAAGTTCTACCGCTGGGTAGTTTCTTCACAAGCCTTTCACGCCCTTTATTCTAATTCAACAGTTTTACTTATTGTATTTATGTTAATACAGTTGTAAAATTCAATAAAATATGAATAAAAATAAATTGATTAATTAAAAAGTAAAATTAAATAATTTAACACAAATGAGAATAAAAAATAAATAACCTCGAACATATTCATACCTTGATATAGTTATCTTTGCCAATTCAATAACAAAAATTAATGATATGGTTGAGGAACTCTTGATATAGTGCGAGACCGTAGGATTGGTCATCAATACTGATGAAACAAAGATTGTGACAAACTCAGAGCAAGGGAAGTAAAAATTAAAAATCAGGTCATCAGCTTTGTTGGTCATTACATCTATTTAGGTCAATCTATCTCATTAAAAAGCTAGAAAGAAGAAATAAATAGAAGAATAAATATGGGATGGAAAAAATACTAGACTTTGAAAAAAAGTCTTTAAAAGTCAGTTACCTCCAAAATTGAAGGCTAGAGCCCTAGAATCCTGTGTTTACCCCGTTATTTTGTATGGCTCACAGACCTGGTCTACGACCGGCAAAGACATCGAAAAAATTTCAAGGACACAGCTCCAATTTTCTAGAAGCATACTAAGTATTAAAAGGAAAGATTGTATCAGCAACAAAAAAATAAAAAAACAAGTTATCCTCAAAAGTTTACCAAAGGATTATTATAGGCTATGGTTCCTTCTTGGCCAGCAACGCGGGTATACTAAGTATCCCTGTTTTCTAAGTATGTATAACAGCAGAGCTCTTGAGAAGAATTGGGTGCAGCCAAAGTGGCCGCCATGATCTGACATGAAAACTGATGAATCAAACATTCTAAGTCAGCCACTTGTCGAAAAGAAAAAAACATTATATTTCCGCCTTTATATTAAAACTAGGTCTCATGAAGCAATAAGTTAAAGCTTTCTCAATAGAAGGGGACTGTTTTAAGTATATTATGTCGGGATATCCTAGCTTGTCATACGAGAAGATAAAGACTGGATTCTTTGATGGGCCACAGATTTGGCAACTTATCAAATATAAACGTTTCATTAAAACAATAACTGAACTTGAAAAGAATGCTTGGTTGGCATTCAAAGGTATTGTCAAGGCCTTTCTTAGAAATACACGAACCCAAAATTACGTCGAAATTGTTTAACAACTGCTAGAGAGCTTTAAAAAGCTTGGCTGTAACATGAGTATCAAACTGCATTTCTTAAATAGCCATCTTCCTAACTATTCAACATCTTGTTGCTGTTAGTGATGAAAAGGGTGAGCAATTTCACTAAGATTTGAATTTCATGAAGGCAAGGCATCGAAGTAGATAGGATTTTAATATGATGGCTGAGTACTGTTGGAGTATCAAGTGAGAATATCCCCATATTGAACATTCTAGGATAAGTTATAAGCGAAAATGTTTACCTTTATATATATATATATATATATATATATATATATATATATATATATATATATATATATATATATTTTTTTTTTTTTTTTTTTTTTTTTTTTTTTTTTTCTATAAACACAATATAAATTTTAAAATTATAATAACCTTCGTATGAATAAAATATTCTAATACGTTTGGTCAGTACCCACTTTATTTTCCTATGTATGCCCAGTTTTTATGACTTTTATGGTAAAAAGAGAGTTGAAAAACAGCTAACGTTTTTGAATTCAGAGACCAAAAATCAGCTAAAAACAAATCACAGATCTAAGACAACAAAATTGCTGTTCCCCAGCGTTTTGTATATATATATAAAAGCCTATATAGTAAATAAATTCTTCCCTTTCGTATAAGCCCTTAGCTTTCCAAAGTCAATAAATTGCAAGACTATTGATAAATTGTATATGTTTTCTATATCCGTTTAGCTTTAAAAATATATGAGAGGCTATTGTTCGATATCTAGGATTTTATAGCCGTTTTACGACGCGATAACAAGTAGGTGAAGAGGTTATCGAATCTCAAAAACGCTTAGGAAAAAATAATGGGGATAAGAAAGCAGGAAGACGAAACTAGGGCGAAGAGAGAAGCAATAAACTGAAGCAAAATCCGCCAGGAAGTTATAAATCAGACGTGAGAATGAAGGATGGCGGCAGCTATCGGCTCTTTGATGGCAACTCCTTCCTCTCGACTGATGGGGGGATTCAGGGGGGTCTTCGGATCTCACGGTTCTTCACAATATTGTAACCTGTCTCTCTCGGCTTATCTAGTCGTCATCCTTTGGTTCGGTCGCGATATTCTTTAAGTTTGGCGATTAGTAATACATACACATCCCACATGCTATAAAGAATAAGAAGCACCTTCAAATTTATATTACTTTAGCAAATAATTAATTCATTTTACTTTTACAGCTTTTTAGTGTCAGTGTGCATAACTCTAGACTCCTTAAATATCGATGACCCACACACCAATTAAGTGATGTGATATAATTTCACTTATAATCTTTGTTTATGATGATGATTTTCTTTATTGTTTTTGTTTTTTAATTTTTAATTTTTTTGGCTATTGTTTTTGTATATTATTTATCTTTGAATAACTAGTAAGATGAGAAATTCAATATTAATGTGGAAATGTATAACCAAATTTGTACAAGATGTATATCTTGTACAAATAAAAATATATAATTAATAATAATTCATTTTACACTAAATATGGAAGGAAAATTTGACTGGAGATTTGTTATTGAAAAAAATGGAGCGAGCAAAACACGACTTTAACTTGCCTCCGTTGTTTCTTTTTTTTTTTTTTTAATATTGCTTTATTGAGAAATAATACAATCTGCCATTATCTTGGGCAATAAGTATTAGTGCTAAAATAAGTCATCCATTCCATATGTACAAAGTAAAACAAAAAATAAATAAATAATAATAATAATAATAAAAGGTAACCTAAATAACAAATGAAAAAATAAAATAATTATAATCTTAACCACATTCATACCTATATACAATATTTACATAATGCCCCTGGGAACTCCGAATCGAACCTCTGCATCCAGAAATGGATGCCTAGCCACAATGTCAGCGTCTCTCAGTCAGCCGCGTCACCAATCTAGCCAGTGGAGACTGAGTGAGAAAGCTAGAGCCACACACTCTCAGGCATGAGTGGAGAAGTTGGCCATTGCCAGCACTCCAGTTGCATATCTATAAGAGATCTCTCGGCCACTGCCGCCTCAACCTACGAGGAGGGTTGTAAGGATGGTTGGTACTAGATAGGGGTTGTGCCAGAGGATTAGGAAGAAGAGTACGTTTCTTCGTTGTTTAGAATTTTTTTTTAACTAATCATTTTATTTGCACCTGCAAAATATGTACAATAAGCAAATTGGATTTTATAAACAAAGAAACATGGCAGGGTTAGGAATAAAAGAGGCTGCAACCAGAGGTGCATCCTCTTGACATTCAAACAGAAACAATTATTTTAGGCTAGGAGGTCCCTCATTCAACACTTTTTCAGCCTACGCCGAGTTATGTGAGGTATGTCAGCTGTAATCATGTTTTGAACAAATTTGTTCAAGTGTCCATGTAGTTTGTCGTGAAATATTTTGTAAGTCATTCCAATGTGGTTTGTTGTAGTCGGAATGCGTGAGTCGGTATGAAGAGTTCGTTGTCAGTTTTAAAAATTTGGATTTGCAGGTCCATAAATTTGGCTAGCGTAAGTCCATATAGATTTTAATGGATAAGTATATTTGTTAAGCTTCCGTTTTGGGTAATTTACAGTGTCTATGTAGTAAGGAATATGAGTTTTACGTTTCGTCTTGACATGTAGTCCCCATGTCAATCTTTTGTCAAATATTAGTCCCAAGTTCGTTACTGTATTTGATTATGGTATCTTGTGATTGTCAATATAAACTGGAGGGCAGGTTCCGCGTCTTAGGGTAAATGTAACTTGTGATGGTCAATTTTTAACTTCCATTTCTTAAACAAGTTTTGTACGTTGTAGAAGTGTCGTTGTTAAGATCAATTGAGACGTTGATTTCCAAAAGGTACTATATCCATTCTAAGAAATTTTACAGGAAGCGCGAAAATCTCTCATTACTATATTATAAAAACAGATAATTTGGATCTTTTTGCATTAAAATTTAGAATTATTTTTTACTATAATAATAACATCATATTAAAGTTATGAAATAATTTTTTTTAGAATGATTTGGAACGATAATAAATGCGTAATTAGTACTTTTAGAAAATGACCGCATTTCTAAATCGCGTTTTTTTAAGGACTTGAGAATTCATTAGATAACATAAAATTGAAAATTTATATAAAACTAAATGATGAGAATACAAATATGTAAAAAAATCAATTTCGTAAAAAATGTCCTTTAGTACCTTTTGGAAATCAACGTCTCAATTAAAAAACATCTTAATAAACTTAGAGTTGAAAAAAAGTATTACATTGAGTTTCGATAAGAAGATGTGATTTAGATTAAATAATGTATTATATTATTATCAACAACAATCACTTAGTTTTATCCACTTTTCATTACTTTATACAACTTTGTGTATAAAATAATTTATTTTTTAAAACCTAAATGTTTTTCAACTGTTTATACATGTATATTACTAATTTTATGTTGTATGTTTTATGTTGCACTAATATCTCAAGCATATACACTAATAATTTCGGTTGTATACAACTTCTCGTTTCTGAGCTGGGTTACTCTTTTCTCATTTAGTTGGTTAACAAATTCGTTAAATTGATATTCACCTGTTTTTGTCAATGCTAACTAATTGGTATTTTTACTATTTTCAAATTTACAAAATTAAAGGTACTTTTGAGGAAGAAAATTTAAAACATTTGGATTTAAGCACTGTTACACTATTTAAATAAAATAAAAAAACTACATCAAATAAGAGACCATTGTTTATCAACATAGTTAGATCAATCAAAATCATTATTGCCGGTATTTAATAAAATACCAAAGATGTGCATACTGTATTAAGTGGCACTTCTACTACTTAGATTAGGAGAAAAAAATGCTCTATCATCTCAGGCATACACATGTCTTGATTATAAAATTTCACTTTTTTAAGACTTTTCGTTTATTTTCTAGACTTACCACAATCACACACCTTTTTGTGGATGGTCCCATTCCAAAACTTAACCACACGTTTCTCGGTCCTTTCAAGATTCAGGAAACCTTAATGACGCCGACCATCGGAAATTCCGAACTGGGAAAAGTTACAACAGGCATAAAATAAAGCGCTGTGTTATAAATCACAATTTGGGCAGGAGAAAATGTGTTAAAGAAGGCTGTTATAAAGCGAGAAGTTGCCAGTATGGGAGACCTTTCTGCTTTAGGGCAGAGATCTAAAGGGTCCTTGTTCTGCATATCCAATGCAATATGAATCCACTGCTCTGCAAGCGTCTTACTCCTCCCAACCTCTCCCTAAAAGTCTTCCAGTCCCATGTGTACATCCATTATCAATGAAATACTATATCCTTATTCAAACACCGGCTATTCAAACACTAATTTATCGGTTCCTCATATATAACACTATCATTGTAAATGATTGGGGAGTTGGAATTAAGGCTGATAGTCTACCTTATAAGACCTTAACTTATATGAATATCCTTATAAATATTTTGCGATTTTTAGTGTATAATTAGTACGGGATATTAATAATTGTTAGTGATTCAAACTAACTATTTCTTAAACACTTATTCACAGTATTTATATTTTACAATTCTTATTAGCAGGAAAAAAGATTAGCCTGGAACAATATTTCTGTTATTTTCACCTTTAGTTCTACTTAAAAAGTGTACACCAATACGATGAATTAAGTGAAAATCGTTCGAGCAGTTTTTGGATAAATCGTAGAAAAGGGCTAAATGCTTTCCTTGTTGGGGGATAGTAGATATACAGACGTGTATATATTACTATTCTTACTGGCAGAAAAAAATTAACCCGGAAAATTATTTCTGCTGTTTTCTCCTTCATTTATTTTCATTCATCAAATTCTTTCATACTCCATATCCACACGTTTTTCATTAATGCTAACAAATGAAAATGGTTAATTATTTTCAATCAACACAATTACATTTGGTAAAATTGTTTTTTTGTTAAATCATGATTAAGCTCACGCCATTTCAATAAGAATAAAAACTACATCACATTAAACTTCATTTAATTTTACAACAATATAGCGAGTTTAATTAAAATTGTTTGAAGCTTTTTAAGAAAATTGTAAAGAGGTGCGAAATGTATATTATAAAGTAGTTTTTTTCTGGTTTTTCGATTTTTGTGGAAAAATTGTAATATCAAAGAAATATAAAATATGAAATTTTAGTTTTAACAAAAATAAACCGACTTTTGAGTTAGACTCGGTGATTTCTCTTGAAAACTCGTGTTTGAAACTTTTCACGATCGCACTACTTTCTATTTCATATATTTGTAAGTAAAAATACAAAGGTGTAAAAGGGAATTCAATTAAAAATCATGATATTTAATTTTTCATTTCAACAAAATTATAGGTAATTCAGAAGGAGAATAAAAAATTTTTTTTGTAATAATATTGCTTTATTGGGAAATAATACAATCTACCATCTTGGGCAATAAGTATTAGGGCTAAAAGAAGTCATTCATTCCATATGTACAGAGTAAAAAACAAAACAGACATAACAATAAAAAAAAAAAAAAAAAGAAGAAAAATAAATAATGAATAAAAATATAATATAATATATATATATATAATAAATATATAAAATATATATATACATATATATATATATATATATATATATATATATATATATATATATATATTTATAATATATATATATATATAATAACATAAGATGAAATAAGATAAGTAAACTAACAAAATGAAAAAAATATAAAAGTAAATAAAATCTTGGCCACATTCATACCTATATACATTATTTACATACTGCCCCTGGGAACTCCGAATCGAACCCCTACACCCAGAAGTGGATGGAGTGGCACAACACCATGAGTCCCAGCGCCTCTCAGTCAGCCGCGTCACCAGTCTAGCCAGTGGAGACTGAGTGAGGGCGCTAGAGTCATACACTCTCAGGCATGAGTGGAGAAGTTGGCCATTGCCAGCACTCCAGTTGCATTTGTATAAATCTCTCAGCCACTGCCGCCTCAAATAAAAAAATTAGAGGTTTAAGCCTGTTAGACTATTAATCGTTAATATTTACTAAACACATCAATATAGCGAGCTTAATCAAAATCTTTAGAAACGAAAATGCATGGTATAAAGTGGATCTTCCGGTAAGCTAATTTTGATGAAAAAGTTGCTGCAACTTTTCCGGCGTATAGTTGCCTTAAATATGAAATTTTAGTCTTATAGGACTTTTCATTTTTTCGTCGAAAACTGTAATTCGAAAATTTTCACGATCAAGTTTAAACAAACAAGTGGTGATTTATTTTGATGAATCTTTATATAAAAATAAGTATAAAAAAAGTATATTAAAAAAAGTATAAAGTAGAAAAAAAAAATTATGGTTTAACTGACACTCAACCCATTTGTTCTGGAGAAAAGTCTCAACGACCCTCCTCAAATAAATAATCACCTTTAATAAAAAAAGTTGAAGACGAGGGGGGCAATGTAAGAGGCTTCCGACAGGCTACTCCAGCCCACAACTTTCTCACTCTGAAATATGTCGTTCAATTCTAGCGAGTACTTCCCTCAGTTTTCTTATGATGTTTTAGTGAATTATTTCCCCCAAAAGTTGATTGAGTATTCCACACAAGTAGTCGGATTAAAATTGAATTCCTCCCTCCCAAAAAAATACAAAAAACAACAACAATAAATAAAAGAGAGAAAAATTCTAAATCCCTGCGAACGAAAATAAGTTCTATTTACAAACAAGAACTATGAGTTCAGTATGATTTTATATTCCTGTTATTTGTAATTAAATTGTTTCTTAAATTCGTCAAGTGAGATTTACACAACTATATTAAAATTATTGTATAGTCGTATGAATTTATTTATTAAAACATTGAAAATAGTTTAACAATGATGGGACATTCCCCAGTCATTGTACATAAATTGTTGTTACTATTTTTACTTTCACTTACCTATATATAAAATATATAGTAAGAGAAAGTATTGAGATCGCAAAATTTTTCGGATTCCAGTTTTAGACGGAAATACACGTTTTGGGGTAACCTGAGTCCAAATAACCAAGTCCCGAAAAAAGGTCTGTGTGTGTGGTAAGTCTAGCGAAAAAAATAAAAAATTTCATATTTAAGGCAACTATACGCCGGAGAAGTTACAGCAACTTTTTCATCAAAATGGGTAACCAGAAAAGCAGCTTTATACCATACATTTTGCACCTTGTTACAGTTTTCTTAAAAACAGCTCTGACGATTTTGATTAAACTCCCTTTATTGATGTAAAATTTAATGGGCTTTAATATCACGTAGGTTTCCTTCTGATTTAAATAGTCTGGCAGGGCTTAAATGCCGATATTTGAAATTTTCTTCCTCTAAAATACCTTTAATTTTGTACATTCCAAAAGATTATTGTCATTTAATGACATTGATGAAGGACGGCTAAATATACAAGTTGTACGAGTTTGATGATCAACTAAAGGATATAAAAGAAAAAATTTATTTTTATTTTTTATTTTTTGAATAATTTTAGACTTATAATACACCGTTGAAAAGAGAAAAGTTTTAGAAAAAATATTATCTGATACACGAAATTGTAAAATGTAATATAAAGTGACGAATAGGGAATAAACTTATTACTGATTAATAATTCAATGTTGTTATATTATTTAATCTAAATCATATATTTCCAACGAAAATTAATACACGTTTTATTAAAATCAACTTAAAATATTTTTAAAATTAAAGTATATTTAATAGTTTTTAAATTGATTTTAAGCATTTTTTTATTCTTCAATGTTTTTTAACAAATTTCCTACTAAAAACAAAAAAAAATGCAAGGAAAATACTACTACTAATAAAAAAGTATTTCTAAAGCTAAATTAAATAAAACAGGTAAAAAGGACTCACCTTGTTTCAAACCCGATCGAACCTGAAACCTTTTGGAGTAATTATGACCGGTTCTAACTTTATTAAATGTTTTGGACATGCACATCGCTAAAATGTAAACTAATTTTAAGGTATCCTCTGTTCAATCGTGATGTTATACAGCTTCTGACAGTCTATGGAATCATAAGATTTTTTGAATCAATATAAAGTTCAAACATCCGTCATGCTCCTTCCCTATCATCGTTTAAATCCCTCCTCTTTTAATAATTTCTCTTCAGTCAGATTTAAGCAAGTTTTATTATTCCAACTTATGTAAGGATGAATTTTACTTAATGCATACTTAAATGAATGTAAAAGTTACATTTTATATTTATTCTTATTTATTTATTTCTAGAATTGTAAATAGAGATGACAATGACCCTTTCTTTCTTTTTTTTTTTTCATTCTTGTGTTATTTAATTGTTGTTATATATTGTTTTTGGCCAGTTATAATTTATTATTTTGTCCATAATTGTTATCCCAGAATAAAGTTTTTTTTTTCTATTCTATTCTATTCTAAAGTTAATGAACTACACCGTTGTAATCCTGCTTAAAATTTATTTTGTAAAATACCATAATAATTCTAATCCCTACGGAGATTATGAAGGTATATCGAATTATGACCCTTCTTATCTTTGATTTGAATGATATTTTTTTTTTTTTATAGAAACAATTCTTTATTGAGTAATATTACAATCTATCAAATTTAGGACATTTTAGTAGTGATAAAGTACAACATTCATACTACATTCACACGATATATAAAAAACAATAAATTTATATAATAATAATACAATATACATATATACAAAACAAAATCATTAAAAGTATATACAAAAGTCACTCATACCTATATACTGAATGATATTAAAAATCCTTTAGTTGAATAACTACAGAGATACAATAGTTCAAGTAAAAACTTTTTCTTTCTAATAATCGGAAACCAACAATATGTCAAATTTCATAGAAATGGTTCATCCTACGGAAATTATGAACATAAGGTACATTATGACATATTTAATAAGCTTTAATTTAAATGGTAATACATAGTTTCGCGTTTGATAGTTTCCGAGATAAAGTTTGAGAAGTAAAAACTTTTTTTTTTTCTAAAACTCGGAAAACGACATTTTGTTATTTTACAGTAAAATCTATTAATAACAATGAAGTTTTCATTAGTTGTTTATAGATTGACGACATATTTATCAGATGATGCAATTTTTTAAAAATATTTCTAAGAAAAATAAATAAATAATACAAACATTTTACTGCCATAATTTGGTGTTGGAATTGAATACTTTTTCTAATGTAATGCTTTAGCATCAAATCTTGATTATGTGTTCTTATTGATAAAATTATTTTTGCAGTGTACTATTTTTTTTATCAGGTGTATTTTTTTTTTTTTCATAATTTCATGAGCGTCAGAATACGAAATTTCACAGATATGTAAAAATATAATAAAAACATACTAATATATAAATTTTTATACAAAGGATACGAAGGATTGCGTTATCGGAAACATAGAATATCATAAAAACTGTACTTCCTAAGAAAATTATCAAGATAAAGTAAATCATAGCTTGATTAATTAACTTTGATTTTAGTGGTGATGGACATCTGTACGTTTAATAGTTGTCGAGATAAAGGTCTTTAAGTAAAAACTTTTATGGGTCGATATTTTAGGGGTACTCACTACGTTTGCTATAGCATGCTATTTGTGCTATTGTGCTAAACCCATCAATTGTATACAGGAAATAACTGTAGAAACTCGAAGGGTTTAGCAAAATAACACAAATAGCATGCTATTACAAACGCAGTGAGTACCCCTTTTGTTTCTTTATTTTGCTAAATATATGTTGTATATTGCCCATTCAATATCTCCGCAACTATTCATGTCAGAAAAAACATGTATATGATGGTTTTTGAAGACATTTTAAAGTTCTTTTATTTTTTATAGAATGTTTTTTTTTTTTTTTTTTTATAAAGATAATACTTTTTGAGATATTTTCAAAAAAATCTGATTCTCCCACTCCCCCCTTCAAAACCTGGCGCGGAAAACTCTGGGACTTTTTAATAAGGGAAGCATAGCAAACAATTTATGACAGGTTTACGCTTTGTTTTTTTAGATGTTCGGGTTGGAACCTAATTTTACTGTTATATAATGGCTTCTTAATCTTAAGCTAGAAACAACAAGAAAAAGAGATAAGTCCCGAGGTACCATTTGAAACGTTAGACTGTTTCTTAGCGTTCAACTTATTCCTTATGTAGCTTCGAACTTAATTAAAAGATTCACTTTGCAAACTTAATTAACGAAGCCTACATCTCTCTCCCTCCCTACATAGCGTCCCGAACCTACTTTTCAATCTGGATCAAGTTCCATCAGTTTGTTTCTCATGTTTCTTTTTTGTCGCAAACGATTACCTTGTAAATTAGTACTTTCCAGGAATGCTTCGTATAGCATCGATTCACTGCTAACTCGATAAAAAAAAAACTGCTCCGCGCAACACTCAATTTACTTACCTTTGTTGTTAAAACTAATTTAAGACCTCTATTTAAAGTTTTTTTTTTTTTTTATTGTATTGAATTTTACAACTGTATATTACATAAATACAACAAGTAAATATGTTGATTTATAATAAAGGGAGTAAAAAGGCTTGCGAAGAAACTAACCAGCGGTAGAACTTTAATGTTTATTTAAGTAAGTAGATCCCGAGGCCATCTTCTTTTCAAGAGGGTTATCAAGAACATGTGAGGTTGATAGGTTGCGGAAAAGAGGGTTGGTTTGGGTTAGGAGTTAATGGGATATTAAGGTCGTTATGGTGATTTTATTTGTGACGAACTAAAGTGCATTTAAGATTTTGAATTGTAAGGATTGGATGCGGGAGGAATTAGATGGTTTAGTAGAGTCCCAAAGCTCGATTCCTATGTCCAGTTGGGCCTAATAATCGTAACATATATGAGCTTTTTGCAAACAAGTGGAAGTTTTGAACGTTTGTCAAGTTAGTGTTGTAGTAATTGGTATCTACGAGCAGTTTCTTATCGTTTCAGCAGTTTCTTATGTTTAGCATGAGGATCTATTTAAAGTTGGAGTTGTAAAAATGGTTAAAGATTTAAATTGAGTTTCGGTGGAAACAGGTATTTCAGATTAAATAATCTAACAACAGATCGTATCTTCTAAAATAATCACTTAACTTTATGCCTCTTTCATCTATTTGATAAACGTTTTACAGTTTTATATGTAAGAGATAATTTTTTTCAAAATTATTTAGCTTTCCAACGGTATATTATACATTTATGTTACTTTTTTTGTGTTCTAAAAAAAAAAAACCTAACAAAATATGTTTTTTTTTAGAAATATCTCTTTTCTCTTTTAGTTGGTTATCAAATTCGTTGAACTTGTATATTTAGCCATTTTTTATCAATACTAATAACATTATATGTATCTTTTCTTCGAATCTACAAAAGTAAAGGTACTTAAGATGAAGAAAATAAAAATTTATGGTATAAAGTGACTCTTCTGGTTCGCTAATTTTGTTGAAAAAGTTCCTGTCACAGCACAGGCATCTACGCTTCTGAAATATGAAATTTAGGTTGGCACAACTTATCGTTTTCGACTTAGACTTACAACATAAACATACACACAGACCATTTTGCAAGATTTGGTCATTTGGAATTAGGTGTTCCTTAAACGTGTATTTCTGGCGAGAACTCGAATTCGAAAATTTTCTCGTTTGCAATACTTTCCATTAATATATATCTCAAATATAGGCTAGTGAAAGTAAATAATTCAATAACTGTTATTGATAAAAAGTGAAAGTTTAATTAAAACAATGATTAAACAATAATGTATTGTAGTTATCCCATCTTACAACATTACCTAATTAGGGTTGCTCTTGCTAAAGTTACCGAACAGGAATTCCAGGGTAAAACGATGTTCGCTGTATTATATTGAATATTACTACAGGTTGTAATATCCTCCAATACAAAGTTGTTCTACCTAAATAAAACATAGAAAATATATAAGCAGTTGAGAAGTTGAGTTCCAAAAGGTACTATATTGACTTTAGACAATTTTACATGAAACTTTAAAATCTTTCATTTATTAATTACTGGTCTAAAATTTACTTGAATCTTTTTTTATTGAAAACCAAAGTTGATTTTTTACTATATTAACGACTCGTTTTTCCCAATTATTGCACTTTGTAACAATATAATATGGAAAGAATTAAAAGGAATATAGTACTTTTTGGAAGAATATAACGCGAAATATCATACACCATGACCTTCCTCATACAACATTACTCATAACTAACGTTTTCTTATATTAATAACTAAGTTATGTATATTTCCCTATTCTCTCTCTGGGAAATACCTTTCCTTGTTGGTTAATTAAATTTGATTATGTTTTCTTCCTTATTTTTTTTTTACGTATTAATTTATTGAAATTTACAACTGTATTAGTAAATACATCAAGTAAATTGGCTCATAATATAGATAATATACATGAAAAGACATTAAGAGAATATGCCCATTGGCAACAGTCCACTAGGTAATCTACACTAGAAGGTCTCGAGGCCATCTTCTTTTTAGACGCCTCGGAGGATTGTCAGGAATGGTAGAGGAAGCAAGGATTGAAACTAGTGGGTTAATGTGGGAGTGGAGTTTGTCATGGAAGGAATGATACCTCGTACGGGCCAAATCAGCAACATATGGGACATTATGGTCTTTATGGATGAGTTAGTTAGTGACAAAATAAGGAGCATTGAGGATTTTACGAAGGATTTTGGATTGTAGGGATTGAATACGGGAAGAATTAGATGGTTTAGTAGAGCCCCAAAGCTCAACTCCGTATGTCCAGATAGGCCTTATGATGGTAATATAGATGAGCTTTTTGTAGTTAAGTGGAAGGTTAGAGCGTCTGTCCAGTAAGCGTTGAAGTAGGCGAAAGCGTTGGGCAGTTTTTTGTCGTGTCAGTCTTGTGTGCGGATTCCAAGTTAGTCGTTATTCAAGTAGGAGTCCTAGATAGCGAATCTGTTCAACCGGGACTAGCGGAATATTATTAAAGGACACTGAAGGGCAGGATGTCGTAGGTTTACGACGAAGGGTAAGGGTAATTTGGTGGGATTTGTTGGAATTTATTTTGATTCTCCAATTCTGACACCATACTTCAATGTCTCTGATGTGGGATTGAAGAGTTTGAGAGGCAATAGTAGGATCATTATTGACTAATAACACACAAGTGCCATCAGCATAGGTAGAAAGGAAGGTGTTAGGATGGGTTGGGATATCAACTGTATAAACTGTGTAAAGAAGGGGTCCTAGGAATTCTTCCTTATTGAATTTGATGAATGTATTTATATTATTAACTACGTGTATGCAATATATAGCTATAAAAACTGGTAAATAAATAACTTCTTCTTCTTCGAGAAAAAAAAATAATAACTTTAAAATTTTATTTTGATCTTTCACCTTTAAAAAAAAATCTATTAGGTTAGATCAGGCACAGCTTTTCTTCTCATTTAGCAAGGGATGGGAACTCTAATTCCGACCATTTGCTGGTTAAAATACTATTATTCTATAAAAATGTGAGTTTCTGAAAATTTTTATATCGAATTTATGTGGCAGCAAGAATAAATACTATGAAAAAAAGTAATTAAGTTAAGAAGCTACGAGAACGGAAGCGACGCAATTAACTTGTTTAAAACTTAAATACTGATTATTAGGTTAAAACCATTGATTAAAATAATAGCTGATTCAAGACGTACTAAGTTAACCAATAAAAATGCTTAAAATAAAGAAAACAATAAATTAATGGTAATATATTACAGGATTAGGTGGTTCTGCTGTATAGTAGGAAATATAGTACCTTTTGGAAGGAAATGAAAGAAAATGTTAACTGTTTACAGAGGATATAATACGTTTTGGAAGAAAATGTTTTTAGTGCCTTTCGGAATGAAATGCAATGTGGATTTAATACCTTTTGGGAGATCAGCTGATGCGCTCGATGATAACAGTCATACGTTACATCGTCTCTCAGATTTTTGCTTTTTTCAGTAGGAATTCGCTTGAATTCAGTCTGGAGAACATCACTAGACCTCAGGAATACTACGGCAGTGAATATTGGAGAAATTTCGGTAAGCAAAGTTATAATTTACTTTGTACAATCACGAAAAAGTGAAAGGAGGGTCACTGATCAGCTGATTGCCGCTAGCTCGGCAAGCTCGGGCTTGCTTTTCGTTAACTTATCTATCTTTTATCTTTAATTCTTATCTCATTATTTATATATTATTATTATTTTCTTAATCAATGAGATATTTTCATCAAGTCATGTCCTCAAAGTCTGCAAGTAAAAGATCTAGATCTGCAGGTTCTAACTCGTCTCCTACAAAACAGAGACCCCGCCGTGAACAAAATAAAAAAATAATTCCACCAGCGACCGCGTCGGCTACCTCATTAGGATCTGAACCACAGCCCAGCACATCATCACAAGGAATAACTGATGAATCCCCGTTTTTTACACCGAATCCATTTGAGATCCTCCAAAATGAAAAAGAAACCATGGAATCTTCTCCTATACCCAGGGAACCACTACCTCCACCAATATTTGTTAAAAATATTAAAAATTTTAAACTGATGTGTGCGCATTTAAACAAAGTAACTGATCCTGATAGTTATTATTGTATAAGTAGAACCAATGATACTAAAATATCTCCGACTACTGCTGAAACCTACAGAAAGATTGTAAAATATCTGACTGAGACCAAAGCTGACTTTCATACTTATCAGCTGCGCCAGGAGAGAGCATTAAGGGTCGTAATCAGAAACCTACATTCCTCAACACCCGTTGAAGCTATCAAAGAAGAACTGACAGAATTAGGATTCCAAGTGAGGCAAGTCACCAACGTTCTAAAAGATAAAAGTCCACTGCCTCTATTCTTCGTGGACTTGGAACCATCAGCAGGAGTCGAAAAAATCTATGACCTCAGTAGACTGTACTATACCCGTGTAAAAGTTGAAAAACCTTACACAAAGAGGGAAATAGTTCAGTGTCATAACTGTCAGGCATATGGTCATACCAAAAGTTATTGCCATCACATACCACGCTGTGTGAAATGCGGTGAACAGCATAAAACCGAAGAATGTACAAGATCAAGATCTACACCCGCTGTATGTGCTCTGTGCCTCAAGGACCACCCGGCTAACTACAAGGGATGTGAAATCTACAAGAAACTCAGAACCAGATACCAAAAACCTCAGGATCCGAATGAAACAGCTGTACCAACCAGAAGCAGAAGAGAACCATCTAAACTTGTAAATTCTAACGTATCATTTGCCCACTTGCTTGGAGGTGGAAACCAGAATCATGAAGTCGAGGCACTGCCGGAACAACTTTTTCCTCAACTTTCTCAATCTATTGTACAACAATCTATCCCTCAAAGTTTACCTAATCTTCAAAAAACTCCTCAACATCAAATTTCTCATATCCCTCCACCATCAAACGTCACAGATCTTACCAGTCTAATGACATCGTTCATCTCCGAAATCAAATCTCTTGTTATGCCGCTTATATCACTCCTTACAAATCTAGTATCAAATCTAATCCCTGCCTTGAAAAATCCTTAAATGAATTCACCTAACTCCTTATCCATTCTCCTTTGGAATGCGAATGGTGTTAGAAATCATACTGACGAACTGACAGCATTGTTGCAAGACAAAACAATCGATGTTGCACTTATAACTGAAACAAGACTAACGACTAAACAGTACTTCAAAATACCGCAATACATCACATACCGTACTGACCACCCAGACGGCAAAGCCCATGCCGGTTCTGCTATCATTGTCCACCAATCCCTCTCTCATCATTTACTCCCACTTCCCACCTATGATTTCCTACAAGCCACAGCCATAGTAATCAAGACTTTTTCCTTTCCGGTAACCCTCACATCTGCATACTGCCCTCCTAAACATTCCATTTCCAATTCCGAATTTGTATCCTTCCTGGATTCCTTAGGAAATCGTTTCATTCTGGGTGCAGACTTAAACGCCAAGCATCAGCAGTGGGGTTCCAGAACCACGAATTCTCGGGGACGAAATTTGCTGTCTGCACTCAACTCCCGAAATTTTAATATCCTGCCTCCTGACTCCCCTACCTACTGGCCAACCGATCCTAACCGCAATCCTGACATCCTCGACTTCTTTATCCACAGCGGATTAGGCTCCCTCAACTTTTCTGTAACTCGCCTTGATGAACTATCCTCAGACCATAGTCCACTGATCCTAAAAGTATCTCTCACTCCAATTCCAAAACCCATTCCACCATCATTCATCCGAGGCCCTGTCAACTGGAACCTTTTCCGCCAAATCCTGACCGATAATATTGACCTCAGAGTAACCCTCAAAACCCCAGATGACCTAGATAATTCCGTCTATTCCTTTACCACCGCCATCCAACAAGCTGTCTGGACTGCCTCCTCTCCTAAACACCCCAATATAAATCCTCACCAAAATCATTTTCCACAACATATTATAGACCTCATCCATACCAAACGCCGAGCAAGATCACTATGGCAGCGCACACGACACCCAACAGATCGCCGCTCCTATAACTTCTATTGTAGACAATTGAAGAGGGAGTTGGCGACCTTCCGTTCCCAGTCCTTCAATTCCTACCTCTCCTCTCTATCAGCTCGTGATAATTCCCTGTGGAATGTCACGAAAAAGATCCTAAAATACCATCAAGTTTCCCATCCTCTCCGACGTGGTGATGACTCCTGGGCTGCGTCTGATGAAGATAAAGCCGAGGAATTCGCCACACACCTCTCCAAAGTTTTCACTCCTCACCCGGAATCCCACGCCAATCACACCGCAACAGTGCAAGACTTTCTTATGTCACCAATTCCACTTTCCCTACCTCCTAAAGCTATTAATCCCTCTGAGGTCAAATATCTTCTCCAAAAACTTACCCTCCGTAAATCTCCTGGACACGATCTCCTTACTCCCCAGATCCTTCGACAACTTCCGCAGAAAGCTATTATATTCCTTACTTATATTTACAACTGCATCCTACGCACCACCTATTTTCCTCTGTTATGGAAACATTCCACTATCATACTTTTTCTAAAACCAGGCAAACCTTCCAACAACACTTCATCCTACAGGCCTATTAGTCTACTCCCCATCCTCTCAAAAATCTTCGAAAGGCTTCTTCTTAAACGTATCCTACCCATATTAGAATCTCAAAATCTTCCTTCCCATCAGTTTGGATTCCGTCCTCAGCATTCCACAGTTCAACGGGGGCTCCGAGTTGTAGACCATATTTCCTCAGCTCTTGAATGCAAAGAGTATTGTTCTGGTGCGTTTCTGGACATTGCGCAAGCTTTTGACCGGGTATGGCACACTGGATTACTCTTCAAGCTGAAAACCCATTTACCCAGTCTCTATACCTCATTCTCCGATCCTATCTCTCAAACCGTTCCTTCCGCGTTCGCTGTGGTGTAGAATTTTCTAACCTTTATCCCGTTGAGGCCGGTGTTCCTCAAGGCAGCGTCTTGGGACCCGTCCTCTACATCCTTTACACTGCTGATATTCCTACACATCCTGATACCTTTCTGGCAACTTTTGCAGACGACACCGCCATCCTATCATCCAGTTCCAATCCTGAAACAGCATCCTTAAACCTGCAAAGACACCTTTCTCTTATCGAAGACTGGTGTAATGCTTGGCGCATTAAGGTGAACGAAGCCAAATGCAAACATGTAACCTTCACTCTTCGACGAAACTCCTGTCCGCCAGTTTACTTCAATTCCATTCCAATTCCTCCTTCAGATACAGTCCGGTATCTTGGCTTACTATTAGACAAAAGATTGACTTGGAACCCACATACAAGACTTAAAAGACAAGAACTCAACCGACGATTCGGACAGTTATACCGACTACTCAACAGAAAATCTGAACTTACAGTTGACAACAAATTATTAATCTACAGGACAATACTGAAGCCCATCTGGACCTACGGACTTGAACTGTGGGGGACAGCTAAAACGTACTAACATCAAACGCATTCAATCCTTTCAATCCAAAGTCCTCCGTACAATGGTAAATGCTCCTTATTATGTTTCCAACTATACCTTGCACCACGACCTTAATGTTCCTTTTATTTCAGACCTGATTCCATCCAAATTTTCCAAATTCCACCAGAATCTCATTCATCATCCTAATCCTCTAGCTCAATCCCTATCCAGCCCCACCCATCCATACAACCCACCTAGAAGGTTGAAACGGCAGTGGCCTCGTGACCTCTTATAACATGTATATTGGAGTTCTAGCATTGGCTAGATTCTCCACTCACGTGCTGTATGCTTGTGAATTGTATATAGGTATGAGTGACTATTGTATATATTTTTATTGATTTTATTTTGTATATATGTATATTTTATTATTATTATTATATAAATTTATAGTTTTGTATATATCGTGTGAATGTAGTATGAATGTTGTACGTTATCACTATTAAAAATGTCCTGAATTGGACAGATTGTAATATTGCTCAATGAATAAAAAAAAAAAAAAAAAAAAAAAAAAAAAAATACCTTTTGGAACGAAATGCAATTTTCTAATACGTTTTTTAAGGATTTATATTTTTGTTTGGATAAAATCTGATGACGGATTTAGATAAAACTAAAACATTATTATACAAATATGTCAAAATATCAATTTCGAAAAAAAAAATGTCCTTTAGCACCTGTTCGATATCTACGTTTTAATTCATATAAAAATTCTGAGCACGAGAGTAAGCTATTTTTGCGACAGTTCATTTTATGACGGTTATTCTTTAATTTTTTATGTGTGTGACTAAGGAAGCAGTGCGTCTTGCGACGGTCATCCGTTGCGTTTGAATACTTAGATAGTTAATAATTTTAATACTAAGATAGTTAATAATTTTTCCAGGTAAGCACCAATTCCGCCTCATATAGATCTAGGTGAATTCAGAGGTAAACATTTTTTAAACTTTTATTAAATCGTTTTCACGTAGAGAAATTCAAGTATTTAGGTTCAATTATAACTAGAAAAAAGAAATCCAGGAAGAAATAAAGTCCCGGTTAAAGGTGGGAAATGCGTGTTATTATTCAGTTGCTAAGTTACTTAGTTCGCGGCTTCTATCTAAAAACTTAAAGGTTAGAATTTATAAAACTATTATTCTTCCAATGGTTCTTTACGGATGTGAAACGTGGCCGCTTACTCTGAAGGATGAACAACGGCTTAAGGTTTTCGAAAATAAGGTATTGCGTAAAATATTTGGTCCAAAGAGAGATGAGGTCACTGGGGAGTTTAGAAGGTTGCACAACGCGGAATTGCGGAACTTGTATCCTGTGAATATAATTGAGCTGATTGCATCGCGGAGACTCAAATGGGCGAGTAAAAATGTTGGGCTCGATGACCAGCGGATTCCGAGAAAGTTGGTATTTGCTGATCCGACTGGTAGGCGTCCGAAAGGTAGGCCGAAGCGTAGATAAGAGGATTGCGTTAAGGCTGATCTCGGGAGCTTGGGCTTGAATGGTGAACATTGTACAAGTTAGTGTAGGCGGAATTTGGTGGTATCGGCATCGAACCTTCGGGTTCGCTAAGCCTATTATTATTATTAAATCGTTTTACAAAAATTGTTATTAAATTAATATCATTTCTTATAAGAATAATCCAAATCAGGGAAATAATGGATATGCTGGGTTCTACTTAAGAATTCTATATTTAGCTCAAAAACGTAAACTATTTTTGTACCTCAAGATAAATAATAATTTGATGACTAAGATAATTAATAATTTTTTTCAGGTAAGCACCAATTTTGTCTCAAATAGATCTTTTATTTAAGAAAACAACAGGTCTCCCATCTGCCGTAATATTTCCTGAGGAAAACCGCAAGTTTGTCACTAAATTTCCAGACGGTAGCGGACAAAAAGCGGTCTTTATGTCTTTTAATTAGAGAGAAGGAGACGGACCCGGGTCGCCCACAATATTTTTTTTGGAGTTAGCCTTCTTTTAGGAAGAGAGCAAAAAGAAAAAAAAAACAGAAGGTACACTTTGTACGAATCTACCTCACCTTTTAATTCACAAACTGTCGGCGGATAAGACAATTTTAACTTTAGCTCTCCCTACAACCTATATATGAGTTTATATGATAGGGAAAAATAAGAATTTGGTTAACAACCTTCTTTCGCTTGAAATTTAAATTAATTCTCTTCTAGCAAAGCGAAAAATGGATCTGAAAATTATTACACAATATTAGGTAATTTCCTAATGATCTAATAGATAAAAAGTCTGCAAAATATTACTTAATGGTTTATTATTATTACTGTATTAGGGTATAACTGTTTTTATAGCTGTTAATATTTTCGATTTTTCTGTATCTTAAGTAATAATCGAGTTTTGGTGAAATTACATCTGATATATTGTGACTTGAATATACAGATCAATTTTTTTCTGATTTTAAAACCCTATGAATGTCGGTCTTTAAAAAAAAACTCATATTACATAAAAACTCTTATAACTTATCGGCGTAATATGGGTAAAATTTCATTTTTTTTTTTTTTTTTTTTTTTATTGAGGATGTATAGTCGAATGTAGAAACTATTATAGATGGAATAATCAGGAGTCAGTCTTTTCCTAAATATTTTAATTTTCCGACGTTTCGGCTCAAGCTTGTGAGCCATCATCAGGGCAACAAACATCAAAATAAAAGAGATACATATTAATGTGATAATGAGAATTTTTTGAATGTAGTGACAATGATAACATTTAAAATAAAACAGAAAATATACCAACATACTTAAATATTATAGATACATCATTTCTTGTATTTGTTGTATATGTTATCATTTTAAAGTGCATCCATTGAGAAGCTTCTCTACATGTGTTTCATGCCTTTTTATTTTTCATTTTAATTTACTTGTATTCCATTATAAAGTTGTAAAATCCAATAAATAAATATTTTAAAAAAACTGTTATCATTGTCACTACATTCAAAAAATTCTCATTATCACATTAATATCTATCTCTTTTATTCTGATGTCTGTAGCCCTGATGACTCACAAGCTTGAGGCCAAAACTTCGTCAAATTAAAATATTTAGAAAAAAAATTGAATCCTGACTATTCAATTTTTTTCTTTTATTTTGTCTATAATAATAATAATAATGTATAATTATTCCCAATTTTTTTTGTTGACAAAACTAAACTTTAAACAATTTTTCTCCATCTTGAAAAAAAAACAACGGAGTTACAAGCATATATATAGGCAAGATTTCAGTTATTATTTATTTATTTTTTTGTATATCGCTCTTTATTGATCCTAATACACTATACATGTTTTTTTTTTATCTTTAAAAATAACTGGGTTATGTGTGTATTTATGGGTAAAATTTCAATTTTTCTTTGTTTTGTTAAAATTATTCATGTTCATTAGGTTTAAAAACATTATTAATGTTTTTCTCCCTCTCTTCAAAAAGAGCTGATTATTGAATTAAATCACTTTCAATCGGCCGCCATTTTAAAAATAACCACCCGATATCTAGGTGTTAGGATCATCGTTGCATGCCCTAGTATTTATGTGGCAAATTTCAAAGATTGGTCCCGTAGTTTCGGAGAATTTTGTGAATTTTATAATCATAATCATCTTGGGTTTTGGCTTCACCTACAATTAAAGGTGAAAAATCACTATTTTTAAAGCGGTTTTCTTAATTAAAATGTAGAGAACAACATAATAATTTTTTTATTTATTTATTGTAACTTACAACTGTATTAAAGAACATAATAAGTAAATATGAGGAATGAAAAAAAAAATGTCATGAAAATGTTTTAACTCAGTAGGTCCCGATGCCACCTTCTTTTCAGTCGCCTTGGAGGATTATCTGGGATATCTAAGGAAGATAAATTATAGACAAGTGGATTTGTATGGGCAGGGAGTTTAGAATGAAACGAGGAGTATCTATCACGGGCTATGTCTGCAACAAATGGGATGTTAAGGTCATTATGAATGAGTTGATTTGTAACAAAATAAGGAGCATTCAGGATTTTTCGAAGGATTTTGGATTGTAAGGAAAGGTTTGGTTTCGTTGAGCCCCAAAGCTCGATTCCATACGTCCAAATAGGTCTATAATAGTGATGTAAATGAGTCTTTTGTAATATACTGGAAGTTTTGAACGTTTGTCTAGTAAGGGTTGTAGTAATCGATATCTTCGAGCAGTTTCTTGTCGTTTCAGGATTCCAAGTAAGGCGCTTGTCAATATGGAGACCTAGGTATCAGGATTTGCTCAACAGGAGTAAGGGTAATGTTATTAAGGGATACTGGGGGGCAGGAACTCATCGGTTTGCGACGAAGGGTAAGGTGATTTGGTGGGATTTGTTAGGGTTTATTTTAATCTCCAATTTTGACACCATTCTTCAATGGCTGTGATGTGGGACTGAAGGGTTTGGGATGCAGTAGATAGATCATTATGGACAGATAAGACACACGTGTCGTCAGCATAAGTATTGAGGACAGTATGAGATGGAGTGGAATGTCAGCTGTATAAATGGAGTAAACATAAATTAAATAAGTAATTTAAGAGACAAGTTGAAGTTGATCAAAATTGGCTACTACATGTGGAATTGGTGCATTAAATTGAAAAATGTCAGAGGATCACATGGCTGTCTCTCATGCAACATGCAGTCTCTTTTATAAAATCCATTTGCTATTGTAACATTTTAAGGTGATAAATCTTATAAAAAAAAAAAAAAATTAATTGAAAAAGGGAGGGCGTGGTCTAGTGTATAGAGCGCTAGTCTACTGTGCTCCGGGTTTTGGTTTCGAATCCCGGTTGTGACGGAATATTATTTATTCTGTTTTTTCAGCCGGGGGCGATCCTGGGGTATGGAGACCCTCCTGGGGTAGACCTAGTCTCTATAAAGTGGGTACCCAAAAATGGGGAAAAACTGGCGGCTGAGCGTAATCTCGGCCTAAAAACAGTACGAATCTCTATATGTACTGAGCCCAAGACTCTTCATGGGTTGTAGTGGCACAGGTCTTTTTTTTTTTTTTTTTTTTTTTTTTTTTTTTTTAATTTGAACAAGATACAATTTTTATATATTTAGGCTCAATGGTGACCCTGAATAATAGCATGGAAGAATATAAGAAATAGAAAGAAAAATACTCTCAGACAACCACTGCTACTACAGCCTACGAAAACAACTATCGGTCATATCCTCCACTGTCGGACAAGATTCACCTCATCAAGACGATAATCCGCTCAGTGCTAATATACAGCTCGGATATTCTTTTTAATAAAGTTAAAATTGTATACTTTTAAGATATCAAAGAAAAGAATAAGTCCTTCACTTCAATAAAATAGATTGAATTGAGGAAAAAATGGTTAGTTTATTTTATCACCGGTAATTGTCTATAGTGTTCCATTGCCCTTTCTGTTATAGATTCCCTCCCCGAACACTTTATTTTTAACACTTTACGTTATTGTTTATTTAATTAACAAACACAATATTCACTAGATATAATTTATATGGCAGAACAACGTTTGCCGGGTCAGCTATCAATAAAATTCATTTAATATATAATATATATTTTTTTTTTTTAAATTATTTGTTTATTTATTAAGATTTACTACTGTATAAAAAAAATCTGGTGCGCGCGACTCACGATTTCACTTACCTCCGTGTTAAAATCAATTTAAGAATTTTCAAATTCACTTAGAGTTGAAAATAAATTGATTAACGATTTAATTACTTTAAGTTTCAATAGAAACATGTGTTTTATTGAAATAACCTATTATACTATTATCTACGGCAATCAGTTAATTTTATCGGCTTTTTATCACTCTCCGTTAACCTTTTAACAATTAGTATTTCAGATGATATTTTTTCTCAAAATCTTATGCTTTCCAACGGTATATTATATCTATATTACTGTTTGTATGTTCAAAAACACAAAAAATGCATGCAAAAATATTTTTGCACTTTTCTCCATTATTTATTTATCGAATTCGTTCAAATATTATATATTATCCGTTTTTTATTAGTGCTAAAAAGTTTATATAGTTTTTTTTTTTAGGGATTCTTCTAAGTTAAAGGTACTTTAGAGGAAGAAAATATTAAATATCTGCATTTAACCCCTGTCAGACTATTTCAATCAGAATGAAATCTACAACAAATTATAGTTTATAAAATTTTACATCGATACAGCGAGTTAAGTCAAAATCGTTTCAGCCGTTTTTGAGAAAATCGTAAAAAGGTCCAAAAATCATATTATAAAGTGGCTCTTCCATTCAGCGCTTTTTGGTGGACAAGTCGCTGTAACATCCTGTATAGTTGGCTTAAATATGAAATTTCAGTTTTGTAAGACTCCTCGTTTTTGTGCTAGACTTACCACACACACACACACACACACACACACATGCGGACACACAGAACACACCACACGCACAGACCCTGTAATTCCGGTAAAAACTCGAAGTTTTCACGATCTTAATAGTTTCCCTTACTATTTATTTTATAAAAATACTACTAGTAAATGTTTAAGTACTATTACAACATTGCGGTATTATATTTTATCGTATTACATAGCTGTGTAAACAATTAACTTACAAGTATATTTTTCAATCAAAGAGCTAAGAAAAGACGAACCAGCTAGCTACACTATCAATTCATATTTATGAAAAATTGGCAAGCGCATCTGCTAAGTTCAAAAAGTAATATCTCTTGTTTTTTGTGCCTTTCATTGACCGATTGTGCGACCTAGGTGAAAATATTGATCCAGAAAGTAATATTTGTGAAATACAAATATTTTTTGTTCATTATATAAAACAGAAAGTACAGCGTAATTTATTCTTAAATAGCATGGTGTAGTTTGAATAAAACATAACAACATAAATTACTGCAGTTAAGAATTTTCTTTAAGGTTTTGTAGTATAATTTTGTTTCAGTTAATTGAGAAAAAAAGTTCCAGGCTATCTCAGCCTCAGATGTGGGAGTTAATGTTAGCTGAACTTAATTCATGTCGTATAATTCATTTAAAAAATAATACCAAAAATAGAATAATATTTTGCTGAGGCATTGTTAGATTATTATTAAATAAAGTTCACCGAATACGGACGCTTGGTATATTATAATTCATGAATAAAATTCTTTATGTTTTGTCATAAAAAACAAAAAGATAAAGAAGTTCGGAAATATTAGCAATAAATAGAAACAGCTTTTGATGACAATTTATTAAACTTGCGTTTTCAAAAAAAGACAGTGGAGCTCTGTTTAACGTGATGTCCCTAAGTGATTGAATGAGAGTAACTGAATTTTCATCAAAATTTATGCGTAGGATATATATTGATCCGACTGGGCTATTTTAAAATACCTGATGACACGGACTTTCGGAGGCCTGTAATGGATATTAAACACAACCCCGTGTTTACCAGCCATCAGGCCTGCTCTGAATTTTCACTAGCAAGGACATCACAGTATTAAAAAACCACGCTTCTTACACATTTAATATTCGAAATAACATAGAGTTATCTCTTTATCCAGACACAGTTACAATCTTTAAAATCATATATAAATATATATTTATATATACAGTTAACACATACCTAAAATAGTGATATAACGAAACACACACACACACACACTATATATATGTTATATGTTCACGAGCACAACATATATGTTAAGCTCATTTATTAAACAGATATCAAAGGTTAAATATTTATTATTAATTTACTAAATTAAGACTGATAAATATATAAACCACAATAAATTTATTCACTTTTTCAGAGCAAACAGACATGCTTTTAACTTGTGGCGAGGTACAGAGGAACAGTGCTGCTGCTGTTCGAAGATATCGCGAAAATTTCTTAACTAAAGAACTGCAAAAGTGAACTCATTTATGGTGTCTCCTATGATAATCACAAATTGAATTGGGTTATAGTATTAACTCTCACTAAACTAGACAAATGTTGATAAATACAGTGATGATACCCTGAAACACACAGAACTAGACAAATAGATGAGCAACTACTGTCATTGCTTATCGTTCATTTGTTTATCAGGTCATTAAAATTTGTACAGTCAGTCTTAATGTAGTAAATAAATAATCAATCTTTAACCTTTGATATCTATTTAATAAATGAGTTTGAGATATAACAATAGTCCACACCGTGAGACACGTTTCATGCGTCATACACCCCTCTGAAAAATATCCCCTTCCACTTTTTTTTGTTGATTTAGAGCCAGCGCAAAATAATACAGACATTTTTCAAGTTACAAGGCTGTTATATTCCACTATTCGTTTCGAACAGCCAAGACAAAAAACAATAATAGTACAATGTACAAAATGTCAAAAGTTGGGGCACACTAAGTCCTATTGTTTTCATCAGGCCCGGTGTGTAAAATGCGCCGGCCCACACTCCTCTGACACCTGTCCTAGGTCACGAAATGAGCCAGCGAAATGTGCTCTTTGTGGCGAAGCACACCCAGCAAGCTACAGAGGTTGTGAAGTTTATAAGAATCTTCTCAAGCAAAAAATACACCAAGGACCTTTGAAGAGCGTAGAACAGAAGAGACACATACAGGTTCCTGTGGACGATCCGGCGAACTTCCCAGAACTCCAGCAAACTCAAGCTGACAACACTCAACAGCCATCCATCTCAGCAAAGAAAATTCAAACTCCTCAACCCACGAAGAAACCGCTCTCCGAGATCGTCACAAAGAAGCAGACGACAGCCAAACAGCCCAGACGACAGACGCCTCCAAAATCCCAATCCAGGCCCCAGACCTCCACACCTCAGCCTGAAGATCCGCAACAACCGATTCCCTCCCTTCATCTACCCTTACGGGTCAGGTTACCACCAGAGAAACCACACCAAGTCCCATCCCATCCTACTGTTCAGTCTAAACCCAACCCACCTTCCTTATCATCCAAGAATGAACTTCCTCGTACCCCTCGACAGGTACATCCCACAATTACCACTTCGGCTCATACGAGTTATACTCCTCATGCCTCTGATACGAATTCATATCCTAATCCAAATGCACCTGACATTTATTCCATCTTGAGTTCCTTCCTTTTAGACCTTCAAGAAACCATTAGACCCCTCATTTCCCTTCTCACTAGACTCCTAAATGAAATCCCGTTCAATCACCCTCGATGAGTGTAAAGCCCCTGTACATCGTTTTGTGGAATGCTAACGGACTACATAACCACCGAGACGAACTAGACATATTTTTACATGACAATCACATTGATATTGCACTACTCACGGAAACTCACTTCACACAACGATCACACTTCTACATACGTGACTACATAACTTACAGATCAGACCACCCTGACAACACTGCTCATGCGGGTTCTTGCATCCTTATTCATAAATCCATACCACATTCCCTTGTTCCTTCTACTCCAACTGATGCCATACAATCAACTTCTGTAACCATCTCAATCCGTCCTTTCCAGGTAACTTTCGCAGCTGTATACTGTCCTCCAGGCAATGCCATTTCTTATAACTGCCTCAACTCCTTATTCCTCTCCCTCGGACCGCGTTTTATTGCTGGAGGAGACTATAATGCTAAACACCAACGATGGGGTTGTCGAACATCCAATACCCGTGGAAATATCCTCTCTCGTGTCTCTTGTTTGAATAGCTACTCCATCCTCTCGCCCATGAATCCCACTTACTGGCCTACATCCCGAAAAAAAAATCCTGATATCCTAGATATATTCGTCACCTCCCAGCTTTCCTCTGCACAAACATCTGTTAAATCCTTAAATGACCTCTCATCCGATCACAGTCCAGTTCTGCTTTCTTTGCATTCGGGCTATGTTCCTAAGCCAACCCCTCCTAAATTGATCTTTGGACAAGTGGACTGGGACGGATTTCGGACAGACTTAGAAACCAAACTGGACTTAAGAATCCCACTAAAAACTAAACTAGATATAGACAGAGCCATAGAACAACTTACTGACTCAATAAGTAGCAGTATACGTGATAACACTACAAATACTAACGCTACTAACACTCTACAAACTAATCTGCCACAGCACATTCGAATCTTATTAAGAGAAAAACGCAGAGCAAGATCGAAGTGGCATAGGACTAGGTATCCATCAGACAAAACTAACTATATCATTCTGACTAACAAACTTAAAGCAGAAATCAGGAAGTTCAAAATTCAAAACTTACTGGATATGACAGAAAATCTCACTACTACTAATAAATCACTTTGGACTACTACTAAGAAACTGCTACAGTTCAAAGATTTTAATTATCCTCTCCTCAATGAATCTCAATCATGGACCAGATCTGATGAGGAGAAATCCCAAACATTTGCTCAGCACCTCTTTAAAACCTACAATCCGCATCCTGATATCCTTAATCAGCACCATCTTGAATGCGTTGAAGCAGAACTGGATGTTCCACTCCAGCTGGCCCTTCCTCCTAAAGCATTTCATCCTTCAGAGATCTCAACCATAATCAGCAGGTTATCTTCCCGCAAAGCTCCAGGACACGATTTAATCACGCCCAATATCCTAAAACAACTTCCAAAAAAATCCATTCTGTTCCTTACCTATATTTACAATGCCATACTCCGGACCACATATTTTCCTGAACCCTGGAAGTTATCTATTGTTAAAATGATTCCTAAACCTAAAAAACCGCTGGAACTCCCTTCCTCTTACCGCCCTATATCTCTTTTACCCATTATGGGTAAAATTCTAGAAAGACTAATCCTTAAACGCCTTTATCCTATCCTAGAGACTTATCACATAATCCCAGACCACCAGTTTGGATTTCGCTCATCCCACTCCACCATCCAACAATGTCATCGTGTGGTGGATGTTGTCTCATCAGCACTAGAGCGCGGATTGTACTGCACGGGAGCCTTTCTCGAAGTAGAACAGGCATTTGACCGAGTCTGGCACCCAGGACTGCTTTACAAACTCCGGAAATTCCTCCCTCCTACATACTACCTCATCATTCAGTCCTACCTCTCTGGAAGATCCTTCAAAATAAACCACAATAGTTCCTATTCCTCCCTATTTACTCAGTCTGCTGGCGTTCCTCAAGGCAGTATCCTAGGACCCCTTCTTTACACAGTTTTTACAGCTGATATCCCAACCCATCCTAACACCTCCCTTTCTACCTATGCTGATGACACTTGTGTGTTATCAGTCAATAATGATCCTACTATTGCCTCTCAAACTCTTCAATCCCACATCCGAGACCTTGAAGTATGGTGTCAGAATTGGAGAATCAAAATCAATTCCAACAAATCCCACCAAATTACCTTTACCCTTCGTCGTAAACCTACCACATCCTGTCCTACAGTGTCCTTTAATAATATTCCGCTAGTCCCGGTTGAACAGATTCGCTATCTAGGACTCCTACTTGACAAACGACTAACTTGGAATCCGCACACAAGACTGAAACGACAGGAAACTGCCCAACGCTTTCGCTTACTTCAACACTTACTGGACAGACGCTCTAACCTTCCACTTAACTACAAAAGGCTCATATATATTACCATCATAAGGCCTATTTGGACGTACGGAGTTGAGCTTTGGGGCTCTACTAAACCATCAAATTCTTCCCGAATTCAATCCCTACAATCCAAAATCCTTCGTAAAAATCCTCAATGCTCCTTATTTTGTCACCAACAAACTCATCCATAAAGACCTTAATGTCCCATATGTTGCTGATTTGGCCCGTACGAGGTATCATTCCTTCCATGACAAACTCCACTCTCACATTAACCCACTAGTTTCAATCCTAGCTTCCTCTACCATTCCTGACAATCTTCCGAGGCGTCTGAAAAGAAGATGGCCTCGAGACCTTCTAGTGTAGTTTACCTAGTGGAGTGTTGCCAATGGGCATATTCTCTTCATGTCTTTTCATGTATATTATCTATATTATGAGCCAATTTACTTGATGTATTCACTAATACAGTTGTAAATTTCAATAAATTAATAAATAAAAAAAAAAAAAAAAAGATATAACATATTAACTATGAACTTGTTTGTTTATTTTGTGTTAGTTATCACATGCCTAAATTAATGCTGTGCAATTACTAGAACCGTGAGAGAAGTTAGTTCAGGGTGCAGTCAAAAGAACACACAATTAAGGAAAACTTAATAGACTGGTGCCAACGTTTCGACCTAAGTTATAGGCCTTCCTCAGGGCGTTTGAAGGAGAGCGTCAGAGAAATGTGTTTTATTAAAAAAATCTGTTATATTATTATTTAAAATAATCAGTTAGTTTTATCACTCTTTAAAAAAATATAAGCTTTATTAAATAATATTTTTTTCTAAAATCTGTAGTTATCCAACGGTATATTATACATTGATATTACTATTCTTGTGTTTGAAAATACAAAAATTGCATAAAAAAATATTTTTAACTCTTTTCTCCTTTACTTGTTTATCAAATTCGTTCAACTTGCATATTTAGCTTTGATTTTTCAATGCTAACAAGATAATGAGCTTTTTTTTTTTTAAATCTACAAAATTAAAGGTACTTTAGAGGAAGAAAATTTAAAATATCTGCATTTAAGCCCTGTAAGACTATTTCAATCAGAATGAAACCTACATGATATTAAAGCACATTAAATTTTACATCGATATAGCGAGTTTACAAGAGAGCTTCAATATTACAAGAGAGTACTGGGATTACACCGTACCACACCAGTCTACATTGTCCGGCTTGAATGTGGAGTCCTTCCTGTCTCAACTATCGTGCTCCGAAAAGCACTGAAATGGACCGATAAAATATTAAACATGGAAGACTCTACGTATCCAAAAATATGTCTTACGAAACTCAATAAATTATCTGAGAAATTTCTGAATACCACAAAAAAGAATTTTTTACTACAGCTGAAACAGCTAATCAGCACATTTAAGAAAAATACACCATTACAAATTGTAAGAATGCAAAAGAGAGGAAAAATATAATTCAAAAGCATAAAAATCTCTTAAAAAATTTCCGATTTAACCAAAATGGAAATGTCGAATTACTGTCCGAATTATGTAGAAATGTTTAATGGAACCCAAATAACTCAAATGTACCTCACAACCAACCTGCCCTTTACGCATAAAAAACTTATGGCTCAAATCCGGACTGCTAACAATAAATTCCAGCAAATCACAATGAAAAAAATAGATTCAATCCAATAGAAAACTGTACCATCTGCAATAAGATAGAAACTGACAATATTCACGATTTCTTCACATCATGCACAGCCTACTCCTCCTACCGCTCAACCATCATATCAGCCATGGCCCAGTTAACACCTTCAAACTTCAGACTATATCTCAAAAATATAACCTCCGAAAATACTAAAAAACTGTACTTTTACACCAGAGCAAGCCTAAATTTAAGAGGTTTTGTTATAGATCACTAACTGAAAAAATGTATCGCAATTTATTTATTATGATTTTGTTTTGTTTTTGAAGTCATAAGAAATGGATATATATTTTTTTGCTAATTATTATTGTTTATTTTATTTTATTTGTATTTTTTTTTTTTTTTTTTTTTTTTTTTTTTTTTTTTTTTTTGGTGGCTAAATATAATTTTTTTTTTTTTTATTGTACTCATAATATATGACTATGTACATATATTTATTATTATTATATATATATATATATATATATATATATATATATATATATATATTTTATGTTTTCTTTAGTTTGTTACACCAAAAAGTTGAAAACAGTATATACAAATATGATTTATGCACACACTCCTATTGTATGGGGAAATCCCCGATTGCAATAAAAGTATATTCTATTCTATTCTATTCTAGCGAGTTTAATCAAAATCGTCAGAGCCGTTTTTGAGAAAATCGTAAAAAGCTGCAAAATGCATATTACAAAGTGGCACTTCTGGTTAGCCGATTTTAATGAAAAAGTTTCGGTAACATCTCGGGGGTATAGTTATCTTAAATATGAAATTTTAGTTTTATAGGACTTTTCGCTTACTCGTGGAAGTTACTACACAAGAGCACACACACAGACCTTTTTGCGGGACTAGGACTCAGGGGATCCTAAAACATGTATTTACGTTGAAAACTGGAATTAGAAAATTTTCACGATCGCAATACTTTCCCTTACTATATATTTCATATATAGGTAAGTGAAAATAAAAACATTTGTATTATTCCCAATCAAAACATCATACATTACTACAAGTTTAAAATATATGTAAGTTATATATAGCGTTTACGATTAACAACAATGCGATTGCTAATTACTATGGACCCCCTATGTAATGAGTTTATGCCGCCATTGATTGATGTATAGATGATTGAGACATGATATATACAGGGGTCCGAGATCAATTTGCCAGATTGGAATTGACAATATTGGAGGGGTAAGGTGGATGAGGAAGATAGGATAGACAGAACAGCCCAAGTAGGTAGTAGGTACGCTTAGCATTGAATCCACTCTCAGAACAGGTTTCTGGATCTTTGAATTCCAATCATGGATCTTGGAATTGAGATCAGGCGCTAATATAAGTAATTAAGACTATTCAAAGATTATAAGGACAATTCAATAAGCTAATTCATACATGGAATGCAAAGTATTAGACCAAAATAGCAGCAATGTGACATTTATTTCCAAACGGTACTACAGTTACCGAAGAACGTATTTGCACACCACGTTTTTTTTAACAATTAACGTTATTTATGCACTTTATTTTTACGTCCTTTGCTACGGTTATTTCAAGTTGAGCCTCTTTCTTCAAATCTCTTAATTACGTATCTGACAGTAGAATAATAAATACCTAACAAATCCGCTATTTCGAGATACGATTTTCTTTGATTTCTAAATAATATAACTTATTCGCGAGTGGCTGAACTTAGTTCACATAGTTTTAGCATTAGCATCGGTTGAATTAAAATGAAGTTAATAGATTGAAATATTTTATAATAATGATAAAAAAACAGGATTATACTCAAGCATACAAACAAGAGCAAGTAAACAAACATTTTTTTTTTTTAAATTCTTTTGTTAAAATTTACAACTGTACATAGTACAACAAGTAAATGAGTTATTTACAGAAAATTGGCTTCAAAAAGTCTTGAGAGGAATCTACCCAGGTAGCACTTCAGTGTTTATTTGATCAGCACGTCTCAAGGTCTTTTCAGACGCCTCGGAGGATTATTATAGATGCCAATGAGAGGATACAGACAAGCGGGTTCGTATGGGTGGGTAATTTGGAATTAAAGGAGGTGTATCTTTTTTGGGCAATTTCTGCAACGAGTGGGATATTCAGGTCTCTATGGATGAGTTTTTTGGTAACAAAGTAAGGAGCGTCCAGGATTTGTTAAAGTATTTTGGATTGCAAGGATTGGATGCGGGAGGAATTCGATGGTCTAGTGAATCCCCATAGTTCTATGCCATAACTCCAGATAGGTCTAATAATGGTTGTGCAAATGAGTTTTTTGAAGTAAAAGGGAGCTTTGATTATTTGTCAAGTAAGTGTTTTAATAGTCGATATCTACGAGCAGTTTCTTGTCGTTTAAGTCTTATTTGAGGATTCCATGTAATATGTTTATCAATATGAAGTCCTATTTGTTCTACAGTGATGAGTGGGGTAAAACAAACATAGTGTGCAAATACGTTTTTCCATGTGTTTATATTATTTTTATATACATTTTTATTATGATCAATATTTTTTATTGAATTTATGCTATTTTTTAACAAGTGTTATTATACTTTTTATTAATGAACCTCAAACTTGTTTATTATTATTTAAATTTATTGTATAAAGAAAATACAAGTTGTGCAAAAACTTTCAGTCACTGTTTATCTGCTTTTGAAAATTACTGAATTTTTCGTTTCTTGTAAAATCTGTAATTTATTTATTATGGATCAATTTACTTGATACCTTTTTACATTCACTTACCAATATATGAAAATATATAGTAAGAAAAAGTATTGCGATCGTGAAAATTTCGAATTCCAGTTTTCAAAAAAGAACGCGATTTAGGGTCCCTGAGTCCATGTGACCATGGGCCGCAAAAAGGTCTGTGTGCGTGTTAAAGTCTAGCTTACCTACTGCGAGTGGTACTTTATACCATGCATTTTGCATTATTTTACGATTTTATCGAAAACGGCTCTATGTAAAATTTCTTGGGATTTAATATCATGTAAGTTTAATTCAGATTGATATGGTCTGACAGGGCTTAAATGCCGACATTTTAAATTATTTTCCTCTTAAGTACCTTTAATTTTCGAGATTCTATAAAAATGAACACATAATCTTTTTATCACTGATAAAAAACAGGTAAATATATAAGTTGAACCAATTAGATATCTAACTAATAGAGAAAACTACAACATATTTTTTTAATGCAAATTTTTGTTTTTGAACATAAGAACAATAAAGTACTGTTGGAAAGCTTAAGATTATAGATAAAAATATTATCTTATACACAAGCGTGTAAAAGTTAATAAATAGTGATGAAAAGCCGAAAGAACTAATTGATTGTTTTAGTTAATATAATAACAGATTTTTTAATAATTAAATTTTTTTTTAAAATTACTTTATTAACTCGCTCTAGGGATGTAAAATTTAATGGGTTTTAATATCATGTATGCTTCTTTCTGATTGAAATGGTCTGACATGGCTTACATGTCCATTTTTCTATATTTTTTCTTCTTGAGTACCTTTAATTGTAGATTCAATATAATTAATCATATCATCTTTTGAGGAATGATAAAAAGTGGCTAAACATAAATTTTGAATGAATTTCATAACCAAGGAAAGGAAAAAAGAACAAAAATATTTGTTTATTGTAATTGTTGCTTGTCGATATTAGGAACAGTAATATAGACGTATAATAAATATACCGAGGGAAATATAAAGATTTTAGAAAAAATATATATCTTATACACAAAGTTGTAAGAGGTAATATGAAGTGACGAAAAGGGAACAAACTTATTACTGATAAATAATTTAATATAGTTATATTGTTAAATCTAAATCATATGTTTCCAATGAAAATGAATAAACCTTTCATATTTAAGACAACTATACGCCCGAGATGTTACAGCAACTTATTCATCATGATCAGCTGACCAGAGAAGCCAGTTTATAAGATTCAGTTTGCACCTTTTTACGATTTTTTCAAAAAAAGCACTAAGGATTCTTATTAAACTCGCTAAATTTATGTCAAATTTGAAGGAGCTATAATATCGTGTGGGTTTCATTCTGATTAAAATAGTTTGACAGGGATTAAATGCCGATATTTTAAATTATTTTTCTCTAAACTACGTTTAATTTTGTACATTTCAAAAGATTAACCATATCATCATAACGTCGTTGACGAAGGACGGATAAATGACGAATTCGATGACGAACAAGAGGAGAAAAGAGCAAAAATATTTTTTAATGTAATTTTTGGTGTTATGAACATAAGATAGGTAGATGTATAATATACCGTTGGAAAGCTAAATATTTTAGAAAAATAATATTTTATATAAAAAGTTGTAAAAGGTAATGTAAAGTGGCGATAGGGCATCAACTTATTACTTAATATAATAAGTAAGGCTATATTACTTAATGTAATAAGTTAGGCTATATTACTTAATATAAATCATATGTTTCCAACGAAACTGAAGATAATTATTTAAACATTTTTCATCTTTACGATTATTTAATAGTTCTTAAATTGATTATAACAGCTGAGGTAAGTGAAATTCGTGTGTTGTCCGCACAAGATTTTTTTTATACTATTATAAGTAATAAGAATAATAATAATTATGAGAAATTAATTAATTTATATGTACAGAATATTTAGTAAAGGTTGATAGTTGTGCTAAGTAAAAAAAAAAAAATAAATAAATAAAAAAGGTAACAAATAGAGATTTTCAAACCTATAAATTAAATATTCTTTTATTAAATTTTGGTAATATTGTCACTATAAATAATAAAGAAATTATCTTACTAAGAATTGCAAATTATCGACCACTATCCAGGGGGGAATGAGGGGGTTGTAAGGAGAGTCCATTTGCCGGAGGTAGTGGCTCATGCTAGCCGAGCTGTGTCGTGTTAATAGTCCCATAAGGCCAAAATTAGCCTTAAAAGCTAACAAAGTTTTCCTTCTGTTATTATGATAGTGGAAAATCTGCCCCTGGAAAATTACTCCTGAAGTAGCCAACTTATTTAGAACTCATTTCATCACTTATTCTTATATCATTGCCTCATGCTGTTGAGCCTAAATGTATAATCAGGGTTTAATGTCATTTAATTATGAAAGTTACCGTCCTAAATGGCTCTAATGTACGATTTGAAATTAGGTTTAAAGTTTTTAATAATAATTTGAATGATTTTGTTTAGAAAAACTAGAACACTAGAGAATTGGAACTATGTAATGAAACCATATTAGCGTAGGGATTCACATTTAGACATTTAGCAAATTTATGTTAAAATAAATACAGCCAAAATTGTATAATATAAAATATAATGAGATTTTAGAAAAAAATATCTTTATTGAGTAGGTGTCTATTATTTTGATAGATAGATAGATAGATAACTGTTTTTTTATTTTTTATTTCAGCATATTACAACAAAAAATATAACATATAAAAAAAAATTAATAGAACTATGGTCTTTTAGACCGTCTAGTCCGGAGCCGACCTGTTCAATTTTACAATTTATATAACAGTAACTATATTCATATACAATACACTACACAATAACAGTAAAATAATCTCACTCACGGATTCAACTATTTAATTATCAGGCTCAAAACAACAAAACAATAACAATAATAATAAACAATTACATATATAAAAATACATTACAATTTTTAAATATAGTTAAACTCTTTTATAAGTTTATATCTGTAGGGCCATGCTATTTTACAATATTTATACACAGCCATCCAGTTCTCTCCATTAAGATAGTTTATTACTTCATCGGTGTTTAAATAATTCTTTCCGAAACACCTTATTCTAATTTCAGATAAAATGGGACATGTGGCGAGGAAATGAAAGGTATTTTCTACTTCTTTTCTATTACAAAGCGAACACATCACATTGTTATTTGACCAAAATCTATTATAGTTGAGGTATACCTATTATCTATTATTTTTCCGCCTACCTATTTATTTATTTTTTTTGATTGAGATATTGATATTAAATTAAAATGTAAACAAAAAAAAAAAGATATAAATCTCAGAATATATCTTTCAATTAAAAAAAATATGGTGCAAGCAACACACTTGTTTACTTACCTCGGCTGTTAATTCAATTAAAGAACAATTAAAAAGCATAAAGATGAAAAATGTTAAAATACTTATCTTTAGTTCCTTGGAAACATATGATTTATATAAAGTATAATACCCTTTTTTTTTTTTTTGCTGGCTTGGGTTGCACCGCGACCAAACGGTCTATTGTGCGCCGTCCTTCGGAGGGGACGTTAAAAGGTGGTCCCGAGCCTGTGCGATGACAGGTACTCGTTAAAGATCCCTATCCTAATAAAACCTGGATAGGCAAAATTTAGGACTCCCACTGTAGCATCGTCCGATTAGCCATAGTAGCATAAAGTGACGTTAAATAAATAAACAAATAATACCCTTACTTATTATATTAAGTAATTAGTTTATGCCCTTTTCGTTATTTTACATTACTTTGTATATAAGATAATATTTTTTTCTAAAATTTTCAAAAACTGTAATTTGAAAAATGTAGAACACTTTCACGTTATTTCAGAGAAGAAAAATGACATTTGTCCTATGAAATTGTCGTAATTTCAAAGAATTACTAGGGAAAAAAAAAATCACAGCCACTGAAGCAACTTCTGAAATTCTTAAATATGAACCGAAAAGTATCCTGGATAAGCGCACTGCGCGCCTTTAGTTTCTAAAAATGTATCTGTGGAGATACGACTTTAGGAAGGAAGAAGAGCTCCAGAAGACCATTGATGGATATTGATGCGGTTCTGCAGGAGGCTGTGAGTCAATCCCATCCGCAAGTACTTGCCAGAGAGTGTTGTGTGTCCAAAAATACTGATAGTAGTCATCTACTCTCCATGGGGAAGGTGAACAAGAGCAGTAGGCTGGTCCATCACGAGCTTACTCATTAGATCACCAACGAAAAGATGAAAGAACTTCCTGGGTTCATATTCATATTTTTGGGAGACATATTTTTGAGGACTATCCACGGTACAGGAGAAAAATTTAAAAATGTGGCGTACCATGTCAGGTCTCTGAGGCTTTGAGCGATAATGAAGCAACTATCAACAGTGCCATTAAATTTATAAAGAATAATCGTTTGTTTCAGCAAATATAACTTATCTATTTTTTTTATATAACCTAAAATTAAATATTATTTATATATTTTTTAATTAATATTATTCTTTATTTTATTTTTTTTTTACTTTTTTTCCCTTTATTTGTTTAATTATTTGTGCTATATTGATATTTTATTTTATCTTTTATTTATTATTATTAGTTAGTTATTTGAATCGTTTTTCTTTTTGTTATGTTTTTTTTTTTTTTTTTTTTCGTTTTGTTTTAAGTCCAGCGCAAAAGCGCAAAATCTTATGAAACTGAAATTTCATATTTAAGACAACTATACGCCCGAGGTGTTACAGCACCTTTTTCATCTAAATCAGTTAACCAGAAGAGCCATTTTATATCATGCATTTTGCACTTATTCCTCTCAAAATTAGGTTTTTTCAAAAACAGCTGTAACGATTTTGATTAAACTCGCTACGTCGATGTAAAATTGGACGGGCTTTAATATAATGTAGATTTCATTCAAGTACCTAGGTTCTGTTATTACTCATGATAATAATACGAAAGATGAAGTTAATGCGAGGCTGTCTGCAGATAACAAGTGCCTTTTCGCCCTACAAACAATACTAAAGTTCAAAAATCTTTCAAGAGATGCCAAGGTGATGATATACGAAACAATACTGAAACCCACAGTTACTTATGGCAGCGAATCCTGGGTTTTAACAAAGGAAAGCGAAAGGAGACTCAATGTTGGGAGAGAAAAATACTCAGGAAGATATTCGAGCCAATTAAAGAAAATTACTCTTGGCGATTAAGAAAGAATAGTGAGCTCCGAATAATGTATGGGATGGCTTGGACATGTAGAAAGGATGCCAGAAACTAGGATTCCAAGACTACTACTTTATGGAAAAATTGGAGGAAAAAGACACAGAGGAAGGCCAAGAGTGAGTGGTTGGATGACTTCGAGGCGGACCTCAAGTTGCTTGGAGTGAGGAGATGGAGGGCTAGAGCGAAGGACAGGAACGACTGGCTTGAAGTTCTTGAGGAGACCCGGGTCCTTGTTGGACCGTAGCGCCCGGCAGTAAGTAAGATTTCATTCTGATTGAAATAGTCTGACAGGGCTTAATTGCCAATAGTTTAAAATTTCTTCCTCTAAACTATCTTTAATTTGTTAGATTTTATGAAACAGGCCATATCATCTGAGTAGCATTGCTGAAAATCAGGTAAATACATAAGTTCAACTAATTCGATATCGAACTAAAGGAGAAAACTGCAAACATATTTTTTTTAAGCAATTTTTATTTTTTGAACTTAAAAACAGTAATATACAAGTATAATATACCGTTGGAATGCTAAATATTATAGAAAAAAATATTATCTTATATATACTATTGTAAAAGTTAACAGACAGTGATGAAAAATCAATAAAACAAACCGATTGTCATAGATAATAATATAATAGATTATTTGATAAAACACATGTTTTTATTGAAATCCAATGTAAATAATTCTTTAACAATTTATTTCGTTTCTAAATTTGTTATATTTTTTTTATTTGATATAAATAACGGAGGTAAGTGAAAGTCGTGTGTTGCACGCACCAGATTTTTATTTAATTTTTTATATGTTTATTTTTTTTTTGTACACCACATTATTTTTAAAAAAAATGGCATGGCAAAATAAAAATACGTATGTTTATAAGAAAAATAAAAAAATAATGATTACGAGTAATTTATTAAGTATTTGGAATAAAGTTGAAGTATAAATTTACATCAGTCTGTAATTATATACCAGACAGATATAATCTTCCCTAAACTTCTACTTAGGATGGGAAACCCACTGGAAAATTAAACAAGTTAAATAATTTCCAACGTCAAACTATTATAAATAAGGGACAGTTGCAATTGTATTAGGGTATTAGGTGGGGGGGGGGCTTCAAAGGCTCTTTGACCGAGGGGTCCGGGGGGGGGGGAGGTGGTCCTAATGGGGGTTCTTGGAGCGGGCCCCTTTGCTGCACTGCGGTCGCCCCCCAACGAATCCCCAAAATATTGTCACCGTCCTTCTAATTATTCTAATGAGATGGATAAATTTGTTTCCTGATATTTACAGGCGGGTAAATTATAGATAATCTAATAAAAATAAGTTCAAATATTTATGAGGTGATCAGACGTTCCGCTTTTGGCGGGACAGTCCCGATTTTTCATAATTTGTCTCGCGCCTCGTGACGTTTTTAGGTAAAAGATCCCGACTTTTAGAATTTAGTTAACGAATAAATAAAGTTAATAAGCGTTAGAGTAAAGATAACTAAGTCAAAACATTTGTGATGCAGTGATTAACAAGTCAGGCGGCAGAATTTTTTGAGGAGGGTATTCAAAAACTGGTGCCGCGTTATGACAAGTGCCTCAAAATTCATGGAAATTATGTAGAAAAGTAGATTAAGGTACAGGCTTTCATGTAAAAATAAAATTATTACAATATCTTTGCATGTCTTTTTTAATTTCAAAACTGGTCTCAAAAGTGTATGCATTGATGTCGGATGGCTCCGTATCCATTGAAAACCTTTCATTGAACCGTAAAACATGCTTTTCATTTCATGGAAACATCTCTCCCAAACAAAAACTAAGAAATCCACGGGTTTACGTTTGCGGAAGCAATAGTATTCCTGTTTTCTATAGGTCACTGTTCTTTGTTGAAAACTCAACCCATCAAATTTCTTTATTTTGTTTTTTTGCATTTGCAAAATAATAGGAAAAAAAAATATAACCAGGAAGTGATCATTATAGGAGATAAAGTTTCAGAGAAAAGTACATAACTGGTTGCGGAGCCAATAAAAAATAATGTTATAGCCAGGAAATTACGACAAACTGGAGCGTTATAACTAGAGACCGGATTTCCATGATTTTTCACGTTTTATTTGCTTGCGTGTAACAGCTTCAAACCCGGACAGCAATCCCGTTCATGTATTAGGAAATAATATATTACAATTTTATATCGCACGAAATTGCACGTTATCACTTGTTGGCCTAAATTGCACGTTTTTTATTTGTATTGCACTTTTTGCACTTTTGAGTTAAATTTTAATATCTAAATTGATCGAACAGAATTTTCGGTAATAAAAATACATGGATATACTAATAAATATTCAAAATTTTATTTTATCATTTTGCTCTTGATAAATATAGATTAAAAGTATTAGTTAAGAAGAGAAAAAATGAACGGATACATTTGAAAAATCCTAAACAGACCCCCATTGTAAAACGGTAACAAAGCATTCTTCTTTGTTATAATTTAGGGTGTAATTTATAACATCCGTTGGTAGATTGATCCAACTGGTAGGCGTCCGAAAGGCAGACCGAAGCGTCGATGAGAGGATTGCTTTAAGGCTGATCTCGGGGGCTTGGGCTTGAACGGTGAACATTGGACGAGTATGTGTAGGCGGAATTTGGTGGTATCGGCATCGAACCTTCGGGTTCGGTAAGCCTATTATTATTATTAT
Organism: Piezodorus guildinii; assembly: GCA_023052935.1. Lineage (NCBI taxonomy): Eukaryota > Metazoa > Arthropoda > Insecta > Hemiptera > Pentatomidae > Piezodorus > Piezodorus guildinii. The sequence continues at coordinate 46,669,577 of CM041295.1, forward strand.
TATTATTTATAACAATGATTGTTCTTTATTCTGTTGTTAGCTTGTCACAAGCAATTATTGAAGCAGAAAAAAATAGACCTATACAAGAACAGCGTCAATTACCACTGAATATTATTTTAAATTTAAATTAAATATATTCAATTAATTACAATGGTCTACATAATATATCTCTATTTATTATTTACAAGCCTTTTTGATCAATTCACAAAAAATAATTGTATATATACATGTTTTATTCCCGTGATTAGTTTTTTTTTAACTATAGGGAAATAATTTTTGAATAGACCGTCAGAAGCTATATAACATCATGATTGAACAGGGAATACCTAGAAAGTTAGTAAACCTAGTGAAGATGTGTTTGTCGGAAACATTCTATAAAGTTAGAATTGGTCACAATTACTCCGAGAGATTTGAGGTGCAATCGGGTTTGAAACAGGGTGACTCCCTTTCACCTGTTTTATTTAATATAGCTTTAGAATATGTCATAGAAAAGGTGATGTATACCGAGAAAGGTTTAAATATGGGTGATAAAATTCCGGTTTTGGGATATGCCGATGATTTAGTACTGCTAGGTGAAGACACGGAAACCATACAACTAAATACAAGTGTGTTAATAAAAACCGGTAAAAAAATAGGACTCGAATTAAATACCGATAAGACCAAATATATGATTAGTAGCAGAAACGGTGGCGATCTTGGTGATATTGATGTATCAGGGCATACTTTTGAACACGTAGAGAAATTCAAGTATTTAGGTTCAATGATAACAAGAAAAAATGAAATACAGGAAGAAATAAAGTCCCGGTTAAAGGTGGGAAATGCGTATTATTATTCAGTTGCTAAGTTACTTAGTTCGCGGCTTCTATCTAAACACTTAAAGGTTAGAATTTATAAAACTATTATTCTTCCGACGGTTCTTTACAGATGTGAAACGTGGCCGCTTACTTTGAAGGATGAACAATGGCTTAAGGTTTTCGAAAATAAGGTACTGCGTAAAATATTTGATCCGAAGAGAAGAGGCCACTGGGGAATTTAGAAGGTTGCACAACGCGGAGTTGCGGAACTTGTATCCTGTGAATATAATTAAGTTGATAGCATCGCGGAGACTCAAATGGGCGAGTGAATTTGTTTGGCTCAGTGAGGAACGAATTCCGAGAAAGTTGGTATTTGCTGATCCGACTGGTAAGCGTCCGAAAGGTAGGCCGAAGCTTCGATGGGAGGATTGCGTTAAGGCTGATCTCGGGGCATGGGCTTGAACGGTGAACATTGGACGAGTCTTTAGGCGGAATTTGGTGATATCGGCATCGAACCTTCGGGTTCGCTAAGCCTATAATAATAATAATAATTATTATTATTATAGGGAAATAATTTATCAAGAAAACAACTTTTAAAGGTTCAGTTCCTCTTCCATCTAGATTTAGATTAATTTATTTTTTGGATGTTTAAGGTATATACCTTCAATTGTATATTTTGGGATTTTGATCACGAAACAAAAGGAACCTCAAACCTTATACTCAACTACAAAAGGCTCATCTACATGACTTTCATAAGACCGACCTGGATTTGAGATTTGTGGCTCTACTAAAGTATCGAATTTATCATTATCTCATCCTTACAATCCAAAATACTTCGAAAAAAACTTCAATATTTCTTAATTTTCCAAGAATAACTCTTCCAAACGTTAGGAGCTTTGAGGATTTTGTTGTTTGTTGCTGACTTAATCCGAACCAGGAATATTCCTTCCACGACGAACTTCATTCCCACTCTAACAACCGAGGTGTCTAACGGCTATGCGACCTCTTTTAGAATATTTTTTGTGTCCTACCAATGGGTGATACTTGTAGAGTCTGGCTCATATATTTCTTTCTTGTGCCGACTCGAGTCTCCTATTCCAGTCTGTTCCCCGTCTCCTGTATCCTTCGTTTACGCCGTCTTCTCAGGATATGCGAGGTCTTTCTTTGGGTCTATTTCCTTCCGTGCGGGTCTCTTAAGTCTTCCTGGCACTTCTTTCCTGATCCATCCTATGAAGGTTGATGTCCAAACCATCTCAGTTTTTACTCCTCCAGTACGGTCTCCGCCGGTTTGACATCGATATTAGCCCGTATGGTGGCGTTTCATATGCTCTCTCTGTCTTTCTCTCTATTTTTCGAAGATACCTCATTCCCATGGCCTGTATTTGCCTCCTGTGTTGTGTGTGAGAGTCGGCGATTCAAAGAAGTACGACAGGATAGAGAGGAATGTCAATTTATAGACGGCTAGTTTGGTCCGCTTTGACACCTCTCTTCTGCCCAGGAAACCCCGCCTACAGAATATCCTCCCTGTCGCTCCAATTCTTTTAAAGTTTTAAATTAAAATTAATATATTTAAAAAAATAATTTTTTTGTGCATTTTATAGATTGAGTTTTTAAAGTATAAACCAAAAATGAAATATCTTAACTTTCAGTACTAAATTGGACGAAATTCTTCACTGATTGTTCCTGACGTACTTCATCTCTGGAAAAAAGTATAAAAAGTGTATTATACACATAACTGGAGCTAAGTCAGTGTATAATACGATTGTTTGTAGAGACCTAAGTTTTTGTAAGCCTTAAAAAGTTGTGCCAGGTTCTCGTTACTCTGGGTCCGTTTTTTGTCGATGAGTCCCCTCCTTGTCAGCTTATTGGTGTCATTCTTTTTACTACCTTTATCGACTCACATTTTTATGGAATTTTATACACTATTTTATTAGTACAAGTGTGTGAGTGTGTGTGCGTTTGTTGCCTGCATGTAACAAAAATAACAGCTCAACCCGTCCATCCAATAAATATAACATCAACTTACCCACAAAAATCATATTTACGACATCAACCCTAAGAAAATCTGTACATCATGTAATATGAAACATTATACCAGTTAATAGCAAAATTTCTTATCAACAGCTCAATTAAAAACCCCTTCATGCAAATTAATCTAAAATCAAATTCATACAATATTTATTGTGCAAGAAACTATCAAAAGGAAACAGGTTTATTATTATATTAATAGCTGTCTTAAAATCAGAGCGTTTATTATTAACGAATAGCCACTTTTGTTTACTAATAAGTTATGAATTATTATAATTATGAAGTGTAAATTGATGAGGCTCTTCAAAGAGATAAACATTGCCTGTTCCTATGAAGTCTGTTACATAGATTCGAATGGATCCACTCCATATGCTGACAGTGTGGCGTTTCATTATAAAGAAAAGTCAGCAATAATTTTTATACAAAATTTAATAAGCTTTAACATGATGTAGGTTTCACTCCGACATAAATAGTCTGAAAGTGCCTGAATTATGATATTTTAATTTTTACTTTCTCTTACCTATATATATAATATATAATATGGAAAAGTATTGCGATCGTGAAAATTTTGGAATTCCAGTTTAGCGCAAAAACTAAAAGTCGTACGAAACCGAAATTTTATATTTAAGACAACTATACAACCGAGACGCTACAGCAACTTTTTTTTATCAAAATCAGCTTACCAAAAGAGCCACTTTATACGATGCATTTTGGACCTTTTTTTGATATTCTCAAAAACGGCTCTAACGATTTTGATTAAACTCGCTATATGTATGTAAAATGTAATGGTCTTTAAGATAATGTAGGTTTCATTCTTATTGAAATAGTCTGAAAGGGCTTAAATACCAATATTTTAAGTTCTCTTCCTCTACCTTTAAGTTCATTATCTTGATAGCATTAATTAACAGCTAAATATGAAAGTTGAGCGAATTTTATAAACAACTAAAGGAGAAAAGAAGAAAAACATATTTTTTTTAATGCAATTTTCGTGTTTTTAAGCATAAAAATAGTAATATAAATGTATAATATACCGTTGGAAAGCTAAAGATTTTAGAAAAATAATATCTAATACACGGAAGTGTGTAAGTTTTTGGAAAATGATGAAAATCCGACAAAACTAACTTATTGTTTTAGAAAAAAAATCTGGTGCGGGCAACACACGACTTTCACTTAGCGTCGTTGTTAAAATCGATTAAATAATTTTCAAATACAGGTAAAGATAAAAATAAGTGAAACAACTAAAGAATTAATTAAATTGATTTCTATAGAAACTTGTGTTTTATTTAAAAAATCTATTGTATTATTATCTAAAACAATCAATTAGTCTTAAGATCTTTTTATCACTCTTTATAAACACTTACAAGCGGGTGTATAAAATAATATTTTTTCAAAAATCTTTATCTTTCCAACGGTATATTGGTATATTACACATCAATGTTACAGTTCTTAGGTTCAAAAAAAAAAAAAAAAAATGTTTGCAGTTAGAGGTCGAATTCGTTCAACTTATATATTTATCTGGGTTTTTTTTTTTTCGTTGATGACATAATTATATTGTTATTTTTTCAGTAGCTCCAAAATTAAAGGTACTTTAGAGGTAGAAAATTTAAAATATCAGCATTTAAGCCCTGTCATACTATTTCAATCAGAATGAAACCTACATCATATTAATGCCCATCAAATTTAACATCGATGTAGAGAGTATAATCAAAATCGTTAGAGCCGTTTTTGAGAAAATCGTAAAAAGGTGCAAAATGCATAGTATAAAGTAGATCTTCCGGTTAGCTGATTTTGATGAAAAAGTTTCTGTAACATCTCGGGCGTATATTCGCCTTGAATATGAAATTTTTAGTTTTACAGGACATTTCGTCTTCGCCAGGGAGTTACCATACACACACACAGAAAGTGAAAGTAAAAAATATAATAGATTATTTAATAAAACGATTATTTTCATCGCTAGGTTCACTGGAAATTTTTCAAATTAATCTTAATAACAGATTTATGTAAATTTGTGTGGTGGGCGCACCAGATTTTTAAGTCTTGTTTGAATTTTTATTTAGGTTACAGTAGCAAGATAGATTTTGTTGTCTTAAACTGTCCACAAGTGATTGGTGAGACCAGGATAAGGAAAAAGGGGATGGGATTGAGGGTGGAGGAAAGAGGGGAGGGGGGTGGATTCATTTATTGGGGTAACGTTGCAATAATTATCCTCGGAACTTGCTAAGCCCCCCCCCCCTCGGAACCAGGAGATTGGAGATTGTGCAATTAGCCTTATTCAGCACTTTCCTTTATCTTATCCGCTATACCTACCGATATACTTCACTCCGCAATATTGTCCCCAGGGGGGAGGGTCTTTAGCTCAGGTTAATTTAATGAATATTTAATTTCAAGAAATTAAAGTTAGTTTAGCCGTTTAGAAATTATTATAAGCAAAGTAAACAGTGTAACCATGGTTTGTGACGTAGTTTCCCCGTCCTTTTTTTTTTTTAAATTATTTTCATTTTTTAAATCACCACCACATACATCAAGTACACGACTGGCGAATATCTCATTTTTATAATTTAAGAGCACCCTTTTATTTAAAAAAAAAAAATCCGGTTAGCGCAACACACGCCCTTTTTCCCCTAGTTTATCAATTATATATGTTAAGTTAGTAAAAAAAAAAAAAAAAAAAAAAAATCCTCAGAATATATTGATCCTCGTTCTAGCATTTGGGCACAACAGTATAAGTTCATCTCTTGCATTCTAAGGGAATATGAAGAACATTAAAAATCCACTTATGCCTTCATATACAGAAAGGTCCATTGTAACGCGCATAGTACAATACAGGACCGAACTAGGAAAAAAATAACACTTATCATGAACTGCCTAATTTATTTTATTATTACTTTCACATACTTATACATAAAATATATAGTTAGGGAAAGTATCGCAATGGTAAACATTTTTTTTAAGTTTTCAACAGAAACATGTTTTAGAAAAGGAAGATGGTTGGGGGTGCGGTCAGAAATTAGAAACACACATTTAAAATAAGTGCTATTTTAATTATGTGCCGACGTTTTGGCCTACAATGTGGGCCTTCATCAGGGCTAAAAGAAACAAGATAACAACCAATGTAATATATAGACTTAATAATGCGTTAGGTATATAATAATAATATGACAGTAATATAATATGGGAACATAAATAAAATTAAATGTAATATGATAATGAAATGACAGTCATAAAGTATGGAAATAAACAAAATTAAGATGATAGTTATAAAGTATGTAAGTAAACAGAATTGAGATGATAATATTGTAATAGGAATATATAAAGAGAGACTAAGCAAATGAAAAAATGACAAAGGAAAAATATGTGAACAATTAAAATATTTAATATGAACAATTTTGAAGTGATGTATGACAGTAATATATTAAAAACATAGTTAAGAGTATAGGTAATATATAAAAAGAACATAGTCATTGAAAAATAGAAACAGTATGAATAAAAAAAAAAAAAAAAAAAAAAAAGGTAATAACGAATGACGATAAGGAGCTTTTAAATAAAAAATTAAATTAATTATTTTTTTTTATTTTTATTCATACTGTTTCTCTTTTTTAATGACTATGTTCTTTTTATATATTACCTATACTCTTAACTATGTTTTTAATATATTACCGTCATATATCACTTCAAAATTGTTCATATTTAAGATTTTAATTGTTCACATATTTTTCCTTTGTCATTTTTACTTTCACTTACTATATATAGTAAGGGAAAGTATTGCGATCGTGAAAATTTTCGAATTCCAGTTTTCAACGGAAATACACGTTTTAGGGTCCCCTGAGTCCAAATAACCAAGTCCCGCAAAAATATCTGTGTGTGTGCGAGGTCTTTCTTTGGGTCTATTTCCTTCCGTGCGGGTCTCTTAAGTCTTCCTGGCACTTCTTTCCTGATCCATCCTATGAAGGTTGATGTCCAAACCATCTCAGTTTTTACTCCTCCAGTACGGTCTCCGCCGGTTTGACATCGATATTAGCCCGTATGGTGGCGTTTCATATGCTCTCTCTGTCTTTCTCTCTATTTTTCGAAGATACCTCATTCCCATGGCCTGTATTTGCCTCCTGTGTTGTGTGTGAGAGTCGGCGATTCAAAGAAGTACGACAGGATAGAGAGGAATGTCAATTTATAGACGGCTAGTTTGGTCCGCTTTGACACCTCTCTTCTGCCCAGGAAACCCCGCCTACAGAATATCCTCCCTGTCGCTCCAATTCTTTTAAAGTTTTAAATTAAAATTAATATATTTAAAAAAATAATTTTTTTGTGCATTTTATAGATTGAGTTTTTAAAGTATAAACCAAAAATGAAATATCTTAACTTTCAGTACTAAATTGGACGAAATTCTTCACTGATTGTTCCTGACGTACTTCATCTCTGGAAAAAAGTATAAAAAGTGTATTATACACATAACTGGAGCTAAGTCAGTGTATAATACGATTGTTTGTAGAGACCTAAGTTTTTGTAAGCCTTAAAAAGTTGTGCCAGGTTCTCGTTACTCTGGGTCCGTTTTTTGTCGATGAGTCCCCTCCTTGTCAGCTTATTGGTGTCATTCTTTTTACTACCTTTATCGACTCACATTTTTATGGAATTTTATACACTATTTTATTAGTACAAGTGTGTGAGTGTGTGTGCGTTTGTTGCCTGCATGTAACAAAAATAACAGCTCAACCCGTCCATCCAATAAATATAACATCAACTTACCCACAAAAATCATATTTACGACATCAACCCTAAGAAAATCTGTACATCATGTAATATGAAACATTATACCAGTTAATAGCAAAATTTCTTATCAACAGCTCAATTAAAAACCTCTTCATGCAAATTAATCTAAAATCAAATTCATACAATATTTATTGTGCAAGAAACTATCAAAAGGAAACAGGTTTATTATTATATTAATAGCTGTCTTAAAATCAGAGCGTTTATTATTAACGAATAGCCACTTTTGTTTACTAATAAGTTATGAATTATTATAATTATGAAGTGTAAATTGATGAGGCTCTTCAAAGAGATAAACATTGCCTGTTCCTATGAAGTCTGTTACATAGATTCGAATGGATCCACTCCATATGCTGACAGTGTGGCGTTTCATTATAAAGAAAAGTCAGCAATAATTTTTATACAAAATTTAATAAGCTTTAACATGATGTAGGTTTCACTCCGACATAAATAGTCTGAAAGTGCCTGAATTATGATATTTTAATTTTTACTTTCTCTTACCTATATATATAATATATAATATGGAAAAGTATTGCGATCGTGAAAATTTTGGAATTCCAGTTTAGCGCAAAAACTAAAAGTCGTACGAAACCGAAATTTTATATTTAAGACAACTATACAACCGAGACGCTACAGCAACTTTTTTTTATCAAAATCAGCTTACCAAAAGAGCCACTTTATACGATGCATTTTGGACCTTTTTTTGATATTCTCAAAAACGGCTCTAACGATTTTGATTAAACTCGCTATATGTATGTAAAATGTAATGGTCTTTAAGATAATGTAGGTTTCATTCTTATTGAAATAGTCTGAAAGGGCTTAAATACCAATATTTTAAGTTCTCTTCCTCTACCTTTAAGTTCATTATCTTGATAGCATTAATTAACAGCTAAATATGAAAGTTGAGCGAATTTTATAAACAACTAAAGGAGAAAAGAAGAAAAACATATTTTTTTTAATGCAATTTTCGTGTTTTTAAGCATAAAAATAGTAATATAAATGTATAATATACCGTTGGAAAGCTAAAGATTTTAGAAAAATAATATCTAATACACGGAAGTGTGTAAGTTTTTGGAAAATGATGAAAATCCGACAAAACTAACTTATTGTTTTAGAAAAAAAATCTGGTGCGGGCAACACACGACTTTCACTTAGCGTCGTTGTTAAAATCGATTAAATAATTTTCAAATACAGGTAAAGATAAAAATAAGTGAAACAACTAAAGAATTAATTAAATTGATTTCTATAGAAACTTGTGTTTTATTTAAAAAATCTATTGTATTATTATCTAAAACAATCAATTAGTCTTAAGATCTTTTTATCACTCTTTATAAACACTTACAAGCGGGTGTATAAAATAATATTTTTTCAAAAATCTTTATCTTTCCAACGGTATATTGGTATATTACACATCAATGTTACAGTTCTTAGGTTCAAAAAAAAAAAAAAAAAATGTTTGCAGTTAGAGGTCGAATTCGTTCAACTTATATATTTATCTGGGTTTTTTTTTTTCGTTGATGACATAATTATATTGTTATTTTTTCAGTAGCTCCAAAATTAAAGGTACTTTAGAGGTAGAAAATTTAAAATATCAGCATTTAAGCCCTGTCATACTATTTCAATCAGAATGAAACCTACATCATATTAATGCCCATCAAATTTAACATCGATGTAGAGAGTATAATCAAAATCGTTAGAGCCGTTTTTGAGAAAATCGTAAAAAGGTGCAAAATGCATAGTATAAAGTAGATCTTCCGGTTAGCTGATTTTGATGAAAAAGTTTCTGTAACATCTCGGGCGTATATTCGCCTTGAATATGAAATTTTTAGTTTTACAGGACATTTCGTCTTCGCCAGGGAGTTACCATACACACACACAGAAAGTGAAAGTAAAAAATATAATAGATTATTTAATAAAACGATTATTTTCATCGCTAGGTTCACTGGAAATTTTTCAAATTAATCTTAATAACAGATTTATGTAAATTTGTGTGGTGGGCGCACCAGATTTTTAAGTCTTGTTTGAATTTTTATTTAGGTTACAGTAGCAAGATAGATTTTGTTGTCTTAAACTGTCCACAAGTGATTGGTGAGACCAGGATAAGGAAAAAGGGGATGGGATTGAGGGTGGAGGAAAGAGGGGAGGGGGGTGGATTCATTTATTGGGGTAACGTTGCAATAATTATCCTCGGAACTTGCTAAGCCCCCCCCCCCTCGGAACCAGGAGATTGGAGATTGTGCAATTAGCCTTATTCAGCACTTTCCTTTATCTTATCCGCTATACCTACCGATATACTTCACTCCGCAATATTGTCCCCAGGGGGGAGGGTCTTTAGCTCAGGTTAATTTAATGAATATTTAATTTCAAGAAATTAAAGTTAGTTTAGCCGTTTAGAAATTATTATAAGCAAAGTAAACAGTGTAACCATGGTTTGTGACGTAGTTTCCCCGTCCTTTTTTTTTTTTAAATTATTTTCATTTTTTAAATCACCACCACATACATCAAGTACACGACTGGCGAATATCTCATTTTTATAATTTAAGAGCACCCTTTTATTTAAAAAAAAAAAATCCGGTTAGCGCAACACACGCCCTTTTTCCCCTAGTTTATCAATTATATATGTTAAGTTAGTAAAAAAAAAAAAAAAAAAAAAAATCCTCAGAATATATTGATCCTCGTTCTAGCATTTGGGCACAACAGTATAAGTTCATCTCTTGCATTCTAAGGGAATATGAAGAACGTTAAAAATCCACTTATGCCTTCATATACAGAAAGGTCCATTGTAACGCGCATAGTACAATACAGGACCGAACTAGGAAAAAAATAACACTTATCATGAACTGCCTAATTTATTTTATTATTACTTTCACATACTTATACATAAAATATATAGTTAGGGAAAGTATCGCAATGGTAAACATTTTTTTTAAGTTTTCAACAGAAACATGTTTTAGAAAAGGAAGATGGTTGGGGGTGCGGTCAGAAATTAGAAACACACATTTAAAATAAGTGCTATTTTAATTATGTGCCGACGTTTTGGCCTACAATGTGGGCCTTCATCAGGGCTAAAAGAAACAAGATAACAACCAATGTAATATATAGACTTAATAATGCGTTAGGTATATAATAATAATATGACAGTAATATAATATGGGAACATAAATAAAATTAAATGTAATATGATAATGAAATGACAGTCATAAAGTATGGAAATAAACAAAATTAAGATGATAGTTATAAAGTATGTAAGTAAACAGAATTGAGATGATAATGTTGTAATAGGAATATATAAAGAGAGACTAAGCAAATGAAAAAATCTGATGCGGGCAACACACGACTTTCACTTACCTCAATTTTTAAAATCAATGAAAGAATTTTCAAATACAGTTAGAGATAAAAATACGTGAAACTGCTAAGGAATTAATCAAATTGAATTTATATAGCAACATGTGTTTTATTAAACAATCTATTATATTATTATCTAAAATAATAAGTTAGTTTTATGTTCATTTCATCACTCTCTATTAACTTTTAAAAGCTTGCGTATGGGATGATATTTTTTCTAAAATCTTTAGCTTTCCAACGGTATATCATACATGTATATTACTGCTCTTATGTTCAAAAACGAAAAATTGCATTTAAAAAATATTTTTTCCGTTTTCTCCTGTAGTTCGGTATCGAATTTATTCAATTTATATATTTACCTGTTTTTCATTAGCGTTAACAAGATAATCTAGTTATTATTATTGAATCTACAAAATTAAAGGTACTTTAGAAGAAGAAAATTTAAAATATCGGCATTTAAGCCCTGTCTGACCATTTTTATCCAAATAAAACCTACATGATATTAAAGCCCATTAAATTTTACATCGATATAGCGAGTTTAATCAAAATCGTCGGAGCGTTTTTGAGAAAATCGAAAAAAGGTGCAAAATGCATGGTATAAAGTGCCTCTTCTGGTAAGCTCATTTTGATGAAAAAAGTTTTGTCACGTCTCGGGCGTATAGTTGTCTTAAATATGAAATTTCAGTTTCATAGGACTTACCGTTTCCGCCCGGGAGTTACCACACACACACACACACACACACAGATATTTTTGCGGGACTTGGTTATTTGGACTCAGGGGACCCTAAAACGTGTATTTCCGTTGAAAACTGGAATTCGAAAATTTTCACGATCGCAATACTTTCCCTTACTATATATAGTAAGTGAAAGTAAAAATGACAAAGGAAAAATATGTGAACAATTAAAATCTTAAATATGAACAATTTTGAAGTGATATATGACGGTAATATATTAAAAACATAGTTAAGAGTATAGGTAATATATAAAAAGAACATAGTCATTAAAAAAGAGAAACAGTATGAATAAAAAATAAAAAAAAATAATTAATTTAATTTTTTATTTAAAAGCTCCTTATCGTCATTCGTTATTACCTTTTTTTTTTTTTTTTTTTTTTTTATTCATACTGTTTCTATTTTTCAATGACTATGTTCTTTTTATATATTACCTATACTCTTAACTATGTTTTTAATATATTACTGTCATACATCACTTCAAAATTGTTCATATTAAATATTTTAATTGTTCACATATTTTTCCTTTGTCATTTTTTCATTTGCTTAGTCTCTCTTTATATATTCCTATTACAATATTATCATCTCAATTCTGTTTACTTACATACTTTATAACTATCATCTTAATTTTGTTTATTTCCATACTTTATGACTGTCATTTCATTATCATATTACATTTAATTTTATTTATGTTCCCATATTATATTACTGTCATATTATTATTATATAACTAACGCATTATTAAGTCTATATATTACATTGGTTGTTATCTTGTTTCTTTTAGCCCTAATGAAGGCCCACATTGTAGGCCCAAACGTCGGCACATAATTAAAATAGCACTTATTTTAAATGTGTGTTTCTAATTTCTGACCGCACCCCTAACCATCTTCCTCATCTAATTTCTCAACGGTCAACAAAACTCCATCATTATGAAACATGTTTTAGAGTCCCCTATATGAACCATACTTAATCACTCTTAATTATTCTCACAATTCGATCAGCTGTTTTTATTTAACATCCGTTGTATTTAATGTATAATAAAATATATTTCACTTTTTTTTTTTTATTATGATTTTAAATAAAGATACCTTTCTTTTTTAGATGGGGGGATAATTAAAGTATTAATTAAATAAGAGGATGGCGGTAGAGAGAGGGAGGTGTGTGTAGCCAAGATTCAGCGGTCCGCCATCGCAAACAATGGAACAGACAAACATTTTGCGGGGCCTTCCTTATCCCCCCTCCTTTTGTTCCCTTTCGTTTACTTTAGCCTTTGTTTAATTTTTCCTTTCTTACGGCCCTTTCTGCTATTAAGCAAGAAATGGAAGTCGATTCTTGATGAGTGCTTGGTCTTTCACTAGGCGAGCCTGTCTGGAATCGGAGACAACCGGTTGGAGAAAGTTATAAAACAAAATTCGTTAAATCAGCAGCAGGTTTCAAATGAATATACATTTTTATATTAATAAACTTATGAAGTGGAATCAGTACCAGTTATAGGCAAATAATCAGAAAATAAAAACACGGAGTACTGAAATCAAAATAATGCTCGCTGCGAAGTACAGTACTCGGTACTTTTTGTTCTCTGAGTACTTGATTCCTTTTTTTTTTTTTTATATCGTCCCTACCACGTCAAACTAACGAATGTGAAAATCGGTACTTCTCAGGAAATCTAAAAAAAACCCTCCAAAATCAGCCTGTTTCCAAAAAAGGCTTTTGCTCAAGTAGTTTACCGTGTTCCTGATAGGGTTAGAGATTTGACGATTTGCCACACACATGTGTCTTGCCAGAGACGATATGAAGTCACCAGAGTACAGTATATTGCCTAAGTATATTAAGTAGGGGTTTCATTCATTTTGAGGTATATTAATAATTTATTTAGGCCATCTTTTTTTTTCATATTTTACTCGTGGAATCGCTTATTAATTAAGGTTATGGATTTAATATGCACAAGGCAGATGGCATACCAGACAGATGGCTGTAGGATGTTTTATTGGACTGAAAATAATTGGGTTTTTTTTTCCGTCCTTCGAAAGGGATGTAAAAAAATATATAATTTTGATTAACAAATTAAACAAAACATGATATGACCGTCTGCTGGGTTTAAACCAGCGACTTTGGGCGTATAATGCTGCATAGCTCTAGCCACGTCACCACAGGCGGTCCATAAGAGATTTAATAAGGGATTAAGGATTTAATAAATCGGTAGATGGCACTAGGATTTTTTTAACGGAGTAAATAACAGTTGGTTATTTCGTCCTTCGAAAGACATTTAAGAAGCTATGAACTGGATTGAAATAAATATAATAGAGCCTTTTTCCGAGTTTGAACTCTCGGCCTTAGGCACAGATGGCTGCTTTGCCAGTCACGTTTCACAACCGGTGACCCTTAAAAGGTTTAATAAGTGGTTCAGGATTTATATTATATATATCGGCCCTTTCAAACCCTGCAAGTGGCTTTAGACATTTTGAAGGGAGTAAAAAATCCATATTAATGTTGAAATGAAAATAAATAAATCTATTTTTTCATCGAATAACAGTATTAATAATTTGTAAATTGGGAAATTGTTTAGCTGAAAATCAATATCCCTGCAAATTAATAACTTGCTGTATGTAAAATTTTTTGAGTGAGTGTATGTTTAAAGTGTTATATTGTTTCTTAAATCATTTTAGGCCATCTGTCAAAAATGAATAAAATCAGTGGATTTCTCTCGAATTACTGGTTCGCTTGTGCAAAAAAGACTTGGAGTTTTAAAGGCTCAAAGAATACTTTAGGAAAACATATTGACATTTTATGATAATTTAATTATTAATTTAATTAGAAGTTACATTTTTTTTTTATTAAATATTTTATTGATATTTACAACTGTCCATACATTATATACAACAAGTAAATGGGCTAATTGACACTTATGGGCGAGATAATGTCTTGTGAAGAAACTACCCAGTGGTAGCACTTCAAAGTCAATTTAATTAAAGTAGGTCTCGAGGCCATCGTATTTTCAATCGCCTCGGAGGGTTGTCAGGAATATATGGGAATGATAAGTTGCGTACAAGAGGATTCGTGTGGGTTGGGAGTTTGGAATGAAAAGAGGCGTATCTGTTTCGGGCTAGTTCTGCGACAAATGGGATATTTAGGTCATTATGGATGATTTTATTCGTAAGGAAATAAGGAGCATTTAGGATTTTGCGAAGGATTTTGGATTGTAAGGATTGAATACGAGAGATTGAGGTTTAGTAGAGCCCCAAAGCTCGATTCCATATGTCCAGATGGGTCTGATGATGGTAACATAAATGAGCTTTTTGTAATAAATTGGAAGTTTTGAACGTTTGTCTAGTAAGTGTTGTGGTAATCGGTATCTACGGGCAGTTTCTTGTCGTTTAAGTCGCGTATGGGGATTCCATGTAAGACGTTTGTCAAGATGGAGTCCTTAGTAACGGATTTGTTCAACAGGTATGAGTGGGGTATTATTAAAGGATACAGTGGGGCAGGAAGTCATCGGTTTGCGACGAAGGGTAAAGGTAATTTGGTGGGATTTGTTAGGATTTATTTTACATTAGAAGTTACATTAAATTTGTTATTTTAGTTCCATAAAGTGTCCAACTGAATAGGATAATTCCTGAAGTTATTCTGGTATACTTTAAAGACGTACCTAACTTTTAATCATTACTAAATCCTTTAAACTCTTTTAGACATCTTAATTACAATAACTGTACCTAACTCATCTTAGATATTTTTCCCGAAATGGATGATATTTCAACCCTTCAACATAAAAGGTATATCTGAAATATCTTATTGGCCCGGTGGTTTGCCCCTCTTACAATCTTTCTTGGCCTATAAAAGAATATGCCCCCACGATTTTTCTGTAAATATGATGGATGAGCCTCCTACCTATGGCTGCTTCCTCTTCTGCGTTCTTAAGTCATGTATCAAATAGATCATCCTATAGCTGGATGTATAATAAATTATACTATAGTAAATTGCAATAAAAAGAATAATACAGTAAATAAATAAATAAACAATATTTTGTGACAAAATTAATAAAACAATACATATTTAGAAATTTTCAATAGTTATAAAAAAAAAAATTAAAAAAAAAAATATATATATACATATATAAGATATTTTATGCCACAATAAAACGGTGCTCAGAATGGTTTCAACTCAGTATTTTTTCCTATTTTTATTACAGGTGTTATTATTCATTCCAAGTAATTGTTACTAAAAACGAATATAAAATGTATCAAGTGTAACAATGCGTTACTCTCGATGTTAACTTATATATATATATATATATATATATATATATATATATATATATATATATATATATATATATATATATATATATGTATGTACATATATATATATGTATGTACATATATATATATGTATGTACATATATATATATGTATGTACATATATATATATGTATGTACATATATATATATATATATATATGTAGCTAGGGATCAATATATTTAAAATGGTACAATTTTTAGTGTTTAGCAGCTCTTTTAAGTCGTATTCGGGGCTAGAAACATGTGCTGGGTAAATCATTCTACTCTAACTCTATTTTTCGGTATCAGGTCAAAACTAAAACTAACAGCAAGATAAGTGCAGAACGGATTTTCGTGCAGTAAAATGATGAAAAACATTCTGTAAAAACCTCTAAACGTGCTAAATCTTACAGTAAAAATCTCGTAATGTACGAAATAGTGAAGCAAATCCCCGAAATATAAAATTCAGGATATAAATACCTTAATGGTCAACAAAATTAACTACTTTAAATCCAGACGGAAGAGGAAAAATTTGTACTAAGTTCTACGATCAGGACACCGCGACAAATAAAAAGGAAAAAAAAAAAGAAGGAAAATAATTCCAATCTTGTGTTAGTTTTTATATTTTCTACATAACGAAAAATGAATCATTGAATTTTTTTTAGTAATGGCAAAGATATGTCGTTATGATATTAGCAGTGGTGAATGACCATTTTCCTTTGCACTATTTATTGCTTCTCATATTAGTTAATTGCCTTTAAACAGCTATGTAAATATTATACTCTAATATAGTAATTTGGAAATAATAAACCATGGTTTAATAATTTGCATTGTTTTTTCTTATATAGCTTAGTCATTATCCTATAACGATAGCTTTTGGTACGTGACTATTGTTCACGCCACTTTTTCATTTGTCCTCATTTTTAGTATGTATTTAAATTCCTCAGAAACTTTCTTTAATAACTATTTATATTTCTTATCAAGTGTTCCTGATTATTTCTATCAAAAAGAAAAACATATGGTTTTTAGAACAGTTGGAACGGAGTGCGTTAAAAAGTGGTTATTACCTAACAATTGTACCTTTTACCTTATTTTTTCATCTTTACCTTATACCTTGTACCAGATTTACTTATAAAGCATTTTAGAAATTACTCATTTATTTATTTCTGCGATCATCAACTTACCTATTCGGCTATACATAAATTAATATCAAGATACAAATCTGTGAATCAGCTTAACTACCAGGCACAGCGTAAGGAAATCCGTAGGACGACCCCGCTGGCCCCAACAACTATGATTATTTAGCGAAATTATAAATTGTAATTATACCTCGTACATATATCACGCTAGTAATAAAGATTTTCTTTTATTTAACTTTCGTTTAATTCGTCCTTACTGGAAGCCAACGAAAAGAGATGCTAATTAATTAAAGAAAATGAAAAAAAAAATACATATTTTCCTCAAGCAGCCGACTAGATGGACCTTCTTTTACTCGGTGAAAAGCTAAAAAGAAACCTTCTCAAAGCTCGAGTATCGACCGCCTAGTCTCTTTATACAACTACCCCATTTAAAAATCTTGGATAATAAAAATAATTAAGTTAAATAAAGAAAACTATAGTTGATGATGATGGATTATTATGGCATATGAAAGCTCAGGCACTGGACTCATTAGCTTTAAAAACCCGCGTTCGTATTCTAAATATAAAAAACATAGTACAAAAATCGTCTATAAAGTATTTGGCTCTAAATTTAGCAAAAGAATAAACCTGGTGGTTAAATGAGGCTAATATAATGCAAATTATATTAGAGTAATGTTTTATATATAGATTAAAAAATTTCTAGGGTCATCTGTGGTGTAATGGCTAGCATAACAGTCTTCTATGCTCAAAGTCCTAGGTTCAACCCCGGTAGATGGCCTAGGGTTTATTCAATCCTTGCGTTTCCCGTCCTATGAAGGACGATGTCAGATACTCGTCAAAGAATCCTATCCTATACTAATTAAAATTTAGAGCTCCCTTTGTAGCATCGTCGAATTAGACAAGCAGCATGAAGTGAGGTTAAATAAATAAACAAGAACATTCTTCATATTAACGGATTAAATACAGTACGCACGATCACGTTTTTACATACAAGACTACATTGCCTACGGAACAGATCACCCTGACTGCTGCCCATGCTGGCTCTTGCATCCTTATTCATAAATCCATACCCTAATTCCCTTGTCCCTTCTACTCCAACTGACGTTATACAATCAACCTCTGTAACCATTTCAACTCGTCCTTTCCACGTATACTGTCCCCCAGGCAATTCCATTTCTTACACCCTCCTTAATTCCTTTTTCCTATTTCTTGGAATGCGCTTTATTGCCGGAGGAGACTACAACGCTGAACACCAACGGTGGGGTTGTCGAACATCCAACACCCGTGATAATATCCACAGTCCTGTTCTGCTTTCCTCGCATTCGAGAATTTGTTCCAACCTCTTCTAAACTAATATTTGGACGAGTGATCTGGGACGGCTTTTGGGCAGACTAGGAGACCAAATTGGACTTAACGATCCCACTATAGGCTAACAGTGGAACACACTGAATGTGGTGTAGGAAAACTTGCAGACTCAATAAGTAACAGTATATTCGATAACAGTACAAACAACAACTCATTACAAACTAAACTGCCTTAGCACATTCGGATCTTATTAAGAGAAAAACGTAGAGCAAGATCGAAGTGATATTGGACTAGATATCCAGCAGACAAAAACATATTACACTAAATTGACTAACAAACTTTTTTTTTTTTTTTTTTTTTTTTTTATTCATTGAGCAATATTACAATCTGTCCAATTCAGGACATTTTTAATAGTGATAACGTACAACATTCATACTACATTCACACGATATATACAAAACTATAAATTTATATAATAATAATAATAAAATATACATATATACAAAATAAAATCAATAAAAATATATACAATAGTCACTCATACCTATATACTATTCACAAGCATACAGCACGTGAGTGGAGAATCTAGCCAATGCTAGAACTCCAATATACATGTTATAAAAGGTCACGAGGCCACTGCCGTTTCAACCTTCTAGGTGGGTTGTATGGATGGGTGGGGCTGGATAGGGATTGAGCTAGAGGATTAGGATGATGAATGAGATTCTGGTGGAATTTGGAAAATTTGGATGGAATCAGGTCTGAAATAAAAGGAACATTAAGGTCGTGGTGCAAGGTATAGTTGGAAACATAATAAGGAGCATTTACTATTGTACGGAGGACTTTGGATTGAAAGGATTGAATGCGTTTGATGTTAGTACGTTTAGCTGTCCCCCACAGTTCAAGTCCGTAGGTCCAGATGGGCTTCAGTATTGTCCTGTAGATTAATAATTTGTTGTCAACTGTAAGTTCAGATTTTCTGTTGAGTAGTCGGTATAACTGTCCGAATCGTCGGTTGAGTTCTTGTCTTTTAAGTCTTGTATGTGGGTTCCAAGTCAATCTTTTGTCTAATAGTAAGCCAAGATACCGGACTGTATCTGAAGGAGGAATTGGAATGGAATTGAAGTAAACTGGCGGACAGGAGTTTCGTCGAAGAGTGAAGGTTACGTGTTTGCATTTGGCTTCGTTCACCTTAATGCGCCAAGCATTACACCAGTCTTCGATAAGAGAAAGGTGTCTTTGCAGGTTTAAGGATGCTGTTTCAGGATTGGAACTGGATGATAGGATGGCGGTGTCGTCTGCAAAAGTTGCCAGAAAGGTATCAGGATGTGTAGGAATATCAGCAGTGTAAAGGATGTAGAGGACGGGTCCCAAGACGCTGCCTTGAGGAACACCGGCCTCAACGGGATAAAGGTTAGAAAATTCTACACCACAGCGAACGCGGAAGGAACGGTTTGAGAAATAGGATCGGAGAATGAGGTATAGAGACTGGGGTAAATGGGTTTTCAGCTTGAAGAGTAATCCAGTATGCCATACCCGGTCAAAAGCTTGCGCAATGTCCAGAAACGCACCAGAACAATACTCTTTGCATTCAAGAGCTGAGGAAATATGGTCTACAACTCGGAGCCCCTGTTGAACTGTGGAATGCTGAGGACGGAATCCAAACTGATGGGAAGGAAGATTTTGAGATTCTAATATGGGTAGGATACGTTTAAGAAGAAGCCTTTCGAAGATTTTTGAGAGGATGGGGAGTAGACTAATAGGCCTGTAGGATGAAGTGTTGTTGGAAGGTTTGCCTGGTTTTAGAAAAAGAATGATAGTGGAATGTTTCCATAACAGAGGAAAATAGGTGGTGCGTAGGATGCAGTTGTAAATATAAGTAAGGAATATAATAGCTTTCTGCGGAAGTTGTCGGAGGATCTGGGGAGTAAGGAGATCGTGTCCAGGAGATTTACGGAGGGTAAGTTTTTGGAGAAGATATTTGACCTCAGAGGGATTAATAGCTTTAGGAGGTAGGGAAAGTGGAATTGGTGACATAAGAAAGTCTTGCACTGTTGCGGTGTGATTGGCGTGGGATTCCGGGTGAGGAGTGAAAACTTTGGAGAGGTGTGTGGCGAATTCCTCGGCTTTATCTTCATCAGACGCAGCCCAGGAGTCATCACCACGTCGGAGAGGATGGGAAACTTGATGGTATTTTAGGATCTTTTTCGTGACATTCCACAGGGAATTATCACGAGCTGATAGAGAGGAGAGGTAGGAATTAAAGGACTGGGAATGGAAGGTCGCCAACTCCCTCTTCAATTGTCTACAATAGAAGTTATAGGAGCGGCGATCTGTTGGGTGTCGGGTGCGCTGCCATAATGATCTTGCTCGGCGTTTGGTATGGATGAGGTCTATAATATGTTGTGGAAAATGATTTTGGCGAGGATTTATATTGGGGTGTTTAGGAGAGGAGGCAGTCCAGACAGCTTGTTGGATGGCGGTGGTAAAGGAATAGACGGAATTATCTAGGTCATCTGGGGTTTTGAGTGTTACTCTGAGGTCAATATTATCGGTCAGGATTTGGCGGAAAAGGTTCCAGTTGACAGGGCCTTGGATGAATGATGGTGGAATGGGTTTTGGAATTGGAGTGAGAGATACTTTTAGGATCAGTGGACTATGGTCTGAGGATAGTTCATCAAGGCGAGTTACAGAAAAGTTGAGGGAGCCTAATCCGCTGTGGATAAAGAAGTCGAGGATGTCAGGATTGCGGTTAGGATCGGTTGGCCAGTAGGTAGGGGAGTCAGGAGGCAGGATATTAAAATTTCGGGAGTTGAGTGCAGACAGCAAATTTCGTCCCCGAGAATTCGTGGTTCTGGAACCCCACTGCTGATGCTTGGCGTTTAAGTCTGCACCCAGAATGAAACGATTTCCTAAGGAATCCAGGAAGGATAAAAATTCGGAATTGGAAATGGAATGTTTAGGAGGGCAGTATGCAGATGTGAGGGTTACCGGAAAGGAAAAAGTCTTGATTACTATGGCTGTGGCTTGTAGGAAATCATTGGTGGGAAGTGGGAGTAAATGATGAGAGAGGGATTGGTGGACAATGATAGCAGAACCGGCATGGGCTTTGCCGTCTGGGTGGTCAGTACGGTATGTGATGTATTGCGGTATTTTGAAGTACTGTTTAGTCGTTAGTCTTGTTTCAGTTATAAGTGCAACATCGATTGTTTTGTCTTGCAACAACGCTGTCAGTTCGTCAGTATGATTTCTAACACCATTCGCATTCCAAAGGAGAATGGATAAGGAGTTAGGTGAATTCATTTAAGGATTTTTTAAGGCAGGGATTAGATTTGATACTAGATTTGTAAGGAGTGATATAAGCGGCATAACAAGAGATTTGATTTCGGAGATGAACGATGTCATTAGACTGGTAAGATCTGTGGCGTTTGATGGTGGAGGGATATGAGAAATTTGATGTTGAGGAGTTTTTTGAAGATTAGGTAAACTTTGAGGGATAGATTGTTGTACAATAGATTGAGAAAGTTGAGGAAAAAGTTGTTCCGGCAGTGCCTCGACTTCATGATTCTGGTTTCCACCTCCAAGCAAGTGGGCAAATGATACGTTAGAATTTACAAGTTTAGATGGTTCTCTTCTGCTTCTTGTTGGTACAGCTGTTTCATTCGGATCCTGAGGTTTTTGGTATCTGGTTCTGAGTTTCTTGTAGATTTCACATCCCTCGTAGTTAGCCGGATGGTCCTTGAGGCACAGAGCACATACAGCGGGTGTAGATCTTGATCTTGTACATTCTTCTGTTTTATGCTGTTCACCGCATTTCACACAGCGTGGTATGTGATGGCAATAACTTTTGGTATGACCATATGCCTGACAGTTATGACACTGAACTATTTCCCTCTTTGTGTAAGGTTTTTCAACTTTTACACGGGTATAGTACAGTCTACTGAGGTCATAGATTTTTTCGACTCCTGCTGATGGTTCCAAGTCCACGAAGAATAGAGGCAGTGGACTTTTATCTTTTAGAACGTTGGTGACTTGCCTCACTTGGAATCCTAATTCTGTCAGTTCTTCTTTGATAGCTTCAACGGGTGTTGAGGAATGTAGGTTTCTGATTACGACTCTTAATGCTCTCTCCTGGCGCAGCTGATAAGTATGAAAGTCAGCTTTGGTCTCAGTCAGATATTTTACAATCTTTCTGTAGGTTTCAGCAGTAGTCGGAGATATTTTAGTATCATTGGTTCTACTTATACAATAATAACTATTAGGATCAGTTACTTTGTTTAAATGCGCACACATCAGTTTAAAATTTTTAATATTTTTAACAAATATTGGTGGAGGTAGTGGTTCCCTGGGTATAGGAGAAGATTCCATGGTTTCTTTTTCATTTTGGAGGATCTCAAATGGATTCGGTGTAAAAAACGGGGATTCATCAGTTATTCCTTGTGATGATGTGCTGGGCTGTGGTTCAGATCCTAATGAGGTAGCTGACGCGGTCGCTGGTGGAATTATTTTTTTATTTTGTTCACGGCGGGGTCTCTGTTTTGTAGGAGACGAGTTAGAACCTGCAGATCTAGATCTTTTACTTGCAGACTTTGAGGACATGACTTGATGAAAATATCTCATTGATTAAGAAAATAATAATAATAAATAAATAATGAGATAAGAATTAAAGATAAAAGAAAGATAAGTTAACGAAAAGCAAGCCCGAGCTTGCCGAGCTAGCGGCAATCAGCTGATCAGTGACCCTCCTTTCACTTTTTCGTGATTTTACAAAGTAAATTATAACTTTGCTTACCGAAATTTCTTCAATATTCACTGCCGTAGTATTCCTGAGGTCTAGTGATGTTCTCCAGACTGAATTCAAGCGAATTCCTACTGAAAAAAGCCGACTAACAAACTAAAATCAGAAATCAGACAATTCAAAATTCAAGCCATGCTGAACTTGACTTAAAAACACACTACTACTGACAAATCACATTGGACTACTACTAAGAAACTACTAAACTTCAAAGTTTTTAAGCATCCTCACCTTTATGAATCTCAATTCTGGACAAGATCTAATAAAGAGAAATCCCAAACATTCGTTCAGCATCTTTTTAAAACTTTTAATCCGCATCACCTAGAATTAATTGAAGCAGAACTGGATATTCCAATCCAGTTGGCCCTTCCTGCTAAAGCATTTCATCATTCAGAAATTTTGAACTTAATCCACTGATTACCTTCCCGGTAAGCTCTTAGACACGATCTAATCACTGCCCCAATTCTTAAACAACTTCCTAGAAAAGCCATCCTATTCCTCACCTATATTTACGATTCCATACTTCGCACTACATATTTTCCTCAATCCTGGAAATTAGCTATTGTTAAAATGATCACCTTACCGCCCTATATCTGTTTTACCCATTATGAGAAAAGCTTAGAAAGTCTCCTTCTTAAACGACTATACCCAATCCTAGAATTATATCATACAATCTCGGACCACCAGTTTGGATTCCAAACTTCTCACTCCACCATCCAGCAATATCACCTTGTGGTGGATGTTGTCTCGTCTGCATTGGAGCTCGGATTTTACTTCATGGGAGCCTTTTTCTGCGTAGAATAGGCCTTTGACCGATGCTGGCACCCAAGACTACTGAACAAACTCCGTAAATTCCGTATGAGATTATTAGTCACAAGGATTTTTTGGATAATAATAATGGAAATTTCTAATTATTTACATAGACGACGTGTATTAATTATAGTATAAGAGATTGTTAATGCTGTTTAAAAAGGACTATACATATATGTAATGATCAGATAATCAGAAAAAATAAATAAAAAATTCGTCTTTATGTGATTGCTTGCCTCCGAGTCCTGATCCATGGACATTGAATGATCTATCATTGAAATGTTTCTCGAACGTGCTGGTTATTAAGCTATTGGTGTATACAAAAACCACGGTAATTATCAACATCAGTTTGGGTAACCACCATCGTCTGTGCTCTCCCTAATCATAAAACGTATGTAAGAAGGCTAAATGGAGCGGCAAAAATCTTCATACTCCCTCACTTAGCTTTGCCTAGGGATTTCTGGTTTATGGAGGGCTTTCTGACGAAAATGCAATGAAGCTAACGAGATTTGTGAACAGCTTTATAAGATTAATTACGTCTAGACGGTCACACGTTTCTAACTGGTTTTCTGGTCAAGGGTGGCTCTATCCTTTTTCCTGAAGGATTTTATTTATTTTTCTTACGCCTTGACCTCCTCACTCCGCGTTCTCTCCTACATATCCTAAATACAAGCTCTCAACCTTCTGAGTTATATACCCTCTTATAGAACTGATTCCTTCGAAAAATTCTTTATTATCCGTGCTACCATACTTTGGAGCACCCTAACTCATACCCCTTTGTAAATTATCATACCTGACCATATTTAAACACCATATTCAAACTGTACTTATTGTGTTAATGTTCATTATTCTTAAGAGACAAAAATTTCCGTTGAGTAAACAAATTAAGTAAAGATATATTATTATTGGTTCTTGCATGACAATGTCACATGCTTATCTAGTGTATCATCGCACACCGGTTCTTTATGATTGATTGCAAAAGTACAATCTATTATCCGATAAATAGATTATATTTACGTGACCTTTGTCAATATGCTTGTAAAAGCAATTTTATTATTACTGTACATGACCTCAAAGTGTCATTCCTTATCCCGCCCACCATCAGCATTAGTCATGCGTCTTTTTTCTTATTTATAATTCAAGAAGTTCGTTGGAGCCGTGAACAATTACCTTTAGTGCTTGGATGAACTGTTAGCGATTATCGATCCCATGGGATGTCATTAGAAATCGTAGGGGGAGGTTTTCTAATTGGCAGTCGTACAAATCAAGTAAGATTATGTTAAGTTGAATTTTACTGTAAATCTTTTTTTTATTTGTTTTTATGAAAGCCTGCCTGTTAAGTAGTTAATAATTATCAGTATTAAAAAAAAAAAAATTGGCATCCAGTCCTTACAATCCAAAATCCTGAATGCTCCTTTGTGTCACAAATCAACTCTTCCATAATGGGTCATAAACATCCCATTTTTTGCAGGCATAGCCCGTGATAGATACTCCTCTTTCCATTCTAAACTCCCTTCCCATACAAACCCACTTGTCCGTAATTTATCTTCCTCAGATATCCCTGATAACCCTCCAAGTAGACTGAAAAGAAGGTGGCCTCGGGACCTACTGTCTTAAAATAGTTAGTGAAGTGCTACCACTGGGTAGTTCTTTCTCCAGACATTTTCATGACTTTTTATTGTCATTCTACATATTTACTTATTTTATTCTTTAGTACAGTTGTAAATTACTATAAATAAATAATAAAAAAAAAATTGAAGATTCAGGTTATATCCACTCTGACATTATCCTGTTAATGTATTAGGAATACTCCTTGGAGCAGATTTACGAAACACGACGAACATACATCTGGTAATAATTTAAAATAACAGTTAGTTGCCGTCTAAAGACAGAACCGCGAATCTTGTTCTAAATTGTAGCAAATTGCGCTTCCAAAGTGCGTTCAACGTATCCAAAAATTACCCATCGAACATAATTCTGAATCTATTCATCTTTTTCTTTGGGTTGGGCTGAAATCGAGTGTGGACGTCTTTCTGTTTTACCGTGAGGCGAAATGCGCGCCAGATGCCTCCGAAAATTATACATGGAACAGTCTTAGACATATATTGTTCTCTTTATATTTTATTAATATTTTATAATATTGCATTATTAGTTTATAAATTTATCGTGTTGTATATATTTTGTGAATGTTGTACTTTATCACTATGAAAAATGTCCTAATTAAGACAGATTGTAATATTACTCAATAAAAATTGTTTCTTGAAAGTGTTCTCTTTATTTTGACGAATGATCCGATTCATATTATAGTGTCTGCAACAGGTTTTGAAGCCAGTAAAATATTCATAAAACATAAAAAATATAAAACACCAGTTACAGAAGTAATTTGGATACTTAAATCATCGAGTTACAACAAACCAATACTTGTAAACCGATTTTAATAAAATTCATATATTTAATTTGGAATATGCTATAAAGCTTTGGAAATCGGTAATATGTTGTGGATATGTTACAATTATCGATAATTATAATAATTAAGTTATTATTTAGAAATTTACAATGTTAACA
Source organism: Piezodorus guildinii (assembly GCA_023052935.1). Classification (NCBI taxonomy): domain Eukaryota; kingdom Metazoa; phylum Arthropoda; class Insecta; order Hemiptera; family Pentatomidae; genus Piezodorus; species Piezodorus guildinii. Next base: position 46,696,121 of record CM041295.1, read on the forward strand.
ATTTAACATATATTTCAATTGCGACATCCTCAAGGGGTAAAGGAGTGGCTGAGAAGGTTAGCTGAGCGTTCCTAGTAACAGCTGATAACCAGAAACTTTTATCAAAGCATTCAACCCCCGTTCTTACTTCCTCCTTGGACCGAGACCCCCCCTCCCCCATATAGCCTTCAAAGGCGAGGTAGACATAGGGGAAAAAATGCGACATCCTCATAATCTACAATTTTATAAAATAATTATTCTATAATACATAATAAATACTGTAATTTTTAACAATAACAAAAGTCAATGAGAGTTATAGTGATGATTTGAAATTACATTCTACTAAAAAACCAGTAGTATCTACCTAAATGTTTGGCAAAAAAAAAAATATTTTGACGAAACTGAGACCTGAAACCTGGGGTATGTTAGATGGGTAATTTTTGGAGCCGTGGAAGCGCACTTTAATCGCGTCTTTTTTTTCTTTTTTTTATTGTTTTATTCAGAAATAATACAATCTGCCAAAATCTTGGGCAATGAGTAGTTGATCGCGTCTAACGCACATTTCGCTATACTTTAGAACAATAAGAGGCACGGCTCTGCATTTAGACTATAATATTTAAAATTATTTCATGGTGTTTGTTGGATTAGTAACCTACACCTACCACTGGCTCACATTCTAGAATGTTAGGAGGCTGAGGTAGATTATTTAGTGTCCTAGAATATTTCTTTTGTGTTCGGAATCTTTGCAGAGGAAACGTTATTCAAACAGTCATTTGAGAAGATTCGACCTGGTTACACATTAATTTCTCGCAGGAAGGTTGAACGCCTCTGCTAACAGAAAAGATTAGAAAAAGCAGGCGCTTGGGCTTAACTGAAGAGGGAATTTATTTAGCCCAACAACCTCTCTATTTCCTTCCCACCTCATCATTTCTCTTTCTTTGGTCAGCATTCTTTGTCCTTTTTTTTCTTCCTGTTAGGTGAGCTGAAGATTGTTGGAACATAATTGACATTAACACATTAATTAGAAAATATGTGATATATTCAAATGTATATGGGTCTCAGGCCTCCCTTCAAATACATCTTTAGAACGATCCCTGTATGCTGATGACACGGCGATGTAAACCTGTTCCAATAGGATTGATACTATAATGAATAGATTGTAGGTCCTCCTTAAAAAACTCTGCATCTATTTTGAAAAATGGAAGATTAAATTCAATGGCTAGAAATCTCAGGCTGTAATTTTCACAAAAACAAGTTCCGTTACATAAAGCAGTTCTGAACGGAACCACAAACCCCTAAGCCCCGTCTATAAACTAGTCTAAGATCCGAACTTAAAACGATCTGCACCGAGCTGATGATAGAATGAAACATATTTTATAACAAATTTAGTATATTAAAAAATATGTCAAGAATGGGTTGCCTAAAAAGTTCCTGGACAGACTATTTTTAATTATTTTTTAAAAAATTATTTTTTTAAAATTATTTTTAATTATTTTTTTAAAAATTATTTTTAATTAAATGTTGCAACATCATGATAATAAGAAAACTTTTACCTTGGCTTAAAGTATCAAAGGTATAGATTGATTGTCGTATAGCGTGTAATAATAAAGGACCCAACATCGCAGCCGCACGTAATCGGACATTGAAATAAGAAATTTTGATATCCCGTACAAAATTACAGGACAATTTTTTACACAAATATCAAATTACAGGGTAAATGTTTTCTTATTATCATTATTTTTTTTTAAATTATTAAAAATAGCCTGTCCAGGATTTTTTCAGGCAACCCATTCTTAACATATTTTCTAATATACTAAATTTATTATAAAATATGTTTCATTCTATTATCAGCTCGGTCCAGATCGTTTCAAGTTCGGATCTTCTACTAAAATATTAAGGATTAAAAATGGACAAATCGTTACATTCACAAAACATTTGTTATTCGTGTTCCCTAAAACCCCCAAACGAACAGAATAAGCTAAAAAACTATTTTGGTCTAATTGAAAGAAGTACCTAACCCGAAACCAATACTAACCAGGATCTATATACTTTTAAACTCTTTTATAAATGTTAATTAAGTGTTCTATTAATTTTAGTAAAATTCTCTATACCTTTAATTGGAGTATTAGCCCGTGCCAAGTGTGATGGAATTCGCAGTAACTAAAACATATAGTTCCATTCAGTTGAATTTTCAGAAAGTCACCTCAGACTGTGTGTAGCTCGCTAAACATTTTCTATGCTGTAGTCGTTTATTTATTTAACGTCAATTTATGCTACTATGGCTGATCGGACAATGCTACAGTGGGAGTCCTAAATTTTGCCTATCCAGGTTTTATTAGGATAGGGATCTTTAACGAGTACCCGACATCACACTGGTCTGGGAGACATCTTTTTACGTCCCCTCCGAAGAAAGGCATAACCAAGGATTTTTTACTCCTATTAAAAATCCTAGGGCCATCTGCAGGTTTGAACCCGCGATTTTTGGCATAGAAAGCTGTTATGCTAGCCACTCTGCTATAGGTGACTCCGTATTCTCTATGTATTCCTACATAATTTGACCTTCTAAATAGATAGAATTATAGAACATAGAATATTGGCGCGGATACACCGTCTGCTAGGAAATTGGTCTAGTTATATATTCTTAAAACAAAACGAAACTGCTATTTTAATAAAACGAAACAAAAAATAAAATAAAAATTATACATTATTTACAAATAAGAGTACAATAATCAACTTCAACTAAGTTTCCTATATAGAAAGATCTTAATATACACATAAACATAGCATATCTTTCATAACTTATTCTATGTTTATTTATTTGTTCTAATGCAATTCTTTCATAAAAATTCCTCTATAGTTTAAAACACATTTCTTTTAAATAAATAATTCGTTCCAATATTTCAGATATTTATAATAATTTTTATCTTATGACCTTTTTTGAAAATTCTTAAAGAATCACCGTCCTAATATGAAACCTTAAGTTTTCTTAAATTTATCTAATAACGGTTTTGAATAAGTTAAATTCAGGAAATATAGCTATATATATAAGAATAAATAGTTAAAATGTTATTTCTCTGGAATCATGGACATAACCTATATAATTTTATTATTTTTTTATTTTAAAATTTTTAAAATTTTTTAAAATTTAAATTATTATTTTTTATTCATACTGTTTCTCTTTTGTAATGACTATATTTTTTTATATATTACCTATACTCTTAACTATGTTTTTAATATATTACCGTCATATATCAACTCATAATTGTTAATATTTAAAATTTTAATTGTTCACATATTTTTCCTTTATCATTTTTTTTTTTTTTCATTTACTGAGTCTCTATTTATATATTCTCATTACAATATTATCATCTCAATTATGTCTACTTCCATACTTTATAACTATCATCTTAATTTTGTTTATTTCCATACTTTATAACTGTCACCTTATTTCCATACTTTATAATTGTCATCTTATTATCATTTTACATTTAATATTATTTATGTTCCCATAATTTATTACTGTCATATTATTATTATATACCTAACGCATTATTAAGTCTAATTACATTGGTTGTTATCTTGTTTCTTTTAGCCCTGATGAAGGCCCACATTGTAGGCCGAAACGTCGGCACATAATAAAAATAACTCTTATTTTTAATTGTGTGGTTTTAATTTATGACCGCACCCCCAACCATCTTCCTCATCTAATTTCTCTACGGTCAACAAAACACCATCATTATATAATTTTAAGACATTAAAGTTAGCTAAAAAAATACCAAAGTTTGGAATTGAAAGTGAATTTACTAAAAAAAAAAAAAATACGTTAAAATACGCAGAGCATACTTTCGTCGTTTGTCGTGCGTTTGAAATCACTGTGCACCGACTCAAAATCCCTACCAAATGGACAGTCCAAATCATTTTTTTTTTTAGAAATATTTATTGATATTTAGAACTGTATTAAAAAAAAATAAATATAGAAAACTGTCATGAAATACATGTCGAGGCACTACCTAGCGGCAGCACTCTAAAAATATTCTCAACTAGAAGGTCACGTGGTCATCTTCTTTGCAGACGCCTCGGAGGATTTTCAGGGATCGATGAGGAAGCAAGGAAGCTGGTTCGGGCTAAGTCAGCAACATATGGAATATTAAGGTCTGTCCAAATCATCCGCTATTTTTTCCCGTTTCTTTAGCCAACTACTTTTTTTTTTTTTTTTTTTTTTTTTGTTCATGCCTTTAAGGGCTAAGATTTTTGGTTTGTGGAAATCATTATAGTTAAAATGTAAACTTCGTGTATGAAAACTCAAAAGATCCCTGCCTGTTTCCAGATGTAACGAATCTTCTATATTTCAATTTATTATTTCTAATGTATTTTCTTTTTCGTCAGATGATATAAAGGACATATCCTTGGTTGCCATTCAGAAGTTAATGTTATGATGTAATATTATCGAACGGTCTGCTTGATGTCTGCAAAATTAAGTTTATTATTACTTGAAGGGATGTAATAGGATGAAAACTGCTGGGAAGTAGGAAGGATTTCTAGGAGATTGCTTTCTGTTGACATTAGCAGGAAGATCCGTCTTGTGTAGGACAGTCGTTACAAGTCGATGTAGAGCTCTAAAGAAAACGGATTAAACTTACAGAGCCTTTTACAAGTTAAATTATCCATCTGCACCTACAGAAGCTATTACTGGCTCAATGCTACTGACTCAATCGAAAGCTCAGCTCAATCAAAAGAAATAATTTAAGTTGCCTTTTTACCCTATTCTCTATCAGCGGATAAATGTTCATTCAAGCTGACGTTTAAAAGGAATTTAAATTGACTTTACTGAACCGTTTTAAGTTTTGATGTTAAATTTTTTTCCCTATTTTATTTGAAAAAGCGCAAAAACTTTTTTCATCAGTTAAACATTATAATAATTATAGTTCAGCGAATGATATCGGTGTTGATTCAACAGATTATTTTTTATTTTTCAAATCAAACAATTTTAAATAAATAAATTATTTATTATTCTGGGACATGTCCTTTTGTAAAAATATATACAGAATGTGGAAAATGAACTTCAGAGTCTTTGGGTAAAATAAATACATACAGACAAGTTAACAATTACTGATATAAAATAGATATATGTAAATGAGAAGAAAAATAAACAAAAAATAAAGATTACTTACAATTCCATTGTCGCTGGATAATCACTAAATGATTAAATATGCTGGATTGAAAGGTAGAAAGAGAGTTGGAGTGAAGGATGAAAAGAGGAATAGAATTCCATAGGATTGAGGATGGAATGAGAAAAGATGTATAACGGGGATGGACAGTGGATTTGAATTGTAAAAGGTCAAAAAATCCTTTATTATTACACGCTATACTCAACTCGGATCTCTCTGTCACGCATTTTCACACGCGTTAAAATTTAATCTTTAAAATTCGGCAACCCAAATTAGGACCAAGTTTTTTGCAGGCAACCCTATATCAATATGTTTGCAATAAAACAACGCTTATATTGACATAATTTTTTTCTATTATCAAGCCGGTGCAGATAACCGATATCGACATACCCGTTTTTACCTGACAACCGACAGTTTCTCCAGGAAAATATTAGGCAACCCAACGGCTGTACATTCTATACATTTGATACTTTAAGTTAGGGTAAAAGTTTTCTTATTATCATGATATGGCAACATTTAATTAAAAATAATTAAAAACAGGTTGTCCAGGATTTTTTTAGGCAACCCATTCTTAGCATATTTCCTAATATACTAAATTTATTATAAAATATGTTTCTTTCTATTATCCGCTCGGTGCAGATCGTTTCAAGTTCGGATCTTAGACTATATGTACAGTATGTAATAGGAAGCAATATGAAACATCATACCACGTAACAGTAGAATGTCCTATTTATAGTTTAATTAGAAACCACTATATCCCATACGTAAACAATTTAAGGGAAAATCAATCTCAAACTATATTCAATTCACAAGAAACAATCAAAATGAAACAGCTTTATTATTAAATTATTAATTTTCTTAACCTTAGAGCATTCATCATCAATGAATAGGCTCATTTGTTTATTTATTTTTATGTAGTTCCGTCTTGTTATATTTATCTTTCACTGCTATTAGTTGACATAAATAGAAACCCATATCATCTATTTAGTATTTATTATATAAAGTTTATTTATGACTGTTATATTGTTGTTCGTTTATTTAAATATTTTGCATGTATTTAAGTAAACTCTCAAGTAATTCATTAACTTTTATTGTTTATCTAAAGTTTAAGTTATTTTTTTTTTAGTAAATCCTTAATCTTATTCTTGAGGTCCTTATATTAACTAACGCTTATTGGAAAAAGAAAAAGTAAGTCCTTATTATTTACAATAGTTTCATAAAATATCAACATTTCGCAGAAAATCTATTTTCCAGCGCTAAACTACTACTCTACACCCGCGAATACCAAATGATGTTCCCAACTTTTAATAAAGTTATAAACTTCAAACTTAATTCGTTACCTCCGATCGTCTTAAAATCTTTGATACCATAAAACTGGCCTCAACATATTTGTATTAATACAGGCGGCTCTAAAACAACAGATAATACTGGCTCGGCAGTTTATATCCCCAGGTATAAATACTATGAACAACATAATAATAATAATAGGCTTAGCGAACCCGAAAGTTCGATGCGAACAACATAAACTACCCCATAATATATCTATTTGTAGTGCCGAATTACATGCAATCTTACAAGCTCTTAAATTAATAAATAGTTTAGATAAAAATAAATCTTTAATTTTAAGTGATAGTTTTAGCTCATTATTATTAATTAAAAATAATAGTAATATATCTAAAAATAACATTTTAGCCAATGTGCTAGAGGAGCACCTCTTAGCAATAAGGATAAAAAAAAAATTGTTTGGATGAAGGCACATGTAGGAATCCCCGAAAATGAGGTAGTCCGTCTAACAAAAACCAGCGATACCCTCGATCTTATTACAGACATCGGACTCTGACTATTTCTATATGATTTAAAATGTTTTATTATTTAAGTGGTTATTATGGGGAGTCCGTAACAGGAAGATTATATAAATCTGTACAACGTATCCTGGACAAGCCGTGGTTTTATGACATGAACCTATCAAAAGTCAAAAATTTCTCCCGACTCAGATCAAACCACGGTGTGTGCAATGTGTACCTGCACCGCATCGGGGACTTTACCTCCTCTAAGTATGAACAACTTAATAACAATGAGACTCTTAAGCACATAATTCTTGAGTACCCATCTTATAAGAACAAAAGAAATAAATTTCTGGATTTTTTAAATAACTAAAATAAATTAAATATTTATGGAAATTTATTGACGTCAAGATAATCTGATGAAATCGTAAGTGTGACAGTTTCTAAACGCAATAAAGAAATGTATATAGGAAGAAATTAACAATGCTCATGTCCTGGCGGAATGGAGAGCTCCAATGCCAAAAAACAAAACAAAAAAGTTATTTTTATCGTAGAAAAAGCAATGTTATCACTATCAACCCTTAAGTTATTTTAAAGCAATATATCATTGGCCACGGAACACACCAAACCATTATGTTCGTATAGAAACTGGTCTTAAATCAATAGAAACAGATGTTTTAAAAAGAATGATTCGCTGGTACCGAAAAGTAGACTTAATGCAAGATGATAGGTTACCGAAAATATGTCTAAACATTTTAAAGAAATATTCCTTGAACCAGAAAATCAATGCGAAGTACAATTTTTATATGCAACTTATTAATAAACTGTCAATTATAAACGCGGCTGACTTTTCTAAATTTTGAAAGTAAAGCCTTATTTAAAAGAGTATTCAATAATGTTATTGAAAAATTTAATAATCATAATCTTTCCCAAGATATTCAAGCTACTTTACACTCAAAGTTTAATCCTAATTTTAGGATAATTAGTAGCTTAAATATGGGGGAATATTATTTGAAAATAAAGGGACTTTTGAAAAAAACATAGATTAATAATTCAACTACGACCATGTCAACCTAATAAACTAAAAGTGACCTGTTACGGATTTTAAAATATTTATTTAGATAGCAGCATTGAATGCTCTATTTGTAATTCAGGCTAACCCGAAGATCTTTTTTTGTTCACTACGCATACAGAAATAAATACTAAAGGACGTATATGTCAGGCAATGACCTCATAATAGAACATTTGTTCCAGATAGAAAATAAAAAGAAATTTGATAATTTATTTTATTATGTTACAGAATGTTTAAAGCTAAGATTTTCTTATCTATCTATTCAAGAATAATTTCAGTTTAAGCGCATTACCAAAATAACAATAATTGAATCTGTTATAGTATTTATGTATTTTTTTTGTTTGTTTTTTATTTCAACAGTTACATTTTATTTTAGTTAAAAAAGCTTATTTTTTTAGCACAGTTCCAATACATCTATTTGATTTATGTTTAACTGAAATAATTTTGTAAAACTCAACTCCAGTCGTATGGGCTAACCCGAAAAAGAGATTTATTATTTTATTGCAGTGTTATCACTATTAATGTTTATTCATATTCAAACTCTATGAATATTATTATTGTATTTAAGCAGCCAGGCTTTATTCGTATGGATATTTTCCCCCAAAACAAATAAACAAATCTAATATATTTTCCATAGGGATTCATATGTAGATAAATTAAAGTAAACATTACCTGTTAAAAACCTCGGAATCATCTTCGATCAAACTCTTACCTGGAAAAAACATGTCTCCGAAATCTCTCGACGCACCATATCCACCTTAAAACTCCTAAATCACCTTCGTCACCTACTTCCACTTGAAACACGTAGGCATCTAGTTTGTTCCTTATTCCCCCATTTTGACTACTGCTGTACGGTGTATGGGGTTGTCTCTGGAGATCTCGAAGCAAAACTTAAACGATTATTTAACTGCTTCATCTTTAGGATATCCAGGGACACTCCTTTACCAGATTCTACGAAGAGTTGAAGCGGCTTTACCCTTCCTACCGTTGTAAATACTTCTTAGCAACCTTCCTTTTCCAATTTCTCTAATCCAGCCGCCCATCCTACATCTCAGATATGTTTTCATTCAAATCCTCCATTCATTCCCCCAACACTCGTTCACGGCCATCAGACCTGTATATGGTGCCCCATCGAACCGCAGCTTTCGACAGATCCCTCTTAATCCGCTCCTCTTTCGTATGGAATTCCATTCCTTCTTATATCCGACATTCTTATACTCTTCAGACCTTCAAATCCCTTCTATTCGACCATTCTATTCTAATCCTCTCTATTCGATTTTCAAAGAACCCTAAATAGATTTGCTAATTCAATTTAAATTAGTTAAATAAATACATATAGAAATGATTATTTAAATATAATATCTTACATTGTGGTGCTCCTGCATATTTAACTTTATTATTTCAATAATTTTCCATCAATACAGTAAAGCACTATTAATTAAAATTTTGTATATATGAACATATGTGTCTGTTTTATCTTTTGTCTAGTTTTGTTATTAATTATTATTATTAGAAGCTACCTTATAATTTATCACTATTGTTCACTTTTTTATTTTCTATTATTTTTTGTTTGTTTTATGTTTTTACTCTATGACACTAAAGTTCTTTTTGTATGATTTGTAAAATTATTCAAAAGGGACTTGTCACAGAATAAATAAAGAATTTATTATTATTATTATTATCAAACATATTTGGACCATAGGGAGAACAGTACACATCTGAAATGAAGGGTTAAAAGATAATATTGAATAGCTGTGGAATATTACTGCCGAAGGATGTGATTATTCTATATTTCATTCGTTTGTCTTTTGTATCTCATAAACTCTTATACGAAACGCATTTCACCACAAGATACAATGTACGGAAAGCACATGATGTATGTTAAGCATTAGGAAAAAAGAGGGAGTTTAAGGCTCATAGGTCAGGTGGTAATTCATCTGGGACCCATTTGTCTTTTCTTCTTTCTTCTCTTCCTTGAAATGTTGGTGAGCTACCCTAGCCATTTACCTCTTTGTTCCTCTTTAACGCACTTCTCTGCTGATTTTTCTTCAAGATCTATCCACTAATTTTCTTTTTTTCACACTTTTTAAACTGTATTTCTATTTAAAATTAAATCTTTTGTTGAAAATTTAGTCATGGTCATGTGTGTAGTGAAGGTTTTACAGCATGTGTCGTTCATGATCGAGAGCCATACTAGACTTGTACTGATTTTATTTCAAACAAATAAGACATAGCGAAGTCAACTATTCAATATGGACGATGATCTGAGTAAGTCATACAATACATCAAGCAAATGTGCTGATAATGATAAAATACATGAAAAAAACATGAAGAGAAATGGCCTATTCGTAGCACTCTACTAGTCAATTTAAACAAGAAGGTCTCGAGGCCATCCTCTTTTCAGACACTTCGGAGGGTTATCAGGGATCGAAGAGGAAGCTAGGGAACATTAAGGTCTTTGTGGATGAGTTTATTCGTGACAAAGTAAGGAGCGTTGGAGACTTTAGGAAGGATTAGATTTTGTAGAACCCCATAGCTCAATTACGTAAGTCCAGATAGGTCTTATAATAGTCATGTCGATGAGTCTTTTGTAGTTAAGAGGAAGGTTTGACCATTTTTCTAGTAAGTGTTGTAGTAGTCGAAAACGGCGAGCGGTTTTCCTGTCGTTTTAGTCTTGTATGAGGATTCCAAGGTAGATATTTGTCAAGATGGAGTCCAAGGTATCCGATCTGTTCAACAGGGACTAGTTATTAAAGAAAACGTGTTTAGGTATACGACGAAGAGTAAAGGTTGTTTGATGGGATTTGTTGAAATTTATTTTTATTCTCCAATTCTGACAACATACTTTTTAGGTCTTTGATGTGCGCCTGAGCAGTATGAAAGGCAATAAATGGATCATTATAAACTGATAACACCCAGGTGTCATCAGCCTAGGTATCTTTTTAAATTCAAAATAATTTAAGTAAGACAATCTCGCCTTTTTCGGCTAAATCAAGCTCTTGCTAATAGACAAATAGTCAAACCTTCCTCTCAACTATAAAAGGCTCATCTACATTACCACTGTGAAACCAATCTGGACGAAGTTGAGCTTTGATGTTTTACTAGGCCATCAAATCTTGCCGTATCCAATCCTTCGAAAAATCCTCAACACTCCTTACATTGTCACGAATATGCTAATCCATAATGACCATAATATTCCTTTTTTTGCTGATTTGGCCCAAACAAGGTATCATTCTGTCATGAAAAACTCCATTTTCTCTTTATTCCACTAGTTGCTTCCTTCGATTCCCGATAATCCTCCAAGGCGTCTGAAAATAAGATGTCCGCGAGACCTTCAGCTTCAACAAATATTTATCGTTATAAAGTGTTTGTTTTATATTATATATATATTGCCGCACAGTAAAATAATACTGTTTTCTTTAAAAATAAAGAAATTGAAAGGTACGCGAACTATTTTTCTCCTAATATCGTGAATTAATCCTGATTTTATTTTATTTATTTTCTTACCCTGTTGTTGGACCATTGATTTCATAAATTTTAGAAAAACCTTATAACCTTATTAATCAATGCATATTAATTTAGTTAAGGGATGTTACGGAATGAGCTTGAATTCACACCAAATTTCGTAAAACAATTATGTAATGTAAATAATTCTATCCCTCGCGCGGATCTCATTCACGTGGCCGCTTACTTTAAAGGATGAACAGCGGCTTAAGGTTTTCGAAAATAAAGTATTGCGTAAAATATTTGGTCCAAAGAGAGATGAGGCCACTGGGGAGTTTAGAAGGTTGCATAACGCGGAATTGCGGAACTTGCATCCTGTGAATATAATTGAGCTGATTGCATCGCGGAGACTCAAATGGGCGAGTAAAGTTGTTGGGCTCGATGACGAACGGATTCCGAGAAAGTTGGTATTTGCTGATCCGACTGGTAGGCGTCCGAAAGGTAGGCCGAAGCGGAGATGGGAGGATTGCGTTAAGGCTGATTTCGGGAGCTTGGGCTTGAATGGTGAGCATTGGACGAGTCTGTGTAGGCGGAATTTGGTGGTATCGGCATCGAACCTTCGGGTTCGCTAAGCCTATTATTATTATTATTATTATAAATAATTCTATCTCTTTTAACGACCAGTATTTTCAAGAATACTCTTAATGAATTAATACCAAGCTTTCTTTTTTATTTTATTTTTTTTCTGGGACCTGTGATGTATTATAATTGAATAATGATGTGCTCGTTATTTATAAAATGTATGTTAAATAAATATATCAGTTTAATTTTTTTTTTTTTAAATAATTTTAGTACATTAAAATAGATACGATTTTATAAAAAATACAAAATTATACGAAAAATACAACAATATTTGCCCTTTTTAAACCATTTGAAGAGGGTTGTACCGGCTAAGCCAATTCATACTTATTAATACTTAATTTTCTGATATTAGGTTTCGAAAAAAGGAAGCTATGCTTCCGCACCCTGTATACTGATTTCCTCGTGTACATTTTTGACCTATATTCCAAAAAAACACTCCGGACTTATTAGCTAAATTTTTTTCCAATGTTTAGTTTTTGCCAAAGCGATCAAAATAGGTAAAATATCATAAATATTTCTGATTTTTTTAATTATTTATTCGGATTCTGTTAACTGTTGCTCTGGGATTTTATCCTTATTTTCCTCTCTGTTTTCCTCTATTCGTTATAAATGTTTTTCACCAGTTGGGTTCCTCAATAATAGATTGTCCAGGCCTAACCATTATTCACGACTAAAGTGCTTGTCAAAGTCTTAAATGCTTCCTCTAAAATTAATGATGAAAATAATGAGGGGACCCTAAGCCGAATCCGGAAAATCTTACCTTGAAGGAGAAAACTATAAAAATGAATAGGATAATAAATAAATAATAATAAATTATTTCTCGTTGATATTGGGAGAAATTACTGAAATAAATATAATTATAACCATAACAGTCTTAGCGAAGCCAAGGGTTCGAAGCCGATATCACTAAATACTGCCTACATAGATTCTTACAGTGATCACCGTCCAAGTCCTAGACTCCGAGATCAGACTTCGAAATCCTCCCATCGACGCTTCGGTCTCCTTTTCAGACGCCTACCAGTCTGTTTAGCGAATACCAACTTTTTCGGAATACGTTCTTCGCTGAGCCCGACAACTTTACACGCCGCACAGTGGGCAATATGACCGAATTAGGTGGACAAAATTCTGAAACTTGCCTGTATTTAACCTTTGGGGTCAGATAAAGAACTTAACCGCTCGATGAACTTAAAAAAAACTTTATTGGTAAAAACAAACTGTTACAAGCACTACACTACTATTTACAAAGAACTAAACTACTATCTAGATCTACTTGGATGGCTAGAGTGGCTAGACTGAATGGTTACATCTCTAGAAGGGATATTTATACAATACTAGAAGGAGGGGGAAAGTGCTGATTCAGGGATGTAGGGTTTTGTACCTTAACTCCTCCCTTCTCAAGATGCGAAACTCCGGAGAGCATTAATTTTTAGGCAAAGTCCAAGGATTAAATATTTGAGGTAGCTGGACATGTTCTATGTTGTTGTCCAATGGTTGAGCCCTTGAGGTACATTTACAATGAGTAAGGATAAGAATATAGATATTATACATAAAAAGATATAAAATAATAAAGCTAAGAACATACAAGTAATAATCAGTTTCTATAAAGGAGATATAATCTAAGTCTTCTAGGGTAACAGATTGATTAGGTGGTAGTTCAAGTACATCAAATGAAATGTTTAAGAGTACAGGGTTACTAATAGTATTTTCTAGCTTAATAATTTCTGAATCTATAACTACAGTATTAGGTCTAGGGCATTGTAACAAAGTTTCATTTTGTTTTAGTTTAATTAAGGCAGTTAGAGGTAAAAAAATTGGATGGGAAGCCTTATCTTCTAAAGTTACATAGCTTATATTAAAACTAAGGTAATAATCTATATCATCAATATATCTAATAAAAGAATTGACCTTAATACTAGATGTAATACAATTTTTAAAACTATTTGTTAGTAGATTTTTTGTACAATTATTGTTGGTTTCTTTAACATTTATACAATAATAATAAGAGTTAATATATGTACAGTTACCTGTAAAGGTTTTATTCTTATTTAATAATACAAGTTTATTAGGTGTTAAAGTTGTTACAAATGTGCTGTTGTGTAATACAGGAATTGGAAGAAGATACATAGTACTATACGTTTTAGTTTTCAAAGGTATTGATATAAAGTAGTGAATTATATTATTTTTAATTGAACATCTAGTTTTGCTGATTTGCCACAGTGTTTCCAAATCAGTTGAAATTAAAGATATGTTACGTTTTAGTAAATATGATATATCAGCTTGAGTTAACATGCTGGAGTGTAATATTCCTAATTCACAAAATTCCAGAGAGTTTTCAATATCTAGTGTTCTCAAAGTGATATAGTTAATAATGGAATACAGTTCGTTCAAGTGAGCAGTTATTGTTGCCATATCCAAAGAATTGATTAATTTTGCGGCACGCTCATTATTTTTATTTAATATTAAGATATCGTTTCTAAAGGTTTCAATTAATTTTTTTGTTGTATAAAATTTCTTGTTCGACATTATGTTCTATGTGATAAGAATTTTTTTCTAATTTTGAAATAATTTGATCATAATGATCCTTATCGGAGACATCTAGATTGCCAGTGATCCATTTAATGGCGGTTCCAATACCGTTTATAAGTCCTCGTTTATGTCTGTTAGTTTGTGGCATACTAATTAAGGATTCAATTTTAGATTTTACGAATTGTAATTGTCTATTTACTGTGTCGAAAGTAGAACTACTCTTGAAAGATTCCAAATTTTGTTCTGCTAATATCAATTCATCTTTCAGGTGAGTGAAATTTATATAGTGAATTAAAGTGTGATATTTGTCTAATTTAAATGCTGAAGGCATTTTTATTGCAGTTATACCTGGTGCGCGAGTTAAGTCCGTTATTTCGTATGCTGAAATATTAGGAGATATCCATAGAAGGAGTATCACTACCATCATCTTCATTATCTGAAACATATGATGTGTGAGGTTGTGTCTTATTCCTATATGTTTTACACTTTCTTTGAATATTGTCAGAATGAACTAATATTTCTTTATTTTTGTCTTTCATTTTATACACTGGTTTAAAGGGGTTATCGTTTTTATTTTTAGTTCGCGCCTTAGCATAGGTATTATCAGGAATGTTTGGATCTTCCCTGTTTTGATTAAGTGCTTCTGTTCGGGTTTGTTTTTCTTTATTTATATTTGTTTTGATTTGTTCATGAAGAAGTTTAAGATTATTATGGTATTGTTCCACAAGTTTTTCTGTTATAGGAGCTGTATTGATTTTTTCTTTGATAGTTCCAAAAGTGATTTCATTAGGGGTTAATTTTAATTGTTGATTTAGACTATTATTAAATGCAATTACTGCAAGGCTTAGTCTCTTTTTTAATTTTATATTGGATTGTGATTCATGTAAATTCCGCAATATTTCAATTAATGTTGAATGTGTTCGATTAAGGAGTCCTAGGGAGTTGGGATGGTTAGGAGTAACCTAATAAGGTTCAATGCCTTGGGAACGAAGTAAATTTTCTACTAAATTATTTTTGTACTCTCGACCGTTATCCATTTTTATGCGATCCGGAGACGGATATAATTCTAAATATTCTATAATAACTTCAGAAACTTGTATTGAATTACAAGCATCTGTCAATCTAGCGAAAAGGCGTTTAGAAAAGGTATCTATACTTGTGAATATAATATTTTTATCATAAATGTTATTTACTCAGTATAATACTGAACATTTTTCAATATTTCCTATACCAGTAAACATTTTTAATATTCTTACATGAAATCAAAAATTGATATATTATGTTTTATTTATTTATTTTTATTTTTTTTAAACACAAAACATAAATTATTAAACACGAAATATAATAACAAGAGTATAACAGACTCTTAATAATAGTTAAATTTTTAAATTATTCTGAGGTAACAATATGTTACAATGTCAACAATATTTTTTTTATTTTTTTTTTTTATTTTTTTTTTTATGATCCAGTGGCTATTTTTCAAAATAAATGTTATGACTAATTATTAATTTTTTTGACTTATAAGAATTGACATGTGATGGGCCTGATGTCACCTCCTCAAAAGACATATAACAACAATTTAAAAATTGACTGTTTGAAAATATCAAAATAAAATAAAGTTTTTCTGAATTGGTTCTACCAAATTTTATCTGTAATAAAATATAAATTCAATTAAATGTTTTCTCATTAAATCGATTTAAATAATCATAACCTATTAAATATTGGTAATTTATTTTAATTTCACAATAAGGTTTCAATAATGTGGTATTAGCAATAAACACTAATCCGATCAAAAGCCTTTGTATTAAATCAATTATAAACAATCCATAATCCCTTTCTAATTTTTTCTCCTATATTTGAAATTTAAATATCTACGCTTTAATACTAGAATCAAATATTCTTTGTAATCTTTACAACAAAAATTATCACTGAAATTATTTTCTAAATCATTCAAATTTTTAAATTCTAAGTTATTTTTCTTTCTTATTAATTGATCTATTATCACATTAGTTTCACATGAGTTACTTGACACAATAGAACTCATATTATCTTCAATTTTATTTATTAAACATTCCGCTTCTTTTTCTATTTTATACTCTTTTATATCACTTTTTTGAATATCTATTTCTGTTTTTAAATCTTTTTTTATTTGTTCACCGTTTTCGGCTACTATTCGAGTTAACTTATTCCTACTATCGTTATTAAGATGCTCATTATCTATATGCTCATGGCGAATGAGATCTTTAATTTCATTAAATTTATAAGAATTAGTATCAATATTATTTTTATTCTTATCATTAAACTTATCTTTAGGAGTGCTATATTTTACTTTATTATTAGTTTGAACATTTTTTGTTCCGTCATTTTCATATTTATTATTAATAGTATTAATTTCATCATTATCATTATTATTAGTATTATAAGTAATTTCATTATAAGTATCAACATACTCAAGAGAACCATTATTATTAATTGTCAGTTTTCCATGTAACAAAAAAACTTTTTCCTTTCTACTAAGTATATTAATATCTAAAGCTTTCATTGTTTCATAACCTAATAGTATATCAAAATTATTACTAACAGGAAGTATATAAAACTTAACTAAAAATTGATTGTCTAGTCCCAGGTTTGGAGCAAGGTCAATTAATGCTGTATTATTGCCCTTTTCGCGTCCGGTAGGAGATTTGACAAAAAATTCTTCCGAGTTTATTTCAGTTCCCTCGGGTACGGAACTTGGATTAATGTAATTTTTTTAGAGCGCCGGTATCAATAAGCCAAGTTTGTCCTAAGAAATCTTTAAATTGTGGTAATTGTTCAGTAAAATTTAAGGGATATTCGGGGATGTGTCCGGTGGACTGACCCCTAAAAAATTATCGAACCGTTGAGCTAATGCTCCAAGCTGTTGTCTTATGTCGCTTATCTCACCGTCGTCTTGTGTTACGTGGTGGACAGGCGCGTTATCTGACCTTACAGTTCTCATAGACACTGTATTTGCTGAGTCGGGTTTAAAAGGGCCCGTGGGAAAAGGCGTCTTCTGCCTCTGTTGATCCCAGTTAAAACCTGTGAAATTATTCGTGCTTTGTTGATTGAAACGCCTATTTTGACCCGAGTCTCTACTAGTTTGATTTTGACTATAATTGGGAGTTGGCTCAGGGTTAGGGTTTGAATTAAAATTAGAGTTTGAATAAAAATTAGAATTAAAATTAGGGTTTGAATTAAAATTAAAATTAGGATTATGATTTGGATTAAAGTTATAATTAGGATTAAGATTAGAATTAAAATAAGGAGTTTGGTTATAATTATTATGAGGATTTTGATTATGATAATTGTGGTAAGGATTTCGGTTATAATTATGATTATAACTGTGATTATAGTTAAAATTATTGTTTGGTTTAAAATGTTTATTATTTTTATATCTAAAGTTATTTTTTGGTGTGAAATTATTATGATGTCCGTATAGTCTTTCTAAAATAAAAGAACAGTCATTTTTAATAGCATTTCTAATATCGTCTATATCTGAAAGTCTCAAATGATTTAGGAAATCACAAAGTTGTGGGTGTAAATTTGCTTTAATATGATAGTTGATTTCCCGATCTTGTAATTTCATAACTGTGTCCTTATTTATAATTTCATCGTCTAGGGAGATTCTACAGAATATTAAGGCTCTAATGTGTGCTATCCTATCGATAAATGAAATAGGGTGTTCTTTTGGTCCTGCTTTAATATTTAATAATTCTAATTTCAGTTGTTCAACTGTTCTAGAGTCTTTAAAATTCTTTTGTAAATGGTCTAAAAGTTCTGAAACATTTATGAATGTATTTGTTAATAAACAATGCCTAGCATTACCTACTAATCTTGATGTTACTTTACTAAGAAGCCGGGCATGATTTTGTAATCTTAAAGAGTTATTTTCACTACATACTGTATCATATACTGCTTTAACAGATTTTACAAAAAAGATTAAATCTTCAGGATTGCCATCATAAGTTGGGATATGATCGTAATCCTCTTTTGTCATAGAATATGAAATGGTAGCCATATTTTTTGATAAATCAGTATTTTTATTCTTAATTAATAAGTTGCTTAATTGGTCTGTAATTTCACTTATATCTAACCTAACTATATTTTTCTTATCCTTAGGCATACATAAAAAAAAAATAAATCTTAAACTAATATGTACCTCAAGTTTTTTCTCAGTTCTGCGGAGTTCTATCAAATTTTTCTTGACCCTATTGAAGTGTAGAAACACAAACTTCAGGTGGTTTACTCCAAGACCTGTTATCAATAGACTATTTTGTCGGTCTTTCTTGAGTTTCCGTTCAAGGCTGTCTTCACTGAGTAGATCCAAAATCTGTTGGGATATTTCGTCGATTTTTCTTGATCTTCAGGAAAATTTCGTCACCTTTACTGACCTGAGGCTGATAGGGTCCCTGTTCGGGCGCCAGATAAAGAACTTAACCGCTCGATGAACTTAAAAAAAGCTTTATTGGTAAAAACAAACTGTTACAAGCACTACACTACTATTTACAAAGAACTAAACTACTATCTAGATCTACTTGGATGGCTAGAGTGGCTAGACTGAATGGTTACATCTCTAGAAGGGATATTTATACAATACTAGAAGGAGGGGGAAAGTGCTGATTCAGGGATGTAGGGTTTTGTACCTTAACTGTCCCAGATTACGGAAAAAAATATTTTTAAAAAATATAAGAAAAATTATAAAAACTAATTAATTTTTTGACACGATCGGCGAGCACACTGTGGTCAAACATCAAATTTATTTGCTAAAATCTAAAACTTCCCTATATTTTAAGTTTGAAGTCCCAGAATACGGGAAAAAATAATCCAAAAAATCTAATTATGGCTCAGGGTTGCTAAAACCTGCTAATAAATGTAGTTTATATCATTTAGGAATTTCTTGAAATTATAGATTGTAAAACTTTTGATTCTGAGTGTTGTGTCCGAAAAAAATTATATATCACCCAAAACGCAAAAATTCTTTGTAATATCTAAATACTAGAAGGATTGATGAAACAAATCCTTGGGGTAACTTGGTGGTTATATAGTTTTTCGTTATTGAATAGGGGCATACATTTACTAATTGCTAAATTAGCACTACAGGTGAGATTGCAATGTATATTCAATAACGAGTTTGGAAATATCTTACCTGTTTCAGCAATGTCCATTGTTAAATAAAAGCAAAAAGACTTTGGTCTAAATACACCTTGAACACAATAAATGACCATCGAATAAAGATAATCCCACTGCCGGTTATTAGGCACTTGTGTGAACAGGAATGTTTCATTCATTTACTATTTATTTGTAAACACAGTATGGCTGAAAACATTAGTATTAAGGGTCTTGCCAACTAATAATAAAAAAGTGAAGCACTGGAAAATTCCAAACTTTTGTCCAGCTAAATTGGTGATTTTGCCCACTGTGCGCCGATTTGAGTCTCCACAGTGCTTATAGCTTAAGGTTTATAACTTGTACCTAATCTTGACCATACTTCATTTAATAAGTCGAAATATCAAATTACATATACTTGGTAAATTTAGGATACGTTGAACATTGGTAATTACGGAATGTGTAGTTTTTAAAAGAGTAAATTGTGTTTAACAAAACAAAATATACTGTGAAATAAAATTATAAAATATTTGGAGTGCCACAGATATTTTTATGAGATTGATTTTAATTTTTTTTCTTATTTTGATTGATTTTCGACATTTAAGACATTGATTTCCAAAAGGCGCTATTTAAAAAATGTTACAGAAAACGCAAAAAAAACTGCCATTAATTTATCTTTGGACCAATTAAATTAATAACAGTAGGCTCAGCGCGTAATTTTTTTCTGGATTTGTTCTTCATTGAGACTAACAACTTTAATCTCCCATTTAATTAGTCGCGCTGCTATCAACTCAATTATGACGTTGATTTCCAAAAGGTACTGTAGAGGACTTTTTTTCTTCGTTGATATTTTAACATATTTGTATAGTAATGGTTAAATATTTACAGTCAATTATAGACGTTTCTAGTATTGTTAAATTATTTTTATTCGTTCCTTACATAATATTTAGACTTATATAAGCAAGAAAAATAAAATTTAGAATTTAATGCCTAGAAATAAAAAAAATAAAATAAAATAAAACCTATATTATTTTTATATTTTTATTTTTGACGAAATAAAGGTAAAACAAAAATTCTCCTTAACTTTATAAGCAATTACTAAATGCGAATTGAAAACATGTCAATTTTTCAGCATTTGTTATGGGTACAGAACGGATTTAATTTCAGGAAAAAGCCGAATCAGGTGCAAAATCTTGCAGTAAAAATCTTGAGATGTGCAAAATAGTGCAGCAAAACCCCAAAATTGAGGGTATATATGCCTTATACTTCCAAAAAATAAATTAATCTAAATTTAGATGGAAGAGGAACTTAACCTTAAAAGTTGTTTTCTTGAAAAATTACTTCTCTATAGTTAAAAAAACTAATCACTTGAATAAAACATGTATATATATATATATATATATACATTAATATATATATATATATATATATATATATATATATATATATATATATATATATATATATATTAATAATAATAAAAATAATAATTTTTTAATAAAACACATGTTTCT
Source organism: Piezodorus guildinii (assembly GCA_023052935.1). Lineage (NCBI taxonomy): Eukaryota > Metazoa > Arthropoda > Insecta > Hemiptera > Pentatomidae > Piezodorus > Piezodorus guildinii. The sequence goes on from CM041295.1 coordinate 46,717,377, forward strand.
ATATAAATTCAATTTATTTAATTTTTTAATGGTTTCACGTATTTTTATCTCTAACTGTTTTTGAGAATTCTTTCATTGATTTTAAAAATGGAGGTAAGTGAAAGTCGTGTGGTACCCGCACTAGATTTAAAAGAAATAATATTTCATGATATTATAGGATTTAAAAAAATTAATATTTGATGTTATAATCCAAATTAAAAAATATATATATATATGCATTCCTCCTCTTCCGCTACTTTCGTGAACTCTCACAATAACTCGCTCTCACAAATTTTCACCTATCTCTTCTTTAACTGTGTAGCATTAAAAAAAAAAAAAAAAAAATCGGGAGCCGAACTTCTAGAGCGGTATCAAGAAGTTCGTCTCCCGATTTGAGGATGAAATTCTCACAGAATGTAAACGGTAGTGTAGATCAAGCCATTGGTATTTTTTTAGTTATATAAATATTATCATATTATAGACAAGGCATTTATTTATTTAAGCGAGGAAAAAAAAAGGGACAATCGTTTAGACGTACTGGGATTTTTTTAATTTAATTATTACTTATAATAGATAAGATGAGACAATACTGAGTCAAAAGAAATCAGTAGTAGTGTGGTCCCAAGTTTGCAGTAATTGAAAAAAAAAAAGAAAAATAAATAAGTAAAAATAAAAAAGATGCTATAATAATAATGCTATATAATAAGAATTCAAACTGTTGAAACCAATATTCTTAAAGTGAAGATGGACCTAATAAAAATGTCCACACTTGCTCACTTAATATCCTCTTAGCCAATAACTTCCTAATCAAATTGTAGAATGCTTACATTTTGCATGTCTGTCTCCCTTCTTTTTACCTTAACATAATTTAGTTAATAACTGGTCTCTGTGCGGTTAGGTCTACTCTCTGTGCGTTATTTCATAAATAAATTGTTACAGTGTTAATTATTGTTAATTAATTTTACATTATTCAGTTTACTTTTATTTTAAAATAATATTTTATAAAAAAAGTTATCTTATAGTGCTTAGTTTATGATTCAGTTGCTATATGAAACTATTCGGGTATCACCTCCGTATTAAATTATTTAATTTTTTTTTTAATCAAACTTATGTATGTATATATTACCTTTCATAAATATATCATTAGTTTATGTATATATATATATATATATATATATATATATGTGTGTGTGTGTGTGTGTGTGTGTGTGTGTATAAAAGGAGTAATATAAATGAAAAAGTAAATATTAATTGAAAACTATTATAAATTTTAATCTATTAATAAGGAATGAATATGCATTTCCCCCTAAGAATAATCAGCCAATCAGAGGCCACAGTTCTCCCAACTGCATCTTTATCTTCTTTTAGATTTAATCTTGTTCGGTTCGGGTCCGTGTCGGGTGGTTAACTTTATTTAGATTGTGTGAAAAATGTGTTATAAATGTGAAAATAATGATTTATTTAAGCTTCTTAATTCCGTGTCATTTTATTAGTTATTTTCGTTTCGAAATATTTTTTAAAGAAAAAGATAGGCAGTGGTAAACTTGAAGATAGAAGGTCATATTGAAATCTTTCGACATAAAGGTAATAATTTAAAATTATGCATGATAAAAATTTTGTTTTTTAGAAATGTTCTATAACATAATTTATGATATTATTCCCTAAATGACTGTTGACAATGTTAATGACTTATTTGAAATATAATCAATTAAATCAATTATATTTAAATTATGAATAATTATGAATTATATACCACTGTTCGTTTGTGTCTAATCTGCATTATTAATTTCCTTTTAGTTATTACTAGGAAAAACCAATTAAAAACATAATAATGTATATTAATATAATTTATAGACCATGAAAATTTAACTGTATCATTATCATTATATTTTTCTTTATTATATTAATAAACATATGTATTAGATTTATTGAACATTAAATAGATGATACATTTGGAAATTTGGTTATATAAATATTCATATTCTTTATTAAATATAATATATCATATTATAGCATTTCCAAGTCAATTGTAACCTTTTCCAAGTCAAATGTAACTTTTTCCAAGTCAAATGTAACCTTTTCCAAGTCAAATGTCACCTTTTCCATTTCAAATGTCACCTTTTCCAAGTCAAATGTCACCTTTTCCATTTCAAATGTTACCTTTTCCAAGTCAAATGTCACCTTTTTCTTCACTTCTAGCCTTAAATATTCCGTTTTATTTATTTATTTATTGAAAAATAATTAGTTTAATTAACATTATGACTTTTTTAATAATTTTGGCATATAATAATTGATAATTTTTTTGGGTCTCTTAGATATTTGATACCAAGTTCTGTTTTTTACTAGCTAATATTTAAAAAAATTAATTATCGTCTATTTAGTTTTAAGATAGTTGTTGATTTTGATTTTTTAGAGAGGAGAGGTAGTTTTTTGGAATAATTAATGTGTTTTCGGGTATTATAATTAAATTTTTCGAGCTGTATTTTTTATCGCTCGCGTGGATGTTAACTCGCATTAACTTTTAAAGTTTTTTTATTGATATAGGGATTAATTAATGTGCTTTCGGGTGGTTATGATTACGTTTTTTGAGATGTGTCTTTTATCGGTCATGCGTATTTCAACTCACATTTACTTTTAATGTTTTTTATTGATATAGGGATTAATTAATGTGCTTTCGGGTGGTTATGATTACGTTTTTCGAGCTGTATTTTTCATCGCTCATGGGTATTTCAACTCGCATATACTTTTAATGTTTTTTATTGATATAGGGATTAATTATTCTTCTTTCGGGTGGTTATGATTACGTTTTTCGAGCTGTATTTTTTATCGCTCGCGTAGATGTTAACTCGCATTCAATGGTAATGTTTTTTATTAATGTAGGATTAATTAATCTGTTTTCGGGTGGTTATGATTACGTTTTTTGAGCGGTATCTTTTATCGGTCATGCGTATTTCAACTCACATTTACTTTTAATGTTTTTTATTGATATAGGGATTAATTAATGTGTTTTCGGGTATTATAATTACGTTTTTCGAGCTGTATTTTTTATCGCTCGCGTGCATGTTAACTCGCATTAAATTGTAATGTTTTTTTAATAATATAGGGATTAACTAATCTGCTTTCGGGTGGTTATGAGTACGTTTTTTTGAGCTGTATCTTTTATCGGTCATGCGTATTTCAACTCACATTTACTTTTAATGTTTTTTATTGGTATAGGGATTAATTATTCTTCTTTCGGGTGGTTATGATTACGTTTTTCGAGCTGTATTTTTTATCGCTTATGCGTATTTCAATTCGGATTTACTTTTGATATTTTGTATTGTTATAGACGTTTGTAATTATCTTTTCGGGTCTTGTAATTACGTTTTTTAAGCTGTTTTTATTGTCGCTTGCTCTCATTTCAACTTGCATTTGCAGTGGTCTTTCTTTGTTTTTGTTTTAGGGGATTCTCATAACGTGTTTTGAACTTTATTCTTTTATGCGCTTGGGAATTTCTACAAACCGTAGGTATTATGTTATAATATGATGTAAAAATTATTTATTGTGTTTTTGCAGGATCTGATTAAATTTTTGATTTGGACGTTACATTGCGATTGCGCATTCTTCTAGATCACTTTTTATTTAAGTTAAAATGTGCACTAGCTATAAATAAATGTCATAAACTCTATTAGTATTCCCGAAAACACTATGAACGATCCATCTATCGAATATTTATGAAATAGGAACAGTAACTTATAATGAGTAAAAGCGATAACAAATTCGGTTCAAATAATGTTATCAGAATACCCGAAAATAGAATAAACGATTCCCCAATTATATTATCAAATAATTGTAAGACCAAGTTAGGAAGCGGATCCTTTACAAAAGATTTAGTTGAACAAATTTACTCAGGACGCTAGACAAGGACCTATAACTATTCATTTTATAAAATAATAATAATAAATAAAATTAAAAGAAAAAGCTAAACGATGTATATTCCAGCAACGTTATAATGAAAACCAAAAACAAAATGATCAATACCAATATCAAAAAAAAAAAATATAAAAAATAAAGGAGAGTTGAAATCTGCACGAGTGATAATAAAAAAGCTTTTAAAAATTTTCATAACCGCGCGAAAACACAAGGATATATCTCTATAAAAATAAAAAGATTAAAAGTAAATACAAGTTGAAATACGCATAAGCGATAAAACATACAGCTCGAAAAACGTAATCATAACCACCCGAAAGCACATTAATTAATCCCAATATCAATAAAAAACATTAAAAGTAAATGTGAGTTGAAATACGCATGACCCATAAAAGATACAGCTCAAAAAACGTAATCATAACCACCCGAAAGCACATTAATTAATCCCTATATCAATAAAAAACATTAAAAGTAAATGTGAGTTGAAATACGCATGACCCATAAAAGATACAGCTCAAAAAACGTAATCATAACCACCCGAAAGCACATTAATTAATCCCTATATCAATAAAAAACATTAAAAGTAAATGTGAGTTGAAATACGCATGACCGATAAAAGATACATCTCAAAAAACGTAATCATAACCACCCGAAAGCACATTAATTAATCCCTATATCAATAAAAAACATTAAAAGTAAATGTGAGTTAACATCTACGCGAGCGATAAAAAATACAGCTCGAAAAACGTAATCATAACCACCCGAAAGAAGAATAATTAATCCCTATATCAATAAAAAACATTAAAAGTATATGCGAGTTGAAATACCCATGAGCGATGAAAAATACAGCTCGAAAAACGTAATCATAACCACCCGAAAGCACATTAATTAATCCCTATATCAATAAAAAACATTAAAAGTAAATGTGAGTTGAAATACGCATGACCCATAAAAGATACAGCTCAAAAAACGTAATCATAACCACCCGAAAGCACATTAATTAATCCCTATATCAATAAAAAAACTTTAAAAGTTAATGCGAGTTAAAATCTACGCGAGCGATAAAAAATACAGCTCGAAAAACGTAATCATAACCACCCGAAAGAAGAATAATTAATCCCTATATCAATAAAAAACATTTAAAGTATATGCGAGTTGAAATACCCGTGAGCGATGAAAAATACGTACTCATAACCACCCGAAAGCACATTAATTAATCCCTATATCAATAAAAAACATTAAAAGTAAATGTGAGTTGAAATACGCATGACCCATAAAAGATACAGCTCAAAAAACGTACTCATAACCACCCGAAAGCACATTAATTAATCCCTATATCAATAAAAAACATTAAAAGTAAATGTGAGTTGAAATACGCATGACCCATAAAAGATACAGCTCAAAAAACGTAATCATAACCACCCGAAAGCACATTAATTAATCCCTATATCAATAAAAAACATTAAAAGTAAATGTGAGTTGAAATACGCATGACCGATAAAAGATACATCTCAAAAAACGTAATCATAACCACCCGAAAGCACATTAATTAATCCCTATATCAATAAAAAACATTAAAAGTAAATGTGAGTTGAAATACGCATGACCCATAAAAGATACAGCTCAAAAAACGTAATCATAACCACCCGAAAGCACATTAATTAATCCCTATATCAATAAAAAAACTTAAAAGTTAATGGAGTTAACATCTACGCGAGCGATAATAAAATACAGCTCGAAAAACGTAATCATAACCACCCGAAAGAAGATAATTAATCCCTATATCAATAAAAAAATTTAAAAGTATAATGCGAGTTGAAATACCATGAGCGATGAAAAATACAGCTCGAAAAACGTAATCATAACCACCCGAAAGCACATTAATTAATCCCTATATCAATAAAAAAACATTAAAAGTAATGTGAGTTGAAATACGCATGACCCATAAAAGATACAGCTCAAAAAACGTATCATAACCACCCGAAAGCACATTAATTAATCCCTATATCAATAAAAAAATTAAAAGTATAATGTGAGTTAACATCTACGCGAGCGATAAAAATATACAGCTCGAAAAACGTAATCATAACCACCCGAAAGCACATTAATTAATCCCTATATCAATAAAAAAACATTTAAAAGTTAATGCGAGTTAAATTACGCGAGCGATAAAAATACAGCTCGAAAAAACGTAATCATAACCACCCGAAAGCACATTAATTAATCCCAATATCAATAAAAAACATTAAAAGTAAATGTGAGTTGAAATACGCATGACCCATAAAAGATACAGCTCAAAAAACGTAATCATAACCACCCGAAAGCACATTAATTAATCCCTATATCAATAAAAAACATTAAAAGTAAATGTGAGTTGAAATACGCATGACCCATAAAAGATACAGCTCAAAAAACGTAATCATAACCACCCGAAAGCACATTAATTAATCCCTATATCAATAAAAAAACATTAAAAGTAAATGTGAGTTGAAATACGCATGACCGATAAAAGATACATCTCAAAAAACGTAATCATAACCACCCGAAAGCACATTAATTAATCCCTATATCAATAAAAAACATTAAAAGTAAATGTGAGTTAACATCTACGCGAGCGATAAAAAATACAGCTCGAAAAAACGTAATCATAACCACCCGAAAGAATAATTAATCCCTATATCAATAAAAAACATTAAAAGTATATGCGAGTTGAAATTACCATGAGCGATGAAAAATACAGCTCGAAAAACGTAATCATAACCACCCGAAAGCACATTAATTAATCCCTATATCAATAAAAAACATTAAAAGTAAATGTGAGTTGAAATACGCATGACCCATAAAAGATACAGCTCAAAAAACGTAATCATAACACCCGAAAGCACATTAATTAATCCCTATATCAATAAAAAAACTTTAAAAGTTAATGCGAGTTAAATCTACGCGAGCGATAAAAAATACAGCTCGAAAAAACGTAATCATAACCACCCGAAAGAAGAATAATTAATCCCTATATCAATAAAAAACATTTAAAGTATATGCGAGTTGAAATACCGTGAGCGATGAAAAATACAGCTCGAAACGTAATCATAACCACCCGAAAGCACATTAATTAATCCCTATATCAATAAAAAACATTTAAAAGAATGTGAGTTGAAATACGCATGACCATAAAAGATACAGCTCAAAAAACGTAAATCATAACCACCCGAAAGCACATTAATTAATCCCTATATCAATAAAAAACATTAAAAGTAAATGTGAGTTGAAATACGCATGACCATAAAAGATACAGCTCAAAAAAACGTACTCATAACCACCCGAAAAGCACATTAATTAATCCCTATATCAATAAAAAACATTAAAAGTAAATGTGAGTTAAATACGCGACCATAAAAATACAGCTCGAAAAAACGTAATCATAACCACCGAAAGCACATTAATTAATCCCTATATCAATAAAAAAACTTTAAAAGTTAATGCGAGTTAAATCTACGCGAGCGATAAAAAATACAGCTCGAAAAACGTAATCATAACCACCCGAAAGCACATTAATTAATCCCTATATCAATAAAAAACATTAAAAGTAAATGTGAGTTGAAATACGCATGACCATAAAAGATACAGCTCAAAAAACGTAATCATAACCACCCGAAAGCACATTAATTAATCCCTATATCAATAAAAAACATTAAAAGTAATGCGAGTTGAAATACGCAGAGCGATAAAAATACAGCTCGAAAAACGTAATCATAACCACCCGAAAGCACATTAATTAATCCCTATATCAATAAAAAACATTAAAAGTAAATGTGAGTTAAATACGCTGACGATAAAAGATACAGCTCAAAAAACGTAATCATAACCACCCGAAAGCACATTAATTAATCCCTATATCAATAAAAAACATTAAAAGTTAATGTGAGTTGAAATACGCATGACCCATAAAAGATACAGCTCAAAAAACGTACTCATAACCACCCGAAAGCACATTAATTAATCCCTATATCAATAAAAAACATTAAAAGTAAATGTGAGTTAACATCTACGCGAGCGATAAAAAATACAGCTCGAAAAACGTAATCATAACCACCCGAAAGCACATTAATTAATCCCTATATCAATAAAAAAACTTTAAAAGTTAATGCGAGTTAAAATCTACGCGAGCGATAAAAAATACAGCTCGAAAAAACGTAATCATAACCACCCGAAAGCACATTAATTAATCCAATATCAATAAAAAACATTAAAAGTAAATGTGAGTTGAAATACGCATGACCCATAAAAGATACAGCTCAAAAAACGTAATCATAACCACCGAAAGCACATTAATTAATCCCTATATCAATAAAAAACATTAAAAGTAAATGTGAGTTGAAATACGCATGACCATAAAAGATACAGCTCAAAAAACGTAATCATAACCACCCGAAAGCACATTAATTAATCCCTATATCAATAAAAAACATTAAAAGTAAATGTGAGTTGAAATACGCATGACCGATAAAAGATACATCTCAAAAAACGTAATCATAACCACCCGAAAGCACATTAATTAATCCCTATATCAATAAAAAACATTAAAAGTAAATGTGAGTTAACATCTACGCGAGCGATAAAAAATACAGCTCGAAAAACGTAATCATAACCACCCGAAAGAAGAATAATTAATCCCTATATCAATAAAAAACATTAAAGTATATGCGAGTTGAAATACCCATGAGCGATGAAAAATACAGCTCGAAAAACGTAATCATAACCACCCGAAAGCACATTAATTAATCCTATATCAATAAAAAACATTAAAGTAAATGTGAGTTGAAATACGCATGACCCATAAAAGATACAGCTCAAAAAACGTAATCATAACCACCCGAAAGCACATTAATTAATCCCTATATCAATAAAAAACTTTAAAGTTAATGCGAGTTAAATCTACGCGAGCGATAAAAAATACAGCTCGAAAAACGTAATCATAACCACCCGAAAGAGAATAATTAATCCCTATATCAATAAAAAAATTTAAAGTATATGCGAGTTGAAATACCCGTGAGCGATGAAAAATACAGCTCGAAAAACGTAATCATAACCACCCGAAAGCACATTAATTAATCCCTATATCAATAAAAAACATTAAAAGTAAATGTGAGTTGAAATACGCATGACCCATAAAAGATACAGCTCAAAAAACGTATCATAACACCCGAAAGCACATTAATTAATCCCTATATCAATAAAAAACATTAAAGTAAATGTGAGTTGAAATACGCATGACCCATAAAAGATACAGCTCAAAAAACGTAATCATAACCACCCGAAAGCACATTAATTAATCCCTATATCAATAAAAAACATTAAAAGTAATGTGAGTTGAAATACGCATGACCGATAAAGATACATCTCAAAAAACGTAATCATAACCACCCGAAAGCACATTAATTAATCCCTATATCAATAAAAAACATTAAAAGTAAATGTGAGTTGAAATACGCATGACCATAAAAGATACAGCTCAAAAAACGTAATCATAACCACCCGAAAGCACATTAATTAATCCCTATATCAATAAAAAAACTTTAAAAGTTAATGCGAGTTAACATCTACGCGAGCGATAAAAAATACAGCTCGAAAAACGTAATTATAATACCCGAAAACACATTAATTAATCCCTATATCATATAAAAAACTTTAAAAGTTAATGCGAGTTAACATCTACGCGAGCGATAAAAAATACAGCTCGAAAAACGTAATCATAACCACCCGAAGAGAATAATTAATCCCTATATCAATAAAAAAACTTAAAAGTATATGCGAGTTGAAATTACGCATGACCCATAAAAGATACAGCTCAAAAAACGTAATCATAACCACCCGAAAGAACATTAATTAATCCCTATATCAATAAAAAAACTTTAAAAGTTAATGCGAGTTAACATTACGCGAGCGATAAAAAATACAGCTCGAAAAACGTAATTATAATACCCGAAACACATTAATTAATCCCTATATCAATAAAAAAACTTTAAAAGTTAATGCGAGTTAAATTACGCGAGGAATAAAAATACAGCTCGAAAAAACGTAATCATAACCACCCGAAAGAAGAATAATTAATCCCTATATCAATAAAAAACATTAAAAGTATATGCGAGTTGAAATCCCATGAGCGATGAAAAATACAGCTCGAAAAACGTAATCATAACCACCCGAAAGCACATTAATTAATCCCTATATCAATAAAAAACATTAAAAGTAATGTGAGTTGAAATACGCATGACCCATAAAAGATACAGCTCGAAAAACGTAATCATAACCACCCGAAAGCACATTAATTAATCCCTATATCAATAAAAAACATTAAAAGTAAATGTGAGTTGAAATACGCATGACCCATAAAAGATACAGCTCAAAAAACGTAATCATAACCACCCGAAAGCACATTAATTAATCCCTATATCAATAAAAAACATTAAAAGTAAATGTGAGTTGAAATACGCATGACCCATAAAAGATACAGCTCAAAAAACGTACTCATAACCACCCGAAAGCACATTAATTAATCCCTATATCAATAAAAAACATTAAAAGTAAATGTGAGTTGAAATACGCATGACCCATAAAAGATACAGCTCAAAAAACGTACTCATAACCACCCGAAAGCACATTAATTAATCCCTATATCAATAAAAAACATTAAAAGTAAATGTGAGTTGAAATACGCATGACCCATAAAAGATACAGCTCAAAAAACGTAATCATAACCACCCGAAAGCACATTAATTAATCCCTATATCAATAAAAAACATTAAAAGTAAATGTGAGTTGAAATACGCATGACCGATAAAAGATACATCTCAAAAAACGTAATCATAACCACCCGAAAGCACATTAATTAATCCCTATATCAATAAAAAACATTAAAAGTAAATGTGAGTTGAAATACGCATGACCCATAAAAGATACAGCTCAAAAAACGTAATCATAACCACCCGAAAGCACATTAATTAATCCCTATATCAATAAAAAAACTTTAAAAGTTAATGCGAGTTAACATCTACGCGAGCGATAAAAAATACAGCTCGAAAAACGTAATCATAACCACCCGAAAGCACATTAATTAATCCCTATATCAATAAAAAACATTAAAAGTAAATGTGAGTTGAAATACGCATGACCCATAAAAGATACAGCTCAAAAAACGTAATCATAACCACCCGAAAGCACATTAATTAATCCCTATATCAATAAAAAAACTTTAAAAGTTAATGCGAGTTAACATCTACGCGAGCGATAAAAAATATAGCTCGAAAAACGTAATCATAACCACCCGAAAGAAGAATAATTAATCCCTATATCAATAAAAAACATTAAAAGTATATGCGAGTTGAAATACCCATGAGCGATGAAAAATACAGCTCGAAAAACGTAATCATAACCACCCGAAAGCACATTAATTAATCCCTATATCAATAAAAAACATTAAAAGTAAATGTGAGTTGAAATACGCATGACCGATAAAAGATACATCTCAAAAAACGTAATCATAACCACCCGAAAGCACATTAATTAATCCCTATATCAATAAAAAAACTTTAAAAGTTAATGCGAGTTAACATCCACGCGAGCGATAAAAAATACAGCTCGAAAAATTTAATTATAATACCCGAAAACACATTAATTATTCCAAAAAACTACCTCTTCTCTCTAAAAAATCAAAATCAACAACTATCTTAAAACTAAATAGACGATAATTAATTTTTTTAAATATTAGCTAGTAAAAAACAGAACTTGTTATCAAATATCTAAGAGACCCAAAAAAATTATCAATTATTATATGCCAAAATTATTAAAAAAGTCATAATGTTAATTAAACTAATTATTTTTCAATAAATAAATAAATAAAACGGAATATTTAAGGCTAGAAGTGAAGAAAAAGGTGACATTTGACTTGGAAAAGGTAACATTTGAAATGGAAAAGGTGACATTTGACTTGGAAAAGGTGACATTTGAAATGGAAAAGGTGACATTTGACTTGGAAAAGGTTACATTTGACTTGGAAAAAGTTACATTTGACTTGGAAAAGGTTACAATTGACTTGGAAATGCTATATATTAAAAATTTTACATTTTAAAATGAAATATTTGAACAGTTCCAAGTAAGAGAATATTTCTGATTATAGGAAAATTAACGAAAAAAAACCTTAGCCAGAGCTGTGCACTGTATATATTAATTCTCATATCAAACCCTGTTATAACTGTATATTATTTTATATATATACAAATATATACATTATTGTTTCAATTTATAGATTTCAAAAAAAAATTTTATCATATTTTTTTAATAAAAGTGGTGTTGAATCTTGGCCTCCTCTATCAGCTTTCGCCAAAAGTCTCAGTACTTTGCAGATCTGGCAACATTGCTAATAGCGAAATTAAGAACCAACAAAGTCAGAACTAAATACTGTACTAGAATCTTAAAACCTATATAAGTTAATAAATATAAATATAAAAATTATACATTTTATATAAAATATTAACATATTTAGGAGAAAATATATTAATTTAAAACTTAGTTTAACTTACTGTCTCAATATAAGTGGTGGAGCTGGCAACATTGCTAATAGCTAAATTAAAAGCCACCAAAGCCAGCACATTTAACTTATTACATTCATCTCAAACCTTATTATATATTTATTTTAAATAGTTTTTCTAGCATTTTATTATGAAAAGTGTTCGATCTGAATGTTTCATTAATTAAGGTATATAAAATCGTTCTATAAAACATTTAAAATTCAGTACCAGATAATTTTAAATATTTCAAAACTAGCCAAATTAAGAATCCGTCAAATGCTGAACTTTTTAACTAGCATCTTAAAGCCTACTATGTATTTATTTTAATATGTTGATTTTAAATAATTATTTTATCATGTTAATATTATTCGCTTGATTTAAATATTTTTTTAGTTATAAAGTTATCTTTTTTACTTAGTATAAACGCCATGTTGAATTCAGTTCAGGTATAAATATTTTTCATTATTTCTCTTTACAAAATATACAGTAAGTGTAAAAAGTATTCGGAATCCACAACCATTCCGTAATTTACTTGCTTTTAATTTATTTTATATATGTTTTAAAGGTAACCAAATTTATTTAGAACGTGTGCAAAATGTGTCATAAATGTGAAAACAGTGGTTTATTTAAGTTTCTTAATGGCTCTGTCATTTTATTATTTATTTTCGTTTGGAACTATGTTTTAAAGAAAAAGACAGGCAGTCTTAAACTTGAAGATAGGAGGCCATATTGAGATCATTCGACATAAAGGTAAGAATTTAAAATTATGCATGATAGTTGTTTTTATTTTTTTTAAGGTATTTCCTTCAACATAATTTATTATATTTCATAAATGACTGTTAAATATCTTAATGTCTATTTTTTGAAACATAATCAATTCACTTTCAATATGAATAATTTAATATGTAATGTAAGTTTCATTCTGATTGAAATAGTATGACAGGGCTTAAATGGCGATATTTTTTATTTTCTTACTTTAAAGTACCTTTAATTTTTTAGATTTAAAAAAAAATTGTAACATCATCTTATTAGCATTGCTAAATAACGGCTAAATATGCAAGTAAGCGACTTTGATAAACAACTAAAAGAGAAAAATGCAAACATGTATAATATACCGTTGGAATGCTAAAGATTTAAAAAATAATAATATCTTATACATACCATTGTAAAGGTTAACGGAGAGTGATAAACAGTCGATATAACTAACTGATTGTCGTAGACAATAATATAATAGATTATTTGATATTTTTGATAACACATGTTTCTATTAAAATCCAATGTATATCATTCTTTAGCAACTTATTTTCGTTTCTAAATTTGTTTAAAAATTCTTAAATTGATATAAATATCAGAGGTAAGTGAAATTTGTGTGTTGCGCGCACCAGATTTTTTCTGCTTCAATATATGCTTGCCTACAGATTACACCCTAACTTATAAACATACCTACATGGTATTTAAGCCCGTTAAATTTTACATCGATATAGCAAGTTTGATTAAATCGCAAAATACGTGGTATAAAATAGCACTTTCTGTCAGCTAATTTTAGTGAATAAGTTGGTATATCATCTAAGGCATTTAGTTGTTTCAAATATGAAGTTGTTTTTGCATGACCTTTCGTTTTCGTGCTATACTTACCACACACAGAGCTTTTTGTGGGTTTGGTCATCTGGACTCGGGAGACCATAAAACGTATATTTTCGGTGAAAACTCGAATCCGGAACTTTTCACGATCGCAATCCTTTCCGTTTTTATATTAGTTTCAACCGAGATTCCTTATCTTTTACTGGTATTTTGTTTGCTCGAAATGGAAGAGAAAGAAAAATAAATTTTTGTCATTTAATGATTTTTTTTATTTCCGAAAAGGAAAATCTGCAGCACAGACGATTAACGAAATTCAAGCACCGGCCTTAAATGGTTTTCATGATTCAGAACCGGAAATTTTGACTCGGAAGACACAAAGCGTTCAAGTATTGATGATGACCGAATTTTTTTATTTAATAACCAAATCATCTCATTGATTACAAATATTTACAAGAATCTATATATTTTGAAAATGAACTCACCGCACAATGGTTCCAAACGCACTTTTTCGGTACAAAAGCCTGCGATTCTCGTTCTAATTAACGTCATTTTGTTTGTTAATAAATTCACTTTCAATCGTATGATTGGCATATTTTTAGCTCATTTTTATATCATGAAAATTTATAAGTTTCCTCGATTATTTCAGAGAAATGTCTCTGTAACTAATTATTCTTATATAAATCTTTATATACCTATCTTTCCTGCATTTAACTTTCTTTATAATCGTTATTAGATAAGTTTAAGAAACCTTTGAGTTTCATATAACGACTTAGTGATTTTTTAAGAATTTTCAAAAAATGTCAAAAAAATTAAATTTATTTTAAATATATTAATACCTACACAACAAAATAGAGTGAAAAATATTTTTAAAATTTTAGTTCTGTTTTTAGTTTATACCGACAAAATTTCAAAACCGTAAATTGATTTCTACGTTTTTTGTAAACCAGAACGCAATATTGGCCATAGAAACTTCTTAAATTAAAATACCTGAAAAAAATTGACATACACAATTATTTTGAGGTCCAGCTTAATTTTTCCAAATGATGAACCATAATGAAGTACTGCCCCGAAGCGAGATACAATTATAAATTTGTTTTTGTGGGGCATTTTTGTTATTTATTTTTCTTGAATTTGAAACATAAAATTTACCTATTGTAATGTATACAATTTAAATGATAAGCTATCATTTCAGCTATCATAGGTGGAATATAAAAAAAGACGAAAATCAAGAAAGACAATTTCTGTCCGGAAACACAATACAATGTTGAGAACTGAAACTGGCGTGTAATGCCACTGGTAGACACCGCTGCAACCCTGGTGTTCCATGTCAGTTTCTCCCATCGATATTGTTTTGCGTCTCGGAACATAACTTCTGTTATTTATTATTTATTTATATTCTAACTAATCTGAAATTATAGCTTATCATTTAAATTGTATACATTACAATAGGTAAATTTTATGTTTTAAATTTAAGGAAGATAAATAACAGAAATGCTCCACAAAACACATTTATAATTGTATCTCGCTTCGGGGCAGTACTTCATTATGGTTTATCATTTGAAAAAATTAAGTTAGGCTTCAAAATAATTTTATATGTCAATTTTTTTCTGGTGTTTCAATTTAAGAAATTTCTATAGTCAATAATGCGTTCTGGTTTACCAAAAACGTAAAAATAAATTTACGGTTTTGAAACTTTGTCGGTATAAACTAGAAACAAAACTAAATTTTAAAAAAATATTTTTCACTTTATTTTGTTGTGTAGGTTTTGATTTATTTCAAATATATTTAATTTTTTGAAAATTCTTAAAAAATCACCAAGTCGTTATATGAAACTCAAAGTTTTCTTAATCTCATCTAATAATGATTATAAACAAAGTTTAATGCAGGAAAGATAGATATATAAAGATTTATATAAGAATAATTAGTTACAGAGACATTTCACTAAAATAATCGAGGAAACTTATAAATTTTCAAGATATAAAAATGAGCTAAAAATATGCCAATCATACCATTGAAAGTGAATTTATTAACAAACAAAATGACGATAAAATTGGTGATTTATCTTAATTAGGACAAGAATTGCAGACTTTTGTCCCGAAAAAGAGCGTTTGGAACAACTGTGCACCGGTAAAAAATCCTACGAACTTATTTTAAAACCCAACATTTCATAAATAGTTATGTGAAAATAAAAGTACTATTTTCTCGAAATTGAATTTTTTACAGCAATTAGTTCAATGACTAAGCTATATATGAATTATTCATAAGATTTTTTAACTGAGGATAAATTCAGTGGTAAGAATGCCATTCTTAATTTTATTTTAAAAATACAAAACCTGGTGGTTTTGGGGGATACTGGTTACAGTAACTCTTTTCAGAGCCGTTGGTCTAATAAGGTTCCTGCCCGTTTATTGTATCTAAGATTTAAGGGTTTTAATGATCCTTGTTGTTTTTATAACAAAGGTAAATACTTAATATCAAACAACACAAAAAAAGACAGTGAATATAAATTATGATTAATATATAGCTTTATCCACCATCAAATGTTTATTCATGTGTTTGAATAGCTTTACAATCAAGGTTGTGAATAAGTATTCATTAATATAACTCATGACTGTTATTGAAGGGGACCTGGAGGAAGGATGTGGTTATTCCATAGAACTTAACAGCGATCAAGTTCCCAACCACTCCACACATCTTTAGTAAGTACTTGGGCTCCTCTACCAACTTCACACAATGCCCTATTCACATTTCTCCGAATCCTCTGTTTCGATGCATTAATTAAAAGCATTACCTTTTGTTTAATCGATGTCCCCACTCAGAAAATATGCCTAGCAAATTAACATATGCTGTTTTTGACCGGCTGCGGTTCCTAAGGCAGCGGTAGCTTAAAAAAGTAGATTATTTAATGTATTTAAGGATTATACTTTTAGTCCAAGAGCTAGTGAACCATCCGAGTAACGGTCTTCCTGTAAGGTTAGAAATTTGTACACTTATGATTAATAGCATGCTAAGGGCAACAGCCATGACGAGGCAGGCGTCGGCCCTCAACGTCGTCAGCCAATTTATTTTTTAAAATGCAAAAAAAATAGAGTATTGAAACTTGTTTCTGTAAGTTTTAAAATTTAATAGGATATAGTTTATTTATTGCAAATCTTGAAAAAAAAAATTGACGACAGGCGATTACAATGTCAGAAAGTATGTGATAGGTGAATTCAAATGTTGGTGAGGTAAAATTAACTTTCTGATGTATAGTTGAAATTTGGATATGTTTTTAAGTTAACATTTTAGAATAAATATGTACAATGACAATATACAATAATTTTCAAAATATGATACAAAAAACTAATATAGATTACATTACAATATAAAATATGTTGTATTTATCATATTTATTTTCATTTCATATCACTCGCACCATAGGCGTTCACGTAACACCTCTTGCTCGCAGGCTCTTATTCATTCCAAATTTAATATTATTATGGTCATATTGTTTAAAAGTATTTTTTATTTGATCACTTAAACCTGGTATGTAGTTTAATTTGAAGAAGTTAAACTTTTTTTTTTATAATAATATTAAATTAAATGCATATATGGCCAATATGAAAGACAAAATAGATAAAGATAACAAACTAAATACCATATATAAAATAAATTGCGAAAATGGTCCTAAAGTCTACATTGGAGAAACTTCTAAAATGTTAAAAACTAGAATTAATCAACATAGTTCAAATTGTAAGAATATAAAAAACATCAATACTTCAGCTCTTTCCAATCACAGTATAATTAATAAGCACAGTTTTAATTACGAAAAAAACAAAAATACTAAATACAGAAAAAAAGGAAAAAATAGAAAAAAATTGGAATAAATTTATATAACAAAACATTTAAATGATACAGTTAATTATAAATTGGATTCAAAGTAAATAAGCTATAACTATGCACATTAAATTTTTGACTTAGAACAATAAATAATAGATAACTATCATAACCTCCAACCATAAGTATGTTTCGAATTTAATATTTTGATATTTAAAAAATATACATATATATGCATTGGTATAGAGGTGGGTGGGGTGGGAGTAAGGTTCAAACTCTAGTCTACTCCAAGCCTGCGTATAAAATGGTTAATAGAATATTAAATTGTTAAAGAAAATATTAAATTTTTAATAACCAATAGATATTTAAAAACCTGACCATTATTAAAGCAAATAAGTATTTTTAATTTTTAAAAAATTGACAATATTGTGAGATGTATTTATGTAAGTATAGATGTAATACTGTTTAAATTCTTATATAGTGATAATGAATTGATTAAATGTGATATTTTTGTTTTGTTTAATGTTTTAAATTAATTTAATTTTGAATTGTTAATAGTTTTGACTAAAAAATTCTGAAGATGAGGCATTATTAGCCCCGAAACGTCAATTAAATTATGTATGAGGAATAAATGAATATTTATCAAAAAGAAGAATCGTTCCAAAATTACCAAATTTATATTAAAAACTCTTTATAATAGGATAATTTAAAAATTCAATAATATGTATATGTCTAGCCGAGAGATCAAAAAAATACATTTTTATTCACAAATGTGTAAAAAAATAGAATTAAAAAAAAACCTATTTATATATTGTATATACATACAAAATAGGTGGAATATAAACAAACGAAAAAAAAACGTGCTATAAAATAATAGAGCTGAACAATTTCCAAATAAATTTTACAATAACTCTAGGATCTTGATAAAATAAATAATTTTATCTTACGTTGAAAGTAGGATAGTGGATTTACAATTTTACATTTAGTGTGCGTCTTTTTGGGATGATAGAAAGTGTTGGAAAAGATGGGATTTGAATGAGAGAAGGGAAGAAGTATGGCGAATATGATTAGGTAGGGAGTTCCAGAGGTCTGCAGAACGGATATAAAAGGAATTATCAGAAATCATAATTCTATTGGTAGGAATGTAAAGGCCAGAAAGGTGATCTAGTTTCAAGTAAGTGAATTAGGATTTGAATTGTAGGATACTGTGAATGTATGGACGATGTCGAGATTAAATGACTTTGAGGAATGTTCCGAGAAAATATTATCTATGCATGGAAGGTAGGAGCCACTTATACGGATGGCGTTTTTGATTGAGTGATCAAACTAGACTTGTACAAATTATTATTTTAAGCAAATAATGGCAGGATAAACTATACAACAACATAATATTTAAAAATCTCGTTGAATACTTCCCGATCAACATTTTAGTAATACCTATAAACGATGATCCGATTCCTCATAAAATTTCAGTTTTATCAATTTTTTTTTTTTTTTGTAAATAACGTTTTTAATTGTAAAATAATTTCAGTTAGGTATTCCTAATTCCAGGATAGTAAAATAAATACTATTTTATTTAAAAATAAAAAAATTATAAAAAAAAAAATATTAAAAATAAGCAATTTGCTAGCGGCTACAATTCCTGATATCGTGAATTCATCTTGATTTTATTTTATTATTTTATTTTGTTTTTGTTTTACCAGCCCCTTGATCCTGATTCTCGGAAAACTTTGTAATAAGCTTTGAACCCATATTAATTAAGACGAGGTATGCTACAAAATTATCTTGAATTCACTACACGTCTTAGAAAACAATTATGTAATGTAAAATTCTCTCTCTTTCGACAACGTGCATTTTAACGGAAAATAATTAAATTGAATTATTACGAAGGACTTATTGAGTTTTTCTGAGAACTGTGATGTATAACATATGCTCGTTATTTACGAAATTCTGCTAAAGGAATAATAAAAAAAATAAAAACTTCATTTGAAAATAATGAATTTCACAAATTAACGTTAAATTGGAAAATTCCGTAGTCTTTACCGTTAATACAATTTACAAGTTACAATATGAGGATTGTTGAAATTTATTGATTATTATTGGAATAAATGTAATTGTTTTTTAAAAATTAATTATTAATTAATAATTAAATTAAAGAGGGGTAAATAATATAAAGCAAATAGTTGCTACGACACTCCTCTGAGTATGCCTAAATTAAATAGTTAATTTAATTTGTACCTATTTGTCATATTTATATATATAAAAAATTTTAACATCGTATATGCCTGAGATGTTTTACAACAAAATTTGCGAACTACAGAAGCTATATACCTCGCATTTCACAAATGTTTACGATTTTTTTGAAAACGGCTTTAACATTTTTTTTTAATTCGCTATAGCAAGGTAAACTTTAATTGACTTCAATATAATTTAGTTATTATTCTGTTTGAAATAGTTTGATAGGATATTTTCTCCCTCTAAAGTACCTATATTTTTGTAAATTTTAATAATTAAAACACCATCTTATTAACATTGATCAGAAACGAAAAAATATCCAAGTTGAACGAATTTAAAGACCAAATATAAGCCAAAGAAGCACACATATTTTTTTAAAGTATTTTTTTCGGAACAATAGTAATATAGATGTATAATGTACTATCAAAAAAATAAATATTTTAAGAAAAATGTTATGTTATGCACAAAATTGTATAAGGCGTGATGAAAAGTGGATAAATAAAAGTGATTGTTTTAGATAGTAAATATAACAGATTATTTAATCTGAAACACATATTTCCAACGAAACACAGTGTTATTCCTCAATTTTATTTTCAATGCTAACTTTATTCAAATGTTCTTAAATTGATTTTAACAATGAAGGTAAGTGGAAGTCTTGTGTTCCACGCACTAGAATTTTCTTTTTCTTTTTTTTTTTTTTTTTCTTTAGCAGAACATAACTAATTTACATTAACACAACAGGAATTTTACGGTATTGTTGTAAAGAAAAAAGAAGAAAAGAAAAAGTCAATAAGAGTTTGTCCACCCTCTGAGCCAACTCTCCAAGGGTCTGAGGTCTTCACTTATTCAGATTTAATATCGTCGGCAAACAATTGGCTTGTATAAGTTAAGGAATAAGGAGCCTGAAAATAACTACCTTTATTGTACTTTGCTCTTATTTTGTTTTCTTTTTAACCTTTAAAAATAGACGTAACCTAAGATGTTACCTAATTGCTTACTAAAATAATGATGCTAATTACTAGTGCTAAATTAATAATCTCATTGGTAATACAACTGACTATTTTTACAGCGATGCGTTCAGTTGCCTTATTTTATTTGATAATCTACAACTACATTTTTTTTCATCTATAATACATTGAGATGGCTGAAAAATAACGCAGGAACTTAGTTTTTTTTTCTAAAGGAGAAAAAAAAAGGATCAAGCTGTTGGATCAAAATTTATTTATTCTGTAAAAAGTGTTTTATGTTTATATAAAAATGGCGATTAGTTCACGTGAGGTCCGGAGAGTAGGGAGAATATGGCAGAGTTTCATACCCAACAGTTTTTATGACATCACACGTGAAACGTGTGGCCTGCGTGTGCAACAAAATGTGCTCCTTTCGATAGAGCAAAGCTGACTTCATTCTTGCCAATTTATGATGTATTGCATTAATTTGGTTACTATATAGTTAGTATTTTGGTGGAAATTTGCTTGTATTTTTAATTGACAAGATTATTCAGTTATTTTTTTAACAGTTTAATGAAAGAATATCATTTATCAGGAAAAAAATTCGTAAATATTGATTTACTCCAATTCGTTTAACGTAACTATAAAATATAATATTTTTGTAATAGTGCAAAATTTGTATTCGTACTGCCGAAATATTATTCTATATTTCGTAACGTGATTTCAGGTGTAACATACTAGCCAACTACATAATATTTTTTTTTTGCAAATAAAGGGAATATGAATGGAAATGGTGGCAACTTTTAACACCTAACTTCTATTTGAAAAGTTTTTCTATACAACTAAAGTTATAAGGTAAAGGAAAGTAATCAAACTTCTTTTAAATTTTATTCCAGGTCCTCTATTCCGTTGGTAAATTTTGATTCACACATTTGTTCTACTAAGAAAAACAATTTTACTATACGTAAGGCCGGAGGTAGTTTCACTTATTTTTAAAAATCATTTTTACTTTTTGCTTATATATTTTGTTTTGTTTATTTTAACAGCCCTAATATTACGTTTCATCTTTGGGATATCCAGAGACACCTCTATCACCCAATTTTACGAAGAGTTAAAGTGGCTTTACCCTTCCTCTACCAGGTTATCCAATCCCGGTGTCCGTCTTACATCTTTGATCTCCTTAAATTCAAATCCTCTGTTCGGGACACCCGCTCGCGGCCTTCTGATCTGTATATAACGTCCTATCGATCCTCAGCTTTCGATAGATCATTCTTAATCCGATCCGCATCCTTGTGGAACTCCATTCCTTCTAATATCTGAAACTCCCAAACTCCCTCAACATTTTTTTTTTTTTATATATATTTATTTATTGGAATTTACAACTGTATAACAAGTAATACAACAAGTAAATTTGAATGAAACATAAAAAAGGCAAGAAACACATGTAGAGAAGCTTCCCAATGGAAGAACTCTAAAAATATTCTAAACTAGAAGGTCCCGGGGCCATCTCCTTTTCAGACGCCTCGGAGGATTGTCAGGAATTGAAGAGGAAGGAAGGATTGAAACGAAAGGATTAGGGTGGGAATGGAGTTTGTCATGGAAGGATTGATACCTCGTACGGGCCAAATCAGCAACATATGGGACATTAAGGTCTTTATGGATGAATTTGTTGGTGACAAAGTAAGGAGCATTGAGGATTTTACGAAGGATTTTGGACTGAAGGGATTGGATACGAGAAGAATTCGATGGTTTAGTAGAGCCCCAAAGCTCAACTCCGTAAGTCCATATTTGTCTTATGATAGTCATGTAGATGAGTCTTTTGTAGTTAAGTGGAAGATTAGAACGTTTGTCTAGTAAGTGTTGAAGTAGTCGAAAACGTCGTGCAGCTTCTTGTCGTTTCAGTCTTTTATGAGGATTCCAAGTGAGGCGTTTGTCAAGGTGCAGTCCTAGATATCGGATCTGTTCAACCGGGACAAGAGGAGTATTATTGAAGGAGACAGTAGGGCAGGAAGTCATAGGTTTACGACGAAGGGTAAATGTAATTTGGTTGGATTTGTTGGAATTTATTTTAATTCTCCAGTTCTGACACCATACTTCAAGGTCTCTGAGGTGGGATTGGAGAGTTTGAGAGGCAATAGTTGGATCAGTATTGACTGATAACACACAAGTGTCATCAGCATAGGTAGAAAGGAAGGTGTTAGGATGGGTTGGGATATCAGCTGTATAAACTGTGTAAAGGATGGGTCCTAGGATACTACCTCCTCAACATTTAAATCCCGTCTATTTAGCCATTACCTATCCATACAATTCCCAAACAATCCCAAGTAAATGCTAATTTCAGGGAAGATCAAGAGATAAAGCAGACAGAAACATTTATTTATTTATTCAATTTTCGTTTTCTCGTTTCCATTAACAGCAAATATTATTTAAAGTTTTTCTTTTAATCTTTTCAAAGACGTAAGATTAAATTATTTATTATTTTACAAACACTCAGAAGAATTGTAATTTCTTTTCTTTTTTTATTTAATTTAAAACTGTAAACAATTTTTTTTGTTCTTAATTGTTAATTTATTTTTTTTATATATTTCCTTTTTAAACTGTATATATATATATATATATATATATATATATATATATATAAATTTTTTTTTTCTGTTCTTTTCAAATCTTATTATATCTTTTTTTGTTCTTACGTTAACATAAATTGAAGAATTCTAATTTCTTATCTTTGTATATTTTATTTTAAAATATAAAAATAAATCATTTTTTTTTATTGTTCTCATGTTAAAATACATTTATTTCTCTTGTTTGTGCATTTTTATTAGAATTTATCTTTTATGTTGTCTTCTTTGTTCAGGTTATTAGTTCAATTCTATTGTTTTCAATTATTATACTCTAAGACTATAGTCTTAAGTCCACTTTATGTTTCCTGCTGTATTATTCTAAAGGGACTTGTCCCAGAATAAATAAAGAATTATTATTATTAATATCTACTTCTTGTGGGAGTGGCAGTTCAAATAAAAAAAAAGTTTGTATATTTTTTAAACCATGAAAACATATATGTTTTTAATAGGTTCGTAATTTATTTATATTTCATGGTATCCTAAGCTCTGATTTATTATATCGAGCTTTTTAATACGTCGATGTCTTGAGAAAACTCGAAAAATCACCAAGCTACCTCGATAAACAACTCGTCGATTTTTTACAGGATCTCTGAAGATCTTTTTTTTTAAATATAATTTCATTTAGTTTTACAACTGTATATACAATATATAGAAATAGAATTTTTTTTTTTATTATTCTGGGACAGGGTCCCTTAAGAACAATTGATATGTACAATTAAGATGTACGATGTGTCTGGCCAAAAGACCAAAGGATTATAATTAATTTTTATTTACAATTATATCAGAAAAAAAAATGGATTTAAGTATATAAAAGAGTAATATACATTACATCTTATAGATTAAAGTGTTGAATAAAATAAAACATTGAAACTGGTTCATAATAACATATTTATTAACTGAGTTTAATATAAACAATAAATAATAAATTTTCTTAATGAATTGATATTTGATTTGAAATATCAGGCTTGTTGTTGAGCGTCTGTTTGGGATGACAGTAGGTACTGGAACAGCTGAGACTTGAATGATGGTAGGGATGAAGCATGGCGGATATGAGTAGGTAAAGAATTCCAGAGAGTAGTAGAGCGGGCAAGAAAGGAATGATCAAAAGTTTTTGTTCTATTGATAGGAATATAAAGGTCAGAATGGCGTGATCTTGTTTCGAGGGAGTGGATTGACGATTTAAATTGCAGAAGACTGTGGATATAGGGAGGTAGCTGGGAGTGGGATATACAACAAGTAAAAGGGCTAAAATTACGTAAATTAAAAGTAAGTCATGTATGAGGATCCGCAGAGTTTAATAAGTATTTTATTCGTCTTTAGTAGCTCGAAAAACATGTTGATAGTTTCAGAGTTTTGGCCAGGACTCCTCTATTTTGCCCCAGTGTGCGACGGTTCACGTTTTATAACTCAATAATTATTGGCTTATAATAATAATAATAATACCTTTTTTTTATCCTTTACAGAACAATAAACCTCTCCCTTGGGAGGTACAAGTCTGGTATTAAAATTAAAATTTTAACAAAATTTCCTCTTCTTCATTCATGCTGCTACTTACAATATTTACATTTTAGAACTTTATGTTGTATTTAACTTTATGTTAACAATGTATTTAAGGATAGATTTTATGTCACATTATTCCACATTTACCTATACCTATCCACTGTAGCCTAACAATCCCACACTACTTGCACTAGTTCGTATCTCCTCCTCGTTAGTGGTCTTCCTCGCCATCTTTCATAAGCCATCTCTTCGTGCTCTTGGAATCCACTCGGTAGAAATTCTAGACCATCTTCTAGGATCCAGCCTAGCCAATTGACCTGCCCACCTCCATTTCAATGTGGTGACTCCTTTGGTAAACTTTTGAGAATAACTTGTTTTTTGAAATGTTTTTATTGCTGATACGATCCTTTCTTTTAATATTTAATATACTTCTAGAAACCTGAAGCTGTGTTCTTGCCAATTTTTATTATTCTTTGCTGGTCGTAGACTTGCGGCCATACACAAGTTTCCAGGACTCTATCCTTCAATGCTTGAGGTAGCGGACTTTTGAAGACTTTTTTAAACTCCAATATTCTTTCCATCTCATGTTTATTCTTCTCTTTTTATCTTATTTCTTGATTTTGAATGAGATGGATCGACCTTTATTTATTTCAATATTTTCAAAGCGAATAAGTCTTTCGTCTTTTACTAAATAATAGGCTTAGCGAACCTAAATTTTCTATACCGATATCAGCAATGTCGCCTACACAGATTCGTCCAATGATCAACGTTCAAGGTCGAGCCCCCAAAATCAAACAATCATTGCACCGATACACACAGAGAAAATTACCCATTTAGGTGGACAAAAGTTTGGATTTTTCCAGTGCTTCACCTTTTTATTATTATTTGGCAAGACCCTTAATACTAACATTTCTCGCCATACCGTGTTTACAAATAATTAGTAAATGAGTTCTGTTCGCACAAGTGCCTAATAACTGGTAGTGTTATTATCCGTATTCGATGGCCATTTATTGTTTTCAAGGTGTGTTAGCGCAAAGTCTTTTTACCGAGACAGGTAAGACATTATATTTCCAAACTCTTTATTGAATATACATTGCAATTTACCTGTAGAGTTAAATTAGAAATTTGTAAATGTAAGCCCCTATTCAATAACGAAAAACTATATAACCCCCAAGTTACCCCAAGGATTTGTTTTATAAATCCTTCTAGTATTTAAATATTGCAAAGAATTTTTGCTTTTTGGGTGATGCATAATTTTTTTCAGACACAACACTCCGAAGCAAAACTTTTACAATCTATAATTTGAAGATTTTCCTAAATGATATAAAATACACATATTTAGCAGGTTCAGAGCCATAGAAAAACTGACTGACTCAATAGCTAGCAGTATATACGATAACAAAACAACCACCAACATTAACATCTCTCAACAAACTAATCTGCCACAGCACATTCGTACCTTAATAAGAGAAAAGCGCCGAGCAAGATCAAAGTGGCATAGGACTAGGTACCCTGCAGACAAAACTTATTATACCCAACTGACTAACAAACTGAAATCTGAAATTAGGACATTTAAAATTCAAAACTTACTTAACATGACTGAAAACCTTAGTACTACCGACAAATCACTGTGGAGGACCACTAAGAAGCTCCTAAATTTTAAAGATTTTAATCATCCCCTTCTTAATGAATCCCAATCCTGGACTAGATCTGAAGAAGAAAAGTCCCAGATATTCGCACAGCATCTCTTTAAAATTTACAATCCGCATCCTGATATCCTTAATCCCAATCACCTCGAATGTATCGAAGCAGAGCTGGATATTCCCCTCCAGATGGCTCTTCCTCCTAAAGCATTTCATCCTTCTGAAATATCAAACATAATCCAAAGATTACCTTCCTGGAAAGCACCTGGAAATGATCTTATTACTGCCCATAACCTAAAACAACTTCCGAGAAAAGCCATCCTACTCCTCACCTACATCTACAACTCCATACTCCGTACGACATACTTTCCTAATCCTTGGAAATTATCTATCGTTAAAATGATACCTAAACCCAAAAAGCCGCTAGAACTTCCCTCTTCCTACCGTCCTATCTCTCTTTTACCTATAATGGGTAAAATCCTGGAAAGACTCATCCTTAAACGCCTATACCCAATCCTAGAATTAAACCACATAATCCCAAACCACCAGTTTGGATTCCGAACATCCCACTTCACTATCCAGCAATGCCATCGTGTGGTGGATATTGTCACGTCTGCATTGGAGCGCGGATTGTACTGCACGGGAGTCTTTCTCGACGTGGAACAGGCCTTTGACCGAGTCTGGCACCCGGGACTGCTTTACAAACTCCGTAAATTCCTGCCTCCTACTTACTTCCTCATTATCCAGTCCTACCTTTCTGACAGATCCTTCAGAATTAACAACAATAGTTCCTATTCTACCATTTTTACCCAGTCTGCTGGTGTTCCTCAAGGCAGTATCCTAGGACCCATTCTTTATACAGTTTATACAGCTGATATCCCACCACATCCTAATACTTTCCTTTCTAGTTATGCAGATGACACTTGTGTATTATCAGTCTATAATGATCCCACTGTTGCCTCTCAAAATCTCCAATCCCACATCAGAGACCTTGAGGTATGGTGTCAGAATTGGAGAATTAAAATAAATTCCAACAAATCCCACCAAATTACCTTCACCCTACGTCGTAAACCTATGACATCCTGCCCTACAGTATGCTTTAATAACTTTCCGGTCGTTCCAGTTGAACAGATCCGCTACCTAGGGCTTCTACTTGACAAACGTTTAACATGGAATCCGCACACTAGACTGAAACGACAAGAAACTGCTCGCCGCTTTCGGTTACTTCAACACTTACTAGACAAACGCTCTAAACTTTCACTTAACTACAAAATACTCATCTACATGACCATCATAAGACCTATCTGGACTTACGGAGTTGAGCTATGGGGCTACACTAAACCATCAAATTCTTCCCGTATCCAATCCTTACAATCCAAAATCCTTCGAAAAATCCTAAACGCTCCTTATTTTGTCACGAATAAGCTTATCCATAAAGACCTTAATATTCCCTTTGTAGCTGATTTGGCCCGAACCAGGTATCAATCCTTCCATGACAAACTCGAATCCCAATCTAACCCTCTAGTTTCAATCCTTGCTTCCTCTTCAATTCCCGACAATCCTCCGAGGCGTCTGAAAAGAAGATGGCCTCGAGACCTTCTTGTTTAGATTAATTACTAGAGTGCTGCCAATGGGCAGTTTCTCTTCAGGTTTTTCATGTACACTATCTTTAATCAGCACATTTACTTGATGTATTCCTATACAGCTGTAAATTTCAATAAAATCAAGCAACTCCGAGCCATAATTAGATTTTTTGTATTATTTTTCCCGTATATTGGTGGCAAATAAATTTGACGCTTGACCACTGTGCGGTCGGCGATCGAGTCAAAAAATTAATTAGTTTTTATATTTTTTCCGTAATCTGGGACCCCAAAGGTTAAATATGGACTAGTTTCAGAATTTTGTCCACCTAAATCGGTCTTATTTTCCACTGTGCGATGCTTCAGCCTACTCCTTTGACGCCTACCAGTCGGTTTGGTTCACCGCTTACTAAATATTTCGGAATTAGTTCTTAATTGAGCTCAACAACATTACACGCTCATTTGAATCGCGATCATATCCATTTAATTATCCTGACAAGACAATGCTGGAATATAGTACACACATACACAATGTCTATCAAAAAACTAATTTTACAAACTAGTAAATCTTTATTTCGTTGTAGTAATAATACTTACAACATAATTAATATCGCTTCTGTTATTTGTTTTGATTAGAGATGTTCCGGAGTTTGTTGTTGAGAAAGGAATATTACAAAGGCTTCCTGACGAATTGTAAGTTTCTGTAATTAATTCGTTCAAGTTTCTTCAAACTGATTTGGCGAAAGGGCGTTGGTTCATTGTTTTCTTGTGATTGTTCGTTTAACTTTCTTAACGAAATATTGCTACAGGGAGGTCGTTTGTCACTGTTTTCTCTGGACCAAGCCTCCAAACTGTTGCTATTCTCCATCTCAAATTTGAAACATTTAAATTTGTAAATAATTAGTAGGGAAGCTAAAAAAAAAAGCTTCATTTCAGCATTCCAAATTAAATACTTTTAAAAAAATCCGTAAATTATATTGGCTTAACCCTGGTAAGACCACACATTCGTCGAACGCATTAATAGAAAAACAGACTCGGCAAAAAAAAAAAAAAAATTCATTAAATGTTTCCATCTTTAAATAAATTTCTAAACTCAGCACAAAAACACAAACCCTTCTTCTATAAATCAGTTATACAATCAAAACTTCTCATGCTTCACCCGTGTGGAGTTCCACCTGCCTAACTAACTATAAAAACCTCGAGAGAACCCAAAATCTATGCTTGAGAATAATCAACGATTGACCTCGTCACACAAAATTCACAATCATTGCTGACTTGAAACTTTCCTCAATACAAGAACTAGTTTTATCGGCAAACCGACACATACTTAAAAAAAAC
Source organism: Piezodorus guildinii (assembly GCA_023052935.1). Lineage (NCBI taxonomy): Eukaryota > Metazoa > Arthropoda > Insecta > Hemiptera > Pentatomidae > Piezodorus > Piezodorus guildinii. Next base: position 46,747,096 of record CM041295.1, read on the forward strand.
TGAAGGCTCTCTGAAACCACTAATAAAAGAGTGAAGCTATTAAAATAATCCCTCCCCCCTCACGTTACATACTTAAAAGGAATAAATACTTGTTGTTACCTATATAAAATGTATTTCTCCTTCTTTGACATCTTTTTAATAAATTCTAACTTCAATAAAATGTACACATATATTGGTCAATCCATTCGAAATCGTCCAGAACTTGCCGCTCCACATTTTTGATTTTGGTTATTTTTTGACCAGTTATTCTCTATCCTTTCGTGAATATAAAACCGAAATATTTTTTTTTCTAGCCAATACTTTTAGTGTCAGCTTCACTGGCAAAAACATGTGATAGAAAAATCTTTCTAATTCCTGAAATTTTTGAGATATAAAATCAAAACAAAAATCAACAATAACATAAATACGTGCTTTGTATTTTTTTTCCCTATGACTTATTCCCTAAATAGAGAGGAAAGTTGTTTAAAAAATTCTCGAAAATGAATAAAAAACGAGACTTTTAGCGAGATAAAACTATGTAAAGGAAAAAAGACTCATGTTTGATTATTTTTTCCTTTATAGCTTAGTCATAGTCCTACTTACTGTGAAAATTTCGATCTTGAGAACATTGTACTTTTTTGTATATGAATTTTCAAATTTGGCAAAAATTCATTTTTCTCAAAGTTGACACGAAAATATCTCATAAGGGACAGAGTGAAAAATTATGAAACTAGTACAGATTACCTATCTATACGATTCGTTTAAGTGTTATAAATTTTGTCGTTGATACTAAGCTGGTTCCGGAGTTATAAAATTCTCTTAACTGTTAAAATAACGTTTTCTTTAAAAAATATTAACTCCGGTAATTATTGCATGTTTAAGAACCAAACAAAAACTAGAATGATGATGAGAGTATTTTATATAATTTTGGTCCTTACAACACATAACCTAAGTAGCTAAGAATATAGTTTAAAAAAATCACGAAAAATTACATCAACTGAAACCTTTGGCGCACTATGACGAGGGAGGTTGGAAATGCTTTTCATGCTTAATTATTTTCCTTATATAGCCCTATCATTGTACTACTTGTTTTACAAATTTTTATCGTGTAAGCTATATTATTTTTTTAATATAAATTTATAAAAAAAAAGATTAATTCTATAGCTACGTAATATTTATAGTAAAATATTTCAAAAAGGACTAAATGAAACACAAACAGAATATACCTCTATTATGGTATGATAAGTAATATAGGATTAAATTTAGTGGTTAAAAAAACTTTAACAACAAATTAATTAAACTATTAAAAAAAAAAAAAAAAAAAAAAATATATATATATAAATTATAATATATATATATATATAATTATAAAAACTACTTCTACAACCCATGAAGGGTCTTGGGCTCAGTACTTAAAAGAGATTCCTACTGTTTCTAGGCCAACGGCCGTGCAATGAGGTGATATCCACTTTATAGAGGCTGCTTCTCTCCATACCCAGAGATGCAGAGGGTCTCCATACCTCAAGCTCCCCCCCCCTTATTCCCGCTGAAATAAAAGAATAACTAATATTCTGTCATAGCCGGGATTCGGACTCAGGACCCGGAGAACAGTAGACCAGTGCTCCATCCACTAGACCACGCCGCCACCATCAAGCTCCCTTAGCATAACCGATAATATAGCACGTCTCATATAAATATTATTAAAAAATCCTAACCAAAAAGTGATATTAGATGAACATTTTTCCAAAAAATAACTCAGCATATGATTGGGTTGTGTCACATGAAATGTCCGTTTTCAAGGTAAAGGATTTTTATTAAAAATACGATATGAAAACAAGATAATTTTATTCGAAGTATTTACCTTATTTTTCTACACATTTTCTCAACGTGACACCAACGTTTTTATCCCCGAACAGAAAAAGCTCTGAGTTTTGAAGTAAAACAAAATCTGAAAACGCACTGTTCACTTGATCATCATTTTCAAAAAGTTTTCCATTGACGAAGTTGTCTAAATTCCTGAACAGGTGGTAATCTGTTGGAGACAAGTCGGGAGAATATGGAGGGTGCGGAAGAACTTCGTAACCCAGTTCTTTCAATTTTTGCACGGTATGTTTTGAAACATGGGGTCTTGCTGACGTTGAGATCATGAGGTACCCTTGTATCGAGCTTTTTTACTTTCCCAATACACTTTAAATGTCTGGAAACGGTAGATGCACTTGCATTTAGTTGTGCTGAGAGTCCTTTAACTGTTTGGTAGGGGTTTCCTTCTACTGTATGTTTGAGGACATCGTTGTCTATTACGGACGGAGGTCTTCCTCGGGGCAAGTTTTCCAAGTCGGCATCCCCAGCTGAAAACTTAACAAACCAACGGCGAATAGTCCGTTCATCAACACTCTCTTCCCAGAACGCCTTACAAATATTTCTAGCGGCCTCAGCTGCTGAATGGCCGAGTTTAAACTCGTACAAAAATATTACTCGAAAATCGCGGGTTTCCATGTTCATATTTGGAGGTATACTAAAAAGTGGGTAATTGATTGGGAAGCTAATGTTTATAATACAAAGGTAGAGGATTAGTAACTGTTTACTTTGAATATGTAAAATCGGAAGAAAACAACAGAGACCTGCTAAATCCTTAATGTATTTCAGAAACTATAAAAACGGACATTTCATGTGAAACAACCCAATAGAAATATCTAAAAACACATACTAAAAAATCTAGTGCCGTGGTGTCCATCGCCTAATTTTCACATACCACCTTATCATAAGAATCAATATTTTTATATAATTTTATAGCAATAACATTTTATATATAAATACTTGAAATATTTTGTCAGCTTGCAATTCTTTACGTCTGTATTCTAGCCCAAAATACTATGTATATATATAGATTTTTTTTTTTTTATACTTAATACGCTATATCTCTGCTAAGCTTGGTTTGAATTTGAATGTTTTATTTATTTTTTAAGTAATAAAGAACCATTCATATGATCATTTACTATGAAATGTATATGTATTCAGTTACGGTATAAAACACTGATTTTTTCAAATATGTTAAACGAGATATAAATATGTACATATTTGGAGAAGAATTACACAAAACTATAGAAACTACTACAGTGTTATTATTACTATAAAATTTCTTACTTCTAAATTTTTATTTGGATGCAGCATAAAAAACAAAACTTTGATATTAATATGGAATTAATTAAATATAAACGGAAGGGCTCCACATCTCTTAAAAATCCAATAAATTTAATAATTTATCTAAATATAAATAAAATAGTTTGTATATGACAAAGGTTAGGTATTTTTTTTTCTTTCGTGCATCCCATAAGGATCACCTTTTGCATAATTCTTCTTTTCCCAGAATATTTCCATTTTGATTCTTTGTCGTTCTTTTTATCCTCTGTCCATTTTCTACAAGGTTTGTATTCTTTTTCTGGAATCCATCCATTTTAGATCAATTTTCAATTCCTCTCTGTCCTGTGTAAGAGCTTTCTTAATTCCTAAGCTTTTGATATTGTTGTCAATTCCTGTGAAACACTTAAGTTTGTTTTTTCTTTAGTCGAAGTCAGCTGATTATCATCCATTTTACAAATATGACCAAAAAATCATAGCATTCTCTTTTTTATTATTTGTTGCATTATAATTAAATGTTATGAAATTCCTTTTAAGTCTTATTAATGCAGTTCATGTTTTAATTAAAAAAAAAAGTTCAAAATAAATGCTTATTTAAATTTTTGGGAGTATTCTAATTAATTACCATTTAATACGGTTTTCTTAATTTTTAATTTCATTTACCAATATGTGAAATATTTAAGAAGCGTTTTCTAAGGCTTTTAATTAAACTCACAATATAAATATTAAATTTAATGTGCTTAAATATAGGTTTCATTCTGATTAAAAATAGTCTGACAGGGCCGAACTGCTAAAAATTTTTATTTTCTTTCTCCTAAGTACCTTTAAGAATGGAGATTAAAAGAAAAAAAACAACTATATCATCCTGTTAGGAATTAATAAAAACTGGTCAAGTATATAATCTAAATGAATTTGATATCCAACTTAAGGAGAAAAAAGCGAAAATATTTGTTTACGTAATTTTTGTTCATTTGAATATAAGGGCAGTAATATATCGTTGGAAAGCTAAAGATTTTAGAAACATTGTCTCATTATCTAACTGATTGTTGTAGACAATAGTAAAATAAATTATTTTATAAAACATATGTTTCTATCGAAACTCCATATTATTCTTTAACCTTTTTTATTTCTAATTTTATTTAAAAGTTCTTAAATTTATTTTGGCAAGGGAGGTAAGTGAAAGTCGTGTGTTGCGCCCCCTAGATTTGTTTACTAATGTTTTACATGGTATGATATAAGATTATTCTATTAATTCAAGAATTCTATCAACCTGTTGGAAATAATCGGAAAAGTACTGTTACGGATAAAAATTACATTTGATGTTTTGATCACAGTTTGCAGACTATAATTATAATAAAAAGTTCATTATTATCATTAAGCTGTTATTATTGAATTTCATCTCTATATTTAAATAAGTAGAGAGAAATGATTTACGGGGGATAATTATAATGAAATATGAGCTTTTCCTTAGCCTCCATTATATTAATGAGACGGATGATTATGTCATAATTCAAACATACACTAATAATTTTAATATTGGCTGTAGGCGTATCTTTGGAAGAGTATGGAAACCAACTCGAGAGCCAATTAATAGCAGATTCGCAAAAAGGGAGAAAAATAAAACAAAAAACATGTCTATCAGCCAGTTAGTTACCTGTCATTCATTGGCCAATGCGGACTAGAACCGTCAATAGTAGCTTTCTATTGGCAGGAGAATGTGGTGTAAAAGCTAATCTTGTAATGCGATTCGTTTAACGTCACTCACTATCTTATCCAACTAGTCTATATCTGATAGTCATAGTTCAAAATACGACTGGGAAAATTAGGATTAGAATATTTTCGCATTTGCAGTACATTCACTTACTATGGGATTGTAACATATAACCTGACCCTTTTGAGAATTAGGAAGGAAATTTTTAAAAAAATTAATAAATTTAACACTTTTTATTCAAAGTGTTCAAAAAAAATTATTCTAGTACAATGTCCCTTAAGAATAACAGATTGTACTTTGAAATTTGAAATAATATAATATGTCTGGCCTAAAGACAAAATTGATATAGTTATTATTTAAAATAATGAGATAAGAATCTTCCAAAAACGATGGTGTTGAACAGTATTAAAAATAAATGAATTTACAAACAATATATACATTTATACAGTAGGCTTTTTACTTATTTTCTTCATTCAAAATTTAATACTTAGAATTGCAATTTTATAATTTTTAAGCTATAGCTTGGGATGATAGGAGGTACAGGAAAAGTTTGAATTTGAATGAGGATAGAGAACCAGCATGGCGGAAATGGGTAGATAGAAAATTCCAGAGGGTAGTAGAGCGGATAATAAAGGAACGATCGACATTTTTAGTTTTGTGAGTAGGAATGGTCAGAATAGCGTGATCTTGTTTCAAGAGAGTGGACTGAGGAATTAAATTGAAGGAGACTGTGGATATAGAGTGGATGATGGGAGTTAATGGTTTGGTAAAGGTATGATCCTAGGAAATATTTTTTGCGAGTAGGGGGAAGGAGCCATATTTACCATCATTTTTGATAATTTTTTGCCAACGGCTTACCATTTTTTCTGTCCCCGATTTGAAAAGCTTTGGTCACGTGTTAAAAAATAATTCGAAAAACGAATTATTAATGTCTAACTCATTAGTAAACAATATTCCTCGCGGTTGTGTAAACTCCGAAACAAAGTTGTAGCCTGTAGGGGATAGATCAGAGTAATATGGGGATTTAGTAAGACTTCATAATTCAACTCTCCTTTAATTTATTCACTGCCTGTATTGAAACATGATGTCAGGCGTTAATATTAAGGAAAAGAGGTCCTTTCCTGTTTATCATTGTTGCTTGATCACATTCCTTGACAAAACAATGTCCAATAAATTGTTTTTCCCTCTAGCAGAAAAGAAAATGAATGAATCGGCCATAGAGCACCATACAGTAACCATTACATTTTTTCATTGAGGAAGATGGTTGAGAGGTGCATTCATCAAAATATTCACACTAATAAGCAATACTTATTTTTATTGTGTGCAAAAGTTTCGTCCTACATTGTGGGCCTTCATCAGGGCTAAGAGAAACAAGATAATAACCAATGCAATTAGAAAATTAATAAGTTAGGTACAATAATATGATGACAGTAATACAATATGGATACAAACATAAAATACAATTAAAAGGATAATAAGGTGACAGTAATTAATTATGGAAGCAAACGTGAAATAAAGATGATAATATTGGAATGACAATATTTGAACACTGTAAAGAGAAAGTAAGCAAATAATTAAAGTTAAAAGAAGAATAGTATGTGAACAATTAAACTTTTAAATATGAACAATTTTGAAGTGATATTTGACGGTAGTATATAAAAAGAACATGAAACGAGAAACAATAAGTATAAAAATTGTTTAAGTATTATAATATTAACCTAACAATTATATGTAAGGATATATAACGGAAAAGATATGAGTAGGGAAAGAGGGAGAAAGAAATAATTTTGATCATTCTTGTTATTAATTTTTATCAAATAATATAATTTTTATCGTTATTTTATTATCATTTTTATTTTATGTTTGTTTCCATATTGTATTGCTGTTATCATATTATTGTATCTAACTTATTAATTTTCTAATTGCATTAGTTATTATCTTGTTTCTCTTAGCCCTGATGAAGGCCCACAATGTAGGCCGAAACGGCGGCACACAATAAAAAATAAGTATTTGGGAGAAGTTGGTTCAAGTTGCAGTCAATAGAGCACACAATTAAGTATAAACTTAATTTATTGGTGCCGACGTTTCGGCCTAAATTATAGGCCTTCTTCAGGATGATTGAGTGAGCTGAGCGGGCGTTACAACAATGATAATAAAATAACCATAAAAATTATATTATATTATTATATGATGAAAATTAATGATAACAAGAATCATAAAAATTATTTCTTTCTCCCTCTTTCCCTACTCATATCCACTGTTGTGACGCACGCTCAGCTCACTCAATCATCCTGAAGAAAGCCTATAATTTAGACCGAAACGTGGGCATCAATAAATTAAGTTTATACTTAATTGTTTGTTTCATTGACTGCACCCTGAACCAACTTCTCCCATATATACACACAGTCAACCATTGTCACTTAATAAAAATAAGTATTGCTTATGTATGTGAAATTTATAATGACCGCAACCCTACCATCTTTCTCATCTAATATTCTCAACGGTTAACTAAAATCCATCATTATATGTCCTTTTTTCGGATGAAGATTCTGTTTTTGCATGTGTCCAGGCAGAGATAGCATCTAACCTATGACTTGGCGTCGATTATCATACATTACATGATTTCGTCACAAGTCACACGCCCGAGAAATGGTTCGTTTCTTTGACAAGCAAGCAAAGAAAGATACGTCTCTTGACTTTTGAACTGCAGACGTTCGTTGAAGTCGAGTGGGATCCAGGTATTGATTTTTGTTTGCCTTTCCGATCAATTTTAAGTGCCTGGGAACTGTCATATGAATTGTGCCTAGCTCTGACTTCTCTGACTGTTCTAGGAGGTTTTCATCCATATATTCCTTAAGATCTTAGTTCTCCATCGATGTTTGAGGCTATCCACAGGACGGATTTTTTAACATCGTATCTCCTGAAAAAAAGCTTTGGAAACCAACTACAGATTGTTCATTCAATAGAACATTCTTCACCAAACGCATGAATAAAATTCCTTGCTACCTGGAACAATCAAGTCTCTATTCGTAGAGAAAAAGTCGTTCGGAAATCGCGTGTTTCTATGGGCACGATAAAAATTATACTTAACTCTATATACCTATTTGGAAAAAAAAAAAAAAAAACAGTTTGCAAACAAAGGATTAATAAGTTTTCATATTTTAATTATTTTCCCAGGAATCGAAAACCCACGCTTTGATCCTCTATAAATAATTGGATTTACAAAATCTGACTTTTCCTGTGTTACAATAATTCGTATTACTTCTGTACAATATATTTTTAATAAATTAATAAAAACATACTTTATTCTGTATTTCCTATTAAGGAAATTAAAATAAGTTTATAAAGAAGATAATTATTGCTTATTTAATGAATGAAAAAGTAATGCTATAGTCTGAGTGAATATTTTCTTTTACATTCTATTTTTTATGACATAAAAGATCAATTTAAAGCACGCGTGGTCATAAATTTATGCTATTACGTGAATGTCTACTTTAATTTTTACTTTCGCTTACCTATAAATGATATATATAACAAGGGAAAGTATTGTGATCGTGAAAATCTTCGAATTCCAGTTTTCAACGGAAATACACGTTTTAGAGTCCTCTGAGTCCAAATAACCAAGTCCCACAAAAAGGTCTGTGTGTTGGCGAGAGTGTGTGTTAAGTCTAGCTCGAAAACGATGAATTGTATAAAACTAAAATTTCATATTTTAAGGGTGTCTATCCCTGAGATGTTATCGCAACTTTGCCACCAAATTCGGCCAACCAGAAGAGCCACTTTATACCATGCATTTAGCAATTTTTTTACGATTTTCTCGATAAAGGAACTAACGATTTTGATTAAACTCACTATATCTATGTAAGATTTAATGGCTTTAATATGATGTAGGTTTCATTCTCATTAACATAGTCTGACAGGAGTTAAATGCCGATTGTTTAAATTTTCTTTCTCTAAAGTACCTTTAATTTTGTAAATTCGAAAAAATTAACCATTTCATGTTGTTAGCATTGATAAAAAACAGTTAAATTTATAAGTTTGATGAATTTGATAATCAACTAAAAGAGAATAGAGCAAAAGTATTTTTAATATAATTTTTGTTTGTTTTTTAGATAAAAAAAAAGTAATATATATATATATATATAATATATATATTAATATAATGTTGGAAAGCTAAATATTATAGAAAAAATATAATTTTTTACACAATTTTGTAAAAGTAAAGGGACGAATAGGGCATAAACTTATTACTTATTAATATACGTAATGATATAATATCGTTATATTATTTAATCTAAATCAAATGTTTCCAGAGAGACTGAATAAACTTTTTTTTAAATAAACTTGAAATTTTTTCAACTTCAAGTTTATTTAATAGTTGTTAAATTACTTTGAACTGCCGAGGTAAGTGAAAGTCATTGTGTTGCCCTACCAGATTTCTTCCTCTCTATATTTTAATCTCGTTATAATGAGAAAAAAATAAATCGAGTTTAGAAACGATTGGAAGGAAACCAGATAGTTTTTTACTCTAAGTAAGCTGTAAGATACCGATCCCCAACAGTTTCGCCGATTAAGTAGAAAAAAGTTATTTCTCTTGTTTATTCTTTCATCTCAAGATGGGTTGGGAAGATAAGTAGCTGGCCTGTTATCGATTGGTTGAATTTCATGGTGAAGTGGGTGCCAAGATAACGAACCATATCAGGATCCTACTTAAGGATGGGTCTTCCCATGGCTCTCGGAGGAATCCAACTCCTGCTATCTCGTCAAACAAAGAAAATAATCTTAATTTATTCATTTTATGCTCAGCCTAAAGTGGACTAGATTGAGCAGCTATTGTTAAATTTATTTTCTTCTCCATTTAAAAACTGGAATACTCATAAGACTTTACTTACTTGTGTGTACCCTTCGCTTCCTAAGGAAGATTTGGCAAAGCATCCCAGCATTTCATTATAAAATCTTCTTACTGAGAGTATTGGAGATTTTACGAAGGGGTAGAAGTGATTCTCGAAAGACGAAAATGGTCCTTTTTGATTCTATGGTATCTTCAACATTTACGTATGCTTCCGAAATATGAAGCTTACGATATGAGACGTTGATTTCCAAAAGGTACTAAAGGACATTTTTTACGAAATTGATTTTTTTACATATTTATATTCTCGTCATTTAGTTTTATCTAAATCTTGAATTTGATTGTATCTAATGAAACTCATGTCCTTTAATAACGTGATTTAGAAATGCTATTAATTTCTTAAGATACTTATTACACATCTAGTTTCATTCTAAATCATAACAGAACATTTCATTTCATAACTTTAATATGGTTTTATTAATATAGTAAAAAAATAATTCTAGATTTTAAAGCGAAAAGAATCAAATTAGCTGGTTTAATAATATAGTAATGAGAGATTTTCGCGCTTCCTGTAAAATTTCCCAGAATGGATATAGTACCTTTTGGAAATCAACGCCTCATATCATGAAGCAATTGAAGTGGTGCAGCTAAGATTTCTGAAACAGCTTTCAGGATGGTCGAGAAGCTCTGCTAACTACATAGTACGTCTGAAACTGACCTAAACTCCTCAAGCACCAAAGTTATGAAGAAGGTCGTAATAAACTGCTGGTCCAAATTGTAACTTATGCCTGAAGAGAGGTTGCCACGAATTTGCTTTAATAGACTAATCTCACTAGATACAAATAATCCGGATATATACTTTAATTGTGTCACACAAGTGAGAGAAATGGCTACTCATTGTGGTTGTAGGGAGGAATATGACACTATAAACCCAGCTGGATTGTTAAAGCATAAAGATGGAGTATTGAAAAAATTGAAAAATCATACCCTCTCTACAGGTAATCATCGATCCAAAATCTCCAATCACAACCCCTTGTATAGTTTTTTCCAGTTTTAATATCAATAGCCCAGAGACTTATCTGGCATATAGAACCAGCCTAAATAGAGTAAGATTGGTGAGCCAGTTGAGGGTTTCAAACCTTAAATTAATCAACCTTTATGTGAAACAGAAAACTTTCAGCTTTAAATCACAAGAAAACTTAAACCAATAGTGGGAAGGCCTCCCCCTTATACTTATACTACTTCATAAACATCGAAATATTCCCCTGTTACAAAACCTAATACGGTATTTCTCTTTAAAAAAAAAAAAATAAATAATAATAATAAAATTCTCTATTGCTCCAAATTTTAGTAAGCGATACCCCTCAGATAAAATCATAAAGCATAATCAAATGAGACGAATGAATATTATTTTTACTAATTAATAAATCAGTAATTCAACAGAGAATGTTGTTAGCGGTACAAGTTCTCTCGCTTAGCTTACTTGAAAATTTATTTAAATTGAGTGGGGAGGCATTCACGCTGAATATTCGAGGAAGTATTCCAACAATATGCAAACTAAGACTACACATTAAATAACCAGATGAATTTGAAAGCATTATTTAGCTAAAATTCTGCCCTGCCGAATCCAAAAAAAAAAAAAAACTAAGAAACTTTTAGAAAAATTTGTATTTAATAGTTATGTAAAATATCAACTAGAAACCCCCTAATCTATCGAATGTATGAACTGTAATGTATTGAGAATACTGAGGATGGAAATTCATTATTGGACAACAATTATATTAATTAAATATATATCGATATGCCTTTATAAGCCTAGGTCGGCTAAACTTCAAAAGGTGTTTACCTAGCCCCCTAGATTTCCCATCGGTATGGGCCCTCCGCGGTAACAGAGACCCCTGGTAGTTTTCCCCAGCGGCGACTGGTAAAGTAGTTTCTACAAAGGCTAGACCGCCAACCGGGGTACTTTCCATATCAGCCGCACCCGAGGTGACGAGGATAAGAGAAGATCCTAAGAGGCAGTCAAGTTCTATCCTCAAGAACAGGCATTCTAATTCCATCCTAAAGAAGATGTGAGTCGGGTTCCATCTAGAAGATGAGATGTCCGTCTGGGGGTCAGAGAGAGCAGCTGGAGATCTGAGTGTCAGAAGGTAATCTTTTATTGTAATATTGTTTGGCAAGATCAACTATAAGAAATCCCTCAGTATTCTCAAACATTGTGTAAATATATTTATATATGTTTATGTTAATGTACATTATAATGTCATTTATTAAAGCACGTCTAATTTAATCTTACCCTGCATGCCACCTACTGGGATTGGTAAACAAGAAACCTTTGGAAAGGAAATCCAATGATTTCATTAAATATTAGTCTATATCTACATTAAATATATCAAATAAGCAAGTTTTTGAAGCTACCGCTGCCTTAGAAAAGCAGCCCGTCATTTTGAACATTTTTTTAATTTTTTTTATATTGAGGATGTATAGTCGACTGTAGAAACTATTATAGGTGCAATAATCAGGAATCAGTCATTTTTTGAAAACATTTTAATTTTTCCAACGTTTCGGCTCAAGCTTGGAACAAAAGGGCTACAAACATCAGAACAAAAGAGATACATATTAATATGATAATGAAAATTTTCTTTTGAATGTAGTGACAATGTTAACATTTAAAATATAACAGAAAGTATACCAACATATTTAAATATTATAGATACAAATAATGATAATATGATACATAATCTGATGATGATAAGCATAAAAACAAAACTTTAGACTTTAATATAGAAGTAAAAAATATTTATAAACGTACCATTACTGAGCCATGTCCGAGCATAAACTGAGGAAAACCATAAACATAGGTAGTATGGGGAGGGGTTCATGTAAAAACCCTGAAGGGTTTCCCCTCTAAATGTAAATACTAGAGCTTATTATAGGTGGAATAGGAACCAGGACATTACTGATATTTCCTATCTTCATAAACAATTAGCCAACAAAGAGGAGTCGCTCATTTTCCTTCTAAAATGCCGCTCCTATTCTTTATTCCCTCACTTCATTTCTAACAATTTTAACCACTTCAATGTTAACAAAAAATTTCTCTCAAAACTTGAAACCATTCAATTAAAAAATCACTCCTTAACCTACATATCAAAGAAACGATTTTCCTCATTCAATCAGTAAAAAAGAAAATTAATTATTTATTTAACTCCTTCCATTCCCTTCTCTCTACTGACGATATTTCATTACTAAACTCGTGCATTAATAATATCTATCTATCTCATAAATCAAAGAAAAAATGTATATTAGCAAATAAATTTAAAAAGCTTCAAGAAAACTTTAACGCGAATAAGATATATCCTTCCGGGGATCCTGATTGGGTTCAAAACATCTCCTTCGTTAAACTCCCCCAACATGTCAATAGCTCAGTTTATGCTTGGACATGGCTCAGTAATGCCCTGATGATGGCTCACAAGCTTGAGCCGAAACGTTGGCAAAATTAAAACAATTTCAAAAAAATGACTGATTCCTGACTATTCCACCTATAATAGTTTCTACAGTCGACTATACATCTTCAATATACTACAGCTTATCTTTATTTTTTAAAAGTTTTACAAAATTATAAAATGGAAAAACAAAACAATGATGATGGCTCACAAGCTTGAGCCGAAACGTTGGCAAAATTAAAATGTTTTCAAAAAAATGACTGATTCCTGATAATTCCACCTATAATTTTTAAATTTTTGTGACCAACATTTCAGATTATTCCGTGTGCCTTACTCAAAAATTGGTAATGCGTAAAAATGAATATTATGACTTAAATAATCAATTTAAATTTGTGAATAAACTGTTTAAAAGATAAATAACACTAACTTACAATCAGAATATTGGATATTAAAAAACAAAACAAAAAAAAAGAAAGCTCTTGAAGAAAAGATCCTTTGATAAGCACTTTTTGACAAGTCGGGAGAATATGGTGGGTGCAGAAGAACTTCGTAGCCCAGTTCTTTCAATTTTTGCACGGGGTCTTGCCGCTCAGTGAGATCATGATGTACCGACATGTCGAGCTTTTTTACTTTCCCAATACATTTTAAATGTCTGGAAACGGTAGATGCACTTGCATTTAGTTGTGCTAAGAGTCCTTTAACTGTTTAGTAGGGGTTTCCTTCTACTGTATGTTTGAGGACATCGTTGTCTATTACGGACGGAAGTCTTCCTCGGGGCAAGTTTTTCAAGTCGGTATTCTTAGCTGAAAACTTAGCAAACCAACGGCGAATGGTCCGTTCAATAACAATCCCTTTCCCAAACGCCTTGCAAATATTTCTTGCGGCCTCAGCTGCTGAATGGCTGAGTTTAAACTCGTACAAAAATATTACTCGAAATCGTAGCACGGTTATTTGGGGAAAAAATAAGTAAAAATGCTGCAAATTATTATACAATGGTTTATTATTTCCAAATAACAATATTCAATTCATTATATTCATTCATTTACTGATTCTAATACTCAATACACACTTTTCTCTATCTTCAAAAATAACTGAGTTATAAGCGTACGTATTTATGTGAAAAATATCAATTTTTTTTCTTTTCTTTTATATAATTTTTAAAAAACAATAATGAATTTTTTTTTTATCTTCGAAAAAAATGTAGTTGCAAGCGTATATATAAGCGAGATTTCAATTTTTTTCTTTTTCCTCTTTTTTCTTTACCGGGCTTTACTGATTCTAAAACTCTATACGCACTTTTTCAATCGTCAAAAATAACTGAGTTATGAGCGTATTTATGTGAAAAATATCAATTTTTTTCATTTTACCTTTTTTTCTTTCTTTTTTGTTTATCGCGCTTTACTGATTCTAAATCTATATACACACTTTTCTCTATCTTCAAAAATAACTGAGTTATAAGCATATATATAAGCGAGATTTCAATTTCTTTCTTTTTCTTTTTTTTTTTTTTTTTTTTTTTTTTTATCGCGCATTACTGATTCTAAAACTATATACACACTTTTCTCTATCTTCAAAAATAACTGAGTTTTAAGCATTATATAAGCGAGATTTCAATTTCTTTCCTTTTTCCTTTTTTTTTTTTTTTTTTTTTTTTTGTTTATCGCGCATTACTGATTCTAAAACTATATACACACTATCTTCTATCTTCAAAAATAACTGAGTTATAAGCGTATTTTGTAAAATTTTCAATTTTTCTTCCCTTTTTTTTGTATAATTATTCGCGTTTTTAGTTAAAAAACACTAATACATTTTTTTTTTATCTTTAAAAATAACTGAGTTATTTAATAAATACTTTTAATCGCTGCCATTTAAAACTAACCACTGATATCAACGTCTAGGTGTTAGGACAAACTGATTTTTTTTTTTATTCCTTATTCGGATTTTACGCAACGTAAGCTTGAAACGTAAGCTCTCAAATTTTGAGCAGGGGTAGTTTTTTTTTTGGTCAATTACAAAGGTTGATTATTGAAAATAATAAACCAAAATAATCAAAACCAAAACCTTAACCTCTCATCTAAGTGATAAATTTAATGTTTATTTGATAAACACATATATCTGAGTCCACATTGTTCTGTAGTATATGTTAACACCACCGACTATAAATTATGGTAAAATGTTCATAGAATAGTTGTGAATATAACTATGTGTGAGTATATGAATATTGCTACAAATTTAAGTTTAAATGAACGTCTTACTTGTAATCCTCATACAAGACTGAAACGACAAGAAACTGCCCGACGTTTTTGGCTATTTGAACACTAACTTGACAAACGTATCAACTCATAGTTAGTTAGTCAATAGCATTCCTTACCTATAGAATCATGTCTTTAATTTTTACCACGCATCTACCTGGATGTGACATGCGTCACGGCTACGCGGAAAGTAACATAAAAATGCATATTTAATTCTCTAATGCAGTGGTTCCCAACTAGTGGTTCGCTAGATCTCATTGGGAAGTATTTGTTAATTAGCGTCAAATGAAGCTTTGGCACTTAATAAGAACCACTCGCTCTAACACGGAGGACAAAGTTAACATTTTAAATGATATAATGGCTTGTGTTAATGGTAAATGCCTGCTACGGTGCAATCACAATCTTAAAATTAATCATTGTCTGATATATGAGCTTAACGTAGAGAAGACGTATGATGTGTTGCAAAATATAATGAAAAATATTGGACGGACGATATTAAAGTTTTAAGTTCTAAATTTTGCCTATCTTAGCTTACTTAGGATGGAGATCTATGATGACCTGACTTAGCACAGGCACTGAACCACCATTTTACGTTCCCTCTGAGAGACGGCATAACATAGGATTGTTCACTTCCTTTAAAAATCCTAGTACCGTCTGCAAGAACATTAAATTTTAGTTATTCAAGTTTCGCGTTTTGTAAGGAAGTAAACTCCTAGAGCTTTTTTTTTCTTTATTTCCATTTCTCCATTGGGAAATAATTTTTAATTAGCCTTAACGTGAAATGTTGGTGAATCCTTGACTTTTTTTTAATAATCACTTGCTCTAGACGAACGAATTTAACATTATAGGTGCTTTAATTGCTTGTGCTTGAAGATATGCAGCTATAAAATACCAGCTCAAAGAGCAGATTTACAGTAGAAGACAATAGACAATGTTATATATTATTTATTCAATGTTTTGAGGATTGAAGTAACCTCGTAGAGCCTGCTTCTTTTTTCTACATTTCTATTTCCTCAACAAGGCAATTTCTAGAATATACGTAGTTCTGCGGGGAGCCCATGGCTGAGTGGCTAGCGTGCTAGTCTCTCATGCTAGAGGTTGTGAGTTCGAATCCCAGTCCCAGCGGGACTTTTACAAGGATGTAAATAATTAATTGGGCATTCATTTACAGCCTCTCCCCCGGGTATGTAAGACCCGTAAGCCAAATGGTGGCTACTCACAAAATTAGACGTAGGGATTGATGACCCTACACTACAAAATGCATCGTGAAACGTCCCAGATTACTCCACGAGGCCCAGGGCCTACACGGCCTGTCGCGCCACTGGAATAGAATACCTAGTTTTGCCATAAATATTGTTATAAAAGTTGAACTTTGTTATTTATTTATATATTTATGGCTGGACTAGGTAGAGTTTCGGTAGAGGTATTTCGCACGATACGGTGTAACCCACTATAAATCTAAATATATATCTAACATTTAGGATTTAGAGGGTCGTTGTCTTAAAAATAATTGCAGGAAGGGGTTCGCGAAAATTTTTGTTGCGAACCGCTGCTCTAATGATTTAAACTTTTACGAATCCCATCCATCGATCATTTCCATCACACTAAAGCATCTGTTAATTACTGAAATCCTGATATTGCGATCCTTTGTAGTGGCCCTTGTACAGGATGGTGTACTTAGCGTTGGAGGCAGTGGTCTTTGGGAGGGGGAGAGATGGTTTGGAAGAAACCTTCAATAAATGAAGAGGTAGGGAGATGTGATTGCGGGGGCTAATCCGACCCTGGCCTAGAACTCATACCCGATTTCCTTCTCCCTTAACCTCCACTCAACACCTTGATGAATAAAAAAACAATGCATCAGCTCTCTTCAGTTTTTTTTCCTGTGGGCCATTATTGAAGATGATAACCAATATCCCGCTGCCCCCTCATACAACAGAATAATTTATTTCAATAAAACGAATCTTATAAGCAAATTTTAAAACATACACTCACTTAAAAAATTTACCGTACAATATTGCTATTATTTTGCATAGCTATGTATTTTCATATTAGCGATTTCCTAATGTACAAATTATTATTACTAATATTCGACAAAAAAGTTAATTTATTTATTTTCATTCAATTCATCTATATAAAACAAGGCAGAATGACATTTTTTAATGATAGGTCAAAAACGTTTCCATACACTTTCAATATTAATCCTATTTGTTGTACAATGTCCTTTTTTCCAGTGTAATATGTATAAATCATATCTCTATAATCAAATCTTAGTTCAGAATTAACTTTACTTGGGCTTGGGAAACTATTGGGTTGTGTCACATGAAATGTCCGTATTCAAGGTAAAGGATTTTTATTAAAAATACGATATGAAAACAAGATAATTTTATTCGAAGTATTTACCTTCTTTTTCTACACATTTTTCCCAACGTGACACCAACTTTTTTATCCCCGAACTAAAAAACTCTGAGCTTTGAAGTGAAACAAAATCTGAAAACGCACTTTTCACTTGATCATCATTTTCAATAAAGTTTTCCTTTGACGAAGTTGTCTAAATTCCTCAACAGGTGGTAATCTGTTGGAGACAAGTCGGGAGAATATGGTGGGTGCGGAAGAACTTCGTAGACCAGTTCTTTCAATTTTTGTACGGTATGTTTTGAAACATGGGGTCTTGCTGCCGCTCAGTGAGATCATGAGGTACCCATGTATCGAGCTTTTTTACTTTCCCAATAGACTTTAAATGTCTGGAAACGGTAGATGCACTTGCATTTAGTTGTGCTGAGAGTCCTTTAACTGTTTGGTAGGGTCCTTCTACTGTACATTGGAGGACATCGTTGTCTATTACGGACGGAGGTCTTCCTCGGGGCAAGTTTTCCAAGTCGGTATCCCCAGCTGAAAACTTAACAAACCAACGGCGAATGGTCCGTTCATCAACACTCCCTTCCCCAAACGCCTTGCAAATATTTCTAGCGGCCTCAGCTGCTGATTGGCCGAGTTTAAACTTGTACAAAAATATTACACGAAAATCGCGGGTTTCCATGTTCATATTTGGGGGTATACTAAAAAGTGGGTTATTGATTGGGAAGCTAATGTTTATAATACAAAGGTAGAGGATTAGTAACTGTTTACTTTAAATATGTAAGCATTCGGAAGAAAACAACAAAGACCTGCAAAATCCTTTATGTATTTCAGAAACTATAAAAACGGACATTTCATGTGAAACAACCCAATAGTTTCTTTCCAATGTGCGTTTCTTGTGATTTGAGAGAGATTTTGGATCGCAGGGCTTTTCTCAAAGAAAAAATGCATATCTGTTGAATAAGTCACGTGCTAATGTACAGTATGTACTCAACAGAAATAAAGAGTTAAAATCTTTCGAGGACAGACCAAGTGCTAGAAGACAGGAGACTAGAGAACCGCCAGTGGCAAGCCATTTTTGCTGAAGTATACGCAAATCCTCACGCTACCGACACCTCAATGGCCATCAGAATAAATAGGTACTTTGGGATCCAAGTCCACCCAAAAACAGTAAAAAATATTCTAAGAAGGGAAGGATACAGTGGTCAAGTCGCAAGAAGAAAGCTCTTCATCACTAAGTTATACCGGAAGAAGCGGCTGTAATTTGCTGGGGAGTTGGTAAATTAACCCAAAAATTTCTGAGAAAGGGTCATATTCTCTGACGAATCCAAATTTAATATTTTTTGGCCAGGTGGGAGGTCAAAAGTTGCAAATTTCTCCACTTCCTTTATTTGAATTTATTGAATTATATTTGGCTTTACGGAAACTTTTTTCAGTAAGTGTATTTCATCCGGTCTTCGAAAATATGCTAGCATGCAAAATTAAAAATCTTTTCTTTCTTTTTTTCAACTTGAGGAAGTTTTATTCTTGTTTATGAATTTAATTAAGAATTTGATACTTCCAGTCACTTTTTATTATTTTAACATTATACAGAATCAAACATTGTTTTTTTTTTTAAATTTATATCAACTATTAAAATGGTTTAAAAATAAAAATAAACTTTACGTATCAACCAAATTGTAAATAAAGGCTTATCTTATCTTACGACATTATGACTGACTGTACAAAGTTTAACGTGTTCAATACCAAATAACAGGTTTCAATCCCCTGATAAACAAATAAACTATAACAATAACAGTAGTTGCTCATCTGTTTGCCTAGTTCTGTGTATTTTAGTGTATCAT
The DNA here is from genome assembly GCA_023052935.1 of Piezodorus guildinii. NCBI lineage: Eukaryota > Metazoa > Arthropoda > Insecta > Hemiptera > Pentatomidae > Piezodorus > Piezodorus guildinii. The sequence goes on from CM041295.1 coordinate 46,766,667, forward strand.
TGCTGTATTCATAATCATTTGTCTAGTTCTGTGTGTTTTAGTGTGAGTAAATACTGTGACACAGTTCAATTTATGATTATCTTGGGAGACACCATAAATTTATTCACTTCTGCAGAACAAACAAACATGCTTTTAACTTATAGCGAGGTACTTAGAAACGGTGCTACTGTTGTTCGAAGATATCTTGAAACATTTCCTAACCGAAGGACTGCAAATGTGATTAAATTTACAAATCTCTATATGTACTGAACCCAAGACCCTGAATGGGTTGTAGATGTTCATGTTTTTTTTTTTTGTTTTTTTATATATGGAATATATAGTAAGGGAAAGTATTGCGATCGTAAAAATTATAGAAGTCAGGTATTAACCGGAAATACAAGTTTTACTCAGGGGACTTGAGTCCAAGTGACTGAGTCCCGCTAATAGGTGGGTGTCTGTCAGAGTGAGCATGGTAAGTCTAGCATTAAAAACAAAATATGTACGAAAATTAATTTCATATTTAAAACAAGCACCCGCCATGGGTGTTACAGGTACTTTTTTTAAATTGTCTTCCTCTGAAGTACCTTACGTTCTTTATAGATTCGGAAATACCTACCATTTCATATTGATAACATCGATAAAATTTGGGTAAATATGATAAATACAATATAAGTAAATAAACAACCTACCCATAGGGAGGGAGCTCCCACGAAATATAGAATTTTTCGTAACGACTCTTTCAACGGAAAGAGAGAATATATATTAAAAAGTGACTTTTTTTTTGTGTGGTAACTTAGTTACCTCTGAAAATATTTCGATTCATATGCTTTTTAAAAAGAGAGCGAGTAAAAAAATGGCGGTTCTCTTCCAGTTTAATTCGGATCCGTGAATCGTTAAAAGATATAGTTTAAGATCTTTTCTACGATAACTTGGTTACCGTAAAAATAACGTAATTAAAATAGACATTAAACTATTAAAATCGGGCATATCCTCTGAAATTATAAAATGGTCTTATTCAGTAAATAATAAAATTGGTAAATTTGAGAATCGCCTGAAGCATAAAAAAAGATAAATATCTTCTTACGATTATAACACATGTCTGGAAATAATATTGGATCGTCGTTGTTCAGGTTTCTCAAGAGCCACCTATTATTTAATAAAATATAGCCTTTTAATTTAATTTCATTTGTATCTACTATTTTATCTTATTATTATTATTATAAGCTTAGTTTATTAGTTTTGATTTATCTATTTTGATAAAAGAGAAATATAGGCGTTTATTACCCATGGGTTTTACGCCTCAAAACCCCAAACAACAATAATATTGGGTTATATATAATAGTGATTAGATATAATAGTGAATGATATAAAATAATATTGGGTTGTAATATAAGTTTGTAGCATTTATTACTGGTGCTTTCAATAAAAACTTCAGATTCATGAAAATATTTTCAATCAATAATATATGACCCATTTTGATCTATCACATGTCTCCATCTTTCAGGTAATTTTTTAATTCGGTCGTCCCAGAACGACCTGAACACCTTACATTTTTCAAGTCAAACTTCCGGTTCTGAACCGAGCAAACCACTTACGAACTGTGTTTTCTTCTAAAGCACCATCGCCATACCCACTGCAAATTTTGTTAACCGTCTGCTCAGCGGATTTTCCTTTTCGGATATAAAAAATCATTAAATGACGAAGATTAATTTTTTTTTCTCTTTCATTTTGAGCAAGCAAAATACCACTTAAAGACAAGGAATCTCGATTGAAACGGGTGTATAAAAGCAACTATCTCTTTTTCATAACAAGTAAACATTATTGACTAATTTTTATTACAATTAAAAGTTGTTTGAATGAATAAATGTATTGTTAGGTTCTTTTAATTAAAATGATCCATTTCCATTCAACTTATTTTATTTCTCATTTCCTTCCCCTACGTTTCGGCTTTTTGCCATTTTCAAGGGATCTTTTAATATTCCATCGTTATGCACTTATATAAATATATATTTTGTCACTAAAAAAAAAAAAAAAAAAAAAAAAAAAAAAAAAAAAAAAAAAAAAAAAAAAAAAAAAAAAAAAGACTATTATAGGCTGACCAGCCCTGTCAAAGAATCCAGTAGGTGATTACAAGCATGACAGCATGACATTACAAGAATCTACAGACAACGAAGTATTTGTGCGCGCACGACACCAAGCTAGCCCTAAAGCATGTTCAGGTGTTGGGGAATTGCTCGCTGTATCTTGTTAATTTATGCTTGTTTCAGTTTCTTTCCTTCAGAACTGATAAAATATTATTAATAATAGTGCTCTAATTGTTATTAGTACATTAATCTCTTACAACAAAATTATGTATATTATTTTTAAAATTTTGTTTCAAGTCAGATTTTGCTTCTGACCATTATTTTGAAGACTATTTTATTATCCAATAACTATAAAACCACCGTATCCTGTGTGAGTAAACGGCACCTCTTGAGAAAAACTGTATACTAGGAAAACTTGTTACGGGTAGGTACTTTAGATAATAATAAAAATAAAAGATAAATTCTACCTACCCAACAGTGTTAGGAATTAGATATAATAAATTTTGCATTAAAAATTACTTAAGGAGAGCTATAAGGAGGTAGTCAAAGGATCAGTCATAAATTTGTTAACTTTATTATGAAATATTTATTACCCACACAGGATATGGTGGTTTTATAGTTATTGGATAATAAAATAGTCTTCGAAATTAAGGTCAGAAGCAAAATCTGACTTGAAACAAAATTTTAAAAATAATATGCATAATTTTTTTGTTAGAGATTAATATACTAATAACAATTAGAGCACCATTATTAATAATATTTTATCAGTTCTGAAGGAAAGAAACTGAAACAAGCGTAAATTAACTAGATACAGCGAGCAATTCCGCAACACCTGATCACGCTTTAGGGCTAGCTTGGTGTCGTGCGCGCACAAATACTTCGTTGTCTGTAGATTCTTGACGCCAAAAATATAAAGTTAGGAACATAATATGAATGGGTAGGAACTGCGCTACAACTTTCATTTGACATTTTTTTGACGGAAATAACTTCAAATAAAAATACTATTTTAAGAAAATTGTATGTAACATGTTTTAAAGTTTATAGATAAAGAAATAAAACGACACATTGCGTATTAAGATCGAATGTAGATAGAATAGCAAAGTTGTGGGCAATAACAAAAAGACTCGCGAAACGGATGTTCAAGGGGGACTAGCGGGGTTAGCACAAGGGGGAGGAGTGGGGACTTTTGAGAATATACTCCTATAATAAGGTCCTAACAACTGACAAAAATTCAGCTTGTCACTAATTTCTTCCAACATAAGGCCATTGTTGACCTTCATTGCCTAGGCTATAGGGATATTTTGGGTTCATCATAATGTATTATTTCAAATAAAATATAGAATCTCTGGCTGCATGATTCTTCCCAAAAAGGAGTTACTATATTATAATGGTCACCCATCCAAGCAGTGATATAACATTCGATATCAGCCTATAATAGTTTTTTTTATTTTATTTTTTTATTTTAATGTAACAAAATATATATTTACATAAGTGCATAATGATGGAATATTAAAAGATCCCTTTAAAATGCCAAAAAGCCGAAACGTAGGGAGAAGGAAATAAGAAATAAAATAAGTTGAATGAAAATGGATCATTTTAATGAAAAGAACCTAACAAAAAATTATTGACTAAATAAACATGGTTTTAAAAACACAGAGAGGAATAAATTGAATCCTGTTGTGAATTTTGATCAATAAATGAAAAAAAAAAAGAAAGAAGGTATTTGATAATAAGATTTGTGATAAAAAATACTTATAAATACAATAGGTAGAAATTGTTCTGTCAGTGTTTAATGCTGTTGAACAGACTAGAGAACTTGTTACACTGGTAACAACAACACTGGTTATTATTATTTCAATTATTTCAGCGTAATGTATTTTTTTTTCTGTATGATTTACCACCTGTAATTGGGCCTAGGCCTGTTGGTGGATGATGTAAAATAAAAATAAAAAAAAAGTACTAAATCCATATTATATTGCCAAAAATTCTGTGTTAACTCAGTAAAAAATCGAATTTAGATTTTAATTAAAAAATTTAGTGCGTGCAACACAGGATTTTCACTTACCTTCGTTGTTAAGAATTGTCAAATACAATTAGATATGAAACATATAGGTTAGTGAAAGTATAATGTTAAGGGATTGTGTAACGAAACATGTATTTTCCTAAATAATCTATTATACTATTATCTACAAAAATCAGTCAGTTTTATCTGCTCTTTATCATCCTCCGTTAACTTTTACAATTTTGTGTAAAAGGTAATATTTTTTTCTTAAAGCTTTAGTTTTCTGTCGGTATATTATACGTCCAAAAACACAAAAATTGCATAAAAAAATGTTTTTTTCCTCTTTTCTTCTTTAACTAGTTAGATACCTAATTCGTTCAACTTATATATTCAACTGTATTTTATCAAAGCTAACAAGATGATTTGATAATTTTTTGGAATCTACAAAATTAAAGATGCTTTAGAGGTACGAAATTTAAAATATCGGCACTGAAGCCATGTCAGGCTATTTCAATCAGAATTAAACATTTATGATATCAAAGTCCATTGAATTTTACATCTATACGACTAGTTTAATCAAAATCGTTAGAGCCATATTAGAGAAAATCTGATAGTGAAAAAAAAAAAAAAAAAAAAGAAGTATTTGTTAATAAGATTTGTGATAAAAGATACTTATAAATAAAATAGGTAGAAATTGTTCTGTCGGTGTTTAATGCTGTTCAACAGACTAGTGAACTTGTTACACGTATGGAAGCTGTGAAACTTATTTATTTTTCTTGTGCTTAAGTAAAACAATTCCTATGATAAGGACTCCCATCCCAACCTCTTCTATTTGTCTTTGGTTATACCTGACATTGTTCAAGCTCTCCTAGGAAATGGGACACTATAAAGTCACCTAAGAAACACTTGAAACTCTCAAGGTGGACTTTAGAGTTAATTGAAAGAGTCGGTAACTTTATTTATTCTTACTTCGTTACATGTTGTACTTTAGCTGATATATACACCCAGGGAATAAACACTTCTTCTAATCTGTCATATGGACACAGTTTGGATCTATGTGAAGATATAAATATGATAAGTTAATCTGTTTTGTTTTGGTTTGATTAGTTTAATTATGTTATCTTAAAAAAAAAAAACTTTAAAAAAAAAACTTTAAAAAAAAAAAAAAAAAAAAAAAATAGAAAAATAATGGAAACAGTGAGCCAATGAACACCAATATGGACAAGTAGCAGTGTGCTATGAGATGGAATGAAGGGTGAGATATGATGTAGTAATTATATAATGGAAAAGGAATAAGTCTTGAAAATGGGGAAACAGCCCCGAAACGTCGACTAGTATGAAAAACTGATAAAGGGCTTATGAAATAAAGTGATTGGGTGAGGAATGGAAGGCAGTGTGTGCTTTTTTTTAAATTTTTATACTAAGAAAACTTCCAAAAAAATTAAAAAAGAAAGAAAAAAAACTTTCAGTGTATAAAATTAAAATATATAATTACGCTAATATTTTTAAAAATTTGGTTTATCTTGAGTCATCTTTGAGAACGACTTGGTCCATGTTATAGAGCACTATATTACTGTTCTCAGGGTCCCGAGTTCTAATCCTGGCTGACAGAGTAATTATTTGTACTGCATATTTCAGCCGGGAGGCGATCCTTGGGTACGGCCCCCTATGTGTCCATAACAAGAGCCGCTAACAAGACCTAATCACTTTATTTTCATTAGCCTAGAAACAGTACGAATCTACTGTACTGAAATGTACTGAGCCCAAGACTTTTTTTTTTTTTTTTTTATTATAAAACCCAGCATATAGCAATATTCATACATATACATTTATTCTGTTGGCATTTGGTTTAACAGACGTATTGGCAAAAAAAAAGGACACTTAAGGTAGGGTGCGGAATGATGACTATAGTGCAAAGGGTTAAAAGCTGTGTTTTGTAGAATATTATCGCATGGGTCCAATCATTATATTTAAGAAAAAAATCTGGTGCGGGCAACAACTTTCACTTACCTCCGCTTTAAAAATCGATTAAAGAATTAAGAGATAAAAATGAGTGAAACTAATAAAATTTAATTAATTCAAAAATTCAATTCTATAGAAACATGTGTTTTATTACAAAATCAATTATATTATTATCTAAAACAATTACTTAGTTTTATCGTTTTTTCATACTTCATTATATTTATTTATACATTTTACCAACCGCCTGTTTTATAAATAATATGTTTTTCATAAATTTATTACTTTTCAAGCGGTTATATTAAATCATATTTTCAAGATATTACTGATTCTTAAGTTCGAAAACAAAAAATTGCATTAAAAAAGTATTTTTTCACTTTTCTCCTTTGGATATCGAATTCATTCAACTTGTATATTTACTTGTTTTTCATCAGTGGTAACAAGATAATTTGGTTATTTTTATAATATCTACAAAATCAAAGGTACTTTAGACGAAGACAATTTATCGGCATTTAATAAAATTATCGGCATTTAAGCTTTGTCATACTATTCAATCAGAATGAAGCCTACACTATGTTAAAGCCCTTACACTTTACATCGATACAGGTTTAATCAAAATCTTTTGAGCCGTTTTTCTAGAAAATCGTATAAAGTGCAAAATGCGAGGTATAATTCGGCTCTTTGGTTAGCTCATTTTGATGAAAAAGTTTCGTAACATCTTGGGCGTATAGCTATCCTAAATATAAATTTCAGTTTCATAGGACTTTTCGTTTATGCGGTTGAGTTACCACACACACACAAGATATTTTTGCTGGACTTGGTCATTTTGGACTCAGGGGACCTAAAACGTTTATTTCCGTTGAAAGCTGGAACTCCAACATTTTCAAGATCGCAATACTTTCCCGTACTATATATTTCATATATAGGTAAGTGAAAGTAAAAAATATTGAGATGTTAAAGATACAATTACCTAAATTACACCCTTTATATTTTTTTTTATTTCGAAGAGGACAAAGTTTTGAGGTTATTCCTAAGATCGCAACAGGCTCCCATAAACGCCTGCCCTTAATATCGATTGAGCTGACACCAATTAAAAATGAAATGAAATTTTTAATTTTTATTTTCAAGCGTTATATTCATCAGGCGTGGCGGTCACCCGATCCTTCCTTCTAACGAACTTCCCCGAGACCTCAAGGACACTTCAATTTAGCGCTATAAGTATTTTTTACAGCGACAGCAAATTTTTTTTTCTTTAATTAAGCAGTTAAAAAACAAATTAAAAGTAAAGGATGTTTGCTTTCTATTATATGTTCAAGGTTTTGTTATTTTCGAAAATTATAAACTGCCACTTTTACAGGGTGTCTCGTAAATGTCTGAACAGAAACAAGACCTCAGGTGGAACAAAAGATCTCATATGACCCATAGTCCGATTGTCTACCCATACGAAATTTAAAATGTCGGCACTGAAGCCATGTCAGGCTATTTCAATCAGAATTAAAGATATGTGATATCAAAGTCCATTGAATTTTACATCGATACAGCTAGTTTAATCAAAATCGTTAGAGCCATATTAGAGAAAATCTGATAGTGGTGTAAAATGTATGATGTGTAAAAAGTATTGGTTCTTCTGGCACGCTGATTTTGATGAAAAAGTTGCTGTGACAACTTGGATATATAGTAAAATTAAATATGAAATTTCATATTCGTGCTAGACTTACCACACACAGACGATTTTGCGGGATTTAGTCATCTGGACTAAGGGGATCCTAAAACTTTGAGTTGAAAAAAGGTTAAAAAATCTGGTGCGGGTAACACACGACTTTCACTTACCTCCATTTTTAATATCAATGAAAGAATTTTCAAATACAGTTAGAGATAAAAATACGTGAAACTATTAAAGAATGAATTAAATTAAATTTCTAAAGAAACATGTGTTTTATTACAAAATCAATTATATTATTATCTAAAACAATTACTTAGTTTTATCGGTTTTTTATCACTCTCTATTAACTTTTAATAGCTTGTGTATGAGATAGTATTTTTTCTAAAATCTTTAGCTTTCCAACGGATATCAACATTTTTTTATGTAAAACGAAAAATTGCATTAAAAACTAGCTTAGTTGGGATCGAGTTTTATCATAAAGATAACATTTTTTTCAGAATTACAAAAATCTTTAAAAGAATTCTAATTCGGCTTAAGCGTCAGCATTTTATCGAAAGAAACCTAAATGATATTAAAGCCCAATAAATTTTACATCAATATAGCGAGTTTAATCAAATCGTCGGAACCATTTTTGAAAAAATCGAGAAAAGGTGCAAAATGCATGATAAAAGAGGCTCTTCTGGTAAGCTCATTTTGATGAAAAAGGTTTTGTAACGTCTCGGCGTATATTTGTCCTAAGTATAAAATTTCAGTTTCATAGGACTTACCGTTTCCGCCCGGGAGTTACCACACACACACAGACACAGACCTTTTTGCGAGACTTGGTTATTTGGACTCAGGGGACCCTAAAATGTGTATTTCCGTTGAAAACTGGAATTCGAAAATTTTCATGATCGCAATACTTTATAGTAAGTGAAAGTAAAAATTACATTTAGTTTCGATAAAAACATGTGTTTCAGATTAAATAATCTAACAATAGAAATTATTACCTGCAGTAATCACAAAAATTTAAGCCCTTTTCGTCTTTCTGCATTACGATTTATATCGGGCATTTCAAGATAGCATTATTTCTAAAATATTTAGCTTTTCAATGGAATTTTACTTAACTTATCGTATAGATACAAACTATAAGATCATTTTTTGGACTCAGAAGACCCTAAGCGTGTATTAACGTTGAAAAGTGAAATTAGAAAATATTCACTATCGCAATACTTTCCCTTACTATACATTCCATATATAAGTAAGTCAAAGTAAAAGTATTTTTACAGAATTTTGCGTTTCCTAAAAATTTGTCTAAAGCGGATAGAGTACCTTTTGGAAATCAAGTCAAGGACCGTGCCTCAGCTTATCTCCTCATGTTTCGTGCTCCCATCTGTCATAATTCTGAAGCCCAAGCCGGGATGAGAAAATAAACTTATTCGCAAAAATTCAAGAGGCAGGGCATTTAATGAAAGGGGCAGAGGTGAAAGTGATTTAAATTGCAAATGGCACTGATACCACTAAACTCTCTCCCGACCCAACACTTAATTAGCTGTTCCACAGGCCAAAGGCCACGCTGTAATATTCAAGGCTTAAGGCCGGTCGCCCACTTACAGTGTTACCATTTCAAAAAGGAAATCATATCAAATCGAATTACTCTCTTCATGAAATCCACTAATCCAAATTACCGAGTTAGCTGTAAGCAGCTAAAGTGAGTGTCAAAAGTATTCGGAATTGGTATTTCTTTTCATTTAATGAGTATTTTTCACAACTATTAATTTATATAATTATTTTTTTACTGATAAAACTTTTAAAAAGACTCTCATAAAGCAAAATAACTAAGCAGATAATCTAGTAGTATATTATATAGTTAGTATAGTTATTGTTTTGTTTTTGTAAATTTATTTATTGGAATTTACAACTGTACAATAGAATACAACCAGTTAATTTGAGTAAAATATAAAAAGTCATGAAACACATGAAAAGAACTCTAAAAGTATTCTAAACTAAAAGGTCTCGGAGACATCTACTTTTCAAGCGCATCGGAGGATTATCAGGAATTGAAGAGAAAGAAAGGATTAAAACTAGTGGATTAGGGTAAGAATGAAGTTTGTCATGAAAGCAATGATATCTGGATCGGGCCAAATCAGCAACATACGGAACATTAAGGTCTTTTAAGGACCCTGTAAAGATAGAAGTCGTACACTACTCTCAATGGACAGGACAACTCTAAGGGGAGTAACAGGACTGTATACAGGACACTGTCACCTTAACAAGCATCTCCATAATATGGATTTGGTGGCCTCACTGACTTGCAGATTCTGCAAGAAGGAAGATAAAACTGCATTTCATGTGATATTCAGTTGTCCAGAGACTGCCAGGATACGGTTTTACCACTTTGGCGTCGATCGTATCACTGAAGTTGTGTGAACTGATTAACCCCTACAGGTTAGTCAGATTCACCAAGGCACTAGCCCTGTACTAACAGTAGATTGGGCGGAACACAATAAGGCTAATAATAGGCTGCAGTGCATCAGATAAGCCGGGAAAAAAAAAGAGTTTACTAATAATTTACTTTTCGTGGGAGTCCCATTTAGTTAGCTGGAACGTCAGTTTTCATCAAATGATCTAAAAGTAGAAATAATTAAATCAAATGTTAGTTTCTGGACTTATAACTACTGTCCATTTATTTTAGCAACTTAGGTCTGATTTGGTAGCACTATTTTTTTCTGAAATCTTTAGTACTGTATGGAAGAATATAACCTGTAAGATACTGTATGGGGGCAACACTGAATAACCACAATCACCCTCATCACAATATTACAAACAACTTACGTTTATGCGTTCAACTTACTATTAACTTTTTAGTTTGTTTTACTGCATATTAATTTTTCTAAAATCTTGCGCTTTCCAACAATATATTATACGTCTATATTTCAAGAATAATTTTTTGATCACTTGATTTGAGAAACTTTAAAGAAAAACTTAATTGCGATGTATTTTAGTCATAAACCTTCAGAAAAGAAGCCCAGAATGATAGGAAAACCAGAATCTATTTAGTGGTTTAGAAGGAGGAAACCAAGAATCGCTTTAGAGAGAGAGAGAGAGAGAGAGAGAGAGAGAGAGAGAGAGAGAGAGAGAGAGAGAGAGAGAGAGAGAGAGAGAGAGAGAGAGTGAGAGAGAAAGAGAAAGAGAGAGAGAGAGAGAGAGAGAGAGAGAGAGAGAGAGATTAGATTAGATTAGATTTTTATTGTCTTAGGGCCTGAGGCCCTTTCTTACAGACAAAGTAATAATTTTTACAATAATTAATGTGCCAAAAAAAAAAAAAAAAAAAAAAGACAGTTTTAAACAATACATATATAACCCTTTTTTCTTTTTTTTCTTTTTAAATAAACATAAAACAGTAAATATTTTAAACTATACAAAAAGAAAATATTAATTATAATAAACAAAATTTATGTAGACTATTTAAAATAAAATAAAATAAATATTAATGATAATAATAACTAACACTGAGGGAAGAGATTAAGGAAAAACAATCAAATAAAGTAAAAGGAACAAAGGGATATTGGAAAGGGAAAGGAAGCATCTCCATGTTTGTTCAGAGCCTCAAGGTGCACTCGACGAGTCTGCTTCAAAGAATAGTCGAAGGCAAGCCTTACGGAAAGAGGATGAAAACCTAACTTCCAACGGTAGCTGGTTGAGCTCTCTCGCTGCCGCGGCGTGGAAAGAATTCCTCAAGGCCTCAGTTCTGCAAGCAGGTAACTGGAATACGCCCTGCAACCTCTCACTCCGCACCTCAACAAACTCACGCCTTAGGACTTCTGGAACTCCGGTATCAAGCACTTTACGGGCTATGCACATTAAATTGAGGCGGCGATATTCTTTTGCTCGAAGCCAACCTAACTCCTTTATAAGTGGACTTATATGTTGGTCCCTTTTAATACCAAATATAAATCGGATAGCTGCGTTGAGCGCTCTCTGTATCCTGTAGTCCTCAGCTTCCGATATATCTATATACACGGAGTCACAATACCATATTAGTGGGCGTACCAGTGCTGAGATTATTTTTCGCCTGGCATCGGCTGGCAATAGCCGTTTCCACCGTGAGAGGGAATGCAAGACACCGTAGACTTGGCTCACCGAGAGAGAGAGAGAGAGAGAGAGAGAGAGAGAGAGAGAGAGAGAGAGAGAGATTAGATTAGATTAGATTAGATTTTTATTGTCTTAGGGCCTGAGGCCCTTTCTTACAGACCAAATAATAATTTTTACAAAAATTAATGTGCCAAAAAAAAAATAATACAGTTTTAAACAATACATATATAACACTTTTTTTTATAATAAAACAGTAAATATTTTAAATTATACAAAAAGAAAATAATAATAATACAAAAAAAAAGACAGAGAGAGAGAGAGAATAATAAACGTAATGATTTTTTTTTTTATTATCATTAATATTTTTTATAAGTATTTTTACAATTATTAGTTTTTGAAGTTGCATATTGATTTAGTATATATATATTTTTTTTTACTTATTCAATTCAATCTATTTTTTAATTCTTACTCTAAAGCACTAAAGCCCACATTTATTGTCTTTTGTATTAACCTTAAGGGACATGTCCCAGAATAGATAAAGAATTTATTATTATTTATAGTTTTCAAAAGGTCAAGGCGTTTCAAGATTTTCGCAGTCTGTTTAACAGTTCCAAAACAGGAGAAGATGGAGTCATGTTTTTAAAATATTCTGCGCATGTTACTATAAAAAAACCTGGTCACTTTTTGGTCCACAAATGTCAACATAGCCAAGATATTTTAGTACCAAACCAGAGAGTAACCCTAAAATTTTTGCAATCCAAATATTATCCAACGAATCATATTCTTTGTAATAATAATGATATATTTTTTATTAGATCATATGGATAATATTCGCAACTCTATTTGTCTCAAAGTATTTCTAGATCTCGAGGGACTTTCCTCCCACTTTCCCTTAATCTTCATTTCATGATTTATATTTGAATGCAGACGATGAATATGCAAAAATGAATATGAAGTGAACTGCTGGATATTTTGGAATCTGCAATGTTTGATTTGCATATCGGAGATAATTAAGAATGGCGAGGAGGGGAAATAGTTACAAACTTTGAACTCAATCTTCCTCGCTGTTTATTATCCTTGGTTTATTGCACTACACTTCTTTATGGCTTTGGTCTACGTTCATTAACTTCACTTTTATTTTCTTTGATACCGCGAGCATAAAAAAATTAACGTTTTCTGTGAAAGCTTTCTTAATAACTTTTATCACAACTTTTTCCGTATTGATTATTTGTTTTAGCTAGATATGTACGCTAGCAATTATTATTGTATGTGAGTAAATTAATTGACGTGGCTATATTTCTAGCTACTATACCGCCTCAAATTTGCTTTATTCTTCTGCCCGAGGGAAATATTTCCATGGTTCTTACCTATTCCAAACCTTAAAAAAATGAAAACCTTCCTATAGAACTGAACTCCTCACGCATCGCTCTAACATCCATTCGTTGAACACTAAAAGCCAATCAATCAATATTTATACCCCATTACATAGAACTGCGTCTTATCATAAACCCTTTCTCGTTTTTCTTCATTCTTTTGGAGCTCGATGCCTATTTCTATACTTAAAACCAAATTTCTGTCTTCTTTCAAACATCAAACTCTTCCATTACTTACTCGAATCTCAAACCCAATAAAAAAAATAAAAAAAATATATATATGTTTATGTATTGATATTTACAACTGTATTGTAGAACACATCTAGTAAATAGGCTAAAAGAAAATAGTCATGAAAAAAGGCATGTATAGAAGCTTCCCAATGGAAACACTCTAAAAATATTCTAAACTAGGTCTCGAGGCCATCTTCTTTTCAGACGCCTCGGGGGATTATTAGGAATTGAAGTAGAAACAAGGATTGAAAACAGAGAATTGGAGTGGGATTGGAGTTTGTCATGAAAGGAATGAGAAAGAGTTCGGGCCAAATGAGCAACATACGGAACATTAAGGTCTTTATGGACCAGTTTATCAGTTACAAAGTAAGGAGCATTGAGGATTTTACGAAGGTTTTGGATTGTAGGGATTGGATATGGGAAGAATTTGATAGATTAGTAGAGCCCCCAAGCTCTATTCCGTAAGTCCATATAGGCCGTATGGTAGTCATGTAGATGAGCCTTTTGTAGTTAAGTGGAAGATTAGAACGTTTGTCTATTAAGTGTTGGAGTAGCTGAAAACGTCGAGCTGTTTCTCTTCGTTTGAGTCTTTTATGAGGGTTCCAAGTAAAGCGTTTGTCAAGGTGGAGTCCTAGATATCGGATCTGTTCAACAGGAACTAGCGGAATGTAATTAAAGGACACTGTGGGGTAGGATGTAAAAAAAAAAAAATATATTTATATATATATATATATATATATATATATACATACCATCTGTTCTATTTAAATATATTTACCTTTATTGTGTATATATTTTATTGTAATTTTATGTTGTGTAAATATTGTATGAATGTAGTATTTATGAAATCATTCAGCACTACTATTAATGTCCAAATTGGGACAGGTTGTAAAATTTTCTCAATAAAAATTGTTGAATCAAAAAAAATATATTTATTATCACATTAATAAATTCATTCATATATAGCAATTAACTTTTCGAGATCCATACTGCCTCATCTTCAGAACTATTCATTAAAAAATATCTTTCATATTAAAACAATACAGGTCATTTATCATCACGAAATTTCTTTTTATTTGTATTTTACAGTTGTCATCATTATTAATATTGTCACTAAGTGGCTACGATATTTTGATTTCACTATCACACACTTTAATTCAATAAAATATTTCTAACTGCTTGGACCAACAAGTATGAAATGGAGTGAAACTAAAAAAAAGTTGCTGTAACATCGCGGGCATATAGGTTACCTGGTTGTCTTAAATATAAATTTTCAGTGTCTTTGTCTCAATTTTTATACCCCATTACATAGAACTGCGTCTTATCATAAACCCTTTTTCGTTTTTTCTTCATTCTTTTAAAACTCGATGCTTATCTCTATCGGTAAAATCATATCTCTGTCTTATTTCAAACATCTACTCTTCCATTACTTACTCGAATCTCAATCTTTCGTTCCAGAAAAAAAAAAAAAAAAATTAAGAAAAATAATATATATAAATATATATATATATATATATATATATATATATATATATATATATATATATATATATATATATAATATTAATTATAAGCATCTCTTCTGTTTAAATATATTTATCATCACAAAATTTCTTTTTATTTGTATTTTACAATTGACCAAATTTGACCAAATGGTACTATCTCCATTTTAGGAAATGTTACAGGAAGCGCAAAACTCTCTCATAACTATATTATTATTATTCTTCCAGTGTCGCGACAGGCCGTGTATGCCCTGGGCCTCGCGGTGTAAACTCCTGCGAGTTTACACTCACGTTTCACGATGCAATTTTTAGTGTAGGGTCATCACTCCCTACGACTAATTTTGTGAGTGGCCACCCTTTGGCTGACGGGTCTCACATACCCGGGGGAGAGGTTGTGAGTGAATCCACATTTTTTTACATCATTATAAAAGCCCCGCCGGGACTGGGATTCGAACTCAGAACCTGTAGCATGAGAGACTAGCGCGCTAGCCACCCAGCCACGGGCTCCCCAAAATTAACTTTCTTTTCACTAATTATTCTCCGATGTTAAAAATGATCGCACATCTGGATATTGTAGGTTCGCTCAATAGAGTTTATGTGAGATACTTTTTTCTTTTTTTTTTTAAGGCCTGGCATTTTTGAAAGTTGAGCTAATGAGTTGTTTTTTTTTTGTGTTTTTTTTTTATATTATATATTTGAATAAATACAAATATGATATATGATAATAGTTTCTACAAAATTGTAAATTGATGTTGGGACATAAAGCCGAAACGTTATCACACAATATGGTTCATATTTGATTATTATGATGCTATTATATTTGATAGGGTGGATGGATTATAGCTAGGTCGTGCTCATGTGAAGTCGTAACTTCCCCTGCGGCGGTCATGGCTTCACTAAGTCTAAAAATTATCTAGTAAAAGATTATGACATACATAAGTATTTTTTATTGAAACTTTTTCATTCAAAATAAACACTAAATGTTTGAAAAACGCTTGTTTTGTAGACTTTAGACGTACCATTCTTTTTTTTTAAAGATATTTATTCGTATAAGACTTTTAAATGTGACCGCAACGCAAGCCTCAGAATTTAAACATGCGGTATTACATCAATTACACTTATGTGATATTTAAAATAGGTGTTATTGCAGCCTGAGTTAGTTTTAAAACAGTGGTTAATCTTTTTAAAAAAAAATGCACAGTTAAAAAAATTAAAGTAAATAACAAAACAAGTTATTAATTAACATAATGTAAATGAGACAGATGGTAGACAATATTATCGTCCCGTTTCTATAATAATTTCTCTTGAAGTTAAATTGCAAAACGTTTATTTCCCATTTTTGCTCTCTTTCTCCTACTCATAATCCTTTTGAATGTATATATAAAAGTATTTTTTTTCACTTTTGATTAAAAAAAAAAAAAACTAATAGCAAGAATCCTTCAATGTTACGATAACTCTATATGCTGACATTCTATTTCCTAAAACCTTGATGATATAGTGTATAAAAAAAACTGTCGAATATAAGTCTAACTACACCTAAAAAAAAAACGCTGCAAATTATTACACAAAGATTTATTATTTCTAAATAACTTTATTAGGGTATAACTTTATATATGGCTTTTTATAGCTGCTAATCTTTTCGATTTTTCTCTATTTTTAGTAATAACTGAGTTTTGGTGGAATTAAATCTATTATAATTTGTGACTTTAAAATCTATACCAACTTTTTTTTCCCTTTTTTTGTTTTTATCACGCTTTATTAAATCAAAAACTCCCTAAATATTTTTCTCTATCATCAAAAATAACTGAGTTATGGCCGTATTAATGGGTAAAACTTTTAATTTTTTTTCTTTTCTTTTTTCTATTTTTTATAATTATTCGCGTTTTTGTTTGTTAAAAAACACTCATAATTTTTTTTCTCTAGCTTAAAAAATAACTGAGTTATTGAATTAAATCACTTTTTATCGGCAGCCATACATGTGTTTTGAAAAACCTCCATTCATCGGTAGTTTGATTCACCTGTGTAACTCAAGACTGGGACCGAATAGGTCAAACGGATAACAGTTTTTATATAGAATCAATTTGTATTTTGGTGATAGTTTTCAATTCTATTCTGCTATTTGACCATCTTGCTGCTAACATTTTTGGCTCTATTGCATTTGTAGCGCATAATTTTTGTAAAAGTCTTGGGTTTGTCCATTTCTATTCCTAAGTAGTTTTTAGAATGGGACTAGAGGATTGTGGTTCAGACGTACTATTCTTATTTCTATACCAATTAGGAACATATAAAAATATTTTAAGATTTGTCCTTAGTACTCCAAAGAGGTCTCATGTGACCTATTTTTACGGCGAGTTAAAGTGGCTCCTCCCCCCAATCCGCAGACAATATTTCCTAGGATCATACCTTTATCAAATCATTACCTCCCAACACCCTCCATACATCCACAGTCTCTTACAATTTAAATCCTCAGTCCACTTACTTGAAACAAGATCGCGCCATTCCGACCTTTATTTTCGTACTCGTAGGACTAAAACTTGTGATCGTTCCTTCCTTGTCCGCTCCTCTAATTTCAGGAATTCTCTACCTACTCATATCCGCCATGCTGCTTCCCTCTCCTCATTCAAATCCCAACTTTTCCAATACCTTTTATTATCCCCAAAAGACGCTTAGAAACTGTAACATTTATATTCCTGACATCAGACTTTGAAAGAAGAATAATTTTTGTTCATTGTCTATATTTAAATGCTGTTATCTATTAATTTATTTTTAATTCCGTTCAACAAAATATTTTCTAAGAATTGTTTTTATTTTAATTTTATCATTGTATATATTTTTTTGGATATATGTGTGTATATGCGTTTATGATATGCACACATATATTAACCCATAATTGTAATTATTAGGTTAGATCAGGCACAGGTTTTCTTCTCATTAAGCAAGGGATGGGAACTGTAATTCCGACCGTTTGCTGGATAAAATAGCATTATTAAATAAAAATGTGAGTTTCTGAAAATTTTTATATCGAATTTATGTGGCAACGAGAATAAATACTATGAAAAAAAGTAATTAAATTAAGAAGCTACGAGAACCGAAGCGAAGCAATTAACTTGTTTAAAACAACTTAAATACTGATTATTAGGTTAAAACCATTGATTAAAATAATAGCTGATTCAAGACGTATTAGGTTAACCAATAAAAATGCTTAAAATAAAGAAACAATGAATTAATGGTAATGTATTACAGTATTATTATACATATATTGCTGTATAACAGGAAATATAGTACCTTTTGGAAGGAAATGAAAGGAAATGTTAACTATTTACAGAGGATATAGCACGTTTTGGAAGGAAATGTTTTCAGTGCCTTTCGGAATGAAATGAAATATGGATTTAATACCTTTTGGAACGAAATGCTAATTTCAAATACGTTTTTAAAGGATTTATGTCTTTTTTTGGATAAAATCTGATGAGGGATTTAGATAAAACTAAAACATTATTATACAAATATGTCAAAATATCAATTTCGAAAAAAAAATATCCTTTAGCACCTTTTCGATATTTACGTTTTAATTTATATAAAAATTCTGAGCACGAGAGTTAGCTATTTTTGCGACAGTTCATTTTATGACGGGTATTCTTTAATTTTTTTAAATTAATAATGCACACATATATTAATCCATAATTGTGATTAGTTATTAATTATGT
This sequence comes from Piezodorus guildinii, assembly GCA_023052935.1. Lineage (NCBI taxonomy): Eukaryota > Metazoa > Arthropoda > Insecta > Hemiptera > Pentatomidae > Piezodorus > Piezodorus guildinii. The sequence continues at coordinate 46,785,238 of CM041295.1, forward strand.
TCCTTCTGTCTGTCGGCCAGACATGTATATTTCCATATACTGTACAAACCTGTTATTCTTAGGGGACCAAGTCCCCGAATAATTTTTTTTTCTATTTCTATTTCTATAATAAAACGAGTTACTAGTTGGTTATACAAGCCACATCGAATTTTCTTCTGCGAAATCGTTATGTTTCCTTATTAGTATTGTGTTTTCACCACCCTTATCATTATGTATACATTAATAAATGTTTTTGAGAAAATTGTAAAAATCTGAAAAAATACACAGGATCACCTGTAACATAGTGGTTATCATAAGAGACTTTAATTCCCATTAAGGTGATGCCATCCTTCGGAGGGGACGTAAAAAGGTGATCCCGAGCCTATGCGATATCAGGTACTCGTTAAATATCCCTATCCTAATTAAACCTGGATAAGCAAAATTTAGGACTCCCACTGTAGCATCGTCCGATTAGCCACAGTAGCATAAAGTGGCCTTAAATAAATAAATAAACAAACAGCTGGTTCTCAGATTTTGTTGAAAAATTTGCTGTAAAGTCTCAGCAAGTACGCTTCTAAAATATATTATTTCAGTTTTATGTAGCTTATCGTTTTCGCGCAAAACTTGCACACAGACCTCTTTGCTGGACTAGTTCATTTAGACCCTGCCGATTCTTTCCCTTACTATATATTCCATACATAGGTGAGTGAAAGTAAAAAGTTTTTTCTTTATTAGTACCAAAAAAAAGTAAGAGAACTATTTATGATTAATCACTTGCCAACAAAACTTGAGGCTAAGATAGTACCGAGACCAAAAAACAAGCCTGCAACTGTTTTTTGGTCAAGGACTTTTCGCCACCTTTAACGGTACTTAATGAAGACATTAAGCACAGACCAAAAAGATCTTTTCTTATTCTGGATCTAAGAGTAAATATTCAAATACGAGAGGTAGCAACGACGCGAAAAAGAAAATTAAGTTAGTATAGCTGTTTTATATTTCTGTACATATTAACATTTTATAAGGATGCCTAACTTCTTACAGCTAGCAGTTAATGCATCTTTTACTGCGTGTTTTCTTTGTACACGTAAAAATCTGGTGCGGGCAACATACGTCTTTCACTTACGACTTTCCTTACTTTATTTAGAGAATTTTCAAATACAGTTAGAGATAAAAATTAATTAAACTATTAAAAAAACAATCCTTTACCACTACAACCCATGAAGAGTTTTGGGCTCAGTACATGTAGAGATTCGTACTGTTTCTAGGCCAACGGCCGTGCAATGACGTGATTCGGCTAAGATCACGCTCAACCGCCAGGTTTTTCCCTATTTTTGGGACCCACTTTATAGAGGCTGGGTGTGCCCCAGGAGGGTCTCCATGCCCCAGGATCGCCCCCCGGCTGAAATAACAGAATAAATAATATTCCGCCACAGCCGGGGTTCGAACCCAGGACCCGGAGCACAGTAGACTCGCGCTCTACCCACTAGACCACGCAGTTCTCCTAAAAAAAAAATTAAGTTGAATTTCTGTAAAAATATTTGTTTTATTAAAAAATCTATTATATTATCCAAAATAATCAGTTAGTTTTATCGACTTTTCATCACTCTTTATTACCTTTTATAAGCTTGTGTACAAGATGATATTTTTTTCTAAAATCTTTAGCTTTCCAACAGTATATTATTCATGTATATTACTGTTCTTGTGTTCAAAATCAAAAATTTGCATCAAACAAATATTTTTTCAGTTTTCTCCTTTAGCAAACATTTCTTCTAGCAAAATTGTCTCCTGGATATCAAATTCGTTCAACTTACATATTTACCAGTTTTTTTATCAATGGTAACAAGATGATATGGTTATTTTTATAGAATCTACAAAATTAAAGGTAGTTTCAAGGAAGAAATTTTAAAAAAACGGCATTTAAGCCTCATCAGACTATTTCAATCAGTATGAAACCTACATGGTATTAAATCCTACTAAATCTGTGTTCAAAATAAAAAAAAAATGCATTAAAAAAATATTTTTTTTAGCTTTCTCCTTTAGTTGGATAACAAATTCGTTCAACTTATATATTTACCGGTTTTTTTATCAATGGTAACAAGATGATATGGTTATTTTTATAGAATCTACAAAATTAAAGGTAGTTTAGAGGAAGAAAATTTAAAACATCGGCATTTAAGCCCCATCAGACTATTTCAATCAGTATGAAACCATTTGTAGAAAGTATATTTGTTTTAAATATGAAATTTCAGTTTCATAGGGCTTTTCGTTTATGCACTGGAGTTACCACACGCATACAGATACACACACAGCCTTTTTTTCGGGACTTGGTTATTTGGACCCTAAAACGGTTATTGGGATCCTAAAACGTGTATTTCCGTTGAAAACTGGAATTCGAAAATTTTCGCGATCGCAGAACTTTCCCATACTATATATTTCATATATAGGTAAGTGAAAGTAAAAATGTAACATTTTCAAATCTTTTTATCAGTGCAGTAACCCAAAAATTAAAAAAAGAAAGCCGGAACTGGTCAAAAATTGTTCATTATACTCCTTTTAATAAAAGCTAGGAATCTCTAGAATTTCCCTCTGGGGTTTTCTATGGGAGGAGGGAAGAAGTAGAGATAACTGATTTTTTTAAGTTATTCATGAGTAAAGTTAAACCAAGTTAAAGAACGTTAAGGTTTATTTAATAATGATTATGTACATGTTTTTGCAAAAAAAAAAAAAAAAAAAAAAAAAAAAAAAAAAAAAAAAAAAAAAAAAAAAAAAAAAAAAAAAAATGGAAAGAGATATTTAAGGGAAAAGAAAAATATTTATCCTGAAAATAAACCATCATTTCGAGTGAGCCTCCAGCTCATCAAAATAAGGTGATTGTTACTGTTTGGTGGACTTTGATTATACTATTGGTTTGATACATTACTGCTTCTTAAATCCTAGAAAACCCAACATGCATCAACTCATTACTTTCAGTAAAAATGCTCCAAACATCATCAAGTTGCTGTGCTAAAGATCGAAAGTCAATTCCAATTAATTAGCTCAATGTTTTAATAATAAATAAGCTCAATCACAATGATGATCTTGAACATTCTCTATTTCATGTTGTTCGCAGCCTTTTTACTAAAAGTGGAAAACATAAACTCTATCTCTGAAATATCTCCATAGCCATTTATTTGATCAAAAACTTACAATGCTAAGTATCAAGCAAGTTGATTATGAAATGGTTTAAATATAAAACAGAATGAATTTGGGTATAATTGGTACCCGTAAAGACAAAATGGATTAGCTTACACAAGACCGCAGAACAAGGATCAAACGGACGATCTGGAAGCTTTGAAATAATAACTAGTAGGATAAGTCTAATAATTATGATGTTGTTTTTCAATGAAACATTTAGTTTTTTGTTCACGATAATCAGTGGATTGCATAACACCAAGGCATTTGGAAAAGATTCAAATTTAAGTTGTTTAATAAACAATTACTTCATCACGCAGGCTCAAACCCAGACTTCTGCAAGATATCCTATTGTAAACATTATTATTTAGCTTCATGATCCACATATCATTAATTTTTTTTTTGTTATATATATATATTATTTTTTTTTAAATTCATTTATTGAAATTTACAACTGTATATTCATACATCAAGTACATATGCTACAATGATAATACACGTGAAAAAAAACATGAAAAGAAACTGCCCATTGGCAGCACTCTAGTAGTGAATCTACACAAGAAGGTCTCGAGGCCATCTTCTTTTCAGACGCCTCGTCGGATTGTCAGGAATTGAAGTGGAAGCAAGGATTGAAACTAGTGGATTAGAGTGGGAGTGGTGTTTTTCAGGAAAGAAGACCTGGTACAGGCCAAATCAGCAACATATGGAACATTAAGGTCTTTGTGGATGATTTTATTGGTGACAAAGTAAGGAGCGTTAAGGATTTTGGATTGTAAGGATTGGATACGGGAAGAGTTTGATGGTTTAGTAGAGCCCCAAAGCTCAACTCCGTAAGTCCAGATAGGCCTTATCATTGTCATGTAAATTAATCTTTTGTTGTAAAGAGAAAGGTTAGAGTGTCTGTCAAGTAAATGTTGAAGTAACCGAAATCGGCGAGCAGTTTCTTGTTTTTCAGTCTTCTATGCGGATTCCATGTAAGACGTTTGTCAAACAGGAGGCCTAAATAACGGATCTGTTCAACAGGGACAAGCGGGATATCATTTACGTACACTGTAGGGCAGGATGTCATAGGCTTACGACGTTTGTTATATTAATTTTTTTTCTTATTATTTTCTTTAATTATTATTATTATTGTTATATTTTTTTTTTAGACTTTTTACTTTTATACTTTCTATTCTTGCTTCAAACTTATTATTATTTTAAACATCTTTATATTTAGAATAGAATAGAAAATAATCTTTATTCTGGGACATAGTCCTTTAAGAACAACAAATATGTACAATAAAAGTATACAGTGTAACTGGCCAACCAAAAAAAATTTTTTTTTTTTCTGTTTCTTTCTTTCTTTCTTTATTTCTTTTATTGTTTCGTTCTGTTATAAATTTAACTTTATTATTCAATTCCTATGAATAATTATAAATTCATGATGTTTAGGGTTGTCTTTTTTATGATACCTCCACTTTTTCAATTGTTAACAGTTGTAATGATAATATTTTATTTTAAACAACCGATGTATGGCTCATGCAGCCGATCCGGAAATAAAGAAATATTAATAAAAAAATTAAATAAACAATTATTATTAATAATTTTTAGTAATTATCTTCAATAATTATACATGGCATAATCGTTTTCGAATCTTCTTTATAAATAGGTAAAATAATATCTTACTAACAGATTTAAAGTTCTTTTACTTTGCTTCTTACAACGTTTGCGACAAACATAATATTTTTTGAGATATACAAGAAAAAACTATGAAAAAATCAGTTTTCTCTACTTTTCCACCTGCCTAAAAAACATGACAAGGGAAATCAGTTTTTACTATTTATTACGGAAATTATAATGAATGTAAGTTTTAAAAATGTAAAAATAAATAAATAAATGTTTTAAAAATGTAATATTTTTGCGTCTACAAAGGAGGTTGCGCGGTAGTAAACGCAGCTCCAAGGCGTGCCACATTCTTATCAGCATTTAATAACTATACAAATATAAAAAAAAACATACGAGAATGATCGAAAACGTTGATAGCTCACTTTTCCCATACACAGTTTGATAAGGATACATTCATCGAATTTATTTTATTTTTTATCAATGAATATTGTGGATTTTACAGTATAAATCAACTTTAAGAGAATATTCAATGTTTGTGAGAAACCGCTGGAAATTTTATTTATATTATTCTATTTTCTTGGAAAATATCATTAACAGAGGGATTATGGGTGAGGCCAATGACGAATTGCGTTAATTAAGGAATCGCCTAAACTGGGCGACTCAGGGCTGCCAGCCCCTCTCAGTAATTTTCTCTCTTAACAACCATGTCTTCCCAATTACCGGACAGCCTAATACCCTCCTCGAATATTAGCCAGCACTGTTACCAACATAATCAACATCGCTTTCACCGCTTTGCCTCCTGAATTTTGGTCCTTGTCCAGTAAACATCAAATAATAACGTTTAATTCATAACATCTCACCTTATTCTAAAATTGACTGGCATATTTAAGGTTTCAAGATTAAGCAAAGTCTTTTTGTTGTTAAATAAAAGCATTTCAAAAGTCCCATCTTCCCATAATTTAATCGAGACAGTACGAAGGGAAAAGTGAACATAATTTTTCAAAGACGGGTTATTGCCAAGTTCAGTAATATTTATTGTAAAAAGGACGAAGTGAAAAATGATGGAACTCATACAGATTATACCTCTATATAAGAAGTACTGTCAAGCAATAAACTAAGCCTTTTTTTTGTTAAATAAAAGTATCTAAAAAGTTCTATCTTTAATTATTCAATAAAGACACGAAGAAGTAACAAGTGAACTTAACGTATTAATGTAAAAATAAAACAATTAGGGATCATTGGTTTAATAATTTATAATTATATAAATTATAAAAAATAAGAAGAAAAAATAAATGTATTATTTTATGTTATGTATGTATGATTTAACACTAGAAATACGGAAGCTTAGTCTACCTATTTTGTATGAAAGCATTCAGAATGACTGCATTGTGAAAAAATATTTAATGCGCAAAGAAATTTGTTTAACAGTAATTTTTAATATATTCTATAACACTTACAGTTATATAACAAGTTATTAACAATAAAAAAAAAATTATTACAGGAAATTCAAAAGCAGTCAAAACGGCTTGCTTAGGCAATCTAGTGTTGATACTGTTCTATTTATTACATACTTAAACTTTAAAAAATAGTTAATTTTTATTACAATTAAAAGTTGTTTGAATGAATAATTGTATTGTTAGGTTCCTTTAATTAAAATGATCCATTTTCATTCAACTCATTTTATTTTCTTATTTTTTTCTCCCTACGTTTCGGCCTTTTGCCATTTTCAAGGGATCTTTTTATATTCCATCATGCACTCATATAAATATATATTTTGTCATAATTTAATAAAAAAAAAAACTATTACAGGCTGACCAGCCCTGTCCTGGTTGTTATCATTTACTCCGATAACAAGGTGGATGATAACAACCAGGACAGGGCTGGTCAGCCTGTAATAGTTTTTTTTTTTTTTTTATTAAATTATGACAAAATATATATTTATATGAGTGCATGATGGAATATAAAAAGATCCCTTGAAAATGGCAAAAGGCCGAAACGTAGGAGAAAAAAATAAGAAAAGAAAATGAGTTGAATGAAAATGGATTATTTTAACTAAAGGAACCTAACAATTTAAAAAATAGGTTAACATGTATTGTTTCTTATATTAGGATTTTCAATAATCTCTGAATATCTTGAATCAGAAAAAAAAAATTAAAGTGAAGTGAGAATGGTTGACTGTGTATAATTGTGGGAGAAGTTAGTTCAGGATGCAGTCAAAAGAACAAAAATTAAATATAAAATTAATTGACTGATGCCAACGTTTCAGCCTATATCATAGGCTTCTACAGGGATATAAAAACAAAAGATAACAACCAGATTAGAATACAATATAAAGATGATAATTAAAAGAAATATACTGATAATTAAAAGCAAAAGTGAAATGTTTGCTATGACAAATGGCAAATATAAAAATAATTATAAACAAAAGAGGACAAAAGAAACTTAATAAAAGGTGAATAATTAGGTAATAGAAAATTCAAATTTTAAAAAAGAGGAGAGAGACATTTAAATCAGATATGAGTACTACCGTTTGAAGAAGGACACAACGATGAAGCAATAATGAATAAACTTCGGCACCAGTTAATTAAGTTTATACTTAATTGTTTGTTCTTTTGACTGCACCCTGAACTACTCCCAAAAAAAAAAAAAATAAATAAAAAAAAATAAAAAAAAAAAAAAAAATTAGTAATACATAAAATATACGAATAATTCACTGTGTCTAGCCTTCGATAAGTAAATAAAAAATCTTTATATTTTATTATTTTATACGTCGCAATGATACAAGGAATAATACGAAATTCATATTGGCATGTCTTAGCTGATTCTCATATCAACTGCCTTTTCCTTTAAAATGTATTAGCGTCGAAGAGTGTGATATATGAATTCGTTTGTACCTTTTACAATGTTTCGATTTTCTAGGCTCTTAAAAAAATAGAAAACCCTTTTATGTCGTTAATGAATATTAAAAAAAAAATTGTGGATTTCCTATATTTTTTTTATTGTTAATTATTTTTTTATTTTAGCGTTATGAACAAGTACGACTGTTGCCAATATACGATGAATTCTCAATAGTACAGTGAATATTTTCGAGATTTAGTTCTGCCAAACATATTACACAAAAATTCTTTACAATATATTTTTTCTTCATTTTTAAAATTGATTGTCTCAAGATGTGCTCAGTTTTGAGAATAACTTAATGCTGATTGAGAGGTTAGACAGAAGTAAAAAGCTCCTAGAAAACTTAAGATTCTCGTAAAAGTTATTTCAATAGTTCTTGATACAAATGTCTTTGTAGGGTAACTTTAATTTTGATGTTACCTTTTTTACGAAACATAAAAATCAAATGTTAACACTATTTCCCTGAATACCAGCTACATTTTACGCTAGGAACAGCTCGTTAAAGTTTAAATTACACTAACCTTCACATTTTGAATAATTATTCTAATTAAAAAAATAGTTTCAGTGCAGTTAAAAATAAAGAATTGATATTTAGCCTGAAAAAATGTGTTGTTTTTACCATTTCATAATTTAATTCGTAAGAAATACTGTCTTTATATTGTTTATATATATATATATATTATATCTTTATATGTTAACCATAGTCATTAAAAAATATAGCTCCAAAAAAAAAAAAACAGATTTCCTTTCAAATAATTTTTTTTATCAATCGTAATTTTAAATTAATAATTTTTTTTATAAACAAAAATACAAATATTTTTAGATATAAATTAGAAAAAGTTCACTCCAAGACAATTACAAAAGTTTTCATTAAATTTAAAACTATTTTTTTTATTTGTGAAACGAATCGTATGTTTTACTTCTTAGATTAAGCTATATATTTTTCGTGAGTTACGGCCACTTGAAGCCATTTTCGCTCTCTACAAAAAAAAAATATTTAACTGTTATAATACTTTTTAGCTTTCATATGTTCATTAAGCAAAAAAAAGGCGACAACATAATTATTTTTTAGAGTTGAAATTAGCTGCAAGTGTGTTGCTGACGTTTGTAATTGTAATTTTCATAATATCAATAACTAAATAGTCCATTTAAATAATTTAAATATATTTCAAAATATCATTATTTTTTTCCAAAACAGCTGGAGATATTTAGTTAGCATTGGACTTATATTTTCGACGGTTTTAAACTTTAAACAAACAGTCTTGTTGTTAAATAAAAGCATTTAAAAAGTTCCATCCAATTCGTATCATTGAATAATAATATATATTATAAAAATTAAAGAAAATACTCCAAGATTTTCTTTTAGTATTTTGTTATGTATGTATGATCTAACGTTCCATTTATAACGTGACTTAGATATAAACATTAGTTTTAACCTCTATTGTTTGTTCTAGCTGGAATTTTCGTAATCTCTGAATATCTTAAATCTAAAAAAACAAAACGAAAAATTTAAAATATTATAAATAAATAAATTCTTTATTATCCTGGGACATGTCCCTTTAGAATAAAAAATACATAATTTACAAAAGGTGCTTTGTAGTCTTAGAGTATATTAAATATTATATGTTAACAAGTTAATAATTACTTATATAAAATAGACATATTCAAATGAGAAGAAAACAAAAACAATGACAAAATAAAAACTAAAAACTTATTTACAATTCTATCGAGTCTGGATATTCATTAAGTGATTAAATATGCGGGATTTGAAGGTTGAAAGAGAGTTGGAGTGACGGATGGAAAGAGGGATAGAATTCCATAGGATTGAGGATCGAATGAGAAAGGATCTGTCGAAGTGTGCTGTTTGGTGGGCCATACTGTATAGATCTGAAGGCCTGGAGCGTGTACAACGAGGATGGACAGAGGATTTGAATTGAAGGAGGTCAAAAATGTATGATGGGAAGCGGGATTAGATAGCTTGGTAAAGGAACGACACAAGGAAATACTTGCGACGATTGGAAGGGTAAAGCCACTTCAACTCGCCATAAAATTGGGATACGGAGGCGTACCTAGGGACACCGAAGATGAATCGGACAAAGCAATTAATTAAACGTTTAATTTTTACCTCGAGATCCCCAGAAACACCATCGTATACCGTACAGCAATAGTCAAAGTGGGGAAATATTAGAGAGGTAACGAGGAGTTTTCGGGTTTCAAGCGGGAATAGGTGATGGAGGGAATGCAGTCGCTTTAAGGTTGATAAGGTACGACGGGAGATTTCGAAAATATGATTTTTGAAGGATAGAGTTTGGTCGGAGGTTACCCCCAGATTCCTGACAGTCGGGTGGAACTTTATAGGATTACTATTTAGGTACAGGGTTGTTATAGTATATAGTTTATGATAAGTAAAAATTTATGAATAATACACTGTGCCTTACAGTCGTATAAGTAAATTTTTTTTTTTTTTTTATTCGTATATATTACAATTTGTCATAATAGACAATAATAATAGTGCTACAGGATCTCATTCATACAATATTTACAATATAAACAAAAGGAAAGTCAAATTACATAAAATAAACGAATACAATAACAAAATTAGGTAGACAAAATAAATAGAAATAAATTAAGTTAACAAATAAATAAAACAAAACATGTCACATTCATACCTATGTACAATATTTACAATCAGCTCGGGAACCCCGGACGGGGCTTGTCCCCCCACTTGTGGAAGGACAATCAGAGTCCAAAGGATCCCAGCGCCTCCCTCTCAGCCGCATCACTGGTGAGAGCCAGCGGAAGCTAAGTGAGGGCGCCACAGCCACAATCACACCGCACATGAGAGGAGAATCTGACCAGTGTCAGAACTCCAGAATAGATTTTTACAATATGTCTCGGGGCCACTGCCGTTTCAACCTTCTAGGAGGGTTGTATGGATGAGTGGAGCTGGATAGGGATTGTGCTAGAGGATTAGGATGATGAATGAGGTTCTGGTGGAATTTGGAAAATTTAGATGGAATCAGGTCTGAAATAAATGGAACATTAAGGTCGTGGTGTAAGGTATAGTTGAAGAAATAATAAGGAGCATTTACTATTGTTCGGAGGACTTTGGATTGAAAGGATTGAATGCGTTTGATGTTAGAACGTTTAGCTGTCCCCCACAGTTCAAGTCCGTAGGTCCAGATTGGCTTCAGTATTGTCTTGTAAAGTAATAATTTGTTGTCAACTGTAAGCTTAGATTTTCTGTTTAGTAGTCTGTATAACTGTCCGAATCGTCTGCTGAGTTCTTTCCGTTTAAGTCTTGTATGTGGGTTCCACGTCAATCTTTTGTCTAGTAGTAAGCCAAGATACCGGACTGTGTCTGAGGAAGGAAGCGGTATGGAATTGAAATGAACCATTGGACAGGCTTTGCGTCGAAGGGTGAAGGTGACGTGGGTGCATTTGCTTTCATTAACCTTAATACGCCAAGCATTACACCATTCCTCGATAAGACAAAGGTGTCTTTGCAGGATTAAGGATGCTATTTCGGGATCGGAATTGGATGATAGGATGGCGGTGTCATCTGCAAATGTTGCCAGAAAGGTGTCAGGATGATTAGGAATATCAGCAGTGTAAAGAATGTAGAGGACGGGTCCCAAGACGCTACCTTGAGGAACACCGGCCTCAATGGGATAAGAGTTAGAAAATTCTACACCACAGCGAACTCGGAAGGAACGGTTTGAGAGATAGGATCGTAGAATGAGGTATAGAGACTGGGGTAAATGCGTTTTAAGCTTGAAGAGTAATCCGGTGTGCCATACCCGGTCAAAAGCTTGCGCTATGTCCAGAAACGCACCAGAACAATACTCTTTGCATTCAAGGGCTGAGGAAATATGGTCTACAACTCGGAGTCCTTGTTGAACAGTGGAATGATGAGCACGGAAACCAAACTGATGGGAAGGAAGATTTTGTGATTCTAATATAGGCAGGATTCGTTTTAGAAGGAGTTTTTCAAAGACTTTTGAGAGGATGGGAGGGAGACTAATAGGTCTGTAGGAGGAAGTGTTGCTGGAAGGTTTACCTGGTTTTAGGAAAAGAATGATTGTGGAATGTTTCCACAAGAGAGGAAAATAGGTGGTGCGTAGGATGCAGTTGTAGATATAGGTAAGGAATATAATAGCTTTCTGCGGAAGTTGACGGAGGATCTGGGGGGTAAGGAGATCATGTCCAGGAGATTTACGGAGGGTCAGTTTCTGGAGAAGATATTTAACCTCAGAGGGATTAATAGCTGTAGGAGGTAGTGAAAGAGGTATTGGTGACAAAAGGAAGTCTTGTACTTCTGCGGTATGATTGCTTTGGGATTCCGGGTGAGGAGTGAATACTTTGGAGAGGTGTGTGGCGAATTCCTCGGCTTTATCTTCATCAGACCCAGCCCAGGAGTCATCACCACGCCGGAGAGGATGGGAAACTTGATGGGATTTTAAAATCTTCTTCGTGACATTACACAGGGAATTATCACTAGCTGACAGAGAGGAGAGATAGGAATTAAAGGACTGGGAACGGAAGGTCACCAACTCCTGCTTCAATTGTCTACAATAGAAGTTATAGGAGCGGCGATCTGTTGGGTGTCGGGTGCGCTGCCATAATGATCTGGCACGGCGCTTTGCATGGATGAGGTCTGCAAGGTGTTGAGGCAAATGGTTTTGGTGAGGAGTTATATTGGAGTGCTTAGGATAGGAGGCAGTCCAGACAGCTTGCTGAATGGCGGTGGTGAAGGAGTAGACGGAATCGTCAAGGTCTTCTGGGGTTTTGAGGGTCGCTCTGAGGTTAATATTATCGGTCAGGATTTGGCGGAATAGGTTCCAGTTGACAGGGCCTCGGATAAATGACGGTGGAATAGGTTTTGGAATTGGAGTGAGAGATACTTTTAGGATCAGTGGACTATGGTCTGAGGATAGTTCATCAAGTCGAGCTACAGATAAGTTGAGGGAGCCTAATCCGCTGTGAATGAAGAAGTCAAGGATGTCAGGATTACGGTTGGGATCGGTTGGCCAGTAGGTAGGGGAATCAGGAGGTAGGAGATTGAAATGACGGGAGTTGAGTGCAGACAGCAAATTTCGTCCACGAGAATTCGTGGTTCTCGAACCCCACTGTTGATGCTTGGCATTTAAGTCTGCACCCAGAATGAAATGATTTCCTAAGGAATTTAGAAAGGATACAAATTCGGTGTTGGAAATGGAATGTTTGGGAGGGCAATATGCTGATGTAAGGGTTACCGGAAAGGAAAAAGTTTTGATTACTATGGCTGTGGCTTGTAGGAAATCATAGGTAGGAAGTGGGAGTAAGTGATGAGAGAGGGACTGGTGCACAATGACAGCAGTACCGGCATGGGCTTTGCCGTCTGGGTGGTCCGTACGGTATGTTACGTATTGAGGTATTTTGAAGAACTGTTTAGTGGTTAGTCGAGTTTCAGTAATAAGTGCTACGTCAACGTTTTTGTCTTGCAATAAAGCTGTAAGTTCGTCAGTATGATTTCTAACACCATTCGCATTCCATAGGAGAATGGATAAGGAGTTAGGTGAAGTCATTTATGGATTTTTTAAGGAAGGGATTAAGTTTGATACAAGATTAGTAAGTAGTGATATTAGCGGCATAACGAGGGATTTGATTTCACTGATGAAGGATATCATCAAACTTGTAAGGTCTGAGACATTTGATGGAGGAGGAATATGAGAAATTTGATGCGGATGAGGTTTTTGAGGGTTGGGTAAATTTTGAGGAATAGCTGGTTGTGGAACGGGTTGAGGAATTTGAAGTGTGCGTTGTTCCGGCAGGGCCTCGGCCTCTTTGTTCTGGTTCCCACCTCCAAGTAGATGGGCAAATGTTACATTGGAATCAATTGTTTTTGAAGGTTGTCTTCTGCTTCTGATCGGTTCAGCTGTTTCATCCAGATTCTGAGGTTTTTGGTATTTGCTTTTGAGGTTCTTGTAGACTTGACATCCCTTGTAGCTAGCCGGGTGGTCCTTGAGGCACAAGGCACAAACAGCGGGTGTTGATCTTGGTCTTGTACACTCTTCTGACTTATGTTGTTCACCGCATTTCACACAGCGTGGTATGTGGTGACAATAACTTCTAGTATGACCATATGCCTGACAATTGTGGCACTGAACTATTTCTTTCTTAGTGTAAGGTTTTTCAACTCTTACACTAGTATAGTATAATCTATTGAGGTCATAAATTTTTTCAACTCCTGCTGATGGCTCCAAGTCCACAAAGAATAGAGGCAGTGGAATTTTATCTTTTAGGACGTTGGTGACTTGTCGCACTTTATAGCCTATCTCCGTCAGTTCTTCTTGGATAGCTGCTGCTGGTGTCGAAGGGTGTAGGTTTCTAATTACAACCCTTAAAGCTCTCTCCTGGCGTAACTGATATGTATGAAAATCAGCTTTGGTCTCAGTCAGATATTTTACTATTTTTCTGTAGGTTTCGGCGGTAGTCGGGGATATTTTAGTATCACTGGTTCTACTTATACAATAATAACTGTTAGGATCGGTTAATTTGTTTAGATGCGCACACAGTAGTTGAAAGTTTTTAATATTTTTAACAAATATTGGTGGAGGTTGTGGTTGTTTTGGTATAGGAGAAGATTCCATTGTTTCTTTTTCAATTTGAAGGATCTGAAATGGGTTCGTTGTAAAAAACGGTGATTCTTCAGTTAATCCTTGTGATGATGTGCTAGGCTGTGGTTCAGATCCCAAAGAGGTAGCTGAAGCAGTCGCTGGTGGAATCATTTTTTTATTATTATCACGGCGAGGTCTCTGTTTTGTAGGAGACGAGTTTGAACCTGCAGATCTAGATCTTTTACTTGTAACTTTCGAGGACATCACTTGATGATAATATCGCATTGATTAAAAAAAATAAATTGGAATAAATATATAATGGAATAAGAATAAGAAGGAAAAAAAAAATAAATAAAAGAAAGATAAGGAAAAGAAAAGCAAGCCCGAGCTTGCCGAGCTAGCGGCAATCAGCTGATCAGTGACCCTCCTTTCACTTTTTCGTGATTGTACAAAGTAAATTATAACTTTGCTTACCGAAATTTCTCCAATATTCACTGCTGTAGTATTCCTGAGGTCTAGTGATGTTTTCCAGACTGAACTCAAGCGAATTCCTACTGAAAAAAGCAAAAATCTGAGAGACGAAGTAACGTATGACTGTTATCATCGAGCGCATCAGCTGATCTCTATAAGTAAATAAATATTAAAATACTTCAGTTATTACTTTGCGCTGCAATGTCATGTGTTATCGCATGAACTAATATATTCTTTAAAATATTTACAAAAAAAAGTAAATATTCAGGCTTATGGAGAAGAACCTTGTGTACTTATGTAACAAATATGTACTACATTAGTGTAGAAAAGTGGCGTGGTTTGCTACTTCTACAATTTTCCGATTTTCTAGGTTTAAAAAAAAATACAAAACCCTTTTGTACTGAAAACATTTTTTTGTGTGTTTTCAATCTTTTTTTATTATTAGTTTCTTTGTTTTTCTATTTAGTGTTATCAACAAGTAGGACTGTTCACCAATATACCTTATATTGTCAACGATATAGTGTACATTTTCGAAATTTACTTCTGGAAAACGTGTACATTTAGTTATAACATTTAATTCATATTGTCTTACCTCATTCTCATATTAACCGCCGTTTTCAAGGTTTCAAGCTGTAAACAAATACTTTTTATTTTTAAATAAAAGCTTTCAAAAAGGTCCATCTGTAATTATTCAATAAAGAAACTAAGAAGGAACAAGTGAACTAGACGTTTATTTACTATCATTAAAATTTACTATCGTTGAATAATAATTTATTTATTATAATAATATATTTATTTATTATAAAAATTGAAGAAAATAACCTGAAAAACATTTATTTTTTAACTATTTTATTATGTATGTATAACCTAATACTTTTCCACTTATTTACATATGAGTCATTCCATTCGAAATCGTCCAGACCTTGCCGCTCGACATTTTTCACTTTCATGATTTTTCGACCAGTAATTCTCTATCCTTTCGTCAATATAAAAACATTAATAAAAAAAATTTCGGGTCAGTACTTTGAGTATCGCAACCGTTTTAAGTCAGCTCCGCGGGCAAAAATATGTGATGGGAAAATCTTTCTAATTCCTATAAATTTTTAGATATCAAATCAAAACAATTTTTTTTTTTTTTTTTTTTTTATTCGTATATATTACAATTTGTCATAATAGACAATAATAATAGTGCTACAGGATCTCATTCATACAATATTTACAATATAAACACAATGAAAGTCAAATTACATAAAATAAAATCAAAATAAATAAACGTATATAATAACAAAATAAAACAAAAATTAACAATAAGATAAGGACATGCTTTGTATTTTTTGTCCACACAACGTATTACCTAAATAGTGAAGAAAGTTGTTAAAAAAATACTCTAAAATTAATAAAAAACAAAAGTTTTAATGAGATAAAATTATACAAAGGAAAAGATACTCACTTATAATTATTTTTTCTTTTGTAGCTTAGTCATAGTCCTAATTCTGTAAAAATTTCGACCTTGAGAGCATAGTCCTTTTTTGTAACTGAATTTTCAAAATAGGCAAAATTCTTTTTCCCGATGTTTACTCGGAAATATCTCAAAAGGGGACTGAGTGAAAAATTATGAAACTAATACAGATTACCTGAATATGATGTGTTTAAGTGATAAAAATTTGGTCCTTGAAACTGAACTGGTTCCAGAGTTATAAAATTCACTTTCCTGTTAAAATAATGTTTTCTTTAAAAAAGATTAACTCCGGTAATTTTGCATGTTTTTAGGACGAAACAAAAACTATAATGATAATGAGAGTATTTTATTTAATTTTGGTCCCTAAAACATATTACCTAAGTGGCCAAGAAGATGGTAAATAAATTTTAAAAAA
Source organism: Piezodorus guildinii (assembly GCA_023052935.1). NCBI lineage: Eukaryota > Metazoa > Arthropoda > Insecta > Hemiptera > Pentatomidae > Piezodorus > Piezodorus guildinii. The sequence continues at coordinate 46,801,838 of CM041295.1, forward strand.
TTAACATAAACTGAAACTCTAACAATAAAAAAGGAGTCTCAACCTTATTTTTTTTCTTGTATAGCCTCATCATTGAACTACTTGTTGTAAACATTTTGACTGTATAAGCTTTGTCCTTTATTTAATATAATTTTTCGAAGACTAGTTATTGCCAAGTTCAGTAATATTTATTGTAAAAAGGACGAATTGAAAAATGATGGAACACATACAAATTATACCTCTATATAAGAAGTACTGTCAAGCAATAAACTAAGACTTTTTGTTGTTAAATAAAAGCATTTAAAAAGTTCCATCTTAAATTATTCAATAAAGACACGAAGAAGTAACAAGTGAACTAAACGTTGTAATGAAAAAAACAAAACAATTTCTTATCATTGAATAGTAATTATTAATTATAAAAGTTAAAGAAAATATCCTGAACTTTTTTTTTTAGTATGATGTAATGTATGTATAATCTAATAATGGTCCATTTATTACGTGACTTAAAATTAAACATTAGTTTTAACTTCTATTGTTCGTTGTAGCTGGAATTGTCGTCATCTCTGAATATCTTGAGTCAGAAAAAACAAAACCCAAGTGCCTTGCAGTCGTATAAGTAAATAAATATTAAAATACTTCAGTTATGGAACTCGTACAGATTATAGCTCTTTATAATAAGTACTGTCAAGCGGCAAGGTCTGGAGGATTTCAATTAGAATGACCCGAATATGTAAAAATATACGCATAATACACAGCGTCGATAAGTAAGTAAATAAATCTTCATATATTCTTTTACGCAGCAATGACACATGAAATAATATACGAAATTCATATCTTTATTAAAATACATCTTGAAATTTTCAATTTATTAATACGACTTACTATTATCCTTCCTGTTCTTAAATGATGATCACTAACACACAATTTTTTTTTTTACTTATTAACTGGAATTCAAAAATATGAAATCGAAATATTTTCGCGTCATATTCGTAAAGAGAGAGAGCGGAGTTTGCTGACAGGGGAGAGGTAGGCCGCTGACTGAGCTGTGGGGCAGATCTACGGGTGGTGGGGTGGGGGTAATGTTGCAGAAGTCGGTATTTTTAAACAAGCCGAAGACAGTTTTTAGACAAAATATGTAAAAATTATCATAAATAAACTATAATTTATCAATTTTACTTACATAAATAAGAAATAAACCATATTCTGTAAAGTAATGCAAGATAATATTGGGTTGTCAAAATAAGTTCGTAGTGTTTTTTTACAGGTGATTTAAATAAAAACTTCAGATTCTTTTAAACATTTTTAATCAATTATATATGACCCATATTGATCTGTTACATGTTGCCATCTTTCAGGTAATTTTTGGAATTTTGTCATCATTAACAGTTGAAGCACGACCTGAGCGCTTCGCGTCTTCCAAGTCAAAATTTCCAGTTCTGATCCGAGTAAACCACAGCAAATTGTGTTGACCGTCTGTGCAACGAATTTTCCTTTTCATAATTTTAAAAAATTTGCTACAAGTAAATATGCTTAAAGAAAAATCACATGAGACAGACTTGTAGAGGAACAACCCAACGATAGCACTCCATTAACTATTTTAAACCAGAAGGTCTTTATGGATGATTTTATTTGTGACAAAGTAAGGAGCGTTAAGGATTTTACGAAGGATTTTGGATTGTAAATATTGGATACGGGAAGAATTCGATGGTTTAGTAGAGCCCCAAAGCTCAAATCCGTAAGTCCATATAGGCCTTATAATGGTCATGTAGATGAGCCTTTTGTAGTTAAGTGGAAGGTTTGAGCGTCTGCCTAGTAAGTGTTGAAGTAATCAAAAGCGGCGAGCAATTTCTTGTCGTTTCAGTCTTGTGTGCGGATTCCATGTGAGACGTTTGTCAAGGAGGAGTCCTAAGTAGCGGATCTGTTCAAGGATGTCATTGGCTTACGACGAAGGTTGATGGTTATTTGGTGGGATTTGTAAGAATTTATTTTAATTCTCCAATTCTGACACCATATCTCAAGGTCCTCTGATGTGGGATTGAAGGGTTTGGGAGGCAACAGTTGGATCGTTATTGACTGATAACACACTAGTGTCATCAGCATTAGTGGAAAGGAAAGTGTTAGGATTGGTTGGAATATCAGCTGTATATACTGTGTTGAGAATGGGTCCTAGGAGACTGCCTTGAGGAATACCAGCGGACTGTGTAAAAAAAGATGATTAATACCACTTAAAGATAAGGAATCTCGGTTAAAACTGATACATAAATTCACCTTAACTAATGCTTTTCAGAATATGTAAACATTATTGACCAGGTAAACATTATTATATAAACACAGAGAGGGTTAAATTAAAATATTGAAAAACTCAAGGAACTTATTTTACATCCCAATATTTATAAAAGAATAAAAAATGTATACGGGTCAATCCATTTGAAATCGTCCAGAGCGTTCTGCTCAACAATTTTGATTTTTCTTCATTTTTTACCACTTATTATTATCCTTTTCCAAATATAAAACAGTAGATAAAATATTTTTCTGGCTAATACATTCAGTTTTGCAGCCATTTTAAGTCAGCTCCGCGGCTGAAGACCAGCGTTGGTAAAACCTCTCTAGCTCTAGTAATTTAGAATAACACTCTTCGACAAGAGCTCGCAGAATTTCCTCATCAAGAGAAGACCCGACCTTTTCCCCATACGTCGTTGATGTTTCTGTCCGTTTTGAAACCATTCCGGTCGGGTTTAAACATTTTCATAAATACAAATATACTCTTCTTTCCACCCTTCTAATCTTATAGAAGCATCTCATAAAGTACAGTATGATATTGATCAATTCTGTCAATAGGCAAATAAAAACAACCTGCAGCTTTAGGGCCAGTTGCACCAGCCTCGGTTCAACCTAAGGTAAGCTTACCTTTAGGTAAAACTACGGTAGATAGTTTACCACTGATTTCAGCTGGGAGCGTTGTTGGTACGGCGACTACTATCTTTCGGGAGATGAAAGGTAGGTCCGCCATTATACTTCCTGATTTCAATTTTTAACCTTATCAGCATAGCTACTTTGGAACTTCTCTTTTTAAGAAATACATTCTTCTATTTCTAAAGTTTGTTATTAAAAGAATATAGTTAATTTATTATTGACAGATCAGCTGATGCGCTCGATGATAACAGTCATACGTTACATCGTCTCTCAGATTTTTGCTTTTTTTCAGTAGGAATTCGCTTGAATTCAGTCTGGAGAACATCACTAGACCTCAGGAATACTACGGCAGTGAATATTGGAGAAAATTTCGGTAAGCAAAGTTATAATTTACTTTGTACAATCACGAAAAAGTGAAAGGAGGGTCACTGATCAGCTGATTGCCGCTAGCTCGGCAAGCTCGGGCTTGCTTTTCGTTAACTTATCTTTCTTTTATCTTTAATTCTTATCTCATTATTTATTTATTATTATTATTTTCTTAATCAATGAGATATTTCCATCAAGTCATGTCCTCAAAGTCTGCAAGTAAAAGATCTAGATCTGCAGGTTCTAACTCGTCTCCTACAAAACAGAGACCCCGCCGTGAACAAAATAAAAAATAATTCCACCAGCGACCGCGTCAGCTACCTCATTAGGATCTGAACCACAGCCCAGCACATCATCACAAGGAATAACTGATGAATCCCCGTTTTTTACACCGAATCCATTTGAGATCCTCCAAAATGAAAAAGAAACCATGGAATCTTCTCCTATACCCAGGGAACCACTACCTCCACCAATATTTGTTAAAAATATTAAAAATTTTAAACTGATGTGTGCGCATTTAAACAAAGTAACTGATCCTAATAGTTATTATTGTATAAGTAGAACCAATGATACTAAAATATCTCCGACTACTGCTGAAACCTACAGAAAGATTGTAAAATATCTGACTGAGACCAAAGCTGACTTTCATACTTATCAGCTGCGCCAGGAGAGAGCATTAAGGGTCGTAATCAGAAACCTACATTCCTCAACACCCGTTGAAGCTATCAAAGAAGAACTGACAGAATTAGGATTCCAAGTGAGGCAAGTCACCAACGTTCTAAAAGATAAAAGTCCACTGCCTCTATTCTTCGTGGACTTGGAACCATCAGCAGGAGTCGAAAAAATCTATGACCTCAGTAGACTGTACTATACCCGTGTAAAAGTTGAAAAACCTTACACAAAGAGGGAAATAGTTCAGTGTCATAACTGTCAGGCATATGGTCATACCAAAAGTTATTGCCATCACATACCACGCTGTGTGAAAATGCGGTGAACAGCATAAAACAGAAGAATGTACAAGATCAAGATCTACACCCCCTGTATGTGCTCTGTGCCTCAAGGACCACCCGGCTAACTACAAGGGATGTGAAATCTACAAGAAACTCCGAACCAGATACCAAAAACCTCAGGATCCGAATGAAACAGCTGTACCAACCAGAAGCAGAAGAGAACCATCTAAACTTGTAAATTCTAACGTATCATTTGCCCACTTGCTTGGAGGTGGAAACCAGAATCATGAAGTCGAGGCACTGCCGGAACAACTTTTTCCTCAACTTTCTCAATCTATTGTACAACAATCTATCCCACAAAGTTTACCTAATCTTCAAAAAACTCCTCAACATCAAATTTCTCATATCCCTCCACCATCAAACGTCACAGATCTTACCAGTCTAATGACATCGTTCATCTCCGAAATCAAATCTCTTGTTATGCCGCTTATATCACTCCTTACAAATCTAGTATCAAATCTAATCCCTGCCTTGAAAAATCCTTAAATGAATTCACCTAACTCCTTATCCATTCTCCTTTGGAATGCGAATGGTGTTAGAAATCATACTGACGAACTGACAGCGTTGTTGCAAGACAAAACAATCGATGTTGCACTTATAACTGAAACAAGACTAACGACTAAACAGTACTTCAAAATACCGCAATACATCACATACCGTACTGACCACCCAGACGGTAAAGCCCATGCCGGTTCTGCTATCATTGTCCACCAATCCCTCTCTCATCATTTACTCCCACTTCCCACCTATGATTTCCTACAAGCCACAGCCATAGTAATCAAGACTTTTTCCTTTCCGGTAACCCTCACATCTGCATACTGCCCTCCTAAACATTCCATTTCCAATTCCGAATTTGTATCCTTCCTGGATTCCATAGGAAATCGTTTCATTCTGGGTGCAGACTTAAACGCCAAGCATCAGCAGTGGGGTTCCAGAACCACGAATTCTCGGGGACGAAATTTGCTGTCTGCACTCAACTCCCAAAATTTTAATATCCTGCCTCCTGACTCCCCTACCTACTGGCCAACCGATCCTAACCGCAATCCTGACATCCTCGACTTCTTTATCCACAGCGGATTAGGCTCCCTCAACTTTTCTGTAACTCGCCTTGATGAACTATCCTCAGACCATAGTCCACTGATCCTAAAAGTATCTCTCACTCCAATTCCAAAACCCATTCCACCATCATTCATCCGAGGTCCTGTCAACTGGAACCTTTTCCGCCAAATCCTGACCGATAATATTGACCTCAGAGTAACCCTCAAAACCCCAGATGACCTAGATAATTCCGTCTATTCCTTTACCACCGCCATCCAACAAGCTGTCTGGACTGCCTCCTCTCCTAAACACCCCAATATAAATCCTCACCAAAATCATTTTCCACAACATATTATAGACCTCATCCATACCAAACGCCGAGCAAGATCATTATGGCAGCGCACCCGACACCCAACAGATCGCCGCTCCTATAACTTCTATTGTAGACAATTGAAGAGGGAGTTGGCGACCTTCCGTTCCCAGTCCTTTAATTCCTCCCTCTCCTCTCTATCAGCTCGTGATAATTCCCTGTGGAATGTCACGAAAAAGATCCTAAAATACCATCAAGTTTCCCATCCTCTCCGACGTGGTGATGACTCCTGGGCTGCGTCTGATGAAGATAAAGCCGAGGAATTCGCCACACACCTCTCCAAAGTTTTCACTCCTCACCCGGAATCCCACGCCAATCACACCGTAACAGTGCAAGACTTTCTTATGTCACCAATTCCACTTTCCCTACCTCCTAAAGCTATTAATCCCTCTGAGGTCAAATATCTTATCCAAAAACTTACCCTCCGTAAATCTCCTGGACACGATCTCCTTACTCCCCAGATCCTCCGACAACTTCCGCAGAAAGCCATTATATTCCTTACTTATATTTACAACTGCATCCTACGCACCACCTATTTTCCTCTGTTATGGAAACATTCCACTATCATTCTTTTTCTAAAACCAGGCAAACCTTCCAACAACACTTCATCCTACAGGCCTATTAGTCTACTCCCCATCCTCTCAAAAATCTTCGAAAGGCTTCTTCTTAAACGTATCCTACCCATATTAGAATCTCAAAATCTTCCTTCCCATCAGTTTGGATTCCGTCCTCAGCATTCCACAGTTCAACAGGGTCTCCGAGTTGTAGACCATATTTCCTCAGCTCTTGAATGCAAAGAGTATTGTTCTGGTGCGTTTCTGGACATTGCGCAAGCTTTTGACCGGGTATGGCACACTGGATTACTCTTCAAGCTGAAAACCCATTTACCCCAGTCTCTATACCTCATTCTCCGATCCTATCTCTCAAACCGTTCCTTCCGCGTTCGCTGTGGTGTAGAATTTTCTAACCTTTATCCCGTTGAGGCCGGTGTTCCTCAAGGCAGCGTCTTGGGACCCGTTCTCTACATCCTTTACACTGCTGATATTCCTACACATCCTGATACCTTTCTGGCAACTTTTGCAGACGACACCGCCATCCTATCATCCAGTTCCAATCCTGAAACAGCATCCTTAAACCTGCAAAGACACCTTTCTCTTATCGAAGACTGGTGTAATGCTTGGCGCACTAAGGTGAACGAAGCCAAATGCAAACACGTAACCTTCACTCTTCGACGAAACTCCTGTCCGCCAGTTTACTTCAATTCCATTCCAATTCCTCCTTCAGATACAGTCCGGTATCTTGGCTTACTATTAGACAAAAGATTGACTTGGAACCCACATACAAGACTTAAAAGACAAGAACTCAACCGACGATTCGGACAGTTATACCGACTACTCAACAGAAAATCTGAACTTACAGTTGACAACAAATTATTAATCTACAGGACAATACTGAAGCCCATCTGGACCTACGGACTTGAACTGTGGGGGACAGCTAAACGTACTAACATCAAACGCATTCAATCCTTTCAATCCAAAGTCCTCCGTACAATAGTAAATGCTCCATATTATGTTTCCAACTATACCTTGCACAACGACCTTAATGTTCCTTTTATTTCAGACCTGATTCCATCCAAATTTTCCAAATTCCACCAGAATCTCATTCATCATCCTAATCCTCTAGCTCAATCCCTATCCAGCCCCACCCATCCATACAACCCACCTAGAAGGTTGAAACGGCAGTGGCCTCGTGACCTCTTATAACATGTATATTGGAGTTCTAGCATTGGCTAGATTCTCCACTCACGTGCTGTATGCTTGTGAATTGTATATAGGTATGAGTGACTATTGTATATATTTTTATTGATTTTATTTTGTATATATGTATATTTTATTATTATTATTATATAAATTTATAGTATTGTATATATCGTGTGAATGTAGTATGAATGTTGTACTTTATCACTATTAAAAATGTCCTGAATTGGACAGATTGTAATATTGCTCAATGAATAAAAAAAAAAAAAAAAAAAAAAAAAAAAAAATTATTATTATGTTATTATTTATCGTGGTTATTTAAAGAATATAGTTAATTTATGATTTGTTTCCTGAATGTGAATAAATTTGTTTGGATTGTTTGTGATTTTTTTTCATTCCACAGCAACAGCTTATAAGTCAACAAAATATCATCTATTTTGGTTTTTAGTCACTTTTGTAATTTCATGTGGAGTCCTAAGAATGAAATAAACAACATACCCCCTCTTGTTAATTGAAAATTAAAACTTTAATTACATAAAACATATTGTAGAACATTTTGTACAAAATTAGGAGATATTTGTCTCTAGTCTACATTTAAATTCATTAAGATAAAATTAATTGGTTTATGAAAAATCAATCATTTGTGTTCAAAATTTTCAAAACTGATATGGAATCTACTGAAAATCATTCATCAAATACAGAATGTAGACAATTTATTTTTAACAGGAATATAGTGGGATTCTTAACTGACTTAAAAAAGTTATATGCCTAGGAATCACTAAAGAACTATTAATAATGATAAAAACTTAAATATCTTATATTTACAAAACCAAACATTGTCAATTATTTAGAGAGAATCTATTTCAATGAATTAATAATACGAGTGAAACTGTGGTTTTTATTTATTTATTGAAATATATTACAATTTGTTTCTATATGAACATTACTAATAGTGATATAAGATCCCATTCACACAATATATACAGTATACAATGATAAAGTCAAATAAAATATAATATATATACAAAATAAAAAACAAACAACCGACTATAATTGAGATAAATACAAATAAATGATTTATAAAGAATTAAATAATAATAAATATAAAAACCAAATAAATCAACAGAGGTTACCCTTACCGCACTTTGACCTGGGATGGTGCAACTGGCCCTTATACAGGTAAAACTAAAGCAATCCCCATCGGCTCCAAACCACCTTGAACTCCCTTCCACACTTGCCCGTTGCTCTTTCTCAATGAAGTCCCGATTCCGTTCCGGAAAACTGTTAAAAACCTTGGAGTTACCTTTAACCGAAACCTATCCTGGAATAACCATGTATCCGAAATATCCTGAAAATCCATTTCCATCCGTGAATCCTTACCTTCCAAAACCCGTCAGCTACTTGTTCCCTCTGTTATCTACCCAATATGTAAAGAAAAATCTAGAATTCTGCTTTTTTTTTCCGGACAATTCCCCAAGAACATTCATGGTTTATAGAGGTACAGTTTTTACTTTCACTTATCTATGTATGTAATATATATAGTAAGGGAAAGTATTGCGACCGTGAAAACTGTCGTATTAAATTTTTCAGTGGAAATACACGTTTAAGGGTTCGCTGAGTACAAATGACCTCTGAAAATGTGTGAATGTGTTTGTATATGTATGTGGTTGTTGCAGAAAACTGCAATTTTATATTTGAAACAATCTACGAACTAGAAGTGTCACTTTATACCATGCGTATTGCACCTTTTTATGTTTTTTATAAAAAAAAAAACGACTTTTATTTAAATAATTATATCAATGTACATCTACAACTAAATGTGCTTACATATCATGTAAATTGTATCCTCAATTGAAACAGTTTGACAGGGCTAAAATACCAAACTTTTACAAGTTACTTATCTAAATTAGCTTTATGTTGTTAATTATAACCTATTATCCATCTCTGGCTGTTATATAGATGTAAAATAAAGTTATATAGAGATGAAAAAAAGAATATGAAAGAATTTTAAAAATATATTTTTATTTTCCTAATATCCCAATACCTGCTACTCCCTCAGCGCATTCCAAACGGTGAAATAGAAAAACAAACATTCATTGAGGCAAACATGCAACGGGGCATTTTCTGGCAAATCCATTTGATCTGTAATAAAACTGGCCTTAAAATTATAAAACCTTTTTTTTTTTTTTTTTTTTTTTTAAACATTTACTTTTACTTGTAAATATGTGAATTAAAATATTCCGATCCTGGAAAAGCTCGACAAACCTTTTAAAAGCAAATCTCCATAACATAACGTTTTTCGAAATTGAAATGACGTATTAAAGTTAATTGTATACTTGAGATGTTACAGCACTATTTTTTTTCAGGAGTGATGGATAGTGGATAGTTTATAGGTCGGTCTACTTTTCTATGCTTCTCGGGCTCGAATCGCGGTCGTACCAAAGTGTGCTGTTACTTAACTTATTAATGTTAATAATGTCGTAGGGACGACACTGGGGTATGGAGACTCTCCTGGGTATCAAAAAATCGAGGATAAAACCAGAAAGATGTACGGATCTATATATGTGCTGAAGTAAATCACCTTATTTTAATAGATTCATTTGCGTATAACAAAAAAAATAAATGAATTCGATGGTAAACTAGTAGGTATGTAATCATATAATAGGTAGTTAAATTAAAAAAAAAAATAATTTAAGCAGCCTGATCAACAATAAAAACAAAATGGAATTACGAGATAAGGGTGCAGTCAATGTAACACAATTAAGCGTAAACTTAATTTATTGGTGCCGACGTTTCGGCCTAAATTATAGGCCTTCTTCAGGGCCATAAGAAAAAACAAAAAACAAAGATAACAACCAGCAGTGGAATACTTTATATAAAGATGATACTATTATAACTATTTAATCACTTTTTTTTCATACTTCAAAAAGTTAACTACCATTAATTCATTAAAAGTAATTAACTAATTAAAAACTGTAAAAAATAACACACCTTTTATTAAAATTTCTTTCCCCCCTTTTGTTTTTAGAAATTATTACATTTATCAATTGTCATTACTACTATTTCACTTTGTTTGTAATCTTCAGTATAATTTATTTTTCTTATCATCTTCATATATTGTATTGTAAATTGTAGCCTTGAAGAAGGCCTATAATTTAGGCCGAAACGTCGGCACCAATAAATTACGTTTACGCTTAATTGTGTAGTACATTGACTGCACCCTGAACCAACTTCTCTCATATATACACACAGTCAACCATTGTCACTTCAAAAGGGAATTAAATAGAAATTAATGGATTTCTTTTTTTTTTAAATTAATTTACACCTACATTAAACTAATACAATAACTAAATGTGCAGTAAGATTATAATACGTGATAATGGCAAGTGAAGGAACTAATCATTGATAGCACAACGATTCCTAATTTATGTCATAAGGTCATGTAGCCTTCTTCTTTTCAGTCGCTTCGGAGGATTTCCTGGAATACCCTAGGATGACAAGTTACGAATTAGACTATTTCTATGAGCAGATTTTTAAGATTTAAAAATTGATATATCTATTTTTGGCTAAAACTGCAAAAAATACTTTTAATTGTGATTACATAAGGAACATTAAGGATTTTGGATTGTTGGGTCGAGGGAGGTATTAGATGGTTTAGTTACCGCAAAGCTCAATCAAGTCCGAATAACCATGATGATGGTAATTTAAATAATTTTTTTTAATATACTAGAAGCTCAAAATACTTTTCAAGTATACTGAAAACTTTTAAAATTTATTTGGTTGACTAACCGAAAACACATATTGAAAAGAACTTTCAGTGTATAAGTAATTAAACACCTAGTCATTGTATTATATTATATTTTACCTAAGTCATAATCTTGTGTTTCACGATATTTTTTTTTTACAATTTTATTATAATTCTGTAATAGAAATTTTTCCCTAATATTTTTTTATTTTTTATATAAATTATTTAAACTTACTCTTTGATATATATAATTGGACTTCGTAGATTAATAATTAGGTAGCTAGTTCCCGTTCTTTACGTGCGTTTTTTAATTTTAATTAAAAATTTACTCAAAAATAAGTCATTAATAATATTTTAACAATGAATACTATGAGAAGTGTTTTCAGCGTCATCTTGCGGTTTCACTCTCAACTAATGTGTTTCTCACTGCCACCACAAGGTAGTGCTGCCTTCAACTACAGCGGTTTTGTTAAATTTAAAGGAAAATAAATTTTAATTGTTTTATATTTATTAGTTTGACAAGAAAGTGTCTTAATAAACCTATTCATATTAGTTTTTTTTGTTGATCAATGTGAATAATTTATTAACATTTGACCGTTCCTGGAACATAATCCTTAATATTATTTTATTCCAACCTTTTGATCGGGATATTTCATTATTAATTCTTGTTAAAAATAAAACAACATATATTTAAATAGATTAAAATAAACATCACTAAATATGACAGGTAATTATTATTAAAAAAATATTTATTTTTTAACCTTAGCATTGCAAAAAAAACAAATTCTAAAGAATACTAAAATTGTCTTTCAACTTTTACCTAGCTACTTCAATTATACTTGGAATTTACAGCATGAATATTTTTATTCGTATAATTCTGAAATATTTGTATTGTGGAAATACTGCATATTTATAGAGTATTTTAGACATAAATATGGAGGGGTCTCGCCACCCAAAACGTTTCCCTTGGAACAAATTGTTGCGGAGCGCAATATTTCCTACTTAGAGATTGTATTTTATTTTATTATTTACACAATTCATTTTAGAGAATTTTTGTTAGTTTTTAATGTTACTTCCTTATTAAATTAGGACCTTAATTCAGTACGATTCGTGTATTTTGTTCCTTATAAATAACGTAGTATGATGAAGACAAAAAAAAAAGTCATATGTTCTTAATTAGAGAGATTTTAAAATAAAACGATACCTAGAAGATAATACCTTTTTTTTTATGAACAATATTATTTTTTTTTAATTTTTCATTTTATGTAATTAATTAAATTATCCATATTGAATAATTCCGTATACAAAAAGCAAACCAAAACTTAAGAAAAGTGTTTCTTTTTGAATTAATGCAAAACCATATCTTTCCCTTGGCGGAATACGATCTTAAAATTCATTTTACAGGAGTTTGTCAATCATACTACAAGAAAAAGAAAAGTGCTTGAAAATAAATAATAGCAAGGATAGTAGTAGTATATAGTAGGAATATAGTATATATATATATATATATATATATATATATATATATATATATATATATATATATATATATATATATATTATATATAGTAGCAAGGATGAGGGATTGCCAGGTAATGAACCTATAGCACAGCCAGCAGAGACAGCATTTTGACTTCCTAGAGGGTTCAGTCGTTTTGTATTTCAGAAATTATGATATGTATTGAACCACAGTTAAAAATTAAATTTGTTTACCTTTCCTTTAAAAGTTTTAAATTTGGTTGGTCCTAAGTAAATGTATATGGGGAGCCGCCCGTGGCTGAGTGGCTAGCGCGTTAGTCTCTCATGCTACAGGTTGAGAGTTCGAATCCCAGTCCCGGCGGGGCTTTTATAAAGATGTAATTAAATGGGGATTCACTCACAGCCTCTCCCCCGGGTACGTGAGACCCGTCAGCCAAATGGTGGCCACTCACAAAATTAGGCGTAGGGAGTGGTGACCCTACACTACGAATAGCATCGTGAAACGCGAGTGTAATCTCCCAGGGGATAACACCGCGAAGCCCAGGGTCTGCACGGCCTGTCGCGCCACTGAAAAAAAATAAAATAAAAGTAAATGTATAATTTATAAATAATTAAACATAAATATAAAATTAAGTTTAATATTTACCCCCACACAATTCAGGTACAGAGAATGAACACATCGCACGTCAAAACCTATCCATTTTAATAAAAGATTGACTCGTTTCGTTTTTTGTACTTCTAGTTTTTCACTTATCCATTTATTGCGTGTAATGCTCTGGCACATATTACTTTTTTATTTAAGAATAGAGCATGACTAACCGATTCTTTACACTTTTACACCGTGAACACTTACAAACACCTTTGTTTACCCTTTCCCATAAAGCTGCAAGATTACATAATTATTGCTACGAGATATGAAGTACAAGTGGAAGTCGTGAAAAAATTCTGTGATATTTCAAGCTCCTCAATTATCAGAGTAAAAATGATTCTTGGATATAGCATATGTTGATTAGAACTAATGGCTCTACTATTATGTGTCATGTAAATGATTAATAAAAGATAATAATAATAAAAATTAATTATCTGGTGCGTTCAACACACAACTTTTACTTACCTCCTTTGTTAAAATTAACTTAAAGAATTACATTGAATTTCGATAAATTTAGAAATAATTTAAAAATATAAACTATTATCATTAATAATCATTTAGTTCTATCCGATTTTTTACAACTCTCCATTACCTTATACAACTGTATATATAAAATAATATTTTTCCTTAAATCTTTCTTAAACATTCCAACGTCATCATTACAAATATTACAATAAGAAAAAAAAATTGCTCTTGTCTACTTTATTTGGTTGTAGAATTCGTTAAACATTTATATTTAGCTGTGTTTTTTTTTTTTTTCAATTCTAATAAGATGATATTTGTTTAATTTCTTCGAATCTACAAAATCAAAGGTATTTTAGAGAAATGAAATAACGGCAAGCCCTGTCAAAACATTTCAATCAGAATTAAACCTACATGATATTTTTATCCCATTCTATTTTATATTGATATAGCTAGTTTAGTCAAAATCGGTAAAGCCGTTTTTGAGGAAATCTTAAAAAGATGCAAAATCCATGATATAAAGTAGCACTTCCGGTTGAAAAAAATCCTTTAATAAACTGGTTAATTCATTTGATTTGCCTTTAAAAATAATTATGTGTAAATATAATATATAATTATGTTTTCAAAAATATCAATGTATCTGTAACATAATAAGGGCCTGTAGTGAAGAATCTAGGAGAATGGAGCTCTGTAAACCAGAGCGAGAACCTAGCCATTGACACCAGGTGCACCAAATTTGAAAGGGCTTATCACTCCTGTCTTTACTCCTCCAAACGTCTCTCCGAAAATCTCAAACTAAGACACTACACCCCATTTAAATTAAATCACGTTTACCCTTCTTCGCAAACCTATGACATTCTGTCCCTTTCACAACATCCCCCTGTTGAACATATCCGCTACCTAGGACTTCACCTTCGAAAACGTCTTACTTGGAATCCTCACACTAGACTGGAAATACAGGAAACTGCTCGCAGATACCGATTGTTACAACATTTACTTGACAAACGCTCAAAACTTCCCATCTACTACAACAAACTAATTTATATAGCCATTATTAGACCTATTTGGACATATGGTATTGAGCTATGAAGATCCATCTAATTCCTCCTGCATACAATCCTTGCAATGCAAAATCCTCCAAAAGATCCTAAATGCTCCTTATTTTGTCACAAAATAAAACAATCCCATAAAGACCTGATTATTCTATTAGTTGCGGTAGGCTCGAGATTTAATAATGTAATAAATATTGAAGTGTCACGTAAGTGCTGGGTAGCTTCTTCACAAGAGTTTATCAAGCCAATTGTTACTTTTTTCACATTTACGAGTTGTATTTTTGTATACAGTTTTAATATCAATAAATAAATTTTAAAAAATAAGAAAAAAAAAACTATAACATAGTAGTAAAACTATCGGTTCTGTATGCCACTGAGTGTCTTATAATGGCCAGGAAGCTGGAGATCAAGGAGAGGAAAATCCTAAGGATACTAGGACCAGTCAAGGAAGAGGATGGCACTTACAGGGTACTTCAATGTGAGTTGTATAAACACCAGGAGGATATCGTGACTTGTGTGAGGAAGATACGATTAGTCTTTTATGGTCACTTGGCCCTCATGAATTCCAAAAGACTAACCAACAGAATCTTCACAGTGGAAGGTAGAGGCAAAGCCTCAAAGAACAAGTGGATCACATCAGTGAAATTAGATCTAGAACAACTAGGGATCCCATTAGATAAAACCCAAGGCAAGCGTCCGAAAGTGTATGTTCCCAATGTCCGTTACCTCTACCACAGGACCAAATGGGCAGAGGAGAGAAAGCTGACTTGTACCAACAAATCTGGTGCGCGCAACACACGACTTTCACTTACCTCCGTTGTTAAAATCAATTTAAGAATTTTTAAATACATGTAGAGATAAAAATAAACAGTTAAAGAATTAATTAAATTGAATTTAAATAGAAACGTGTGTTTTATTAAATAATCTATTATATTTTTATCTACAACAATCAGTTGGTGTTTGGGGTAATCATCTCCAATTCAATGTAAACATGATTACAACTAGGGGCGCTCTGCTTCACAAGCCGCCAGGTGGCAGCTCGGTCAACATGAATTTCTCTTTTCAGGAACCAGAAACTGTTAGTTTTATCAGATTTTCACCACTCTCCACTATCCTTTACAATTCCGTGTATATTATACATCTATATTACTATTCTTGGGTTCAAAAACAAAAAAATTGCATAAAAAAATATGCTTGCACTTTTCTCCTTTAGTTGTTTATCAAATTCGCTCAACATTGATATTTAGCCGTTCTTCATCAGTGCCATTAAGATGATATGGTTATGCTTTTGGAATGTACCAAATTAAAGGTAGTTTAGAGGAAAAATTATCGGCATTTAAGCCCTGTCAGACTATTTCAATCAGAATTAAACTTATGTGATATTAAAGCCCATTAAATTTTACATTGATACAGCGAGTTTAATCAAAATCGTTGGAGCCGTTTATAAGGAAATCATCAAAAGGTGCTAAATGCATGGGATAAAGTAGGAATTTCGGTCAGGCGATTTTAGGGAAAAAGTTGCTGTTACATCTCGGTTGCCTTAAATATAAAACTTCAGTTTCGTACGACTATGGTTTTTCCGCTAGACTTGCACACTTTTTTCGGGACTTGGTCATTTGGACTCAAAGACCCTAAAACGTGTATTTCCATCGAAAATAAAAATTCGAAAATTTTCACGATCGCAATATTTTCTCTTACTATATATAGTAAGTGAAAGTAAAAATGAAGGAATACTGGAAGAGGAGAAAGAAGACCTTTTCCAATGAGTACATATGTGCTCTGTAGCTCCAGTAGGGACAAAAAGAATTGAATTTGAGCTTTCAACGGAAATATGCGTTTGAGGGTCCCATAAATCCAAATGACCAAGTCCCCCAAAAAGTTTCGTGTGTGTAGTAGGCCTGCATCGAAACGAAACTGGTAACTTGTATATTTGTAAATAAGAAACGGATAAATATACAAGTTGAACGAATATGAGAGTACCAAACGAAATACCAAAAGAAAGAGAAAAGAGCAAAAATATTTTTTCAGGTGTTTTTTTTTTTAACATAAGAACAGTAATACTGATGTATAATTTACCGTTGGAAAGCTAAAGACTTTAGAAAAAAAAATACTATCTTATATACAAAGTTGTATAAGGTAATGAAGAGACATGAAAAGCTGATAAAACTAAATGATTTTTGGGAATAATAATACAAAATTATAGATTATTTAATGAAGCCCATATTTCTGTCGAAATTCAATTTCTTTAACCGTTGTCAACTCTAACATTATTGAAAAGTTCTTAAATTGCTTTTAACAACGGAGTTGAGAGAAAGTCGTGTGTTGCGTGCACCAGATTTTTATCACGTTATTAAACAAATGACAAAATAAATACGTAAAAATATTACTAAACATAATATGAATTTTAATAGTTTACGTTTAGTTTCCATGCCGATTCCCTTTAATTTCTCTGGAAATACTTATTTCCCATTAACCTGTAAAACAATAGAAATCATTGCCAACAACAATTACTTAGTTTTATGTATTATCGTCGCTCCCCAATACCTTCCACCACATTGTATGCTTGTTGATATTTGTTTATAAAATGTAGAGCATTACAACGCTATGTTATAAATCAAGATTATTATGTTTTTTCTATATATATCTGTGTGTGTGTGTGTGTGTTTTTCTATATTTGTTTTGTGTTTTTTTATATTACAATTTAAAATTAATATATATAAAAGATACAAATAAAAACAGATAACATCGAATAAGTTTAGTTATGTATTATCAAAGTCAAGATTAATCACATGTGTGCGGAAGATTGATTTTTGAGGAGATGGATAAATAATTGGTGTTTGAAAGTGGTTAGGGATGACATTATACGGAGGGTTCCAAAGTTTAGTAGCACGGAGAATAAAGGACTTTTCAAAGGATACTGTTCTATGAGAGGGTAAGAAGTGAGAGGGTTAAGATCTAGTATTCAAGTTGTGCAGGGCAAAGCGCGGAATAAGGAGCTCCAAGGTATAGGAAGGTTTTCTGGTTCGCAAGGATTGGGATAGGAACATGCCAAGTAGGTATTTTCTTCGGGATTCAGGATGGAGCCACCTTTGATCAGAATACCAGTGTGAAACTGGAAACTCCCAACATAAATCTTATAAACCTATTTATTAATCGTTTTAGCCTCATCTCGTTTTCGCCACTGAGTCCCTCATATACAACCATAGTCAAAGTGGGAGAGTATGAGAGAAGACACTAAGAGATGACGGGTACTTTTAGGACGTTGTCTAGCAATCACAGATGACAAGAAACTTGCAACCAAATAATTACGAGTTCGTATCTCCGGGGGGCTATTCAATCGCCTTCATAGGTGAGGGATAAGTGAAGGAAAAGTACTGAACCCAAGACCTTTCATGGGTTGTAGAGATATATATATTTTTTTTTTTTAATATTACAAATATAACAGGTATAAACAATATCATGCATCCATTATTTATTTACTATTTAAATTTTTTAGGTCCATCGCTCGATTTAAAAACTGATTGTTTTAGTTAAAGAAAAGAAAACCAAGACTTTTTATAGTCATCCAAATTTTCTCGATCTACTGGTGTGTGCCTCAAGGTAGTACCTTAGGTCCTATTCTCTACTCTCTTTATACAGTTGATATTCCAATCCATTCTAACATTGTCCTTACTGCTTACGCTGATCGCACTAGTGTATTATCAGTTAATATCGATCCATTTAATGCTTGCTATACCCTTCAGCTCCATATCAGTGTTCTTAAAGCAAGATGTCAGAATTGGAGAATAAAAATAAATTTCAACAAATCCCACCGTCCATAAATTTAACAACCTTTTTATCAGTCCATAGTAAAACTGCTGCATCCCAAACCCTTCAGTTAAAAATGGTGTTATAATTGGACAATTAAAATTAATCCTCAAAAATCCCACCAAACCACCTTTATCCATCATTGGAACCCGATGACTTCCTCCCCCACAGTATCCTATAGTAACATCCCACCTACTCCTTTAGGACTCTTCCGTGCCTTCCGTGGAATCATCTCGCATGACTGAAAATACAAGAAACTGCGCGTAGATACAGATTATTACAACACTCAATTATTGACAAACGTTCAAAATTTCCAGTCTATTACAATTATCATTAATATTACTATAATCAGACCTATTTGAAAACATAAAATTGATCTTTAGAGCTCTACTCCATTCAATATCTCCCGCATTCAATCCTTACAATAAAAAATCCTTGGCAAAATCCTGAATACTTCTTATTATTTCAAAAATCAAATCATTCATCATGACTTTAATATCCCATTTGTTGCATACTTGGCCCGAAATAGATATGCCTCTTTTCATTCCAAACTCCCTACCCATACAAACCCACTTATCCGGAACCTACCTTCCTGATAACGCGATCTAAAATGAAGGCGACCTCGGGACCTGCTCATTTATCCCTTAAATTATATTTATTGAGATTTATAACTGTATTATTGAATCAAGTAAATTTAAGGAAATTATCAATAATTACATGCAGAGAAACTATGCATTAGCAGCACTAAAAAATAATTCTAAGCTATAGGTCTCGGGGACATGTTCTTTTCAGACGCCTCTGAGGATTGGATTAGAATTGGAGAAGAAACAAGGATAGAAACTAGCGGGTTAGAGAGGGAACGGATTTTTTCATGAAAATAATGGTACGTGGTTTGGGCCAAATCAGCAACATATGGAACAATCAGGTCGTTATTGATGAATTTATTCATGACAAAGTAAGAAGCATAGAGGATTATAGTTTGGATTTTAACGGTTGAATAAGAGAGCGATTCAATGCTTTAGTAGAGCCCCAAAGCTCAATTTCGTAAGTTCAGATTGGCCTTATGATATACATGTAGATGAGACTTTTGTAGTTGTAGTGTACTCAAGTTGTAGTGAGTTATATTGGGGATCAATAGTCGACTGTAGAAACTATTATAGGTGAAATAATCAGGAGTCGAAATATTTTAATTTTGCCAACGTTTCGGCTCAAGTTTGTGAGCCATAATCAGGGCATTGCTGTGCCATGTCCAAGCATATACCCCAGTCGGCAAAATTAAAATATTTCGAAAAATACTGACTCCTGATTATTCCACCTATAACAGTTTAGTTGTAGGTTTGAGTGTTCATTTTGTGTTTGAAGTAGCCAAAAACGGCGAGCAGTTTCTTGTCGTTTCAGTCTTGTATGAGGATTCCAAGACGTGTATCAAGGAAATAGCCTTTTTTCATGAAGTAAATGAGCGGTATCCATAAAGGAGATTATTAATTTTATCTTAAATACGCAATTTTAGTAACTTAAGGAGAATCGGTTAGTAGGGGATCTTAAGACGTATAGCTCGGATATGATATCGTACTTTTTCTTTTTACATATTTCATGAATAGATCAATGAAAGTAAAACTTTTATTAACAGTCAAAAGTAGGATTTTTCACTTCATTTCTTAGTAAACTATCTGTCCGACCCATTTTCCTTTCGTATGCTCCGAACTAAGGCAGTACTGAACGATTAGATAATGGAAGAAAATGCATAAAAGGCTATAAACTGGGTCAGTACGACTATTTTCTTTCGGCTGTATTACCATTGTGAAGACATGGAAGGCACCTTCCGCCCTAAATGGGGTTTCCTGCCCTCATTATTCACCCCTTCACTTTCTAGGAAGGGCTCAATGAGGGCGATGAACTTGCTCAATGGGACGTCACCATGGAGACCCAACGCAAAACACGAGTTGGCCGGAGGAGTGTGGTATGGTCAGTCGGCAACGCTCCGCCCAGGCCAACACAACCGGTGGTGAGTACCTCAGCCCCAACTTGCGTCTCTCTCAAAATATAGAAAATAGTTACCTTTCCCAATATGCATCTTCGTTTTCAAACTATATTACATATATATATTTTTTTTACTCTATTAATTTTTTATTAACAAAATTTATAATGCATAATTTTCAACTAGATGCATTTCGTCCACAAGATCGATTGTTTAACGTAACGTGATTTTTCATATTGATATGTTATGAACCATACTCCGGTCTATTTAAACAGTTTGAAAACATAAAAAAGTGAAACATAAAAAAAAATATATATATATATATTTTTAATCTCACTCAAGCCGTAAATCAGGCGATTTAAATATTATTGTAAGGAACAGAACTTAATTATTTGATTAAACACTTTATTTTTATGTATTCGTGGATTATAGAACCAAACCATGGATTCATTTTTTAGATTTCAAAATCTCTAATCCCTATTTCTTTTTTTTTTTTGTTTGTGCTTGAAAGAACTAAACTTGAAATTAATCATTATTTTGAGAGAGAACACCTCTACTATTTTCTTCAAAAATAAGTTTATCTTATTAAATTCTCACACACGTGCACGCGTGATTCATATGAAATCTAGTTAAGCCTCATTTCTCATCTTCCAAAAACTTAATTGTGGTTTTAGTCTGATTTTTTAAATTTGTATCTTCAACAAGCTATAAATGCATTCTTATTTATTCTTTTTTTTTATTGGTTCTTATAATTAAAAATCCAAAGGACCTTATATGACTTGAAAGTGTTAAATTTATTATTTATTACACGGCGGAAAAAATGAGATTTTAAAATCTATCTATCTGAGCAATACATTAATTTTAGATAGAAATTTTAATTTATTTTTTTTATTAGAATGTTTACATATAATTTAAATTCAATTTTTACTCTACCCAGCAAGGATATAATCAGAGTATATAATTCATTATTAACATTTTTGAAAAATTACGATGGATTCAGAAGAACATAGTCCATCTTAAATTATTTTATCGTTTTTTTTAAATATTTTTATTTACTATTAGAATTATGTTTAATAAATATTGGATCAATAATTACAAATTTTATTAATTTTCAAATTATATTATATACAATACAACAATTATATCATATTATAAGTATATAAGCCTCCTAATTTTTCCAAATAGTTTTATAACTTCTACTTCATAATTTTTTTTTTTTAACTTTTCCGATTAATTCATTGGCAAACCAAAAAAAAATTATTTTTTTTCAAGACACACAGTTCAAAATCTTAAGTCATTTATTTTATTTCTTTTATTTTAAATACGAAGTCTTTCATTATTTATAAATTATATTCATAGCGAATTAATTTTTTTTTTTTTTTTTTTTTTTTTATTGAGATATATTACAATTTGTTACAAAATGAACAATAATAATATTGATAAGAGACCTCATTCATACTATATATACAGAAAATAATAATAATGGTCAAATTTCAAAAAATATAACATAAATTCAAATATATACAATAAAATAATAATAAATAAAAAACAAAACAAATCGAAACATAAACCTATTATTGAGATAAACAAAAAGTTGGCAAATAAATAAACATCTTACACACAATCATAACTATATACAATATATACAATTGCTAAAGGGACCCCAGCAAGCGCTTTTTCCTCCACAAGTGGAGGAAAAAGCGGAATCCAAGAGATCCCAGCACCTCTATCTCAGCCGCATCACTGGTCTGAGCCAGTGGAGGCTGAGTTAGGGCGCTGTAGCCACAAACATACCGTACATGAGTGGAGGATCTGACCATTGTCAGAACTCCAGTTTAAATGTTTACAATAGGTCTCGTGGCCACTGCCGTTTCAATCTTCGAGGAGGATTGTAGGGATGGGTGGTGCTGGATAGGGATTGTGCTAGAGGGTTAGGATGATGACTAAGGTTCTGATGAAATTTGGAAAATTTGGATGGTACCAGGTCTAAAACAAACGGAATATTAAGGTCATGGTGTAGGGTACAGTTGGTAACGTAATAAGGAGCATTAACTATTGTTCGGAGGACTTTGGATTGGAAGGATTGGATGCGTTTAATGTTAGAATGTTTAGCTGTCCCCCACAGTTCAAGTCCGTAGGTCCATATAGGTTTCAGTACTGTCTTGTATATTAGTAATTTGTTGTCAACTGTAAGATGAGATTTTCTGTTTAGTAGTCTGTATAACTGGCCGAATCTGCGGTTGAGTTCTTTTCTTTTTAGTCTTGTATGTGGGTTCCACGTCAGTCTTTTGTCTAGTAAAAAGCCGAGATACCGGACTGTGTCTGAGGAAGGAAGCGGTATGGAATTGAAATTAACCGTTGGACAGGATTTGCGTCGAAGGGTGAATGTGACGTGAGTGCATTTGCTTTCGTTCACCTTAATGCGCCAAGCATTGCACCAGTCTTCGACAAGGGAAAGGTGCTTTTGGAGATTTAGCGATGCTGCTTCAGGATCGGAATCGGATGATAAAATGGCTGTGTCATCAGCAAATGTTGCCAGAAAGGTATTGGGGTCGGTAGGGATATCGGCGGTGAAGAGGATGTAGAGGACGGGTCCTAAGACGCTGCCTTGAGGAACACCGGCCTCAACAGTATATTGTTCGGAAAATTCGGAACCACAGCGAACTCGGAAGGAGCGGTTGGATAAATAGGATCGGAGGATTAGGTATAAGGATTGAGGTAAATGGGTTTTGAGCTTAAAGAGCAGTCCCGGGTGCCACACCCGGTCAAAAGCTTGAGCTATGTCCAGAAAGGCACCCGAACAATACTCCTTGCACTCAAGGGCGGAGGAAATGTGGTCTACAACTCGGAGTCCTTGCTGAACCGTGGAATGTTGAGGACGAAATCCGAACTGATGTGAAGGAAAATTTTGAAATTTGGCTAGGATTCGTTTTAGTAGGAGCTTTTCGAAAATTTTTGAGAGGATCGGAAGTAGGCTGATAGGTCTGTAAGATGACGTGTTGTTAGAAGGTTTGCCTGGTTTTAGGAAAAGGATCATAGTTGAATGTTTCCATAAGAGAGGAAAATAGGTAGTGCGTAGGATACAGTTATAGAGATATGTAAGGAATGTAATGGCTTTCTGCGGAAGTTGTCGGAGGATCTGGGGAGTAAGGAGATCGTGTCCAGGAGATTTACGGAGGGTAAGTTTTTGGAGAAGATATCTGACCTCAGAGGGATTAACTGCTTTAGGTGGTAAGGATAGTGGTATTGGTGACGTGAGGAACTCTTCAACTGCTGCAGTATGGGTTGGATTAAGCTCTGGATGAGGAGTAAAAACTTTGGAAAGGTGCTGTGCGAATTCCTCGGCCTTATGCTTGTCAGAAGCAGCCCAGGAACCATCACAGCGCCGGAGAGGATGGGAAATGGTGTGGGATTTTAGGATTCTCTTCGTGACATTCCACAGGGAATTGTCACGAGTCGAGAGAGAGGAGAGGTAGGTATTGTAGGATTGGGAACGGAAGATCGCCAACTCCCGCTTTAATTTTCTACAAAAAAAATTATAGGAGCGGCGATCTTCTGGGTGGCGGGTGCGTTGCCATAATGTTCTAGCTCGACGTTTGCTGTTGATGAGGTCTGTCAGGTGTTGTGGTAAATGGCTTTTGTAAGGAATTATTTGGGATTGTTTGGGAGAGGAGGCAGTCCAGGCGGCTTGTTGAATAGCGGTTGTAAAGGAATATACGGCGTCGTCAAGGTCATTTGGGGTTTTGAGAATCACTCTGAGGTCAATATCATTAGTGAGAATTTCGCGGAAGAGGTTCCAGTTGACAGGGCCCCTAATGAATGACGGTGGGATAGGTTTAGGAATAGGTGTTATGGATACATTTAGAATCAATGGACTATGATCAGAGGATAGTTCATCAAGGCGAGCTATGGAAAAATTCAGAGAGCCTAATCCGCTGTGGATGAAGAAGTCGAGGATGTCAGGATTACGGTTAGGATCTGTTGGCCAGTAGGTAGGAGAATCGGGAGGTAGGAGATGAAAGCGTCGGGAGTTGAGTGCAGACTGCAATGTCCGTCCACGAGAATTGGTGGTTCTAGAACCCCACTGTTGGTTCTTAGCGTTTAAGTCTGCACCCAAAATGAAGTGATTACCCAAGGAGTTGAGGAAGGATCCAAATTGGGCAGAGGAAATGGGATGTTTAGGAGGGCAGTATGCTGATGCGATGATAAGCGGAAAGGAAAAGGTTTTGATAACGATGGAAGTTGCTTGTAGGTAATCGTGGGCGGAAATTGGGTGTAAGTGATGGGTGAGGGATCGGCGGACTATGACAGCAGTACCGGCATGGGCTTTGCCGTCTGGATGGTCTGTCCGGTATGTCGTATATCCTGGTATTTTAAAGTACTGTTTAGTGGTTAGTCTAGTTTCAGTAATGAGTGCAACATCAATGTTTTTGTCCTGCAGTACGGCTGTAAGTTCGTCAGTGTGAGTTCTAACACCATTCGCATTCCAAAGGAGAATGGATAAGGAATTAGGTGAGGTCATTTATGGTTTTTTTAAGGCAGGAATGAGATTTGTTACGAGATTCGTAAGGAGTGATATTAGGGGCATAACAAGGGATTTAATTTCGGAAATAAAGGATGTCATCAAACTGGTAAGGTCTGTGGCGTTTGAAGGAGAAGGAATATGAGAGATTTGTGGTGGATTAGGATTCTTAGGATTGGTTACATTTGAGAAAGAGGTATATGTGGAATGGATTGAGGTACATTCTGTAGTTCCGGCAGGGCCACGGCTTCAGTACTTTGATTCCCACCTCCAAGTAGGTGGGCAAATGATACATTGGCATCAATAAGTTTTGAGGGTTCTCTTCTGTTTCTTACTTGTCTTGCTGTTTCATCCAGTACTTGAGGTTTTTGAAACCTGGTCCTCAGCTCCTTATAGATTTGGCATCCTTTATAGTTGGCCGGGTGGTCCTTCAGGCAATGAGCACATACAGCTGGTGTTGATTTTGGTTTTGTACACTCCACAGACTTGTGCTGTTCACCGCATTTCACGCATCGAGGTATGTGATGACAATAACTTTTAGTATGACCATATGCTTGACAATTATGGCACTGAATTATCTCTCTCTTTGTGTAAGGTTTTTCAACTCTTACACTGGAATAGTACAATCTATTGAGGTCATAGATTTTTTCAACTCCTTCAGCTGGTTCCAAATCCACAAAAAAGAGAGGTAGAGGAATTTTATCCTTTAGGACGTTAGTGACTTGCCGCACTTTATAGCCCATCTCCGTTAGTTCTTCTTTAATAGCTTCAACTGGTGTCGAGGGGTGTAAGTTTCTGATTACAACCCTTAAAGCTCTCTCTTGGCGTAGCTGATAGGTATGGAAATCTGCTTTGGTTTCAGTTAGGTATTTCACTATTTTTCTATATGTCTCGGCAGTAGTAGGAGATATTTTGGTATCATTGATTCTACTCATACAGTAGTAGCTGGTAGATTCGGTAATTTTGTTCAATTGCGCACACAACAACTGGAAATTTCTAATATTTTTGACAAATATTGGAGGAGGCCGTGGTTCACTAGGTATAGGAGTAGATTCCATGTTTTCTTTTTCATTATGTAAAATCTGAAAAGGATTTGGGGTGAAAAACGGCGATTCGTCAGTCATCCCTTGTGACGATGTGCCAGGTTGTGGTTCAGATTCTGAATTAGTACCGGAAGGGGTTGCTTGTAGATTTAATCTTTTATTAGTATCACGGCGGGGTCTTTGTTTTGTAGGTGACGGGATTGAACCACTAGATCTAGATCTTTTAGTTGAAGCTTTGGAGGACATTACTTGATGATAATATCGCATTTCATGTATAGAAAGTAATTAAATAATAACCAGATGTGGGAAAAAAACAATAACTTAAAAAAAGTTAAGCAAGACCAGCCTTGCCGGGCTATTGGCAATCAGCTGATATGAAGAGGTGACTCAGCATTCACTTTACACTGTAAATTATATCACAACTTACCGTTGTTTGCTCCAATAATAACTGTTGTTGTTATCCTGAAGTCTGATGATGTTTTCAAGACTGTGCTGAAGTGAAATCCAACTGTAAAAGCAAGAAATCCGAGAGCCGACTTGAAATATGACTGCTATACTCACGCGCATGCGCAGAACTAGCGAATTAATTAAACTATTTAATTAATCCTTACTCCTTTATCTTTGTTTTGCTATTTTATTTTTCATTAAAACAGAAACGAAAACTCTATAAAATATAAATAAATGATCAATATATATCTGTGAGGACACCAAATATTCTGTATTGAGATGTACGATGGACCATAATTTTAACAAGTTGATTTTTATCCACGACATTGTGTTTTACTTAAATCCAGCAATAATTCCGGAAAACAATATTTGATTCCACCAGCTGCATTTTTACACATGAAATACTTACCTTTAAATTAAACATTAAAGGTAATTAAATATTATTTGCTCATAAAGTTATGTCCCTTTCTATAATATTGGCCTTTACAAAGCACATGTTTCGGTTTAACGCTTGAGTCAAATAGAAAACTGAATAATTTATTTTTTTTTAAATATCTTCTTAAATTACATCAAGCTTTATACCCAGTTGATTCATTTTCAATATTAAAACAAAAAGTTTCAAAAAACATAAAGTTTAAATTTAAAAATCTAAATGATTGAACGGTTAAATTTGAAAAGTTGTTAACATGTGTAATTAATGATTTAGTTTATTTTCTTATTTAATTTTTCAGGAAGTTTTTCTTAATATTACACACTTAAATAAGCACGCCTTAACTTCCTTTTGTTAACTATTTATTTTATTTCATAATTTTTTACATCATTTATCAACGTTTCGGGGTTCTTTCCCCATTCTTAAGATATTATGTGCTTTTCTAAAAGTTCATCTATTTTTCTCTTCAAATTTGATGAATTGTTGGTCATATGGTTGGTGCTAATTTCCATATTTAAATTTAGTTTCTTTTCGTTTTTAATTTTTCAGGAAGTTTTTCTTAATATTACGCACTTAAATAAGTACACCTTAACTTCCTTTTGTTAATTATTTATTTTATTCCATAATTTTTCTAGTTCATTTATCAACGTTTCGGGGTTCTTTCCTTATTCTGTACTTATTTAAGTGTGTAATTAACTATATATTCTTCATTAAATATGGTATTCACTCATTAAATATTGTTTTCAACGATAAAAGTATCTAAGATGCATTAAGTTCTTTAGAATTCAGAGTAGTTTAAATATAAAATAATGATATATTCAATAGACTGAGTATATCCTTGCTGGGTTAATTAATTTTTACATATGAAAATCAATGTTTTGTTTTTGTTTGTTTTTTTATTCAGATTCATTTAGTTTTTTTACTTTCACTTGCCTATATATGAAACATATTTTTTCATTATAATTAATGTATTCCTTAATAATATATTTAAATATCTCAGACTCCATATGGCATCATAAATAATAAATTTCATATTTTCAAGTCTGCCTTTTTTTTAATTATTGATGTTTACAACTGTATTGGTTAATACATCTAATAAATTAGCTGTTAGATAAAACACATAAAAAATACATTAAGAGAAAATACCCATTGGCAGCAATCCACTAGGTATTCTAAACTAAAAGGTCTCGAGACCATCTTCTTTTTAGACGCTTCGGAGGATTGTCGGGAATGGAAGAGGAAGCTAGGAGGATTGAAACTAGTGAAAAGAGTGGAAGTGTAGTTTGTCTTGAAAGGATTGCCACTTGATTTTGGCCAAATCAGCTACATGAGGAATATTAAAGTCGGTCTGTCCTTAAAATTTGCAATATAAGACTAAATAAAAAAAAAATATTGAAAATGAAAGAAAAAATCTTTCATAGCTTGTTTTTTTTCCATATTTGTTAAAGACATAAATTTAAAAAAAAACAGACAAAAACAACAATTGGTTTTTTTTTTTTTGGATGATAGGAAATATTATTTAATAAAATTTCATATTTCAAATGAGAATGATTTTAAAAAAATAACATATTTACTTACATAGTAGAAGTTTTTTCTGTCGAATAATTAATTAACTTCTTGTCCAGTTTATTCATTTAGGTATATTTAAAAAAAATAGTGACCAGATACATTGAAACTTAAATAATGAATCTATGTTTTAAGTTCAAACCAATTTTACCTGTGAAAAAATATCGTGACATAAATATATTATTTTAAAATCTTATTTAAGTTTAATACTCAGAAGGAATCTCTTTGATTGTATAACCTTATCATTTCGCTCGCTCTTAATTCGAGAATAGGAAAAAAAAAATTGAAAAATATAGGACGTAGTTTTTGTTTAATATGCCTTAACTTAAAGAATAAATAAAAACTAAGTATAGGATATAATTTTTAAGAGTACTAATAAAGTTTAAATAATAATCCTGTTAACGTACAGGATCAGGGAATAGATAACGAAAATATCAAATAAATATAGTACACCTCATATTAACAGTTAAAAATATTTTAAGAGATAATATATAGTTTATTTTGGAATCTTCCAGCATTTCAATAATGATTATTCTCTTTTGAGCTCTTTCTAATCATAACCATAAAAAAAAAAAAAAAAAAAAAAAAAAAAAAAAAAAAAAAAAAAAAAAAAAAAAAAAAAAAAAAAAAAAAAAAAAAAAAAAAAATTGCAATCTAGAAGGGTTTAGTACACATTGAGATTCGTACTGTTTCTAGGCCAACGGTCGTGCAATAAGGTAATTAGGCCTTGATCACGCTTAGCCACTAGGAAATAACTTAATAAATAATATTCTGCCTCAGCCGGGACTACCACTGGACTACGCTACCCACTTTTTCTATTAATAATCAATACAAATTGTATGGAAAGAGCAATTAGACCAAATGTTTAATATAAGTTTTTTTTTTTTAAACACCATCGAAATAGTAAAGTTTTTAGAACAAAGGTTGAAATAGCCAGTATGTGAAATGCTATAGAAGTATAAAAATTCCACATCGTGAACAAAATCGATTTAGATAATATCAGATAATACCCAATAGTTATTTGTTCATGCTATTCTATCCACGCTACCAATATTATCAAACGATAGACATATAAGTTGTCTTGCCATGCAATAAATGTTAAATTTAGTAAGGAAAATGTTCGATATTTTCAATTAAAATGTGCCATAAAATTGAAATAAATATATTTTAATTTTTTTTTTTTGCGAAATTCACCAACACCATTAATTGGTTTTTTTTTTAATTCAAACAAGTCAACAAATCCTAATTACCAATATTCAAAAAAATGTAATTGAAATTTGAGCCAACGTAATTATAAGTAATATAATTCCATGATATTTGAGCTAGATACGTTTTTTATTTCCACTTACCTATATATGAAATATAGTAATTTAGTAATGGAAAGTATTGCGATGAAAATGTTCGAATTCCAGTTTTCGACGGAAATACACGTTTTAGGGTCTCCTGAGTCCAAATGACTAAGTCCCGCTAAAAGGTCTGTGTGTGTGTGGTAACTCCCAGGTGAAAACGAAAAGTCCTATCAAACTGGAATTTTATATTTAAGGCAACTATACGCCCGAGATGTTACAAAAACTTTTTCATCAAAATCAGCTAACCAGAAGAGCCACTTCATACCATGTATTTTGCATCTTTACGATTTTCTCGAAAACGGCTCTAACGATTTTGATTTAACTATATCGATGTAAAATTTAATGGGCTTTAATATCATGTAGGTTTCATTCTGATTGAAATATGCTGATGGAGCTTAAATTCGATATAAGTTGAACGAATTCGATATCCAACTAAAGGAGAAAACGAAAACATATTTTTTTAGAGAATTTTTTTTTATTTTGAACATAAGAACAGTAATATACATTTATAATATACTGCTGGTAAGCAAAATATTATAGAAAAAATATTATCCAATACACAGGCTTCAGGCTTGTAAAAGTTAATAAAGATTGATGAAAAGCTGGTAAAACCAACTGATTACTCTAGATAATAATATTATCGATTTTTTAATAAAACACATGTTTCCACAGAAATACCATTTAATTAATTCTATAATAGTTTCGCTTATTTTTATCTCTAACTGTTTTTGAAAATTCTTTAATCGATTTTAAAAACGGAAGTAAGTGAAAGTCGTGTGTTGACCGCACCAGATTTTTTTTCAAATATAAAGTTTTCTATATTTATTTTTTCTTTCGTTTCTTAATGTGTCTATGTCCTATGGTTATGCTATGTGGTTCCTTAAGGGGCTGGTCTACTTTGGTACAGTAGTATTTATGTTTTGTGTATTTTATCATATATTGTAATAAAGATTTTATTGAAAACTAAAAAAAAATATAAATAGTTAAATATTAATAGAGTCTTTGTTTCATCCTCTAGGAACCCGCTACCTTCTTTCCTCCAAGGAAATTCTTCCCTCCCTATTGTGCAACGGCCATTTTTAGAATCAAGAGGAAAATCTAATATCTTATTATAATAATAATAATCTTATAATAATAAAATCTTTTTGTTCAGAATATTTACCATAATTTTCGATACATTTCTGCCAACGGCTTACCAAGTTTATCAATATTTCAAAGAGTTAAGGCACGTGTAGAAAGAAATTCAGAAAACGCGTTTTACTTTCACTTACCTATATATGAAATGTATAGTAAGGGGAAGTATTGCGATCGTGAAATGTTTTTAACTCCAGTTTTCAACGGAAAAAGCCTTGAGTTTAAATAACCAGTCCCATTAAAAGATATGTCTGTAGACCACGCGGTAGGTCTAGCTCGAAAATTGTAGATTGTATAAAACTGAAATCTCACATTTTAGACGCTTTTATGCCTGAGATGTAACAGCAACTTTTTCATCAAAATCGGCTTACCAGAAGAGCTACTTTATACCATGCATTTTGCACTTTTTTACGACTTACTCAAAAACGGCTCTAACAAGTTCAACGTATGTGATGCCCAACTAATGGAGCATAAATATTTTTTTATGTAATTTTTTGTTTTTTGATAAGATCAGTATTGTAGATATATAATTGGATAGAGGAAATTTTAGAAAAAATATTATCTTATACTAAAACTTGTAAAAATTAATGTAAAATGACGAATAGGGCATCAAATTATTGCTGATTAGTATACTAACAATTTATATCGCTATATTATTTAATCCAGATCATATGTTTCCAACAAAACTGAGTATTATTTTAATTTAACTTGAAAATTTGCATAACTTTAAGTTTATTTAATAGTTCTTAAATTAAACTTAACAACCGATGTAAGTGAAAGTAGTCTGTTGCCCGTTCCAGATTTTTTAATCTCTAAATCATTTGTAAACATTTTTTCTCGCGAAACTTCGAGAAATATGGTAGTCTATAGGGGATAGATCAAGGTTATGGGTGGAGTAGTAGGACTTCATAGCCCAACTTTAATTTATTCACTGTCTGTATTGAAACTTGAGGTCGGGTGTTATCATGATGGAGACAAGATCCTTACCTGTTTCCTAGGGTTGTTTGAACAAAGTTTGATGAATTTGGTCAATTTCTTGGCAGTATGATTTTGAAACAATTGTTTTTTCCTTCAGTAGAAAAGTAAAATGAATGAGCCCGGCCACAGACCACCATACAGTCACCATTAACTTTTTCGAATGGAGATTCTTTTTTGGCATGTGCCTAGTGGGCTGATTGGCACCTGAGCATTCACCTCATTGGCTTCCATTTTCATACAAGATCCATATTTCGTCACAAGTCATACACTCGAGAAATAGTTCGTTTCTTTCAACAGCAAACAAAGAAACGCACTTCTCTGGGCGTTTTAACTGCTGAAGCTCGTCGAGCTCGTTTGGACCCAGCACAAAGTATTTGAGCCTAGCTCTAACGCAACTTTTCTGTATCTTTTATGATTGTCATCTGTCCACATATTTCTTAAGATCTTCGTCCTGTATTGCTGTTTGAGGCCGTCTACAGGGCAGATTTTCTGACATCGCACATTGGTTCCAAACGCACTTTTTCATGACAAAAGTCTGCAATGGTCGTTCTATTTAAAACATATCACTTATTTCAACGTAATTTTGTTCCTTAGTAAATTCACTTTTAATGGTATGATTGGTATATTTTTATGTCATAAAATATATAGATTTTGTCGATAATTTTAGAGAAGTGTCTCTGTCACTAATTATTCTTACATATTTCTTTATTTCCCGCATTTAACTTTGTTTCTAATCGTTATTAGATTAGTTTAAGAAAACTTTGGATTTCATACAATATAATGACTTGATGAGTTTTTTAAGAATTTTCAAAAAATGTTATATATAGTTATGTTTTTCGGAGCATAATTTATCTTTCTTTATTTTTTCTATAGATTGTATCTTATCTGAATTGCTATTTTATAATTTAAATTGTACACATTACAATAGGTATATTTGATAAACTAAATTTGAGGGGAATAAGAAAAAAAAATACCCTTTACAAACACATTTATAATTGTATCTTGCTTCACGGCAGTACTTCATTATGGTTTATCATTTGGAAAAATTTAGTGAGACATCAAAATAATTTTATATATCAATTTTTATTGAAGAATTCTGTATAGCCTTTTAAATCAATTTACTACTACAACAATTACTTGACAAACGTTCAAAACTTCCACTCTATTAAAAAAAGCTCATTTATGTTACCAATCTCAGGCCCACCTGGACATATGATATTGAGCTGTGGGGGTCCACTAAACCTTCAAATTCTTCCCAAATCCAATCCTTGCTATACAAAATCCTAAATGCTTCTTTTTTTGTTACTAATAAAATCATCCATAGAGACCTAAATATCCCACTATCAGACAGCCCAAATTCGATACACCTCCTTTAATCCCAAACTATCAGCCCACACAAGCCCGCTTGTTCCTAAGCTCTCATCTCCATCTCTTCATGATAATCCTCCGAGGCACCTAAATAGCCGATGGCCTCGAGACCTATTAATAAAATAAATATTACAATGTTACCTAAATGAATGATTGGATTGCTACCACTGGGTATCTTCTTCACAAGACTGTTTCACTCCTATATTTGTAATTTTAGACCTTTTACGTGTATATACTTCTTCTTCTTCTTCCAGTGGCACGACAGGACTAACTCATGTTTCACAATGCAATTTTTAGTGTAGGGTCATCACTCCCTACGACTAAATCTGTGAGTGGCCACCCTTTGGCAGACGGGTCTCACATACCCGGGGGAGAAGGTTGTGAGTGAATCCACTTTTTTTACATCCTTACAAGAGCCCTGCCGGGACTGGGATTCGAACTCAGAACCTGTAGCTTGAGAGACTAGCGCGCTAGCCACTCAGCCACGGGCTCCCCTACTTGTATATACAGTTGCAAAAATCAATAAAATATATGAAAAAAAAATTACCTTGACGTAAAATATTTGTGAATACTTAGCTTTTAATAAGAATTGGATATGCTCTACTCAGACAAATTCAAAATTCTAACTGATGTAATAAAAACGAGATATGATATAATATAATTAAGAGCTAATGATCACTGACAAGTGATCGCAACTGCACAATAAGAATCTTCAAATTAGCCATTTTCTATCATTTTAAAAATAATAATCTTCAACGACAGATGTGTCACATCAGGTAATAAACAATATTAGATTTTTTATTAAGGTAGATATTCGGGCTGAATAACTTCTTTAATAACCACATCTTACTAGTGAAATAAATAAAACATTATTAGCATATGATTTACCCAACATCAAATTAGGCCTTTATAACCATAATAAATTACAAAAATTCCTCACCAGTACAAAAGACCCAATAAGTAGTGAAGAAAAATTAAATGTTGTATACAAAATAAAGAAGGTTGCACAACGCGGAATTGCGGAACTTGTATCCTGTGAATATAATTGAGTTGATAGCGTCGCGGAGACTCAAATGGGCGAGTAAAATTGTTGGGCTCGGTGAGGATCGGATTTCGAGAAAGTTGGTATTTGCTGATCCGACTGGTAGGCGTCCGAAAGGTAGGCCGAAACATCAATGGGAGGATTGCGTTAAGGCTGATCTTGGGGGCTTAAGCTTGAACGGAGAACATTGGACGAGTCTGTGTAGACGGAATATGGTGGTATCGGCATCGAACCTTCGGGTTCGGTAAGCCTATTATTATTATACAAAATAAATTGTCTGGACTGTGAAAAATGTCACATAGGTGAAACGTCCAAAAAAGTTAGTACTAGAACTAAACAGCACAAAAGTAATTGTAACAACAGTAAAAATATAAATACAACTGCTTTATCACAACATAGCATAAATTTAAAACATAAGTTTGATTTCAATAGACCACAAATTTTGGAAATAGTCAAAAATAAACAAAATAGAAAAACTATAGAGGCCATATACATCAATAAAAATATAGATAACACTGCGAATTTTAAAACTGACTCAAGACAGTTAAGTTACCACTACTCTGATTTAATTAAAAAATTAAAAATATAATATAAATAACTTAATAATAAAATGTTTTCAAGAATTTCACAATGTGTAATAACAATAACCATATACAAGTTATAAATTGGTCTAATCCTTAATCCAGTTGAGGACAAAGATCTGAGCAATACCCTTGCTCAGATCTGATGTTTTTACATATTGACTTCATTTTTACTAATTTTCCTAGTTTAACGAAAATGCTGGGAGTTCAAAATACATAACCAGGTAATTTTAAAGTATTTATTTATTTCTTTAACGATGTAACATTGTGAATTATTGCTTTTAATGCCTCCTTTTGATTTTAAATTTGTTGTTTAATTGTTTTAAATTTTGTTATCAATGGACACCTAATTTATAATATTTTTTCATAATGTTTTAAGCCATTCACTTCACTATAGTAATTTTTAATGTAATGGAAATTGGTTATTTTACTTTGTAGACTTCTGAAGATGGGAGAAGATCCCGAAACGTCATGTTGATGTAATAAAAAATTTGAGTCTTTATGGAAGAAGTTATTCAGCCCGAACATCTACCTTAATAATCATAAGAGATCTTCCGTTTTTTAGAATATATTGATATAATAGATTTTTATGAGTATTTAAAGAAATACCTATCATGTATTCCATTTAAATTTTAGTAATTCAATGTGTACGGAGTGAAGTAAACTCCTAGATCCTGGTTCTTTTTTTCATTTCGATTACCCTACTTGGCCATTCATATCACACTGAGTTTCGGTAACTGTGGTATTTCGCATGAACTGTAGCTGATGCGATTAGGGAGCGGCTTGGTCTAGTGATTAGAGTATTAGGCTACTGTTCTTCGAGACCCAGGTTCGAACCCAAACTGAGGCGGAATCATTTATTCTGTTATTTCATCCGTGGAGAGACCTTGGGGTAAGATGCATTCCCAGCATCTATAGAGTGGGTACCCAAAATTTGAGAAAAGCCTGGTGGCCGAGCGTGATTTAGTGATTTTTTAGCGTGATTTAGTGTTTTTTAGCGTGATTTAGTGATTTTTTACTAATCGCCGCACAGTAGGCAAAATCAATAATTTAGGTGGGCAAAAGTCAAGTCAAAAGGATGGAATTTTCACCTTTTTATTATTATTTAGCAAGACCCTTAATACTAATATTTCCGCCATACTGTGTTTACAAATAAATAGTAAATGAGTGAATCATTCCTGTTCGCACAAGTGCCTAATAACCGTTAGTGGGATTATCTTTATTCGATGGCCATTTATTGTGTTCAAGTTGTGTTTTGCTTAAATTCTTTTGGCTTTTATTTAACAATGAACATTGCTGAGACAAGTAAGACATTATATTTCCTAAATCGTTATTGAATATACATTGCAATCTACCTGTAGAGTTAATTTAGCGATTTGTAAATGTATGCCCCTAGTCAATAACAAAAAACTATATAACCCCCAAGTTACCCAAAGATTTGTTTTATCAATCCTTTTTAGTCTTTAAATATTACAAAGAATTTTCGCGATTTTCTGTGTTTTGGGTGGTACATAATTATTTTCAGACACAACACTCCGTATCAAAAGTTTTACAATTTATAATTTGAAGAGTTTACTAAATGATATAAATTACATATATTAGCAGGTTTCAGCAACTCCAAGCCATAATTAAATTGTTTATATTCTTCTTCCTGTATTCTGGGACTGCAAACGTAAAATGTTTAGGAGTTATAGATTTTAGCAAATAAATTTGAGGTTTGACCATTGTGCGATCACCAATCGTGTCAAAAAATTAATTAATTTTTATAATTTTGTCTTATAATTATTTTCATATTTTTTTCCGTAATCTGGGACCCCAAAGGTTAAATATGGACAAGTTTCAGAATTTTGTCCACCTAAATCTGTCATATTGTCCGCTGTGCGCCGTTAAGGTCGTTGGCTGATAGTAGGTTACGTGTAGGTACGCTGTAGCCAACTAAAAATCTAAAGATATATCTTAGATTTACAATTTAGATTTTCAGAATCTAGGTGGTCCTTACCGTTCAAATGATTGGTTGAAGTGTTCCGCGAAAAGTTTTGTTGGGAACCACATCTTTAGAGAAAACATCTTCTTAAAATTTGGATTGTCCGCGAGCCTTTGCAAGCTGAAAAACGCTGGGAACACATGGGAAACTTTTTCGGAAAATAAATAGGTACTTGATCCATTCCGTGTTTCTCATTAATTTTACAAGTGAATGACTTATACATACATAGGCTCTAAAGGCTTGATTTGTAATAAAATTTAGATTGACTCGTGGTATCATAAATGGCTAAGATGGTAATCACTGACAGACCTAGAGGAATTGGGTTAGCGGAATGGCAGTGACCATGCGAGAGGCAGTTCACGGGCCAGTAGCTCTCCGTCCGGAAGAGGCAACTTAGCAGCATTGTGTCAGTGCCCACCCCACTTCGCACTCCACACATTATCGCTTACCCGTCTGCTGCATTTTCGATTTTTTTCCCTTTCCATCTCGTTTTCAGGCCGTGTAACGTATCATTTATTCAGGAAATCTCATTAAAAACACTTAACTTGCTTTGATCCATTTCTACAAGAGATCTCCATCGTGGTTATCTCCTGTATATTCGACCCAATTCTTTAAATCAATTATAATAGGGTGGAAAAAAAATTACAGATTTATCAAAGTCAAGATTTCAAAGGAATATAAATATTTTAATCCTATTTAATACTTAAAAATTCCTTTAGAGCATTCTCTAAGCCAGTTTAATCCCATTCAACTTCCTCAAAAAAAAGCTTCAATTTAGTCATTTATTTCAAAGAAGAAACATGCATAATTTCCAAAGAAATTCTCGTAATTTTAAGACGTAACTGGAAAAAAAATTGACAGCCGCTGAAGCAACTCGGTGAACTTATTAAATATGATGGGGAAGGTGTCCTTGATCAACGCATTGCGTGGCTTTGATTTGGTCATGGAAATGGAAATTTAGCCGTGGAAATGCGACATTCGAAAGGTAAACGGGATTTGGGCGAAGACTAATGGATATTGATGAGGTTCTGAAGACAGCTGTTGAGTCTCATCATCAAATCCCGTGCTATGACTTGGACTTTTCCACTCTCATATGTTCCATATGATGTTATAAAGGAGACCATACACCATGACTGGAATACTCCGTAACCATCAGTTTTCTCTGCTTATCGAGACATGGTGTGTCCTTGCCAACATTCAGTTAGTAAAGAAATATTTAAAAAAACGGCAATTTGACTAACTCTCGTGGTATGATTTAGACTTTTCCACTATTGCTTGAATCATACTTCCATTTAATCTTACGAACAAGACCTGAATAACAGTACACTCCGTTTTTTCTGGCTAACTATAACGAACTTGCACTCATATTTCAAATGAGAACTATTAGTCAACTAGACTATTCTGTATCTTATTGGGAGTGGGAGCTAATCTGGGAAACATCAAACGCATCTAATCCATTCAGACCGAAACCCCCCAAACAATAGTCAATGTGACCTCATTTCACTAAAATTGCCAAACTTTCAGCAGGATCAGCCATCTCTACAATGAAAATGTTTTGGTTTTAACTCTTTGTAAATATCTTGGATGGAAATTGCAATGTTCCTTTTAATAATAATAGATTTATTTATATCAATGTATTGACAAAAGCCTCTCCCATAGGGAGGAATTGATAGGATTGGGCTGAAAAAAAAAATTCTTAATGAAAAAAAAAATTATAAGAAGAAATATAAACATAGATAACAAAACAGAGTAAGGACTCTGGAATAAGAATAATCTTAAGATTAAAAAAAAAATCTGGTGCGGGCAACACACGACTTTCACTTTCCTCCATTTTTAAAATTGATTAAAGAATTTTCAAATACAGTTAAAGATAAAAATGAGTGAAACCATTAAAGAATTAATTAAATTGAATGAAACATGTGTTTTATTAAAAAATCTATTATATCATTATCTAAAATAATCAGTTAGTTTTATCGGCATTTCATCACTCTTAATTAACCTTTACAAGCTTGTGTATAAGATCATTTTTTTTTCTAAAATATTTAGCTTTCCAACGGTATATAATACTACTATGTATATTACTGTTATTATGGTCAAAAACAAAAAATTGCATTAAAAAAATATTTTCCGTTTTTTTCCTTTAGTTGCATATCGAATTCGTTCAATTTATATATTTACCCGTTTTTTATAAATGGCAACAAGATGATATGGTTATTTTTTAAAATCCACAAAATTAAAGGTAGCTTAGAGAAAGAAAATTTAAAATATCGGCATTTAAGCCCCATCAGACTATTTCAATCAGAATGAAACCTACGTGAAATTCAAGCCTATTAAATTTTACATCGATATAGTTAAATCAAAATTGTTTGAGCCTTTTTTTGTGAAAATCGTAAAAAGGTGCGAAATGCATGGTATAATGTTGCTCTTGTGGTAAGCTGATTTTGATGAAAAAGATTTTTTAACAGTTGAGACTTGATTTCCAAAAGGTACTAAAGGACATTTTTTACGAAATTGATTTTTTGTCATTTTTGTATTCTCATCATTCAGTTTTATGTAAATATTCTATTTTATGTTATCTAATGAATTCTCATGTCCTTAAAAAACGTGATTTAGAAATGCGATCATTTTCTAAAAGTACTAATTACGCATTTATTTTCGTTTCAAATCATTCTAAAAAAAATCATTTCATAACTTTAATATGATGTTATTGTTATAGTAAAAAAATAATTCTAAATTTTAAGGCAGAAAGACCCAAATTAGCTAGTTTAATAATATAGTAATGAGAGATTTTCGCGCTTCCTGTAAAATTTCCTAGAATGGATCCTTTTGGAAATCAACGTCTCAGTTGTCTTAAATATGAAATTTCAGTTTTATAAGACTTCCCGTTTACGCGCGGGAGTTACTACACATACACAGACCTTTTTGCGGGACTTGGTCATTTGGACTCAGGAGACCCTAAAACGTCTATTTCCGTCGAAAACTGGAATTCGAAAATTTTCACGATCGCAATACTTTCCCTTACTATATATTTCATATATAGGTAAGTGAAAGTAATAAAGAATAAACTTAATAAAAATAAGGATAAACATAATTGAAAATAAAACACAAAACTTAATATTCTTTATACATTTTTTCTATCTGGATTTGTCCATAGAAACCAGCCAGTTCTCGCCTAGCGTTAATATAATTCTGAAAGTGAACTGGAAATCGAATCCACATAATGATAAACTCAGCACGGCTTCCATTAGGGACATAAGGATGTATACCCAAATATACCATAAATATATCAAAACGTTATAAAAAGCAACTGCCTTTCGAAAAACCATGTAATGTATATATTGTCTGTAAATTATATAATTGATATGACTCAAATAGGCCCTCATAAATTTCAGAAATATTCGAAAGATCTTTTCAAGGTGGGGCGTTTCCCCAACATCAATATGCCAATCTCTGGACCATTTTGGAATTCCTTTTCCTCCCTCAACTGTTAAATATCTAATCATTTTGGCCTACAGATGGTGGAGGAATATAAAAATATTTGAGATGAGAAAGAAAGACAGATTTTTTGCACCTTTTTTCTTCATTCATATTCTGATTTATATAATTACTTTATTATTTATATTTATTATAGTTTTCTACGCTTAGTAAAAATAACCAAATTTAGCAAAATGGTGTGTGTGAGAGATTCCTCAACGAACAGGCTAGCAAAGAAAGGTAACATTTTTCAAGTGAATGATTAATCGAAATTTAAATTGGGTATGTCCCTTGTGTGTCTACTGAAATTTTTTCGTCTTACTGTAAGTGACATTTTCTAATGGAAAGAAGGAAATCATTTTTAATTTTTTTTTTTTATATTAGTTTTTTTTAGAAATATACATCTGCCACATCTTGGGCAATGAGTATTAGTGCTATAAGAAGCCATTCATTCCATATGTACAGTAAAAAATAAAATAACTAAAAAATATATTAAAATAATAATAAATAAACCTAAATGAAGAGAAAAATATATAAATAATAATAATAATACCACATTCATACATATATGCAATATTTACGTACTGCCCTGGGAACTCCTAATCGAACCCCCAAGAGATCCCAGCGCCTCTCAGTCAGTCGCGTCACCGATCAAATAAGCCAGTGGAGACTGAGAGAGGCGCTAGAGCCACATACTCTCAGTCATGAGTGGAGAAGCTGGCCATTGCCAACACTCAGCATTGCTTATTATAAGAGGTCTCTAGGCCACTGCCGCTTCAACCTACGAGGAGGGTTATAGAGATGGCTAGAGCTAGATAGGGATTGGGATTAAGGATTAGGAAACATTAAAATAGTGATTCAGATGTACTTACTTATACACTATGTAATAGTAAAAAAAATTTTACTGCCTTTTTTTTCTCGGACTCGTCTAAAATATTTCCGTATTTTCGTCTAAAATATAAAGTTTTCATAAATGTACGATTGTATAATATCGAGAAAATAGTATGATGTATGTATTTTTTTAGTTACGTCTATACAAAATAATGTGAAAGTTATGTAATTCTTTGAAATAAAAATAGTACAATACAGAACGTTAGATGTTTTTTTCCGAAAGGGGGGCATTGCAATTTAACTCCCAACATACTAGTATTTTATTCACCTCAATAATCCAACTTTGTGTCCTCAACAACTCTTTTCAACACTATTGAAATTATTTTAGTCACCATCTTTTGCTGCGCATTTTTATAGCTTGTGGGAGCTTAGACAACTAAATCACCTAAGTTCACAACCTACGAACCATACTCCTGCGGTAAGCCACCTATAGCTCTATGAGTAGTCCATTTGAGCCAATCTGGCAGGG
Source organism: Piezodorus guildinii (assembly GCA_023052935.1). Lineage (NCBI taxonomy): Eukaryota > Metazoa > Arthropoda > Insecta > Hemiptera > Pentatomidae > Piezodorus > Piezodorus guildinii. The sequence goes on from CM041295.1 coordinate 46,843,721, forward strand.
TACTATCCACCTATTCACTCAAGGTATAAGGACAGAACAAGGTCAGTCTAGATCCAGGTATCATCGCTGTTAAGTGTAAGCTGACGCTTGATGACCTATATCCCCTAAGGAAACCGTCCACGGGCCAAACCTTTGGATCAAAACGCGATTCACAACTAAGGGAAACTCAGTTTTTTTCTGTAAGCGATCATTCGATTGTAGCTCTTATCAAGTGAGACAAAGCTTCACTTACCTATTGCATAAAGAAAAAGATATGTTCTATAAACCTAGAACATGCTAGCCTTCTCTGGCATATGAGTGTTTGGGGTATATTATACCCCATAGTTATAACATTTTATGTCATTCTTATTTCATAATTGTTTTCAATGGATTTCATTAACCATTTGGATGTTATTCCCATTTCAAAAGTCGTCTCTGTTTTGTATATTTTAATAGTTTTAAAAATAGATAATATTATCGTCATAAAACCCGAGTACATAGGTATACATGACTACTTTTCAGATCTAGTCATAGTGCTTAGTCATGGAGCTGGAATTCCAACGTTTTGTCGGTCCTACTTAATGACGTAACTCATTGTCGGATCCCCATCAGTGGCAAAGCATAATGCCCAGCACTATGACCTCAATTACCCCAGCGTTGCGCTTGTAATATCATTGACCTACATATAGCAGATAAAGGGATCATTTCCATATTCGAATACTTTAATGCTAACGAAACAAAACCCGAAAAAAAAAGGTTGTTTGGATTGTGAAGGTTCTTCATCCGATCAGAACTACTGGATTCCTTTGCATGTTGTGATAGAGACATAGTTTTGAAATAAAAACAGATTCTTTTAAGTATATACACTTACTCAAAATAGTTTCCATACACCCATAAATAAGTTCTTGGTTTTGAAAGCTGAGGTTGATTTCCTCCACATTTTTGACCTTCCATCTGCCCTAAAATATTAAACTTGGATTCCTAACAGAATATGACCTGTTTCCAGAAGTTTTTGGGTTTATTTACAAACTCCCTAGCAAATTACAGCCGCTTCTTCTGTTTTAGCTTACTGAAGAAGGCTTTCTTCTTGCTACTCGACCACCGTATCCCTCCGTTTTTAGAATATTTTGACTTTTTCTGGGTGGACTTAAATCCCATAGTACCTATTCATTATGATGGCCATAGAGGTGTCGTGTGAGGATTTGCATAGACTTCAGTAAGGATGGCTCGCCTCTGGCGAGTCTTCCAGCACGTGGTTTATCCTCAAAAGATTTTAACTCTCAATGTCTTTGTAGTCCATACTGTACAGTAGCATTGACTTATTCAACAGATAGCAATTTTTCTTATAGATAAGCCCTGCGAACTATAAGCTATCTCAAATCACGAGAAACGCGCATATTGAAAAGCAACCAGTTTCCCAGGGCTAACTCAAGTTAATACTAAACTAAGATTTGATTATAGAGATAAGATTTATCCATAAAACACTGGAAAGACGGTCATAGTACAACAAATAGGATTAATATTGAAAGTGTATAGAAACTTTTTTGACCTATCATAAACACATTCTTCCTCGTAACTTTTTTGAGTGAGTGTATATAGAGTGTGCTTATACTTTAATGCATGTAAAGTGATAACTGATATTCCAACCTTAAATTTAAACATTATCTTACGACTTATTCTAGACGTAGCGTGTTATTAGTCAGTAATCACGAAACTCTCCATTCCCATATCAGACACCTTAGAGAATAGTATCGAAATGAAAAAAACTGCGACCGACCTTATCAATTAATGTCTTCCTGTCCACAGTATCCTTTAATTTTTCTCTGCTGAACTGACCCGATACCTAGGATTCTATATTGATAAACGTTTAACTTAGAAACCTTAATAATGACTGAAACTGCTCGCCGTTTTCGGCTACTTCAACGATCACTTGACAATCGGACAGACCTTCCAATTGATCACAAACGGATTATTTTAGTATTGGTTTGTGTCACATGAAATGTCCGTTTTCAATTTAAAGGATTTTTATTAAAAATACGATATGAAAACAAGATAATTTTATTCGAAGTATTTACCTTCTTTTTCTATACATTTTTCCCAATGTGACACTAACATTTTTATCCCTGAACTGAAAAACTCTGAGCTTTGAAAGTGAAACAAAATCTGAAAACGCACTTTTCACTTGATCATCATTTTCAAAAAGTTTTCCTTTGACGAAGTTGTCTAAATTCCTGAACAGGTGGTAATCTGTCGGAGATAAGTCGGGAGAATATGGTGGGTACGGAAAAAGCCCTTCTATCAATTTTTGCACGGTATGTTTTGAGACATGGGGTCTTGCTGCTATTGGTTTTTTGTACATTTTTACAAGAATTTATCTGTTGAGTTATTTTATTTGTTCATTTTATTAGTTTAATTCACTTGTTTTCAATTATTTTACTTTAAGACTCCAGTCTTTAATCCACTTTTTATTTTATTTTATATTATTCTGAAGAGACTTATCCCAGAATAAATAAAGAATTCTTTTTATTATTATTCAATAAATGTTTCGAATTAGTAAATCATTACTACTTACTAAAGTAAAATTTGAAAATCATTTTTATAATACCACCGAAATGATGGAAAGACGTGTGGTGTTTATCGGATGCTGGAGTAGTATGGTTTAAAATAATTCCGGCTTATCCTAAAGTCGAAAATGTTAATTTAATTTAAGAATTTTTATTAAATGAAGACCAAACCAAAGTGAAAGTATTGTATAAAAATATTCAAGTAAGTAAGACTATAAAAACTTAAAAATAAAAAAAGTAGGTCAAACATAAATATTCAAAAATATAAATGAGCACTTTGCACGGAAGCCGCATTTTTATTAAGCCCGTGTAGAGGAAGGGGAATATTCATCATTTTAATGTTGGATATAATTATTTAATCTATTTTATTAATTTATATAAAGTTCTATTTATCAATGGTTTCATTCATTTTTTTTTCTAATGTATGACATTTAATAACAGATGATTTTTTTTTTTTTTTTCATTGGCGTATCTGAAGAATAACGCTTACTTTCTCGAATATCTTTCATTCCAATAGCTATAAAACAATAAATTTCCAAATATAATAATGAACCGTAAAACTATAACAATTTTTGTTTCCCATTGCGTTTTTTTTTTTTAATTGTTATTTAATGCAATTTTAGGTAGACGTACAAAATCTCTTTTACTCGGTCCCTTCCTTTTGTTCGTTGGCTCATTGCTAAAATATAATAAGCTCATAAACGACAATAATATAATAATTGTAATTCTGAGCACTACTGCACTGACTCTATAATTCTTGTAATATTACAAGAATATATAAATATACGCAGAAATATTACCTACTATCTACCTATGCTAAAAAAAATCCTTGATTAGGGGAAACCTTTAGTTTGTGATCTCGGCCAAATCACCTCCTTGCACAGCTGTTGGTCTAGGTTTTTTGTATTCCAAAAACGGATGTTCGCAGCGCTATGTATAAATTACAGGCAAATTACACACGAAAAAACAAACGAATATGACTAAATTTGTAGAAAATTAAATTTTCAACTAGCTATAAATACAATAAATTTCCAAATATAATAATGAACAGTAAAACTATAACAATTTTTATTTCCCATTGCGTTTTACAAAAAAATTGTTATTTACTGCAATTTTACGTAGACGTAATCTCTTTTACTCGGTCCCTTCCTTTTGTTAGTTGGCTCATTGCTAAAATATAATAAGCTCATAAACGATAATAATTGTAATTCTGAGCACTACTGCACTGACTGTATAATTCTTGTAATATTACAAATGTACAAATATACGCAGAAATATTACCTATGCTAAAAAAAATTCTTGATTAGGGGAAACCTTTACTTTGTGATCTCGGCCAAATCACCTCCTTGCACGGCTGTTGGTCTAAGTTTTTTTTATTCCAAAAACAGATGTTCGCAGCGCTATGTATAAATTACAGGCAAATTACACACGAAAAAACAATGGAATACGACTAAATTTGTAGAAAATTAAATTTTCAACTAGCAAAAAAAGGAAACAAAATTAATAACGTCCGGTACAAAGGGAAAAATATTTTTAAAAGTATGTTAGATGAACATTTGAAAAATAGGTGTTACAACTTTATAGGAGTTCTCTCTCCACCTTCTATACCCCTTTCAATATCAGGGTTAGTATTGCATTGTCAGTAAATTTAATTATTAAATTATTTTTCGCTTGCCATTTCTTGAACACCCAAACCTTCCTCATGACTATTTTTTTTTTTTAAACATTAAAACAATTTTTATTGAGTGATATTACAATCTTTCCTTATCATGACATTTATAATAGTGATCAAGTACAAAATTCATACAATAGAATAAATTTAAAATAATAATACAATATAAATATAAATATATATATATACATACAATAAAGAATCAATAAAAATATGTACAAACCCTAAAAGCCATTCATACCTATATACAATCCACAACATACAGCACATTGAGTGGAGAATCTAGCCAATGCTAGAACTCCTATATACATATTTACAAGAGGTCTTGAGGCTACTGCCGTTTCAACATTCTTGGGGGATGGTAAGGGTGTGTGAAGATGGATAGGGATTGAGCTAGCAGATTGGGGTGATGGATAAGGTTCTGGTTGACTTTAGAGAATTTTGATAGTATAAGGTCTAAAATGAATGGAATTTTTAGGTCGCGGTATAAGGTATGGTTGGTGACATAATAAGGTGCATTAACTATTGTTCGGAGGACTTTGTATTGAAAGGGTTGAAGCCGTTTGATGTAAGAAAATTTGGCTATCCCCCACAGTTCAAGTCCACACGGCCAGATAGGTTTCAGTATTTTCTTGTAAATTAGCAATTTTTTTTTGCAATTCAAAGTGGAGGTTTTCTGTTTAACAGTCTGTATAATTCTCATAACTACTAAAGGCATTTTTACGTGACTATCATAAGGCCAATCTGAGTTGAGCTTTGGGGCCCTAAAACCATCGAATTCTTCTCGTATCCTATCCTTACTATCCAATGCTCCTTACTTTTGTCACCAATGAATTAGTCCATAATGAACTTAATGTTCAAGTATTGGCCCGAAACAGACTCTATTCCTTTCGTGACAAAATACATTCCTTTTTCAAAGAACTAGTTTCTATCCTTGCTTCCTGTTTAATTCTTAATAATCTTCCGAGGCGAAGAAGATGTCCGCGCAACCTTATGATTTAGAATATTTTTTTAGGGCGGTCGATGGGTAGTTTCTCTGCATGTATATCATCGTGTTCTCATTATACACTAACATTTCCTTAATGTATTTATTTTAATAAAGTTTTAAATTTTCGTTTAAACACATATAAAATAAAATTTTACAAATTTACTTGCGATTTGGAACAATATAGTGTCTTACATAGAAGTGTATAGATATTACGAAATTTGAAAGAACACTGAATGACCAAAGATGCTAGGAATGCTCCATAGAGAAGCAGAGAGGGATTTTCCAAATTACTGTGGTCCTTTTTTTTTTTTTTTTTTTTTAAGTGTTTTATGTCAGTATTATTGATAGTATTGATAGATATTTGATATGAGAATATTAAATTTGCATTAGACGAAAGCGATTATTACCATAGAAAAATATAAATGCACCGTAAATAAAAATGGTATGTCCAAAAACTTAATTCGTTTTATGCAAATTTAATAAAATCATATTAACTATGAAATATGTAGTAAGTGGAAGTAAAGTATTGCTATCGTGAAAATTTTCGAATTCCAGTTTTCAACGGGAATACACGTTTTAGGGTCCCCTGAGTCCAAATGACCAAGTCCCAAAAAAGGTCTGTGTGTGTGGTAAGTCTAGCTCAAAAACGATAAGTTATACGAAACTGAAATTACATATTTTAGAATGGTATCTATATGCCAGTGTTACAGTGGCCTTATTCAACAAAATCATCGAACTAGAAGAGCCGCTTTATATCGTGTGTTTTGGAGCTTTTTACGATATTCTCGAAAATTTAATATATTTATTTATTCGGATTTATTTCAATTTGTCAAAATGGACAATAATAATATTGCTACGGGATTACATTCATACAATAATTCTCGAAAATAGCCCTAATGATTTCGAATAAATTCGATGTATCGATGTAACATTTAATGTGCTTTATTTATTTTATTTATTTATATAGGTATTATCAACATTGAAATATTATGACTAGACTAAAATGACTAATTTTGAAAATATCTTCCACTAAAATACCTTTCATTTTGTAGATTAGAAAAAATTTACCATTGAATCTTGTTAGGATTGGAACAAAAAAACTGGTAAATATACAAGTTAAACGAAATTTGATGCCCAACTAAACCAGAAAAGATCAATAATATTTTTTAGATAAAATTGTTTACGAATATAAGAATAGTTATACAATATGTATGTATACTATTCCGTTCAAAAGTTAAACGTTTTAAAAAAAATGTTATCTTATATAGAATGCTGTAAAACGTAATACAGAAAGACGTAAATGTCATAAACTTAAATGATTATTGTAGATTATAATTTATATCATTAGATTATTTAATCTAAAACACATGTTTGCATCAAAACTCAATGTAATTCTTTAACGTATTTTTTAACTCTAGCTTTATTTAAAAGTTCTAACAATTTTTAACAACGGAGGTAAGTGCACTAGACTTTAAATTTTTTAATCCTTTTTTTTCTCGACTTGTTTAAATATTTCGTTAACTTTTTATGAATGTACAATAGTATAATATCGAGAAAATTGTATGATGTTGTCTTTTTTTAGTTACTTCTACACAAAATAATGTGAAATTTTATCAAATTACCAAAAAGAGTTTAAAGAATTAAATTGAATTTTGATGGAAAAATTTATTTTAGATTAAATATTATCTACAAAAATCACTTAGTTTTATTCGCTTTTCACCTCTCTCCATTGGCTTATACAACTTTTTATAAAACATGTTTATTATTATAATTTAATCTCAAACATACGTTCCCGACGAAACTGAATATAATTCAATAAAATATATTAAACTCTATTTCATAGATCTTGGATTAATTTCATTAACCGAGGTAAGTGAAAGTCGTGTGAATGAAAAATTTATGAATAACCTCAAACATCATTCATTTATCCTAAATCTCGATATGGGAAGCCAATATAGACAATCTTATTAGTAATATAACTAAGGAAGAAGTATTAAATGCGGAATCGAATGCAAAACAAGGCTCGCATAATGGTCTATATCCTAAATTGAATTATAATTCAAACAAAGGTTATATATAATCCATGCCATTTAATGATGCAAAATTAATACTAAAAAGCCGCGTAGAATTATGAAATTTAAATTATAAACCATTTAGAACTGATATATGTCAAATTTTTTAATAGTGCAACGTTAACAGATAATGAAGTCATTATCTTTTAAACGGCTCTAACTGGACTGTCCTAGGAAAGTTTTTAAGAGAAGCATTACGTTATAGAGCTTTTTTAGTTCAAGAATTTAATTAATATTTACGTTTATATTAGTATTTTCTTTACAGATCCGTTTATTAGTTTGATATGTGATGTTATGATTCCTTTTTAATAAATTTACTTATTTAAGTGTGATATCACTATTATTTCTGCATTTGTTTATTTCAATTTATAATATTTGCAACTCTGCTGACGGAGTAATCCAAAGCAAGAATGTTTTTTATTTTGTATTTATAAAAAAAAAAATAAATGTTATATTATATTAATAAACATTTTTATTAATATATATTATATTATTTTTATGGACAAGCGTGTGAGTGTGTGTGTGTTGGAACTTTCGTACTATTGTGCCAGGACTAGATTGTAATATGCTTTTTTTGCAGATACAGAATTAAAATCTCATACTGATTGTTTTATTTCAAGTGATACCACAAAATTGAAGTGAAACGAATGACCGTCACAATCGACGTTGTACCTGAAATCCTGTTTAAGCAAAGATCCGTTTCCTGGGCGGATGATCCGGAAGAACTTTGGAAATGCTTCATTAAAACATCAGTATCAACAGCCAAAGTCAAATTGGTATCTGTTGTAATCCGTGCCCAACAAAAGAACTGCTTAGATGGCACTTACTAGTCCAGGATCCAGGTACATGGTTGACTGTCTCATCGAACATACATCTAGAAATATTTTTTTTAAATTTCTTTGTACAATACTTATTACAAAAATGCATTTCTTGTGGTCCTAAAACTCTTACTAAGCAGCTAATTAATTTGATGAGGTGATCAATTATGTTTCGATTACTAGTGCATCGAACATACGATTAGTTTTTGTTTTAAATAGTCTGTTATGTATAAAAAATAACGAAAATACATTTCTTGTGGTTTAGAAACTCTTACTAATGACCACCAGTAGAGCAGACGTCGAGCGAAACCACGTGGAGGCTCGCTGCCTACGCGTTACTATGGCCCTAGGTGGAAAATTCACTTAAAATAAGACTATATTTTGTTAATAATAATTATATTATGCAATTTAATTGTGAGATTATACGATTTTGTTAAATTTATAGCAGATTTTAATTTTTTTTTTCAATATAAAATATCTAGAATTTCGTTATTTCTTCTGCTATGTGTAAAGGAATATATAAAATTTTAATAAGAAATTATTTAAGGCAATAATAAAAGGTTAATTTGTCAAAAGAAAACCGTACAAAAGAAAAAAAAATACCGTACTAAAAGCTGAGAACTCCAAAGTCTTGAAAATGCCAACATTTTAATGTTGCTTCAGTTATACTTTTTAAAATAAAATCAATTTAATATATGTCTATATCACCTACATCTATTATTACCTCGTTGGAAAAAATAAACAAAACTCTTTGTAATTATTCTAACATTGGTAGTAGAAAACTGTTGGTGTTAACTTTTCATCAATCTATTTATACATTTTTACATTACATTAAATATACATTTTTTTTTTTTTTATAACATATATCAAGAAAAAAAAAACTTACTTTCATCCCTTAAAAGGGCATAAATGCTTGTACTTGATTTAATATGTGAATATGTCTGATGTTTCAACTATTTGTTTTATGAATGCTACGTTTGGTTTTAGACCTGCTTTCATTCATGAAAAATAAATAACAACCGATGAAAACATTTATAAAATTAACATTAAAACTTTAGTTTATATACTATATTTATATCCTAATTTATTTTTTTATTAAGCTTTCATGAATTTTAGTTTTTACAACATTTATTGTAAATGTAGTAAACAAATATAGTTACATAAAATATGTAAAATAGACATATATTCTATTTTAAAAAGTATAACTGAAACAACATTAAAATTTTTGCATTTTTTTCAATTTCAAGACTTTGGAATCTTCAGTCAGCCTTATCGTACGCTTTTGATAATCTTTTTTCTTTTGACGAATTAATCTTTCGTTTTTGCCTTGAATATTTTCATATTGAAATTTTATATATTACTTTACTCATAGTAGAAGAAATAAGAAAATCCTAGATATTTTATATTAAAAACAAAATTAACATCTGCTATAAATTAACAAAATCATATAATCTACTGATCACATTACACCATATAATTATTCTTAACTCAATATAGTCTTGGGGAGCCCGTGGCTGAGTGGCTAGCGCGCTTGTCTCTCAAGCTACAGGTTCTGAGTTCGAATCCCAGTTCCGGCTGGGCTTTTATAAGGATGTAAAAAATGGGGATTCACTCACAACCTCTCCCCCGGGTGGGTGAGACCCGTCAGCCAAAGGGGGGCCACTCACAAAATTTGTCATAGGGAGTGATGACCCTACACTAAAAATTGTATCGTGAAACGTGAGTGTAAACTCTTACGAGTTTTTAAACCGCGAGGCCCGGGGTCTAAACGGCCTGTCGCGCCACTGGAAGAAGAAGAAGAACAATATAGTCTTATTTTAAGTCAATTTGCACTGAAATAGTCACACCTCGGGCCATCTTAAAGTTAGGGCAGCCAGGCTCCACGTGGTTTCGCTCGACGTTTGCTTTTCTAGCGGTCGTTAGGAAGAGTTTCTAAACCGCCAGAAATTTATTTTCGTCATTTTTAAGCCTCAACAGACTAGTTAACACAAAATCAGGGCTAGTAATCATGGCATAATTTATTAGTAAGAGTTTTAGAACCACCAGAAATGCATTTTTGTGATATGTATGGTACAAAGAAAGTTTTTAAAAATATTTCTAGATGATGTTCGATGAGGCAGTCAACCATGCACCTGGCCCCTGGACTATAGGGAGTGGAAGAAACCTGAAGTGGAAGAAATCGAAATTGAATCCATGATAGGAATATTACCTGAAATAGCTTTGTAGTCCCTGTTCCTAGATCAAAGAGCTATACTTCTCTCTTAGACCAATTGGATTTCCTTGGAGCTCTTATGCAATATAAAACATACATTTCTAGTCTTCTTGTTCTGAATAAAGCCGGAGAGCTTGGAATAAGACTGTAAAAATCTGGTATGCACGCGATACACGACATTCATTTACCTCCCTTGTTAAAATCAATTAAAAGACATTTAGATAAAGTTGAAATTGAAAAGAGTATAAAGAATTTAATTGAATTTCGATGGAAAATTTTATTTAAGATTAAATATTATCTACAACAATCACTTAGTTTTATCCGCTTTTCATCACTCTCCATTGCCTTATACAACTTTGTTTAAAACATAATTTTTTTCTCCAATTTTTTCTGAGGTAAAAAACTTAGTGCTGATATTCTGATATTTCTTTTAAATACTTTTTATTTTATATTAAATTTATATGACCAGCGTTCCGGTTATCAGATCCGAATAAAAAACGGCATATGTCATATAATTTTCTCGATATTGTACTATAGCACGTTCATGAAAAGTTAACGGTAATATTTCAAGTTAAGAAAAAGAAGTATTAAAAAAAATTTTAATCTGTTTAAGTTTAACTTTCAAATAACGCTAGAGTAAAAGATTAAAGAATTACATTGAGTTTTGATGCAAACATGTGTTTTAGATTGAACAATCTAACAATAGAAATTATAATCAATAATAATCATTTAAATTTATGACCTTTTCGTCTTTCTGCATTACGTTTTACAGCTTTTGTATATAACATTTTTTCTAAAATATTTAGCTTCCCAACGGTATATTATACACATAATTCCTATTCTTATTTTCGTAAACAATTTTATATAAAAAATATTATTGCTCTTTTCTGCTTTAGTTGGACATCAACTTGTATATTTATCAGTTTTTTTTTGTTTTTTTCTTCAATGCTATCAAGATTCATCGGTTAATTTTGTCTGATCTACAAAATTAAAGGTACTTTAGAGGAAGATATTTTAAAAAATAGTCATTAAATTCTAGTCATAATATTTCAATGTAGATAATACCTACACGATATTATATTTTACATCATTTTATAACTATTTTATTAATTTTATTAATTATTATTAGTTATTATTTAGTTATTATATATATCATATATTATATATATATATATATAATATATATATATATTATTATATATATATATATATATATATATATATATATATATATATATATATATATATATATATATATAATTATATATTATTATATATCATATATTATTATATATATATATTATTATATATATATCATATATTAGTTATTATTAGTTATAACTATTTTATTTAATATCGTTAGGGCCGTTTTTTTAGAAAAACGTACAAAGATTCAAAACGCACGATATAAAGTAGCTCTTCTGGTTTGTTGATTTTTTTTTTTTAAATCACTGTAACATCTTAGGCTATACGCCTCTATTATTTTATTTTTTTTTATTGAGATATATTACAATTTGTTACAAAATGAACAATAATAATATTGATAAGAGACCACATTCATACTATATATACAGAAAATAATAATAATGGTCAAATTACATAAAATAGAACATAAATAAATTCATATATATACAATAAAATAATAATAATAAATAAAAAACAAAACAAATCGAAACAAAAACCTATTATTGAGATAAATAAAAAGTTGGCAAATAAATAAACATCTTACACACAATCATAACTATATAAAATATATAGAATTACTAAAGGGACCCCAGCAAGCGCTTTTCCCTCCACTTGTGGAGGAAAAAGCGGAATCCAAGAGATCCCAGCGCCTCTATCTCAGCCGCATCACTGGTCTGAGCCAGTGGAGGCTGAGTTAGATACGCCTCTAAGATACGAGATTTTAGTTTCAAACTACTTATCGTTTTCGAGCTTGACTTACTACATACTCTTTTTTGGTACTTGGTCATTTGTTCTCAGGGGAGCCGTATTCTCGGTGAAAACATATATTATAAAATGTTTAAGATCTTATTACTTTCCCTTAATATATATTTTATATATAGGTTAGTGAAAGTAAAAATTAGTATACAACTACTACTTTTATACTCAATTGTCACGATAATTTTTTTTTTTTTTAAATACTCATTATGAAGCCAGTCATTTATTATTTCTCACATATATGGTTATGTGAACAAATATTGGGTTGACAAATAAGTTCATAGCGTTTTTTGTAGGTAATTTCAGTAATAACTTCAGATTATTGTAAATATTTTTAATGAATGATATATGACCCATTTTGATCTATTACATATTGCCATCTTTCAGGTAATTTTTGGAATTCGGTCATCATTTACAGTTAAAGGAAGACCTGAGCGCTTTGCGTCTTCAAGGCAATATTTCCGGTTCTGAACCGAGCAAACCACAGCAAATTGTGTTGACCGTCTGTGCAACGAATTTTCCTTTTCGAAAATTAAAAATCATTAAATGACGAACATTTTTTTTTTCTTTTCCATTTTGAGCAAGAAAAATAATAATAATAAATTCTTTATTTATTCTGGGACAAGTCCCTTCGGAATAGTATAACAGAAAAATAAAATTAGTGCTTCAATGTCTTAGTGTATAAACAAAAAAAAAAAACTACAGAAATAACAAGAAAATGAATAATAGTAATAAATTAATTCTTATAATAATTTAGAAAACAAATTAGACAAGAATAAAAAAATATGTTCATAAATAAAGAACAAAATAAATTTAAAATGCTTGTGAAAATGTGTAAAATAATATTCATAGATCTTTAAATACAATAAAAAATGCTAAGTAATTGTTCCTCTCTGCTCCATTTACCGGTTTTTATTGAAATTTTCAAGTCAGTTTGAACAAACGGGATTTGAAGGTCGGGAGAGCATTGGAGTGACAGATATAGGAGTGAATAGAATTCCATACGGACGAGGATCGGATAAGGAAGGATCTGTCGAAAGCTACTGTTCGATGAGGCGTTATATACAGGTCTGAAGGCCGTGAACGAGTGTTGCGGGAGTGGATGGAGGATTTAAATGAGAATATATCAGAGATTCACGATGGACGTTGGGTTCGGAAAACTTGAAAGAGAAGGCATCTTAAAACGGTAGGAAGGGTACAGCCAATTCAACTCCTCGTAGAATCGGGTTACTCAGGTGTCTCTGGATTTCCCAAAGATGAAATACCGCTTAAATATAAGGAATCTCTGTTGAAACTGATGCATAAAAGCACCTTATCCACCTTAACTCCTTTTTTTACTTTCACTTACTATATATAGTAAGGGGAAGTATTGCGATCGTGAAAATTTTCGAATTCCAGTTTTCAACGGAAATACACGTTTTAGGGTCCCCTGAGTACAAATAACCAAGTCCCGCAAAAAGGTCTGTGTGTGTGTGTGGTAACTCCCGGGCGGAAACGGTAAGTCCTATGAAACTGTAATTTCATATTTAAGACAACTATACTCCCGAGACGTGACAAAACGTTTTTCATCAAAATGAGCTTACCATAAGAGGCACTTTATATCATGCATTCGATTTTCTCAAAAACGGTTCCGACGATTTTGATTAAACTCGCTATATCGATGTAAAATTTAATGAGCTTTAATATAATGTAGGTTTTATTCTGATTAAAATGGTCTGACAGGGCTTAAATGCCGATATAAATGCCCCTAAAGTACCTTTAATTTTGTAGATTCAATAAAATTAACTACTTTATCTTGTTAACGCTGATGAAAAACAGGTAAATACATAAATTGAATAAATTCGATACCCAACTAAAGGAGAAAACGGAAAAAATATTTTTAATGCAATTTTTCGTTTTTGAACATAAGAGCAGTAATATACATGTATGATATACCGTTAGAAGCTACAGATTTTAGAAAAAATATTTCATACACAAGCTGTTAAAAGTTAATAGAGAGTGATAAAATGAATATAAAACTAACTGATTATTTTAGATAATAATATAATAGATTTTTTAATAAAACACATGTTTCTATATAAATTCAATTTAATTAATTCCTTAATAGTTTCACGTATTTTTAAATCTCTAACTGTTTTTGAAAATTCTTTCATTGATTTTAAAAATGGAGGTAAGTGAAAGTAGTGTGTTGCCCGCACCAGATTTTTACAGTAAGTAAACATTTTTGACCAAGTGAACATAATTTAAGTGAAGACAGAGAGGATAATAAATTAAAATATTAAAAAACGCTAAGAACTTATTTTACAAACCAATATAATTAAAAGGTCTTGCTACGAAATACAGAAAGATATTATCATAAAAACGTAAGATGCATGATTTCCTTAGCCACTCAGTGGATCCCATGCATAAGGGGTTTTATTCAATTGAAAGCAACTGCTCTGCCATTCACGGTAGGTTGGGATAAAATTCAATGACCGCTTTAAAAAACAAATTCCTCGATTATTCATATCTTCTATTTCAAACATCATTATCTCTATCTGTATATGTATAAGGAAAATATGGTGAAATTTATATAAGCCACAAACGCTATTCAAAGGACTATTTTCCCTTAAACTAAGGTGACCAGATTTTTAGATGGGCAAAGCGGGACAACTCTGAAGGAGGGGGGATCAACCAAAATTTTCATACAGAATAAAAATAATATCGTCATATTTTTTTTTTAATTTTCAACATAAGTACAATTAATAAAAAAATGTTTAATATTTTATTCCTTGACATATTTTTTATTTGAGTGAATTTGTTTCAGTAGATTGTTGTCATTTTTTAAAATATTGTAAAAATCTTCACAAGACTTTGTCAAATTATATTTGACACATAAAATGACTACCAAAGTTTCAGCACTTAATTTTGATTTTTCTGATGACCACACTTGATTTAATGTGGAAAAAACGTATAATTGTATGTTTTGATTCTTAAAATAAATTCAAATTTTAATTTAATTTGTGATTATCTAACTGTCCATTAGTAAACTTTATTATTATATGTCTATGAGAATAAAAAAAAATACCAAAATGTTATAAGCGCACACAGTACAAATATTCGTTTCACATCAACAAAATTTCGCCGAATTAATTTGCCCTAACCATAATTAAATGAAAATATTTTAGTGTTATTTATAACGAAATTAGTTTGATTGACTTAAAATATTTGCAAAATTTTATTCGTATATTTCATTCTAAAATTTATTTTAAGGTTAAGGTCGGTGATATACTTTTTGTCATCAATGTAAAATATTAAGAGTACGAGAATTTTAAGTTAAGTTATAAAATATATAAATAAATTATTTTCCTTAATTGAGACGTTGATTTCCAAAAGGTACTATATCCATTCTAGGAAATTTTACAGGAAGCGCGAAAATCTCTCATTACTATATTATTAAACTAGCTAATTTGGGTCTTTTTGCCTTAAAATTTAGAATTATTTTTTTACTATAATAATAACATCATATTAAAGTTATGAAATGAATTTTTTTAGAATGATTTGGAACGAAAATAAATGTGTAATTAGTACTTTTAGAAAATGACTGCATTTCTAAATCGTGTTTTTTAAGGACTTGAGAATTCATTAGATAACATCTAATAGAATATTTAGATAAAACTAAATGATGAGAATACAAATATGTAAAAAAATCAATTTCGTAAAAAATGTCCTTTAGTATCTTTTGGAAATCAACGTCTCAATTGTCTATAGTAAGTAGCAGATTTGTAATAGTTATTTGTTTAATTAGCTTGCTAGCACATAGTACGAAAACGAAGTGTATCATCTGAGAGACAAGTGCAATGTAACTGGGTAGCAAAAGCAATATGTTAGTCGTCGTAGCCCGTAGGATTCTTAGAACGCAAAAGAATGATTTTCCTAAATATAAAATTTAACTTAATTCTAAAAGACGGGGCTTCTGAAAAACGTCGCGGAAATCGGGACAAATTGTGAAAAATCGGGACGTCTGGTCACCTAACCTTAAAAATTTTGACGATTCACTGAACACTGGTACGCATGGCTAAATGTAATGTTCATGGAACCCGAAATGCGTTATAAGCGTTCGACCTTAATATTTAAGATATTACGATATTTTCAAATACTACGACTCCGATAATAGTCCACAAAAAGGAATAAATCCTAGTGGATTCTATCCTTGTAATGATGAATAATAAAATTTCCTAAAAGAATAAAAACTATACCTTCGCTTACGACACAGCACTTCTTTCTTTTCACAGATATTCTATTTCTTACAAAACCATCTCTTTGAATTGGAAAAGTAGTCACATGCATTTGCATGGTCAAATATATTACCTTCGATAAACTAGGTAATATATTTGTACAAAACACTAACGTTACAAACGACTTTCACATCTTCTGGACAACAGATCATTATTAAATTTACGAAAAAAACGTCTGATCTACATCACAGTACTCAAAACTTTAGGGTTCAGCCAAATACAAACAACTCAATCCAAAACTATCCCAAAAAATTTCCACTCGCTGTGGTACGTTTCGAATCACACGGTAGAATAAACATCCCAACAATGAATTCTTACATTGGCGTCAAATATCACATTATTTCATTATTTCATTTCATTCATAGGGAGCGGTGTGGTCTAGTGGGTAGGGCACTAGTCTACTGTGCACTGGGTCCCTGGTCCGAATAGCAGCTGAGACAAAATTCTTTAATCTGGTATTTTAACCGTGTGGCGAACAAGAGGTATGTGGCACGCCCATCACCTATAAATTGGTTACCCAAAAATTAAGAAAACTTGGTAGGTGGACGTGATTTAGGCCTAATCACCTCCTTGCACGGCTGTTGGCGGTGAAACAGTACTAATCTCTATAAGTATTGAACACAAGACTCTTATGGGTTTTAGAGGTACAGGTTTTTTTTTTTTTTTTTTTGGTATTTTTTCTGAGTAGGGATTTTTAACGAGTACCTGAAATCGCACATTTTTATTCTACCAATATATTATTTAATTTAAAACCAATTTTCCTGAAAGAAAGATTTTTATTATCCATTTCAATATTTTCTTACTAACTCCAAAATTAAAAAAACATTTCGCGCTAAGCGATCAGGAACTATTATTCCTATTGTAGCATGCTTATAAATTGACGAATTGATTTAAAAAACCGCCTAGCCTATGCACAATTTCATTAATTTATTTTAAGTCGAACTCCTAGCTGTTACGAAAAACTTGATCATTGAAAATATGATTAAAAGGATGATTGTTTGGTTTACCACTGAATTTTATTTCATACACTTTCTGAGGTGGAAAGAAACCGTTATTGGTGTATTAATAGCCGCTAAAACGTAATATTATTTTTTTTTTCTTTCAGAGGATATGAAAACATGGTGCATCATAAGCCTAGCCTATCTTGGTATAGCTGCAGGCAAACCAGCTACTGACGTTGGCTTGCCCTTGGAAACCCCTGTAATTACCAAGGTAAGAAAATGTTTTAAATTAGAAAAATTATAGTGTAGAAATAGTACACCCTAAGGAACTATAATATTTGTTTATTGAGATATATTACAATTTGTTTCTAAATGAACATTAGTAATAGTGATATGAGATCACATTCACACACCCAAGGAACTAAAGCCTTCAATCGATCCTTTCTAGCCCGTTCCACTGCATTCTGGAAATCCATTCCTCCCGATAAGCGTCATGCTTTTTCCTCATCCACATTCAAATCTCTCTTTATCCAACACATATCCCGAACTGACGCCATATAATTACAATGACCTAACCTGATCCTTTTTTTTTTGTTCAAAATAAGTTTTTTTTTTTTTTACTTCTTACTCTATTGTTTAATACTATAAATTTTATTATACATTTTTTTCCATCCTTCAATTTCGTAAATAATTAAGTCTATTTAATGTATTTTGTTGTATATATTATGTATTCAGAACAAAATAATTTTTCTTTTTCTATTTATATATACGTCAGTATTTATTTGTACTTCTATACTTTGAAATGATCGGTAGCATTTCTGTTTTGACCAAAGGCTTAAAAATGGTTTACCGATTTTCCACAGCCACTTCACAATTATTACTAATCCATATTTGAACAGCATTGTCAATTAACAGTGATACATGCATTTTTTGCTATATATAAAACCTAAGAAATACTCATGGTATCACTATAGTATAACTGTGAGAAATCATACCTATATTGAGTCGGATTGAGTAATTTAGAAATATTTTAACGTTTTTTAAGAAATATTTCTTCTCTGTTAAAAATTCGTCACAAATCTTATTTGCATTATTTTTATTTACGTCATAAGTACGTTGTGCCATGTTGTTTTGATAAAAGTATCCTTATAATAAAATTATCTTCAATTAAAAATATAAAATATTGGTTAACATGCAATTTAATGCTGCATTTGAGGTGTTTATTAATATTTATAATAATTTTAAAAGAAAAACAGTTTATAAGTAAATATCAGATATTATTCTCCATTTTCGCATAGGTAATACAGAAATGCCAAGAGTGATATGTTCATAAACAGCCAAAAGAAATGGTGTTTACTTTAATTGATAAGAATTCCATCAATTATGAGAAAGGTGTATTGAAGTTATTTAATCATATTCATATTAATGCATAAATTTTCAGTTAAACGGTCTTATGTACCACACCATCTTGCAGAAACCATGCATACTAGCGTATAAGCATCGCAGGTCTGAGTAGGTATAGAGTGATCGTTTTTAGAAACAAGAAGAAAATAAAAATAAATTATACGAAATTTAACATATTTTTACTTTCACTTACCTATGTATGAAATATACATGTTTTAGGGTTCCCTGAGTCCAAATAACCAAGTCCCGCAAAAAGGTCTGTTGTGTGTGTGACCGTGTATGGTAACTCCCGCTCGTTAACGAAAAGTCTTATGAAAATGAAATTTCATATTTAAGACAACTATACGACCCAGATGTTACAAAACGTTTTTCATCAAAATCAGCCCAACAGAAGAGCCGCTTTATACCATGCATTTTGCACCTTTTTTACGATTTTCTCGAAAACGGCTCTAACGACTTTAATTAAACTCGCTATGTCGATGTAAAATTTAATAGGCTTTAACTTTACGTAGGTCTGACAGGGCTTAAATGACGATATTTTAAACTTTCTTCCTCTAAAGGACCTTTAATTTTGTAGATTCTATAAAAATAACCATATAATCTTGTTAGCATTGATAAATAACGGCTAAATATGCAAGTTGAGCGAATTTGAAAAGCAACTAAAGGAGAAAACTGAAAAAGTATTTTTTTAATTCATTTTTTTGTTTTTGAACATAAGAGCAGTAATATACAACATGTCTGATATACCGTTGGAAAGCTAAAGATTAAAAAAAAATATTATCTCATACACAAGCTTTTAAATGTTGATAGAGAGTGATGAAAAGCCGATAAATCAAAGTGATTATTTTATATAATAAAATAATAGATTTTTTAATAAAACACATGTTTCTATAGAAATTCCATACAATTAATTATTTAATGGTTTCACTCATTTTTATCCCTTACTGTATTTGAAAATTATTCAATCGATTTTAAAAAAGGAGGTAAGTGAAAGTCGTGTGTTGCCAGCACCAGATTTTTATTAAACGTATTTACCATCATTTTCGATACACTTCTGCTAACAGCTTACCATCTTTTCTTTCGCAGTTTTGAAAAGCTTTGTGTTGAAAGAAATTCAGAAAACGCTTTAATGAACAAACTATGATAAAGATGGTAGGCAGTAGTGGATAGATTAGAGGAATATGGGAGGTGCGGTGTGTACAAAGAACAAGAATGTTGATTTTAAACAGTTAATTAAACGGTTTCTATTTTAATATATATAAACAAAAATATATATCACTTCGATATTAATATTTTTTTTTTTGTGTATTTCAATATATCATATGTTGTTATCAATAAATTAAAAATATAGCAAAATATAATTAAATCGAAACAAAACAAACTGCGATCCAAGATGTGTATTGATTATTGAAATTTCACACTTTGGACAAAAACCATTACAGGTATCTGCTATTTGCTTGAGGGTTTCAATATAAGGGATACTCACTACGTTTGCTATAGCATGCTATTTGTGCTATTGTGCTAAGCCCATTAATTTTATACAGGAAATAACTGTAGAAACTCGACGGGTTTAGCAAAATAACACAAATAGCATGCTATAGCAAACGTAGTGTGTACCCCTATAACTCGTTACTGGCTCAGCTTCCTGTTGGACTCTTAGAACAAACCTATGTTTCGGAGTAGGACATAAGTGATTGACCAGAAGGTGGATAAGTACTCTCTGTCTGCCGAGGAGGTGCTATTAGAGTAGTCCCATGTAAGAAAAATATTTGGTCCAAGACTATTTAGCAGTACCTGTACTTTCTGCTGATCCATTTCTGAGTCATTCCCGGTAAGAGTTTTTAGTCTGAAAAAACTTTCTAACCGTAATGCATAAGAACTAAAAGTTCCTGATTCTCATCAAAAACTGTAATGTTAGGCCTTGGATCTCCGTAACTCGAGATATCGGCTGTCGACCTGGTGTGGCTGCTGGCTGGAGGCTCTGAAGAGCTTCTGCTAATAACGCCACCAATTCGTCTGCCATACTTGATTTGTGATTAAATAGAGTCACGTACTTACCCTAGGTATTTAGTATCCAATCCCATCCTCGCCGCAATTGGTTGTGTACAAAGGACAAGAATGTTGATTAAACAGTTTATATTTTATTAAACATAAACACAATTATATATCACATCGATAATAATTTTTCCGTATTTAAATTGATAATATGTTGCTATCAATAAATTAAAAATATAACAAAATATAATTAATTCGTAACATTAGAACTTCATAGCCCAATTCCTATAATTCATTCTTTGACTGTATTGAAAGATGAGGTCGGGTGTTATCATGAAGGAGAATAGATCCTTCGCTGTTCATCAGGCCCGACTGATGCTAGTCCAAATTGTGATGGATTCGATCAATTACTTAGCGGTATGATGTTGAATTAATTGTTTTTCCTTTTAGAAGGAAAGAAAAATGAATGACCCCAGCCATAGACCACCATACAGTAATTATTAACTTTTTCGGATGGAGATTCTGATCTAACCATTGACCTGAAAGGTGTCGATTGTCATGATCCACTATTGGTCACAAGTTATTACGCACCTGAGAAATGATTCATTTCGTTGACGATCCAGAAAAAACAAAAAAAAACAACGTCTTTTGAAGTTTCAACTGCTGACGTCCTTTGAGCTCAAGTGGGATCTAAGAATCGACATTTTTTTCCTTCGTCGTATCTCCCATCGACGGGTGGTTCTTTCATTAAACTTTCTTTAACAAACAAATATTTAATATACCTTGCTACTTGGAACAGATCGAGTTTGTTCTCATTTAAAAATCATTTGGAAAACGCAAGTTTCCATGAGCACGATGAAAATTATACTAAACTCTGTCTTGCCTACTTGGGGAAAAAACGAACATAGGTTGCAAATATAGGACATACAAGTGTTTATCAGAGATGGTAAATAAACAGACAACGCTTTCAATCCAAAGTCCTCCGAACAATAGTTAATGCTCCTTATTATGTCACCAACCATACCTTAAACCAAGACCTAAATATTCCATTTATTCTAGACCTTATTCCATCCAAATTCCAACAGAACCTTATCCATCACCCCAATCTGCTAGCTCAATCCCTATCCAGCCCCACACACCCTTACCATCCCCCTAGAAGGTTAAAACGGCAGTGGCCTCGAGACCTCTTGTAAATATGTATATTGGAGGTCTAGCACTGGCTAAATTCTCCACTCAATGTGTTGTACGTATGACGTGTATACAGGTATGTGTGATTTTTAGATTTCTTATTGATTATTGATTCCGTAGTGTATATATATTTTATTGATGTGTAAATATTATATTAATGTAATATGAATGTTGTATTTCATAACTATTATTAATGTCCAAATTATAACAGATTGTAATATTTTCGTTAGAAAAAAAAAAAAAAAAAAAAAATGTACTTTGTGATATTACTCAATAAAAATTGTTGTTGCCTATAATCCTCTATAAAGGTTATGATTTAAAAAATCGGACATTCCATGTGTTATAATCCAATATTATATTGATTGTTTAAATGATATTTTATTATAAATCAAACGATATTTTATAATCAAAATTGGGCCCTGATGAAGATGTCATGCATAAATCGAAACGTCGGGCGACTAATACCTACACTGCATTATATTATGAAAGCGTTATAATCTATTACAGTTCCCGACCCGAAACAAACTAATCATTTACTATATTATAGGTTAATATAATTGGTGAATATCATGAATAATACGAGAGAACATCCATCACCTTCCCAGTGTATCAACGTCAATTATCAGCATTGACTGTTTCGATGCTTCGTAGATGGCATGTCAAAAACTACGGGTCTTTGAACTGTAATTGATAGGGAATATCGACCAACTTTGCCGGAAGTTAGTAAAATGAAATAAAAAAGAAACACTTACTGGACGCCCCATAGCCAGTTAAGATACAGGGCGGCTGTTTTTTTTTCTTAATTTAAATATATAATTTTAATAATGTTTAAAATTAATTAAAAAATAAATCCATGACCGAAAATTCGCAATTAATTATTATCAAGGGACGTTTAATATACTTTGTTTTGTTTTTCACCATAACATTAAGTTTTAAGAAATTTTTAAAAAATTTAAATTCATAATCTGTTCTAAATTATATTCCCAAGTTACTCGGAAAAAGCAATTCAAATAGACTCAGTGAACGAAATGCATGTTACCATAGAAAATAAAATTAAACACCAATAAAAAATGTCTAAGAACTTTTTTGTTTTATTTCTGTCCGATTCGTCGTAAACCTACGACATCCTGCCCTACAGTGCCCTTTAATAATATTCCGCTTGTCCCGGTTGAACAGATTCGCTATCTAGGACTCCTACTTGACAAACGACTTACTTGGAATCCGCACACAAGACTGAAACGACAAGAAACTGCCCAACGCTTTCGCTTACTTCAACACTTACTGGACAGACGCTCAAACCTTCCACTTAACTACAAAAGGCTCATCTATATAACCATCATAAGGCCTATCTGGACGTACGGAGTTGAGCTTTGGGGCTCTACTAAACCATCAAATTCTTCCCGTATTCAATCCCTACAATCCAAAATTCTTCGAAAAATCCTCAATGCTCCTTACTTTGTCACCAACAAACTCATCCATAAAGACCTTAATGTCCCATATGATACTGATTTGGCTGACGAGGTATCATTCCTTCCATGACAAACTCCACTCCCACATTAACCTACTAGTTTCAATCCTTGCTTCCTCTTCCATTCCTGACAATCCTCCGAGGCGTCTGAAAAGAAGATGGAGTCCTCGAGACCTTCTAGTGTAGATTACCTATTGTTGCCAATGGGCATATTCTCTTCATGTATATTAGCTATATAATGAGCCAATTTACTTGATGTATTTACTAATACAGTTGTCAATTTCAATAAATTAATAAATAAAAAAAAAAAAAAAATTCTGTCCGAAATTCAACAACTTGAAGTTCAAAAAGCTAGTGGAGGAAATAAAAAAAAAAACAATTAAAAAAAAAAAACAATTACCGTAAAAATAAAGAATGAGAAAAATATTCTGAGGAGGTGGGGGCAAAATGAATAACAGCCTGGTACAATTGTGACAAAAATATTTTTTTATTGTTCCGAAGGTAAACATCGTTAAATAAATAAAATGATGATGGTTAAATAAATAAAATGAAGAATAGCAAAATAAAACACAAGAAGGACAATATGAGGAGCGCACAGTAATCACAGAGAAGAAGACAACAGCTGGTGAGAGGTTACAATGGATTTGCCACTGTAAAATATAATAATCTTTCTACAACAATAAAACACAGAAAATAAAATAAGAAATAACAACGAGCTTCAATTAAATATAAAGAGAACATAAAATGTAAACATGTTTGAGGCAGTGACAAATCCATATCACATAACCTCTTGCTCCCACCAGCTGTGTGTCCATAACCTCTCTCCGTCACTCACATCAGGCCCGTCTCACACAAAAATGTAGTATGTCTTATTATAGTAATTATTGTATTAATTATATACTTACTAATTTATATAAACACATCAATTTATTTTGTCAACTTTTCGGCCTATATTTTAGACCATCTTCAGACCCGCGACACAACTTTTTTTCTGTTCAAAACCTGACATGGTGGTGAGATGGCTTCTAACAATCGCCCTGAAGACGGCCTGAAATTTAGACCGAAACGTTGGAACAATAAATTATGTTCGCTTAATTGAGGTTTTTTTATGACTGCATACCTGACCAACTTCTTCTTCATTTGTTGTACCTACAGTCAAACATTCTTCCATCCCTAATTAATTTACTTATCTTTGTTTTACAGACAAGGA
The DNA here is from genome assembly GCA_023052935.1 of Piezodorus guildinii. Taxonomy (NCBI): domain Eukaryota; kingdom Metazoa; phylum Arthropoda; class Insecta; order Hemiptera; family Pentatomidae; genus Piezodorus; species Piezodorus guildinii. The sequence continues at coordinate 46,868,450 of CM041295.1, forward strand.
ACAGGAGGCAAGATACTTCTGGTAAGTCTGTATATTTTATTTATATTTTTACTTAATTATATATATATATATATATATATATATATATATATATATATATATTCTTTTTTTTCATTTTGATCTTTAAGAATAATATATCTCTAAATTTGTACAGTGTTTTGAACTTATTATCCTTTCGGAAATGTAAAATATTGTATTTTTAAAACCATATAAGCATTTACAAAGAATCAGATACAAAATATGTATTAAATTAGTAACTTTAAAAAATAATAACAAATGGTAACGAGAGTAATGTTTCCACACTCACTAATAAAGGATATCCCATACTCAAAAATGAAAAAATAATTTATCTTAATTAGATCAAGAGTTATTGAATTTAGGCCACTAAATCTTGGATTTTTACCGCTGTGTGACGGCGGCAACAGTGAACTAACCTCCCTCTTAACGAATAACATATTTTCATTAGTTTACGGGCTTACAACAACTTTATATTAACTTGTACGATTTCCTTTCCAACAGTATATTATACGTCTATATTACTACTCATATTTCAGGAATAATTTTTTTATGACTGGGTTGCCGAAAAAAATGTTTTTCTTCATAAAGAAAAACTAAATTGCAACGAGTTTCACTTATAAACCTTCAGGAAAGAATGCTCTAAATTATGGTAAAAACTGTATCAAAATCTATCCAATGGCTTAGGACTTCGCAGAAACCAAGAATCGTGGTATCAATATATATATATAATATATATATATATATATATATATATATATATATATATATATATATATATATATATAGAAAGAGAGAGAGAGAGAGAGAGAGAGAGAGAGATGATAACATTTTTTTATTGTCAGTTCTAGAACAAAGCTTTTTTTTAAAAATATTTATTGATATTTACAACTGTATTGTACTACACATCTAGTAAATAGGCTAAAAAAATATAGCCACGAAGAGAAGCTACCCATCGGCAACACTCTAAAAATATTCTAAACTAGAAGGTCTCGAGGCCATCTCCTTTTTAGAGGCCTTCGAGGTTTATCAGGAACTGAAGTGGAAGCAAGGATTGAAACTAGAGTATTAGAGTGGGAATGGAGTTTGTCATGAAAGAAATGATATCTTGTTCGGAAGAAATCAGCAACATACGGAACTTTAAGGTCTTAATGGATGAGTTTATTCGTGACAAAGTAAGGACCATTAAGGATTTTAAATTGTAGGGATTGGATACAGGAAGAATTTAATGTTTCAGTAAAGCCCCAAAGCTCTACTAAGTAAGTCCATATAGGCCGTGTGATAGTCATGTGGATGAGCCTTTGTAGTTAAGTGGAAGAGTAGATAGAACGTTTGTGAAGTAAGTGTTGGAGTAGCCGAAAACGTCGAGTAGTTTCTTGTCGTTTCAGTCTTGTATGTGGGTTCCAAGTAAGGCGTTTGTCAAAGTGGAGTTCTAGATATCGGATCTGTCCAACGGGAACCAGCGGAATATTATTGAAGGACACTATAGGGCAGAATGTCATAGCTATAGGTTTTACTTCAATCCCGCTCAATGGTTACACGTACTAATATTTTTTTTGCATTGTAGAGGTATGCGACTTCGGAACGGACACAGACCTTATAATGTGTGGTTGGACGAACAGGAATGGAAGTGCACTTCGATGGGAGCTTGGTGCAGGGACACTGTCCAACTGGCTGGGCGGCCCCACCAAGGATGCCAGTGGTGGGGAAGAGGCTGAAAAAGGTAATCCAAACTTAATTACAATAAAATATATAAAGATAATAAAATACTTTTATCGCTAACATTTATATCATACTAATATTTATGAATACACTGTTGGATCAATTATTTTTATTGAAGACTCCTCAATAACGTCTAAGCAATAATTAACATCTACCTTTTTACTCGAATCAAGCGGTTTAATGAAGAAGTTGGTCGAGGGTTCGGTCATGAAGAAATCACAATAATAAGGGAAACATAAATTATTTGGGTGTCGACGTTTCGGCCTACATTTTGGGTTTTCATCAGAGCTTCCCAGATTAAAGTTTTTTAATTATAATTATTAAAAAAAGAACTAGTTCCACATAAATATCTCCATATATACACTATTATGTTCCTTATTTGCACAGCTGTAATTTTTTACATAGTTTCTCATTATAATCTTCAAATATTTTACCAATATTGTCATTTTTTTATTATTTTTTTTTTTACAACATCCACCAACAGGCCAAGGCCCAATTACAGGCGGTAAATAATACATTAAAAAATCATACATTACAGTATAATAATTAAAATTAAAATAATACAGGCGTTGATGACCTTGAGGTTTTACGCCTTAAAGCCCAAACAAACAAACAAAATAATAATAATAATTGAAATTTATATAAATGTCATTTTATATTACTGTTTGTTTCCGTGTTTTATTACTATTATCTATAAATAAATAAAAAATAAAATAATGTAAATAACTAAAAGTTGTAAATATTAGAAATTTGTGTTAGAATAGACATAAAAAAATAATTCTTTTCTTTTTTAATTTTTTTGGAAGTTTTTCTTAATATAAACACTTAAAAGAGCACACATTGACTTCCATTTGTCACTCAATTACTTTATTTAATAAGCCCTCATATCCGTCGACGTTTCGGGGCTGTTTCCCCATTTTCAAGACTTATTTTTTTCATTATATAATTGCTATTTCATATATCACCCATCATTTTATTTCTTAGCACACTGCTATTTGTCAAGCGAGCCAATGGACACCCATAAGGACAAATAGCAGTGTGCTATGAAATAAAATGATGGGTTATATATGAAAAAGCATTTATATAATGAAAAAAATAAGTCTTGAAAATGCGGAAACAGCCCCGAAACGTTGACGGATATGAGGGCTTATGAAATAAAATTATTGAGTGACAAATGGAAGTCAATTTGTGCTCTTTTAAGTGTTTATAAAAAAAATAATAATAAAAAAATTAAAATGTGTGCAAAATATGTCCAAGGGATTTATATGATATGCTGTGTTATTTAAGCAACCTTATGTATTTGGGCAGCATTGCCAAATAAATAAAGCATTTCTCTCTCTATTGTACGTAACTCATTATGTTTTTTTTTAAATTATATTGGTTGTTATCTTGTTTCCCTTAGTACTGATGAAGGCTTATAATGTAGGCCGACACGTAAGCACACAAATAAAATAAATTTGTATAACTAATGTGCTTTCTTAATGATGGCACCCTCAACCAACTTTTACTTCATATATTCTCAACGGTCAACAATAACTAAAAGGCAACAACCATTAAAAGGCTGGTATTAAACTAATTAGAATCTTATCATGTATGGAAACATATTTTGATTTGAATAAATTTGCATTCCAATAATGTCATAAGACTGCCTTACACAACTTAATATGACTGACTGCTTGTCGTGGAATTTTGAACCAGGTGGCTACGTCTTTTTTGAAACATCGCTCCTCGCTGCACCTGTAATGAGAGTTGATGATATCACCATTCGTGAAGGACAAAATGCATACATGGAAAGCCCGATGCTAGGTAGCACAGGCCCGGAAGGAAAGTGTATTGGATTCAGGTAACTATTCATCACCATTCAATAATAATTTTGAAAAATGTGTTCCATATTAAATAATTTATCAAAAGAAATTATAATCTACAACAATCACATAGTTGTGTCCACTTTTCATCACTCTCCATTAACTTCTTTATCTTTATCTCCATAAAATATTTATCTTTCCAACGGTATATTATACAATATATATTGCTAATCTTATGTTATGAAACCTAAATAATATCAAAACCCATTAATTTATTCATCGATATAGCGAGTTTAATCAAAATCGTTTTAATGCATTGTATAAAGTGGCTTTTCTGGCTCGCAAAATTGTGGGGCGGGGCGGGAATGTTGCAAGTCCCAACGTGCGAGATCACGACAGTTCCAGGCTTCCAACGCGCTATATGCAAATTTGTAACAGTTTTGACATACACAAATGACTTGAAGGAGTAATTATGGAAATACTTAAAAAAATATTCTTATATTATTATTTATTATTAAAAATGATTCTTATATTATTATTTATTATTAAAAATGATTCTTATATTATTATGTATTATTAAAAATGATTCTTATATTATTATTTATTATTAAAAATGATTCTTATTATTATATTATATTCTTACATCATATTATGGGAATAAAAATATGAAAATAAATCACGCACAGCTAAATAAAATTCTTAAAGAAGAGTAATCAAGTGAAATTAACCGATAAGAGTCCTTTGAGGGGGGATGTTGAAAGTTACAAAATATTTAATAAATAAGCCCTTATGCTTGTTAATTCCTACGACATATAATGTTGAGAAAAAATAAAATAAATTTATTTTCTAAAAATAAGTGACCCACATGTGATGCATGTCGCCCCACGGGATAGCTAACCGTGACCCATTGGTGGGTCACCCTCGCCCCACGGAACAGACAAGTATGACCCACCGGTGGGTCACCCTGGCGTGAACGTGTTAAAATGTTGCAGTAACATCTCAGGGATACGCTTATAAAATATGAAATTTCAGTTGTTTACAACTTATCGTTTTCGGACTAGACTTACCACATACAAATATACCTTTTTTGCGGGACTTGGTCATTTGGACTGAGGGGACCCTAACACGTGTATTTTCGTTGAAAACTGGAATTCGAAAATTTTTACGATCACAATACTTTCTCTTTATACATAGATAAGTTAAGTGAAAATTGGATGACTTTCTAGTACATATTATTGAAGAGATGTATAGGTAGATGGATATAAAATGAAAAGCTTAGGGGTGTGTTGAACAGTCTTGACCAGGAATCTGGTTTGGCTGGGAAAAAGAGGAAGCTACCCCTCTTCCACCAAAACTCATCTGTTTTATAACAGTATCTTATGTTTCGACAAAAAAAAAAAAATAAATAAATCATCATCTGAAAGAATTTATTGATTTTATTATATGAATTATCGAATCAAAGCAAACACGAATAAATTCTATTTCGCCCCTCCTCCAATATGAAACAATTACTTTAAATTTACCGCCCTTTAAATTCTGTATGAGGGCAATAACCCCCCAAAACTTCCTTTCCTTTAGGTGCCAGACCAGTGACAGGTTGAGTAAAAGTGACTGTTCCAGTTTGCCGACCAAGCTATGAAGATTCAATGAGCAATTGATATGTTTAGGTATCTTATCCAACTACAGATCATGTGAATATAAAATAATGAGTGTACTTAACGATGAGGTATCGATCTTGTGATGGTATTCAGAAAGGACATCGAAATATTTAATACAATAATCAATCATGGGGTAGTTGAACTCTTCACACCTACGTGTTTTAAAACGCTACAGGTGTTGGAGGTGATTATTTATTCGTGTTTTTAAATCAATATTATTGATTTTTTATCATTAAGAGTTTTAAGATTATGGGGGGAATAATACTTTTTTATTTTTAAAAAAGTCATGTTTTATTTACTAACCCAAAGAGTTGGGAAATTTGAGATTTAAAAACCTATTCTACCATGAATATTGCGGTAAAACATTTTACTCAAAGGGTTACTAATTTTTTTTTTCACTTCATATATCTTTATTCACACCTGGTATCTGACAATCGACAAATGTGCTGTACAAATGTGAGATCAGGCATGGTAGGTATGGGGAAGGAAAGTGCCGAGCAACACCCCCTCTTAGGCTTTAATTTAGCTGAGGAGTTCTCTCATTCAGCTTCTCTTTAGCCTTCTTCTGACTGGCATTTCAGCTATTGACATGCTGTTAATCAGTCTATTGTCGTGTCCGTTAAGTTTATTGTGAAAACGAGAATAGAATGCTCGTATATGTCGGTCAACTGTTGGTTTTGTAAGTCCAAATGTAGGATTTTGTTGTTTATGTACCAAGGAGCTGTCATTATGAGTCTTAAAAATTTTTTCGGCACCAGTAAATTAAGTTGATACTTAATTGGGTATTCTTTTGACTGCACCCTTTTTTTTAAATACTTTTATTGAAATTTACAACTGTATTTTGTAATACAAGTAAATATGCTGGTAAAGATAAAATACGTGAAAAAACATGAAGAGAGACTGCCCATTGGCAGCACTCTAGGAGTCAATCTAAACAAGAAGGTCTCGAGGCCATCTTTTCCGACGCCTCGGACGGTTATAAGGGATCGAAGAGGAAGCTAGGATAGAAACTAGTGGGTTAGAGTGGGAATGGAGTTTTGCATGGAAATATTCATAACTGGTTCGGGCCAAAACAGTAACATAGGGAACATCAAGATCTTTATGGATGAGCTTATTCGTGACAAAGTAAGGAGCGTTGAGGATTTTACGAAGGATTTTGGATTGTTAGGATTGGATACGAGAGGAATTAGATGGTTTGGTAGAGTCCCATAACTCAATTCCGTAAGTCCAGATAGGTCTTATAATAGTCATGTAGATGAGTCTTTTTTAGGTAAGTGGAATTTTAGAACGTTTGTCTAGTAAGTGTTGATGTAGTCTAAAACGTTGAGCAGTTACTTGTCGTTTCAGTCTTCTTTGAAGGTTTCAAGTAAGGCGCTTGTCAAGGTGCAGTCCTAGATATCGGATCTATTCAACCGAGACAAGAGGAGCTTATTGAAGGAGACAGTAGGGCAGGATGTCATAGGTTTACGACGAAGGGTAAAAGTTATTTGATGGGATTTGTTGGAATTTATTTTTATTCTCCAGTTCTGCCTTCTAGGTCTTTGATGTGCGCTTGAAGAGTTTGAGAGGCGATAAATGGATCATTATGAACTGATAACACGCAGGTGTCATCAGCATAGGTAGAAGGGAAAGTGTTGGGTTATCAGCTGTAAAGAATTGTTCCCAGGATACTGCCTTGAGGAACACCAGCAGACTGAGTAAAAAGGTATGATTAGGAACTATTGTGATTTATTTTGAAGGATCTGTTAGGGAGGTAGGATTGAATAATGAGGAAGAATGCAGGAGGGAGGAATTCACGGAGTTTCTACAACAATCCTGGGTGCCAGACTCGGTCAAAGGCCTGTTCTACGTCGAGAAAGGCTCCCGTGCAGTGCAACCCGCGCTCCAAAGCAAAAGAGATAACGTCCACCTCACGATGACGTTGCTGGATAGTGGAGTGGGATGTTCGGAATCCGAACTGATGATCAGGGATGATATGATTAGAGTCGAGGATAGGATATATTCTTTTCAGAAGGAGTTTTTCAAGGATTTTACCCATAATAGGTAAAAGAGAGATTGGATGGTAAGAAGATGGATGTTCGAGCGGCTTTTGGGGTTTGGGAATCATCTTAACAATAGATTGTTTCCAGGAGTCAGGAAAATATGTGGTCCGGAGGATAGCGTTATATATGTAGGTAAGAAAAAGGATGGATTTTCGAGGAAGCTGTTTCATTATATGGGAAGTAATTAGATCATGTCCAGGGGTTTTGCGGGAAGGTAATCTGTGAATGATATTGGATATTTCTGAAGGATGATATGCTGTAGGAGGTAGGGACATTTGGAGAGGAATATCAAGTTCTGTTTCGATACATTCCAGATGGTTGGGATTGAGTATGTCAGGATGAGGATAGTATATTTTAGAGAGGTGCTGAGCGAATATCTGGGATTTTTCTTCGTCAGATCGTGTCCAGATTTGAGTTTCAGTAAGGAGTGGATGGTTGAAATCTTTAAACCTGAGGAGTTTTTTAGTAGTCGTCCAGAGTGACTTGTCAGTTATAGTGAGATTTACCGTCAAGTATTGTAAAATTTGAATTTCGTATTTTCTGATTTTAGTTTGTTAGTCAGTTGGGTGTAATAAGTTTTGTCTGTTGGGTATCTGGTCCTATGCCACTTCAATCATTCTCTGCGTTTATCTCTTAATAAGATCTGAATGTGCTGTGGTAGGTTACTTTGTTGAGATTTATTAATTTATTTATTTTGTTGAGAGGTTAGTTTGTTGTGTTGTCTATTATGCTGCTACTTATTGAGTCAGTTAGTTTTTTTATGGCTAGATCAATATCTTGTTTTGTCTTTAGTGGATGTTTTAAATCTAGTTTATGTTCCAAGTCATATCGAAATTGGTCCCAGTTTACATGTCCAGTAATCAATGTAGAAGGAGAGGGTTTAGGAACAAAGTTTGAATGCAAGGAAAGCAGAACTGGACTGTGGTCAGATGAAAAATCATTCCGGGGTTTGATTTTGGCTTGTGAAGTGGGAATCTGAGATGTGACAAATATATCCAGGATATCAGGGCGTTTTTTGATGGATGTAGGACAATATGTGGGATTCGTAGGAGAAAGGATAGAATAGCAATTGGAGTTTGCAACGTTAGAAAGGATAATGCCACGGGAGTTGGATGTTTGACAACCCCATCGCTGGTGTTTAGCGTTATAGTCCCTTCCCGCAATGAAGCGCAGCACAAGGGATCGGAATAAGGAATGGAGAAGGCTATGGGAGATGGTGTTACCAGGAGGACAGTATACAGCTGATAGAGTTACATGGAAAGGACGAGTTAAAATAATTACAGAAGAGGATTGTTTAGCATCGGATGGAGTAAAAAGAAGAAGTGAATGAGATAAGGTTTTGTGGATAAGGTGACTGCACCCTGAACTAACTTCTCCCACTTTAAATTTTTGATTGAAATGATTGTAGGTTTTGTATGTGAGTCTTTTTTGCTGAGCCGAAAATCTGATGAGCGTAAGTCCATATTGGTTTAAGTAGGTATGTGTGTGTATTCAGTTTCTTTCTAATTTTTAATTTTGATGATTTAGATAAAAGAGAGTATAGTACTTTCAGTCGGTGGTTTATGGTCTGTTTTTTCATTTTGATATGTGGGTCCCAAGTCATTTAAATTTAAAACATAAAAACATCATTAAATTAAAAATGTTAGATTCCATTGAAAGAATTATATGTGTGAATAGAAAATAAAAAGAGGAAAAGAGAGGATGGTGAGAAATAGCTTAAATCGCAAACATAAACAGTTTAGTGTGCAATAGTATCCTTATATTTTGAATCAGTTTGATATCCAGTCATTCATCAAGTATTGTATTGATGAAAAACATAGAATGTTGACCATCCACCTCTTTCCTTACCAATCTAAGCTCTATCTATTTCTCAATGTATCATTTATCCAAATATTCATTTAATCATAAGAATACATTGAAAGGGGGATATTAGAAGAGATGTAACAAGTCTGCATACTACTTTTATGTAATCTTTGTTCAGCTTTTCTCTAGATGGTCTCAGTGCTTCAGGACTTCGTGTTGTGCTTCAACCAGTGGGAAAGGATGGCAGACCAGAATCATTTTTCCGTGTTCTTTGGGGCTCTAAGGATCCAACAAATAAGATGTGGGTGTATTCTGAAGTTCTCTATACTTACAACAGAAATCATCAGGTATTCTATTAATCAATGATGAATATTGTTAGTTATACATATCATCTTGAAAAAAAGAAAGGGAAAATAAATATATTTGACTTTTTCATATGATTGAAGGAATTTACACTCAAATTCAATTTATATATTTATATGATAACACAGATCCATAAAATTGTATATTAACTCCATAACCTTCTATAAACTACAGTCTTAAAAAAATTGTATTGTTACTGGACATTCAGTATTTTATAAATTACTTTATTAATAATTTTAAATAATTTTAGACTAACGAAAAAAAATAAATTATCTTAGCTATATTAGTTATTTTAAGGCATAAGCAAATTCCTGTTTTTAGGTTGTATTTGAAGGAATAGCCAAAGACTTACCAGACCCCCACCGGAAGTATAGAGGATATGTTGCTGTAGATAACATTGTGATTAAACCTGGCTCAGAATGTAAGGGGCATTGTACTTTTGAAGGAGGTTTTTGTGGATGGACCAATGAAGAAAACGATGATTTTGACTGGTCATTGGTAACATTAATTTTTCTTTAATACTTTATGTATTATGTACATGTTTTTAGTCATATTAGATTTATATATTTTTTAATTTTCTGAAATTTAATTAAGACATTTTCAGGGTAGGGGTAGTAGAAATCCTTCAACCGGACCAGCTACGGACAGATCCAGCTTTATGTATGGTGGAATGGAAGGGGGTTATGCATTCATAGATTCTTCATACCCAAGAAGACCTGGTGATGTAGCTAGGCTTTCAAGTCAGGAATTTGAACCTACAGGTTGTTATCTTCATAACTGCAAATATTTTTGTCCATTTCATTAACAAAACAGAATTGGCAACATTATCCACTTACATCCCTCAATCAGGTCAAATGCATTCTTAAAAGAGTATTAATAAATACACTAATGAAAAAATGAACATTAATAAAAAAATAAAGTATAAAATAGGATAGACAGGCTTACTATAATTCAAACAAATAAAAAATTATAATAATATAAGGCTCAATAGGTACTAAAATGATTTTATTTTATTTTTATTATTATTATGTATATATATATATATATATATATATATATATATATATATATATATATATATATATATATTTTTTTTTTTTTTTTTTTTTTTTTTTTTTGTATAATGCCACTTAGCCTCACTTCTATCTATTTTCTCTATATTCCTTTCATCATCATCGTAATCATCCAATATTCCCACCTCTTTCTTTAGAAACGCTTCCTTTAAGAAATAATTCTTTATTTGTACAATATTTTTCTAGAATTATTTTACCATTAACAATTTTAAATCCCCAAATTAAACTTATTTTTCATTCTTAGGTATGTATGTGTGAATATATATATATATATATATATATATATATATATATATATATATATAAAATATTAATTTTTAAGCAAGTTTTTGTGGCCCAGCTATAATTAAAACCAAAATGCTTTATTTGATTGAATCAGATGTTCTTACTTTTGCAGGACCAGATACACCCCTCTGCCTCAGATTTTGGACTCATATGTTTGGAAATGGAATTGGAACACTCAGTGTTTTACTAAGTGATACAAGAGAAAGGCAAGATCAAGAAATATGGTCACTCACTGGTGAAGCTGGAAATGCGTGGTATCAGGCAGAAGTTTCTGTTTCATCTTCTAACAATTACAAGGTATTTAGTCATTTTAACAAATAAATTAAAATGACTTACTCCCAATAATGATGCTAATAACAATCACTGATACAATTCCACCCACTGACTTCTCATTAAAACGATTCACAATGTAATCTTTCTTGGTAAAAAAGTTAGACTTATTATTTTTTATGAACAATAAATTTTTTTTTTAATTGATCATAGTCCATTAATATTTACTTTGCTCCTCATTTGCCAATAAGGAGAATTTGAGAATGCAGAATAATAGGTTTTAAACATACAAATGCATTACCACTAAGTGAGTTGATGAGATAATCAGCAGTCAACATCACAATGTAAATGTTTCCTTACCAATTCAATTCTAGTATAGTATTATCCTCTATAATCTGAAATTACAATGATTCACATAGCCTGATTGATATAACATAGCAAATTATTTCATAATAGATATGGATCTGTATTTTAGGAAATTGAAAGTAGCATAGTATATACATTAAACTTATTTGACGTTTATAACTTTTGAAAATTGAAAAAGAAAAAAAATAATATTTCTTAGATTTAATTCAAATGCGATATATTTTATCCTTATTAACTTATAAATTTGATTTAAAAAATGAAAATTATTCATAAGTTTAATGCTATAGGGTTTTTCTAGTTAGAATACAATAAAAATAAAAACACTTGTCAAATTTTCAGATTGTTTTAATGGGTAAAGTTGGAAAGAACAATCTAGGTGATATCGCTATAGATGACATTTCATTGACTCCTGGAAGTTGTCCAAGTAAGAAGACATTTTAATACCTAAATATATATACCACTTTTTAGAACCATATTTATCTTGAAACAGCCTTTAATCTCTAAAAAATGAGCATTTAACTTTTTTTAAATCATCTTACATGAAGTTTATGTTTCCTTAATTACTAATATCTTCAAATCTATAAACCATAAACTTGATATCATTGTGGATCTTAAAATTTTAAAGTTATGTAATTTGTTTATAGCTGCGCCACAAATAGCTGCTCCAGGATCAGGAGATTGCACCTTTGAAGTAGACGAATGTGGTTGGAGTAATGTTGTTTCTAGAGAGAGAATGGATGATATTGATTGGGAGCGAACATCAGGGCAATCTGTAAGAACAACAGCTAGAGATCATACTTTAGGGACAGAAAAAGGTAATATAAATTTAATATTTTTTGTATTTCAACATTTTAAGCGATTTTTTAACTGTCTTACCAACCTATTCCTATCATTCTATTTGTATCTCATCAAGATTTTTGTATTTAATACAAGTTTAAAGAGATAAATTTGAAATTATAATGATTTAAAACAAGAAAATTTTGTGCCAAAAAATTAAGCTCTTGTCACATTTTTGCGCATTGTAATTCTTTATTATGTTTTAAAAAAAATATTTAAAAAAATAGAAATAGCATAAATGTTCCTACCAGAACACAAATTCTGTTTTCATTTAAAATATAAACCTATAGTAATGTCTAAAGAACAGAAATTAGCCATAAAAGAATGTCAAATTATATATATTTTAAGACATATGGTTTGTTGATACAGGATATCTTATGACGTTGGCAAGGAGTACTGTTCAACGACCAGGAACAAGGGCATGGTTTACCTCCAGAGATCTAAAACCATCTACTTCAACAAGATGTCTTTCTTTTTGGTAAAACTGATAAATTGTTCGATATTTTATTTTAATGACCAAAAATCTATGATTCTATAATATGTATTCATGTTTTTATTTTAGGTTCATAATGAATGAACCTTTCATAGATAATGCTGGTCCAAGTTTAGGAGCTCTCACTATTTATACTAGAAGTGGAATGGAGAGTGATGCTCCTATGAAACCAGTTTGGCGTTTATATAATCACCAAGGTCCAGAATGGCAGTACGCACAAGCGCTAATTCAGGATCCAAATGATATGGTAAATACATTAATTTAATGATGTTCTATACATTAAAATATCCAAGGCATTTGTTTTGGATGATAAAATTTAGAAAAATCCAGTTCATAGGTTGGTTTTATGCTTTTAAAGTAAAACCAAAGAGTATGAAATGAAATAATTCCAAGAAGAATGTGAAACGATGATTCAATAAAATTATAAGTTTGAGTATCTTTGTGACTGTATTGTTTTCTAGATTATAGTCTATCTCTCCTCACTTTGTTAGAGGAATATTCTGAATACCATATGTCAACTATGTTATAAAATAACTAAAATAATAGATTTTATTTTAAAATATCTTATTACATATATGTATGTGTATGTATATATATATATATATATATATATATATATATATATATATATATATATATATATATATACATATATATATATTCCTATTAATAATAGCACAAAATTTCCAATGCAGAAGAAAAATTAGATAGCATACCTTCTGTTTCTAGAAGGTCCTAGCAGATAAAAACTTCTAAGAATAATAAGGAATCCCTCAATGTTTGTACACTTAACGTTAGAACATTGCTGGGAGAGGATAGGCTTTTGGAACTGGAAACAGCTATAATGGATATTAAATGGGATATTATTGGGCTTGCAGAAGTGAGGAGGAAGACAAAACGAATTGAGCAACTAAAATCTGGTTGTGTATTCTTACACACCTCTTCGACGAATGGTCAATATGGTATTGGGTTTTTAGTTGCATTTAAATTAAAGAATAAAATTTTAAATTTTCAAGAAATAAATGTGAGAATTGGGCTTTTAACAATATCTGTGGGTAGAAATAAAACAATATCAATCATACAAGTGCATGCTCCCACTGCAGATTCCACCGAGCTAGATAAGGAAGATTTTTATATAAAGCTGGACGAGGTTCTCCATAGTATGCCTAGAAAGAATAATTACATAGTCGTTATGGGGGACTTCAACGGAAGAATCGGACAGCGGATTAAAGGAGAGGAGGTTGTAATGGGAGATAAGACATATGGTAAAAGGAATGAAGGGGGTGACGCAATCATCAATTTTGCACTAGCCCACAAACTAAAAGTTGGCAACTCCTTTTTCGGTAGAAAAGGAAAAAATAAATGGACTTGGAAATCTCCAAAAGGAGAAAGATTTCAAATTGATTATGTATTAGTAAACCATATAAAATTTTTGAAAAATGTTGAGGTGATACAAAATCTAAATTATAATACCGATCATAGATTAGTTAGAGCAAAGATTTATACCGGTAAATTAAAAAAAGACAGGCTTTTTAAGATCCTAAATGAGGGGAAGAATTTTAATATTAGTAGTGCTGAGGAATTCAGAGCTATTTTGAAAAGAAATTTAGTAAAAATAGAAAAAGAGTCTTCTCCACATACAGTGCAGGAAAAATATGAGAAAATGATAAAAGCACTACAGGAAAGCTATAAAAAAGTAGCTTCCTCGACAGATGGAAATAAGAAGAAAGACAAACTATCGCAGGAAACTAAAGATCTTTTGAAAATTAGACGGTCACTACAAGCAATGGAAATCAAAAATGAGCTGGAAAAAAATCAATTAGCTGAAATAAATAAATTAATCAGGAAAAATATTAAAATAGACATAAAGACATACAATGATAAGATAATACAGGATATCATTCAGACCAATAGATCAAGTAAGAAAATCAAGAGAGAATTATTTCCCAACAAACAATGGTTTTACTCACTTCAGGACAAGGCAGGTAAAGAGGTTACCAAAAGAAAAGATATTGTTGAAATAGCAACAGATTATTTTAGGCAACTTTATAATTGCAGATGTAATTACGGAGAAACACTACAGATATCTGGAGAAAATATTCCAGAAATATTAAGCTCGGAAATTATGGCAGCTATTTCAAATTTAAAAACTCAAAAAGCACCAGGACCGGATGGAATAAGAAATGAAGTTTTATTAGCAGGAGGAGAGGTTTTAGCTGTAGAGTTATGTAAGGTGTTTAATTTGATTTTAAAAGAGAATTATATTCCAGAGGAGTGGAAAACCGCAAAAATAATTTTATTGCACAAAAAAGGTGATAAATCTAAAATTGATAATTATAGGCCAATATCCCTCTGTTCCAAAATAGGCAAGCTATTTACTTCAGTTATCAGCAGAAGAATAGCTCCATACATTACTGCAAATCTATCAATAGAACAAGCTGGCTATAGAAAGAATTTCTCGGTGATTGATCATCTGCAAGTTGTAAATCAGTTAATAGAAAAAAGTAAAGAGTATAATTTTACTTTGTATTTTTGTTTTGTAGATTTCAGGAAGGCCTTTGACAGTGTATATCACGGTAGTATTATTGAGGCATTTAAACAATTAGGACTTCCAGAGAAATATATATCAATCATAGGAAGGTTGTACTATGGGAATAAAGGTTATATTGAAATGGAGAAAAAGGGACCGAACTTTCATATAAGTAGAGGAGTAAGACAGGGAGACCCGCTATCACCATCCTTGTTTATAGCACTTCTGGAGAAAGTGTTCAGAGAAATGGATTGGAGCGAAAAAGGTTGCAACATTAATGGGAGGAAGCTGAATCATCTGAAATTTGTAGATGATATAGTACTGATTTCGGAAAATGTTGAAGAGATGAAAACTATGTTAGAAAGTCTCCTAATCCACAGCGCAGAAGCAGGTCTGGTCCCAAACTATTCTAAAACGGTACTAATGACAAATAGTACAAAGAAGGAAATAAAAATTAATAATGTAGCGTTAGGGTATGTGGACGAATTCGTCTACCTCGGACAACTCGTATCTTTTCATAACCGGATGGCAAAAGAAGTGCAAAGAAGAATAACGATGGGATGGAAAAAATACTGGCTCCTAAAAGAAGTAATGAAGGGAAACTTTAGTTTAGAAGCTAAGAAAGTAATGTTTGAAAGCTGCGTTCTCCCTTCAATTACATATGGATGTCAAACATGGGCATTGACAAAGAAGGAGGAATCCAGGCTAAGGGTATGGCAAAACTCTATCCTGAGAAGCATTTTGCACTACAGGAAAAGAGATAAAATCAAAAGCCTTACTATGCATAAGGAATCTGGGATAGGCGACATCAAAGAAATAATAAGGAAAATTAAATGGAAATGGGCAGGTCATCTGGCCAGGATTCAAGATGGAAGATGGTCGCTGAGTGTCACAGAATGGATTCCTTACAACCTGAAGAGAAGAAGGGTCGACAATGTAGACGATGGAGAGATACCCTGAAGCCGGAACTAATTGGATGCGAACAGCGAGAGATAAGGATAAATGGAAGAACCTTTGGAAAGAAATGGCCAACTCCACTTCCCAGTAGGTTTGGTCACCGGGGAAGTTAGACCATCACCTCCGTAAGGAGAGGCCTGTAGGGATAACATTAAGCAACTAAGGAACATTAATTATATAGTTTTGTTTTTGTTCATTTAACAAGTATATGCATTATTATTATTTTTCACATATCATTATATATATATAATTTTTTTCTTTTCCAATTATATGATAACTTTTTATTAGATTATATTAGAAATTATATTTGATTATGTTAGAAATTATTTTAGAACTAAAAGTTAATATTATAATTTTTAAATGTTATACTTGCAATAAAGGCTTTATTCATTCATTCATTCATGTATATGTATATATATATATTCCTATTAATAATAGTACAAAATATAAGAGGTTCGTATAGCTAATAGTTATACTGAATTTTATATAATTTAAAATCTTTATATAGAGCTCACAAAATAAATTTAATTTAAAATAATAATATTTTTATTTTCAGATTATTATTGAAGGGATCTGGGGTTCCAGTAGATCTAATGGATTTATTGCATTTGATGACATAACTTTCTTTGGTGGATCTTGTTCCAGTAAGTACTACATTTTAGTTTTTAATTTAAGTTTATTTGAAATATGATAAATGCCTAAAAATAAACTCTATCTAGTTCGTTAAAATTATAAATGTATTTACATAAAATTATATACCTTATATTAAATTAAATATGTCTTTCCTAGGCTCTCTACATAAAGGCATGACTTGCTTTGTTATATAATAGTATTCTTGTACTTCTCTTTTGGAAAAAATATCATGATACAATAGTTTGAAGTAATTAATCTCACATTATTCCATTGTTTACTTAAAATTTCAAAAAATGAGATCAATGTTAGGAGGGTTTAAGGTAGCAAATGAATTTATATTCAGACACTGAATTTTATCAATGTTCTGAATTTTTTCCTCAAGTCGCAGTTGATAATTTCAGATTCATTGATAATGAATAGGGTAATTGTATGGCTAATAGGTCTTAGGTGATCAACCATGCAATATCATGCACCAATTTTTTGACAGGTAAGTTCAGATATACCACAAAACTCAAGCTTTTTTTGTATCTCCTTACTTTTGTGTTTAGGGGTTGACAAAAATAGATAAGAGTAGGATCTACTTTTTTCAAGAAATCTGAAGAAATAAATTAATTTATATGAAGGATGAGATGTTTCAGCTGATAAAAAATAATTAGAAAATAGTGCCAAAACTATTTACTAAACCAGACTCATATCAGTCATCTTCCCAATTTCAATCTAGAAGCTTGATAAAGACCTTCAACGTTGGTCGAAACAGTTAAATAAATAGTTTGATATTATTTTCTAATAATTTTAACCACCATCTCATCCTTCATATTAATCACACGGCCAACTATTTAATGTTCATTAAATAAATTTATAATAGTTATCCATCACTACATGCAAGGTTAAGAGTGTTTCAATCCTTTTTGTTGTTTGTTTGCAAAATTTTATAATTATTAAGTAGGCTTGCCACCATTGTTGTTTTTTTGTTTTGTTTTTTCATTTGAGAAAAATGTAATAAATATTAAATAGTGCCTTGGAGGGATGAATATGCATTAGTTGATTAGTATTTAGATTAACCTTTTGAAATAATTGTTCATAAATAAAAACAAATTTTAACTGCTATCTAATATTTTATGTGTGTATAATTTGATTAAAAATCCTGTGTATTACAAAGGAAACCACTATATTTGGGTAGCATAATGTTGAATGAAGCATTTTTCTCTTTTCCCTAAACCACAAATTTACAATAGTCGGAAATGATCTTTTATATTAAGCTGATCACTTCATGATGATGCTAAAGTACCTAAAAATATATATTTGACACTATGGCTAAAACTTAAATATATGTATAAATTTATTTATTTATTATAATTTTAGCTATGCCAAGTGGTGCAATGGTAAGAACAGGTGAATGCAGATTTGAGCGAGATATGTGTGGATGGAAAAACGCTACAGAAAAAAGTTCACCTTCATGGAGAATGGCAACAAGTACCAGACGACCAGCAAACCTTGCTGATAAAACCTTTGGAAGCCCTGGTAAAAATTTTGTTTCCACAAATATTTCAGTATAAATGATAAATAATTATTTCAAAATTATTTCCTTATTAATTAAAGATAAATAAAATTATCTATTCATTTAAAAAAAAAAATGCTATTATCATTTTGGAATTAAATAAGTTATACATAAATAGAGACAAATTAGGGATTGTTCCATTTAACATTTAAACATAATGTAAATGTATCTGATCCATTATTCAAAACTACATTGTTTATGGTTTAGTTGATATTATAAGATTAAAAATATGATATGAAAACTAAATTTTAAATAAAATAAGTAAAAGATCAATCAAGAGAGCTTTTAAGAAATGTAGTTAGTTTTGTGGATAAAATATAGAATATTTTTAAATTAAGCAAAAACAAAATCATCAGCTCTATCTGAAATTAGATGTATATTGTTTTAAGATCTCAAAGCCTAATCTGATTTTTATTCCTTTTTTTCTCTGTATCGCCGAAATTCATCTTAATATTTATTTTTAATATCACAAAACATAAAACTTAGAAGTATTGAAAATACTAATGCCATAATATTTTTATTTTCTTTATTTTATCTAGTGGGTTAAAATCTTCATTGAGATACTCGGTTTCATTTATAAATATTTGTTTGCCAGATGGCTATATTTACTATGATTTGTTCAACCAAATGCTTGGGAGCAACATGGTGCGATTGGCTTCACCATTGATTCAAGGAAGCGAAGAGCAACAGATTTGTCTTTCATTCTGGTATGCAGCATTTGGTGCAGGGGATTCTGCTCTTATGCAAGTTATTAGACAAGATAACAGCAGTTCTAACAATGAAATGGAAAAGGTAATATTTAATTATTTTCTCTACTTAACAGAAAATCTCAATACTACAGACAAATCTTGGTGGATAGGTACTAAAAAACTGCTTAAATTCAAAACCTTTAATCATCCACTCTTCACAGAATCTCATACCTAGTCATGATCTGTTAAGGAAAATTGGCTAATGTTTGGTTAAAATTTCCAAAACATTAATTCTCATCCTGATACCCTTACCCCAACCTATCTTTAAAGCAGAACTGAATAATCCCACTCGAAATAACCCTTCCTTCGAGGCAGCAGTGGCTATTATTCAAGCATATGTATTTTCAGTATTAACCACTTTATATTCTGGAGAAGTAATACACTAAATAAATTTATGAAAATACATAAAAATCACCTATATCACTTAGTAGATTATAAGACCTTGACATTTAAAGAGTAATATCATAATATCATTTAAAACTTATCTTCCTCGAAAAGCCATTTTATACACACACACACACACCTATATATACACCTATATATATATATATATATATATATATATATATATATAATTCTTATTTTTTATGTATTAAATGCTGAAATTGGCCCATTTTCCTGATTCTTGAAAACAGCCCATAAAAAAAAAATGGTAAAAAACCTCAAAAGAATCTTAAAAACCTATCCTCATACCGTGCTATCGCCCTGTTAACCATCATGAGCAAAATACTTCAAAAACTTATATTAAAGCATATACACCCAATCCTAGACTTTAGCCATGGGACCCCTGATTACCAGTTTGTATTTTGAATATCTCATTCTACATACATTAATACATTTAGATATTCAATGGTTTTTTTAATTCCAAACTACCAACCCACACAAACCCACTTCTTTGTAACTCTCATACCCATGTATTCCTAATAATCCTCTGAGGAAACTGAAAAGACTGAAGCCCATTATTAAAGTATTTCAAAAATCCTTGGAATATTATTTTAATACAGTTGTAAATTTTAGTAAATACAATTTAAAAAATATATTTTCTTAAAATTTTCCAGATATTTTTAATGGTGTTAAAAAAACAGAATAAGAGTGGTATTTATTACAATCATTAAAGAAAACCAGGTTTTTAGATATCAATCCATCAGATAATGGCAATGTTTGTATCGATTATTTTTATTTATGAATAAATATGACAAAAATGAAAATAGAAACAAAACTATTCCCCACAGAGAGTGGTACCAACCATCATGATTTCTGAGTACTTTCTACTTCGCTTCACTAGGAAGTTTGTTTCACTGAAAATGTTAGCCATTTCAATACTCATTTGGCATTATTCTCAAAAGCAGGCCTCAAAGTGGTGCTCTATCAAATATAATCCTTAGTAAATAATCTTCTACACACATTTTCTCGTGGAAAGAATTGAAAGGATTTCTGGCTGTTAATATTTGGGAGAGTGTGATTAATTTTGTAATTAAAAAAAAAATGACTATACTTCAAAATAAAAAAGACTTGAGCATGTGGCAAACTTTGGTGTAACAAGGTTTCAACAAAGTACTACAATAGGCCTCATGGTAGTTTCTTTCTACTTGATTTACATTTTTGAGGTAATCAAATATTGGGGAACTGGATCCCTCTCAACCTAATTTCTTAAAATATAGTATTATTAAAAACACCCCATTAGGTATTTTACTGTAATGATATTCAGAATTTGGTTGATTGCTGATGAAAAAACTGAACAGTGTGGAGGGGATTTAGTAACTCTCACTTCCCATCTACCATTTCATCTCATACCAAACCTTCACATGCGTATTTGCTCTTTAACCTGAAGAACTACTTGTATTTTTTTGTGATAGTAAAGTTAGCACTTGCAATATTTATTTTTTAAAAAGTTAGTTGGTCAGTTGGGGTTTAAAATTGTTTGAACTTGCTGATAAGTATCCCTAAGTCCTGAATGTCTGACTTGTTATCATTTAAAAGGTCATTTACATCTTTCATTTATTTATCTGTTTTCTCTTATTTAGGAGCTCAACTAGAACAGTGTATTTGCTACCTAACGCATCACCAAACAAAATTAATCAACTACAATAGTTTTATGCATTCTTATTTGTTTAAATTAACCCAAATTGTATTATTTTCATAGATTTGGAGTTTAGAAGTGAAAAATGTGGACACAACTCGGCCATTGTGGATGCCAGCTCAGGTTACAGTTGATTCCAATACTGATTTTCATATCATTCTAGAAGGCCAAGCAACAAATGGTGGATTTGCTGTTGATGACATAACATTCACTCCAGGTTCCTGTCCAAGTAAGTCATATTATATCCTATATTCTCTCACATATTATAAATGAAAAGAAATGAATTATCCAGCCTTGATTGATTAGTCTCCATCACTTGTTGCATTTATCTTCAGTTTCTGTTTCCTACGAAGCTTTTTATTATCCCCTTTATGCCTCCTATCCTAAGGTAAATGACCTTTTCAAAGGTAATCAGATTTCCTCATTCAAAGCATTCTCTAGTGCACTATTAATAATAATAATAGGCTTAGTGAACCAGAAGATTCAATGTCAAAACCACCAATTTTTGCCTAGATTTATCTTTTAATACTTTTTTATGATGGTGATTTCCGAGAGACTTAAGCACTATTTCAAGTTAGCTTACTGATTGCTAGCTGGAACTTCATTTAAGTACCAGGATATTTTTAAATTTTAGACCTAATTGCTAACAAGCTAATACTTTTCAAGCATTTAAGAATGTATTTCTCAAGCTTGAAAAGATAACTCATAAGTATGAACTCATTATTAATGAAGATTAAAAAAATGGATTTATGAACATTGTATGGATATAATCTTATAGCAATATTATTATTGTCCATTGATACAAATTTTAATATATCCGAATAAATACATTTAAAAAATGAACATTACAAGAAAGAGTAGGACATGTACCATAACAGGTATGAATTTACTTTATAGAGGTATCTATTTCCCTAATATATTCAAATATATTAATGATCTCATTATACTAAGAAATTATCTAAATTATTAAGCATATAGATGTGAGAATGGTTGACTCTGTGTAGATATTGGGGAGAAGTTAATTTGGAGTGCATTCATCAAAAAATTTAATTAAGTGGAAACTTAATTCATTTGTGCCAACATTTCGGCCATCTTTGGGGTGATTGAAGAAGAGAGGTCGCAACATGTGATTCAGTCACCCTGAAGACAGCCTAAAATTTAGGTAGAAACGTTGGCACAAATAAATTAAGTTTCTACTTAATCATATGTTTTGATGACTGCACCCCATATTAACTTCTCCCCAATATTATAATTGCATCAGAAAATAAATGCTGTGTCTGATTAGAATAGAAATTCACAAGTATATTTAGGTAGTATATAAACTATGTACATATTTATAAATCAAACTTTTAGAATAAAATAAATAAACAAAAATAGATACTTCATTAGAGATGATTGAAATAGTATAAAACAAATCAAAATTGGTATTTCTAGCATCTGGGGTTTGGGGTTATTGTCTGTTTGACTAGGAAAAGAAAAGGTGGTTGAAAAGAAGCGATTCAAAGGAGGAAACAGTTCTTGTATGATGCGACTCAGGAGGAATAGAGTTCCAAAGAGAGGCAGCTTTGAACAGAAAGGGCTTGTCAAACACAGCAAGTGTGAGTTCTGATAACCTGGAAGAGGAATAAAGCTAAGAAACACAGGCATCTGTAATGAGGATAAAGCCACCTTAACTCGGTGTAATACTGGGTTATATGCGTGTCTCTGGTGATCCTGAATACAAATCGTATTGCATGCTTGAGTTTTGCTCAAGATCCTCTCGAATATCCTGTTCAGCAGACTTGTCCCGTAGGCGGAACGGGAGATTGATAAATATCAAGCTGGTTTCCAAAGAGGCAGATCCACTGTAGACCAAATTTTCACTCTGAGGACCATTTTGGAATGAGGACATGAATATATAATCCCTACACAACATTTGTTTGTCAACTTAAAAGTGCATATGATAGCATCAAATGACCTAAGCTGTATGAGGCATTGAGAGAAATGGGGATCCCAAGCAAACTGATATATCTCATGATTTTGACCATGAAAGGATCCAATCTGACTGCTCATATACATTTCTCTCAAACAAACGATTAAGACAAGGGAATGGGCTGGCCTGTTTGCCCTTCAATCTTGCACTGGAGAAAGTTGTATCGGAAAGATCTTCACCCATAGTGTACAAATATTGGGATATACTGATGATCTGGATATCGTGGCTAGGACTGGACAGGCTTTGTTGGAAGCCTTTGAGAAAATTAAAGAAGCTGCTTCAGCTATGGGCCTGGCCATAAACGAGGAGAAGACAAAATATATGTACAGGGACTGGTGGTGAAGAGGCACTAATTGTATGCCCTTAGTTATTCTAAAGGGTGAACAAATTCACGTATTTGGGATCCTTAGTTGCTTCTCAGATCTGGACCATCTCAGCAAAAAATGGAAATATCCTATTAACTTTTGAAAGAAAAATCTTGAGTCGAATAGTTGGCTTTGTGAGAGATGGAGATGGGTGGAGAATTAAGAGGAACTGGGAACTTGATGACCTTTTTGGAGAAATGGATATCCTTAAATTTATAAAGCTCCTCAGCTCAGTTGGGCTGGCCATGTTTCAAGGATACAAGAGGAAGAACTGCCCAGAAGAGCTTTGGAAACACACCTCCACAATACTCAACGAACCGGTAGCGGACACATGGCAGAATAGCGGTGGCCAAGACCCATCCAGGGTTGTAGCACCACGGTGATAGATAGATAGATAAACATAAACTTACTTGGAGAAGTTGGTTAGAGGTTCAGTCATCAAAAGGAATCATACACTTGAATAAGTTTCCTCATTTAAGTTTGATGAATTTTACTTTCCAAAAGGTAAAATTTATAAGGTTTAAATTACACATATGAATATTTGTATCAGTTAATTTGTGTATTTTATGAATACTTGATTTGGAAATATATATTTTAAAATTAATCCATTCTTGATAGTTGATCTTTAATATTTTTTTAATTCATTTTTTGTTTAACAGCAAGGCCAGAGAAAGCAGAAATCAAAAGCCAAGAGCTGCAGTCTACATAATTTTAAAAAATACGTAAGGGTTTTCTATAATATTAAATTTATAGCTACAAAAAAAAAAAAATTATGGAGCAACATAGTGCTCCTTAAATTTAATAATAAGCTCATTTATCAATCTTAAAGTTTCAACTCCTTTTCATTAAGGCGAGATTGAAAGTGGAAAAATGATTTGTGACCCCAAAATAGCTCCCATAATATTTGGAGTTTCATGATACCTGTGGTACCTAGGAGATTAATATAAAACTTGTTCTCACAGTTTTTGAGGGTTTTATATATATATATATATTACTTATGTTTAACTTAAGAAAGCAGAGTAAAAAAAAATTTCCAACTTCTACCATTCACTATTTAATGACAACTTCTAATATTCATTATTCAAACTGTTTGATGGTTTGGAAAGTTTGTTTTCATTCATAAAGCCAAGCTGTGCTCATCAATTCATATTTACTTTATTCTTTAATTTATTTATTGTAAACTAAAAAGTTTCCTTTATTCTTTAATTAGACTTATCGTAAACTTAAAAGTTTATCTACCCTTTTTTGCCATATTTTTAGACATATTTTGGTATATACATCTTACCTCATTTTATAAACAGGAAGTTTGATATAAGCAGATTATAAAAGTAGATACAGCATATTAGATGAGCACCTATTACAATTAGATTGGTTATGCAAAATATGAATGAAAAGACTAGGGATAATAGACAAACAGTCCGAAATGGTATATTGATTAAAATTACGAATGTTATGTTTTTTATTATTGGGTAATCCAAAAAAGTTTATCATATGTACAATTGTATTATTTTATAAATTGGCAGTAAGCTAACAACTGCTTGGGAGTTCTTTTTATTAAGAAGATAATGGAATTTGCAATATATGCCCACTAACTAATACACTCCTCAATTGAAGAGATCATTATCTAGTTAAATAAACAGCACCAAATTCACTTAAATCAACATTCCAAGTAAAATAGCATGCTTATAACATGCTTAAAATTAGCTGCAAAATAGTTTGTATTCTTGGCAGAATAATCTCTTTCAAATTGCAAGTTATGGCAAATTTAACCATGATGTGTGCATAAAGTTTTTCCAGCAAACAATTTCTTTGTAGTCGTAGCTATCACCGCTGATAGGTATATTTTTTCCATTTATGCTTTTCTGATAAATAATCTGTCATAGTCTGGGATTAATAAACGCGATTACTATAGAAGAGGATTCAGGAAAAGTTCATTACAGTTTTATTGGAACAAAGTCTGTATATAAAAATATCTGCTATATTTTTTATTATATGGTTATGCCACAAAAAGGAAAAGATTGGACATTCCATCCTGAAATATTAATTTAATGATTGTATTCATCTTAAATATTAGTTGCAGCCTAAAAAAACTGATTTGCTTCATTTTTGAATTATTGAATAGCTCTTGAGTATTGTAATATGTTTTGTTTTCTAAGAAAAAGTGCTCCCTCTGTAATCTTTCTCAATGACAATGTTTTAATTATTAAGGAAACTTATAAAGGCTTGAGCTTTCTCAAATAATTGTCTTTAGGTTTGAAAGAAAACTATGGACTACAAAGCTTCTGTTTTTTAAGGCAAGAGAAGAAGATTTTGGATAATCTATGACTTTGAAATAGATGCACAAATGTATAATGTAGATTAAAATGGTGCTAAAAAACACCACTGCATTTCATTTTTTTATGATTTTGTAAATATGTACTTTTAACCAGTGATATTTGTAATAAAAAATAATAAGTAAAGTTTATTTATTTTACAAAGTAACAGAAAATTATGGCTCATTAATTCCTATAATGATTAATTAATAAAAATTAAACATCACAGTAGGCCTTTCACTGTATCTAATCATAACCATCTAAGTTGGCAATTGTTTAAATGTCTTACATTCATCGTAGTGTTAAGACATACATATGAAATTAGTTCTGTAGTAATTTGTTCAGAATAATATGTGGTTATTTGTTATGAAAAATGAAGCCACAAATTGATTTAAAATAGATCAATATTACTATATGTATATACATTATTTAAAATCAACATTCAGATTTTATCAAATTCTACTTTTTTTTTTCTTTTTCAAATTTAAATGTAATAAATGGATTTAAAATGAGCAGGATTATCTTAACAATGGTTACGAAATTTAATGTTGAAATGTCTTAATACACATTTGTAAAATCCAGAGATATTTAGGGTAAATGTTGATTAAGTACTTACTTAAACTTAATTGCTTGCAAATTTAAAGATTAAAAAAATCAGATTCATTTGACAAAGTAACTGTCAAAAATTATGTCAATAGGGAAATTCTAAACACCTAGAACATAACCTTCATCCACCTTAAGCTGTAGGTCAATTTCCATTTTTTCCTATTGAGGATGTATAGTCGACTGTAGAACCTATTATAGGTGTAATAATCAGGAGTCAGTATTTTTTTTTTTCTTTGATAAAAAAATAAATAAAAAAAGACTGACTCCTGATTATTCCACCTATAACATTATTTTCCTATTTTAACTAAAAAATTGTAAAAATCAAACCAATCAGGAATTTTATGACTGGTTATGAAAAGCCCTTATAAGAAGGGTTTCTCTGAGCATATTTAACCAAGTGAGACCTAATAATGCAAGGGAGCATGTTTTTACAAATTACATACTCTATTCATTAATTTAACATTTAGTAGAAGTTGTTTAGGAGTGCTATCATTATAGAAAAACAAATATAAGCAGATTTTGGTCGAAGTTTGACTGGAGCAGCATTCATGAACTAATCTGAACAAGTTAACTAATGCAGCTCAAGTCAACCCTAATAGCCTAAAAATTAAGCAAAACATCAGCAGACAATTAAATACTCTGTTTATTAGAGATATTTCTTCAACGAACACACCCTAACCACCTACAATTTGTTTAACAGTTATTTATACTCCCAGGATTATTTTTACATTTAATTTATTTACTAGGACTATTTCTGAGGCTATATGCAGTATGTGGAGAAAGTGCGCCTCGCCTTTCCAAACTATTTAGTATCTAAAATTTAAATAAACACAATGATTTAATTCAAAGTGGCATTAAATAACCATCCTTTCCAGTTACAAGTATTAATATTCCAGAAAGGTTGCACTACACAATATCCTGATAAAATTTCCGTGATTTCAGGAGGAGAGGGAAAAAGGTATGATTATTTTTAATGAAGGCTTATAATAAGATTAAATATTACTTTTAAACAATACCTTGACTGCCACCGGAACCATTTTGATTATTCATTATCTAGATTGACAATCATTAAATATTTTAGGAAAATGATCACAAGGTAAACTATAGGTAATATAAAAAAGATTTTTTTTAAATAGGTAACTCAACAAATGTATCTATCTATTGGTATAGAATTTATTTTATGATTAAATACAGAATGTAGCATCATATGTACATAAATACTCAAAGATATTTCCTTTTAACCCATGAGTTTGTGGACAGTTACTTATTTTCGATGGCACATATTTAAAATACTTAAAAATGAAAATCCTCAATACATTAATCTTTTTTACACATAAAAGAGCAAAATCCATGTTAAAAATTTATCTTTTGGATAAAAGACTAATGATTGAGAAAAAAAAAGTTCAAAAACTCTCCCCTTAAAATGGATACAAACTTGAGAACAAAAACAAAAATATGCCATTGTTCAAGAACTAAACTTGAGTAAAAGAAAAAATTGTTTTTTTCATAGTAGATACATTTTCCTTGTTTGGTATAGAGTATTTGTATACAGACATACTAAATTCCACACAACTATAGTCCTGAAATAATCAAGATGCTGTATGCTGATAAGTTATTGCATAATAGTTCATTGAGAGGAGAAAGTTCTTAAATAAAAACTATGGTTAAATTGTAACCTACAGCACATCTTGCTTTATAAACAACATTCTTATTTAATGGCCAAAAAAAAATTGTATTTATTATTACCTAATTCAATGATTCATACCTTCATAAACTTAAATTAATTACTTATTCAAGTGCCATCATTTGAAAATACTTAGAAAAAAAAGAAGGAAACTAATGCAGATAATTTGGAATGTTGTTAAAATGTAAATCAATAGCCCATGGTAAAATAATTTTGTAAATTAAGCATTCAAACAACATTACAGAACAAGTATAATTAAGAAAAACAGAAAAAAAGAAATATTTATATAAATATAAACAAGCAGAGAATTTCAAGTTAATACCAACAATTTTTAATTTCAACTTAAGATAAATAATGAACAGCTTGGATCAAATAAGATTATTCAAAGACACTCAAAACAATTTTTTTTTTTTTTTTTTGTACAAAATATTTTTAAATAGTTACATACAGAGTAACAATCGATAATTATTAGTAGGTCTGACCAACCTCAAATTATAATAGTCAAAGTAAAATCTAATTTAAAAGTAAATACTTTGACAATAAACACTGTAACCTATTCATTTTTATTATTTTATCAATTGGTCCCAATATAACAAAAGAAATACTATGATAAAAAAAACAAAAAAAAACTAAGTATATTTTGTGATAAAGCTGATTTCACCATACAATATTAATTACCCAATTTTAACTACTATTAAGACAATAAAAAAAAATAAGAAAAATTAATTTAATAGAGAGCATTTATGACATGGATATAATAATAAATAGCTTACATTTTCAGTCAAGCTTGTAAATAAAAGGAATACATTTTTAAAATAATACAAGGAAATCACAACTATTAAGACCAGTGATGAGCCTGCCTATGGCCCATCATTTATCTGAGCTGAAAGGTTTATAATTTAAAAAAAAAAAATAAATAAAATCACTTGTTTTTTGGAGTGTTTAAGTGGCCTTATTTATTTGAATTTTTAGCTACATACAGCCACACCAGCAAAATAGCTCATAATTGATGTTTACTATTTAACTTATATTTTACACATCTATAAGGTATGTAAAAGTAAGTGATGTTACAGTAGATATATATTTAAAAACAATAGATAATTAGATAATATATTATGGAGTAACATACATTAACAATTTTATTAAATAAACAAAAAAAAAAAAAGCAGAAAGCCTAACAGATTAGAACATGAAAAAAAAATTTAACACAACCCACAATTATGCTTAAATATATTCATTTATCAGAATATAGAGATTTGCTATTAAGAAGTAAATTTCTAAATTAGATTTGCAAGAAATAAAAGTTACACCATTCATAAAATATTTTCGGAAGAGGAAATGTAATGTTTAAGATTTATTTAGTATGCATAACACAACTGGTTAATTTACTAAAATTACTATCACTATTCTTTTATAACATAGCAAGCTATGAGTTAGTTACACTATTTTATTCTCTGAAATGACACTGTCAGATGTCAGCCATAATTGGAAAAGAGTGACGAGTTTCAATTTTGTTTACTTAATTCACATAATAATAATTTGGTTTAATAAAGAAAGGTCTTTATTTTTCATCACTATCTAAACGTGATCTTATGAATTAAAAAAAAAAAAAAATATGAAAATTAAAACTTAAGAAACACATAGCAATTCATGAAACAGTCTCGCAATAAACAATCAAATACAAAATTGATGAACAATTTATATAAGAAAATAACATAGATGAATACCAATTTATACAAAATTATAAAATAGCTAGTGAGGAGGGGGGATGAAATCATCAGAAGTAAAAAATTAATCCTAGAACAATACAAATTTCTTACAGAAAATCATGAATTATATAAGTCTTTCCAAAAATAATTTTGATTAAAAAATATATTTATATAAAAGCATATAAATAAATTATATAAAAGTAAAAATTATAATAAATAAACCATTTACTCAAAGAACACTCAGATCTTTGATTTTTGAAGTCAATGATGAATAAATAAAAATGGAATTTTCTTTGATATAGAAATACAGTAAGAGATATCAGTCCTCAAAAGTCATTCAACAATCAGATATATAGTTAAGTAGATCACATCACTATTACAAAAACAAATGGAATAAACAAATAATACAAAGTTTAATAAGTTATCGCTCTTATCGAGAGATCTATTTCATATAAAAATAAAAAACATCCCTTAACAATTTTTTTTCTTCTCAAAAACAATGGAAATTAACTGAGGGTACAATTCGTACTATGTTACCTCTCTTATTGAGAAACCTATTCCTTATAAAAATATACAATATCAATTAAATAAATACAGAACTATTATCACATTAGCTAGAAAGCTGGATAATGGAATTTCCAAATGGCAGTATAATTTAATGTAAGAAAAATTGCAGCCTAAAACAGGCCACAATCTTTTAAATTATTTTTTATAATCACATCTGTGACAGCATCAAAAACAAATTGGATATTATGTGTATCTGTAGCGCAAGTGAAGTGAGTATATATTTCTTTTTGATCTTTCCGCTTATTCAAGTTTTCAAACTTCATTTGAATATATGCAGCAGCTTCTTCATAAGTATTAGAACCTATATGATAAAAAAATCAAATTACATTCAATATAATATCAATAAACAATCTCCAATTTCAACATAATTTTTCTACTGAGGAAATTAAAGCCAATATTCATACAAAAATATGTAACATTGACTCACAATTTTTATATTATACTTCAAATTATTCAATTACATAAATATAACTAACTTGCACAATATTAGAAACAAATATTTTAATACTTGCCTGTATATTCAGGAAAGCATATTGTCAATGGACTTTTAGTTATTTTTTCTTCAAACAAATCCTTTTTGTTAAGAAATAATATAATTGATGTTTCCACAAACCATTTACTGTTGCAAATGGAATCAAAAAGTTTCATTGATTCAATCATTCTATTCATTTCTTCATCTTCCGCAAGAACAAGATCATAACCTGTAATAAAAATGAATTTATATTTATAATTTATCAGATCAGTGTATTAGTTGACTAATTAAGAACAATTTTTAAGACCAGACCATTATTCTCCTAATGATTATCATCACATCATTATCTTATCAAACAAAGCCATTAAAGGTGGGTCATTTGCAAATCTTCAGCTAATTTGAGCAATAAAACCTCGTACATATCCTTGAATCCTTTGACACTTCGAAAACCAGGAGTGCTCCATTTTCTTTAAGTATATCTCATTAGAAGAATTTCTTTGAATCACATGACATTTTAAGACAGTACAGAGCAATTTTATAGCTCCAACAAACAGATAATTAAAGTTTTCCATTTAGGCCTATCCTCGCAAGGCAGTGG
Source organism: Piezodorus guildinii (assembly GCA_023052935.1). Taxonomy (NCBI): domain Eukaryota; kingdom Metazoa; phylum Arthropoda; class Insecta; order Hemiptera; family Pentatomidae; genus Piezodorus; species Piezodorus guildinii. The sequence continues at coordinate 46,899,974 of CM041295.1, forward strand.
TAAAAATATTTACATTTTTTTTTGCTGAATATTACTACTTTTAACATGCTTTCCTATTCCAATTGAACAGGAGGGTTATACTACAGGTAACCTGTTTCTAGCCTAAGTGGGAAAGTCAATAAAATATATTTAAATTTCCATCTATGGTGGATTCGAACTAGCACCATTTGACTTGAGATAGTTACAGTGTTCAAGCTTCAACAAAGGGCAGTAACCATTTAACAGGTCGCAGGATCCCAAGTGCCCAAAGAACGCACAGAATATTGATGCTGTTTTGTTCTAAATATAGTTGATTAAAGAAAATACTTAAACTTTTTTATCGAAAGTCAGATATCGAATGATTAATTTTATAAAGAAGGCTTTTTCTATTAACATGTGTTCATCAACAAGAGTATACTTAAATTATTTCAAAATATACTATCAACAGATGTTTTCTTGGACTGCCAGGTCAAAAAAAAGGTGACTTACTGTACCTCAGCATGGCAGCACATAAATGTGAATTATATTAGGATAATAAATTTTCTGTAGAAAACCATTTGAATGAAATACTAAATCTTAGAAAAAAAAATGAATGGTACCTAACAAAATCTAATAAAACAGCAAACCAAGGAAGAATATAATGTTACATTAAGATATTTTACTTTATTTCCTATAGCACTACAATCCTGGATGAGTTTAGTACATATTAGGGATGCATACTGTTCCAAGCCCAAAAGCTGTCCAAGGAGGTGACTTCGGTTCGGTGAGATCATGCCAAATTTTTACCCTAATGTTTGGGCACCCAATTTATAGAGGTTGGGTGAGCACTAAGAGGGTCTCCCTACACCAAGAGATCAGTACTTCAGTGTCTAACCATTGAGCTACACCATTCCGTATACATTAAAATACATGATGGTATACTTTACTATTGACTCAAACAAGTTAATTTAATGTTACTTCATAGTAATATAACATACAAATGAATATTTTAATAACTACCATCAATAAATCTAAAACTTATATGTTTATGAATAGAAAACTTTATTTCTGTATCACCATGAAGTTAAGTTATACTAATTAATATCTGAAGACAAGGTACCTGATAATGCAACACAGAAAATAATAGCTGTAACCCCTTCAAAACAATGAATCCATTTTTTTCTTTCAGATCGCTGCCCACCAACATCAAACATTCTGGAAGTAAGAAATCAACATTTCAAATATATACATATATATAAACAACATTAATATAACATAATTTGACTGCTATTTTATATTATTACACATACACACAAATATGTGATTACATGTATGAAAGAATTATAAACATACAAACACACACTTTAACCCATTGGTCGGTAGACCAACTTTAGCGCCGTTGGTCGCTTGAGTGAGAATTGCTCACAACTGATTTTTTTCTATTGAATGTAGGTTTAATTTACTAAAACGCATTCATTAAGTAAGATAATTATAATTATTAACATTATGAATTTAAAAAGTCAATATTAAAATATATATATGCACAAAATATTTCAAAAAATATAATATAAAAAAAAAGATTTTTAACTTCTGTATGTAGTCCTTATGGATGATGTGATTTACTTTGGTCTTGTATACGCTTTTAGGTTGGGTTTCATCAGTTTTAAAGATAAGTCTTTTCTTGAGATTTTTTGTCTGTGTTACAGAAATAAATAATTTGACTATTTATTGCTGCAACATTCATCATAATAAAAAAAACACATAGTAAATGGCCACCTACAACTAATTCTCCAAACATTGTAATTTGACTTTATCTGGTCGACCACATATACACCACCCTTTGTGAGGTTATAAAACGTCATTATTTCTGGTTTATATTATGTTCCTGTACTACTGAAAAATATTGGTAGGATTTCCTTTTTGTAAACATATTTATGAAAAAAATAAAAAATACTAACAGATGGTTGCAGGTTAGAGAAACTCTCACAACTAACAAAAAACTAGGAACGTGGATGGTCATTTGTGAGAATCTCTCACATCTAGAGACAAGTGCTGTCACTAAATTGAGAGGAGGGAAGTGATAATACCAGTTCGTACACGTACCAAATTTCCCAGAACTCAAATAGACAAGGCCAGACGATTTTTGGCGAAAAAGAAATAAAATGTTTAGCTTAAATGTGTTAATACAAATGTGAGAGAAAATCTCATTCAGCGATCAACAGCGGGTTAAATGTTTACTTACCTATATAAGTAATACACAAATACACACATAAATACATATTATTCAGTGGTCTTGTATCTATAAGACAGCCAGTCCTCCTACTTCTAATGTTATTGCTTCCATTCATAACTACTTATTTAAAAATATCTGTTTTAAACCTTGTCAATGATTTATTTTAATTTGGCATCCATCTCTATTGCATCAATTTTTGTAGAATTAAATGCAACATGAAAACATAATGGAAAGCTCTCTCTTTCTCTCAAAAAAAAAAAAAAAAAAAAAAAAAAAAAGATAGCTTATTAAATTGTCTATTGTTATAAAATTAAAATTTTATAAAACTAGGGTTTTAGCAGAGTGCCCCAAATTCGAATGGTATGTATAACTTCAGTAAGTGTAGGAAACTATAAACCTTAGTCAAAAAGTGACTAAGCGATTCGCTCATTTATGCTACATTTTGAAGAAAATCTCAAAATTGCAATACATCATTGTTAGTTCCTCTTTTATGGTACATTTGTATTTGTGATTATTTTTACTTTATCTTATCAGTCCTTTATCACTCTGCAGTTATTACTCACATATTTTGAGAGGGAATATCTACAATGTCATGCATATGCTCTATTGTTGTTAAATAAGCTGATATAGTTTTCGTGAATTGTTTCTGCAACAGTAATAGTAATGATTTATTTATTTAACGTCACTTTATGCTACTATGGCTAATCGGACGATGCTACAGTGGGAGTCCTAAATTTTGCCTATCCAGGTTTTATTAGGATAGGGATCTTTAACGAGTACCTGACAGGCTCGTAATATTGAAATAGAATTTAAAATCTGTCGAATTGGTCATTGGTATTATGAATGCAGCTTATGGATGATTAACAATAATTAATTGTTTTATACAGATTTCTATCATAGGTGAAAGATATTGAAATAATATAGACAAATCAAAGAAAATGTAAAAGATGTTTATTAAATTCAAAACATCATTTAAATTAATGCTCTACTATTAAAATAAAAAAGGTCATAAATATAGATTAAACCTTCCCTTACCTTTTACCTCCTTAACAATGAAATGCTAAAAAGAAAAAGTTTCAGGTTTGAAAGTAGTAATTTGTAATTAGTTCATATGTTATATTAGAATTCAGTCAAAATGAATTATTATAAAAAGCAATGAATCAAACAACAGATTTTAGAAAAGCCAAAACTTAGGACAATGGATGAATACAATATTCAGAACTAGAGTAACCTACTGAGTTCAATCTACTGCAGGGTGTCTAGCAAAGTACTTTAGTACAATGACAAAAAAAAAGGAGCAAAACTTCCTTGAAAAATAGAATTATTTTTAACCTCATTCATGCAATGATAACAAGAATACAAGCATTAAATAATGGATTAATTGAAAAACACCATGTTTTAACTATTAAAAGTACTTCTCAAATATAATTACAGATTAACTTTATATAGGGAATAATGAACAAAAAATGTTGCAAATTACCACATGGTTTAGTTGAATAATCATTATTGATTTATTTTAGACCAGTGGTACAAAACAAGTGGTCTGTGGTCCTTGGGCATATGTAATCCCTAAACAGTAGTTATTTTAAAACAAAAAAGCTCATTGCAATGCCAAGCTCAGGGATCATTTTAGGATTTCATGTAAAAACCGCAATCCATGGAGAGAGTTAAGAAAAGTAAAATATAAAAATGTGTGATAAGTCGGCGATAGTGAATTATCATACACTCTATTTTATTTTTTTAACTTTTATTATAAATAATGTCTTATTTCTTAGAATGGTGTTTCTAAATTTAAAAAAAAACACGTTTTTATAATGTGTATATTACAATTGTTGGTTTTGATACAACTTTATGATTTAGTTTTGTTATATTTAAAAAAAAAAAATAATAATATTTAATGATATAGGATTTTAAAAAAATTGAGCCTTTTTTGTTGAAACAGACAAAAAAAAAGCGATATTCTCAGAGAGAAGTTGGCAAAGAGAGGAAAGACAGCTGATAAATATATTTAAAAAATAAAAATAGATTTATGTATTATTACATTAAAATTTGGCTGAGTTTCTTCTCTTTTTATTTGTAGATAAAAAATGTTCATGACTGAAAACCATAAACGCAAAACTTTTCAAAGTTTAATTTTGCATATACTTAATATTCCAAAAAACGGTAACCTAGGCTCACTTTTTAGTGTAAATGTTTTTTTCATATAAACATTGACGGTGATTTGTCAAATTATCTGAATTTTTAAGAATAAAAAAATCCCTTTACTTTTTCGAGTTTTTCGGACAATATTTCAAAAACACTTAGTATGCTATCATACTGATTCCATTTTTCAAATGATTCATTAATAAACCACTTTTTTAACTATCATAAAAAGATTATTTATAAATGCTCACAAGAATTAAAAGGAAAATTGCTAGTTAAAATAACCAAGAGTCATATCCAAAATTGATACACATATGTTAACAATGAGAAAAATAATTACTGTTATATCATATTTAATTAATAACTAATTCATAATAATCCAAGTATCCTTCAAAAGTTCCACTGTAAGTAAGATAAACTGTTTCAAATTCTAAGAAGTAATTACTTTAATATAATCTCAAGGCATGTTAAAACATACTTACTTGAAATGAAGACCTTTAAAAGTGAAATGTGTTTCAATAATTCCAGTGGTTTTCACTCTTGTTCGAAGAACATCTTGTTGGGTAGGTACATAATTGGGTTGTGAAATACGATCTAATGAATTTAAATAATACGCCGCAGAATCATTCAGCTGATATTCACGGGATCTTGAAAAACATAGTTCAACACCTGGATCTTGCCAGAGTCTTTTCATTAACTGTACAAGTTCTGGAGTCAATTCTCCTTCTTCAGCAGCACTGGCTAGGGTAAAAAATTGCCTAGCATAGTCCTAAAAATAGAACTTTTATTGGATTAAACAAAATTTAAAAATAATAGAAAATTGAAAAAATAAATTAATTTGTTTAATTAAACTATTTTTAAGAGGAAATGTTTAATGGCTTTGTATTTTTAAGTAAATTAAAAACAAAGATTGGAAGGATGTTTATGTCAATAAACCTCAATTTCTTTGAAGATGGTTCCATGTAGTAAATGGAGCATATAAAATTTAAGTAAGCATAGCAAACTAATTTATATTAAATTACTTACACTAAAATATCTTAGATTATTCATTGGTTAAATAAAATCTTACCGCTTTTGTACAATCAGCAAAATCAATTCGCAGCTGTCCCATGGCACGAATAATTGCCATTAGGCTTTGAATAGTATTGCTATAAACAACTGGTCTATACTGCTCACATTCTTCTTTAGAATAACCAGTTTCATGAATTATTTTCATTTGCTTTACTATAGTACTCTTTCCAGATTCACCCGCTCCTAAAGAAAAAAACAAATATTTCAGTGAACAATTAAAGTATTATACATGGAGAAAACTAATGTAATAAATTGACAAAGAAAGGAAATAAAAGTTGTAAGATTTTCAACTACAATGTGGCTCAAAGATAAGTGAATGTTTATTTAACTAAAAATATGGAAAAAATTACATACAATAGATGACTAATATTAAATTAATTACACCAGCATTATAATTAATATTGAATTATTTACACCTAAACAATAAGATCAGTCCTTTCTTGATTATCTAACAAACGTAAATATATTTTATTAATCAAAATATTTATTTACAACATAACTATAAAACATAGAGATAAGAAAACATAACTCTATAAATGCTACCAATTTATTACCCAAAATGATATTTGTAACATTCTTATGCCAGGAAAATAATTCCCTCCTTTTCGCTCACCCATTATGACTGAAAACCTCCCATTCACTATTTGAGTCACAAATTAGACCAATAATGAATGAAATAACAAACCAATCAAACCTTTAATTACTAGGAAAAATGAGCCATCACTTGTGACCTAACTGTCATGGAGTAATGATCCAGTAGAGTGGGTAGAATAATTAACCACATGTTAAGTTCCTAATCTTCAGAATTTTAGTCTAATTTCTTATAATTATTTATTAAAACAATAAATAAACAAGGTTTATACTTTGGATTTTAGAAAATAATTTAAAAAACAAAACAAATAAAATTGTATCCTAAATATTCATTAGGATTAGATTTTTTCTTAAGCAAACAGTTGCATCATTGCCAAATTTAATTCAGGTGTTGATCATGTTTAAAAAAAATGTAACAAACAATCGATAAAACAATAAACATTCATAAGGCTTTTCGAGAATTTTATGTCTTGCCCTTTATCCTCTAAAAACATAAATATTAATAGGTAAGTCCTCATAAAACATTTATTACTGAGGTTGGTCAGTGATTATTCAGTAAATCAATAATAAATAAATTAGTTAAGTGCGTTACCAATTATACATTACTGATTATGATAATCTCTGAAATATCTTAAGAAAAAATAAAAGTGACTGATAGGCATTTTAACAGAACGTATAAAATGAAAGATCAACAATGCGAACTAATTAACAAACATTAAATCCCAAAGCCTATTACTGATCAAAAGTTGTATAGTGGGACTCCCCAAGAACAGAGCCATAGAGGTTTCATCCATTACATCCAGTCTAAACAATAGCTAATTCTTATTTAGACTTTAGTATATTTGTATAAGAAAACATAAGATTTAAAAGTTTATGAAAGTTCGCAGACATCACTTAATGCATAAAGTAAGGGTTAAAAAGTTAGAAAAGTTTTATAACTTCCATAGAACAAATACAACACTAGCCAACTTGGATACGCCCTTTTAAATATATATGAAACCATACATATGACAGAGTTTGACTTAATAGTTCATCGTAATAAGTTAGGGTAGATTTAAGATACAACCATATTCATAAAAAGATGAGTATGGTTTACTTATTTTTAATTATTATGACTGTAAATATTACAATACATCTAATTGATGAAAAAATTACCTACTAGTTGACACGGTTACCATTTGAAGTAACATACTCAATAAAACAACAGTAACAAAAAAACACTTCTTTATTTTGAAAATAATGCGTGACTATCAAAAAAAGATCACTGTAACGATAGACCATTTAAATATGGTTTAAAGGAATTAAAAGATAATCGATACTATTAATTTGTGAGCACCGATTTCTGTTTTAGCATTATAAAATGTAAACTATGGATTAATGTCAATTAAAAAGTATTAATGTATTCATCCTACCTGTTTAATACCACTTGCAAGTAAATGTAATATGAGCTTCAATTATAGGAGGGCATAACTTAAAGGTATTTTAAAATATCAGATTTAAAAAAAATACATCAGTAACAAAATAAATATGACACATACTAAGAGAAAACAAAATAAAACTGCTTCTCAATATATACTTATTAGCGCATATGTAGTGTTTACTATATTTGGTATGTATTACAGAGGATACAAAAATATAAACAAACAATCACATCTTGGTTACTTTAATAATAAAAGTACATCTAATTAAGAATGATTATATTAACATACCAAATTAACGTTATATGCACTTAAAAACCGAACTGAATGGTTGTCAAGTATCATAACATGATAACAAATTATGTTGATGTAAGTCAACACCATGTCAGAAAATTTGTTAACACTTCACTAATAAGAGAACATCAACTATTCAATGTGAAGGATAGTCAGCGTTGTAGAATACCTATTAAAAACTAAACAATGCCGGTATATCATAACATCCAACTTCAAAGGTAATAACATTAATACATGTCAAACAGATTTACCGAGTAAAAGAAGCTTGACTTCTCTTGCTGCTCGTTCTCCATCAGCCCTCAAATCTTTATCTATCTTTTTCGAACGTTCAACTGCTTCTTTTTCTCCTGATGAACTAATGGCACAGCCCATGTTGATAACAATGGACCATATCCTATTCATAAAACTCTCATCTAAAGACCAGAAGCGTCACTGCAAACACCTATCGAAACCGTTGCTTCAGTGTAGCCATATTGAATTACATTAATTAAAATCGAATTCACCTTAAAAAGGAACATACCCAATAAAGATATTAATGAAAGATTTGATCACTTAAAAAATTGTAAGTTTTACAACTTCATTCAATAATATTTCAGATAAAGAAAAAATTATTTTGATACTCGAATATAAAATCAAATATATTGTAGCGGGTGATTAAAATTATACTTACTTTCTATAAGTACTTGCAATTAATTTTCAGTTCTCTACCACGATTACTTTAACTCACTTTAATATCCAGAACCGAATTTTGGTTAAAAAGGAGATACTATATAAAAAGTATCAATAGTTATAGCATTAACCAGAAAATTTGCATTTTTATACACTAATTTAACAAAGTCATCAAACACTACTACTATCATATTTTAATAAATTTAAAAATATATATATAAAGACCCTAATAATTTGATTTTATTTGTTGTTATGTTGATTTTTATACACCATTACGGCCCCGCCCCATGTGAGTCACGCACATCCCCCTTGACCAAGAGGGACTACAGAAGTTTCGACTATCAACTTTTCTTAAAGAACTTCAATTAATGTTATTTTTATTCAAATGGTCACTTTCACTTACCTATATATGAAATATATAGTGAGGGAAAACATTTTTAATTTAAAACATACATTGGCCAGATGGATTGCACAGTAATAATATTTAAATAAAATACATTGAAAAAAATTCTTATTCTAGTTCAAAATGCTTACAAAAAACAATCTATCATTAAAGAACGATGTTTTTAGCATAGTTTTTAACACAGTAAGTCGTGTATTATACCACAATAAATATTTATTAACAGCGGCAACTTTCCATATACATTTCTCAATTTTCATGACAATTATGCCGTATTTAAAAACGGCGTTTCAAAAGTGTTCTGTGTCCAGTTTTTTCTTAAACATCTGCTATTGCTAATATATAATATAGGTAATCATTTTATTTGTCTATAATATTCATAAAATATTGTTTAACCTAATATTTAAAGGAATATAATAATTAATTCATAAATTTAAAAGGAAATGTTCACACTGGTCCACCATCAATGTCACACTGCTTGTGATATATGCCTAGCACAAGTCAAATTTAATTAGAACTCAGTTGCAAATACTGTCTCGAACAACTTATAACTACTTTAGAGAATACAGAAAAAAGCTGTCAGTCAAAAAGACAAATGAACTGTCACTTTTATTGATATTAATGTGAGATATGCTGCCTCAAGTTATGTGATTTCCTTCTTGTCGGTCCTGAATTAACTGAATTGGCGAAAAGTCAACTGGTTCAAGTATTTATCTATTTTTAGGAACAACAGAATTTGTTTTGGAAACCATTTGCATATTAACAATTATTCCTGGATCTATTATAGTTCTGTTTAGGTTTTACAATATCCTAATAGTTTTGTGCTCACACATGCGTCCTTGACATGGACTATTTCAGAGATCCCAGCTCTTCAAACATTTTAGCCTAGAGGTCATACTCCCACCAACACCAGAACCAGCAGCAAAAAAAAAAAATAAATAAATAAAATATACAAAAAAGCCAGTAGCAATAAAAAACAAAAACATAGAAATATCCATGTCTAAAATCAACAAAATTGAAACATTCGATAGATTGCGAAAACCTAATGTTTTCTTTGTTTCCTGTCTTATATATAAACAACTGAATATAAATTCATCGTCTATACAATTTGGTTGTACTCTGGTAGTTGTACCCAGGACTTTCTCCTTGTATATCATAAATTGGCCAAATAGATTATTTTCTTATGCTAGAGAGTTTTAAATCTTAGAACTTTGCATTTCCATCCATATTACATTGATTTTATTTTTGTTCCAGATCGAAGATGCCATCCTCCCTTGCCGCCGTTTTTGGTATGTCTGCCCTGATCTGTATTTACACATTTCTCATTATTTCAAGAAGAACTCTTCACTTTAAAGATAATAGAGACAACGGACTTAGATGAAAATAATTAAATTGAGGTGGCCTGATAAGTTTGGAGTGTCCTTAGCGGAGCTGGTCGTAATCCGGTCTGGTCGATCAAATGTCGATTTCGTGGCGGATAAACGGAATTAATCTTGACTTCCCCACACCTACTAGAACAGTTTGGTTACTGATCAAATAATAACCATGTATGCCTTAATTGGAATATGTAAGGATGTCGAACTCATATCAAAAATAGAGCCATCCTGGCAAAGGCTCCATGAGAACTCACACTTAGATGTAATGTCTTGTAATATTGGATTAAACTTATTAAAACGTAAAACATCTCATTATCACATTGATAGTTTTTTTTTTAACCGGCAGTAGTTGTTAATAAAAATTCATACGAGTATTCTTGAGACCGGAGGTTACATAGAATGTATGTTAGATAGCTTTGTTTTTATAAAGTAAGATATTAAGCAATGAAGTAAGGTTAACTATTACCCTGGAGAAACCTTAGTAAATATTTCAGTACCCTGACTAAATATATTATCTGTTAAAAACAATATTAAATTAATATAAATATTAAATTGATACTCTATTGTTCTGTTCAATCGTCTAAATACCAACAAATATGGGCCAATAGTATACAGCACACATACAGTCTATAATCTGTACTGATAAAAGCTATGTAATGTAATTAAACTAAATGATACCATTTATATGTACAAACTCATGTGGCAAAGGACTGGAAGGCATTGATGTCCTCACCGCCTTACTTTTAATTAAGAACATTTGAAATATTTGGAGAAGTAAATATGATTCATTAAAGGAAATAACTATTTTACTTTTTTTTCTTCAGAATCAGTCGTTATCGTAGTTCGTTCTTATGAATTATTATTTTTGGTTTTGTGATTCTATTACTATAAAGCTTAGACAACAGGTCTGTTATGACTAGAACCAATAAAACATCCAAGAAATGTCATCTAAGTACATTTGTTACAAAAAAAAAAATAAACAGGATGTGAAATTTCTAAGATTTTTTTTATTTAAAAGAAATTTACAACTGTATTCTACAATAAAATACATTAAGTAAATGTGTTAATTGATCAAGTGGGCGTGATACAGGCATGTGAAGAAACCCCCCAGTGGTAGCACTTCAGTGTTTATTTAATGTAGTAGGTCGAGAGGCCGTCGTATTTTCAGCCGCCTCGGAGGATTATCAGGAATATATGATAATGAGAGTTTGCGGACGAGTGGGTTAGAGTGGACGGGTAATTTGGAATTAAAGCAGGTATATCTAGTTCTGGCTAGATCTGCGACTAATGGGATATCTAGGTCTTTATGAATTATTTTATTGGTGACAAATTAAGGGGTATTTAGGATCTTTCGGAGGATTTTGGATTGCAAGAATTGGGTGGTTTGGTGGATCCCCATAACTCGATCCCATTTGTCCAAATAGGCCTAATGATGGTAATATAAATTAATTTGTTGAGGTATGTGGAAAGTTTTGATCGTTTGTCCAGTAAGTGTTGTAGTAAACGGTATCTAAGAGCTGTTTCTTGTCGTTTCAATCCAGTGTGAGGATTCTATGTAAGACGTTTGTCTAGATGGAGTCCTAAGTACCGGATCTGTTCAACTGAGGTGAGTGGAAAATTGCTAAAGGATATAGTGGGACAGGCTGACATAGGTTTTTCAAAGATTAAGTTTGAAAAATATTCATTAGAGACAGACTGGTGCGTATCAGGATTTTCATTAGAGAGAAGGGGGTTGAAAATAGCTGGAGGGGGGGGGATAAAATGTATGCTATTAATGTGATCTATAAATATATCGTGTAATCTGAAAATTAAGAACGCACCACATCCATTACCCATGTACCTAATTTTATTTTTCTTAACTTTCACTTTTATTTGTTCCAATTATTGTTGAGAGGGAGGGTAAACCTTTTCCCTTTAGATCCACCTCTATCGTTAGCTCTGAAAGAATTCTCAAGCAAATAATAGTACGGTCTACTAAAAGTAATGTGACATAATTTTTCTCCATTCATGATTATAGTGAATATTGTAAAAAAAAAAAAAACAACGCCACATTGATGATCGAGCCGACCTATTCTTTGAATTTATTAAAATGAAAAAAAAAATATCAACATTTAAACTATCTTTTACTGTCACTTTCTAGAATTGAGCATCTTCAAACTGGATTTTCTATTGCTGTACACAACATTCTCTCCATGGCCTTGAAATCAACCAAATAATTCAATTGGTGTGTTTCGCTCCAATGTATTGCATTATTTTTATATCTTACACTGTTTAATTTACATTTATTAATGATGATTATTGGCAATAATAATAAATAAGTACTGAATAATTTTTATCAATAATAATAAATTAGTATTGAATGATTATTATCAAAAATAATAAATTAGTACAAAATTATTATTATTACCAATTATAATTAATTAGTACTCGATTATCATTATTAATAAGTACTAAATAATTATTATGAATAATAATAATTAGTACTTAAAATTATTAATTACTAATAACATAATATTTATTAATATATTAATAATTTTAATATCTTACATTTTAGGACTAATATATATCTTCAGAAAATCCGTTCAGAATGCTGTGGTAGTAGCTGATATACGCAATAACAAGTTTGCCTGAGGTGAAAATTTTCAGAGAATAACCAAATTTTATTTTTAGCTTAGAACGAATTGTATATACATAAAGAACAACTCAATGAAGCACAAAAAATATATACTTAGTTATCAAATAAGTATTGATAACTCTTTTAAAAATAGAAAGGTGTGTAAGGAAGGGATGGTATTATCTAGCTTATCTGTAGGCGGTGGTTCAAATAACTCGAATTTAAATATTATGTTCTACCGACTTTGAAATCAGAAAGACGACTGAGCAACTTTAAAAAAATTAATGTGAATTTAATTTGTATCTAATTAATAGGAATTGAACGTAATAAAGCGAAACTAGTTTTAACTTAAGGAATATTCAATTAATGATTCAGTCGAATAATAAATAGCTACGTAAAATGAAAAATAATCATCAAAATCGAGCATAAACACTTTTTATCTATTTCTGAATATATGCTTGCACACATTCTGTTTAACATTGTTCAGTGACTCTGTTTTTCATTCAGTCTTTATCACAAGCATTGCCTGGTGTGCTTATAACTAACCAAATATTTCTTTGCTATTTTGCTTAAAAGTTATTTATATTTATATATGGTGAATGTCTGCTTGTTTGGGATGGAATCGAAAATTTGCAAAGGAGAAGTCCATATAAAATGGTGGATAAGGATAAGATAGTTACTACATACTTCTAGAGGGAGCAACAGGAAATAATCATTTGGGGCGTAGTCGTCCCTATTTACAACACTGAACATTGATAACGACTTGAATTTACATATAGATTTTTACTTGGTTTATATGTATGGATTTGAAAAAGAGTTTAGAAAACAGGGCTGACAGCTATAGGTATTTTGAAATGTAAAGAAAATATATATAAATATTCGTTTACAGTATATTTTTAAAGGTTGAATTAGAATTAATTAAACTATCGCGTAACGTATGGCACTAAACATGTTTCAACTATTATAGAACGATTAAATAAATAAAAGCCTTTAAATTAATTAAGGGAAATATCGGTGAAATAATCATGTCCGGAGTATCTCCGATTTATCAACAAGAATAAATCACATATTTTACGGAAGCTCCCAATGAAAAATATATATATATATATATATTTATATATAAAAGTACTGATTAAAAATAAATTTTTCTTCCTTTAAAAAATTCCATTCTATAATAATATTCTAACAAAATATTTTAGAATTTCTTACACTACAACTAAATTTACTAACATCTTATACCAAGTCGACTAAGATGTTTTTTAATCTAGTCTAATGTGCAATACCAAATCAAATTTGATTTAGGGTTCATAACTTATTTATACCAAGATTAATAATGTTAATAAGGAAGTAATTATAAATACGCTGGCTTATTCCTTCTTATTTTCTATTATTTATTCTATTAATTTTTAAACAGGAATCTTATAATGCGTTCACTGTTTTCAAGGTATTTATTTAGTTAAGTTATCATAAAATATAAAATTTTTGAATTCTATCGCAATAAATATACGTCAATAATTAAACTGATTGAATATTATATCCACATTAAATGCATTGGTTTTTATTTTAAATAAATACTTTTCATTAAACAAGATTAAAAACAAATAATGAATAAATGTATCAATGAGAATGAGACTTATGCAAGATTATTTTGTTGTTGAGTTTTGAAATTTTAATATATTATTCAAATAATGTTAAGATTTAGATAAAAAAATACTTTACTAATATGTTGTATTAACCTTCATGAGCATTACGTATATATAATTTAAATTTTAGGTTGCAAATTTATTAGTCAGTTAATGTGAAGTTATCAATAAGAAAAATATATTAAGAAAATTTAACGCAAGAAATCTGAACAAAACAAAAAATGAATAGGATTAAATTATCTCGTATTCCAATAATAAGATAAGAGTTGCGATGATGATTTCAGTGACTCATTAGACTTTATGACCGCACAGTCATAAAGACTTATCAGATTTAAGTTATCTATCTCCAAAAAAAAGAGGACCGCTTGAATAAACTGAGTAAGTTTACATAACAATGCAGATTGATAAGTGTTACTTGGAATGTTTTCTCAGAGAGTGAGCTGCTCTGGGGTTTGTGATGTCATGGCTCTCTTGATAATACTCCTCATCATGGCGGAGTAGAATAGGTATTGTGTCAGTTGGTGTAGTTTTTGATGGATTTATGTAGTGAAATATGCCAAGGAGACGAAATGGAGAAATTCCATTGCCTGAAGGTTGGGATTACGGACGGGATTATGACGGAAAAGTTTATTTCATTGACCACAACAACAAGAAAACTACTTGGATTGATCCTAGAGACAGGTAACTAAGTTGTCTACAATAGTATTTCTTTTCGTATCCCTCTTCAAATTGACACAATCCTCATTATATTTCTTGACAGCATGTATCAGCCATAATTTTATTGATATTTACGATACTTAACTCTTGTTTTAATATTTCGATGTAAATATAGTGCTCTAAATATTTCATGATGGTGCTGCTGTCTACATTAAACCATGTGAGCCATAAACATTTTATTCACATTAAAAGTGACCTTAACATTTTTTGGATGATTTTCATTTTAAAGATTATTTTCTTCCCTTCCTTTTTTAAATATCCTCTGCCATATTGTATTATTTAGAGAATTTACATTATTTGTATGTTTTAATGAAAAACATTTAAAAAATAAGAAGAGTAAAATAATTTGAAGTAAACAAATCTTTAATTATTTGGACAATTAATATATCTTTCATTTATGTTTAATTTACCTTCTTTACCATTAATTCCTGTAAAAGATGTGTGTCAAATGAATATTATAATTGTTTAGGAACAGCTACTTGTTAATATATTCTGTTGTAATTCAGTATAATGAATTTATCAGGATTCACCAGTAGGTATGGGATTAAGAGATATAGATTAAAATTGTTTTTTTTTTCTTTGCAAGGAATGTCCTGTATTCCAAGTAGTCACAAACATCCCAAAATATGTTGATTATTCACCATCAATTTTAAATAAAAGTTCAGTTAAAATGTAATTGTTTGTCCTATGGTTGGTGAAGTGTAAATGACAACTGTCAATATTTATGTTCATGTAGGTTTTGATTTTTCATCATGTAAACAAACATAATTCCTTCAACCATAGTAATTGAGTGTATTTCAGACCAGGTTGGTTGACTGGAATTATTAAGCTTGATTTCTAGTTCTTTAAAGCGGTACTAAAAGTAATTAAACTTTTTTTAAAATGTTAAATCTGTCACTCCTTTTTTTAATTATTTTCAATACTAATATTTGGTTTAGTATTCTTTCTTGTGGTTACTGTTTTTGAATGGCATTAGAAGCATTTTTAATTGTAAATTAACTGCTAAATTTGGCCGAACACTGTGAATTTAGTTTATTTAAGATATTTCATTATAATAAAACTTGTTTTTGTTTTTAACTTTCTGGGAGACAATGTTTTTAATTATTAGTTAAACTATTTTTTACATTTACTCCTATCAATCTAAAAATATTTAGTCTCTTTCTCATGGCCCTCTAAAAATTACTTATGTTATTAGTAATACAATATAGGTCCTGTTAATCTAAAATTATATTCATTGAAAATTTAATGGTGTTAATAGTTAGGAGAGTATATGTCTTTAAATTGTTGATTGACTGAGTTGTTTTCTTTAAGGAGGTAAACAGTGGTTTTTTGTTTGTTTGTTGTGGGTATATAGTGATAGGGAACTCCATCAATATTCTAATTATGAGTTGTTCTGAAATATGGCAAATGTTTTATATTCCTTTGAAGTCAGCTTAATAATAATAAAGTCAGTAAGAAAGTTCTTCTTACTAAAGCTGTAAACAATTTAAAGAACTCAGATCTATTTAGAAATTTGTTATCTAATTATAAACCTATTATCAAAATTCAATTTTGCTAATTTCTTATTATTTAACTGTTAATAATCTAATAATTAAGTGGTGCGTTTACTTAGGAATATCTGATAATATAATTATTAGTATGTAGTATCTTTTTAAGTTGATCTCTATTTTATACGATTAGTTTTGTGTAATTTAAACTCCGGAGATGTAAATCATTTTATTACATTAAATTTACTTTATACTTTTCTTTTTTATGTAGGATGATTTTATTTTAGAAGCATTTGTGTTTCTTAGTTGTTTATATAAATTTTGTTTCATTGAGAGCTGATAGAGAAAGGATAGAAAAATTAGATGATTTGTTTTTTGTTATTGTCTTATGATATAATAATTAATTATTGATATTTCATTTGGTCCCTCCTTAAAAAAAAAAAAAAAAATAATGAAATTTTCTTATAGTTCAGTTTTTCTTTTTACTGTCATATAATAATTCTATTTTTTATTTAAAAGATAGGTTCATTTAATGGATAAACAAATTCATACATGTTATTGGTTACCATAGACAAGTATTAAGCTAAAATTAAAAACAAGTTAAATTGATCAAATACTTGTCATTTTATATACTTATTTTAGTTTGTATTAAAAATTGAATTTAATATTTTAATAATAAAAAATTAAAATACTCTGAATAAATAAGATTCTCTTTTCTGCTGCAGCTAATATATTAGTGGTCCTGTATTTGATGGTCATACTATTGATACCTTTTTAATTTAACATGATTATGACCGACCTATCCTCTTCAATAATGTTATCTCCTTATATCCGTTATCCGATAATAAAATCATGTTGATATGATCAGAGAAATGCTTTTAGTTTAGAGAGTTGGTTCGAGGTGGTAACTTACTACTTCTTAAAATAAAACAAAATAAGTATGAATAAAGTATAACAAAATAAGCAATTCTATTAAAGCAGTTTAATTGTCACTCGACAACAAGAAAGATAAATAGTATTAATTGATCCTTCAAATAGAAATTAAATTGTCAAAAACAATTGTTTACCTGTGATACAGATACAAATGAATCTGGAATTGAAATTAAATATCATAAATATTTATAAGTGTATAGTATATAGATAAATTTTAAGCAGGGCTTGAAATTTATAGTGATTAACCTTCATTCTTTATTTATTTTGACACATGTTAATTTTATTTAAAAACATGTTAAAGTGGACCTTTTGGAAATGGTTCCATAAAAATTTTCAGCACTGGTTTTTTCATAAAATACAGAAATGCCTTGATATCCTCCTGCTTGGGAATCGTATGAAGCTTTTCCTAATTCTAAATGTTGCTATCGGAATATGAAGGTGTGTTACAGATAGTAACTGGTTGTTACTTGATATGTAAAAAAAACTAACCACTTTTTTAATACCCTGAGGTTTATTTTACCTTATATAGTAACGTATGTTACTACACATAGAAATATATGTGGAAATTCATTTTAATTGAATTGGAGTGGCTTAGGATTTCATACAATTTATGAAGTTAATTAAGAGTAATTATATCTCGAGTCAGGTTAGTTTGGAGGTCAGAACATCATAATTTTTGTTTAAAAGTTTGTACTTTCCTCAAAATAGAACATAAACAAATTTTTAGTACCTAACTAGTGTCTGTGATGTCCAACACGTTGAAATGAAGGTCTGAGAGTCCTCATCTGTGCAGAATATTTTATGTTTCCTCCTGGGTCAGTCAGTTTTTTTTTCTTTTTTTCTCACTCTAATTAGTATTTGCTGCTATTTAATGGTAGCCATTAGATATTAGCTAAAAGGACCATCAGGCCTTCTTGGCAGACTAGTTTGCAGAACTAATTATAGATTTTTCATGATGAGTTGACCAGAACCATTTAAATATGCGTTCCAAGGCCTTTAGTTCAGGGAGGCCCGGGAATGCCATAAAAGCAATGAAAATTATAATTTCTTACCTGCTTATATTTATTTCTTAATTAAAAAATATTTGAAACTATAAACTAAATTTCTTTAAAAAAAATTGTAAAACATGGTTTACATATTGTGCAGGAAGTAACTAAAAGGTACCGTTAGCTGACAATGGTCAACAGTTTGTTGTCCATATTCTAATGTAAGTGATATTTAAACATTTAATATATATATGTCGTCACCAGTTAATTAAGTTTATATCTTAATTGTGTGTTTTTTTGGCTGCACCCTGAACTCCCACATATATATATCTGTTAATTTTGCTTAATGTTCGTGTATTATAAAGTTCTGTTCTTTCTAGGTACACTAAGCCTCAAACATTTGCTGATTGCATTGGAACAGAATTGCCATTAGGATGGGAAGAAGGTTACGATCCAAACATTGGCGTTTATTACATAGACCATGTGAAACGTAAGTTTTCATTTTGTTAGTTTATATTTTTATTTATATATTATTATATTTTGTCAAATTATAATAGTTTCTTATAGTAATATGAATGTAAATAAATTGGTTCATGTTAAGCATATGTACTTAAGATAGAATTGAATAGAATAGAAAATAATTTTTATTCTGGGACTGGGTCCCATAAGAATAACAGGTTCGTACAGTTGAAATACACAATATGTTATATGGATATGTGATAGTAAAAATAAATTAATGTTATTATTTCTTTAGAATGTACCCAGTTAGAAGATCCAAGGTTAGAATGGCGGGCAATTCAAGAAGCAATGTTGAGAGATTACCTGCATACTGCTCAAGATTTGTTAGAGGTATTTATTAAATTTTTTTGTTTATTTTAAAACAGTTTTTTGTGTTTTTATTTTTTATTTTAACATATTTTTATTATTAATTAAATCAAGCCTGTATTTATCATATGGTACCGTCAGTTACTTATTTATTTATTCTAGGCCAAAAAGGAGATCTATGATATAAAGCAGCAAAGGTTATGTTTAGCTCAGGATGAATACAATCATCTAAATAATGCTCTTAGTACGTTGAATACATCAAGAACAAGTTGTAAGTAACATCTTAAGTTTCTCTTAGTTTAGTGAATGGTAAATTCCATTAGCACACTGACTGGTGCATGGTGTCCTTTCATTACGTGTGGGAGGCTTTTTTAAAATATTTTTAACCCTATGTGTTCAGTATGTCTGTTTAAAATATCTTTCAAAAGCTTTTTTTTTCACAAGAATTTCTACCAGAAGTTTCACACTTCAATATCTCATTAATTTGTTCAATCATTTATATCAAAAGACTAAATACATACCATATATTCTGTATAAGACAAGGAGTAGGCAAAAGGATTGATAGATAGTCATAGATTAATACAGACTAGATAAAAATAATAATAATCAAAAAAACTTTGATGATAACCAAATTGATAATTATGATAAACTAATCTGATTTTAAGGAGTAATGTCACTTATTTGTGTTTTTTTTTTTTTTTTTTTTTTTTACATTGCAAAGGAATTAAAGAAACAACACATTAAACAAAACTCCTAAATAAAAAAAATGCAGATATACTTCTTTAGCATTGCTGTGGTAGTATATTTTACATTTACTGATGGTAAATAACTGTCTGTTTAAATGACTTAATAGGAGTTGAATTATTATTTTAAGTATGAATATCTTTCATGAAGGGTTTTAATTAAGAATGTATTTATTTAAGTTGTATTGGATTATTCATATGTATTTTGACCTTATTACTGCTATCTCGGGGACGAGCCTTGGCTTACTCTACCACCTTCATCCAGTCATCTCTTTTCTGAGCGGCCATCATCCAGCTCCTGATTCTCTGGATATCCCTTGAATCTCTTGCCCCAATATCTGACCATCTTAGTTTTGGGCTCCCTCTTCTTCTTGTTGTGGTTCTGTCAATATCATCTTCATTGTCCATCTTTGTCACATGGCCAACCCATTTCAACCTTCCAAGCTTCGTCACCAGAAGATATCTTGACCATTAAATATTGAGTAAATTTTGGTGTTTGTCCACCTTCTCTAATGCCCATCAATCTGTACTCCTCCAAATATTCTTCGAGGAATTTTTTTCTCCAAGATTAGAAGGTCTTGTACTACTCCTTTTGTTGTTGTCCATATTTCTGATGCCTGGACTGGACAGATTAGTGTGGTCGAGATGTAGCTTGTTCTGTTGGGATAGAAAGCGAGAGGCGAATTCCTTGCTAAGGGCCAAGTAACTCTTGTTAGCCGTCAATATTCTTTTCTTGACCTCGACCTTGGGTGCATTGTTTTGTGTTTCTAGTAACTCCAAATACTTGAACTGCGCTACTTTCTCAAAGTTATGGGGACCATTATTGATGGTCCTGCCAGGTTGAAGGACATCACCTGTGCTGATATATGTAGTCTTCATTCACTTCTAAACCTATTGCTTTGATGGCTTCCAACAAAGTTAAAAATTTCTCTCTAACAAAGTGCAATGACCGCCCTATGATGTCCACATCCTCATTGCCTAAGCTGAACCATACGATTGTAAATAGTCCGATTAGTTTACAGAATAGGATCCCTCAGTGCCTCTCTAGTGCCCGGTTAAACAGAAGGTATGCTAATGCATCACCTTGGCGAAATCCATTTGTTGAGGAGAAGTCTTCTTTCCTTGGACCACCAATCTGCTCTGTAAACTAAACATATCTCTCATGGTCAGCTTTACCAGTCGTACTAGCTGATATTAAACAATTCATGTGCCTTGTACAGTTTTTCCCAGTTAAAGCTGCACTGAAGTCAATGAAACGATGTTGAGTTTTTAACCTGGTGTTCGTTTCTTCTTTAAGATTGTTCTGATTGAATATCTTGAAAAAGCCCCTTGATTTTTTTTCTCCATCCAGTATTTTTCAACCCTCTCCAATTCATTCTTCTCTCTCTGTCTTTTCTTTCTTTGATGGAGTGGTTTTTCCTTCCTCCTCTACTTTTGATATTCTACAGCAGCTCTCCGAATCCTTTTTCTGAACATATTCTTGTTAGCTACATTCTTCATATTAGTGGCTGCCATTATTCTTTGCATTATCGGTCAAACCATGATGTCCTCATCTCTTTTTCTCTCGGTTCTTGTAGATTAATGATATTTAGACCTTAATCCACATTAATAAAGCATATGAACATAACCAAAGTGTTATGGCTCTATTTAAATACAATTTTTAAACCTGGATGAATAAAAATTGTTTAGTATCTAAGAAATCATAACCAAATTCTTTACTTGTTAATAATTTAAAATTATTCATTTTACTTCTAGATTCTAAGTTTATGTAATGTAATGTAGTACTACATTATTTTTAATAATTTGTATAATTAACTGAACCTAATTTTTTATTACTTTCACTTACCTATATATGGAATATATAGCAAGGGGAAGTATTGCGATCGTGAAAATTTTCTAATTCCAGTTTTCAACGGAAACACACGTTTTAGGATCCCCTGAGTCCAAATGACCAAGTTCCACAAAAAGGTCTGTGTGAGAGTGTGTGTATGGTAACTCCCGAGTGAAAACGAAAAGTCCTGTAAAACTGAAATTTTATATTTAAGACGCCTATATGCCCGAGATGTTAGAGCAACTTTTTTAATATATTCGCCTGACCGGAAGTGCTACTTTATACCATGCATTTTGCACCTTTTTATAATTTTCTCAAAAACTGCTTAACGATTTTGATTAAACTCCTTATATGGATATACAATTAAATGGGCTTTAATATGATGTAGGTTTCATTCTGATTAAAATAGTATGACAGGGCTTAAATGCCGATATTTTAAATTTTCTTCATCTAAAGTACCTTTAATTCTGTAGATTCTTTAAAAATAACTATATTATCTTGTTACCATTGATAATTAACAGCTAAATATGCACGTTGAGCGAATTTGATTAACAACTAAATGAGAAAACTGAACAAATATTTTTTTATGCATTTTTTGTGGTTTTGAACACAAGAATAATAATATAGATGTATAATATACCGTTAGATAGCTAAAGATTTTAGAAAAAATATTATCTGATACACGGAATTGTAAAGGATAATGGGGAGTGATGAAAAGCCGATAAAACTGTTTTGGGTTCCTATGCATTGACATTAATTTCCCACGTTGACCACGCTGCAATCTGGCGGCTTGTCAATGAAGCATAGCGCCCTAATTTTGATTTTGAACATAAGAACAGTAATATAGTTGTGTAATACACTGTAGGAAAGAGAAAGACTTCAGAAAATATATTATCTTATACACAGGCTTGTAAAATTGAATAAAGAGTGATAAAAAGCCGATAAAACTACTGATTATTTTAGATAATAATATAATAGAGTTTTTAATAAAACACATGTTTCTATATTAATTCAATTTAATTAATTCTTTAATGGTTTCACTCATTTTTATCTCTAACTGTTTTTGGAAATTCTTTAACCAATTTAAAAACGGAGGTAAGTGAAAGTCGTGTGTTGCCCGCACCAGGTTTTTTACTATGCTATCTTCCTTCCAAAATTCTTGAGCCTAAAACTGTTGTTAAGATATTCATGCCGCCCCGGGCCACTGCTGTCCTACAATTGTCTTATCAGGCAGCCTGTCCACCAGTGGTACACATTCGATTTTTTTATTTGACACTAAAAATTAATGTTTATTTATTATAAACACTTTTTAATAACAATTATAATTAGTTACGTATTGTTGCAATGTTTTTGACTGGCTGCTTTTCTAAGGCAGTGGTATCTTAAAAATTGAAATAATTAGTATATTTCATTTATTTATCAATTCTATTTTTTGGAACCATTGGAGTTCTTTTCCAAGAGTGTTGTGTTTACCAGTCTCAATAGTCCACCCTTAATGCTCTTGTAGGCTAATAGCTGGGGTCTAGGAAGTTCCCTGTATTGCGGGGAGCTATACCGATGGGGAACCCCAGGGGGGTTAGGTAAACGCCTTTTGAACTTTTACTGACAAATGCTTATTGTTAATTTCATCTAACATTAAAATTATTTAATATTTAATTTAATTTTTCTCAATATCCTCGTTATCAATATATAAAATTATATCAGGCATGTTATACATCGCATCAGATAAAACGCGTCTTCAGTCCAGTGCGACTCACAGCGAAGATCTTGAAAATAGGAACCAGCATAAACGTGTTAAATAATGTACTACAGACTTTTGTATTCTTTTATATCATTCTGTCAATAGTTTTATATAATAAAAATTTATTTGTAGATAAGTCTTGGATAAGATATATCTCATCCTGTTTTCATATGGTCATATTTTTTTAAGTACTTTGAGATTCTCGTTTGAGTGAGTAGCAGGAAATAAAATATGAAAACAATTAATTAAGTACGTGATTGAAAAAAGTATTAAAAAATTAGAACAATGGTATGAATTATGGTTGAACTAAAGTCAACCAAGGATTTGATTAAGAATTTTTAAGCCAATGTCTCATGAACAAGAAATGTTACAACCTAGCATTTATTATTGTATTTTAAAAATAATATTGAATTATTTAAAAAATGGCTGTTATATTAATTTTTATTTTTAGTATGCTCCAGTTCAAGTTCATTGAGCACCAAGTATGACCCTGACCTTCTTAAATCTGATGTTGCCCTTGCCAAAAGTAGGGTTTCCCGACTTAAAAGGGAATTGGAACAAATTAGAGCAGAAATGTCTTGTACTCAGCGAGGAGTTGAAACATTATCATCGTAAGTATTTTCATGAGCTATGTTTTTACTTATACTTAATGCAGTACATGTATACTTAAATTGTTTTATAGTTTCTTTAAAAAATTACCCCAAACTCATCACTTTGTCTTAAAGTTAAAACAGAATCTAGTGATTTTAACTTCCCAATTACATTATGCTTGGGATTATATTTTTTAAAGTATTATTTTAATTTTTTATTTATTTATTAGTAATAGTCAATTGACATTATTTAATTTTTTTTTCTTAACTGTCTTTGTGAATAGGAAGGTTAGAAATTTGATCTGGTTTACATATTTCTTCTAATAATCTGTTTAGTTCTTGTCATTAAAGTATAATGCTTCAGTTTTAGGCTAAGTCTTTTGAGTCTGTTTTATTTATTTATTTATTTTTACAGTGTTGAACAAAAATTGAATGGAGGCTGCTATAATATCAATGAAGCTCAAGCTATGGTGGCAGAGCTCCGTGAAATACAGAGATCTTTGACTTCTGGTGAACAAGAACGTTCTGAATTGATGAGGTCCTTGGCAAAACTTAAAGATGACTTGACCAGACTTCAGCTTGGTGAAAGTTCTCCTGATGTTAGTACTTTATCTTTGCCTAGTTCAGTAGGCTCTACAACGCCAGCCCCTCCATCAGAAAAATTATCTACAGCATCACAAACTGATTTGTCTGGAGAGGTATTTTATTATCTTTAATTATGAATTTGCTTACTAACATGTTGTTTTACTTGTGATGAATAGTTTTATTTTGTTTTGAAATTTATTTTGTTACGTTTTTCCATTCCTTTAATTTCTAGGCATGGTGTGTTCTTTATTTTTAAATATCTATACAATTTTGTTTTAGCTTGCACCCATGGGAACAAGATTAGCTACAATGGCGAGAATGAGATTGGAATATGATGAAGCCCGCAAAAGGATACAATTCATACAAGGTCAACTTGCTGATTTGGAAGAAAAAGTTACCCCAGGACAAGCAGAAAGTGATAAAGACCGGTATAAATTTCAATTATATTAATAAAACTTTGTTATCTATGAAGTTTTAGTGATGGGTGAATTTGAGTTCTAATTCTAAAATTTCACATCAAAGTGTTTACTGATTTATTTGAGTTTTGATTACTAGGTGTGTTTACATTTTAGCCGAAGTATGGCCAATCTTAAGTAAATTATTATAAGAAAAAAACAATTAAAAATATCAAATTAAATATTAATTTAAAATCACCATATAGTGGGGATGCAACACTAGTGCTAATATGGCCCTTTCCGCAAAATGACAACCATACATGAGTCAAATGAAATTTCCTATTTACTTGCTTTACGTGAAATCATTTTACCATACTGGTTTGACAAAATTAAAAATTATTTATATTATAGTATGAATTTGTTTCCAAGTTAACTCCTAGATATTAACATATATTCTGAATGGTTTTTATTCATGTTTCCAGGTTATTGTTGTTTCAAGAGAAGGAGCAGTTATTGCGAGAGTTGCGAAGTATTACTCCTCATACTAGAAGTTTAAAAGAAATGTCTGATATTCAAAATGAAATTCATAGATTAGAACAAGACCTTAATACAGCTCTAGAGGTTTCTAATCGCACGATTACGGACAGGTTTGTTTTTGCTTCTTTTTTTTTTTTTTTATTTGTACTTTTAACTTCCTTTTAAATGTTTTATTATTGTAAAATTAACTGTTATAAAATATTTTAGATTAAGGCTTCATGAAGAAAAGCAAGTTTTATTGTCTGGACTTCGTGATGCACTCCATACTATGGCTTCATTAGAATCTCAATTAAGAACATTATCTGCTTCTACATTGTCTGTTAGTTCAAGTTCAAGTTTAGGTTCTCTCTCCACAACCAGCAGTAAAGGGTCTTTATCCTCAGCAATCAGTTTTACTGATATATATGGGGGTGCACATTGTTTAAATCCCTCAGTAGATCGTCCCATTGATATGGTAGATTTGCATAGAAGGTACTTATTTACTTTACTTATTATTTGTTATTTCTTTATTGAATGTATAGAGGCTCATATTTTTGTAAACCTTTTACTTGTAAAGGTATTTACCTAATTGATATGTTATCATTGGTATATTACTGCCAAATTTTCTTGATTATTGATAATTATTGTATGTAAATGCGGTTTCAATATTATACATGAAGTTTTTATAATTTTTAGGAAATATTGTGTATATTTTTAAAAATTTAATTTATCATACTATTATTATTTTTTTAGGGTTGAAAGGCTACTTCAAGGAGATTTTTGTCCTCCTCCACCTGCTTACGAAGCTCTTCCTCCACCCAGTAGATCACCACCCCTATTTCCAATTTGTGAAACTTCACCTACACCACCTACTGCTTCTGTTTCTGCTGCTGTGAGTGATGAAAGTGTTGCTGGAGATTCAGGGGTTTTTGAGGCTTCACAGCGTACATTAGATATGTCTTTAGATACAGCTCAAGTACAAATAAAGCTCAGGTATGTAATCTATTCTTTAATGTACTTATGATATTCAAGTGAAACTAAATCTTATAAAATTAGATGTAATCCTATCATACAACCAAATATTTGTATTGTTATTTCTTTGATATAAAATAGAATTAATACTCAAAGTAAAGTCCATTGTTATGATTAGCCATCTATTGGCCAATTACTCAATCCCATGCTGATAACTTTCTTTGGGATGGCTGTAAAAGAACGCTTACACCACGATTTTAACTTCCCCCAAATTATCAAATTTTTTCCCATGAATCAAAAAAAGTAGTAATCGTCCGAGGTGTGAACTACCTAGCTCTACCATAAATACTGTTACAAAAGTTAAACTTGATTTATATCTATAGGTATTATTTAGATAATCCTATCAGATTATTTTCTTTATATTTCAGGGTAATAATCTCAATTAGTTTGTATTCATCTTTCACTCAGTTAACAGACAGTGAGTTGATAAAGAAAACTGAAAGCTGTGGTCGCCTTACACTAAGTTGGAAAATGTTGGTTAGAGGTTTCAACATTTTAAAACCTTTAGGTATCAGCCGTATGTTCCTGTACTGCACTAATAAAGGATATAATGAGACCCTATCTCTATGTGACAGACCTCCACCGGGTCGTCCACTCAGAGTGAGATCATCAAGTGAGAGAAGAGGCTACTCGAATCAGAAGAAATCCCATTTGTAAACAACAAATTATGTCTTGGGAAATGAGAATCTTTGTCAGATCACTGTCTCGTATAATGTTAGTGACCTTAAGGTAGATGCATTTTGAAGAATGACAAGACAAAGGCTAACCACTTCCTTAAAAGAATTTAGGGTATATAGATGCATGTGCTTCTTTGCCATTACACCTATGGTCTTAAAGCCCAGGAAGTCATTGGAAGAGTGAAAGATACCATGGCCCTTTCTCAGTAATGGTTTAGTGAGGAGTTTACTTTGATGGCACCACAAAGCTTCATTTTTGTGAAAAACACACAAAACTAGGATGGCGATATTTTGGAACCTGTTGTCAAGCCTCTAAATGATACTCTGTTTGCTGGAAGTCAGTGGGGTTTCTAGCAGGATTCTGCTCCAGCCCTCAAGGCCAGGTCAACTCAGCAGTAGCTGCAAAAGAACATTATCACTTTCATCTCTGGCTCGAATTGGTCCTCAGAAACCCTGATCTCAACCCACTAGATTACTGACTTTGGCCCGAACTGGGACGGATGGCATGCCACAGAGCACACCATAACTTGGAAAGCCTCAAACAATCTCTGGTCCGAGCAGTTGAACACTTTCCTCAAGAAGTGCTGTGTGCTGCTATTGATTACTGGCCACGGTGATTAAATGCCTGTGTCAAGGCTAAAGGGGGACATTTTGAGTAATTTTTTTTTTTGTTTTACTCACTGTAGATATACATTTTATATCCCAATAAACATTTTGAAAAAAATATTTTTTCTGTTGAAATCTGTAAATATTTCCTTGTAACAATATTTATGGCAGGACTAGATGTATGGTAGATGAGGCAGAAGTTCGAATCCATGAAGTTTTAAACTTTTTTGGTTTGACAGGAAGTGTAAGGAACGAGCATTATCTTGATAAAATAAAACTCTTTTTTGGTTGATCTAAGCATGATAATATCCTGACAAGTCATGTACAATCTTTCCAGTTGTTCGCAAAAGAGTTTATGATTTCTTGTCCATCAGGAAAAGTTCGTAATGAATAACATCTTTAAATTTCTATGAACCTAAAGCATGGTTGTTTTTTTTTTGGCCCCTTGTAGCAACAGGAGAAGCAGTTAGACTGTGATTTTGCCATTCTTCACGGGTATTGAAATTTCACCAGTAAACCCAATTTTCATCACAGGTGATAATCTTCCGGTAAATTCTCTAACAAAAACTTTTAACCTCTTAGCTGATTGCTGAGAAGTAAGTTTGTGAGGGACCAGTCTACTGCTCTTTTTTTCACCTTCCCCATGGAGAGTAGATGGTGACTGACAGTATATATCGATACACCACTCTCCCTGTCAAGTATATGAGTACCCTTTGTCCATTATTGATTACCTTAAAATTACCAGAATTTTGTAAGACACTGTCATGTTTTTTCTTGGAAACAAATAACTAAACTAAGGCTTCATTTGGAGAAGTCGAATGGGGTTAAGCAAGCTTAGAGAATGCTCTGAAGGGATTATTAAGTATTGGTAAGTATTAAATACGATTGAAATATTTAAAGTCCTGATATCTTTAATTTGATAAAACGGTCATTTTTTCTTGTATCCCAATCATATGTATATGCCGTTCAGAGATAATATTTTTGTATTAATTTTCAATCACATGTACTAATTTGGATGTTGATTGTAATTGAAATAAGGAATGGTTATTGTTGTCAGGCACCAAACTTTCTACCACAGATTTTTTATATCAAGGTTTTTCTTTGGTCAGGTTATGTTAAACATATTAGATCCAATGCTTTCTAAATATTATTAATACCTATGGTGAAGGCAATGAAGATCTTTTTTCTGAAAAATAATAATTTTTTTGTCAGTCTTTTTTGAGGGAGTATTTTCTTATTGGAGACCTTATTGGAGGAGTATTTTCTCTAAAGTCCCAATCACTCCCCCTGAAGCACTTTCCTCTAGCTCCTCTTGAATATATCTTTCGGTAGTCGGTACATTGATGTAGGCTGTGTTGTGGTATTCCTTTAGATATAAGTTTCAAACATATCTTGATGTTTCAATGTTAAATTTATACTTACATCTGAATTTTCTAATACCTGCAAAATTTTCAAGTTGAAATACGTATTTTATGTTGCTTTCATCCACAATTATAATGGCAGGAATATCCAATCTGATATTGAACATATTCCTTAAAAGGGAGCATGTCTTTTCATATCCACAATACTACCATCAACTAATTTATAGCAGCATTATACTCATGTAATTTAGAAGTATCTACAAGTTTAGGTACATACTTTATTCCCCCACCGTCTTATACTTATTTAACTTCCCTCCCTATTCTGCAGCTATTCAATCTAACTGTGTGTGTACACATATTGTTCCGTAAAATTATTGAATATGGTTTTCTTAATTTTCAATTTTTTGTAGAAACTTTATGTCTTAGTGATAAAAATATGAATGTTTGTATTCATTTCCATTGTTTGTATCAGTTTCCATTTGCCCACCATGGGCTCTGAGGATGATCCACAAAGGGGGGTCGAAACGTTGGCAAACAATATATAGTTGCAACTATTTCATTGTTTCATTTAATGACTGCCACCCGGACTAATTCCTTCCAGTTTGTGTTTTTATAGGGTTGTCCATTGCATAGGGGTATAAGTTCACATATTTTCAAGCCTACATACTTTAAAAGTGTTTTTTAGATAGAGTTGTCCATTAAGAAATATTTCTCTGTGGCATTGAAGGCCTGGTTAAAATTCGAAATCTTTTGAAATGAGCTTGAAGTTTCATGTTTTGCTACCAGTTTGTATTCCCCTTAATTATTAATTTTTTGTATTATTTATTTATTTTTTTTTGTTTTCAGGTATACTGTTAGTAATTTTATTCTTCATATTGGTATTGAGAAAGCAAGGAATCTCGCAGCTCTTTTTATTCCAGAGCAATGCCAAGTGTAAGGATACATTTTTATATTATATAATTTAGTTTAATCTTGAAGTGACTTTTTTCTTATTATGTGTAGTATTAGACCTACCTAGTTATAGCCAAAACTATTATAACACAATGATATTACTGTATTTTGAATTATGTACATATTAATTAAAACATATAACTTCAACTTATGATTTAATGGGAGGGATTCCTTTTTTTTTTGGCTGTCAAGGTTTATCATGGGTGACGTATTTGGTTGCTAGCAACTGCTTAAAAACATAAATCTGGATCTGTTACTGTATAGGAGGAATTAAGAATGCTACATAAAGTCTTATGCACTCCTGAAAAATATCTATCTGACAAAAACCATTTATGCATGAAAAAAAAAAAAAAAAAACTCATGTGGGCTTAGCCTATTAGCCAATAAAACTTGATTAAAGCTTTAAGTTAAATAGCTTGTTAAGATTGATTGATTAAGGCTTATTTAGAACTTCCTTATTTGGTAAATGTTATTATATATGTAACTATTATTTGTAGGTACATAAAAGCAACCCTTCTTCCAAACAGTGCCCAGAATTCATTAACATGCTGTACTAAACCTATCACTGAAATTGACAAGGCAAAGTTCAACGAAACCTTTACATTTCAAGTACCTCTCAACAAATTATGCACAAAAACTCTTCAAATAAATGTTTGTTCATTGGCTGCTGAAGGAAAAACAGAATGTTTGGTGAGAATATTTTCAGTTCTTTATTGTAAACTTACATTTACTTATCTTTGTGAACATTACTGATTGTGTACATTTTTGTAGTTGAATGTTTATTTTATTAGTTCATTATAAGTATGTTTTTTTTTGTAGGGTTGTGCCCAAGTTAGTTTAGCAGATTTTACACCAGAATGTACTCTTCTTAAATGGTACAATATACTGAGCTTAAAATTAATGGTTGGTGAAACACAGTATTTGAGGAAAGAAATAGGAAATAATGAAAAACAATTGAAAGAGGAAAGTAGTGATGAATCCACGATAATTTCTTCACAGACATCAACTCTCACTAGAAATCAAGGTTAATTTCTACTGTTTATGCTTAGTGTGAAAACTGCTCAAAATTATAATTGGTGTTTTTATTTTGCCTGCTATATTAAAGAAAATTGGGTTGTTTCGTGTTTTAGTTTATGTTCCACCACTTTTTTTTGTTTCACCACCTGAAAATCCATCTTCCTACCGCCCCATATCTCTTCGGTGTATCATGGATAAAATTCTAGTAAAACTCGTTCTGAAATGTATATACCCCATCCTTGATTCCCATCACATTATTACATCTCACTCCACTTTCCAGCAATGTCATCATGTGGTGGACGTTTTCTCCTCTTCATTAGAGCACTGATTGTACTGCATGGGAGCCTTCTATTCCTTTGACCGAGTTTAGCACCCAGGGTTGCTTTACAAACTCCGACAATTTCTCCCTCCTACATATTTCCTCATTATCCAGTTCTACCTCACTGACCTCACTAAATCATGGTTCCTATTCTTCCCTTTTTTCTCAGTCTGCTGGTGTTTCTCAAGGCTGCATCTGAGGACCCATTCTGTACACAGTCTATACAGTTGATATCCCAAACCATCCTAACACTTTCCTTTCTGCCTATGCTGTTGACACCTGCGTTTTATCAGTAGATAATGATCCAGTTTTTGCCTCTCACACTCTTCAATCCCACCTCCGAGACCTTGAAATACGGTGTCAGAATTGGAGAATAAAATTAATTCCAACAAATCCCATCAAATAACCTTTACCCTTTACCATAAACCTATGACTTCCTGCCCTACAGTATCCTTTAATGACATTCTGCTAGTTCCTGTTGAACAGATCCGATACCTAGGATTCCATCTCGACAAATGTCCAACTTGGAATCCTAATACAAGACTAAAACGACTAGAAACTGTCCGACGTTTTCGACTACTTCAACACTTACTGGACTAACGTTCAAACCTTCCGCTTAACTACAAAAGACTGGTTTTTATGACCATCATAAGACCTATATGGACATATGGAGTAGAGCTGTGGGGTTCTACTAAACCATCAAACTCTTCTTGTATCTAATACTTACATTACAAAATCCTTTGGAAAATCCTCAATGCTCCTTACTTTGTCACAAATAAACTTATCCATAAAGAACATAATATCCCATATGTTGCTGATTTGCCCGAAACAGATATCAATCCTTCCATGACAAACTCCACTCCCACTCTAACCCTTTAGTTTCAATCCTTGCTTCCTCTTTGATTCCTGATAATCCTCCCAGGTGTCTGAAAAGAAGATGGCCCCGAGAACTTCTAGTTTAGACTCTTAGAGTGCCATTGGGTAGTGTCTCTACATGTATTTCATGTAATTTTCTTAATTTTCATCACATTTACTTGATGTATATCTTAGTACAGTTGTCAAGAATAAGTTTAAAAAAAAAAAAAATTTGTTCCATATTATTTATTATAATCTATTCAATCTGCTTCTCTGTTTTGTCGAGGTTCTCAATACAAAAAAGTCAAATAAAGAATAAAAGTAATCTTAAATTGCTCACCCTGTTATAATACCTACAACTGCCCCAAACAAATAAGAGTGCCAGCCTCCTATGTTCTTCATGCTGACTCATTTTGACGTACTTGACTTCCTGATAGATCGTTTTGTGATTTTTTTTTTTTTTTTTGTTTTAAGGAGAGGTCTAAAAGTAGGGTGGATGTTTCAGAGTTTGTATCCAAACTAGAACATTTTTTCTGATATCACACGTGAGACATGTGTCAGGGAATTGTCATGAACGCAATAAAATGGGTCCCTTCTGAATGAGCAAAGATGGTTTCAGTATTGCCAATTCCTGATGCATTGCATTAATCTGAATTCAATGCGATTTGGATATGGTACAAAAGAAGCCCACCATATTTAGAGGGGTATTTTAAAAAAAACAAAACAACTCAAAATCCTGCATTAATTTCTGGATAACCCAATAGAAAATTCAAATATATAATGATATGATACTCATGTATAGTACCTATTGGCAGTGTTCCATTTTTTTTCTTTATTAAAATCTTTTATATAATATCAACTTTAAAAAATTGTATAATTTAATTTAGAATTTTCTTAATTATTATGCATGCTGCTCCCTTCTTAAATTATATGGTACTTTATAAAAAATGAAATTCACCAAGCCCTACAAGACACTAAGATCTAATCTAATTTATAATTCTAAGTGATTTTATATTATAAAATAGTTAATTAACTAAGTCATTGTGAATTGCCTCCATTAGTCTCACATGCATAACATAGCTGAGGGGTAGCTAATTGACTGGAATCTCAGACTTCATTACTTTCCTCAGTCAATGCCACCCATTCAAATACTAACCACATTTGATGTTATTACACTAGCATTAGCTTATTGCAATCACCTTAGGCTCAACTTTTTTGTATATACTGTTATTTTTTTCTCTTACAATTAACTATAATTTATTTTAAATTGTAACTGTTAAAAGCTAAAATATTAATTGTTCTTACTCTTTAAGTACAAATAAGCCATATGAAAAAATACTAATAAACTGTTATTTTTTAAAATTTTATTTACTTATAAATGTGTAATTTTATTAGAATTTATATTATTTTTGTTTTAAAATTAGTTTTAGTATATACATCATTGATCTTCATTTAGATTAGAAGTATATTATTTTATTTTTTTTAAATTTATTTAATAATAATATGAGTTTAATAATAAGAAAATAATGAAAAATTTTTCACAGTTAAATGTTTACTTAAGATGATTTATTTATTCGGTTTCAGGCTGTGATATAGTCAATTCTGAAAATGTTAGTGAAAGAATTGAAGAATTAGAAAGTGAAGATGATGAAAATGATATTGATGATGAGGAAGGGATTGAAATATATTGTACTGAAGAACTTAACCAAGTTCTTAAAATTCAAGTAATTGATATTCTTTATAATTATTAGACTAGTATTGGTGTTCTTTATTCTTTAATTGATTTATTATGTATAATGTCTCACATGAAAAATCATTTAGTGGGAAATACATGCGTTAAACATATTGTTAATATATCCATTGAGATTATGAGAAGTTGAGCAATTATTAATCATGCTCATTATTAACTCTAATAGTTAACATTGTTAAATATGTTTTTACAGGTCTTTCAAGGCCAATTATGAGGTAATACTTCAATAATTTAATTAAGTATTTGTTCTATTAGTTTATCAATTTAGCATCTGGAAGATATAAGTAATTAATCCGGTTATTTGATTTAAATTATTTGGTTTTCTTGTTAATTTTTATTTCCTCTTTATAATTGTGATTTTAATATTTTATTTATGTTTGCCCAATTATTTTATGCTCCTACTATTTTTAGGATGAAGAAGATGTGGATGAAAAAAGAGAGAGGGAAGACAAGGAAACTAATACTGAATGTTTCATACCAGAGAAAGGTTGGAAGTTAGGAATGCAAAACATCATAAAACGTTCTCAGACCTTTTCTCCTACAGCCACCAAACAATATATTTGTAAGGTAATGAAATATATGTATGTATATTTATTTACCTTATATATTCATACGGGTGTGTGTTATGTTAAGAAGGAAGTGATCAGTACCCTTTAAAAAACCAATGGAGACCTATTATTTATTTGCCAAACCTGCTCTTCTTAATAAAATTGAAAATAAATGTTAATTCAATGCAGAAAGGAAACCTACTTTTCTAGGATCTATCAGTTTCACGAAGACTTTATCTCTAGTGCTAGTCTACAAATATGACTATTCATAGCTTACTGCTAATGTGTATTTTAAGTCTGTCTCCATGATATTTATTGGTTTGTGTCTCTTAAATTTAGCCTTTTTCGGGAATGGTTCTTAGTTTTAATATATGATTATCATTTGATTTTCTTCTGACGACACCAAATGGAGGTATGGTGTTTATATCCATGAGAGTGTGATTTACTTGTCTGCTTCTATTCTCAATCGTCTTTAAGTTCACTTATTTAATTTATATATATATTTCTTTTCTTTTGCTGCAAGGACTAATGTTTGTTAAAATTCGATTGGCAAAACATATACTGTTTATTATTATTATTTTTTAGTTATTTAATAATGAGTTAATATTTTTTGCTTAATGCTTAACACTGACTTCTAGAGGTATTTAAATTTTATAAGAACTATTAACATGTAAATTTGATGTCTCAATTGGTACTGTTTAGTCTCAATTTATATTGTTTAGTGTTCTATCTAATGTAGTAATTTTGACTTAGCAAATCATATTTATATAAATTCTATCATTATTTCATTATTCTATTTCATGGGTCTGAAAAATGAAAGAATACTCATCAGTTTTATAATAAAAAAAAAAATAAATTTGAGATTTAAGATCCATTTTATTTATTTGTGATTATAAAGCCAGAAATATGCTTGATTTTAGTTAGGGCTGAAATATGTTAAAATACATCAAGGATATAAAGTTTAATATATTTGACTTTAAATAATTCAATGTAACTATATTTTAGCTCTAACTAAAATTACCTTCTTTTTCTTTTTTTTTTTTCAGTTAAATCGGAGTGATAGTGACAGCTCGATGCCCTTATACCGGCGGAATCAGTGTGCATTTCAAAGAGGTGCAATAGAAAGGAGATCTTTAAGGTGGAGAAGTGGTAGGACTAATCCTCCAACACATTCTTCACATGTCATTGTTCCTAGAACATCACTTGATTTAGAATTGGATTTGCGAGCACAGCATACAAGATTGCATGCTCTGCAAGATGATCTGAATAGGCTTCGTGAATTGAAGTCCAGACTTGAAGCAGCTAAAGAAAAAGGAGATGTTGAAATGGCTGCTTGGGTTATGGAAGATTCTCAATTTCAAAATCTGGTGGCTCAGGTATTTATAATTGATTTATCTTCTTACCTTAATATGAATACTTAATGAGTTTCTGTTAAAGAAAATTTCTTGATATCACGGAAATTTTACTCCCTTAATGAATGGTGTGTGCATAAGTTTTTTGTATGTATGTGCGGTGTGCTAAATCCAGATCAATGGCGCTACAGCCTGATGTATACCTTGGCCTGCTCAATGAGCCTTCGCCAGGTGGCTCAGTCCTTTGCAGCCACTCTCCAATTTTGTATGCCTAAAAGGGTCCAGGCATCCTTCAT
This sequence comes from Piezodorus guildinii, assembly GCA_023052935.1. NCBI lineage: Eukaryota > Metazoa > Arthropoda > Insecta > Hemiptera > Pentatomidae > Piezodorus > Piezodorus guildinii. The sequence continues at coordinate 46,936,496 of CM041295.1, forward strand.
CACGGCCTCTTCCCATCTCAGGCTTGGCCTTCCTCTTCCTCGTGACCGATTATGATTTCCAAAGAGTAATTTTTTGGGAATTTTTTCCTGATCCATCCTTGCAACGTGGCCTGCCCATCTTAGTCTACTGCACTTTATAAAACAAATCACATTCGCTTCCCCAAATAATTGCTATACCTCCTGGTTATCGCACTTCCTCCACTGGTTCCCTTTCGTAATGCCTCCAAAATTATGGCACAAAATCTTCCTTTCAAAGATAAGAAGTTGCTTCTCTTCTGAATTAGTCAAGGTCCATGTCTCCATAGCATACGCCAGAACTGGTCGTATAAGTGTTTTGTGAAGAAGGCACTTGGTCTGACGAGACAAGGCCTTACTGCTAAGGTGCTTTCTGTGGCCAAAATAGCAGCTATTGTCCTTCCGTGTTTGTTGGCCGGTCTCAAGACTAATCTTGTTAGTACTCTCAACTATAGAGCCTAAATAAGCGAATTGGTTCACATTTTCAAATATGAATGGTCCCATTATGACAGGTTCTCTGCTGTAATCATCTGTTCCCTGGCTAACCTTCATATACTTGGTTTTTTCTTCATTTATAGTTAGCCCCATTTCTGCAGCCTTTTCCATTAAGTTAAGGAAAGCATTTTTAAGGCTTCCAGCGACATAGCTATGGTATCCAAATCATTAGCGTAGCTAAGCATCTGTACCATCTTATCATAAATAAATAGTCCCTGTAGTTCCTAAATCAGCTTTTCCTATTACACTCTCTGATGCAAAATTAAAGGGTAGACAAGCTAGGGCATCATCCTGTCTCAATCCTCTTCTTGTGATGAATTGGGGAGACAGATCCAGTTGTACCCGTACTGCACACCTAACATCATTTATTGTAATTTGGATTAAATAGATAAGCTTGGCTGGGATTCTGAACTCGCTCAATGCTTTGTAAAGCTTAGGCCTCTTTATGCTGTCGTATGTGCTTCCGAAATCTATCAAAATTTGGGTTAATATTCTGTACTCCATTCCTTTATCTAGAATCATACACAGTCCAAATATCTGATCCACTGTGGATTCACCCCTTCTAAATCCCGACTGATATTTGCCAGTTTCGCGCTCAGCGAATGGGAGGAGTTTCATAAAGAGGATATTGGACAGGACTTTATTTGCACATTGTAGGAGTGTAATGCCATGTTAATTGTCACATTTCAGGATATCTCTCTTCTTATGTATTGTTCCATATTATGCCATAGATAGCTTTATGCAGTCTTTCACTTTCCTGTTTCAAAAGTTCAGCTGGGATACCATCATCACTCGGTGCCTTGTTGTTTTTTAGCTTATTTATTGCTTCAGTGACTTCCTCTAATTCTGGAGGGTCGATATCCTCATCATCTCTAATGTCTGTGCTCGGTACTCCTTCAGTCCCTATGTCTTCATTTAGCTTTGAATCGAAGTGTCTCGCCCATCTGGTCGGTACTTCAGATTGATCTGTTATTGAGGAGCGGTCATCATTTCTACAAGCAGCCATACGAGATTTGGATGTCCCTTTGCTCTATTTTACCAAGTGATAAAACAATCTGACATCATTCAAACCTCTATATTCCTGTATTTTTTCAAGTAGTTCCAACTCCCACTGCTTTTTCTTTCCTCCATGAATCCCCTTCTCTATATTCCTCCTAAGATATCTATGTGTGCTTTTTCTGAACCATGTTCTCATAAGCCTTGTTTTTCTTCTCTGTAGCAACTGCACATTCATCATTGAACCAGGGCGATCTTTGTTGTTTGTAAAAAAAAAAAAAAAATCGAATTAACTTGGCATCTGGTATTATATGTATGTACCATTAAGAGTTTTTCTTATATCAGACAGGTTCTATTCTCATTTAACTGTGAAATATAGAATAGTATAACTAAGTTAAATGAAGTGTATACCAGAATAGTTATTCACTGAGTTTTATATGATAGCTTTGTTCATCTTTTTTTAATAATGATCATTCATTTTATTTTATTTTGTTTACAATTTACACATAAAAAATATTGATCTTCACGGCCTGGTTTAGTACCTTTAATATTCTTTAATGTAAAACATATAGTTATTGCCATAATTTGTATTTTTTCAATGGGGAATTATAATCCTGATGAATAGTTTATCCAAATAAAGAAAATAATAGAGTTTATAGTACCTTAGAACTGTACCAAATATTAATATATATATATTTTGAGAATTTAAAAAACAAGGATACAAATAGTATTGTATTCCATGTCTCACATTAGATCTTTGAGACTTAAATTCGTACCCCATTACAGCCTACATTAGAAAAGTAAAACATAAATTGTCCAGTTTTATTTTGTGTTTATTTATACTAGTATCCAATAAATATATAAATTCAATAATTTATATGCCAGTATTTCTAAATAATCAGTTTTTTAAAGGTTGATGAGAAAAGTCCAGATGACAAAAAGGTCGAAAAGTTGTTAAAGAAAACATTCAAGGAAATCTATAAACTTCGGAAGAGTAAAGCTGGAAAAGGAAAGCCTGACCTTATTTCATTCAAGTTAGTATCTTGTTCTTTTAACTTTTTTCATTTTTTTGTGTCTCAATATATCTCATTAAATTTCAGTGATAAACAGAAATCATTATAATGAAAAATGATGTAAAAGAATGTGGGACATTATTGGATTTCTGTTTATTTTTCATAAAAATATAACAAACAACTTCAAGGAATTTTAATTAAATATATATTTTTATTGTAAGTTATTTAGAGGACTCCACCTTGACAAATGCCTTACTTGGAACCCTCATACAAGACTGAAACAACAAGAAACTGCTCGACATTTTCGGCTACTCCAACACTTACTAGACAAACATTCTAATCTTCCTCTTAATTACCAAAGGCTCATCTACATGACTATCATACGGCTTATATGGACTTATGGAGTAGATATTTGGGGCTCTACTAAACCATCAAATTCTTCCTGTATCAATCCTTAAAGTCCAAATTCCTTCGTAAAATCCTCAATGCTCCTTACTTTAAATACTTTTAACTAATAAACTGATCCATAAAGACCTTAATATTCCGTATGTTGCTTATTAGGCCCGAACCAGATATTATTTCTTTCATGACAAACTCCAATCCCACTCTAATCCTCTAGTTTCAATCCTTTCTTCCACTTCAGTTCCTGATAATCCTCCGAGGCGTCTGAAAAGAAGATGACCTTGAGGCCTTCTAGTTTAGAATATTTTTAGAGAGCTGCCGCTGGGTAGCTTCTCTGCATGTCTTGTTCATGCCTATTTTTTTCTAGCCTATTTATTAGATGTGTTGTACAATACACTTGTAAATTTAAATAAATAATTTTAAAAAAAAAGTTATTTAGAATTATTTCAAAGATCACCAATGGTATTTCATGTATTGCAAGTTTCAACAGTTATTTTATTTCCTCATTCCAAAGTGCTTAAAGAACAAAGTATACAAGGAAGTTACATTAAAACTGTGATCTTATATATCATCCTAAATCAACCATATTCACTATAAGCTAATCAAAGTTTAAAAAACGGCAGACCTGTATAACATGTGTCTTATTGAAATCCCAAATTTTTTAAAAAATGTTAAAGCCATTAGAATAATATGTGTATTGTATTAATTTGAATTCATTTTTAGACATTATCAATTATCCTAATTATATAAAAATTATGAGAGCGTAGGAAATTATGACTTACTTACTAACATAAATTCAGATTGAATCAAGCTTTTGGCCTAATAGACTGTGCAATTATGAATAGGGATATTTGTAATTTAATCTTTGTATGTTGATTTCAATTAAAGTAGCCGATTACTATTAGTTGGATAAAACAAAAAAAAAAAACAACTGTCAATCCTTGTTTTTAGTTACGAATTTTCTTAAGAATAGTATAATAAAGATTACTCATTTTGTTAACTAACTACTTTTCTTCATAACATTTTAACTGAACCTGAAATTCTGAATATTATTGTGAGAATGAGCAACCAAGATCACAGGCAAGTCAATATCGGAATCTCATTGGCTGAGATTTTCAATTTCTTGATGTCGAGGCTCCATCTCATATAGGAAGAGTTGTTCATCAAATTTTTGAAAACCTGGAAATTTCTTCTCTGACCCTTCTCCTTTTGTCTCAATCATATTGAGCACATGTGTGATGCTCTTCAGATGGGGCTTTTTAATCATCGTACGTAGCCTGTTGATCTTCAACAACTGAGTGCAGCATGGAGTGAAATTCCTCAAGAAACTAGTAACAACATTATTAACAGTATGCACCGTCATAGGCAATTAATAGGACTTTGTATAATGGCCTCTGTTACCCAGAACCTGTGTGCTAAGTAGTAATTGTTACCAAAAACTATAGTGTTCAATAACAGAGAGAATGTTTTATTTTTTGGTAATACTACCCAAATACATCGAGTTGCTTATTACACAGCATACTTATCAATTCCTGTTGGGCATATTTCATATATGTATTTTCTTTTTTTCTTTTATTTTATAACCTATTCAAATTTCTATTTAAAAATCATATAAATTCACAATATAAATAAATTTACTCTTTAATTGCCATTAGTCCCCAGACAGTATAAAATTACGTTTTCCACTAACACTGCTATATTTTAGATATTGACACCCAGGTCTTTTAAAAAGATCCTTGTGCTGTCAGGGAACATTCCGCGAGACCCACCATTAGACCTCTTACAGAGAACTGTCTCTCGCGGAAGGTCTCGCAGGACTTTTCTTTTAGGAAAGGGTTACATGTCTTATGGATGGCTCTCTTTTCCCTTTCCACTCCACCTGCCTGATCAAAGTCATAGATCTCTAATCAAACAGTAGGGTCCAGGATCATTGCAGTATTTCCGTTCTTCTGGAATACAACAATGTCTGCTTACATCACTGATCTGTCTGTATCAATGTGACCTTGTCAAAGCAGGTAAAATATTTTTCTTAAGGAGCTTTGCCAACTCTTTCTTAATTAACCCTGTGGTGCCAATGCGTGATGAGGAGGGAGATGTTGGGGCAATTTCCTTTCACATGAGCTGATGTTTCAGACTCCCTGCATTTGTTTGTGAAACTTCTTTCACTTGTCCGCTGGCTCCTGGGACTCCATGCAGGGGTGTGCTTAGTTTATCTTTAGTTTTAAGGCATTGGACCATTCTGATCCTTAGAGAACTTGCCTCTCATATACTTATCTATTGGCTCTCAGGGTATCTTTGAAATATCGAATGCTACCTGCAATTGGCCCATTCTTCCAATGCATTTTTCCGAAGTGACTCGCATAGCTTTCACACTCAGGTTGCCCTGCTCAACCTACATTTTTCAGCTTATTCAGCAATTTCTTCATTAAAGAAATATAGACTGGAACAGGGCATCTGGTACATTAGACAGTCGCTGGGCAATGTACCAATGTTTTAGGGGAGCCTCCTATTGACTGCGGATTAGTCCCAGACCTTGATACCTCCTCAGTGTAATTAACATCGCTGTAGCAGTGTTAACCGGTAACACAACGATAGCCTTGATACTCCTGCACAGTCTGGAGAGGATGTACAAGCCCAGGGAACAGGTATTGATTGACAAAGCTGAGCTTCTGTTCTGGTTTTAGTAGGCTAGAGCTAACCAAGTTATCCAACTTGTAATTGTTTTCATCACTGAATCTTTATCAAAAACAAGTTCTCTCCGAGAACCTGTATTACAAATAGTTTATTTAGCTCAGTCCCCTTCTTTTATTGTTAGGATGACATCTCCATTCTCAAGAGAGAGCGTCATAGACTGCAGCTCCCCCATATTCAAAATGACACCTATACTTTTTTGTGGGTTTATGAACAGACCAATCTCCTATAACCAAGTATTCTTTGAGTGCCGTTAATAATTCTCTCTGCAGCATCCTTGTCGCTCGCCGACACAGCCTGGTCATCTACAAACCGTGTGAGGACCACTTTTCTTGGTTGCCTGTCAAATTGTAACAAAATCACTTGGCGAATTCTGCCTCTTAAAACGGAAAAAAACAAAACATTGTACAAATGATCTATAGCCAGGCTGAATAGCGTAGGCGACAAGGGCCCTTGTGGAACAACACACAGCACTTTGATCTGGTCTGTCGAATGGACACTCATACTTATCTTGGTGCCCAGAAGATCTGCAATCACGTTCCTTATATCCGGTGACAATCCTCTTGCCTCTTGTGAGCTAATGATGTGCTCATGCCCAACATTGTCAAAAGCTCCTATCACATTGAGAAAGGCCACCTCACAATCATTTTTTTTGTTTCTGTCGTCCTTGATGATAACTTGCACTTACTTGTGTTCCTCTTTGATTTGTGCTGAATCTGTTTTCTTAACTCTAGAAAGACGGGAGCTTAGTACATACCTATATTGCCTGAAAGCAGTCAAAATGACTGCAATGTGTAAAAATAACTAATGGCAAAGAAATTTGTTTAACAACAATAAAATGCCACGAGCATATAAAATGCCTATAAATGCACGTATTTCCGGCAGTGTAGTTGTCCAATCGTAATCCAAAATTCGGCAGGCTTCTGTGCACTTTTTTATATGTTTGATAATTTAATCATTTATTATCAACGAAAATGCACTGACTATATTATTTGCCATAACGTTTCTTCTTGTGTAGCCTTTTGGCCCTGTTACACCCTTGAAAATGCATATAGATGGTAGACTTCCGGGAATATCGCCTTCGTCAAATTTTGACTACACGGTACCATCTGCAGCTGTTTCGGTCTCCTGAGGGTTATTTTCAGTTTCTTCATCTGGACAAATTTGCACCCTACGCCTTTTCCTGGTCACATTGATGACATCTTCATTTTCATCGTTGGTGATCGCCTCTTCATCGCTATCTTCAGCATCAGATGTCTCACTTTGAATATGGTCCGATTCATCTTCAAATGATAGTTCCCATCTCGTTGCATTTGATTCTATATCTGGACACTCTTCACCTATCTTTCTTAGCTTATCTAATAGTTCTCTTCTGTTGGACATTTCTTTTATGAACCTAGGACGCGAAAGAAATCAACTAAACGTGTTAAAATGACTGACAGTGCGTAAAGCAGGCCTGACCAAAGTCGACTCATGCGCAGCCATATTGTTTACAATATGAGAGTATACACAGTAGTTCTCCTTCCTTTCTAAATTACGTTACAGCGCGTTCAAAGGGAACAAAGCGCGTCTCTAGGCCTGGCATAAAAATTTGAATAATAAGTACGAATTACAATAACAATAACTTTAGTTATCGAACAACTGCAACTTATCAAGTATATGTCGAAATCAACAATTTATCATAAACTTGTCATGTTATTCCAAACCAGAGCCGAACTATTATTTTCCAAGCAGTCAAAATGACTGCTTTTCGGCAATATAGGTATAGCACCCATATATATAACGGAAGTGAAGGAGGGGGGGGGCAACAACAATGATTAACTAACCCATTTATATGTTGTAGAAAAAGTCACCAAATTATAAGAAGCTGTGTCATTATTTAAATCATTATTTTTTTAATTGAAATTCAAAAGAAGTCAAAATGACTTGCTTAGGCAATCTAGTGTTAATTCATGGTTCAGAACCTTCTCAAAGATTTGGTGCACAATGGAATATATCGTTGGTGGGCCAGGTAATTCTGAATTCATATTCTTTAAGAAATGTTGAGAAGTTACCTACTGATTTGTTGTAATTGCTCTGCCTTAAAATCAGTTCCATTGTGAATGTCATGGAAGGTGGCTAACCATTTACTGATTTCACTCTTAACTCCTTTATCCTCTCCAACTATATTTTTAATTTTTTTTTTAATTAAGTCCCTTAATTTATAGTTATTTGCCTCCATGGGGTGTTTTTCCCTATGTGGGTTGCAAGACCCCTGTTGCCTTTAAAAGAGAGGTCACAAATAGGACAGACCTTATCATTAGTTCATGGGGGGAGGGACCTTTGTTTCTTGATTCCTTATTGGTCACCTCTTTTGCCTGAGACAGCTTTGCAAAACTAAGAAATACATTATCTAAAGAGACATTTTTGCCTAGTACTTGTCTTCTGCCCTTTTGCCACTCAACCTTTTCAAACTGTTTTTCACTGCCTCCTGCGGTGGCTACAGTTATCACAGAGTCAACCACTACCTCTTGAGCCCGACCCCCCAATCTCATAATCCATACAGCCTGCCCTATATCCAGTCTCTTCAAATTACAACTATTTGAGTGTATTACTTTATTTATTTTTTTTTTTTTATGATACTAATTCAACCAATAAACTGCATAGCAAAAATGCATCATCCAAAAAAAAAAAAAATATATTTTTCAAAACCTCTTAATTAAATTTTCTTGTAATAAAAAACATAATAATTTATAATAAATATTAATGTTTTTTTTTAATCAAATTTTTTTATTAAATTTGTATAAATTCACTTGTCAAAAAAACACGAAATTAGTAATATCCTTTCTCATTTTTGTGCAGTTTATTTTCCTGTATGCTTATATGGAGCGTGTGTTTGTGTGTACATGCGTGCAGGTGCATGCTGTGTATGTGTTGTTTGTCATTCAATTGGTGGTGGGTGTTATTTCCTTTTTAGTTTAATTGAATTGCAGCAGTATTTTTAATTTTGGTTCTTATAGAGGAGAAGTTTGTTGAGGGTGCAATCAGATGACACACACAATTAAGTAGAAACTTAATTTAATATTGCCGACGTTTCGGCCTAAATTTTAGTTTGTAGGAGTTTAAAATTTTTTATACAGTTATTGGCCATTATTTAGTAACACATATATTAACTTTTTTATTTTTTTTATTTGACATGTAAAAATATAGTGACTACTAACTGAAGATTAAAAATGCCTGTCTGTATTCTGTTATAGGGAAAAAATGGCATTTTTCACACGAGCTAATGTCAATGTTCCTTTATTGCCCACTGAAGAAGAGTCGGAAAATATCAAAGTTGAGAGTAGTGTTCCCCAGGAGCTAGGTGTAGAAATATGATGTATACCTATATAACCTTGGAAAACACCAAAGTGATAGCTAGAAGCAAAGATTGTGATATTTTTGGATATTTGTAAATAATTTGTTTTATTATATATTTTTCTAATATAGTTATTTTTATCAATGTAGCATTTATAAGAAAATATTTGTTTTTATATGATCATGTATTTATAAATGTATTATTATTAAGATTTCATTGTGTTATAACAAATAGTCATAGATGGTTACAACACAAATTTAATTGCTTCCATTAATTTTAGTTTCATTAATAATATTTAAATTATTGAACTGCTGAGAACATCTTGTTCTATGAAATATTTTTTATTTTTTATTATTATGGGCAAAGTTAATTATTTAGTGATTGAATTGAGTGATTTACTAGGCCGCAATTGGTGTAGAAATAATTATGAAGTTCTGTATCACCTGATGTTAGTAGGTTGACTATTAAAGTGATAAAAAATGAAGTGGGAAAAATAGAAAGAAGTGATTAAAAACATGCTACTAAAACATTCAATGGAGGCAGTGGCTATGAAAGTTCATATCTCTTATGATATATAGTTTATTTGACTTATCTCAGTGGCTCTAACTCATCTCATCAGTTGGCAAGAAGTGCCTTCAGCCTACCTAAATGTTATATGTTAACTGATATCAGAAATTTTAATTAAAAAAAAAAAAAAAAAAAAAGAAAAAAACTAATTAAAATATTGAAAACTAGAAATAATTGTCGGATATTCTCGTATAACATCTCAAATAAAGATATTAATGTTTTTGTAAATAACATGTAATGTTATGCTAGTATAATGTTTAAACATGTAAAGTGTGAACTAGGGATGGAGTTTTTAAAATTTTTATTGTTAAGTGCTTTATGCGAAATGAAAGCCATATGGTAAAATTTTTAATTAGTTTTATTATTTGTTTTATTAGGAAATTATTTTAATAACAATATTAAATATGGTTTCTGATCTATTGCCAGGGAATAGACACCAGATCTCTCTTTTTTTGTTACTCTCTCTCTTTCTCTCTCTCTCTCTCTTTCTTTCTGTAAAATAACTTAGCCAATATGTACTTGTAGCATGGGATTTTATTCCAAAAAACCATTAATTATCTGTGTTTACATTTGTTTTTTATTCCATGTCAAGTAAGTTATTGTTGACTAGTATTGTTAGCATCATATATAATTTCTGCTGTTTATTTTAAAGAGGCTTGCGAAGGAAATTTTTGACCAAGGCTAAGAAAACCTTACTTAGATGTAGTAGGTTTTCATGTACAATATTCAACTTTAATTTTTGTAAATAGTTTTTGATTTCATGTAATTTATCTTTTTGTTAGAGCACATGAAATCATCCAGGAAAAAAAAAGACATGAATAAGCCCATACATAGCTGTATTTTGGGAGTTCCACCTACTGGAACACTCCTGACTCTTTGTATTATTTTTAATACTTTTTGCTGGCCCTGTTTTTTTAGTCCAGTTGATATTGAGTTTTTCTGTAAATATTGGTAACATTGATTTTTTTTTTTTTTTTTTTTTTTTTTTTTTTTTTTTTTTTTTTTTTTTTTTAACCTTGGCAAGTCTGTATATACACAGTCAGTTCTGCATAAGGCAGTAGTGTGGGAACTTATCCAGTAAAACTTCATGGGTATGTGTAAACAACTTATTGCCCTCTATGACTGTTCAATGATGAAACAAGTCTTTATGGTGGGATAAGTACTATTATTTTATTACTATATTCTGATAGTTTAAAACTCCTTTAAATTTCTAAAAATTGTGGTTTAAGATATGACCTACCATGATATTTCATCTCACTGAACCTTCTGTGTTTATAATTTTTAGTTTTCATCTGCAGATGATTTTTTTTTTCCTATTCCTGTACTTTTCCAGTGTTTGTAAATATTGGTATAATGCATCATCTTATTTGGTTTTAGTCCTGCCTTACATTTGTCAGTAGTTTCTTTATGCAGTATCCCACTGTGGCTATTTATCCAATGTGTAATGTTTTATCTTATTAATATTGATACTTATTCCTCAATATAGTCCTTGTTACTATAATTTAAATAATTGTTAATTTTAAGTAATTATTTAAATTAGCAAACATGTTTGTATTCTAACCTCTGTCTTTGTAGATTTTATTTTCTTCTTAGCCTAGTTGAAATTTCAAAAAGACAGGATTTAGCCCTTGGTTAGGTATCTGGGAAGTATGGAATCATAACCATTTCAACCTTACTTCTTCCATGTCCATTAAATATTTCATTAAGTCTATACATAGATATTGGTACCTTCTATAATCTCTATTAAAAGCTAGACAAAAATTAATTTTTCTAAAGATGCAACTAACCACAATGTACGAATTTCACCAACTTGGACCATGTGGTTATTGTTCTGATAGATGCATTTTTCTGTTTTTACTTTGTTGAATTTCATCTGACAAAAAAAGTTTAAATCTATAATTCACATTTTTAAATTTTTATTCAATTGATAATTGGCTAGGTTTGTTGGTTGAAATTACTAACTTCTTAGCTTTTTATTGTTTTAAACAGGGTAATATTTTTGAAATACTTAACTGATACTGGTCAATAGTTGAGAATTTTACCTACTAAATTTATGAATAAAGTTACATTTTTGTCATGTTTTCTAAAATATGCCGCTCAGAATCAATAAATATAGATTTTTCCTTTCATTTTAACCAGTTATACATGTTTAAAAAAATTGATTAAAACTTTTGTTGGGGCACCTTCAAAATCCGTCCTTTTAAATTGTCCTGTGTCCTGTTGTTGTTTCTCTTGCCGTGAGTTTGTATTGTGTGTGTGTGTGTGTGTGTGTGTATATATTATATATATATATATATATATATATATATATATATATATATATATATATATATATATATATATATATTACTTTTTTTTTTTGAGACATGAAACAGCTGTGCTGTCATGATGTGTTCTTTGATGAGCCTAACAGTCTTCATTAAACCTGAACTGCTAAATATAGATATGCCCACTCTGTATAGCACATTCATCATTTTTATTTTATCCTTCTATACGTAGTGGTATTAAATACATTGTTTCTCTCAATCTTTTTATGTTCATGTGAAGAATGTTGCAGTTTTTAAACAGCTCCACCTAGTACTCCTCACTTCTCCTAATTGTTATTTATTAAAGAATATACTTTTTAAGGAAGCTGTATTTTTCATGAAGTCTTAATCATTTCAATCAATGGGCAATATACTAATATGATAATAAGCTGCCTCATGTATGATTTTACTCTCACATTTTTTTAGAATTTTATTTGGCATTTTACAATTGTTTTAAATCAGAGTTTCCCACACTAATATTTTCTGTGATTACTTTGAGAAATGCCTTTTTGTACAGTCTAATTATACTTATGAGCCATACTCCCCCATTTGAGTATGATATTAGTTAAAGAAATGTTAATTATTTTCATAATTTTGTCAATTGGGACCTTTTCTCTGATTAACATAATACTATACACCCTCAAGTTTTAACTGTAATTATAGTGTGCTGCATGATATGTATATTTAAATCATGAATAACTATTAATTCTTGAGTATGATATTAGTACAAGAAATTTTGATTATTTTAATAATTTTGTCAATTGGGACCTTTTCTCTGATCAATATAATACATCCTTAATTTTTAACTGTAGTTATGGTTGTGCTGCATTCTCTACTCTCACATTTTTTTGGAATTTTATTTGTCATTTTATAATAGTTTTTAATAAGAGTATCCCACACTAATATTCGCCATCATTATTAAAATAAATGCCTTTTTGTAAAGTCTAATGGTACTAAAGAGGCATACCCTTCCTCCCTCCCCCCGTTTGAGTATGATATTAGTTAAAGAAATGTTGAGTATTTTATTAATTTTGTCAATTGGGCCTTTTCTCCGATTAACACAATACACCCTTAATTTTTTACTGTAATATGGTAGTGCTGCATAATACTCCTTTTTGTACAGTCTAATAATGGTACTAAAGAGGCATACCTTCCCTCCCTCCGCCCACTTGTCAATTGGGCCTTTTCTCCGATTAACACAATACACCCTTAATTTTTTACTGTAATATGGTAGTGCTGCATAATACTCCTTTTTGTACAGTCTAATAATGGTACTAAAGAGGCATACCTTCCCTCCCTCCGCCCACTTGAGTATGATATTAGTTGAAGAAATGTTAGATATTTTATGTATTTTGTCAGTTCGGACTTTTTCTCTGATTAACATAATACGCCCTTAATTTTTAACTGTAAATATGCTTGTGCTGCATGATACGTATATTTAAATCATGAATAATCAATTATCCTGTCAGAAAGTAATAATTACTGTCTGTTGGAGTTGATTTGGTTGACTTAGGTGTAACAGTTAGCATATCTCACTATAACCCATGGAGACATGTTTGTTATCTCAAAGATTCTCTACTCTCCTGTTTTTTTAGAATTTTATAATAGTTTCTAATAAGAGTTTCCCATACTAATATTCTTTGTCATTATTGAAAGAAATGCCTTTTTGTACAGTCTAATGGTACTAAAGAGACATACCCTCCCTCCCTTCCTCCATTTGAGTATGATATTAGTTAAAGAAATGTTGAGTATTTTATTAATTTTGTCAATTGGAACCTTTTCTCTGATCACCACAATACACCCTTAATTTTTACTGTAATTATGGTTGTGCTGAATAATTTTTAAATCATGGTTTATTTAAATCATGAATGATTAATAATTCTCCCAGAAAGAAATAATTACTGTCAGCTGAAGTTGATTTGATAGACTTGTGTGGAACAGTTAGCATATCTCCCTGCAACCCATGGAGACAGGTTTGTTTCCTGGAAGATTGTTTACTCTCGCATTGAATGAACATTGGAGATTGTTTACTTTCAATTTTTTTCATAATTTATTTGCAATTTTATAATTGTTTTTAATAAGAGTTTCCCAAACTAATATTCTCGGTCACTATTGGAAGAAATGCCTTTTTGTACATCTAATAATACTTATGAGGCATACTTCCCCATTTGTGTATGATATGAGTTGAAGAAATGTTGATTATTTTAATAATTTTGACAATCGGGTCCTTTTCCCTGATTAACACAGTATAAGATAATATAATACATCCTTAATTTTTTACTGTAATTATGGTTGTGCTGCATCATATGTATATTTAAATCATGAATAATTAATAATCCTTGAGTATGATATTAGTACAAGAAATGTTAATCATTTTAATAATTTTGTCAATTGGGACCTTTTTTCTAATTAACATAATACACCCTTAATTTTTTTAACTGCAATTATGGTTCTGGAGCATGATACGTTTATTTAAATTATGAATAATTAATTATACTTCCAGAAAGTAATAATTACTGTATGTTGTAGTTGATTAGATAGACTTATGTGTACCAATTAGCATATCTCACTATAATCCCTAGAGACAGTCTTGTTTCCACAAAGATTCTCTACACTCCCATTTTTTTTTTTTTTAGAATTTTATAATAGTTTCTAATAACAGTTTGCCATACTAATATTCTTTTTAAATCATTCGCCTTTTACCCCCTTACTAATATTCTTTGTCATTATTGAAAGAAATGCCTTTTTGTACAGTCTAATGGTACTAAAGAGGCATACCCTCCCTCCCTCCCCCTGTTTGAGCATGATATTAGTTAAAGAAGTGTTGAGTATTTTATTAATTTTGTCAATTGAGACCTTTTCTCTGATCGAAATAATACATCCTTAATTTTTAACTGTAAATATGTTTGTACTACATGATACGTATATTTAAATCATGAATAATTAATAATCCTTGATTATGATATTAGTTCAAGAAATTTAGTAATTTTGTCAATTGGGCCCTTTTTTTCTTATTAACATAATACACCCTTAATTTTTAACTGTAATTAAGATTATGCAGCATTATACGTTTATTGGAATCATGAATAAATAATAAACCTTCCAGAACGTAATAATTATTGTCTGTTGTAGTTGATTTGATAAATATATATGTAACAGTTAGCATATCTCACTATAAGGCTTGGATAAAGGATTGTTTCCTCAAAAATTCTCCACTCTTCCGTTTTTTTAGAATTTTATAATAGTTTCCCATACTTATATTCTTTGTCATTATTGAAAGAAATGCCTTTTTGTACAGTCCAATAGTACTAAAGAGGCATACCCTCCCTCCCTTCCCCCGTTTGAGTATTATATTTGTTAAAGAAATGTTGAGTGTTTTTTTAATTTTGTCAATTGGGACCTTGTTTCTGATTAACACAATACACCCTTAATTTTTAACTGTAATTATGGTTATGCAGCATGATACGTTTATTTAAATCATGAATAATTAATAATCCTTCCAGGAAGTGATAAATAATTACTGTCTGTTGGAGTTGATTTGATAAAATTTTGTGGAACAGGTAGCATATCTCACAGTAACCCATGTAAACAGGTTTGTTTCCTGAAAGATTGTTTACTCTCAGATTAATTGAACATTGCGATAGTTTACTCTTAAATTTTTTTATAATTTTATTTGTCATTTTATAATTTTTTTAATAAGAGTTTCTCACACTAATATTCTCTGTCACTTAATGAAAGAAATGCCTTTTTGTACAGTCTAATTATACTAATGAGGCATGCTCCCCCCATTTGAGTATGATATTAGTTGAAGAAATGTTGATTATTTTAATAATTTTGTCCATCGGGACTTTTTCACTGATAAACATAATATAATACACCCTTAATTTTTAACTGTAATTATAGTTGTGCTGCATGATATGTATCTTTAAATCTTGAATAATTAATAATCCTTCTAGAAAGTAATAATTACTGTCTGTTGGAGTTAATTTTATAGAATTATGTGGAACAGTTAGCATATCTCACTACATGCCATGGAGACAGGTTTGTTTCCTGGAAGATTGTTTACTCTCTTATTGAGTGAACATTGAGATTGTTTACTCTTACATTTTTTTAAAGAATTATTTGGCTTTTTATAATTGTTTTTAATAAGAGTGTTCCACACAAATATTCTTTATCACTATTGGAAGAAATGCCTTTTTGTACAGTCTAATTGTTCTAATGAGGCATACTCCTCCATCTGAGTGTGATATTAGTTGAAGAAATGTTGATTATTTTAATAATTTCTCAATTGGGACCTTTTCTTTGATTAACGTAATACACCCTTAATTTTAACTGTAATTATGGTTGTCCTTCATGATACGTTTAGTTAAATCATGAATAATTATTAATCCTTTCGGAAAGTAATAATTACTGTCTGTTAAAGTTGATTTGATAGACTCATGTTGAACAGTTAGCATATCTCACTATAACCCATGGAGACGGGTTTGTTTACTGGAAGATAGTTGTCTTTCACACTTATTGATCATTCAGATTGTTTACTCTTAAATTTATTGAGAATTTTATTTAATAATAGTTTCACTCACTAATATTCTGTGTCAATATTGGAAGAAATTCCTTTTCGCGCAGTCTAATTATAATAATGAGGCATAATCACCCCATTTGAGTATGATATTAGTTGAATAAATATTGATTATTTCAATTATTTTGTCAATTGGGGTCTTTTTCCTGATTAACATAATATAATATTCCCTTAAATTTTAACTGTAATTATGGTTGGTTGTGCTGCATGATATGTATATTTAAACTATGAATTATTGATAATCCTTGAGTATGATATTAGTACAAGAAATGTTGATTATTTTAATAATTTAGTCAATTGGGACCTTTTCTCTGATCAACATAATACACCCTTAATTTTTAACTGTAATTATGGTTGTGCTACATGATACATATATTTAAATCATGAATAATTATTAATCCTTCCAGAAAGTAATAGTTACTGTCCATTGGAGTTGATTTGATAGACTTATGTGGAACAGTTAGCATATCTTAATATAACCCATGGTGATAGGTTTGTTTCCTGGAAGATTATTTACTTTCACATTTATTGAACATTTTTTTAGAATTTTATTTGGTATTTTATAATTGTTTTAATAAGACACACTAATATTCTCTATCATTATTGGAAGAAATGCCTTTTTGTACAGTCTGATTATACTAATAAGGCATACTCCTCCCATTAGGGTATGATATTAGTTGAAGAAATGTTGATTATTTTAATAATTTTGTCAATTGAAACCTTTTCTCTGATTAACATAATATAATACACCCTTAATTTTTAATTGTAATTATGGTTGTGCTGCATGGTACGTATATTTAAATCATAAATTATTAATAATCTTTGAGTATGATATTTGTACAAGAAATGTTGATCATTTTAATAATTTTGCCAATTAGGACCTTATATCTAATCCACATAATACACCCTTAATTTTTAACTGTAAATATGGTTGTGCTATATGATACGTATATTTTAATCATGAATAATTAATAATCCTTGAAAATGATATTAGTTCAAGAAACGTTGATTATTTTAATAATTTTGCCAATTTGGACCTTTTCTCTGATCCACATAATACACCCTTAATTTTTAACTGTAAATATGGTTGTGCTACATAATACGTATATTTTAATCATGAATAATTAATAATCTTTGAGTATGATGTTAGTACAAGAAATGTTGATTATTTTAGTAATTTTGCCAATCGGGACCTTTTCTCTGATCAACAGAATACACCTTTAATTTTTAACTTAAAATATGGTTGTGCTACATGATACGTATATTTTAATCATGAATAATTAATAATCCTTGTGTATGATATTAGTACAAGAAATGTTGATTATTTTAATAATTTTGCCAATTTGGACCTTTTCTCTGATTAACATAATACACCCTTAATTTTTAACTGTAAATATGGTTGTGCTGCATGATACGTATATTTAAATTATGAATAATCAATAATCCTTTCAGAAAGTAATAATTACTGTCTGTTGGAGTTGATTTGGTTGACTTAGGTGTAACAGTTAGCATATCGCATTATAACCCATGGAGACATGTTTGTTTCCGTGATCTTTTGTTGGAGTTCAAAGCACTTTAATTATGGTTGGAGTCCAATCAGATTTTGAAGATGAATGAGTAGCTTAGCTTAGTACTTTCTTAAAGAAGCAGCCTTTAAGTCGCAATTAATGTTGGTTGACCGGAAGTTTTTATGACTGTGGCTGGCTACATCTCAGTAAGGAATGTTGATAGAACTATGTATTTTTCCTTGTCATGAAAAATGATGTAATTTTATATTTTGTTAATCCACTTTATTTGAGATATCCCTATGGTTCTTTTTTACTAAGACGTTATGACTCTTTATTTTAAATTTATTTATTACTTAATAGAAATATTTATCAGCAAAGTAACATGGTTTTTCTGGCATTTCTATTTTTAGATGGTTATTCATCTTTTTTGTTTTGTTTGTTGTTTGGATAATGTAACAACACAAAATTACTTTGCATTTTTTAGAAGTTGGTTGAACTCATCTTCAACATTTCTTTACTTTTGAAATTAAATAAAAAGTTTTATACTGTGTATACATACAATTGTGTATATATATATATATATATATATATATATATATATATATATATATATAAATTAATAATTATATTATAGTTCCATCCCTAGGTACTATTATTAGATAGTAGACTTTTGCTAGTCAGCATAGTAGAATTTGTGATGCCTAAGATAGTAGTTTATGTTGCGATACCCTGGACTTTTTTTTATTTATGAATAAACCACCGTTAGTAAATAGTAAATTAGGAACAAATGTTTATGTGTTCAGATATGATAACAAGTTGAGAACAAATTAGTTTTATACGATAATTAAAGTTTTGTTTATAGTTTTGTATTTATAAGAGTGGTGTGAATGACAATGTGTATTGCATAACATCCATGACCGTTTTGCTTACACACATTTTTGATAGCACGAATTAGAATTATGAGATTTGCATTTTTTAGCTATTGTTATTTTATACCTTATTATGTATATCTATACATATTTAAATTATATGTATATTCATACATTCTTTTATTATGTATATTTTCAATGTTTTTATGTGCGTATATGTGTTTGGGCATGTATGTCTTACATGTATTACATGTATGAATGAATATAGACACTCATACATGCATATTTATAAATAAATGTGTTATAGTTGGCCATAATTTTATGTATATTTTTATAACAATACTTATGATGTTTGTGTGTGCTTGTGTGTGCGTGCACATGTGTTTGTGTGTATTTATCTACATTCACTTATGTCCATACATACATACATGCACACACATTCATGCACACATACCCACACACACATACACATGCACATGTAATCATTTATTGAATACTTGAACATGTAGATAATCATTTACTTCATATTATAAAAAATGTAGGAAAACCAAAATATATATTTGGAAGTGTTTGTATTTAATATATGAATAAATATAGACACTCATACATGTATATTTATAAATAAATGTGTTATAGTTGGCCATAATTATATGTATATTTTTATAACAAATTTTTTTTGAAAATCCCTGTAGTTATAAAAACAGACACTTACTCATATTTATATATGTTTATGTCTATATATTCACCCTCAAAGCCATAAGTAGCCCAGGCAATGAAGGTCAAAAATGACCTTATGTCGGAAGATATTAGAGACAAGCTGAATTTTTGTCAGTTGTTAGAACCTTATTAGAGGAGTATATTCTCAAAAGTCCCCACTCCTCACCCTTGTGCTTCCCTCCGCTAGCCCCCCTTGAACCTCCGTTTTGGGAGTCTTTTTGTTATTATCCATAACTTGTCTATTATTCGTTTGATATTAATACTTTATTATTTATTAATCTTTATCTATAAGCTTTAAAACATGTTATATAATATTTTTTGCGTACTATTTATACTTGACCACAATTTCCTAAAACATGTGCAGTTCCTACCCTTTTATATTATATCCATAACCTTTATATTTTTGGGGTAGAGAACATACAGATAACCAAGTATTATGCTCGCTCGACATCAAGCTAGCCCTAAAGCGTGTTTGGATGGTTCGGAATTGCTTGCTGTATCTTGTTAATTTATGCTTATTTCAGCCCCCTTCCATCAGAACTGATAAAGTATTTTTAATTATGGTGCACTAATTGTTAATAGTATATTGGTGTTTAAAAAAAAAAAAAAATTATGTTTTAAAAAATACTTTTATATCGACAATTCTAAAAATAATTAGTTTGGGTTTGGTGGGAGGTTTTCTATAAACAATTTTTATTTTTATTCCTTTCTTAAAATAAATAAATAAAATTGTCAAGGAAGTTCTTGAGTATTTTCAATTTTCAAATAATCAAGTTTAGTAATAATAAATACCAATAGTTGATCTTTAAGAAATTCAGAAGGAACATCTGCCGCATGGCGGTCAAGAAAATACAAAGAAATTGTTTTAACTATTTGGTGCCAACGCTTCTAGGTCCATATTGTAGGTTTGATATTTCTCAATTTGTAAATTAAAGTAATCTGATGAAGAACTACAAGGACCTATATACGTTGGCAATAAATAGTTAAGACCACTGCAATAAATAATTTTTACAGCCACTTGGACTGTTATCCTTACAAGATATCAGGCTTCAAAAAATAATCGGAAAAACTTGTATAAGGGTATGAATCCAATTTATCATTGAATTTTGATATTACGTAGATATCTCAGGGACACATAAGATGTGCAGAACAATCTATGAAGTCTTGACAGAAGCCAAACTGGAAAAGAAAGAAGTTTTATAAAATGAAGTAATAATGATATTCGCATCTCATAAAATTTATGTATAGCGATAACCCTTCGAAAATAAGAAAAGATACATCATGCAATTTGGCTTCGACATCATTGACATGATTTAAGGTCTATTGATAATGGAAAGGCTTATGAAATAGAAAAGAGTGATGTTGATGAGTTTGATGCTCAGGCAATTCTTCAATGGGAAAATAGTAAATATGTATTTTTGATATGTTTTATCTATGAATGCAACTCTGTCTTTCAAGAATATCTTGAGCACCGAACTTCAAACAATTTAGGGTCTCTAAGATAAATTCATCCTTGTAATATATATTTTGCAAAAATACAGTCTGTCATCTCTTGGGGAAAACCATATACTAAGAAAACTTATTACAAGTAGGTGCTTTAGGTAATAATAAAATGAAAAGATAAATCCTATCTGCTGAAAAGTGCTAGGGATTAAATATAATAAATTCTGCATTAAAAACTGCTCAAGGAGAGCTATAAGGATGGAGTTAAAGGATCGGACATGAATTTGTTAACTTTTCAGTCATTCAGACAGTAAAGGAAATAGGAATTTATTTTTAAGAAGGATGAGATGATTCGGTTAGGGGTAATAAAAGATAAACTTACCACAAATGAATTATGTCAATACCTAATATTAAGAGTATAATTACAGTTCCAGAAATAGGTTACCAATAAGCAAAGCACGAATAGAAATCAGTCAGTATAAGATGATGGAGGAGAGAAGAACATACTGTAATGTATAAGTTCTTCAAACCTATTTGCAATGAATAATTTGTTTTATAAACAACTTTCTGCTCTAAATTTGCCAGTGAATGTAGAATTACAAGTTTTCTTTGAACTATATCTGACTATTGAAGTGGATTCGTATTTGCATTTCACCATAATCACAAGTGGCTATTGGGTGAAATTGATGACAATAAATAAAAAAGAATTAATAATAATTTAAACATTAATCAATAAATGTGTAGGTATTTAAAAAAATAATCCAATGAATTACAATTAATCGCAATTAATTTTTATATTAAAAATTCCTGGAAACAAATTTATGCCCATGATCTTCTGGACAGTATTAGTAAGACGATAATCATTTCTAGAACTGTGGTTTTATAATCAGTGGATTATAAAATAGTCTTCGATATAAAAGTCTTTTTTGAAACATTAAATTTTTTTTTTAAACATCAATATACTAATAACAATTAGAGCACCATTATTATAAATACTTTATCAGTTCTGAAGGAAGGGGGCAGAAATAGCATACGTGAACTAGATACAGTGCGCAATTCCGCAACATCCGAACATGCTTTAAGGCTAGCTTGATGTCGAGCACACACTAATACTTTGTTGTCTGTTGGTTCTCAACCCCAAAAATATAAAGTTAGGGATTTAATATAAAAGGGTAGGAACAACTTTAATTTGAAAATTTTTCGGACATAACAAATAAAAATTCTATTTCAAGAAAACCAAATAAAATATGAATTTAAATTAGAAACTTTAGCATGTTTTGGAAATTGCGGCGAAAGTATAAATAGTATGCAAAAACATTATATAACATGTTTTAAACCTTATAGTTAAAGAGAGAAAAAAAAAGACACATTATGCATTAATATCGAACGAATAATAGCCAAGTAATGGATAATAACAAAAAGACTCCATTTCAGGAGGTTCAAGGGGGGCTAGCGAGGTGAGCACAAGGGTGAGGAGTGGGGACTTTTGTGAAAATACTCCTCTAATAAGGTTCTAAAAGCTGACAAAAAATCAGCTACTCTCTTAATTTCTTCCTACACCAAACCTTAATTGCCTGGGCTACTAAAGGGTGTGTTTATATATAACAAGCTTTAACATATTTTTAAATTTCATATTTACTTACATTCATTGGGATCACCTAGGTGTAGTGGCAAGCATCACAGCCTTCTATGCCCAAGGACGTGGGTTCAAACCTGGCAGTTGGTTCTAGGATTTTTTAATAGGAGTAATAAATCCTTAAATAAAATAGGTGAAAAGGTCGTCATGAGCCTGTGTGATGTCAGGTACTCATTAAAGATCTCTATCCTAATTAAACCTGGATAGACAAAATTTAGGATTCCCACTTTAGCATTGTCCGATTAGCCACAGCTACATAAAGTGACATTAAATGAATAAATACACTTACATTCATCTTTTGACAACTACTTACGAAATTCATAGTAGTTCTTAAAATTCCATATATATTTTTTGGATCCATGTTTTACTTATATAAATGGTTGTAGAATTTTGTTGATGTCCAATTATTTAATTTGTATTCATTTAGTAAGGGGATATGTCAGTAAAAAGATATGATGCACTTGTCACAAAACTTTAATTTACTCTTTGTTTCTTCATTATTATTTAATGTATTTGTGTATATTACCGTAATTAGAGTATAGATAGTTGTCAACTTATTGCTTAATATTTAATTTTTCATACCGAGCTATTTGAAATTAATCTAAATGTATATGTTTAGTTTCCATAGGAACATCTGTTTTCAAGAAACGATATGTAAGCCCAAATAATTAACAACAGCTTAATTTTAATAGTTTTTGTCAATCCCCATTCACTTCTATTACTTGCTTTGTAGCTTCCCTATGGTATCTAAATGTTATGCTCAGATTCTCAGAATGTATTTTCAGCATGAGAAGACATTTCTCCAGTTTAACTTCTTTAGTTGGTTATAAAATTCTTTCGCAGTTCATATTTTTTATGGCTCGTAACAACAAGATAATACAATGTGATAATAAGCAATAAGTGATTTAATAATAATAATAATAATAGGTCTACCATACCCAAAGGTTCGATGCCGATCACTGTTCATGCCCAAGCTCCCGAGATCAGACTTAACACAATCCTCCCATCAACACCTCGGCCTTCATTTTGGTCGCCTACCAGTCGGTTCAGTGAATACCAAATTTTTGGGAATACGTTCTTCACTGAGCACAACAACCTAACACGCTCATTTGAGTCTCCGCAATGCTATCAATTCAATTATATTCACTGGGTACAAGCTTCATAATGCCATGTTGTGCAGCCTTCTAAACTCCCCAGTTGCCCCACCTTTCTTTAGACCAAATATTTTACGCAGTACCTTTTTTTCGAAAACCTTAAGATGTTCATCCTTCAAAAAAGCGGCCACGTTTCACATCTGTATACAACCGTCGGAAGAATAATAGTTTTATAAATTCTAACCTTTAAGTTTTTAGACAGAAGCCGCCAGCTAAGTAATTTCAAAACTGAATAATATACATTCATTTCCTACCTTTAACCGGGACTTTATTTCCTCCTGGATTTAATTTTTTCTTGTTATTATTGAAACTAAATACTTAAATTTCTCTACTTGCTCAAACATATGTCGTGATATATCAATATCACAAGTATCAAGATTGTCACTGTTTCTGCTACTAATCATGTATCTCGTCTCATCAGTATTTATTTTGAGCACTATTTCTTTACCGGTTTTTATTAACGCACTTATATTTGGTTGTGTAGTTTCCGTGTCTTCGCCTTGCAGTACCAAATCATCAGTGTATTCCAGAACTGAAATTTTATCACCCAGATTTAAATCTTTCTCAGTACACGCCACCTTTTCTATGATATATTCTAATGCTAAATTAAATACAACAGGTGAAACGGAGTCACCTTGTTTGAAACCCGATCGTAGATCGTACCTCAAACCTTTTGGAGTAATTATAACCGATTCTAACTTAATGGAATGTTTCCAACAAACACATCTCTACTAGGTTTACCAACTTCCTAGGTATTCCCTGTTCAATCATGATGTTATACAGTTTCTGGCGGTCTATGGAATCATAAGCTTTTTTTAAAATTTATATGAAGTTGATGGACTACACTGTTGTATTCCAACATTTTCTCTAATATTTGACGTAAGGAAAAGTATAGCTGGGGCTTGTTAGGACAAGATTTCGGAAAACGTTGATCCACCAACATTGGAGAGAGGGTACAGTATATTGTTAATCAAAATTTAGTTTGTTGAACTAAATGATACGTGAATACATTTTTGCCAGGTGAATCATTTATATATATATATATATATATATATATATATATATATATATATATATATATATATATATATATATATATATATATATATATATATATATACATATATAGATACATACATACATACATACATACATACATACATAGCATTTTGCAACTAAAAAAGACGTTCTCTACAACCCTATAAAAGGATGATGTGTTCAAATTAGAGAGGAGTACTTTTCAGTTATTTATTTTGACATAAAGCTTCCTTTAAAAACAAAATCTTGGATGAAATTCCTAGTAACTACACACAGAACGAGGTATGTGATTAATGTTTTCATCTGCCCACCAACTACACCCTCCTCAAAAAGGTGAAGGGTACAACATAATGGTGAGTACTTTTCAGATATCAGTTAAGATGTCCAAGCTTCTTATGAAAAAAAAAAAAAAAACCTTGGGTTTTTATTATTCCGGATAAAAATTCTTAAGTTACTAAGCTACTAAGGAAGAGTCAAATGAATATTTTGAATCTTATTATTTTATATTTCCTTAAATTAAATTAAAATAAAATAAATTTTGTATTAGAATAAAAACAATTTCAAAATATGACACCATCGATTCTTAAAGAAAGAAATAGGGTGGCAGTCCAGTTGCTAATTCGTCCTTGTAAATGTAAACTATGAAATGCCAACCTTAAATATTCGATATTGGTCCTTTCTATGCTAGAGCTAATAGTTTCATTTCTAGCTGCAAAAGAGAGGAACACCCATTGACTCTTGAAATAATTAATTGTGCGATAGAGTTCAACAATTGGGTAGTTGGTTTGAATTTATTTAACATTATCTTTAAATTGTAGTCATTATAAGTTATAAAATTATAATATTTATTTCAAACTTTTAAGGATAATAATAATTTAAAAAATTGTTGGATTGTAATTTTTTAACACTAGAACCTTTCTTATTTTAAAAGAAAGACATATTTCTCTTTAAAAAGAATATTTGGAAGTGTGATTTATTAATTCATTTTTTGTGAATACTGAAGGTTTAGGTTAGAAAAGCTCCTTCCTGGCCTAGTAAATTGTTTTTGGATGTAATCAATTCACGTGCCGATTTCTAGCATTATTAGGAACCCTTGCTTTTTTTGAATAATTCCATTTTTAATATAAATAAATTGTTATTATCCTTAAAGATTTGAAATAAATATTATAATTTTATAACTTATTATGACTAAAATTTAAAGAAAATGTTAAATAAATTCAAACCAACTACCCAATTGTTGAACTCTATCACACAATTAATTATTTCAAGAGTCAATGGAACACCCATTGTGTGCTTGTGTGTGCATGCACATGTGTTTGTGTGTATTTATCTACATTCACTTATGTTCATACATACATACATGCACACACATTCATGCACACATACCCACACACACATACACATGCACATGTAATCATATATGGAATACTTGAACATGTAGATAATCATTTACTTCATAATTATAAAAAATGTAGGAAAACCAAAATATATATTTTGAAGTGTTTGTATTTAATATATGGATGAATACAGACACTCATACATGTATATTTATAAATAAATGTGTTATAGTTGGCCATAATTATAAGTATATTTTTATAACAATTTTTTTTTGGAAATCCCTGTAGTTATAAACACAGACACTTACTCATATTTATTTATGTTTATGTTTATTTATTCACCCTCAAAGCCATAAGTAGCCCAGGCAATGAAGGTCAAAAATGACCTTATGTCGGAAGATATTAGAGACCAGCTGAATTTTTGATAGTGGGTCAATGGGCCCATTTGTCAATGGGTCTTCCATTGACTCTTGAAATAATTAATTGTGCGATAGAGTTCAGCAATTGGGTAGTTGGTTTGAATTTATTTAACATTTTCTTTAAATTGTAGTCATAATAAGTTATAAAATTATAATATTTATTTCAAACTTTTAAGGATAATAATAATTTATTTATATTAAAAATAGAATCATTAAAAAAAAGCAAGGATTCCTTATAATGCTAGAAATCGGCACGTGAATTGATTACATCCAAAAACAATTTACTAGGCCAGGAAGGAGCTTTTCTAACCTAAACCTTCAGTATTCACAAAAAATGAATTAACAAATCACACTTCCAAATATTCTTTTTAAAGAGAAATATGTCTTTCTTATAAAAGAAGAAAGGTTCTAGTGTTAAAAAATTACGATCAAGCAACTTTTTAAAAGGAAATTCTCCAGAGTAAAATTAATATAGCAAATTAGAAGGAAAACAATATCATATAGCTTGGAATATTAATTTAATTAGTTGAGTTGATTTAAAAATTGAATATAAGATGGTGCTTATCAGAATGGCAAATAATCTTTTGGGACTCAACAAATCTTTAGGGTGTGTATTTTGTAATGAAATAAATAAAAAATACTCGAGGATATATATTATCATTATTTCGTCTTTTTTCTATATTCTCGAAGTTATATTATTGTTGGAAAGTTATGAATAATATCAAACTGATGATAGAATCAATGCAAGTTAAGAAGTATTCAAAATACTTAATACAAAGCAAGAAACCATCGAATGACTGAAGCAGAGCCAAATAAAATGACTTAGCTCTTCAAAAATCCCAAGAAAATAAGCAGTGAAAATTAACCAGCACGAATATATTATTCTTCCTCTTGTGAATAATATTATGAAAACGTATGGTAATGTAAACTTCATTCTGACACTTAAAATTTTTTGTAATTCATTAGGAACTGTGAAATGGAAACTTCTCTGAGACATATTAAAAAATGTTAAAACATTCGGATTCCCTGAAATGCGGAATGATACTGAACTGAACTGGTGCATTTATTTTTAAAATTTCTCATCAAACCGCTCCTTCGGATTTTGTCAAGTAAACAAAAAAATAAAATAAATAAATAATTTCATAATTACCACATTTTTAATAAGCGCAAAAAGGTTTCTCATGGAATGTAGTTTGTTGGGCGACTGGAGAACACATAGCATAAGGTAGACTACTTTAGATTTCAGGAAGATCCCCTTGCCTTGGTAAGTTGCAGTCATAACATCAAAATAATTTTTCATAGAAATAATCTATCTAGTCTAAGAAGATAAAAAAAAATATAGGATATAAAATATGTAATACTGATCGACTGCAATGGTAATCTGTAAAAATAAAAGAAGACAAATTCAAATCCTTAATATCATTGTACACATTTACAATATTGTTTATTATTAATACAGTTGCAAACTTCAGTTGATCAATTTAACCAACAATAATTAATAAACAAACAAAAAAATCTAGTGCGCGCAACACACGACTTTCACTTAACTCTGTTATTAATATCAATTTAAGAATTTTTAAACAAATTTAGAAACGAAAATAAATTGTTAAGAATTATTTACATTGCATTTTTATAGAAAGATGTGTTTTATAAAACAATATATTATAATATTATCTACGAAATTCAGTAAGTTTTTTTTCATCACTCAGTGTTAGACTACTTGGAGCGTCAGGCGATGACCAATGAGCGCCATCCAGTGGCCAAGCCGTGAAACAATTGCATTAAAAATATTTTTTCAGTTTTCTCCTTTAATTGGATATAGAATTCGTTCAACTTATATATTTACCTGTTTTTTATCAATGGTAATAAGATGATAAGGTTATTTTTATAGAATATACAAAATTAAAGGTACTTTAGAGGAAGAAAATTTAAAATATCTGCATTTAAGCCCCATCAGACTATTTCAATCAGAATGAAACCTACATGATATTAAAGCCCATTAAATTTTACATCGATATGGCGAGTTTAATATAAATCGTTGGAGCCGTTTTTGAGAAAATCGTAAAAAAGGTGCTAAATTCATGGAATAAAGTAAAACTTTCGGTTAGCTGATTTTAGTAAAAATGTTATCTTATATACGGAGTTGTGGAAGGTAATGTTAAGTGACGAATAGGAATTAAACTTATTTGATTGTTGTACATAACAACTTCATATCGTTATATTATTTCATCTGAAACATATGATTCCAAAAAAACTGAATGCAATTCTTTAAAATATTTCGAACTCTAGCTTTATTTAAAAGTTCCTTGATTTCAACTACCGAGGTAGGTGAAATTCGTGTGTTGCGCGCACTAGTTTTTTATATCTTACATTAAAAGTTTTAAGGAGAAGCCCCTCCCTTCTCTCGTCCTACGCCCATGTTATCCATACTTTTTTTTTACAGTTTATTGTTCTACGGTCCAAAGGTATTTGTAAAATAATAAATATAAACAGAATCAAATTTAATGTATCATTTAATTTTTAAACTGATTAGGCTTACAGTCATTTGAGCGAGACTTAAAGATCACAGCATGCAAGTACACAAATTATACATATATTAATTTTACAAATTGTATTAATCAATCAGTTAAGTGACAAGTTGGGACGGGGTATTATATGACAACGAAACGTTGGGATTGGTGGAACAGATGCACCCTTCTGAGATCCTTTGTATACCACCTTCCCTCACCAACTTGGGTCGTTCGGGGTTGATGACCCAGGTCTTGACGTCCCTCGGCACCTCTTGGCACTTGAAGGGTCCTCGGCGTGAGCATTGCTGGCCGGAGCAATCCTGGATGCAGCGGGCGTTCATCAAGATGTTGGGGATGAAGTTGGGCGGGAGGTGGATGACCTCGTACTCCGTTGGACAGGGTCCGACAGCACGGGGGTGGGCCGGAGGCGGGACCAGCATGAGGTCCCGGGGGCAGCCAGGCTCCCAGCGGTGGTTGAGAAGCTGTATCACCGAAGAGTACCCCGACGAATCCGCGGCGACGAGGGACGCCAGGAGCAGTACCGACCATGCCTTCATTGCGACTGCCGCTTCAGGCTCTTTCATATCGATCTGGAAAAGATATCGAGACAGTTTGATATGATTTGTTCCCGTCCCCGAAATGATACCTGTATGTTTCCTCCCCACCACTTCAGTATTTATGGGTTCGTTCATCAATTCAATGGTAAACAGTATGAGGGAAACGTGGGCAGATTAAATATGATTTAATGGAGTTTTTTTTCCCATTTTAGATTAGCTAAACAGATAGGGAAAAAATAGTCGTATTGAAATAATTTCCATCCTTAAAACAGGATGTATTATAAACGCAATAAACTATATATATATATATATATATATATATATATATATATATATATATTATATATATATATATATATATATATATATATATTATATATATATATATATACACATTAATATTTAAGACTAGATGACTAGGAACAACAACTTGTTAACCGAAATTGGCTGACCGAACGTGCCACTTCATGCCATGAATATTAAATTTTTTTAGGATTTTCTTAAAAGATTTCGATTAAATTCACTATATTGATGTAAAACGTAATGTGGTTTCAAATCATGTTGGTTTTCTCCTAATGAAATAGTCTAAGAGAGTATAATTGCTGAATTTTTAAAATTTCACCATATAAAGTACCTTTAATTTTGTTGATTAGGAAACCTTTTAGGTTCCCCTGCGTCCAAATGACCAAGGCCAGGAAAAAAGTCTCTGGGTGTGTAATAGCCAAATACATGGCGGAGGAGAAAATCTATATCTCCCTTGAGTGATGAGTTTTATAATATAAATCAAAAGAACCTCTTTGTTTTATTTAAATTACCTATATATGAACATACATAGTAACGGGAAGTATTGTGAACATTCAAAAAATATTTAAATTGAATTTTTAATGGATATCCACATCTTAGGTTCCCCTGCGTCCAAATGACCAAGGCCAGGAAAAACGTCTCTGGGTGTGTGGTAAGACTGGCTCAAAAAGTAATAGTAGTTCGAAACCGAAATTTAATATTTAAGACTAAATGCCAAGGAACAGCAACTTATTAACCGAAATTGGCTGACCGAACTGGCCACTTCATACCATGCATATTACAAATTTTCAGGACATTGATGTAAATCTTAATGTGCTTTAAAATCATGATCGTTTTATCCTTATGAAATAGTCTAACAGGGTAAAATTGCTGAATTGCCCCATCATTGTTGAACTATTGTACTGTTTTAATTAATAAAGAAAATTTATATTAAAACAATATATATATATATATATATATATATATATATATATATATATATATATATATATATATATATATATTATATATATATATAAACATTTTTACTTTCACTTACCTATATATGAAATACATTGTATGGGAAAGTATTGCGTTCGTGAAAATTTTCGAATTCGAGTTTTCACCGGAAATACACGTTTTAGGGTCTCCTGAGTCTGCAAAAAGGTCTGTGTATGTGTGGTAAGTCTAACGCCAAAACGAAAAGTCGTACGAAACTGAGATTTCATATTTTGGACAACTATACGCCCGAGATGTTATGCCAACTTTTTCTTATAAATCGGCTTACTGGAAGATCTACTTTATACCATGCATTTTGCACTTTTTTACGATTTTCTCAAAAACGGCTCAAACGATTTTAATTTCATTCCCTATATCGATGTAAAATACAATGGGCTTTAATATCACATAGGTTTCATTCTGATTGAAATTTTTTGACAGGGCTTAAATGCCGATAGTTTAAATTTTATTGCTCTGAACTATCTTAAATTTTGTAGATTTGAATAAATCAACTATATCATCTTGTTGGCGTTGATAAAAAACGAGTAAATATATAAGTAGAGTGAATTCGATATTCAACGAAAGGATAAAAGAGAAAACATAGTTTTTCATGCAATTTCAGTGTTTTTGAACATAAAAACAGTAATATAGATGTATAATATACCGTTGAAAAACTAAAGCTTTTAGAAAAGATATTATCTTATTTGTATGCCGACGTTTCGGCCTGTATTGTGGGCCTTCATGAGAGTTCATTCCGAGAGAGTATCTCATTCACTTCTCGAGATTACTTATCAAAGGAAACAATTGTTTTAGATAAAAAATATAACAATAAAAATTAGTATCTACAACAATCATTCAAGTTTATGAGTTTTTTTTTTTCATTCTTTATCTCCTTCTAAAACTTTGTATGTTCAAGAATATTTTTTCCTGAAATCTTATTCATCCCAACGATATATTTTACATCTGTATTAAAAAACACCAAGAAAAATATTTCATTTGTTTTCACGTGCAGTTGGTGATAAAATTATTTCATATTCTATATTTACCAATTTTTTTTTATAAATGCTAACGACATGGAATGGTGAACTGTTTCGAATCGTAAGGTACTTTAAAGGACGAAAGTTAACATCTCAGCGATATACCCTCCTAAAATATTAAATTTCAGTTTTGTACAACATATTTTCGATTTATACTTGTCACATATACTTTTGATCACATTGATAATTTTACGAGACTTTGCCATTTGGACTCAGGGTACATGTATTTCTATTGAAAACTAGTATGTATGCTTAAGTAAGAATCGGTTGTAGACTAGCTTTATATAACAGTAATTTATTTGATACATTTAGTTCAGAATGTCTGTTAAAATAGAAAGAAGAAAGAAAATAAACTTTATTTACATTTTTACATATTGACAAAATATTTAAAAATGATTTCGGATAAGACATCCTTACAATCATCAAATGTTTGGTTCATTTGGTAGTTATAATCTAATTATCTAATCTATAATTAGTGGTAAAATTAAATTGTGATTATATATGGTTGTAGGAAAAATTATACAAAAACCTACTAATAAAAACAGATAACACAATTGATAATATAGAATTAGAAATTAAAATAAACTAGCTTAAGTTAGTAACACATGTTTAGTTCTTTTATGAGTGTAGCGTTTTAGAGATGCTTTATTATAGTTACCGATTTCCTTTATTAATGGATTTTTGGAGACTGGTGTTTTACTGAAGTAAGAAGCTGTTTGAGTATGGACAAAATGTTTAATTGTTGGAAGCTGTAAGTCCCGGAGCATAGATGATATTTTAGTGCAACGGGGGTAATTATTAATTATCCGCATTGATAGATTTTGGATTCATTCAAGTTTTTGGTAGTTAGTCAAACAGGTTGAGCTCCAGACTGGCGAAGCGTATGTAATTAACGGGCGAATAACTGATTTGTATGTTATTAATTTGTTATGAGAGCTCAAATGGGATTTTCTGTTGAAGTATGGAAACATTTTAAATATTAATTTTTTGGCTTTATTAGTTTTTCTATTGATATGGTCTGTGAACGTAAGAGATTTGTCTAATGTTATGCCTAAGTACTGTACGGATTTTGACCAAGGGATGAGAGATGAATTTATCTTGATTTGGTGGTTTATTTGTGGGCGACGTTTAGTGAAAAGAATTGCTTCAGATTTGGTGGGATTAATTTTCAATTTCCATTTTATGCAATATTTGTGAAATTTTTTAAAATATAGTTGAAGGCGATTCACTATTGTATCGATGCGATATGATGAGTTATACAATGCTGTATCATCAGCGTATAATGACCTCGTAACAAATGGATGGGCTGGTAAATCAGAAATGAACAAATTAAATAGGATTGGAGATAGGCAAGAGCCTTGAGGAAGACCCGCTAAGATGGGGAGTGTGTCGGAAGTAGATGTCCCAACTTGAATATAGAACTGTCTATTTGTTAAATAGGAGTGAATGATGTGATCTGTTAAAATATGGATATTCAGAACACAGAGGTCTGTTGGCTTTGTTACACGCATAATTTGTGAACTGAGTAAAAGTCAGTCTTTTATCCATGATCAGTCCGAGATATTTGACCAAGCTATATACTAATTTTAAACAAAAAGTTGGGGGATAGAATGAGGTAATTTCTTTCTAAGCAATAAACCATAAAATTGGAAGCACCAATCGGTATGCATTTTGTAGATTTATTCAATAAAATAAGCATTTAAATATACGAAAATAGGCCCCTGCAACACACTTTCACTTACCCCTTTCTTAAAATAAATTTAATGAAAAGCATGAAAAAGGTTGAATCAAAAAATTCATTATGTATCGATGGAAATATTTATTTTAGATAATAAAATATAGCAATAGAAATTATTATCTGTGACAATCATTTACCTTTATGAGCTTTTTGTCACTCTTTATCATCTTCTAAAATTGTATACGATAAAAAACATTTTCCATGAAATCTTTTGCATTTCAATGATTTTATTTATATTGGGTTGTGTCACATGAAATGTCCGTTTTAAAGGTAAAGGATTTTTATTAAAAATACGATATGAAAACAAGATAATTTTATTCGAAGTATTTACCTTATTTTTTTACACATTTTTCCCAACGTGACACCAACTTTTTTATCCCCGAACTGAAAAACTCTGAGCTTTGAAGTGAAAGAAGTTTTCCTTTGACGAAGTCGTCTAAATTCCTGAACAGGTGGTAATCTGTTGGAGACAAGTCAGGAGAATTTGGTGGGTGCGGAAGAACTTCGTAGCCCAGTTCTTTCAATTTTTGCACGGTATGTTTTGAAACATGGGGTCTTGCTGACGTGAGATCATGAGGTACCCTTGTATCGAGCTTTTTTACTCTTTTTACCTACACTTGGAAACGGTAGATGCACTTGCATTTAGTAGTGCTGAGAGTCCTTTAACTGTTTGGTAGAGGTTACCTTCTACTGTATGTTTGAGGAGATCGTTGTCTATTACGGACGGAGGTCTTCCTCGGGGCAAGTTTTCCAAGTCGGTATCCCCAGCTGAAAACTTTGCAAACCAACGGCGAATGGTCCGTTCATTAACACTACCTTCCCCAAACGCGTTGCAAATATTTCCAGCGGCCTCAGTTTTATTTCCTAATTTTTATCAATGCTAACAACACATCAAAGGTTTAATTTTTCCAAATCAACAAAATTAAAGGTACTTTATAAGATGAAATTTTTAAAATTCAGCAATTTTACTCTGTTAGACTATTTCATAAGGATAAAACGATCATGATTTTAAAACACATTAAGATTTACATCAATGTCCTGAAAATTTGTAATATGCATGGTATGAAGTGGCCAGTTCGGTCAGCCAATTTCGGTTAATAAGTTGCTGTTTCTTGGCATTTAGTCTTAAATATTAAATTTCAGTTTCGAACGACTATTAATTTTTGAGTCAGTCTTACCACACACCCAGTGACTTTTTTCCTGGCCTTGGTCATTTGGATGCAGGGTAACCTAAAATGTGGATATCCATTAAAAATTCAGTTTAAAAATATTTGAATGTTCACAATACTTCCCCTTACTATGTATGTTCATATATAGGTAATTTAAATAAAACAAAGAGGTTATTTTGATTTATATTATAAAACTCATCACTCAAGGGAGATATAGATTTTCTCCTCCGCCATGTATTTGGCTATTACCAGAAAACGACTAATCGCTACGAATACGACGCTATACACAACAAAAACAAAAGAAAAACTTGGTTTTCAACGGAAATACACGGAGTCCAAATTACCTTACAACTTAAGTAATTTTATGCCCTCCAATCATAAACGAATCAACAGGAAAATTTATTCCTCAAGTTGCAAAAGATGGTCAAAAGAAAATTGTTCACTCACTGTGACTAACCTTGATTTGAAGTTTACAAAACCTTCCAGTCATCGCAACAAAGATCCATGACTTGTGTTACATTACTGTGACATTCGTATTATTTATGGTTTATTTTTCATTTTATAATCTGACAATATTGTTTTACGACTATTTACGCTGTATAAACTTTGGATTGCATCTATCAACTTGTCGATCTTTTGTCAGTCGAAGTTGGCTAGAGGATTTAGTATTATTTCGTTTATCGAATCTTGACGTTGGGGTTGATTAGTTTCCATTATTTATCAATTTACGTACTATTTACACTTATTACTTTCACTTACCTATTTATGAAATACATAGTAAGGGAAAGTATTGGGATCGTGAAATTTTTTAATTAGAGTTTTCACCGGAAATACACGTTTTAGGGTCTCCTGAGTCCAAATAACCAAGTCGCGCCTAAAGGTCTGTGTGTGTGGTAAGTCTAGCACGAAAATGAAATTTCATATTTAAGAAAACTGTACGCCCGAGATGGTCCAGTATCGTTTATCAAAATTAACATCATTTTGCACTTTTTTTCCGATTTACTTAAAAAAGGCTTTAAAGATTTTGTTTAAACTCAGTATATTTGTGTAAAATTTAATGGACCTTAATATGATTTTTATTATGATGTTTCATTGTGACTGAAATAGTCTGACAGGGTCGTGTGGCGATTATACAAGTTGGCTTTATATACAAGTTGAACGAATTTGATGATCAACTAAAGTATAAAAGAGCAAACATTTTTTTCAAATTTAATTTTTGTTTTTTAATTATTAAGGACAGTAATATAGACGTATAATATACCGTTGAAAAGAGAAAGATTTTAGAAAAATTGGTTATTTTACGTAAACATTTAATATAGCTATATAGCTATATTATTTAATCTAAATCATATGTTCCCAACATATGAGACGTTGATTTCCAAAAGGTACTAAAGAACATTTTTTACGAAACTGATTTTTTTACGTATTTTGTATTCTCATCACTTTTTGTAATCTAAATCTTCTATTTTATTTTATCTATTGAGCTCTAAAGTCCTTATAAAAAACGATTTAGAAATACGGCCATTTTCTATAAGTATTAATTACGCATTTACTTTCGTTCCAATTCTTACTAAAAAAATTCATTTCAAAACTTTAATATGATGTTATTAATATAGTAAAAGTACAATTATAGATTTTAATGCGAAAAGACCGAAATTAGGTAGTTCAATAATAAAGTAATGAGAGATTTTCGCGCTTCCTGTAAAATTTCCTAGAATGGATATAGTACCTTTTGGAAATCAACGTCTCATATGATTTCATATGTTGATGTTTGTTACCCGCACCAAATTTTTTAAAAATCTAAGAAAAAAAGAATGTTGTAAAGCCAGGAAATCCCAAATATGTGTGGAGCATCGACACAAGGGATAAGTCGTCCGCACATGAGAAAATTCAAATGATGAATAGAAAACAAACATCTTAAGAGATCTAACACGAGCATAAAATGCTATATATGTCGAGGTTTTTCGACTGCCGAAAGTTAAGCTTACCACCAGTGATATTGCAAACTCAGATTACTTGTTTTTAGGACCATTGAAAGGTATTAAAACGATTTTAAGATTAGTCCTAATTGATACTCTCAAATTTCTCTATTTTTCTGGGCTAAATAGGGAATTAGGATTTTTATGCTTTAGAAGTGAGGAGAGAATCACGAAAACCGCATTAATTCACGCTTGGGTTTTCAACTCAACCCAAATGCAGTGGTCAATCTGAATCCTGCGCTATGTTATTAAATTTTAGAAATTAAAATTAAAATTAGAAGGCTCCCTAGGTATGTGGCTTCTATTGAGCGTTCTGAATTTATTCTAAAAATTTAGCTCATAATTTAGTCTTTTAGTTACGATTTTACTTTTACTAACCTTTGTATAAAATATATAGTTTGGTAAAATATCGCTGTTATATTTATTATTATATATTTTATTATATTATAAAATATTGGTTAAATTCTTGTTAAAAGTTTCCACCGGAAATACACGTTTTAGAGTACACTGAGTCCAAATTATTAAGTCGCGCAAAAAGGTCTGTGTGTGTGAGTCTATTTGGTCAGCCTAGTTCTAAACGATAAGTTGTATAGAACTGAAATCTCACATGATAGGAGTGTATATATCTGAGATGTTACAGCATTTCTTTCAACTAAATCGGATCCAGGCGAACCTCTTTATACCAAGCATTTTCCACCTATTTACGATTTTCTAAAACAAACTTTAACGGTTTTGATTAAACTCGCTAAATACAAGTAAAATCTGATAGGCTTTAATATCTTGTGTGTTTTATTCTGGTTGAAGTAGTTTGACAGGGCTTAAATGCTGAATTTTAGAGTTTTCTTCCTTCAAAGTACATTTAATTTTGTAGATTCGAAAACATTAACTATATCATCTTATTAGCATTGATACAAAACGGATAAATATACAATTTTTACGAATTTGATAGCAAATTAATTCAGAAAAAAGCAAATATATTTTTACGTACTTTTTTTCCGAATCTGAGAATAGTAATATAAACGTATAATATACCGTTGGAAAGATATAGATTTTAGATAATAATATTATCAAGTTATCTGATCCCGCCGCCCATCATACATCTCTGATCTCTTGTTATTCAAATCCTCAGTCCATTCCCGCAACATCCGTATGCGGCCTTCTGATTTGTATTGGGTTATGTCAGATGAAATGTCCGTTTTCAAGGTAAAGGATTTTTATTAAAAATACGATATGAAAACAAGATAATTTTATTCGAAGTATTTACCTTATTTTCCTCCCCTTTTTTCCAACGTGACACCAACTTTTTTATCCCCGAACTGAAAAACTCTGAGCTTTGAAGTAAAAGAAAACCTGAAAACGCACTTTTCACTTGATCATCATTTTCAAAAAGTTTTCCTTTGACGGAGTTGTCTAAATTCCTGAACAGGTGGTAATCTGTTGGAGACAAGTCGGGAGAATATGGTGGGTGCGGAGGAACTTCGTAGCCCAGTTCTTTCAATTTTTGCACGGTATGTTTTGAAACATGGGGTCTTGCTGCCGCTCAGTGAGGTCATGAAGTACCCATGTATCGAGCTTTTTTACTTTCCCATTACACTTGGAAACAGTAGATGCACTTGGATTTAGTTGTGCTGAGAGTCCTTTAACTGTTTGGCAGGGGTTACCTTCTACTGTATGTTTGTGGACATCGTTGTCTATTACGGACGAAGGTCTTCCTCGGGGCAAGTTTTCCAAGTCGGTATCCCCAGCTGAAAACTTAGCAAACCAACGGCGAATGGTCCGTTCATTAACACTCCCTTCCCCAAACGCCTTGCAAATATTGAATGGCCGAGTTTAAACTGGTACAAAAATATTACTCGAAAATCACGTGTTTCCATGTCATATTTGGGGTATATTAAAAAGTGGGTAATTGATTGGGAAGCTGATATTTATAATACAAAGGTAGAGGATTAGTAACTGTTTACTTTAAATATGTAAACATCCGGGAGAAAACAACAGAGACCTGCAAAATCCTTTATGTATTGCAGAAACTATAAAAGCGGACATTTCATGTTAAGCAACCCAGTATATTACGCTCTTCCATATGGAACTCTATTCCTTCTGATATTCGTAATTTTACTACCCTTCCGACTTTCAAACCTCGTCTATTCCATTACTTTCTGTCCATTCAATTTCCAAATAATCCTGACTGTCCCAGTTTCCATGAAAATATGTGAATAGAAATAAAGTTATAGAAGTGTTTCTTAATTTTTTTTTTAATTAGTAAGAAGTGTATTTTATTTTTTGGTCTAGGTTATGTATGGGAATTGATACTTATATTTTTTACAAATATTTTCACAGCCATTAGTTTTCGAAGTTATGTATATATAGGTTTATAATATTTTTATTTTTATCATTCGACTTATTATTTTCCTTTTTACTTATTATTATTCACTGTATATTTCTTTTTTTTTTTTTAATCTTACTCTAATGCAGCAAATATCACATTATTGTATTTTATATTATTCTAAAGGGACTTGTCCCATAACAAATAAAGAAATTATTATTATTATTATATACACAAAGTTGTATAAGAGTGATGAAAAGCGCATAAAATTAAGTGATTTTTGTGGATAATAATATAATAGATTATTCAATGAATGGCATAATTTTATGGAAACCCAGTGTAATTCTTTAAAATTTTGTCATCTCTAATTTTTTCTTTTAATCATTTATATTTTATTGAATTTTACAACTGTATTTAACATAAATGCAACAAGTAAAAGTGTTGAATTATAATTAAGGGCGTGAAAAGGTTTGTGAAGAAACTACCCAGCGGTAGAACTTCGACTTTTATTTTAAAGTTCTTAAATTGATTTTAACAACGGAGATAAGTACAAGTCTTGTGTTGCGCCCATCAGATTTTTAAAAAAGTTATGTCTAAAAACTATACCTCGAAGAATTTTAGATTCAGTAAAAATAAAGATTTGTACTGTCTATGCTAACGCCTGTGGAAGTTGGTGAGTTGGCCTAGAAAACGCTCAGCCGCCAGGTTATGCGGTCTCT
Source organism: Piezodorus guildinii (assembly GCA_023052935.1). Taxonomy (NCBI): domain Eukaryota; kingdom Metazoa; phylum Arthropoda; class Insecta; order Hemiptera; family Pentatomidae; genus Piezodorus; species Piezodorus guildinii. The sequence continues at coordinate 46,976,331 of CM041295.1, forward strand.
CTAATTCAGGAGCAACGCGGCTGAAATGGCCGAATAAATTAGGTTCATAATGTATTTTCTGTCAATTTTGTTTTTAGCATTAATCATCATTTACCGTCCTTCTAGCATTAACTAATCGGTTAAAATTCTTTAAAAACACGATATTATGGACCATAATGCAATAAATAGTTGATAATCTGAATTTTCCGCTTCTGTACAACCTTTTTAATTTTATCATTTTGGATCAGGCACAGTGCAAATAATTCGGAATTGGGCTCTAAGTGGCCAGAACAATCCATTTATTTTTGTTACCATATCGCAAACGATTCGAAAAATCAACAATCTAAATGGTATTGAATTAAATAAACTCCAGTGATTGAGATAGTTGAAATAATCAGCATTTCCTAACTTTTCCTAAGCTGTATGGAAGACTGGCTGAAATAATAGGGAATATTTTCAGAATATTATTTACCTGCCTGGTCAATAGATTTCGTAAACAAATCTTATGTTGAACTATTATTTATATAATGGACGCTGTTTCTGACCGCACAGTTCCTTAACAGAATTCTATCAGTTTTATTCAAAAGCGACATTTGTAAGCAAATTGAGACGTTGATTTCAAAAAGGTACTAAAGGACATTTTTTTCAAAGTTGATATTTTCACATATTTGTATTCTAATGGTTTAGTTTTATCTAAATCCGTCATCAAATTTTATCTAAAAAACATAAAAATCCTTTATAAAAGTATTTAAAAATTGCATTTCATTCCAAAAGGTACTAAATACACATTTTATTTCATTGCGTAAGGTACTATATCCATGTTTCCTTCCAAAACGTACTATATCCTCTGTAAACAGATATAACCTTTCCTTTCATTTCCTTCCAAAAGGTACTATATTTCCTACTATACGGGAGAAACACCTAATCCCGTAATACATCACCATTAATTTATTGTTTTCACCTTTTATGCTTTTATTGGTTCATTTAGCACGTCTTGAATCACCTATATCAATTTGATCACTGGTTTTAACCTAATAATCAATTTTTAGACTATTTGAAACAACTTAGTTGCGTCACTTACGTTCTTTTAGGTTGCCAATTAAATTAAGTTTTTTCATAGTATTTCTTCTTGCAGCAACATAAATTTGGTTTCAATTTTTTCAGAAACTCACATTGTAATAGAATAATGGTATTTTATGCAGCAAATAGTTGGAATTAGCATTCCACGAACATGCTAAATATGTGAAGAAAATCCGTGCTTAATCTAACTTAGTAGTCGATTTTTTTATTTTAAATAAAAGCTCAAAAGTTATAATTTATCCTTATCTAAGGTTAAACATTGTTTACACGCCGTTAATAATATAGTTAAATTTGCTAAATTCTCACAAATAGTAAATACAAGTTCATAACAAACTTCATAATTACACACTTTCTTATTATGGTGCCATAAATAGATAAATTGTCCTTTGAATATTCACTTTCTTTATGAACAATAGATAATCCATGTAATTAACCAACAAAGAAAGATATTTCTCAGAGGGAGAATTAGGAAATATATATAACTTAGTAATTAACGATATAAATACGTCAGTTATCACTAATGTTGTATCAGGAAAGTTATAGTGACTGTTACCAACTTATCTCGCGTTATATTCTTCCAAAAAGTACTAATTCCCTTTTAATTCTTTCCAAAAAGTACTATATCCATGTTTTGTTCCAAAAAGTACTATATCCATATTATAATGTTTAAAATCATCGGAAAAGTACAATAATTTAGAAAAATGAGTTGGCAACACACTTAAAAATCAACTTTTGATTTTAATAAAAAAATAATCACGTAAATTGGTCCAATAATTAATAAATGACAGATTTTTGCGTTTCCTGTAAAATTTTCTAAAGTGGATATAGTACCTTTTGGAAATCAACGCCTGAATTACGTTTATTCAGAAATGTTCGCTTAATGCAGGTACTTCCATTATAGGTATTACAATTGTAAGGGGTTAAAGAATAGTTTTTTTATGCATTTATATTTGAATACAATAGATTAATCCTTAACCGATATGGCGCGTTATTAGGTGCCCCTGCCATTTGTGTATTTGCTTTATTTCCAATAGACGTAGCCTGGTTTACAGCACCTTTTAGGCTTTACCTTCTGAGCTGTTGACAGAAGTGTTAGCCCTACGGTAAGTGATTTATGTGTTTTCAATTAAACTTTTAGTCGATTGTGGGGTCTGTGTAACCCCAACATACCATAAGTGTAGCTTTTTTATTAAAAATATTTCGTGTGTTTTCAATCAAAAATGGCATATTAGCAGCGAAAATAGATGAATGTCAGTGATCCTTGGAATGATAGAAAGATGGTATGAGAGATTCTAGAAGTGACGAGAACTTTGATCAATATTTAGAAAGTTACCAGAAGTTAGATTATGGGACCGATGACAATCAGGAACATGAAGCCGAATAAAGTATTTATTTTTTGAAAATTTAGAACAAGAATGTGTGGAGGAAGTGTGCCCAAGGAATAGGGTTAAAAAAATAAAGGTTTACTTTGCTCATTGCTGTGCACCAAAATGCACGGTTGTGCCAAGAGTGTCTGTGAAGACTGCCTGTAAAAGTGATTGTGAATTTTATAATTTAATTTTTTGCTGTTTCTTAAACAGTAGATGATTGAAATAAATCACTATTTTAAATTATTTATTATGTACTCATGTCCTAATTTAAATTTTTAATATTTTGTAATTTTTATTTTTTCAGTTTTTTGTTAAATATTTTTATTTGAAGAGTTTTTTTACAACTTAGTTGTTTCTTGTTCCTAAATTATTTTGCCATTTCTTTCGGTCAAGCCAGCCTCTCTCTCGAAGACCCCTTTTTCGCCTCTCCATCGGTTGATAGAGAAAGGTCATCTTTGGCCATCGCTCCTATGTCATTCTTTGCACATTCCCCTTACCATTTTAACCTTTTTATATCTATTTCGTTCAACATTTTTTTCTTCTTGGAGATTCCGCCTAATAGTTTGGTTGGAAACATGTTGTAGTCTAGATATGGCACAAAAGCGCCTCCCAAAGTCTATTGTCTCCTCCTTTTTGGTAATCACTCATGTTTCCGCTGCATATAGCGTTACGCTTCCCAAAAAGGAATGGTACAGCCTTTTTATTTTGGTTTGGAGACTCACCGGCTTGCTCTATAACACAGAATGCGGGGTTCCAATTACCCGCCTTCCTCTCGTAATTTTTTCCATGATGTCCTTGGTAGAGCTGCCATCCTCAGTTATCCATCTGCCAAGATATTTAAACTCCTTTACCCTTTCTAATTCCCAATTTTCTAGGGATAAGGCTTCTATATTCCTATTAAATGCCATATGCTTGGTTTTTTCTTTACTTACTTCCAGGCCCCATGCTCTATACATATCCAGGAGCTTTCTTACCATGTAGTAGGCATCTTCATTGTCGTTCGCTATTATCACCTGGTCGTCAGCAAATTGCAGGGTATAAAGGCATGTACTGTCTACCATTATTCCCATCCCCATTTCTTCTTCCATATTTCAGAACCTCTTCAAAATAGAGATTGAACAGCAGTGGAGATAGAGAACACCGTTGTTTGATTTTTTTAAACATACTTTTTTACAAAATAAAAATTTACATTTATTGTGTTCAATTCCATTTATATACATTTATATAAGATGTGTGGTTGTAAAAAAAAAAAAATTTTATTTTATTTTAACATTAAAATTAACCCAGAACATTCTTAAAATGTTTTTGATTGTTAGTAAAAAAAAAAATAAAATAAATAAATAAATAAAAAGAAAGAACTTATTACTTGAGCACCAAGTTCGCTCCAATGATATATTTACCTATTTTTTATCAATGCTAACCAGATGATGCAATTAATTTTTTTTTTCAAACAGAACTAAATTACCAAAGTACTAAAAGGGATCACTTGTAGCTGGGTGGCTAGCGTAACAGCCTCCCATGCTAAAAGTCACGGGTTCAAACCCGCAGGTGGTCCTAGGATTTTTTAATGGGAGTAAAAAATCCTTAGTTACGCCGTCCTTCGGAGGGGACGTTAAAAGGTGGTCCCGAGCTTGTGCGATGTCAGGTACTCGTTAAAGATCCCTATCCTAATAAAACCTGGATAGGCAAAATTTAGGACTCCCACTGTAGCATCGTCCGATTAGCCATAGTAGTATAAAGTGACGTTAAATAAATAAACAACAACAACCAAAATACTAAAGAACTAAAGGTACTTTAGAGAAAGAAAATTTAGAATATCGGTATTTAAGCTCCGTCAGACTATTTCAATCAAAACGAAACATATATCATATTAAAGTCTATTAAATTTTACATCGATATAGCGGGTTTAATCAAAATAGTTAACATTTTTTTGAGAAAATCGTAAATAGGTCGATTTTGTTGAAAAATCTCTTGTAGCTGTAGCATCATAGGCATTTACGCTTTTGAAATATGAAATTTCAGTTTTATACAACTTAGCGCTTTCGAGCTTGACTTACCAAACACACAGACCTTTTTGCGGGACTTAGTCATTTGCACTTAGAGGACCCTAAACCTAAAACATTGTGTTTTGGGTGAAAACTGGAATTCGAAATTTTCACGATCGCAATACTTTCCCTGACTATATATTCCATACATAGGTAAGTGAAAGTAAAAATTGTATTTATAACAATTTTTTCAAAATTATGTCTCTAAACTGAAAAACAAACAAACTGTAGAATAGATGGATACTGTGAAGAACTATTAGGTTTTATTACAAAATACAATAGGTGTTAGACAGGAAATAATGAACGAAAAAAATCGCTCCCGGCTACTGTTAGAAAATATAACTTATGAAGAAGACAAGCTAAAGCTTTGACGAAAGAGAATGTGGACAGATGGTGATATGAATATATGGAAAGGAGGAAAATAAAAACATAGTAAGTATTAAGTAGCATACTATTTATATGTGGCCAAACTCATATTTAAAAATAAACGTTTCTTAACACGATTTAATTTTTTTTTCCTCTTTTCAAACGCACATCAGAGATCTTAAAGTATAGTGTCAGAACTGGAGAGTAAAAACAAAATCCAATAAATCCAACCAAAAACATTTACTCTTCGTCATAAATCTACAGTATCCTTTAATAATATTCCGCTAGTGGTTTGACTGATCCATTCATTACCTAGGACTTTTCTTGACAAAGGCCTTACTTGGAACTCATACAAGACTAAAACAACAAGAAACTGCTAGACTTTTTCGGCTGCTGTAACAACCAATAGACAAATTTTTAATCTCCCACTTAACTATTAAAGGCTCATCTACAAGTCTGCCATAAGGGCCAATATGGACTTACATAGTAGAGCTGTGGGGCTCTTCCAAGCCATCGAATTCTCATATCCAATCCTTACAACACAGGATCCTCCTTTAAATCCTCAATGTTCCTTACTTTGTAACCAATAAACTGATCCATAAAGATCTGAATGTTTCCTATGTTGTTGATTTGGCCCAAACCGAGTACCATTCCTTTAATGACTAACTCCATCTCCAATCTATCCCACTAGTTTCAATCCTTTCTTCCTTTTCTGTTCCTGCTAATCCTCTGGTGTCTGAAAAGAAGATGGTCCCTTTTAAATGAAAGTTGAATTATACTTAAGAAACCTCCCTTATTCTACCAAGGTTATATTTTTACGTCCCAAAGAACCTTGATTTTTTGGTTTTTTTTTCCACATTTTCCCAGTCCTTTTTATTTATTTATTGGAATTTACAACTGTATAATGGAACACAAAAATTAAATTTGAGTGAAATATAAAATGCATGAAGCACACGTAGAGAAGCTTCCCAATGGAAGCACTCCAAAAATATTCAAAACTAGAAGGTCTCAGGGCCATCTTCTTTTCAGACGGCTCGGAGGATTGTTAGGAATTGAAGAGGGAGAAAGGATTGAAACTAGAGGATTAGGATGGGAATGGAGTTTGTCATGAAAGGAATGGTATCTAGATCGGGCCAAATCAGCAACATACGGAACATAAAGGCCTTTATGGATGAGTTTATTCGTGACAATGTAAGGTAGTAATAAATACCAAAAATTTTTAGTTATTAGTGCTATTTGGCAGAAAATTAATTTTTATATAAACTGAATAAAGAATCATTTAAATCGGTTTAGAAATAGCTGAGATATATCATTTTGAAACTAACAGTGGTGATTGACCATTTAAAAAAAAAAATTATTGCTTTTCATATTAGTTAATTGCCTTTACACAGCTGTATAAATAGCTACACCCTAATTTAGTTATTTGGAAATAATAAAACATTGTGTAATAATTTGCAGCGTTTTTAACATTCAACTAGCACATTAGCGAAGCAGGGGTGGGTCACTAGTATAACAAAAAAAGATGTTACTGTAACCTTCACTTGGAAAAGGCCGTCTTATCTCATTGATTATCATATTGGCAATAATGAGGAAAGTGACAAATGTTTTTTCAATAGCCGTGAACCGTTTGCCAATGGCTCCTTGCAAAGAGGTCGCTCATGCAACCAAACAATTGAGGCAGAACATTGCGCTGTCAAAGGCAACACCCTCCAAACTGGAACCGATCACAAAATCTCCCTCTGCTTGACAATACTCCCCCTCCCATCCCCCCACAACCACACGCCGAGTATGCTTTTGTTCCTTCAATCCAGCTCTGGGTGTCGGTAAAAATTATAACCTTGCTTTTATTATTTTTCGCAATCCATGTCGTACATTCCTTTCATACTCCATGCATTGTATGTGAAAGCAGGTGTTGGAATAGCTATCATAATAGAACCGATATATGACTCTATGCTTACAAACTAATAATGCATCAGTAATGCTACCTTGTGTTGATCTTTATTTTTTTTATTTAACGTCACTTTATGCTACTGTCACTAATTTGACGATGCTACAGTGGGAGTCCTAACTTTTCCCTAACCAGGTTTAATTAGGATATGGATTTTTAACGAATACCTGACACCGCACAGGCTCTTTAATTTTGCTTTCCTTAAATAATCCTAGAGCCATCTTTTTGATTATTGAATGAAGTGCCCCGCTTTTTTTATATTTTATTTTTATTATTATTATTTTTTTTATTTATCTCTTTGCTAATTTACAACTGTATTCATGATACATTAAAAATCATATCTATCCTCAAACATCTCCTACGATTCCATTCCATCTCTCATTCTCCCCTAATTCGACTTTATCTTATTTATTTTTTATTTCTCCCTTTCAATATCGTGTGTCGATTATTTCGAAATTTATAATAAGCAGGTAAATCATTGTTTGTGAGCATGAATGCAGAATAATATAGACGTAAGATTCACTCAATAAGAGCTTCTGCCTGCCACTATCCAAGTAACTGGTTCCTATACTTTTATTTTTAAATAAATAAATCTGAGGTTGTATTTTAATTTATGATAATACTTATGATAGATTTAAAAAAAAAAAAAATGATATTTACAACTGTATTAAGTAAACTGTAAACATTAAGTAAATATGAGCAATGATTATGGGCTTGATACAGTCGTGTGAGGAAACTATCTAGTAGATTTTTACACTTTAGTCTTTATTTTAATTAGTAGGTCTCGATGCCATCGTCAGTCAGCCGCCTCATAGGATTATCAGGAATATACGAAGATTAGAGGTTACGGTCAAGTGGGTTTAAGTGGACGGGTAGTTTGGAATTACAGGAGGTTTATCTATTCCGGGCCAAGTCTGCAATTAATATGATATTTAGGGCTTTATGGATTATTTTACTGATGGCAAAGTAAGGGGCATTTAGTATCTTTCGGAGGAATTTCGATGCGGAAGGAATAGGATGGTTTGGTAGATCCCCATAGCTCGATCCCATATTTCCAAAGAGATCTAATGATAGTAATATACATATGTCATATGATGGATTATTTGGGATTTTTCTTTAAAATAAGACGTAAAAGAGTCTTTATTGAAAACCTATGTATCAACTATTTTAACTTCTTCATCAATATTTGAATGCATTGCTGATTTTTGATTGATCTGTGATAGAATAGTGAAGCTAATAGTAAAAAAACAGGTTCTTCTTGGTTGTATTCCCTCTATGATTTTTTTTAAACTTCTGTATTTCACTCTTATTCGCAGTCAAATTTTTAATAAATATTTATATTTCCAAGAATTGGAGATTACTATTATTATTTTATTTAATAATATATTATAATGTTCACTTACCTCACGCGCGACATACTAAGCTTAATGAATTGACATGACGTGTGTATCGATCTCATCTTGGACTGATCTTATGTACATCTGATAATTTCTTCATAATTATCATACCTTTATCTAGGACTAAACGAGATATTTGCGGCTAATCCTTTTCGGTTTTGCGTTGCAGTTCCTGCATTTCGAAATTCAAGCAAGGAAGTAAATCAGTCGCCCAGCATTTATGAAAATACTTGATTAATCTCCTGACATATGAACTAAAGTACTTATTTTTTTAAACCTCATTACAAGATATTGTACCATGTCTGTCTCAGCTTTCGTCTGCAATTTTTACTTTCACTTACTATATATAGTAAGGAAAGTATTGCGATCGTGAAAATTTTCGAATTCCAGTTTTCAACGGAAATACACGTTTTAGGGTCCCCTGAGTCCAAATAACCAAGTCCCGCAAAAAGGTCTGTGTGTGTGTGTGTCTGTGGTAACTCCCGGGCGGAAACGGTAAGTCCTATGAAACTGAAATTTCATATTTAAGACAAATATACGCCCGAGACGTGACAAAACTTTTTTCATCAAAATGAGCTTACCAGAAGAGGCACTTTATACCATGCATTTTGCACCTTTTTTCGATTTTCTCAAAAACGGTTCCGACGATTTTGATTAAACTCGCTATATCGATGTAAAATGAAATGGGATTTAATATCATGTAGGTTTTATTTGGATAAAAATGGTCTGACAGGGCTTAAATGCCGATATTTTAAATTTTCTTCCTCTAAAGTACCTTTAATTTTTTAGATTCAATAATAATAACTAGATTATCTTGTTAACGCTGATGAAAAACAGGTAAATATATAAATTGAATAAATTCGATACCCAACTAAAGGAGAAAACAGAAAAAATATATTTTTAGTGAAATTTTTCGTTTTTGAACATAAGATCAGTAATATACATGTATGATATACCGTTGGAAAGCTAAAGATTTTAGAAAAAATATCATCTCATACACAAGCTTTTAGAAGTTAATAGAGAGTGATGAGAAGAAGATAAAACTAACTGATTATTTTAGATAATAATATAATAGATTTTTTAATAAAACACATGTTTATATATAAATTCAATTTGATTAATTCCTTAATAGTTTCACGTATTTTTATCTCTAACTGTATTTGAAAATTCTTTCATTGATTTTAAAAATGGAGGTAAGTGAAAGTCGTGTGTTGCCCGCACCAGATTTTTTGAGTTATAAATAATCTTACTGTAAAGCTTTAATTTATTACTAATTTAAGGTTTAATTAAAACAAAGCAAATGGCTATAAGTATCAAATATAAACGTACTAAATTCATCATGTTCGGCACGGAATGGGATTTACTATTATATTAAAATTATAAGGGAATATTTAAAAATATGAAAATATAACGGTTTTAAATCCAAATTTTAGATAATTAATTATCTATATGCTAACATTCAGATGTTAATTTTCTGTCCAACACTTCTTATATTTTAAGCAATAATATAAGGTTAGCCTGTTATCTGGATGGAGTATAATTTAGTATAAGAAATAAAATTTGAAAAATGGAACTTGTTTGTAATGAAAATCTTTGAATCAAAAGAAATATTTCTGGAGAACGTGGAAGAGACATGAAAGTCAATTGTAGGCTAGGATGTTTCCGAGAGTAATCAAGTAAATCGTTTACAAATTATAATTTATTTTTAAAGTTAATTTATGTTTGTTGTTGTTTTCCTTATTACTCCCCGTCTATGTATAGAATTTAATTTTTAACATTTTGAAACACGGAATATACATTTTAACGGCCAATAACCAATTATCGTAGAATTATCAGTGAACGAGTTTATCTCAAGGCTAAAATTTGTTATACAATGAAATTACGTTTTAAATATTACTTTATGGCAGAGATGTTCATTAAAATCGACCAAAAGGAATAAAATCTATATATAATTGATTTTATAATATTCTTGGAATATGCTTAATAGTTTTGGTTAAACTCTCTACGTCTAAGTAAAATGAAATACCTGTTGGGTGTTTTCACACATTTTTTAATAAATTGATTATTTGCCGAAATTTTCTGCACTACTTCAAAAGTTTTTTAACTTTATTTGTTTGATACAATTACTTGTCTCTTATTACTGAAATTAATAATAAAAAATACGTATGAAAATATTTGATAATTGAAAGAAAAAAAAGAAGGCATATTTTTTCAATTTGAAACCAATCTTACGGGAATCAGATAGCTAAAAAAGGTTTTAGAAACATTCTATTTGGTAATTGAATTCGTAGAAAGCAATGAATTGTAACTGGAAACACAAAGAATTATGTGATAGCTGCAGAAAATATTGCAATTATGATATTATTTACTTTTAAGATTAATAAGTTGACTGATACTAGGGCTGCAACCCCAGATTGCCATTTTTTAAAAAGTACTATAGGTTTAGAAATGAATTATTCTTTAAATAAAATAAATCATGTCATGGAAAACGCAAATTTATCGAAATCTTTCCCAATTTATTAGTCAACGGGCTAATGGGTAAGTACCCGAAAAGTTTAAAAATATCGCATCACTTTGAAATCACAAAGCAGTACAACCCATTACGTACTTTTAGAGAAGTAATCCCTTTCTATTTGAACAAAACACAATGCTAAAGGAGAGAAAATCCACACCTGCCTTCATCAAATTGCGATGATTGTGCATCACCTATTGATAAAGTGCATCTGTGTAAATCACAATACAGGAAGAGGCCGTTGTTCTGACCAATCAGATTATTGGAGATAATCCCCGTCCAAACAAGGCTGATTGTCACGTTATTGAATTCCTAGTTCTCTGTAATTAAAAGTTTTTTTTAATCGGTTATGACTCGTGTGTTTCTGTAAATAAGTAGTGGATTTCAATTATCGAATTTAATCAATGAATGTAGGCGGAGGGTACATAACATCATTGACAGTTTCGTGTGACGTGTTTGCGATTGAAGTGAGTAAAATTTTGAATGGAATTTATAGTATGTTTTTCTAATATGTCGAAATGAGAGTACTATAAACAAATATAATTCTAGTGTTAGTCCAATCCTACAACAACTGTTTAGAATTAAGTTAATCTAATTTTAAAATGAAATCCAAGTTTTTTATGAGCAAAAAAAAAAAAAAAAAAAAATGAAACTTCAATTTTTAAAATGATTTATACATAACATACATTCGATCTTGAGTAAAAAACGGTGGAATAGAACATTGTAAAACAGTAGAAAAATAAGACGTTAGTGATGGCCACTGGTGTAACCGTACTTCTTGCCTTCCTTGTGACCTCCCTTTTTGCCGTAGTTTTCCTTGTGAGCATGATGTTCTTCGTGGCCATGCTGTCCCTTGAAGCCCTTGTGTTCGTCGACGTAGTGCCCTTTGTCGTGGTGGCCCTTCTTTCCATGATGGTCATCGTGGTATGCGGATTTGTGGTGGCTGCCCTTCTTGTGATGTCCCTCCTTCTTGCCATGCTCGCCGTGGAAATCACCATGTTTGCTGTGGTGTCCGCCTTTGTGATAGTCGTCGTAGAATTTATGTTCCTTGTGGAATTCGTCCTTGTGGAACTTGTTGTGATAGCCCTTGGTCTTGTGTCCTTTCTTGTGTCCACCTTTCTTGCCGAATTTCGCTGTTTTGTGCCCTTTTTCTCCTTTGTGATGGGCTCCGTATTCGTCTCCTTCGTCGTGGTATTTCTTCTTGTGGCCCATGTGGTCTTGGTAGTAGCCGCTGTGTTCGTCCTTGCCATGCTTCCCATGGTCCCCTTTGTCAAAGTGATGCTTGTGTACATAACCCTTGTCTCCTTTGTGGCCACCTTCAGCATAGTGCTCACCATGATGCTCATGACCTCCTCCCTTCTCGAAGTGGTGACCATGATGAGTCGCCGATCCGTCTAAGTCAACCACATCTGTGAACAGGTAAAAATATATGTTAATTTTTTATCACCATCTATTTTATTGCATTAGCATAAATTATAAATCATATTACAATATAATTTCGTTTCAATGTTCTTCCCAACTACTCAATACAAACCTACTATGTCATTCGATGTGTATACATCTTGACCTTTACATTCCTACCCAAAGAACTACAACTTTTGATCGTTCCTTTCTTGTTCATCTGGAATTTCCTGGCTACTCGTATTCTCCATCATCATTCGAATCCCAACTGATCCAGTGCTATCTGTCATCCCAAACGGACACACAAACAATTTTGATTTTTCAAATCAATTAAATCAGACTTTGAGTGAAATAAAACAATAAGCTTTGTTAATCACTTAATTTATTTTTAGTTAGTAGTACGAATTTAGTATATTGGGGTAGATGCTAATGGAACAATGCAGATTACGCAGTAGAATAGCATGAGGATGAGTAAGAAATTGTGGAAGAAGAATGGAGGATCTAAAGATTTCCCAGTTCACTGACTTTGTGTTTGAGATCACTTTTTCAATCCTTCAAACCACGCGAATGATTTAAGACTCATATAACAGCTATTTTTATATTGCCTAAATTAACAAACAAACAAAATTGTTTCCGAGAAATTGCATTATGTTTTATAGCATCCTCAAGAGGAGGTCTGAGAGTTCACCACTGAAAATGGTTTCTTAATTTAGGATTGTACCAATGTTCAGTGCCTAGTTGCCAGGGCTAGAATTACGATGTTTGCCTGAGTGGGGAGTTTGTCGTCCCTCTGATAAGTTTTATTGATTTTATTGAATTGATCAAGTTGAAATCAATCACTAATCAGAAAAAGGAAAACCTTTACCTAACAATGAAATTCTGCCGGTGGAAGTGACACTTTTGCCTTTCCTCACCCTGTTCCGGCCATATTCTCTGTTATTGAGAAATACCCGTTTGAAAGAGAAATGCTGGTTTAATAATAGATATGTTCCATTCCCACTACAATCCATTAGTACTCCCACTGTAGCATCGTCCGATTAGCCATAGTAGCATAAAGTGACGTTAAATAAATAAATAAAAAAAATAACAATCCATTAGTTTCAATCCTTGCTTCCTCTTCGATCCCTGATAATCCTCCGAGGCGTCTGAAAAGAAGCAAAAACCTCCTAGTTCAGAATATTTTTAGAGTGCTGCCACTGGGTAGTGTCTCTACATGTATTTTATGACAGTTTTATTTATTACCATCACATTTACTTGATGTATTTTTATTTACAGTTCTAAATATCAATAAATATGATTTTAAAAAATAATAGATATAATCCTATCAAAATTGTGTTTGTCATGAACTTAGAACTCCAGTGTGTGAAAATATTTTTTTTTACTCGCCATGGAAGTAATGTCGCGGTGAAATTCTCATATTAATGACGAGACCGTTGTCGATTTTTCCTTCTCGACAAGGCCGTATATCTGTCGGATCTGTTTACACTGCTCGAAATATTACCAGCTCAGCTGCGTTAAGCGGAAATAGAGAGCACTAAACTTAAAATCCTACGTGATTGATGTTATCTCATGGCCCCAAAACTTGCATAGAAAGGCAGTTTTTATTTTTTTTATTTGTATTTCCTTTAACTCCTCCCTCTTCCTGTTTGGAAAAGTGATGTTTACCGATTCGAAAATGATTTTTGTATGTTTTATCAATCGAACTAATTCACCACATCCCTTCACGCTCCAACCCATTTAAATGTCGCTAACAAATAATTAATCTCGCTAATAATAACTGGTCTAAGATTTTGAAAAAAAAATGATTCTACAAAAATGGGAAACAGTTAAAATTTTTTGATTGGGATATGAAATCTTAGAACAACATTGTTTTTATACTTTATACTTGTCCAACAGAACTTTACAATAAATATCATATTTGCTAAAAAAATTTCCCATATCAAAATTGTATTCGTTCCTGTCAAAAAGAATAAAAATAAGACGAAAATGTTGCTAATGTTTTTTTCTTTCTTTTCTTTTATTTATTTGAGTAAAAATTAACTTGCTAATTATTGTTTTCAATAATCGATGTGATATTATTATCGAGTAATTATTTTGTGATATATATTATGATATATTATTGCTAATTATTCCGTATAAGCTTCTAGAATATTCATAATTATTTACTAGATGAAATATATCGATTAATTTCAAACAGTTTGATGGAAGTGCTTTTCATAGGAATTTGACTCATTTGCCCTGAGAAGGTTTTTCTCAACGTTATTTCAAAAACGTTCAATATCTATATAATTTTTTTTTTCTACTGATTAACTATAATTCTTAAAATAAAAGTATCAAGACATAAACAAAAGGTTGAACTCGTCAATAAATATATGTGTTTGTGAATACGTATGATTTTATTTCCGAAAATTCAATTTTTTTTGTCTATTTTCTCAAAAACGGTACATACTATCGATTGCTAAAAATTTATTTTTAGACGCAATTGAAATCGATTGATGTAAACATTAATTTTCAATGAACCATTTAAAAATGTAAACAATTGGTTTAATGAATGTATTTTAGAGGAATTCATTGATAAGCAAATATAGTTTAAAATTGAAAATAGCTATCATAATTTTGTGAATATGTGGCAGTAATATGAAAAACATTTAGGTTTTCAGTAGAACCTAAAATATGATTTTTATGATGTTTTATATTTTCTTTTATTTTTTTAACGGACTTAATTGAGAAAATAGGTGCTTTTGATAGATAGATTGTATTATAAGTGCCACTTATAAGAACTAATACATTTTCTTTTTCTTTTTTTGTAATTGTTAGATAAATTTTAAATACGTATAAAATGATCAGAAACTGTTATGGTTTCAATAAAAATAAATATTTTTCGCCAATTTTTCTTATATCTTTAATGATAACAAATTTGCCTCCGAATTATAAGAATGAATATTCGAATCTATCTTCATTCAATTTACCTTTCCTCCGATATCTTGCCACGCTAGGAATTGTATAACATTCCAAACGCTTAAACTGAGAGATTAATTATTTTTACTTAAAAAGAAACTGTGTACACGTTATTAGGTTTTTTCAAACATTTAATTTATTATTATGGAATCAATAAACAAAAGAATGTGTCTTAAAACCCTCGATTTAAAAAAAACAACCTTTTGCACTGTGAAAAGTGAATTTATTTTATTTTTAAGTGTTTCATTAAAATAAAAAAAAAAAAGATTTATGTAATTATGTATTGTGAAATATATGAAAAATAAATAATAAAATAAAAATAGGAATTAGTGGGGGATATTCAAAGAGTTCTTGATCTTTTTGGTCCGCCACAAAACCATGCGGTACATAATGTATTTTTTGTTTATACATTTTTATTTGTATTTCATTGATTTGGTTAAGTTCATAACATTTTATTTTTTATACGCTTATGGATATTTTGGATGAGGTTATTTGAACCCTTTGGTAGGTCACTTTTTATTTATATTTTAACAAAAAAATAAATTTAAATCAAATTAAATTAACACCTGTATTAAAGACAAAATATAAGAATTGAGTGTGAAGAACTGTGTATGGCATGACAAACAACAACCATTCCTTTAGATATTTTGAAACGCAAAACATTAAATGAACCGGTTAATAATAAACGAAAATAAGTAATTTACAAATTGGTCACACGATCCAGAAGAAAACGATTCGTCTAGAAAATCACTAATTGATGAAATTCGTTCAAGCAAATAGGTCTTTCATTCCTTGCCCACAGCGTTTCGCAGAAAGAAAGGCTAAGGAAAGAATTTTGATAAATTATAACAGAACCTGCCTTTGGTGGAATATCCATAAAAACCGAGAAGTTCTGACAATTTTGTTGATAAAAGTATAAATTGTAAAATAAGTTGATATCGTTTTTACTGGTCATTTCAATAAAAAACTTCAGATTCTTGTCAATATTGTATGTTAAGCGTTTCTGCGATATCCTGTGTCATAGAATGAAGGTTTTCTGTAACCAATGCTTGTATCTGGTCATCATCAACAGTTGAATGGTTCTGAACCGAGAAAACCACGTACGGACGGTGCTTTGTTCTAAGGCATTATCACTGTATACACTGCAAATATTGTTAACCGCCTGTGCAGCGGATTTTACTTTTCAGAAATAAAAATTCTTTAAATGACGTAAATTAGTTTTTGTTATGTGATGGAACCCTTACCATTCGGCATATTTTTCAAGAATACCCTTATTACTCATCACACCTGAATAAAATTGGACTAAGCCCAAATATTTCAGCGGTGCTCGGTGATAGAGAGGGAACCATTGAATTAGTTTTTGATTTTCTTAAGGGACAGTTAATTATTATCGAAATTATAAAGACCATTCCTAGTCAGTTACTCATTACCTAATAGTTCTTTCTTATAAAGGTTGAATATGCATATAGCGTCTAGGCGTTGATGACCTTAGGGTTTTACGCCTTAAAACAGAAACAAACAAGCGAAAACTTTTTGTTATCTCTTCCATTTTGAGCAAGCAAAATACCACTTAAAGATAAAGAATCTCGGTTGAAACTGATTCATTAAAGCACCTTAACTAATCCTATTTTAGAATATGTAAACATTATTGACCTAGTAAAAATGATTTTATAAACACAAAGAGGATTAAATTGAAAGATTGAAAAACGCTACGAAATGATTTTACAACTCAATACACATTTATTTAATGATGGACGGTAACACCGCTCTTCATATTACAGATAAAAAAAAAAAAAAGAAAAAAAAAAATGGTAATCAGCTGACAAATAAAGAAAAAAAGTAAATAATAGGAACGAGATAGGAAAGTAAAATAACAACGAAGTTCTATATCAAGAACTCGGTGGAAATTCAGCTATTCTACTAAACCCATTGATATAGAGGAACGAAAACTCAAAAATAAACACCAATATGGACAAGTAGCAGTGTGCTATAAGATGGAATGAAGGGTGAGATATGATATGGTGATTATATAATGGAAAAAGAATAAGTCTTGAAAATGGGGAAACAGCCCCGAAACGTCGACTAATATGAAAATCTGATAAAAAGCTCATGAAATAAAGTGATTAGGCGAGGAATGGAAGGCAGTGTGTGCTTTTTTTAAATGTTTACAAAAATAAACATGAACAAGGCAGCTTCGGCACAGAAGAGAGTATTAGACCGAGAGTCTTTAAAATAACTTGTACCTCTACAACCCATGAAGGGTCTTGGACTCAGAACAAATAGAGATTCGTACTGTTTTTAGGCCAACGCCCGTGCAAGGATGTGATTAGGCCTTGATCGCGCTCTCACTATGGTACCTTCGGCACAGAAGAGATTCTTAGACCGAAAGTCTTTAAAATAACTTATTTTACAACCCAATGTTAAAAAATAATAATAATAAGCTGTACCTGTACAACCCAAGGGTCTTGAGTTCAATACATATTCGCACTGTTTCACGCTGAGCCGCCAGGTTCCCCCTTTCTTAAATTTTAGGTGCCCACTTTATAGAGGCTGCGTTTTTCAAAGGAGAGTCTCCCCATAGCCCAGGGCTGCTCCACAGCTGAAATAACGAATAAACAATACTGCCATAGCCCGAGTTGTGACCCGTCACCCGCAGAACAGTAGATTAGTACTCTATTCACTAGACCACGCCGCTCCTTATAAATATTAAATTTTCGTTAAAGTATAATTGAATTGCTTTTTTGTTTTTTTTATGTCAGTGTCAGATACGAGATACCAGGAATCTTGACGGACAATCCCTATTTTCAACAGATTAACCCCTTCCCCCTCAAAAAAAAAAATCCCTCCGATTCTTAATCAATTTAATACATGAAAATGTTTTTTCACGGGGTGTTTACTCGTAAGTAATTAAACTTAGCGATTTCAGTAGAAGTTAGAAAGTATCTGGAGGAACTTTTTTTCTTTTCCTCGGACTGAGACCAGTCATCCGAAACAGTTCCTTACGTAGCTTTCCTAATTGTTTCTTGTGAAATTGGCGAGAAAAAAACCCAAAAAACACTTTGTCTGTAAAGTAAATATTCCTTTTCTACGGCTGGGAAAGTATTGAAACTTTTGTGCTTGAGTTGCTGCGAACTTTCGCCACTGCCAGGATTGGGTTTTTCCAAATTCTTTCAATAAAAAAGAAAAAAAAAGAAGAAAGATGAGGAAAATTAATATAGAAATCTAATTGCCGATAATTCAAGAAAATCATTAGAATATCCAGGAGTTTTGAGTGACTTGATATTAATAACTTAGTATTCCTTCAGCTGAACCTTTTTTTTTCTTTTCTTAATTTAGACAGACAAACAGATCACTTGTTTTGATTTTTTTAAATACTGTAATGGCTGCTTATAAAATCTAATCAAGATGAAGTATTTTCTATCAGTTATTCAGCTTTAGTACTTTGTGGAGAGAAGCCCTGATGAAGACCTGAAACGAGGGTCGAAACGTTGAATTATAAATATTTTTTTACTATTTTTTATTCTTTTATGACCACCCGAACTATCTCATCCCTCAAATGATGAAATACAGAAACTCTGAACATTGAAAATTCCCTTAAAATATAGTCAAATGCTGATTTTAGTTTCACTAGGGACTCATTAAAAAAAACAAATATGGACTAAATGGAAAATATTTGATTTTTAGATATTTATTTTTATTTAGACCAACGCAGGATCTTTATAATGCTTGTTTATTAAATCAATAGATAGGTAGAAAATTTTTATTTACACATTTATAAATAAAATTTGTCAATTGTATTTTTAAATGATTTTGGTGGTCCTTAGAATCAATTATTTGGATTTTCGTTCTAAATAATAATTTAACATGTATTTGAAGGTAATTATGTTAGTATGAAAAATGTAAAATATAAATAAAAAAATAAAGAATATTAAAAAAACTGTTCAATGTATAAATAAAAAATAATAATAATAAATAAATAATAATAAGTACAGTGAAATAAAATTAATTAAGTTGTAGAAAATGAATAAATAAGTAAATAAAGAAAAGTAATGAGATGAATAATAAAAATAATATTAATTAAGTAATTATATGAATAAAGCAAATTAAGAAAGTAACATACTAATAAGAAATAGTAAAAATTTACTTTAGGCGTACAATATTGTCAAGTTAGAATTTATTAATAACCTGTTAAAGATGGTATTATTAACTTAGATATTAACATTATTAACTAACAATAAGTGTTTAGTCCAGCAGTTAGGCAGGTAATTGGGCAGGTGGGAACTCCACACGGATGAAGCAAAAGTAACTTGTGATCTGATAACTGATGTATAAAGGATGAGTTTGTTTTTTTGAGCTGAGTTTAGAAGTTTTATTAAAATATCGAAATATTTTGTAATTATTTTTTTTTTTTTTTTTGCCGAATCTGTTTTTCTATTTTATATTCGATCTTGTCTGATTTAGTCACTATGCAATCAAATTATATTGAAAACTGTTTACCGTAATCGATTATTTATTTAAGAAACATCGTTCCTCATTAAGGATATAAGATTTTGTCAATAATAATATTATAACAATATTAGTATTTATTATTCTGTGGCACCTATTCCACCACAAAACGTACTATAAATAGTTAAACATACATGTCATATCAAACATGGGCTTAAGTTGTAATTTTATTTTGTATTAATGAGAATATTTTAGAGGTAGGGATGGTGTTTTAGGGCGATAAATGACGAGATTATTACGCCCGAGAATATTTTAGAATTTTTATGCGAAATGAAGAGCAGACGGTAATTGGAAAACCATGACCAAAGCAATCAATAAAATTGTTATTTAGAAACCTAACGTTCAACTTCCACCAAACTTGATCACCCTCACTTAATTTTTATTGCTTTATTAAATTCACAGTGAATATTTATTCATTTACTGAAATGACATTCTTGGATTAAAATATAAAAAATTATTATTTTTTTTACTTCTGACAAAGAAAGATAGCTACATCCAACCTATCCATCAATTACGATATGCTAAGCATAAATATATATTTTATTATCGTATTTCGGTCTTAAAATTTTTATACTGATATACTACTGAAAACAAAATTGGTGAACCAAAGGAGCCACTTTATATCAACCGTTCAGCGCATTCCTAATATTTTCTCAAAAACGGTTTCAACGATTTTGATTAAACTCGCTATATCGATATGAAATTCAATGGGCTTAAATGTGATGTAGGTTTCATTCTGATTGAAATAGTCTGACAGGGTTTAAATGCTGATATATTAAAATTTATCTATAGTAAAGATAATATAGGGGAGCCCGTGGCTGAGTGGCTAGCGCGCTAGTCTCTCACGCTAAAGGTTGTGAGTTCGAATTCCAGTCCCGGCAGGGTTTTTATAGAGATATAATTAAATGGGGATTCACACACAGCCTCTCCCCCGGGTATGTGAGACCCGTCAGCCAAATGGTGGCCACTCACAAAAATAGGAGTAAGGAATGATGATCCTACTCTGTAAAATCTCATCGAGAATCGTGAGTATATTCTCCCAAGAGATCTCGCGGCCAAGGGCCTACACGGCCTGTCGCGCCACAAAAAAAAAAATTAAAACAGATAATATAAATAGTTTTTCATCATGTTAGCTAGCATTGATAAAAAATTGAATATATTTATATTAATGTAAACATTTTTATCAATGATTATAATATTCCACTGGAAAGCTAAAGATTTTAGAAAAAGAATGTTAGCTTGTATAAAAAGTTGTATATGGTAATGGAGAGTAATGAAAAGCGGAAAAAACAAAGTGAATGATGCCGATAATAATTTATTTAATCAGAAATAAACGTTTACATGGAAACTCAATGTATTTTTGTTAGCTCTAACTTCATTTGGAAAAAATCTTAAGTTGATTTTAACAACGGGGGTAAGTAAAAGTCGTGTTTTGCAGGCAACAGATTATTTTTTTCAAAAAAGATCATAATAAATTATAAAATAAATTTTACAACCATTATCGAAAAGAAAAATACGGTTATACCTATACCTAAACAATAGAGAATTGATTAATTAATCAACTAATCTTTAACTGAAAAAATACTTAAAAGACATTAGGTATAAGCACAAATCAAAAAACCTTATTTGTAACCTTCGATACAACACATGACCATTAAAAAGCATTTGTACTTGTATTCTTGTTATGATCATTACAAAATACTATTACCAACAAATTTCACATAATGATCCTATCATAATGATTTTTAAATAGATATTAGTCATATGTTTCTTTTCTGGATGACCTCTCCCATAAGAAAATAAATCAGTTCCTACCACGAAGTGACGAACCTCTAAACGTTTTGGTAAAGCTTAAATAAACTTTTCATTGAAAGAAAAACAATGGACAAGCAAATTTAGATTTATCGAGTCTATTATTTATTTGCAGGATTAGTACCCACAGTAACAGAATCCATTTACAAGAATACATTATATCCACAATCAAAATTTAAAATTTTGGATCGTTTTTCTCAACGTTAAAAATAACAGAACTTTATGCGAAATAAAAAAAATAATGGATTATAAATGAAATGTCTGTGAAATGAATATATATATTTTGGTTCGAGTCCTAGCGGGGATTGCTGACAATAGATATATTTTTTTGTTCTTTAATTTTTTATAATGAAACAATTTTGATATTTTTTTTAATATTTAAAAACGGTAATTAGGATAAATATTTGAATATTCAAATTAAAGATAGATATTAAAAATATCTTCAAATGATCGGGGTAATTTATCTTAAAATTGTATTCATAAAAATAAGGGTAAATATTTGAAGTATCGAATTAATGTGAATTTTTACGTGAATTAAGTGAAGCAAGAAAATTATATAAGAATAAAATATAAAATTGCAATAAATATAATAATACCGAACTAGAATAAATATTAAAAAAATAAAATATTTTATTAATTCCTTAATAAAACTATTAAAATAACTAATTTCCGTATTTTTAAATAGTTAAATTTTATACTTAAAAGAAAATAAAAAAAATAAAATTATGCCGGATCACTATACATAATATTAAAATGCTGAATTCTGTATTGAGTTAAAATATGACACAAAAAACCGAGCTGGTAAACTGTTTGGATTTTCTTCTAATCTTTCGATATTTTTTAAATGTAAACTAATCAATTTTTAAAGCTTTGCATTTAATGGAAGAACTGAGTTTAAACGATAACACTGTCACAAGAATAATATCTTACTGATGTTTGGGCAAGTCTTGGAATGTAAAGTTTACAAATTTTTGAAAAATCATTTAAACTTATTTCTAAATATTTCTTTATTTATGAATCACAATATTATCTTTTGATTGCAAGATTGAACCAATAAAAATAAATAGATTTTTGTCAAGAAGAGATAAGAATCTCATTTTCATAAAAATTATGACTTGACTCGCCCAAATGCCAGTGAAACTTTTGATTTGAGACTCGTTAAAGAACACAATATAAACAAATGTCTATAATACATTTTTTTCTTGCCTGTCAGCGATCCATTTTTCTAGTCAAGTGAAGCAAGTGAAGCTGCTTTCAGCACATTTATATAAGAAAGATAAAAATTATTTACCAGATAATGTCTACTTAGTTCAAGGTGATATGATGATCAGTTTTTCTGAACTGTAGTCGGTAGAAACCATTCGATTTTTCCACATATTTTTCAATCTGGGAATACACTTTACATCACTCTCAAAATTTCCAGAGCAATCGTTCAAAACACCCCTGGTCTTCAAAGTACTTCCACTAAGTTTATGGGATCGTATGAATGATTGATATGGATTCAAAGAACGTATTGAATACTGAAGGGTTTTTTTGCATGTATAAAAAATCTAGTGAATACTATCGATATGAGATTTATTTATAAAAAAAAAAGTAAATGATTTTATATCGATAGTTCTATATAAATGAAGAGAATCTAGTATGACTGTCCATCCACTTAATACTTCTCTCACACACTGACCTCTTAGACACAACAGTTTGGACAATGTACGCAAAGTCATATTAATACATTGCCATTGCACTAAGAGTAAGAATGTAAATATATCAAAATTGAAAAATAACCTATGAGTTGTGGTTGGGTGTAGGCGGTGGCTAGGGCCAGAGCACAGAAGAGTGTAAGAAACAGTAGCCGCAGCATGACTAGCCTCCCGTCGCTTAGCGGCCACATTTATAATGCACCCCCGATCGCTCCACCTCACTAGTTTTAACGCTTTCTCAGCTTGATTCGGTAACGCCAGTTATGCATATACTCTCTCTCTCTCGCTCACTCTCTCTAGCTCTCTCTGTCTGTGGAGGACCCGCCAACTCCTGGTTTAATATAATAAGGGCTGTAGCGAAAGGCCTGACTCGCCGTGAAGAACACACGGGGAATGGGCACCCTCGCCCTATGAATAAATCCGATAATGGAACATATTAGCGTCCTACTGCGTTATAATGCTTCCCAAGGTCTGGGTAGTCCAGGTTTCTTACAGTCGGGCAAGGGTAATCTACTTCTTGGTCAGAAACTCTGGGAAAGAAACGGTACGTTACTAACTGAATATTGAAAAAGAAAAAAATATATATTTAGTTTCTATGATAACTAGAAGAAACCAAACACAAGAGGAAATAAAGTAGCGGTTAAGGTTAAAGGCAGGAAATGCGTGATATTATTCAGTCGCTAAATTACTGCTCCCGGCATCTGTCAAGAAACTTAAAGTTTTGTTAAAAATTATTTATTTAACATTTTTAGTAATGGGGCTCTACTAAACCATCGAATTCTTCTCGTATCCAAAATGCTTTGTAAAATCCTTAATGCTCCTTACTTTGTCACGAATAAGCTCATCCACAAAGACCTTAATGTTCCGTATGTTGCCGAATTAGCCCAAACCAGGTATCAATCATTCCATGAAATACTCCATTTCCAGTCTAATCCACTAGTTTCTATCCTATCATCCTCTTCTATTCCTGATAATCCTCCGAAGCGTCTAAAAAGAAGATGGCCCCGAGACCTTCTAGTTTAAAATATTTTTAGAGTGCTGCCAGTGCTGCGTCTCTTCATGTATTTCATGTCAGTTTACTTTGTCCCTCTCATTTACATGTTATATATAATAATACAGTTGTAAATATCAATTAATATGTTTAAATAAAAAAAACATTTTTAGTGCCAGACGAAGATATATCGCCGTGTGTGTAATAGCACCTTATTCTTCGCATTGCGAGAAAACTTTATAAAATAAATGATCTATGGGAGAAGTTGGTGCAAGGTGCAGTAAATAGAACACACAATTAAGTATACATTTAATTTACTGGTGCCGACGTTTCAGCCTAAATTATAGGCTTTCTTCAGGGCGAGCTAAACGAGCGTCAAGCTGAGCGAGCGTCACAAGAATAAAAAATAAAGTGAAATAAAAAGAAGTATATCTATATGGGACTGTCTTCAACTTAGGGATATTTAGGTCTTTAATAATAATAATAATAGGCTTAGCGAACCCGAAGGTTCGATGCCGATACCACCAAATTCCGCCTACACAGACTCGTCCAATGCTCACCATTCAAGCCGAAGCTCCCGAGATCAGCCCTAACGCAATCCTCCCATCTCCGCTTCGGCCTACCTTTCGGACGCCTACCAGTCGGATCAGCAAATACCAACTTTCTCGGAATCCGTTCGTCATCGAGCCCAACAACTTTACTCGCCCATTTGAGTCTCCGCGATGCAATCAGCTCAATTATATTCACAGGATGCAAGTTCCGCAATTCCGCGTTATGCAACCTTCTAAACTCCCCAGTGGCCTCATCTCTCTTTGGACCAAATATTTTACGCAATACTTTATTTTCGAAAACCTTAAGCCGCTGTTCATCCTTTAAAGTAAGCGGCCACGTTTCACATCCGTAAAGAACCGTTGGAAGAATAATAGTTTTATAAATTCTAATCTTTAAGTTTTTAGATAGAAGCCGCGAACTAAGTAACTTAGCAACTGAATAATAACACGCATTTCCCACCTTTAACCGGGACTTTATTTCTTCCTGGATTTCATTTTTTCTAGTTATAATTGAACCTAAATACTTGAATTTCTCTACGTGTTCAAAAGTATGACCTGATACATCAATATCACCAAGATCGACACCGTTTCTGCTACTAATCATATACTTCGTTTTATCGGTATTTAATTCGAGTCCTATTTCTTTACCGGTTTTTATTAACACACTTGTATTTAGTTGTATGGTTTCCGTGTCTTCACCTAGCAGTACCAGATCATCGGCATACCCCAAAACCGGAATCTTGTCACCCATATTTAAGCCTTTCTCGGTACACATCACCTTTTCTATGACATATTCTAAAGCTATATTAAATAACACAGGTGAAAGGGAGTCACCCTGTTTTAAACCCGATCGCACCTCAAATCTCTCATTTAGGTCTTTATGGATGATTTTATTAGTAAAAAAGCAAGCACTTGTTGTGACACTCGCTCAGCTCGCTGAATCGCCCTGAAGAAGGCCTATAATTTAGGCCGAAACGTCGGCACTAGTAAATTAAGTTTATACTTAATTGTGTGTTCTATTGACTGCACCCTAAACCAACTTCTCCCATATATACACACAGTCAACCATTCTCACATCATATGAAAGATATAATTTGATTCTTAATGATCGAATTTCGTTGACAAAGAATTTGTAAACCGGTTTGGGTCTGACATTATTAGGAAATTTTCGAAATCTCTTGAAATTTTCCAAGAGATATCAGGATTATAGAATGCTCATTACGTTACTCTTAATCTCTGATTTTAAAATATTATTATAATTATGTTGATACGAATAGTCACAGATAAAATATTAAGACTGCGATAAAGAGCGTACAAAGTGTTTTTCTTAGTGGGACCAAGCAGGCTGGATATCATTAAGGAGGGTTAGGTTGGTCAAAAATAAAAGATTTTTTTTAAATTTAAATAATGTTTATACGCATAATAATTTAAATAAATTAAAATTAAGTAGTTGCTTGAAAAAAGACAGTTTGTAACTACACCTTTCATCTTAATACTGTATTTCATATTTTATTTTGAAATATAACAAAAAAATCAGATAATCATAAAACAGAAAATACACGCGTACATACCTATACAACCAATAAATAATACCTTAACAACCAAAAGCCATAAATGGTCCAAAAGAATGTAAAATTACAATCCACAGATCGGTAAGGATCTTCATCAAGAAACAGTGGTAAGGAGTGCGCAGCAACTCCTCTAAATATAGAAGAATCAATAGAGATGTAACTCAAGAAGGGACATAAATAAAAAGTTAGAATATAAATTACAGATTCTGGGTTGAATAAGTCATATAGCTTGCTTTTTTAGAATCTGTCATATATGCCTTAAACTGGCGAAAGTTTGCTTATTCGTTCATTGCTATCCATGGAGCTAGGATTTTCGTAGAGGGAGGGAGCAGCATTTTGAAAATCGTTAGGGAGGAAGGACAATTATTTATAAAATATAAGTTAGTATCTTCAAACACTGTCTAAATAGAAATAAATTTGAAACTTTATGGAAATAATAATAATAATATGGAAATAAAAGCAATCTATAACCGCACATTTATCCTAATCCCTTATTTTATTTTATCCGTCATTTTTATCCCCACAATCTTTAGGAGAGCTGCCCGCGGTCCCTCATTCCCCCTGTATATCCCGATGTCATCATCACCAGGGAGGAAAAAATACATACATATATATTAACACAAAATCCAGCATATTTCACATTAACAGCTGAAACATACCATCAAATGACAGTATCTCTGCCCCAAGGCATTTATAGGTTGTAAAATAAGTTTGTAGGCGTTTTTACTGCTAATTTTAATAAAAACTTCAGATTCCTGTAAATATTTTTAATTTATTATATAGTTTGGTTATTTAATCAAATATTAAACATTTTTGATCTATTAGCTATAATATTGTCATCATCAACAGTTGAAGGACGACACGAGCGCTTTGCGTCTTTCAAGTCAAAATTTCCAGTTTTGAATCGAACAAACCACTTACCTACGGTGCTTTCTCCTAAGGGTCATCGCCATAAAAACTGCAATTTTTTTAACCGTCTGTGCTGCGGATTTTCCTTTTCGGAAATAAAAAATCATTAAATGACCAAAATGATTTTTTTTTCTTTTCCATTTTGAGCTAGCAAAATACCACTTAAAGATAAGGAATCTTGGTAGAAACTGATGCATAAATGCACCTTAACTAATCCTTTTTTATAATATGTAAACACTATTGACTAAGTAAACATAATAAGTAAACGAATTCCGAAGAAGTAAGTAATGCGCTGAACCGACTGGTAGGCATCCGAGAGGTAGCCCGAGGCGTAGGTGGGGGGGTTGTGTTGTGTCTGGTCTCTTGAGCTCGGACGGTGTTCATTGGACGAATCTATGTAGGCAACATTTATGGTATTGGCATATCGAATCTTTGGGTTTGCTAAGCCTAGTTATCATTATTATTTTTATATATTTAATGACAAAAGTTATTTAAGAGGCAAAATAATTGTTAGAATAGAAATGGAAGATTCATCTAAAGATCAAAACATCAATACACATTATTGAAGAAAATGGAACGTAAGTGAGAATAGCTGACACTCCCAAAACCGTAAAACAATAAAAAAAGCATAAATGACCCAAAAGCGTAACAAAAAGAATTGGTCAAATATCGATAAGATAGTTCTTTTTGAAGCTATAGGTTTCATCCTTAGACTCTTCCATTTGTATCCTATCAGTCATTTTATTTCTCTATTTGAGTTTTTGCTCTTTTATATCAATGTATTAAATAGCTGTGTATCACATGAGTCCTTCATATAGATTGTCCACTTATTTTTTGCTGGCTATCTGTATTTTATTCTCTTTTTTCTGTTCTTTGAACGGCTGTTTTTAATGTAATCTTTCCTACCCCTTTCTCTAAGTATATGTGTAAATATTTTGGGAGTGAAGTACTGTCTCTTGATTGCACGTTTAAGCTATGAATGTGAGATGTGCTGCATTTTGTGTTTACATATGATAAATTGAAAAAAATCTTCTATCCTGGTGATGATTGAATGAGCAAAATATTGAGAGGTTAATATATTTTTTTTGTGTTGTCTTTATGTCGGTTAAACAGTGGAACAGTAAGAATCTCAACATGTTCTGAGCCCAAATCCCTGAGTGGGTTGTAGAGGTAAAAGTTATTTTTAAAGACTTGATCTAAGATACTCTTGTGTGAAGAATGTTTCTTCCATGTCCATGTTTCTTTTTGACTTTTCGTTTCTCTGTATCAATGGATTCAGTAGAATAGCTGAATTTCCACTGAGTTCTTGATATAGACCTTCGGTGTTCTTTTACTTTCCTATTTCTAGCTCTTTTTTTTTATTTTTTTTTTTATCTGATATTTGAAAAGCGGTGCTACCGTCCTTTCTTTATGTAAATAAGTATAATAAATAAGTTGTAAAATAAGTTCATATCGTTTTTCAATGTTTCAATATAATCTCTGTGTTAGTAATATTATGTTTACTTAGTCAATAGTGTTTACATATTATAAAAAAGGATTAGTTAAGGTGCTTTTATGCATCAGTTTCTACCAAGATTCCTTATCTTTAAGTGGTACTTTGCTAGCTCAAAATGGAAAAGAAAAAAAAATCATTTTGGTCATTTAATGATTTTTTATTTCCGAAAAGGAAAATCCGCAGCACAGACGGTTAAAAAAATTTCAGTGTTTATGGCGATGACCCTTAGGAGAAAGCACCGTAGGTAAGTGGTTTGTTCGATTCAAAACTGGAAATTTTGACTTGAAAGACGCTAAGTGCTCGTGTCGTCCTTCAACTGTTGATGATGACAATATTATAGCTAATAGATCAAAAATGTTTAATTTTTGATTAAATAACCAAACTATATAATAAATCAAAAATATTTACAGGAATCTGAAGTTTTTGTTAAAATTACCAGTAAAAAACGCCTACGAAATTATTTTACAACCCATAAATGTCTTGGGGGTGAGATACTGTCTTTTGATGGTATGTTTGAGCTGTTAATGTGAGATATGCTGGATTTTGTGTTAATATATGATATATATGTATAGAAGAAAGAAAGAAAATAAACTTTATTTACATTTTTACAAATTGACAAAATATTTATAAATGATTTCGGATGAGACATCCTTACAATCAGCAAATGTTTGTTTCATTTGGTAGTTATAATCTCTAATTAGTGGTAAAATTAAATTGTGATTATATATGGTTTTAGGAAAAATTATACAAAAACCTACAAATAATATATGTATATATTTTTTTCCTACCCTGGTGATGATGACATGGGGATAAACAGGGGGGAATGAGGAAGTGCAGTCCGCTCTCCTAAAGACTGTGGGGATAAAAATGACGGATAAAGTTAAAAATAAGGGATTAGGCTAAAAGCTGTGGTTATAGAGTGCTTTTATTTCCATATTATTATTATTATTATTTCCATAAAGTTTCAAATTTATATGTATTTAGACAGTGTTTGAAATTACTAACCTATATTTTATAAATAATTGTCCTTCCTCCCTAACGATTTGCGAAATGCTGCTCCCTCCCTATACGAAAATCCAAGGTAGCTCCATGGATAACATTGAACGAATAAGCAAACTATTGCCAGTTTAAGGCATATATAGCAGATTATAAAAAGCAAATTATAAGGCTGATTCTACCCAGAATCTGTAATTTATATTCTAACTTTTTATTTATGTCCCTTCTTGAGTTACATCTCTATTGATTCTTCTATATTTAGAGGAGTTGCTGCGCACTCCTTACCACTGTTTCTTGATGTAGATCTTTCCCGATCTGTGGATTGTATTCTTTTTATTTATCTTCTTTTGGAAAATTTGTGGCTTTTGGTTGTTTAGGGCGTGTATATTCTGTTTTATGATTATCTGCAATATAAAATTGCAATAAATATAGAAATACCGAACTAAAATAAATATTTGAAAAATAAAATATTTTATTAATTCCTTGATAAAACTATTAAAATATCTAATTTCCGTATTTTCAAGTAATTAAAATTTATACTTAAAAGAACATAAAAAAAATAAAATCATGCCGAATCACTATACATAATATTAAAATATTGAATTCTGTATTTAGTTAAAACATGACACGAAAACCGAACTGATATCAATGAACGAATAAACAAACTATAAACTGGCAATAGGCATATATGGCAGATTATAAAATGCTAAATAGCAAAATATATGGCTGATTCTACCCAGAATCTGTAAATGTCTTGGGTGTGAGATACTATCTTTTGATGGTATGTTTGAGCTGTTAATGTGAGATATGCTGGATTTTGTGTTAATATATGATATATATATATTTCCCACCCTGGTGATCATGACATGGAGATTAACAGGGGGAATGGGGGACCTCGGGCCGTTCCGCTAAAGTTTGTAGAAACAAAAATAACGGATGATATAAAATAAAGTATGAGACTAAAATGTGTGGTTATAGAGCGTGTTTTAGTTTTTGAAAATACTAACTTAATTTTATAAATAATTGTCATTCCTCCCTAACCATTTGCAAACTGCTGCTCCCCCCTCTTCGAAAACCCTAGCTAGCTCCATGGATAGCGATGAACGAAAAAGCAAACTATTCCCAATTTAAGGCATAAATGGCAGATTCTAAAAAGCAAACTATATGGCCAATTTTACCCAGAATCTGTAATTTATATTATAACTTTTTATTTATGTCCCTTCTTGAGTTACATCTCTATTGATTCTTCTATATTTAGAGGAGTTGCTGCGCACTCCTTTCCACTGTTTCTTGATTTGGATCTTTCCCGACATGTGGATTGTAATTTCTTTAGTTATCTTATTTTGGAACATTTATGGCTATTGGTTGTTTATTGTATTTTCTGTTTTATGATTATCTGATTTTTTTTTAAATAAAAGTTTAAACCAAAAGCAATAAAGAATAAAAATAATATATACAAGATATAAAATTATAAAGAAACATAACATAGTAAACAGTAAGAAACAGTAATTGACAAAATCAAAAGGCAATAAAGAATAAATATACTTGTATACAGGAAAAATATCAGAATGAGTGACGCAAGCTGGCAAGGACATGTCTATAGCGATGAGTAATTTGGATTCAACAAATCAGCAATGTTTTCTTCACCGAAGGATTTTGGCCATATTTTAACATTGTAATAATAACTTAATACTTTGATCGTAGGGATAAAAATGACGGATAAAGTAAAATAAGGGATTAGGCTAAATAGTGTGGTTATAGAGTGCTTTTATTTCCATATTATTATTATTATTTCCATAAAGTTTCAAATTTATTTGTATTTAGACAGTGTTTGAAGATACTAACTTATATTTTATAAATAATTGTCCTTCCTCCCTAACGATTTGCGAAATGCTGCTTCCTCCCTATACGAAAATCCAAGGTAGCTCCATGGATAACATTGAACGAATAAGCTAACTATTGCCAGTTTAAGGCATATATGGCAGATTATAAAAAGCAAATTATAAGGCTGTATCTACCCAGAATCTGTAATTTATATTCTAACTTTTTTATTTATGTCCCTTCTTGAGTTACATCTCTATTGATTCTTCTATATTTAGAGGAGTTGCTGCGCACTCCTTACCACTGTTTCTTGATGTAGATCTTTCCCGATCTGTGGATTGTATTTTTTTTATTTATCTTCTTTTGGAAAATTTGTGGCTTTTGGTTGTTTAGGGCGTGTATATTCTGTTTTATGTTTATCTGATTTTTTTTAAATTTAATTTTTCAAATAAAAGATGAAATAAAGTAATAAGATGAAATGTGTAGTTACAAACTTTCTTTTTTCAAGCAACTACTTAATTTATATGCGTATAGGCAGTATTTCAAAATAATCTTTTATTTTCGATCAACTTAACCCTCCTATTGATATCCAGTCTGCATGGGCCCACTAAGCTCTATGGATATGGACATGTCTATAGCGATGAGTAATTTGGATTCAACAAATCGGCAATGTTTTCTTCACCGAAGGATTTTGGCCATATTTTAACATTGTAATAATAACTTAATACCTTGATTGTAGGGATAAAAATGACGGATAAAGTAAAATAAGGGATTAGGCTAAATAGTGTGGTTATAGAGTGCTTTTATTTCCATATTATTATTATTATTTCCATAAAGTTTCAAATTTATTTGTATTTAGACAGTGTTTGAAGATACTAACTTATATTTTATAAATAATTGTCCTTCCTCCCTAACGATTTGCGAAATGCTGCTCCCTCCCTATACGAAAATCCAAGGTAGCTCCATGGATAACATTGAACGAATAAGCAAACTATTGCCAGTTTAAGGCATATATAGCAGATTATAAAAAGCAAATTATAAGGCTGATTCTACCCAGAATCTGTAATTTATATTCTAACTTTTTATTTATGTCCCTTCTTGAGTTACATCTCTATTGATTCTTCTATATTTAGAGGAGTTGCTGCGCACTCCTTACCACTGTTTCTTGATGTAGATCTTTCCCGATCTGTGGATTGTATTCTTTTTATTTATCTTCTTTTGGAAAATTTGTGGCTTTTGGTTGTTTAGGGCGTGTATATTCTGTTTTATGATTATCTGCAATATAAAATTGCAATAAATATAGAAATACCGAACTAAAATAAATATTTGAAAAATAAAATATTTTATTAATTCCTTGATAAAACTATTAAAATATCTAATTTCCGTATTTTCAAGTAATTAAAATTTATACTTAAAAGAACATAAAAAAAATAAAATCATGCCGAATCACTATACATAATATTAAAATATTGAATTCTGTATTTAGTTAAAACATGACACGAAAACCGAACTGATATCAATGAACGAATAAACAAACTATAAACTGGCAATAGGCATATATGGCAGATTATAAAATGCTAAATAGCAAAATATATGGCTGATTCTACCCAGAATCTGTAAATGTCTTGGGTGTGAGATACTATCTTTTGATGGTATGTTTGAGCTGTTAATGTGAGATATGCTGGATTTTGTGTTAATATATGATATATATATATATATATATATATATATATATTATATATATATATATATATTTCCCACCCTGGTGATCATGACATGGAGATTAACAGGGGGAATGGGGGACCTCGGGCCGTTCCGCTAAAGTTTGTAGAAACAAAAATAACGGATGATATAAAATAAAGTATGAGACTAAAATGTGTGGTTATAGAGCGTGTTTTAGTTTTTGAAAATACTAACTTAATTTTATAAATAATTGTCATTCCTCCCTAACCATTTGCAAACTGCTGCTCCCCCCTCTTCGAAAACCCTAGCTAGCTCCATGGATAGCGATGAACGAAAAAGCAAACTATTCCCAATTTAAGGCATAAATGGCAGATTCTAAAAAGCAAACTATATGGCCAATTTTACCCAGAATCTGTAATTTATATTATAACTTTTTATTTATGTCCCTTCTTGAGTTACATCTCTATTGATTCTTCTATATTTAGAGGAGTTGCTGCGCACTCCTTTCCACTGTTTCTTGATTTGGATCTTTCCCGACATGTGGATTGTAATTTCTTTAGTTATCTTATTTTGGAACATTTATGGCTATTGGTTGTTTATTGTATTTTCTGTTTTATGATTATCTGATTTTTTTTTAAATAAAAGTTTAAACCAAAAGCAATAAAGAATAAAAATAATATATACAAGATATAAAATTATAAAGAAACATAACATAGTAAACAGTAAGAAACAGTAATTGACAAAATCAAAAGGCAATAAAGAATAAATATACTTGTATACAGGAAAAATATCAGAATGAGTGACGCAAGCTGGCAAGGACATGTCTATAGCGATGAGTAATTTGGATTCAACAAATCAGCAATGTTTTCTTCACCGAAGGATTTTGGCCATATTTTAACATTGTAATAATAACTTAATACTTTGATCGTAGGGATAAAAATGACGGATAAAGTAAAATAAGGGATTAGGCTAAATAGTGTGGTTATAGAGTGCTTTTATTTCCATATTATTATTATTATTTCCATAAAGTTTCAAATTTATTTGTATTTAGACAGTGTTTGAAGATACTAACTTATATATTTATAAATAATTGTCCTTCCTCCCTAACGATTTGCGAAATGCTGCTTCCTCCCTATACGAAAATCCAAGGTAGCTCCATGGATAACATTGAACGAATAAGCTAACTATTGCCAGTTTAAGGCATATATGGCAGATTATAAAAAGCAAATTATAAGGCTGTATCTACCCAGAATCTGTAATTTATATTCTAACTTTTTTATTTATGTCCCTTCTTGAGTTACATCTCTATTGATTCTTCTATATTTAGAGGAGTTGCTGCGCACTCCTTACCACTGTTTCTTGATGTAGATCTTTCCCGATCTGTGGATTGTATTTTTTTATTTATCTTCTTTTGGAAAATTTGTGGCTTTTGGTTGTTTAGGGCGTGTATATTCTGTTTTATGTTTATCTGATTTTTTTTTAATTTAATTTTTCAAATAAAAGATGAAATAAAGTAATAAGATGAAATGTGTAGTTACAAACTTTCTTTTTTCAAGCAACTACTTAATTTATATGCGTATAGGCAGTATTTCAAAATAATCTTTTATTTTCGATCAACTTAACCCTCCTATTGATATCCAGTCTGCATGGGCCCACTAAGCTCTATGGATATGGACATGTCTATAGCGATGAGTAATTTGGATTCAACAAATCGGCAATGTTTTCTTCACCGAAGGATTTTGGCCATATTTTAACATTGTAATAATAACTTAATACCTTGATTGTAGGGATAAAAATGACGGATAAAGTAAAATAAGGGATTAGGCTAAATAGTGTGGTTATAGAGTGCTTTTATTTCCATATTATTATTATTATTTCCATAAAGTTTCAAATTTATTTGTATTTAGACAGTGTTTGAAGATACTAACTTATATTTTATAAATAATTGTCCTTCCTCCCTAACGATTTGCGAAATGCTGCTCCCTCCCTATACGAAAATCCAAGGTAGCTCCATGGATAACATTGAACGAATAAGCAAACTATTGCCAGTTTAAGGTATATATAGCAGATTATAAAAAGCAAATTATAAGGCTGATTCTACCCAGAATCTGTAATTTATATTCTAACTTTTTATTTATGTCCCTTCTTGAGTTACATCTCTATTGATTCTTCTATATTTAGAGGAGTTGCTGCGCACTCCTTACCACTGTTTCTTGATTTGGATCTTTCCCGACATGTGGATTGTAATTTCTTTAGTTATCTTATTTTGGAACATTTATGGCTATTGGTTGTTTATTGTATTTTCTGTTTTATGATTATCTGATTTTTTTTAAATAAAAGTTTAAACCAAAAGCAATAAAGAATAAAAATAATATATACAAGATATAAAATTATAAAGAAACATAACATAGTAAACAGTAAGAAACAGTAATTGACAAAATCAAAAGGCAATAAAGAATAAATATACTTGTATACAGGAAAAATATCAGAATGAGTGACGCAAGCTGGCAAGGACATGTCTATAGCGATGAGTAATTTGGATTCAACAAATCAGCAATGTTTTCTTCACCGAAGGATTTTGGCCATATTTTAACATTGTAATAATAACTTAATACTTTGATCGTAGGGATAAAAATGACGGATAAAGTAAAATAAGGGATTAGGCTAAATAGTGTGGTTATAGAGTGCTTTTATTTCCATATTATTATTATTATTTCCATAAAGTTTCAAATTTATTTGTATTTAGACAGTGTTTGAAGATACTAACTTATATTTTATAAATAATTGTCCTTCCTCCCTAACGATTTGCGAAATGCTGCTTCCTCCCTATACGAAAATCCAAGGTAGCTCCATGGATAACATTGAACGAATAAGCTAACTATTGCCAGTTTAAGGCATATATGGCAGATTATAAAAAGCAAATTATAAGGCTGTATCTACCCAGAATCTGTAATTTATATTCTAACTTTTTTATTTATGTCCCTTCTTGAGTTACATCTCTATTGATTCTTCTATATTTAGAGGAGTTGCTGCGCACTCCTTACCACTGTTTCTTGATGTAGATCTTTCCCGATCTGTGGATTGTATTTTTTTTATTTATCTTCTTTTGGAAAATTTGTGGCTTTTGGTTGTTTAGGGCGTGTATATTCTGTTTTATGTTTATCTGATTTTTTTTAATTTAATTTTTCAAATAAAAGATGAAATAAAGTAATAAGATGAAATGTGTAGTTACAAACTTTCTTTTTTCAAGCAACTACTTAATTTATAGCGTATAGGCAGTATTTCAAAATAATCTTTTATTTTCGATCAACTTAACCCTCCTATTGATATCCAGTCTGCATGGGCCCACTAAGCTCTATGGATATGGACATGTCTATAGCGATGAGTAATTTGGATTCAACAAATCGGCAATGTTTTCTTCACCGAAGGATTTTGGCCATATTTTAACATTGTAATAATAACTTAATACTTTGATTGTAGGGATAAAAATGACGGATAAAGTAAAATAAGGGATTAGGCTAAATAGTGTGGTTATAGAGTGCTTTTATTTCCATATTATTATTATTATTTCCATAAAGTTTCAAATTTATTTGTATTTAGACAGTGTTTGAAGATACTAACCTATATTTTATAAATAATTGTCCTTCCTCCCTAACGATTTGCGAAATGCTGCTCCCTCCCTATACGAAAATCCAAGGTAGCTCCATGGATAACATTGAACGAATAAGCAAACTATTGCCAGTTTAAGGCATATATAGCAGATTATAAAAAGCAAATTATAAGGCTGATTCTACCCAGAATCTGTAATTTATATTCTAACTTTTTATTTATGTCCCTTCTTGAGTTACATCTCTATTGATTCTTCTATATTTAGAGGAGTTGCTGCGCACTCCTTACCACTATTTCTTGATGTAGATCTTTCCCGATCTGTGGATTGTATTCTTTTTATTTATCTTCTTTTGGAAAATTTGTGGCTTTTGGTTGTTTAGGGCGTGTATATTCTGTTTTATGTTTATCTGATTTTTTTTTAATTTAATTTTTCAAATAAAAGATGAAATAAAGTAATAAGATGAAATGTGTAGTTACAAACTTTCTTTTTTCAAGCAACTACTTAATTTATATGCGTATAGGCAGTATTTCAAAATAATCTTTTATTTTCGATCAACTTAACCCTCCTATTGATATCCAGTCTGCATGGGCCCACTAAGCTCTATGGATATGGACATGTCTATAGCGATGAGTAATTTGGATTCAACAAATCGGCAATGTTTTCTTCACCGAAGGATTTTGGCCATATTTTAACATTGTAATAATAACTTAATACTTTGATTGTAGGGATAAAAATGACGGATAAAGTAAAATAAGGGATTAGGCTAAATAGTGTGGTTATAGAGTGCTTTTATTTCCATATTATTATTATTATTATTTCCATAAAGTTTCAAATTTATTTGTATTTAGACAGTGTTTGAAGATACTAACCTATATTTTATAAATAATTGTCCTTCCTCCCTAACGATTTGCGAAATGCTGCTCCCTCCCTATACGAAAATCCAAGGTAGCTCCATGGATAACATTGAACGAATAAGCAAACTATTGCCAGTTTAAGGCATATATAGCAGATTATAAAAAGCAAATTATAAGGCTGATTCTACCCAGAATCTGTAATTTATATTCTAACTTTTTATTTATGTCCCTTCTTGAGTTACATCTCTATTGATTCTTCTATATTTAGAGGAGTTGCTGCGCACTCCTTACCACTGTTTCTTGATGTAGATCTTTCCCGATCTGTGGATTGTATTCTTTTTATTTATCTTCTTTTGGAAAATTTGTGGCTTTTGGTTGTTTAGGGCGTGTATATTCTGTTTTATGATTATCTGCAATATAAAATTGCAATAAATATAGAAATACCGAACTAAAATAAATATTTGAAAAATAAAATATTTTATTAATTCCTTGATAAAACTATTAAAATATCTAATTTCCGTATTTTCAAGTAATTAAAATTTATACTTAAAAGAACATAAAAAAAATAAAATCATGCCGAATCACTATACATAATATTAAAATATTGAATTCTGTATTTAGTTAAAACATGACACGAAAACCGAACTGATATCAATGAACGAATAAACAAACTATAAACTGGCAATAGGCATAATATGGCAGATTATAAAATGCTAAATAGCAAAATATATGGCTGATTCTACCCAGAATCTGTAAATGTCTTGGGTGTGAGATACTATCTTTTGATGGTATGTTTGAGCTGTTAATGTGAGATATGCTGGATTTTGTGTTAATATATGATATATATATATATATATATATAATATATATATATATATATATATATATATATATATATATATATATATATATATATATTCCCACCCTGGTGATCATGACATGGAGATTAACAGGGGAATGGGGGACCTCGGGCCGTTCCGCTAAAGTTTGTAGAAACAAAAATAACGGATGATATAAAATAAAGTATGAGACTAAAATGTGTGGTTATAGAGCGTGTTTTAGTTTTTGAAAATACTAACTTAATTTTATAAATAATTGTCATTCCTCCCTAACCATTTGCAAACTGCTGCTCCCCCCTCTTCGAAAACCCTAGCTAGCTCCATGGATAGCGATGAACGAAAAAGCAAACTATTCCCAATTTAAGGCATAAATGGCAGATTCTAAAAAGCAAACTATATGGCCAATTTTACCCAGAATCTGTAATTTATATTATAACTTTTTATTTATGTCCCTTCTTGAGTTACATCTCTATTGATTCTTCTATATTTAGAGGAGTTGCTGCGCACTCCTTTCCACTGTTTTCTTGATTTGGATCTTTCCCGACATGTGGATTGTAATTTCTTTAGTTATCTTATTTTGGAACATTTATGGCTATTGGTTGTTTATTGTATTTTCTGTTTTATGATTATCTGATTTTTTTTTAAATAAAAGTTTAAACCAAAAGCAATAAAGAATAAAAATAATATATACAAGATATAAAATTATAAAGAAACATAACATAGTAAACAGTAAGAAACAGTAATTGACAAAATCAAAAGGCAATAAAGAATAAATATACTTGTATACAGGAAAAATATCAGAATGAGTGACGCAAGCTGGCAAGGACATGTCTATAGCGATGAGTAATTTGGATTCAACAAATCAGCAATGTTTTCTTCACCGAAGGATTTTGGCCATATTTTAACATTGTAATAATAACTTAATACTTTGATCGTAGGGATAAAAATGACGGATAAAGTAAAATAAGGGATTAGGCTAAATAGTGTGGTTATAGAGTGCTTTTATTTCCATATTATTATTATTATTTCCATAAAGTTTCAAATTTATTTGTATTTAGACAGTGTTTGAAGATACTAACTTATATTTTATAAATAATTGTCCTTCCTCCCTAACGATTTGCGAAATGCTGCTTCCTCCCTATACGAAAATCCAAGGTAGCTCCATGGATAACATTGAACGAATAAGCTAACTATTGCCAGTTTAAGGCATATATGGCAGATTATAAAAAGCAAATTATAAGGCTGTATCTACCCAGAATCTGTAATTTATATTCTAACTTTTTTATTTATGTCCCTTCTTGAGTTACATCTCTATTGATTCTTCTATATTTAGAGGAGTTGCTGCGCACTCCTTACCACTGTTTCTTGATGTAGATCTTTCCCGATCTGTGGATTGTATTTTTTTTATTTATCTTCTTTTGGAAAATTTGTGGCTTTTGGTTGTTTAGGGCGTGTATATTCTGTTTTATGTTTATCTGATTTTTTTTTAATTTAATTTTTCAAATAAAAGATGAAATAAAGTAATAAGATGAAATGTGTAGTTACAAACTTTCTTTTTTCAAGCAACTACTTAATTTATATGCGTATAGGCAGTATTTCAAAATAATCTTTTATTTTCGATCAACTTAACCCTCCTATTGATATCCAGTCTGCATGGGCCCACTAAGCTCTATGGATATGGACATGTCTATAGCGATGAGTAATTTGGATTCAACAAATCGGCAATGTTTTCTTCACCGAAGGATTTTGGCCATATTTTAACATTGTAATAATAACTTAATACTTTGATTGTAGGGATAAAAATGACGGATAAAGTAAAATAAGGGATTAGGCTAAATAGTGTGGTTATAGAGTGCTTTTATTTCCATATTATTATTATTATTTCCATAAAGTTTCAAATTTATTTGTATTTAGACAGTGTTTGAAGATACTAACCTATATTTTATAAATAATTGTCCTTCCTCCCTAACGATTTGCGAAATGCTGCTCCCTCCCTATACGAAAATCCAAGGTAGCTCCATGGATAACATTGAACGAATAAGCAAACTATTGCCAGTTTAAGGCATATATAGCAGATTATAAAAAGCAAATTATAAGGCTGATTCTACCCAGAATCTGTAATTTATATTCTAACTTTTTATTTATGTCCCTTCTTGAGTTACATCTCTATTGATTCTTCTATATTTAGAGGAGTTGCTGCGCACTCCTTACCACTGTTTCTTGATGTAGATCTTTCCCGATCTGTGGATTGTATTCTTTTTATTTATCTTCTTTTGGAAAATTTGTGGCTTTTGGTTGTTTAGGGCGTGTATATTCTGTTTTATGATTATCTGCAATATAAAATTGCAATAAATATAGAAATACCGAACTAAAATAAATATTTGAAAAATAAAATATTTTATTAATTCCTTGATAAAACTATTAAAATATCTAATTTCCGTATTTTCAAGTAATTAAAATTTATACTTAAAAGAACATAAAAAAAATAAAATCATGCCGAATCACTATACATAATATTAAAATATTGAATTCTGTATTTAGTTAAAACATGACACGAAAACCGAACTGATATCAATGAACGAATAAACAAACTATAAACTGGCAATAGGCATATATGGCAGATTATAAAATGCTAAATAGCAAAATATATGGCTGATTCTACCCAGAATCTGTAAATGTCTTGGGTGTGAGATACTATCTTTTGATGGTATGTTTGAGCTGTTAATGTGAGATATGCTGGATTTTGTGTTAATATATGATATATATATATATATATATATATATATATATATATATATATATATATATATATATATATATATATATATATATATATTTCCCACCCTGGTGATCATGACATGGAGATTAACAGGGGGAATGGGGGACCTCGGGCCGTTCCGCTAAAGTTTGTAGAAACAAAAATAACGGATGATATAAAATAAAGTATGAGACTAAAATGTGTGGTTATAGAGCGTGTTTTAGTTTTTGAAAATACTAACTTAATTTTATAAATAATTGTCATTCCTCCCTAACCATTTGCAAACTGCTTCTCCCCCCTCTTCGAAAACCCTAGCTAGCTCCATGGATAGCGATGAACGAAAAAGCAAACTATTCCCAATTTAAGGCATAAATGGCAGATTCTAAAAAGCAAACTATATGGCCAATTTTACCCAGAATCTGTAATTTATATTATAACTTTTTATTTATGTCCCTTCTTGAGTTACATCTCTATTGATTCTTCTATATTTAGAGGAGTTGCTGCGCACTCCTTTCCACTGTTTCTTGATTTGGATCTTTCCCGACATGTGGATTGTAATTTCTTTAGTTATCTTATTTTGGAACATTTATGGCTATTGGTTGTTTATTGTATTTTCTGTTTTATGATTATCTGATTTTTTTTAAATAAAAGTTTAAACCAAAAGCAATAAAGAATAAAAATAATATATACAAGATATAAAATTATAAAGAAACATAACATAGTAAACAGTAAGAAACAGTAATTGACAAAATCAAAAGGCAATAAAGAATAAATATACTTGTATACAGGAAAAATATCAGAATGAGTGACGCAAGCTGGCAAGGACATGTCTATAGCGATGAGTAATTTGGATTCAACAAATCAGCAATGTTTTCTTCACCGAAGGATTTTG
This sequence comes from Piezodorus guildinii, assembly GCA_023052935.1. Classification (NCBI taxonomy): domain Eukaryota; kingdom Metazoa; phylum Arthropoda; class Insecta; order Hemiptera; family Pentatomidae; genus Piezodorus; species Piezodorus guildinii. The sequence goes on from CM041295.1 coordinate 47,018,372, forward strand.
GCCATATTTTAACATTGTAATAATAACTTAATACTTTGATCGTAGGGATAAAAATGACGGATAAAGTAAAATAAGGGATTAGGCTAAATAGTGTGGTTATAGAGTGCTTTTATTTCCATATTATTATTATTATTTCCATAAAGTTTCAAATTTATTTGTATTTAGACAGTGTTTGAAGATACTAACTTATATTTTATAAATAATTGTCCTTCCTCCCTAACGATTTGCGAAATGCTGCTTCCTCCCTATACGAAAATCCAAGGTAGCTCCATGGATAACATTGAACGAATAAGCTAACTATTGCCAGTTTAAGGCATATATGGCAGATTATAAAAAGCAAATTATAAGGCTGTATCTACCCAGAATCTGTAATTTATATTCTAACTTTTTTATTTATGTCCCTTCTTGAGTTACATCTCTATTGATTCTTCTATATTTAGAGGAGTTGCTGCGCACTCCTTACCACTGTTTCTTGATGTAGATCTTTCCCGATCTGTGGATTGTATTTTTTTTATTTATCTTCTTTTGGAAAATTTGTGGCTTTTGGTTGTTTAGGGCGTGTATATTCTGTTTTATGTTTATCTGATTTTTTTTTAATTTAATTTTTCAAATAAAAGATGAAATAAAGTAATAAGATGAAATGTGTAGTTACAAACTTTCTTTTTTCAAGCAACTACTTAATTTATATGCGTATAGGCAGTATTTCAAAATAATCTTTTATTTTCGATCAACTTAACACTCCTATTGATATCCAGTCTGCATGGGCCCACTAAGCTCTATGGATATGGACATGTCTATAGCGATGAGTAATTTGGATTCAACAAATCGGCAATGTTTTCTTCACCGAAGGATTTTGGCCATATTTTAACATTGTAATAATAACTTAATACCTTGATTGTAGGGATAAAAATGACGGATAAAGTAAAATAAGGGATTAGGCTAAATAGTGTGGTTATAGAGTGCTTTTATTTCCATATTATTATTATTATTTCCATAAAGTTTCAAATTTATTTGTATTTAGACAGTGTTTGAAGATACTAACTTATATTTTATAAATAATTGTCCTTCCTCCCTAACGATTTGCGAAATGCTGCTCCCTCCCTATACGAAAATCCAAGGTAGCTCCATGGATAACATTGAACGAATAAGCAAACTATTGCCAGTTTAAGGCATATATAGCAGATTATAAAAAGCAAATTATAAGGCTGATTCTACCCAGAATCTGTAATTTATATTCTAACTTTTTATTTATGTCCCTTCTTGAGTTACATCTCTATTGATTCTTCTATATTTAGAGGAGTTGCTGCGCACTCCTTACCACTATTTCTTGATGTAGATCTTTCCCGATCTGTGGATTGTATTCTTTTATTTATCTTCTTTTGGAAAATTTGTGGCTTTTGTTTGTTTAGGGCGTGTATATTCTGTTTTATGTTTATCTGATTTTTTTTTAATTTAATTTTTCAAATAAAAGATGAAATAAAGTAATAAGATGAAATGTGTAGTTACAAACTTTCTTTTTTCAAGCAACTACTTAATTTATATGCGTATAGGCAGTATTTCAAAATAATCTTTTATTTTCGATCAACTTAACCCTCCTATTGATATCCAGTCTGCATGGGCCCACTAAGCTCTATGGATATGGACATGTCTATAGCGATGAGTAATTTGGATTCAACAAATCGGCAATGTTTTCTTCACCGAAGGATTTTGGCCATATTTTAACATTGTAATAATAACTTAATACTTTGATTGTAGGGATAAAAATGACGGATAAAGTAAAATAAGGGATTAGGCTAAATAGTGTGGTTATAGAGTGCTTTTATTTCCATATTATTATTATTATTTCCATAAAGTTTCAAATTTATTTGTATTTAGACAGTGTTTGAAGATACTAACCTATATTTTATAAATAATTGTCCTTCCTCCCTAACGATTTGCGAAATGCTGCTCCCTCCCTATACGAAAATCCAAGGTAGCTCCATGGATAACATTGAACGAATAAGCAAACTATTGCCAGTTTAAGGCATATATAGCAGATTATAAAAAGCAAATTATAAGGCTGATTCTACCCAGAATCTGTAATTTATATTCTAACTTTTTATTTATGTCCCTTCTTGAGTTACATCTCTATTGATTCTTCTATATTTAGAGGAGTTGCTGCGCACTCCTTACCACTGTTTCTTGATGTAGATCTTTCCCGATCTGTGGATTGTATTCTTTTTATTTATCTTCTTTTGGAAAATTTGTGGCTTTTGGTTGTTTAGGGCGTGTATATTCTGTTTTATGTTTATCTGATTTTATTAATTTATTTTTTTAAATAAAAGATGAAATAATGTATTAAGATGAAAGGTGTAGTTACAAACTGTTTTATTGTTTTTTTTTTTTTTTTTTCCGAGCAACGACTTAATTAATATGCGTATAGACAGTATTTCAAAAAAATCTTTTATTTTTGACCAACTTTCCTGCCTACATGGGCCCACTAACGAAAACCCTTCATACACTCTTTATCGCAGTCTTTATATTTTATCTGTGACTATTCGTATCATCATAATAATAATAATATTCTAAAATCAGTAATTAGCAGTCTAAAATAATGAGCATTCTATAATCCTGATATCTCTTGGAAATTTTCACTACGAAAAAAATTTCCACTTAAATTAGTTAAAATAGATGAATGTACAATATGATTTTTATTGCAAAAATAAAAATCTTAAAAAAAAAAATGATGCGATGAAAATAAATCATTTCAATATAATTACACTGTTCTGCAAAAAAAAAAAAAAAAAAAAAAAAAATTCCCTCGTTTCCATTTAATGCATAACGAATGATAAAATAGATAATTCTGAATAGAAATATAGTATTAAATCTTCCGTATCACATATAATTTTTTTCAATGGAGGTTTTAAATGAAACTCACTTTTTGTTAAAAAAATAGATTATAATTGTTCAAACTGATACAAATGTTGAATAAAGGTTACAAAACCTACGATACCTACGATACTGTTAATAATTATTTCACTTTGTAGTTTTCTTCCTTTTCATATTTTCTATTGGTGTTTCGCGACGAAGCGACCAACAGAAATCTGCAAGCATCGCTTCAGACCATTTTCCATTATAACGTTTTTCTATGTGCAATATGTCTAGATGAAACCTTTCGCCGTGTTCATCTCATAATGCTCCTAAATTAGCGGGAAAAAAGTCCAAATGATAATCCAAGAAATGAATTTTTAGGGACATATTGCATTTTAGGGCTTTGTATGAAGAAAGAAGTTGAAGAATGATTTCACGGTAGTTCTCTTTTTTTTCTTCCTTTCCAAGAAAAGTATGACATACTTCTTACAAAAGCGGTCCATGCTCTCTTTTCAGCTTTATTCAATGTCTATCTATCTATCTATCGGCGCTATGGTCCTTGTAGGACCTTGGCCTCCTCAACGATCCTCCTCCATTCTGACCTGTCTTCAGCTGCCCTTCTCCATCCGCTGACACCCAACGACCGAAAGTCCTCCTCTACGTCCTGCAGCCAACAAAGTCTTGGTCTGCCCCTGCTCCTCCTTCCACCAGGGTGTCCCTCCATCATCATTTTAGGCTGTCTCCCACTTTCCATTCTCTGTACATGCCCCAGCCATCTTATTCTGGAACTTTTGATCTTGGCAACTATATCAGGTGTCTGATACAGATTTCTAATTTCGTCATTCGTCTTCATTCGCCAACGATCTCCTTCTTTGGTAGGACCAAAGATTTTTCTGAGAATTTTCCTTTCCCACATGTTTAGTAGTTTTTCATCGTTGCGTGTTAATGTCCAGGACTCGCTTACGTACATGACCACTGGCTGAAGGACAGTACAATATAGTCTTATCTTCAGTTCTCTGGATATATTCCTGTTCTGAAATATTTTCATAAGAGACCAATAGCATCTATTGCCAGCTGTTATCCTTGCTTTAGTTTCGTCTCTAATCTTATTATTCTCAGTGATAACAGTGCCTAGATACTTAAACTGTGGTACTCTCTTGAACCTATATCCAGCCCCCTCGATATACCTGTTTCCTCCTTCTTCCCTGCAGGTCCTCATATACTTAGTTTTTTCCGTATTTATGATCAGTCCTGTTCTCCTCGCAGCGACTTCGCACTCCTCGAAAGCTCCTAGTAAAGCACTGGTTGTTCTCCCGGTTATCACAAGATCATCTGCAAACGCTAGATGTTGCGTCAGTCTGTGATAAATACATCCTTCAGGTCTTGTCCTTATTGACCTATTCAATGTACCCTTCAAAATTTGAGTCTTCATGAGCTCTCGTATTTGGGGCCCACAAAGATTCCTTTTTCCAATTTCGAGGATATTTAGTTTTGAGATATTGAAAACCTCCACCGTCCTTGTTCATGGCTATAACAAAATTTTTCATAAGGCCCAACTTTATATGGAGAGGTAGTAGAAAAAGTTTATCACTTGAAACTGAAGGTTCTTCTTTTACATTCTTGACTCCAGGGATCAAACTTTTTCTTTGTGGCCAATTATTTACTATGTAATGCGTTTCTCTGGCAGGACTGTCCCATTCGCATAAAAAGCAACAGAATTTGTTATACCCTCCTTGCAGCCCAGTTAACTTTGCAACAACTTTTAGATCAGCACAAATCTTCCACGTATACTGTGAATATCTATTTTTTTCCAATAACAACTTCATATTTCCGTTAGCCGATATGTTCCTCTCTCCTTCTATTAGCGCGACTGGTTTTCGTGAGTACTGAGACGATCTGAACTGAATAGAGCAGCGTTAATGCAACGACGTCAGACAAAATACAAATAATTATGAGAAATAAAAAAAAAATACTTTAAAAAATTTCTATATGTGATAAAAGAAATGGAAAGCAAACATGGATTTAGCATATTAAGCTCTTCATATTTATCATATTTTTATTTAAAGGAGGATTTCGTTGCAGACCAGCGATATAGTGTTCTATGAAGAAAATATCCTCTATGTTTTCTTTTCTTTATTTTATTCTATATTCTATATATATAGAGAAAGAAGGTGTTTAAAAGAACTGGAGAATAAAAATAAATTTCCACGAGTCCCTCAAATAACCTTTACCCACCCACATACCCTCCCAGATTGGCCCTTCCTCGTAAACTTCTGAGTTCCTGCCCTTCAGTATCGTTTAACAAACGTTCCATCGTCATTGTAGAACTGATCAGATACCTAGGACTTCATCTTTATACAAGACATGGAATCTTTATAAAATAGGACTGCACGCCGTTTTTCGTCAACTTCAACACTTACTAGACAACGTTCAAACATTCCTCTTAATTTTCGAAGGCTGTTAATAATTCTTCTTGTTCCTAATCCTAACAATCCGAAATTCTTCGTAAAATCTTCAATGCTCCTTACTTTGTTACAAATAAACTCATCCATAATGACGTTACTGTTCCATATGTTGCCGATTATGCTTGAACCAAGTACTATTCCTTTCGTGAAAAACTGCATTCCCACTCTAACCCACTATTTTCCATCCTTGCTTCCTCTTCAGTCCCTGACAATCCTGAATATTTTTTGGAGGGCTGTCAATGGGGTTTCACTCCATGTATATCAAACTATTAATTTAATATACTCTGTTTATAATAGAAACAATTTTTTTGATATACTCAGATCTACTTGATGTATTTTTTTTATTTATTTATTTTTTTTTTTGACACGGAACGGCCTTTAAGACCACGCGAACATCATAATTTTTTTTTTGCTTCTTCATTTTCGCCTTTCTCTTCTCCGAGTACCTCATCATCATTTCTGCGCGGTTTTGCTTCGACCACGCAGTACCTTTCCGTTTTTCTTCATTTCCCGCAAGAACCCAGATCTCTTTCAATCTCTTTGCATATTGCTCTCCGTCCAAGCAGTCTATTCTAATTAGCGTTTCTAAAGGACTTTAGTGTTCATAAGATACAATCAAATACAAGATTTCGATAAAACTCGATTATAAGAATTTAAATATGTCAAAATATCACTTTCGTGAAAAATGTCCTTAAGTACCTTCTGGAAGTCAACGTTTCAACTCTGGAAAATTTCAGAACAGTACTTCCAACAATAATCATCCTTTTTCTTTTATTAAAATGTTTATATCAAATTACTTCAATAATTAGTTGGAAATAACTATGGATAAAAAAGATGTTTTTCGGTGTTGGCCATTGGATCGGAACTGACAGACCTCAAAACGGTTCATTTTTCACACTGATTGATTTCATTTTTAAAGCCAAGAATATTTCGTAAGGATGATCAGAATGAGGTTTCTTGGTTTTGGAAAAAAAAAAAAAAAAAAAAAAAGAAGAGGGAAATGGCTTCTATTTTAACAATTTACTAATAACAACAATTTATAAAGCTATTTTATTACTTCTTCCTTTACAATAGTTTTGTATACAAGGTTTACAATATACAATATACAAGGTTTCATTCCTGCTTATCCTATCGTTCAAAGACAGTGGTCATCCCTGGCCAATGTCCTTCATCTGATCTCTTCTTCTCACGTGGTGTCCCTCAAGGTTCTTCCCTTTCACCTACTCTTTTCTCGATTTATGTAAAGGATTTACCAGATTTCATTCATCACTCCAGATACCATCTTTACGCCGATGATCTGCAAATATACTTTTCTTTCCACCCTTCTAATCTTATAGAAGCAACACATAAAGTACAGTATGATATAGATCAAATTTGTCAAAGGGCAAATAAAAACAAAATGCAGCTTAATGCAAGTAAAACTAAAGCAATCCAAGGGTCCAAGCCAAAGGTCACGGGTTCAAACCCGCAGGTGGTCCTAGGATTTTTTAATGGAGTAAAATATCTTAGTTACGCCGTCCTTCGGAGGGGACGTTAAAAGGTGGTCCCGAGCCTGTGCGATGTCAGGTACTCGTTAAAGATCCCTATCCTAATAAAACCTGGATAGGCAAAATTTAGGACTCCCACTGTAGCATCGTCCGATTAGCCATAGTTGCATAAAAGTGACGTTAAACGAATAAACAAACAAACAAACTAAAGCAATCCTCATCGGCTCCAAACCAACCTTGAACTCCCTTCCATACTGCTCGTTGCTCTTTCTTAATAAAATCCCTGTTCCTTTCCAGAAAACTGTTAAAAATCTTGGAGTTACCTTTAACCAAAACCTAACCTGGATTAATCATATATCCGAAATATCCCGAAAATCCATTTCCATACTCAAACAGCTCTATAGATTCCGTGAATCCTTACCTTTAAAAACCCGTCAGCTACTTGTTTCCTCTATTATCTTCCCGAACTTTGACTACGGTTGCCAGGTGTACGGGGGCTAACTGACGAACTAGAAACAAAATTAAAACGACTTATGAATTGTTTTATCAGATTCATTTTCGGAGCCCGTAGACGTGATCATATTTCTGGTTATTATACCATCCTAAAATGGCTCTATACTTCTGTTCGACGACAATATTTCCTTGGTTCCTACTTATTCCAAATTCTAAAAAATACATAATAGAGCTACTCACCCTCCGATCAGATATCCATTCGTTAAATACTAGAACCCAATCAATCAATCTTTATACCCAATTACATAAAACTGCATCATTTCACAAATCGTTTCTCGTTCGTCCCTCATCCTTCCGGAATTCGCTGCCCATCTCTATTCGTAAAGCAACCTCTCTCTCTTCCTTTAAACATCAACTCTTCCACTACCTACTCACATCTCAATCTTCCGTTGCAATGTAAAACATAGATATACATATATATAAGTATAAATTTGCTAAGATTTACAGATATAATGAATATTAAAGGATCAAATGTATACATATTTTTCCTTTTATATCCATATTTTATTATTATATTATTATTTTTTTTTATACATATTTTCTTTAAGTTACCAGACCATAAGGATTTCTGTTCATTGTACATTATTCTACGGAGACTTGATCCCAGAATAAAAAAAAAAAATCATTTCATTTATTTAGAAAACATAAAATGCTGACATGGATACACCCTATGTAAGGAATATGGTCTGCTTATATTCAACAATTGAGACGTTGATTTTCAAAAGATACTAAAGGATATTTTTTCGAATTGATATTTTGACATTTGTATTCGAATGGTATGGTTTTATCAAAATCCATCATCAAATTTTATCTAAAAAATGTACTGAATTATCAAATCCTTCTTAAATGGGCTTTAGTTTCATGTGGGTTTTATTCTGATTGAAAAATATTCGGTAATGCTTCAGTAATAATTTTTTTAACTTTCTTCCTCTAAAATACCATTATTTTTGATAATTAGAAATTATTAACTGTTCTACTTGTTAGGATAAAAAAACAACAAAAAACGGATGGATATGAAATATAAAAGCATTAGATAGCCAAACGAAGGAAAAAAACAACAGAGTATACATATATTCTCTAATTATTGTATATTTAATTGTTTTTTAGGATTTGTGTTCAGTACCTCTACGACGCCTTAAAGTTGTTGTCCCCCACCTTTCGAAGATAATATTTCCTTGGATCATTTCTCAATTAAATCATTAACTTTCACCATCCATTTTATGTTTACAGTCTCCTGGTATTTAAATCCTCAACCCATCACCAGGAAAGAAGATCCCATCTGTCCGACCTCCACACTTCTATCCATAGAACCTAAAAATATGACTGATCTTTTTTAGCCCGGTCCGCTGCCTTATGGAATACTCTTTCGCTAGACATCCGTCATGCTCCTTCCCTATCATCGTATAAATTCCTCCTTTTTCAATACTTCCATTCTCTCCATTCAGTTGTAAGCTGATTTTTACAATGCCAGATGTGAGGTGAATAGTGTATCTACTTTAATGAGATGTAAAAGTTTTATTTTATCTTTATTCTTATTTATTTATTTCTAGAATATGTAGATAGAGTTATCACTATGACCTTTTCTTTCTTTTTTCTTCTTTCTTTTGTTATTTAAATGTAGTTATATATTGTTTTTGGCCAGTAATAATTTTTTTTTTTTTCATTGATGTTATTCTTAAGGGACATTGTCCCAGAATAAATTATTTATTTGTTTAACGTTACTTTATGCTACTATGGCTAATCGGACGATGCTACAGTGGGAGTCCTAAATTTTGCCTATCCAGGTTTTATTAGGATAGGGATCTTTAGCGAGTACCTGACATCGCACAGGCTCTCCCGAACACCTTTTAACGTCCCCTCCGAAAGACGGCATAACTAAGGATTTTTTACTCCCATTAAAAAATCCTAGGACCACCTGCGGGATTGAACCCGTGACCTTTGGCATAGGAAGCTGTTACGCTAGCCACCCAGCTACAAGTGAGCCCTCCCAGAATAAATCTTCTCGTTCTATCATGTTCTATTTTATATACAGTTGCAAAAAAATCAATAAAATATATTTATATCAAAATAAAATTTAAATCTTAAATTGTGTTATTAACATTATTTTTAGCTATTCCCTTTTGTTAGATTTTTTTGATTAGTGTTATTTTTCTTTATTTTATTTCATGATAAATTTATTGTTTAAATTTAAAATAGATTACGTGTAGTGTGCCTAAGAACTGGCATAGAACATGTATATATAATATATATATATATATATATATATATATATATATATATATATATAGAGAGAGAGAGAGAGAGAGAGAGAGAGAGAGACGTAGAATATTGTTTTGTTTTTATGTCCAAATTGTCCGAGACTCCCAAACTCGATAAGCCAGGGATAGTTGCCATTTCCCTCATACTTCGAGAACCTAATTCGTTCCACCTCAAGGTTTTTCAATCCGCTTGAAGAAAAACTACTCAACTGGTCTAAACTAGGTGGAAAATGGGTTAAATGCACGGCAGGTTTCAAATGATTTCTCGGATTGAGTGCCTCTTTTATAAAATGTAAGGGACTAGTTTTTTGGATAGATAATTTGTCACTTTTATGAATAAAAAGTAATCAATCATCAAAACGTTGTTAGTAGACTATTTACTTTAATTTATAACACAGGTTGAATCGCATAATACAGTCTCTTAATGCGGGTCGATGGTTAAATATTGATTAGTATTAATATTAGTTAGTTCATTAGATAATTGTTTATTTCAAAACATACGTTTATTATGTATGATTTTTTTTACTTTCACTTACCTATTAAATATACAATAAGGGAAAGTATTTCGATTGTGAAAATTTTCAAATCCTTCAACGGAAATACACGTATAAGTGTCCCCTTGAGTCCAAATAAAAAAGTCCCAGAAAAAGGTCTGTGTGTATGTGGTAAGTCTTGAGCGAAAACGATAAGTTCTATAAAACTAATATTTCATATTTTAAGAGCGTCTACGCCTGAGATGTTACAGCAACTTTTCTATCATAATCGGCCCGCCACAAGAGCAACGTTATACCATGCATTTTGCACATTTTTAAAATTGTCTCAAAAAAGGCTCTATCGATTTTGATTGAACTCCCAATGTCGATGTAAAAATTAATGGCCTATAACATCATGTAGGTTTCATTCTGACTGAAATAGTGTGACAGGGCTTTAATGCCGATTTTTGTTATTTTCTTCCTCTAAAGTACCTTTTCTTTTATCGTTTCAGAAAAATTATCCATATCTTCTTATTATGATTTATAAAAAGTGGCTAAATATAAAAGTTGAACGTATTGTGATAACCAACTAAAGGAGAAAGGAGCAAAAATATTTTTTAATGTAATTTAGATTTTTTAAGATAAAAAAGTAATATAGGTGTATATATACCATCGAAAAGCTAACGATTTCAGGTAAAATATTATCTCATATACAAAGATGTATGTTAATGTAGAGTAACGAATAGGGCATTAACTTATTATTGATTATAAGTTATAATTTGATTTTATATAAATTTATTGATATAATCTTATTGATTATAAGACTAAATTGGTTTCTTTTCTTTCTATCTAACTCAATTTTTTTGTCAAATATGGAGTAGAGATCTTGGTAAGCCGTTGGCTGAGTGTATCAATAATTATGGTAAATACTTTGAATAAACAATATGTTATATTTCATATATTTTTTTTTTTAGTTTCTTATAATATATTCCATAGTATAGCATGGAAAACCCGTCTCTCCCAAGAATTAGTAACAGCTATATCCAGAAGGTTGTTTTGTCAGGAATATTAATAATTAAATTCTATTTATTATTATAAAACTATAATGATTATAAATTTTTTTCTTTTATAATTTTTTAGGAAGCTTCATTAAATATTTCATATTTAAATAAGCACTCAATAACTTCCTTTTCTTAAAATTTTTTTTCTTCAATATCCGTCACATTGTTTTTCTACGTTTCGAGGTTTTGTCCCCATCATCAAGAATTTTATTATCACTTTCTACACACAGATTTTTTTTCCATTATAAGCTGTATCTAATGATGTCTATTGGTTCACTTTATCTAGCCAATAGACATCATTAGGACGAATAGCAGTAAGCTAGCAGCTATGTAATGGAAAAAGTTTGGGTGTGTATAGAAAGTTATAATAAAAGTCTTAATAATATGAACAAAACCCCGAAACGTAGAAAAACAATATGATAGATATTGAAGAAAAATAAATTTTTAAGAAAAAGAAGTTATCGGGTGCTTATTTAGATATGAAATATAATTTTTTTTTTCATATTCAAAAAAGCATTCACCAACTTCCTTAATATTATTTATCTATATACTGCCTTATACGTTTCATCTTTGGGATATCCAGGGACACCTCTGTAACCCGATTCTACGATGAGTTAAAGTGGCTTTATCCTTCCTACCGTTCTAAGTACCTCCTGGCATCCTTCCTTTACCAAGTTCTCCGATCTCAACGTCCATCTTACATCTCAGATATATTTTCATTTAAATCCTCCGTCCACACCTGCAACACTCGTTCGCGACCTTCGGACCTGTATGTAACGCCTCATCGAACCGCAGCTTTCGACAGATCTTTCCTAATCCGATCCTCGTCCTTATGGAATTCTATTCCTTCTCATATCCGTCACTCCAATACTCTTCCGGCCTTCAAATCCCGTTTGTTCAAACACTTTTTGTCGATCCAATTCTCAAATAACCCCAATTAATCAGCAAAGTTCAATAAAAATCAGCAAATAGAGCAGAGAAAAACAGTTATTTACTATATCTTATTATGCATTGTATTCAAACATTTATGTATTTTATGTTACAATTTTCACAAGCATTGTAAATTTATTTTAATTACCCCTGTATATATGAATATGTAAATATTTTATTTTTTGTCTAGTTTGTTTTATTTATTTATTTTTTTTAAATTATTATTATTAGAAGCTACCAGTTAATTTATTACTATTATTCATTTTCTTTGTTAATTCTGTTGTTTTTTGTTTATTTTATTTTTTTATTTTTTTTTATTACTCTAAGATACTGAAGTTCCAATTTGATTTGTCTGTAACATTATTCTGAAGGGACTTGTCCCAGAATAAATAAAGAATTTATTATTATTATTATTATTATATTTAAAAAAAAAAGTGCCATTTCACTCGATTTTCTGGTCATCGCAGTTATTCAAAAACGATTATGGTTGTGAAGTTGTAATTTCTCCTGGAGGTTCGTCTTACCGTCTAGATGTGCAATAAGGCTGGGTTTGTGAAAAATCGTCCTCTAAGTGATTTAAAAAAATATTTTTCTAAAACGTAAAACAAAATTGGTTTTCGAATAACTCAAAAACTATACGCATCCTCAAAAACTATAAGTACTCATTTGAATGACAATAAAATTTCTAACTACCTAGAAACAAAATCGTCTTAATGTGATCAGTAATAGCATAGATCATAAAATACATATAACAAATGTATTCAGGTATATTTCGTTTCATAGCCCCATGGTTCGTGTGTAGGTTTCGATCAAATTCATATGGTTCATTGTTGTTGCTTTTTTAAAATGATCAATATGCTGAAAAGATAATAGGACTTAGTTCAGTTGAAAGGGTACACCCCCGAGTGGAAAAAATACGCATTTATGTTACATAGAAAATAAGATGGTATAGAATGATCATGTTTTAATGGAAAAATGTCAGTATTAGATAATCACGACTACTTGCTATTAGTTGCAAACTTTTCAGGACTTCACAGAAAACCTAGGACCAAATGAAAATTCTTTATGGACAACTACCAAAAATCTGTTCAAATTCAAAACCTTTAATCACCCACTCCTGACCAAATCTTCTACCTGGTCTCGATCAGATGAAGAAAAAACTCTAATATTTGGTGAACACCTTTCCAAAAATTTTAATCCACATCCTGAAATCCTTAATCCAACCCATATTGACCATATTGAAGCAGAACTAACTATTCCACTCCAAATGTCCCCTCCTCCTAAAGCCTTTCATCCTTCTGAAATAATTAACGTTATCCATCAGTTACGTATTAAAAAAGCACCTGGTCATGATCTCATCACATCCTTTGTCCTTAAACAGCTTCCTCGATAAGCGATCCTCTACCTCACTTATATATTCAATGCCACCCTCCGAACCACATATTTTCCTGAACCTTGGAAACTGTCAATAATCAAAATGATCCCAAAACCTCAAAAGCCTCCTGAACATCCATCCTCATACCGTCCGATCTGACACGAATCACGTAATTCCTCACCACCAGTTTGTATTTCGGACATCCCACTCTACAATTCAGCAATGCCAACGTGTGGTGGATGTTATATCATCCACATTCGAGCGCGGGATGTTTTCCACGGGTGCTTTTCTCGACGTGGAACAAGCGTTCGACAGAGTCTGGCACCCAGGACTCTTTTATAAACTCCGTCAATTCCTTCCCGCAACATACTTCCTCATAATCCATTCCTACCTCACTAATAGAACCTTTCAAGTATCGTAAATCATAACCTTTCCTACTCTTCCATATTTTCTCAGTCTGCAGGTGTACCTCAGGGTAGTATCTTAGGTCCCATCCTTTATACGGTATATACAGCTGATATCCCACTCCATCCTAGCACTGTCCTCACAACTTACGCAGATGACACTTATGTGTTATCCGTCCATAATGATCCAACCGCTGCATCCCAAATCCTTCAGTCCCACATCACAGCCATTGAGGAATGGTGTCAGAACTGGAGGATTAAAATAAAAATTACCTTTACCCTTCGTCGAAAACCCTTTTTTCGGAACTTGATTATTTGGACTCAAGAGACCCTAAAACATGTATTTCCGTTGAAAACTGAAATTCGAAAATATTCACGATCGCAATATTTTACCTTACTATGTATTTCATATATAGGTGAATAAAAGTAAAAATAAATTACTAGTAAAATAAATTAAACAATTGTATTTAGGGAAGACTTCTCAAAACGAAAATCAGCTTTCTATGTGAGTGAGGGAGGGGTCCTAGTCCAATGACTTAGAGAAAACTATCGGAAAACCAAGGACAGCAAAGAACTGAGACAGAAACGCAAGACTGATTATTTAGAAAGTAGGCCCAGTTGCCAATACCTTACAGGAAAGTTTTCAAGTTAGGTCCTCGAAGCAGTATTGGAAATCGAATCTTGACGATAAGAATTATTATGAAAAATATAAACAGATATTTTTGAACGTTGATAATTACAGGAAATTAGAGGGTCTGTAAAAAGTTGAAATTATTAGGTATTGGTTATATGATGCGTGGTAGTGAAATAAAAGAAGCACTTATTACGGTTTATGCTGAAAATACAATAGATCATATAATGCCTAGAAAGAGCATAACGGGTGTGCACCTATACTTCTGCAGCTGGCTTTATCAAATTCCAATCTCATGCAAAATAATTAAGATTCTGATACTTTGGTTGCTGACGAAAAGAATGCTAATATTTTTAAAACGTTTAATTGCACAGAAATAATTTAAAATTTAGGATTTCAAAAAATAAATCCAATTTTTGAAAATAATTTACATGAAACAAAAATCAAACATCCAGGCTGCGGGTCTGATTTTTTTCGAATAGTATCTGTGATTTTGTAGGAGCTTATCGTATAAGTGATTGGAATATGCACTTGCTTATTAAAAATTTAAAAGAAGTCAAGTTATCAAGTAAAGAAAAAATTATTTCTTTGTTAGATTCCACAAGTAAAAAAATCTGGTGCGGGCAACATAGGACTTTCACTCACCTTCGTTTTTAAAATCGATTGGAGAATTTTCAAATACAGTTAGAGATAAAAATGAGTGAAACTATTTAACAATTAATTTAATTGAATTTCTGTATAAACGTGTGTTTTATTAAAAAAACCGATTATATTATTAAGTAAAAACAATTAGTTAGTTTTATCGTCTTTTCATCACTCTTTATTATGCTTGTGTATGAGATAGTATTTTTTCTAAAATCTTCAGCTTTCCAGCAGTGTATTATAGATGTATAAAACTGTTCTGCTCAAAATCAAAAAAATTCAGTACAATTTTCAGTTTTCTCATTTATTTGATTTCAGTTTTCTCATTTCATTTTAGTTGGATATCGAATTAATTCAACTTATATATTTACCTGTTTTTTCTGGATGGCAACAAGATGATATGGTTATTTTTATAGAATCTACAAAATTAAAGGTAGTTTAGAGGAATAACATTTTAATATACATTTAAATTAATAAAAATTTAAAATATCGGAATTTAAGTCCCTTCAGACTATTTTAATCACTTACATGATGTTAAAGGCCATTAAATTTTACATCGATATAGCGAGTTTAATCAAAATCGTTAGAGCCGTTTTCGAGAAAATCGTAAACAGGTGAAAAATTGCATAGTGTATAAGGGGTACTCACTACGTTTGCAATAGCATGCTATTAGTGTTATTTTGCTAAACCCGCCATGTTTCTACAGTTTTTTCCTGTATAAAATTGATGGGTTTAGCACAATAGCACAAATAGCATGCTATAGCAAACGTAGTGAGTACCCCTAATGTGGCTCTTCTGATAAGCTGATTTTGACGATAGGACTTTTCGTTTACGCGCTAGAGTTACCACACACGAACAAACAGATCTTTCTTCGGGACTTGGTTATTTGCACTCAGGGGACCCTAAAACGTGTATTTCCGTTGAAAACTGGAATTCGAAAATTTTCACGATCACAATACTTTCCCTTACTGTATATTTCATATATAGGTAAGTAAAAGTAACTAATGGAAATGATGATATCATTTCTATTAACCCACTAATCGTGTTTCAACGTATTAGCAAACCAACAAATCAGTCTTTTATGACTTATTTTCAGAAGTGACAGTAAAGGTGAGCCATGTACAAAAATGTTTCTACATGCTTGATGAAGGGATGTTATTAAACCGTTGTAAGTGGCAAATAGATGATAATGTTGAAACTACTTTAAAACGCTGTGTACGATATTTACAAAATGATTATGGACACAATGTTTAATGTTGTATTTGATGGCCACCAGAAAATTTGCACAAAATCGATGTAAAGAACTCGTAGCTTCAAAAAAAGTATGTAATGACATTTTATGTAACAAGAACATGTCATTCAAAGTAGGACAAGTAAAATTTTTATTAACTAACTCCAAAAAAAAAAAAAAAAAATCATTATAGATATATTACGAAACACACTTGCTGTAATAAAATATTTTTTGTCAAACGGAAGCTCAAGCCGGTAAATCAATAATTGAGACTGCAATAAATTTACAATCTGGAAACATTGTTGCAGTTTCTGAGGACGTAAATGTTCAAGTTTTGTTGACTCCATTTTTACCAACAGAGAAAGAAATTTATTTTCTTAACATACCACAAAATGTTTTAGGAAAATTAACTAATGCTCATAATGCAGTGGCAACAGTTTCTAATCTATCACATATTAACAAAATTATTGACGATAAAATAAATAAGGCAATGTAAATTTGGTTTCTTTTCTTTTATAATTTTTTAGGAAGCTTCATTCAATATTTCATAATTAAATAAGCACTCAATAACTTCCTTTTCTTAAAAATTCATTTTTAAGAAAAGAAAGTTATTGAGTGCTTATTTAAATATGAAATATGTAACTTTTGTATTTTTCATGTAATATAATATTTAAAAAAGCACGTCATTTATTTATTACTAAAGAACCGTTCTAGAATCTTTCTACAGAATTTTAAGTTCTACTTATCATCGTTAGAAATGATATAGAATTATCAACATTTTTTACAATTTATTTTCAGGTAAAAAATAAATAAATTGATACAAAAATATTATTAATTGTGTGTTATACGAAAATCATTACTTAAAGATTGGTTTTAAATGTTACTGTTATATTTTTTTTTATTAATTGCTAAAAACAATTAATGCAATTTATATCGGCAAATTATGATGGGTAAACTTTTTTATTAATGCTTTTAAGAAAACAACAGAAACAATTTTATGAAATGTATTCATTGGAACTGGGTTCCGATATTTTAACATTTTTGGGTCTAACGGCACTCCAGTATTTATGGATAAGTTTATTCGAGACAATGAGGGAGTGTTGAGGATTTTACGAAGAATTTTGGATATAAAGGATTGGTTGCGAGAAGAATTGGATGGTTAGTAGATTCCCATAACTCCATTTCCTAAGTCCACATCTCCTTTATGATGGTCATGTAAACGAGCCTGTTGTAGTTAAATGGATATTATAAAGTGGCGTTTTTAGTAAGTCAATTTCTATGAAAAAGTTGAATATCCTAGGCATAATTGTCTTGAATTTAAAATTCAAGTTTATTGAGCGCCTTTCAGTTTTTTAACTAGAACTTTTTGCGTTGAAAACTCGTATTTATAAATTTTGAAGATTGTTATGATCGGAATGCTTTCCCTTACTTTTATTTTATTTTATACCATATTTGGGCAATATTTTATTTATAAATAATAGATAACGAATGATAAATTAAATACAGAATATAGATAATAGATAAAATACAGAACATAGATAACAGATAACGAATGAATCAGCAGATTTAGAAACTATCAAATGACTAATGATTTCACCTGTTATCAGCTAATAACTAATAAAATGACTTCATCTGTCATATTTTATCTCAGGTAATTATTCGAATAAAAAAATATAGAACAGATAAAACTTGTTCGAATAACTAATGATTAGACAACTAAATATTATTTAATAATTATCTCCAAAATTAATCAAATATACAAAGGTTTGTTAGAGAGCATAATGTTGTATGGTTCGGAGACATGGCCCCTCAGCATAGCCCAGGGGAAAAAATTCTTTCTGTAGAGATGGATTTTTGGAGGAGAGCGTCAAGAATATCGAGAATCGAAAGGGTGAAAAAAGTCACCATAAGGGAAAGACTTGGAATAAATCACAATATTCTTGAGGTTAGGGAAGAAAGGAGAATATGACAATCGCTAAGATAAAAGATAAATATAATATAAGATAAGATAATAAAAGATAATTATGGATTGGGACTCAGATGCAAAAAGAAGGAGAGAGAGACCCCCAGTTAGATGGAAGGATAGATTGAGATATATAGATGGATGGCAGGGGGCTGACGGGGGAGGGAGCGATGGACTTAAAAGGGGTGGAAAGACCTCCTGGGGCAGGAGTTTGCTTGAGGGAACCTTCATATTGAAGAAATTCCTCACGAAAAAACATTTTTGTTTAAAATTAATATGAACCTTATAAAAAAAATTGTGTATATTTCTTATTTATAATGTTCCGGTTTTTAGTTTTTCAAGGATACGATTTTCAAATTTAGTGTCGAAACGTATATCAAGTTACTTTTATAGTTGTTATTGATGAAGGTTTCTTTTACTAGGTTTCCAAAGATACTATTTACTTAAATAAATTATTCGGAAATAGCATCGTTGGAAATCTTATAAGTGATAGTGGCATCAATAAAAACTACAAAAGTAATAAAATAAAGTAACGTATAAATACCAAATAAAAATGTACGTAAGAAAAATTTAAAAAATATCAATTATGTTTCATATATAGGTATGTGATAGTAAAAGGATAGGAAAATGAATATTTGGGGGGCCACCCATAACGTAGTGGTTAGCATAAC
The DNA here is from genome assembly GCA_023052935.1 of Piezodorus guildinii. Taxonomy (NCBI): domain Eukaryota; kingdom Metazoa; phylum Arthropoda; class Insecta; order Hemiptera; family Pentatomidae; genus Piezodorus; species Piezodorus guildinii. The sequence goes on from CM041295.1 coordinate 47,037,326, forward strand.
AGCTTTCTATGCCAAATGTTGCGGGTTCAAACCCGCGGGTGGCCCTAGGATTTTTTAATGGGGGTAAAAAATCCTTAGTTATGCCGTCCTTCGGAGGGGACGTTAAAAGGTGGTCCCGAGCCTGTGCGATGTCAGGTACTCGTTAAAGACCCTATCCTAATAAAACCTGGATAGGCAAAATTTAGGACTCCCACTGTAGCATTGTCCGATTAGCCATTGCACCATACAAGTGACGTTAAACGAATAAACAAACAAACAAATGAATATTTTATATTATACTGAAGACAAGTGTCTTGAATGGGCTAGCAACATAATGAGGATGGAAGATGGCCACGTGGTTCTCTTGAAGTGGCTTATTCTTTCAAGTGGTTTGGCTAGATAGGATAAAATGGAGACAGGTCTAAAATCAGTAACTGTGAAGGGATTAGGAACATTAATCGATGGATGTACTATGACGTGTTTTCCAAGCTGTTGGGAAAATAGACTGAAAAAGATGTATGAGGCAAGAAATATGACAGGCATACATGGTTTGGTTATTTTCACAGGGATTCGGTCTGGCCCATGATCATTTATTTTGGACTTGAGTATTAGCAGATTAATTCTTCAGAAGATAAAACTGAGAAATAGAACTTTTTTAGAGTTTTTTTAAATAAATGTGATCTACATTTTAACTCAACAACTTTTTCTATTTTTTCACCTCCAAGGTTCTCAAGGTTCCTAACAACAGCAGTGCTGGAGAGTATGGTTCTCTCCTGAGAGAAACCATAACTCTTCTGGGAGAGTATGTCTTGCTGTCGGGAGATGGACCTAGCAGGGGTGGAAAGACCTCCTGGGGCAGGAGTTTGCTTGAGGAAACTTTTATATTAAAGAAATTCCAGAGGGAAAAAAATCCTATTATAAATGTATTTAATTTTTGAGTGAATTATTTTAATTATAGGTTTTTAAAAAGTAAATGTGATCCACATTTTGACTCAACAACTTTTGTTATTCTTTCACCTCCAAAGTTTCAGCCCTAGGACATTTTCAAGGACCCTAATAACAGTATTGTCGGAGAGTATGGCTGGCAGGGGCCTGTCGGGAGAAGAAGCAATGGACCTAGCAGGGCTGGAAAGACCTCCTGGGGCAGGAATTTGCTTGAGGAAACCTTTATATTAAAAAAAAATCCAGAGGAAAAATAAATTATATTGTAAATGTATTTATATTTTGAGTGAATTATTTTGATTATAGGTTTTGAAAAATAAATGTGTTTCACATTTTCACTCAACTTTTTTTATTCTTTTACCTCCAAAGTTTCAGCCCTAGGACATTCTCAAGGACCCTAATAACATCAGTTTTATACATTTTTTCACATTGTTATAAAATATACATACCTATATAAATATATGTATAGTCACATTTTAAAATATCTCAAGCTGAACTAGCCTTTTCACCTTGTTATTAAATACTAGATTAAGGTAATTCATACCTTCTACTTTTAACAACAATTCATATTAATAACATTATTTTTCATTATCTGTGTTTAGAATGTCTTATATAAATTTACAAAATATATCAAATAACAATTAAATTAATATTTTATACATTTTGCCATTTATTAAAATTTACATTTCCTCATTCCCTACTTTATTTATTGTACAATCCTTCCATCTAACTGGAGATCTTCCTCTCCTTCTGCCTTCTGCCTCCCAATCCATAATTATTTTTGGTAAGCGATTGTCACTCATTCGTTTCACATGGCTGTATCTTAGTCTCCTTTTATCCATCACTTCAAGGATATTATGTTGTATTTCAAGTCTCTCCCTTATCGTGACGTTTATCGCCGTTTCTATCCTCGATATTCTAGATGCTCTCCTCCAAAAAAATTTCCAATCCTGAAAATTTCAGTTTCTACCGAAACAAATTTTCACCCCGGGCTATTCTGAGGGGCCATGTCCCCGAACCATACAACATTATGCTATCTACCAAAGCTTTCTATATCATCTTCTTCGTTATTATCAATATATTGATGTTCCAAAGTAAAGAGTTGAGCATTGCTAGTTTATTCCTACGTTGCTTTAACGTAAAGTAGAAACTTGTGATCGTAAATTTTAAAAAATCAGGGTTGAAAATAATACTGGCATCAATAAAAACTATAAAAACAACTAAATAAAAGTGTTGACTCCAAAAAATTGTACATATCGAAAATTAATGAAAAGTCCATACAAATCAATTAAAAAAGGAGTTTAAGTTCTCTCGTAAAATGAATTATTAATTTAATTTTCAAAACTATGACCACTGTTGATTTTTGTCGCCGGTTTTTTCCGTGAAAATTGTTTCACTTCATGTAATTCCACAATGTTAATTGTTTCTACTAGCAAAATGCTTTAAATTATACATAATTAAACATTTTATTCTCGTTGTACTTAAAAAATACTAACCAAGAACTAAAAAACTTCTTTTTTTTTTTTTTTTTTTTCTTTATTTCACTAAGCGTATGATATAAATAAGTAGATAAAAACGAAAATATTCGATTGCATCAAATTCATTACCAAATTAAAGCATAGCTGAGGCAGTTTCTATGATCACGATTGTATAAATACCAAATAAAAAATATATTTAAAAAAGTCTGTCAATTTCAGATAATAAGTACAACAACTTTACATTAACTTGTACGATTTATTTTATTGCATACTGACTTTTTTTAAATCTTGCGCTTTCCAACGGTATATCATACGTCTATATTACTACCTATATATCAGGTATAATATTTTTGATGACTTCGTACAGAAACTTTATTTTACCCGTTTAAAGCTAAATTGCAATATATTTTACTTATAAACCTTCAGGAAAGAACGTCCCAAATGATAGTAAAAACCGTCAAAATCCATCACCAAGAGGTTTAGAAGGATTTCGCGGAAACCAAGAATCGTTATATTATAATAATAGGCTTAGCGAACCCGAAGGTTCGATGCCGATACCACCTAATTCCACCTACACAGACTCGTCCAATGTTCACCGTTCAAGCCCAAGCCCCCGAGATCAGCCTTAAGGCAATCCTTCCATCGACGCTTCGGCCTACCTTTGGGACGCCTACCAGTCGGATCAGCGAATACCAACTTTCTCGGAATCCGCTCCTCACCGAGCCCCACAACTTTACTCGCCCATTTGAGTCTCTGCGATGCTATCAACTCAATTATATTCACAGGATACAAGTTCCGCAATTCCGCGTTGTGCAACCTTCTAAACTCCCCAGTGGCCTCATCTCTCTTCAGACCAAATATTTTACGCAGTACCTTATTTTCGAAAACCTTAAGGCGTTATTCATTCTTCAAAGTAAGCTGCCACGTTTCACATCCGTAAAGAACCGTCGGAAGAATAATAGTTCAAATCAATTAAAGAACTTTGAAATAAATTTAAATGAGGAAGATGGTTGGGAGTGCGGTCATCAAAAAAAATATACACACTGATAAGTAATACTTCGTCTTATCGGTATTTGATTCGAGTCCTATTTCTTTACCGGTTTTTATTAACACACTTGTGTTCAGTTGTATGATTTCCGTGTCTTCACCTAGCAGTACCGGAATCTTATCACCCATATTTAAACCTTTCTCGGTACACATCACCTTTTCTATGACATATTCTAAAGATATATTAAATAACACAGATGAAAGGGAGCCACCCTGTTTCGAACCCGATCGCACCTCAAATCTCTCGGAGTAATTATGACCGATTCTAACTTTATGGAATGTTTCCGACAAACACATCTCTACATCAGCATTTTTTTTAAAAACATGCCGGTTTGGACAATAATTAATATTATAAAGATTTTATTGCTGTGTAAATATTGCATGAATGTTATCTTTCACCACTGTTATTGATGTCTAAATTGGGACAGATACAATAAAAAATATTGTAAAAAAAGAGATAGAAATAGAATTTTACTTATGGCAAGTAAGATAAAACTTTGTGATTGTCGTAGATAATAATTTATATTAGGGGTACTCACTACGTTTGCTATAGCATGCTATTTGTGCTATTGTGCTAAACCCATCAATTTTATACAGAAAATAACTAGGGGTACTCACTACGTTTGCTATAGCATGCTATTTGTGCTATTGCGCTAAACCCATCAATTTTATACAGGAAATAACTGTAGAAACTACGGTTTTAGAAACTACTAGAAACGGGTTTAGCAAAATAACACAAATAGCATGCTATAGCAAACGTAGTGAGTACCCCTATTGTAGAAACTCGACGGGTTTAGCAAAATAACACAAATAGCATGCTATAGCAAACGTAGTGAGTACCCCTATTGTTAGTATTTAATTTAATATAAATGTTTCCAACTTAATTAAAAGTAATTTGTTTAACTCCTTATTTAATGTTGTTAAATTGATATCAACAACGGAGGTAACTTCAAGTCGTGTGTTGGGCCCACACCAGATTTATTTATTTCGATTTGTCTTTTTCCTGTACAATAGGGGTACTCACTACGTTTGCTATAGCATGCTATTTGTGCTATTGTGCTAAACCCATCAATTTTATACAGGAAATAACTGTAGAAACTCGACGGGTTTAGCAAAATAACACAAATAGCATGCTATAGCAAACGTAGTGAGTACCCCTAATATCTTTCGTAATACTTAATCTTTTGAGGTATTTATCAATTTCTGTGAAACCAGGTTTGGTTTCTCTTCTATCAGGATAGATTAAAATTCTAGTCTGTCTATTATCATCCATTCTAAAGATATGACGAACAAATCTTATTTTGGGACCTAAAAAGTATTATTATATAAATATTATTATTTTTGTATTAAAGTTTTTATTCAATTGAAAAACAATTAAAATAAAAAAAGCCCTCTATAGTGGTTCTATCATTTCATATCGTGTAATTTTTGTTTTTCTATTTTTTTTTTTATCCAACAATACTAAATCGTCTAGTTAAATTAAAATATTTACAATAAAAATTAACATATTAAAAATTACTAAGAAATTTCCCGATTAATTTTTGCGCCGTGTATATAAGGCTGGAGTATTGATTCGGCCAACTTGGTTATAGTCTGCTGTTGTTTTTTTTCACCTCAGTCATCGTATTTCCTATTGATTCTTTCTTACATCAGCTTGTTAGACCAGATAATGACCAGATAGCCAGCACTGCAATGGACCATAAAAGAAAATTACTGTTCCCCCTCAGCCAAGGGGCCGTTGTGAATAGCATTCTTCTACATTACATCAAACTCAAATAATCAGGGAAGTCGCTATAGGAGGTACAGATAGGGGTCACCCGAAAAGTTGAGAAATTTGAAATTCGAAAACTTACTTCAGACTGGAAAATTTGTGTTAAAACACTAAAATTACTAAAATAAACTACTAACTATTACTTAATGAATAAAATTACTAAAGTTAATTAAATTTGAACCAATACGAATTTCTTTTAAGTTATAAAATTACGATTTATCGATCGGTTGAAAAGAAAATAATTTTGTTAAGAAATACTGTCAAAATTTTTGGAAAACCACATATCCTTTTTTTTTTTTTTAAATCTTTCAATATCCCTACAAACAAAGAAAAGTATTAATTATCTACCTTAGGCGTAACAGTAAACCATTAAATTTAATATTAAATAGCTGACGGCGTGATTGTGTTAATGCAAAATACAAAATAAATGCCTCTTACCTTGTCACGATCAAAATCATCCACTATGAACTTAATATTCCATTTTTCGCAGGTGCGATTACACCTAACCCAAAACAAATATAGAGATATGCTTTGCAGCTAATAAAATGTTTTAGAAAAAAAAATCAATTAAGTCATTCATATATAAAAAAACATACATCTTCTTCGTGCTAGATGTAAGATAAGATAAACCTTTATTTACACATATTTACAATTTGGTTGATATATACAGTTTATATACGTCTATTTTTATTTTTAAACCCTTTAATAGTTGATAAAAAGTAACAATGTTTGACCAAATATTGTATACAACTTTTTTAATAAAATTACTGAGAAACTTTTTTAATAAAATTGTAAAAAAAAAACTTGTTTAAATTAAAATTTTATGTTTAACTAAATAAAAATAAAATGATTTTCTACTGATGTGTAGGCCTCTCCTGAAGGAGGATTAGTCTTGATCGATGACCAGTCGTACCTTATAGGTTATGAGTTCGCTGCTTGTTTTTCAATTTCTAGGCATTTTGATTCCCAATATTTTAAATCTTCTGTTTTTCTGTGCCAAGATATTCCTTCTTGTTTTTTAGTATCATCTGATCATCTCTTGAGTTGCCCTCCTTGCTTGTATTTCTTTCCCAGAGGTGTCCATTCAGTAACTGTCTTGCTCCACCTGGGGTTCGCATTAAATGCCCAGCCCATTCCCATTTTAGCTTTTTATATACAGCCAATTTATTTTTTTTACATATTTATTTATCTTTCACCAAAGTGGCTTCTCTCAGAATAGTATTTTTTACTCTATGCTTTAAATTAACATTTGTCATGCTCCTCTCCATTCTTCTTTGCTAAACGTTAATTCTTCTTTCCTGAGCTTTAGTGAGGTACCATGTCTGGCTTCCATAAAAGAAAGTTGGGAGAATACAGGTATTGAATATTATTCATTTCCATTTGCCGGGCTAGGTGTAATCGCATCTGAACAAACAGGATATTAAGGTCATTACGGATGATTTTAGTTGTGGCAAAGTAAGGAGCATTCAGGATTTTGGATTGTATGAATTGGTTCCGGGAGGAATTAGATGGTTTAGTGGAACACAGGTTTAAATTGGTCTGATAATAATGATATAAATGAGTTTTTTTGTAATGTTTTGCCCTAAACAGAATACCTCTTTTAATTATCTACTCCCTACCCGTACAAAACGTAACCTATCTTCCTTGCATATTCCTGAAACCTCATCGAAGCCACTACACGGAACCTACTCACTTAAAGTAATTATTTAAGTTTAATCAATGGGTAATTCTTTCATAATCTATTTTAATGTCATGCATTCGTACTACTCATTAGCTTGTTGCATTTATGTAATGCAGTTGTTAATTATTTAAATTGGATCGTGTGTATGCGCAGAAAGTGCTGGGAATTAAAAATTGGAGAGTAGCAGTACAATAAGGGAAGACTGTCGGCTCAGACTAAGGGAGGCCTTGACCCTTCACGAAATGTAGCGCCATCCAAGAAGAAGAAGAAGTTGTAAATTACTATAAATGAATAAAGAAAACATTCTTTATTAATCAATTGTAACAGCTGGACTCCTTCAGGTTAATAACTTATTTCTATAAATAATTTACTCGATTTTTATTATATTTAGCATAAATCAAGTTCCTATTAGGGTTATTTGTTTAAATAAATTATTAAAAATACCACAACTGTTATATCTCAACCATTGTTGGCATCTTGACACAAAAGGAGCACTACGTAAACCATACCGCATAACTTATTCAAACGGCTCGACACGCACTAGGAATAGCATGTCGGTAGAATTGAACTTTTATTTTAAATCCTCAGGTTTTGATTCAAATTTATGACTAAATTAACCATGTGGAATGTATGTATGATTGTTGTTCTAGCGTTGGCTAGATTCTCCACTCACGTGCTGCTGAGGATTTTATATAGGTATGAGTGACTTCTAACTACTGTCTCAAGTACTATTTCATTCAGTTCATTAAATACAACTAATTATTCTGTATTTGAATTCGACCCTTTGATTTCGATTTTGTTTTTTTCGAATCGCCCACTTTCGGTTACGTTGATCAACAATTAAAAAAAAAAATGTTATTGATGATTCTTTACCTGTCTTCTAATATTCCATCATTCTCACTGATGCTGCCCTTTTCTGCTCCTCTGAAATTACTGTTTTTCTCGTAATATTTTATTATCATCTTTTAACAACTTTCTCAAAATTATATTATTTTTAAACATATCCTCTGTAATATCTAATTCCTACAACTCAAGCTAAACATGTTTGAACCATTTTTTTTCTTGTTTTTCAAAAAGTCGAATATCTGTTGACTTTTTTTCATTATTTTTTTCTTTCTTTCTTTTTTTTTTGTTTAAATTCAAACAATCTTTCTCAGATGCAGTACAGAATTTCGTACACTTATTATATTGTTCATTTAATTATAATATTAAGCTTTAGGAAACCGCCTTTGAAACTTGATGGTCATTCTTTTTATGATTTCTGTATAGCAAATGGCGAAATTAATAAGGTGGTTGTATGCCAGAAATAATTGGTGTCACAGTTGCGTTAGCCGCTAGCGTTGGGACACAATTTCCCGCAGCTCATATTTAAGCAATGATCTTTATACTTGACTGCTCCATTGTGTAACACCTTCAACAAAATCTTTCATCCATTGAAACTATTGATATTTACCGGAGAAAAAAAATATGAGTTCGTATTATCATTAAAAGACATATTTGTTGGCAAAGGAGTCCGAAATATTAATAATCTTTTAAAAAGTCTATTCAATATGGTGCTATTTACAAAATTAATTTTTCATCATTCATTAGGTAACACTTTTTAAGTTTAAACCATATACATACATATTTCCATTACCCAGGAAATTGCCCAAACCATCATCCAATCATTCAACGTATTGGATTTTTTTACCAGATTTTTTAGGGTCGGGATAACTCAATGGTCAGTCCACTGGACTACTGACATTCTCCTTCCGGTGGTAATTAATAATTGTGTTATTAAAGCCATGGGATAGGGAAACGACAGGCTAGTCTAGCTTTTGAAATGTGATAACCCGAAAATTTGCATTTGAGTAAAAAATAAAAGAAGAAAAACCTAGCTTTTGGTCTAAAAATACGGATCTCCATTATGTTCTTAAAACAAGATCCATCCTGAAGATTGTTAGTTTTTTTTTTTTTTCTTTTTTGATATTCGACATTTTTTTTAAAACAAATTTTTGACAATTTCGGTTTTTTTTTTGTTTTGTTCTTTCAAAAGGACGACATTTTGATATTTTTTTTAAAAAGATATTCTACATTTTTATGTTTTTCACCCGTTATTAGGCATTTATTTAAAAAAACATTTAATGTTTTTTTTTCTGAACCAAAGGCCCATCATGAGTTTTATTAGTATTGGTTTAGGTATTCGATATTTTTCTTTTTTTAAACGAAAATTTGACTTGCATATATTTTATATTTTTTAAATCAGATATTCAACGTTTTTATTTTTATTTTTATGAGCTCATGGAACCTCATGAAAAATCCTTCATGGGTTTTGACTGTGTAGGCTTTTTGGCATCAGAATTTTTTTTCAACCAAATATCTGACATTTTTTTTATTTGTTATTCAGATATTTGATATTTTTCCTTGAATTTTTCCCCTATTTTTTTAAACAGATATTCTACATTTCTATGTTTTTCACCCGTTATTAGGCATTTTTTAAAAAAACATTTAATGTTTTTTTTTCTGAACCAAAGGCCCATCATGAGTTTTATTAGTATTGGTTTAGGTATCCGATATTTTTCTTTTTTTAAACGAAAATTTGACTTGCATATATTTTATATTTTTTAAATCAGATATTCAACGTTTTTATTTTTATTTTTATGAGCTCATGGAACCTCATGAAAAATCCTTCATGGGTTTTGACAGTGAAGGTTTTTTGACATCAGAAATTTTTTTTTTTTTCAACCAAATATCTCACATTTTTTATATTTGTTATCCAGATATTTGATATTTTCCCTTGAATTTTTCCCCTAATGTTCAACATTTAAATGTTTTTAATCTAAATATTCGACATTTTTGATTATTTTGTTTTTTTAATCAGACATTCGACGTCTTAGATTTTTTATTTTTTTTATATCTAATATTTGAAATCGATTCTATTGATATCATATCTTCTAGACTTATACTTTTCCACTCGGCATTTTGTTTAGCTTTACGACTAATAGCATATTTTAGAAAAACAAAAGAAGGTAATTTTTTATCAAAACGTTATAACGGGTTTGTGCGGAGCAAAGAATTAAAAGAGGTATTTCTGTTTAGGTGTGATCCCATTTGCAACAAATGGGGTATTAAGGTCATTATGGGTGATTTTAATTGTGACAAAATATGGGACATTTAGGATTGTCAGCATTAGAGGCAGAAGAAGTTAAATGGTTTAGTAGAGCCCCAAAGTTCGATCCCGTATGTCTAAATAATGAAGTTTTTGTATTTTTTTTTGCCCAAAAAAGATATATCTCTTTTAATTCTCTACACCCTACCCATTCTTAAGTAGCCAATCTTCCTCGCATATTCCAGATAATCCTCTGAAGTGACTGAAAAGAAGTTTGCCTCGGCAACTACTCACTTAAAGTAGTTAGTGAAGTTTTATAAATGGTTAGTTTTTTCATAATTCATGTCATGTATTACTACTACTCATTTACTTGTAGCATATACGTAGTACAGTTGAAAATCATTATAAATAAATAAAGAAAAGAATTAAATACATCTTCATTTATTAATTGTAACAGCTGGCCTTCTTCAGGTTAGCAACTGATATCTATAAATAATTTACTTAATTTTTAATTATATTCGGCATAATTCAAATCTCCATTATGGTGACTTGTTTTAATGAATTATTAACCAGACAATAACTGTTATATCTCTACCATTTTTGACATCTTGAAAAAAAAAAAAGGCGCAATAGGTATACCATACCGCATAACTTCTTCAAACATGTGACATGCGCTCCGGACGAGCATGTCGGTGAACTTCAACTTTTATTTTGAATCCTCAGGCTTTGACTTAAATTTAAATAATCCATTTTTTTAAAAATATTATTATTATTTATTGAAACTAACAGCTGCTTTTGATAATACAAATAAATATGATATAAAATAAAATACATAACAAACATAAAGAAGCTACCCATTGGCAGTACTCCAGTAGATAATCTAAACCATAAAGTCTCCAGACCATCTTCTTTTCAGGCGCCTCGGAGTATTATCAGGAATCGAAGAGGAAGCTAGGATTGAAACTGGTGGGATAGGGTGTGAATGGAGTCAGTCATAGAATAAGTGGTACCTAGTTCTGGCCAAATCAGCATTATATGGAACATTAAGGTCTGTATGGATCAGTTTATTCGTGACAAGTAAGGATCATTGAGAATTTTAAGGATTGCATACAAAAAGAATTGAAGGGTTTAGTAGAGCCCAAAGGCTCAACTCTGTAAATCCAAATTGGCTTTATGATAGGCGTTTGTTGTTTTGTGGAAGATGAGAATGTTTGTCTAGTAAGTGTTGAAGTAGCCGAAAACGTCAAGCATCAATAATACTAAATTAAAAATACCAAAATAAGATTCTGCTTCGAATAAAAGTAGATATATTTAAAAAATAAGAAGAAAGATCTGAGCGATAGAAACATAGTAAAGATAAAAAAACTGAATAAACACTTGAATCAGTTGACTACAGAAATATTAAAGGGAATAAAAAAATTATTTTACCGGAAATTATTCAGAAGAAAACGTCAGCAGTAATAATGTAATTTTTAAAATGTTGATAAATTTATAATAACAATCTTGAACGGCTTCAAACCCGAAAGCTCGATACCAACATCAACAAGAACTGCCTAAAATAATCAGCAATAAATATACATAACGCTCTTCTTCTTCGATGGCAACATCAGCAATATTTAATCAAATACAAAGTTAATATTTAAGTCTATAAATCAGTAGTGTTTCAGCAGTCCATAACTAAGGTTGTGAGCGGGATTTTATCCTCTGATGTGCGTTACGATTTTAAAAGTTCACCAACTCCTCACAGTAGTGCGCTTTTAGTGTGACTTTGGAAACTTAATACGGTCTCGATAAAACTTCGTCAGAAATCCGGCTAAACCACGACCAGACTGACTGTTAGGGGAAAATTCTGGATAAAAAGCGATCTGAAGAATAAGCTACTGGAGTTAATAAACGTAATAAGGGAGTACTTTCGTAATTCTTATCAGCATGAAACCAAACTCTTAAAACGAATATAAAGTGCACATAACATAACTTTTTAGTTTGCACCTAAACTTTTTATTTAATACCTAGTTTGCAACCTTTGTTTTTCAGAAAAAGAAAAAAAAACAAAGATTAGATTAAGATTAGGATCTTTATTTTTTGACGAGTTTTGACAGGCCTCATCAGATGTAAGTGTGTCCGCAGTTTTCTGTTTAGATGGAGTTCAGCTGGGGTGTCAGGCGATATTTGCATTGCTTTCAATTTTGAACAGACCGTTTAGATAAAACGATTGTAGTAGGATAATTTGGTGAACGAAACCGTTGGGAAATACCATCATTTTTTTAAACTTAAAATAATAATAATAGGTAATCCATTTCTTGGAAATATTTCTTCTAACGAATTTATTGTATAACCTGAGGTTGGAAACGCATCAATTCAGTCTTAACTTTTTTCTCAGCCCTTAGAGCTAATTTTATAACCGAGATATGTAACTAGCGTGCAAAAGAATTAGCATTTAGATTTATTAATCAGTAACGCGTTATTTTGAAAAAAAAAAAAAAAAAAAATTGAGGAACCCAATGAATAGTGAATAACCCTCCTGAAAAGTACGTCCCTGAATTAGAAAATCATCGGAATAAGCAACAGTACCCAATAGCTCTTGAATTCAATAGATCAATTATTTTATATAAAATCATGGGGAATATTTTTAAAACCCATAAAAAGCCTTTTCAACCCGTAAATTACCCAAATCGTTGAAATTGTGCTATATTGAAATGGAAATTAATTTTATTCTGGGACACGTAGCCCTTAAGAATAACAATAAAAATGATATTTGTCTGATCTTTTAAGACTTTAGTATAACAATAGGGGTACTCACTACGTTTGCTATAGCATGCTGTTTGTGATATTTTGCTAAACCCGTCGAGTTTCTACAGTTATTTCCTGTAGAAACTTGATGGTTTAGCACAACAGCACAAAAAATATGCTATAGCAAACGTAGTGAGTACCCCTAATATAACAAACGGATTTTGTAACAACGAATAGTTATCATCTACAACTTTAAATATTCTATACGATGGGAAGATTGATTGCTCAGGAGCTGGAGAAATAAATGATGTTTAAAAGTGGTTAATGATAAGGCTTTGCGAATGGATATCGTCAATGAATTCCAAAATAGGGTAGCACGTGACATGGCAAACGTTCTATATTCTTGACTATTAGCGTCTAACGCTTTGCAAAGATCTAAGACGAAAAAGTATTTTCCTCCTTGAAGCTTATTCAATAAATGATCAATTTTGGGAATAGGGTAATGAGTATCTTGTAACTGAGGATTGAGAGTAATTTTATAGTTCAAGCTCTTAATGTTTGATTTTGGTTGGGAACTATAACAAGGAGTGCACTCCAATCAGAGAGATCCACGTTCTTGATGATATTTAGCTCTGCCAATAAATCTTATTCGTGTTTCGTTTTGTATAACATGGCATAAGGGATGGGCCTGGGTCTAATAAAAATAGCTTTAGCTATTCGCTTGAGTATTAGTCCCTGAATTGATTCGAAAAATAATATTTAAAAACCTATGACCTGTATTTCTGTTTCTACAGTTAGTAATATTATATTACATGCTCAAATGTCTTGTCTTCAGGATGCAACAGCTACTAAATGTGGTGAAATAAATGCATTACGCCTAAGAAATTTTAAAAATATCTTTCGCATCATCTTTGAGATTCAGCTTAGGTGTAAAATATTTTCGTACTTATATCAGTTTCAATCGACTCGATTGTTGTTGTTACAATATTAAATTCGTTCATTCATATTTTGTACATCTGAATTGCTTCCATAATCCACTCTCTTTCAAGAATTAGTGTGTAATTATTTGACCGTTTGTTTTTAAATAATAAAAAAAAAAAAAAAATGACATTGGACTACTTCTTTGTGTTTAAAAGAATCATTAGTGTATGTTCGACCTTAATTGATATAATAGAGAATTTACTGCAGGAATCGACAAGGAAATTCATTGATTTATTATTTCATTTACTTAAATATGAAATTCTGGATTACTGATCCAACTTAAACTTATTACAAAAGGTATCAGAAACTTACATCTGATCTTGGAACTTGTACTGCATCCCATTCTCGTGGCCAATTATTTGTTATGTATTTAAAAAAACAAAAAAAACAACATAAGCTATGAACGCTTGAATCACCTTATTATATAGTACAAAATTTAAAATCATCATCATCATCAATCCGGCGCTACAACACGGTGACGAGTCCTGGCCTCCTCCACCAGCCCTCTCCAGTTATTTCTATCCTGTGCAGCCGTCATCCAGTTTCTCACTCCCAGGATATCTCTTGCATCTGCTGTCACACCATCTGTCCATCTAAGTTTCGGTCTTCCTCTTCTTCTGATGCCGTGTAGAGGTTCAGTCATAACGGCCTTAGGGATCTTCTCATCCTCCATTCTTGCCACGTGACCAGCCCACCGCAGTCTACCAAGCTTCAAGGTCATAACGACATCATTGTCCTTAAAACCTGTATAGAGTTCATCATTGGTCCGCCTCCTCCAATGTCCATTGAGATGAACTCCTCCGAAAATTCGTCGAAGTACTTTTCTCTCAAAGACTTGTAGGTCATGTTCAGTTCTTTTACTAATAGCCCATGTTTCTGATCCATACAACAGGACTGGGCGAACCAAAGTCTTATATAGATGGAGCTTAGTCGGCCTGTCTAGGAGCCGGGAGGTGAACTCTCTTCGGAGGCCAAAGTAGCACCTGTTTGCCATCAAAATTCTTCTTTTCACCTCCACTTCTGGTGCATTATCTTGCGTTACAAGAGAACCCAGATAAGTGAACTGGGCCACTTTTTCAAAGTTAAAGGGGCCAACATTGATGGTCTCACCGGGTAGGGGTTCTTCTCATGTTGCCATGTAGTTTGTTTTCCCCGCGTTTACCTCCAGTCCAAGCGTTCTGGCAGCCTCCATTAGGGCCAAAAATCCTTCTTTGACAGACTGCAACGACCGTCCTATGATGTCAACGTCATCCGCGTAAGCTAATAGCTGGATCATATGATTGTAAACGGTGCTATTTGTTTGGATACCAGCGTCCCTCACAGCTTTCTCAAGTGCCAAGTTGAACAATAGGCATGCTAACGCATCTCCTTGGCAGAGCCCTTTCCTTGAGGAGAACTCTTCCGTTCGATGCCCACCTACTAATAAAAATTAAATAGATTTTTTAATGAAACACAAGTTTCTATAGAAATTTAATTTAATTTATTACTTTCACTTACTATATATAGTAAGGGGAAGTATTGCGATCGTAAATTTTTTTAATAAAACACATGTTTCTATATAAATTAAATTTAATTAATTCCTTAATAGTTTCACGTATTTTTATCTTTAACTGTTTTTGAAAATTCTTTCATTGATTTTAAAAATGGAGGTAAGTGAAAGTCGTGTGTTGTCCGCACCAGATTTTTTATCTTCAGCCTTTCTTTAAAATAAAACTTTAATTTCTTATTACAATATTATTATTAATGTGTCATAATTTTATGGCGTGCTTTTATTTATTACGTAATATCTAAAATTGATTAAATTCATTCAATTGAAATTGACAGTTCCGAATATAAACTATAGCAATCTAAATGATTAGTGTTTATATTGCAATAGGTAGCCTATTTTTTATGATCTATCAATAACATTTGAATACCACCCAATATTTATTTAAAAAATTCACATAAAATATAATTTATTTTTCAATACGTTTATAAAGATTGTCATTGGAAATATGATGACGATTCGGTTCTTATTAATTGGAGCTCACTAAAGGAATATGATACGTGAGCACCAAAGATCCTAATAATGAAATATAAACATCGTATCTTGGTGGTAAACAAGTTTTATTTATAATTGGTGATTATTTAAAGGTCCTGTTATTTCAGTTTCATATTTGGTTTGTGCTGCCTTGGGCCACACTTGATACTATATCCATCTATGATATTCAAGTCACGAATAATTCGAAGGAATGAGTGCTGTGATTTTATAATGATTTACAATACAACATAAGGTTATATAATTACAGTTAAAATATTAAAGGAAACGCTGTATTTACATTATAAAACATTTTATTATAAATAGCTAGCCAAGTGTGAATAATAAATTGTTTTGTAGAAATAGCCGATAGTTCGAAAATAAAATGATTACATTACTATAGAATGTTTGCGTTGAAGAAACATTAAACAATGGAGAATTCCTTTGACACTCAAAAAATAAATGTGATCATAACTACTTCCTTAGACTATATGTCTTGCATTTGATTTCGAAGTTTACGTTAATTACTTTTTATTATGTTGTGAATTAAATGCGGTCAAGTCCTAACTCATCATCTTGCTAAATCATTAATTTATTTTAATACACTACTTGCCTTCAAGATTTGTTACCATATCCTCTTTGGTCAACAGATTATTTTTTAACCAATATTTTATGTATATAGATAACAGATTACACTTAAAAAACACATATTTAAATAAATAAAAAATACATTTTTGTAAGATTATACTTCCTTTGTTGGATTTTTAATATTATAATTTTTTTTCAATGGCCACGTCTCATAATTCCATAATTATAATTTAAATTATTTGATTAAAACAAAGTACCACAATATATAAATTGTTTTCGATTTTCACTATTAATTATTTATTTTATTTCAACTCGATGTAGTGTTAATTATTTAACGATAATCGATTATTGGTTGAACCATCTTTGCCCCACCATATTTGCCACACCTTCTTCCAACGCATCTTCGACGCCAGTGGTGCCTAACAAGAAAACCATTTAAACATGTCTGGTATTAATTGTACTATTTGTAAACAAATTCAGAATGAAGAAACGGATTCTTGTGTTTTGCCATGTGGTCATGCATTCCATTATGAATGTGTTTCTACATGGTTTAAAAGGTATTTATATCATTTAGTATGGCCACTATGTTTTTCTCGCTCTTGAAGTTTTTAAAAACCAACTAAAAAACTTTTTTTATTCCTTTATATACATAATTTTTTTTATGATATAACTCGCTAACTATAATTATTTTTTTTTTTTTGCTATATTTTAATGGAGCCTAATATTTATTATGTTTAGACTTAAAGAAATGGTTGTTGATCCTATTCACGTTTATTATAAATAGCAAGCCAAGTGTAAATAATAATTTTTTTTTGTAGAAATAGCCGATAGTTCGAAAATAAAATGATGATCTATACGTTTATTTATATATAAAATTTATTTATATATACGTTTATTTATTCTATTAAAAAGTAAACCTTTTTTATTGTAGCGGTTAAAGACAGTTTCTACCAAACATTTTGGTTACTATGAAATATAATTACGTCATTGAAATTAAAGTTAGTATTAATATTAGTATTATTGATTGGTCAAATTTGATAACAAACTTTAATGGTTATTGCTGTGTCATGAAGTGATGAAATACACTATGTGCTCAACATAGATATACAATGCTGGCATATACATAATATATATATATATATATGCTTTTATAAATGCCAGTTTATACTTGGACATGACTCAGTAATGCCTTGATGATGGCTCTAGAAAAAGTCTGAGTTAGGGAATGGATAATTGATATTTATTTAAAGTATTAAGGCAGTTTGGGTGATGAATTACTATCTACAATATCCAAGAATGTCAAAATACTCAAATATATGAGTGCTGTGAATTTATAGCTATTGAAAATGTAAATGGCTATAAATTTCTAGAATACCATAAAATATTAAAGGAAAGACTTACATTTTAAAAATTTAAGATTCTGGAAAAACCATCCACCAATAGTAATAATATCTTTCGAAATATTTTTCTGTTAAAGAAAAACAAAATAATTATAACAGTGAAGTGCACAATTGTTTGAAAAATATTAACTGATAGTGAATACCTTTTGATACCCAAAATATATACTTAACTACCCTCTTATACCAGTGTTATGTATCACATATTTGAATTAGAGATTTTTGTTATTTCATTTTGACATGAATTGAAAAATTTGGGCGAAGACCAATGCCATTTCTCACAAGTCATCTTGTAACATCATACTTGCTGATTTACTTATTTTTTTAATATTAAAATAAATGTGTGTTTAGTCATAATATCTTAGTGTCTCAATAATTTTATTAATTTATTCTGAACAAATATTTCACCCAATCAGGCCTTTATTTTAAAGGCTTAATTATTATTATAGCTTAATTATTTTTCTCTATAACAATAAAAATTATTCTAAATTTTAACCAATATTCCTTATAACATAGTAGACCATTTGTTTATTCAATAAAGAATAAGATAATTTGCGTGTCGGTCTATAGATTATTTAAGAAAAAAATCTGTACCACTACAACCCATGGAGGGTCTGTTGGTATTTATCAGAAATGTTCTTGCACAACTTGTGGAAGCGACTGAATACTAGTAAATAAATATGATAGTTGCTTTAAAAAGTTCTTAAAGAAAGGCCATGATAAATATTTTTATTAAATTTAAATAAATACTTTGTCACAATCAAATTATGTTTACTTTTAGATGCACAATGCTCCAATCCATACAATGGTTTATGGTTTATATTATACATAGTGGTTACCTATTTAAAGACAATTTAAACAGTATAGTAGAAAATATTTTCTGTTTCAAACCTAACAATTCATCCTTGGCGCTAAAGAACGAGGTAGTCCATTGAGGATAAGTCTTCGCCAGGTGTTTTGATCTTGTGCCGAATGGCCATGCCAAAGTGCCACTCTTTATTTATTTATTTACTACCCTCCCCTGCCTTGAAAAGTGCCACTCACCAGATGCGGATGTTTAGTAGGCAGCGGGTACCCCTGGCATCATGTTCTTCCATCTAAGCCTTGGTATTCTTATTTCACTCATCCCATGGAGCCTTCCATCCAACAGCTTCTTGGACACTTCATTGACTGGCATGCATACAACATGGCCAGCCCAGCGTAGTTATACTTAAGTTCATAACTTTCATTACATTTGCTTCACTATACTGTTGGTATATTTCCCAGTTAATCCTCCACCTCCAGCTTTCTCCGATCCTCACTAGCCCAAATATTCTTCTTAGAATATTCCTTTCAAATAAATATTAGTATTAGTATCCTCTTTACGAGTAAGGGTTTATGTCTGAGATCCATAATGTTAAGATGGGCCTAATAAGGGTCTTGTACAAAATGTACTTGGTATTGAGGGTGAGGTAGGAACTTCTCAGGTGCTTTCTGAGGCCAAATTAGCACTTGTTGGTTTTGAGGAGACGCCGAATGGTTTCCCCAGAGATCCTGTTTCCATGGTTCACTACTGATCCCAGGTACACATATTGGTCGATATGCTGAAAATCTAATGGGCCCATCACCACGAGATGTTGGTCTGCTGTCTCTGCTCCTGACCCGGCTCTAATAAACTTGGTGTTCTCCTAGTTTAGCCACATCCCCTTATCCTTCACTGCTTCCACCAACCTGAGAAAAGTATTTCCAAGGATTCAAAGGACCTAGCAGCAAAATCAAGGTCTTCAGCAAAACCGAGGATTTGGACAAGCTGGTTGAAGATGGTGTCAGAGGTCTTTATACCTGAATCACATACAACCTTCTCCAAAGTTAAATTGAACAATAAACAAGTGAGGCCATCGCCCTTCCTTACACCTTTAGAATATTTAAACATTGGAATCCGTACATTGCACTAACGCTGCATATAACTTAGGCATTATTGCTATACGTCTAATGCGATCATAAGCACTCCGGAAGTTAACAATTAGGTGATGAGTATTCATTCTAAACATCTGAGACTTCTCAAAAATCATCCTGAGTGGGAACCTTTGATCAGCTATAGATCTTTCTCCCCTGAATTCTGTTTGATATTTACCAATTTTTCTTTCCGCAAATGGAAGAGGCTAGATGACACTAGAGAGAACCTTATATGGGCACTAAAGAAGGGATATACCATGGTAGTTGGAGCATTTGAGGATTGGATAATGGATAATTGGATGGGTAATGCCTTTCTTTCAGTGTTCTGGCATTCTCTCTTCATTGAGACTGTGAGAATGAGGTTGTAGAGGGCTCTCAAGAACTCTTCTTCACCATGATTCAGGAGCTCAGCAGGAATCTTATCCTGCCGGGAGCCTTGTTGTTATTAAGCTTTTTAACAGCATCCTTGACATCATCATAGGTTGGTGGATCGGGAGCTCTCATGTACCACTCTGAAAATTCCTCAAAGCGCTCTCCTTTCAAACCTGTAATGTTTGTCACACATGGACTTACTCATGGTACAAGTTTCACCTTACAACTGACCTGATCAATGTTTTATAATCCTGAACTTTGTTTTTTCTTTGTAATAAATTACTCTTTGTTAAGTGCCTCAGAGCAAAGTATGCTTTAGTTCCGGCAGGATCCTCCTTTTTAATTCATCTACTTCCTTCACATCATTAGTTATTATTAATCCTAGTTAAGGAAAAGTGTGCACAAGCTCGATATTTTCTCCACTTAAATGGTAACTGGGTGTTGCCGTGTAGTCCTTTCCATCACCATCATTTTGTTTATTTCAAGCCCGGCAAACCTTTCCTCCCTTCTCAAGTCTACATGACTGGATTTATTAGTGTGCTGTTTCCTTCTATTTTTATCTTCTTGATTACCTAATCCAAGACCAGGTCAGATAGCAGAGAGGTCAAGGCATGTCACATGTTTGCTGACACATAACACTTCTTGTTGGTCCCTATTTTTCCATAAAACTTCCTTTTATCTCTTCGATGTTCTTTAACTGCTCTTCCAATGTTTTTTCTTATTCTTGAAACTTTTTTTTTACCTATCCACTTGGTTTGCAGTATTCATTTCCTGTTGTCTTGTATTTTGCTGCAGGCATTAATTTCAGACAATGTTTCTCCTTTCAGCAGCATTCATTTTCAAACCACCTGTTTCGTCTTCTAAATTCTCTATTTACAACAGTTTCGGCTGCTGTGGTAGTGATTATCGACTCCAGTTTGTTCCAATCTCCATCAGTTGTTATTTGTTCTCCTGTATGAAAAGTGCATTCATGAATTTGTCTTTCTATTTTTTCTTTAAACAGTTTGACAGTTTTATCATTGTTGAACTTGTTTATATTCCATTTGTTCTTGGTTACATTGTGAGATACTTTGACTGTTCTTATTCTTTGTTTGAACTTCATCACTACTGGGAGGTGACCTCAATCAATACAAAGCCTTTTTATATTATAAAAAGTTATACTATAACTTCTGACATCCTTTGTACAGTTATGGTTTCTATTATCAAAACAGAAGTTACTACATATACTACATTTCTTATTTTTTTAAATTTATTATTGATATGTATGACTGTATAGGGAAAAAATAAAAGTAAATGTGAAAAAAGTAACAATTGGCTTAATAAACTCACATACATACTACATTAAATATAAAATAATGAATATGAATAGTTGACTATTGAGAGATTCAGGAGGGAATCAATCTGGGTGTCTGTCAGTGAAAGAAAAACAATGAAATAGTCTAAACTATTCATTGCTTCGCCAACATTTGCCAGTCTTGTCTTAGCTACCCTTCTAAAAGGAGCCCTGATGATGACCCACAATATGGGTTGGAATGCGAGTAATAACTTTTGAATGGGTCAGTGTACATTTCTCTTCTTTCAAATTTTTCATGCTTCTTATCCAATGACACCAAATTAACTGACTTCACCTGTAATGGCTCAGGTAAGATCCCTCTCTCCGGCCTTGCAATCTACTGATACCTTTATTTGAATTACCAATAGAACAAATAGTTCTCCCACAGGAATTTACACTAAATAACTCATAGGCAACTACTTGATGTGCTCAGGATCTCCAGGATGTTGCAGTTAAGACATATGTAATTAATATTTTCTGTGATCACTGAGATTTTTAAAAAGTCTCTCCTATCCTCTGTTGCATTAATAGAGTCAATGGTCTAAGGGAATCTATCTTTCTTCCAATTGTGAGCAAAAGGTGTGAAAGTTCTTATTAAAAGACTCTTTCTAGGTTGTCTCTCTCCACCCATTCAATTCATTGATGCATTTTCCTGGATAATTATTCTTTCATTGGCTTGGGTGCTTATCAATATAGCTCCACTTTCAGATGTACTGACTGACAAGCTGATCCATCTCTCTTTTCATTAAACATAGTTTATTATTATTTTTTTTTTCTAGCAAGGAGAAATATATAAAAAAAAAATAAATATCTCATCAATGCTTGTACAACCCCATACAATACACTGAGTTCCCTATCTGTTATGGCCTAATGAACCAGAGCAAAGCCGCCCACTGAGTAGAGATGTCAACCTACTTTTGTGTTGGTATGAAAGATTCCAGTTCCATGATGAGGTCACATACCTTATAATATGCAAAACTACCTAGTCATTCTTTCTGAGTATTTAAAGCACCAGTGATGCCCTTTACACAACTGAGTTCATCTCAAAGGGTTAGTGTCATCTCATTTCTCATATAATCCAAGGCATCTTTCTTCCTCTTTTTTGTAGCAAAGTAGCTGACAAATATGTTAATATACTAGGACATTTATGAATATTCCAATGTTTGAGGTCGTGCTCAATGTTTAAATGCAATTGATGCAACTGCCTATTAGATGTGGAAGTTGGTTGGGGGTGCGGTCATAAATTAGAAACACACATTTAAAATAACACTTATTTTAAATGTGTGTTTCTAATTTATGACCGCACCCCCAACCATCTTCCTCATCTAATTTCTCAACGGTCAACAAAACTCCATCATTACAACTGCCTATTAGTTGATGCAGATTTAACAGATGCCTTCGGGCATTTATAAGGTTAAGGAATCTTTTTAGGAAGTTGAAATACGTAGACTCTTCACAAACAGAAAAGGGCAAAATAATGTGGGCCTATCTGTCCCCTCCCCGTATTCAGATATCCAGATCATGAAGATCCATCCAAGTTCATGAGTATTCAACCAGTTCTTCATTTCAGCGGCAGTAACCCAAATTTTCATTCTCTCATTTCGAATCCAGCTCTTCACTCAATAGAGAAGTACCGGCAGAAAAACACATTTCAACAGACCGAGTTTCAAGTTCTGCCCAAACTATCTTTTTTCCCATCACAATACAATAGATCGTGTATTAGACATAATAATATTAAGATATTCTAATTTATATTCCGAAATTCACTCTACCAGATCTACTGACTGGTGTTTTTCTTCATAAAATGGGCAATTAAATAATAATTGTTCGAATAATTGAGTAAACAATAGCGGGCTCATAGAACAATGAGTCCAAACAACTATTAACTAGCAGGAGATAATATTTTTAAACCAAAAAAATTTTCAACATGAATGTTCGATGAGTCAATTATGTTGATAGGTGCACACTCCGCTAAAATTATCATTACTAAGGCTTCCTCATTTGTCCAACACAATGATATTGAATCAAGGAATATATTGTTTGTAAGGATTATCGTGGTAATTTACGAACTTTCAAATAACTTTTTCCGAATGATTACTACATTTTAAAACTTGTAGTCCTGTATTCCGATTTCACTTCTTTCTTTTTTTTCCGACTCGGGCAGCGGACCAAAACATGAACTGCTTTGGTAATCGATTTCTTATGTAGCCTTCCTTTAACTGTTACTTGTTGTTACCGGCACTTCTGATGCCTATGACAGTTGTAGTTGAGTTTTTTTGTGGCCATGTCTTTATTGTGCGCTATTTGTCGGGAGTCCCTAGGTGTTGTAGGTTTCATAAATAAATCTTGCACATTGCCCTGCGGTCATGTTTTTCATGATCATTGTGTTTTTAATTGGCTGGAGAGGTATTTATACAACAAGAGTTGACCTTCTGTTAGTTATTAAGTTCTTATGCATTTACTCATTAAATCCTTACATTCATAATGCTAACTACGATTTGTTTTGAAATACTAGTTAAGGATTTGCCTTAGTAGGATAGGTGAAGGTGCCTTATTACCATAGATGCCTACTGACTTTAACTTTGGTTGCAAGGAATTCCTATTACCCAAGTTTCTTACCTCTAGTGCTCACCAGACCCTAAAATCAGACATCAATATTTTGTTACCAGCACTACGGTTGACTAATTTTCTTATTTTTTCTACGCACTCAGAAAACTATATTAATTACAAAATGCTTTTATCTATGGCCCCCAGAACGGCCTACTGGAATTTTTGGACCTTATATAAAAAATCTGAGTGCAGCTTTGAACTGTTATTTGCTGTTAAAAAAAATATAATTATATTGTAATTTTGAGAAAAATCTTATGACTACTGGCTGTTGAGCTTGATATACTTAGATTTTTTTTTTTATAAGATAGTTCAATATATATTAACATTAAACAAAAATAATATAGAGTTAAAACTAACATTAAGAATGATGGAAATATTTTTTAATGTAGTTGTAATCAATGAGAAATCAGTTGGAGCTGTGGATAAGAAAAAAACGCATAGAAATATATAGAATCTCATGTGTACTAATATTTCAGCCTAATAGTAGTCCTTAACCAGAGTTAAGCAATACCAAATACAACTGTATGGAAAATCATGTAAGTTAACTGGAAGGAAAAAAAAAAATTAAATATTTGAATTTTATAACAAAAACTAGGTGAACTTTTCCATTTTACAACTGATTCAAAGCCAAATATATATATATTGGGTTTGGAATATATCTATTAAGTCCCGAAACCTATCAACTAACTTTTCATATGTTCCAATTCTTTAATTTATTTTAGTCAACAATTTTCATATATTTCCACATCACTTGCTACTATTGGCATATCAGTATTGAAAAAAGCTTCTCCTATAGGAAGAATAACAAAAATTTCATCTGGGTAAATATTTTTCAGAAATAAAAATTATATATTACATGACTTAAAAGGCTTCAATGGAAAATGTGACAAGCTATAATCTTAAAGTTAATCAATATTTTGTATAAAGGGGTATTTCTTTCTCTAAATTATCCTCATAGCTCTTTATTATGTTAGTTTAAGTACATTCCATGGATAGTTCTTTAATCATGTGGAATGTGTTCTATAATAGATTCCTACACAAAGAACCAAACCATCATCTACTAAGTATTTATTAACTTAAAAATTGTGGGTTGTCAATTCTATTCCCGAATTGTTCAACTATTGAGTATTAAAGTCAATTAGCTTCTCATTGCTTGTAACTTCGGTAAACCATATGTTCACCAAGTTTTAGTTTCGAACTATTAATATTTTGTGTTAAATATGTTATTAATATGAATATTAAGATAATTATTTGGTTAATATATTTAGATTTATAGATCTCACACATTTTATCTTAATACCCTGGATAGATAAAAAAAGATAGGTACAAATTGCGTATCACTTTGCTTTGTTGTCCACCCTTGCCATGTGACCAGCCCATCTCAATCTTCTAAGCTTCATCCTGAAAACAACATCATGATCATTGAATATTGAGTACACTTTGGCTTTGTCTGCCTTCTCAAATTCTCACCGATATCCTACTCCTCCAAATATTCTTAGAAGATTTTTTCTCTCAAATGATTGGGAGGTTTATTCAATTATTTTAGTTGTCGTCCATGTTTCTGATGCATACAGCAGGAATGGGCAGATTAGTGTTTTGTAGAGGTGAAGTTGTTCTCCTGGGATAGAAGGCGAGTGGTGAATTACTTGAGAAGGGCAAAGTTGCACTTGTTAGCCATTCTTTTCTTGCCCTGACATTGCATTATCTTGTGACCTCAAATACTTGAACTGTGTTACTATCTCAAAAGTTAAAGGAGCCAATATTGATGGGGTTGCCAAGTGGAGGGACTTATCCTGTGGCCATATACTTAGTTTTGCCTTCATTCACTTCTACCCCAAGTGCTCTGGTGGCCTCTAACAAAGCTAAAATTTCTCTCTAACAGTCTGTCTGCATCAACTCCCCCATGATGTCCACATTATCCGCATAGGCTAATAGCTGAGCAATAGGCTAATAGTCAACTATGACTAATCATTTAAAATGATCAAACTTTCTCCATCCCCTTTACTTGTTTTTTCTCAAATTCTGTTAATAAATATTATCACGTTCACTTCTGTAATTAAAAATTATGTTTTGGCTCAGCTCTGTTCTAATCAGAGTTGGAAATGTTTCTTATTACCTTCTTTGGTACTTCTTGAGTGTTTTATTTATTTATTGAATGTAGTATACTCATGTTCAAAGGATACTACAAAAGTTTTGCGATTCAGCTTTATTTAATTAATTTTTAAGTTATTTCCACCTCATTCATTGTCCTAATCCCGTAGAAGGTTCTCATCACTTGAAAAACATTTTCTTTCATCTTCATTTAAACATGCTGGAACAGTGCAAAGTCATAGGGCACAAGTAAGTAGGACTGTAAAGAGCATGCTAATGAAGTTTCATTCCAGTTAGCACAGTGAGCTGGAGCTTTTTCATGAACTCTAGACTTTTATATTGCCAAAATTACATACTATAAAATTCCTCTCAATCTGGAAAATACAGAGATAATTTTTTTCTTTATAGATTGAGATTTTCTGAGTTAAAGGTGTACCCTCATCCTCAAAGACGCAAACTGTGTTTTGAGCCTTAGTTGACGAATTATTATAGGACAGCCAAGAATATTGAGATTGTCCCTTATCAAATATTTTCTTCATCTTTAAGCACCTAGTCAGACGATGGTCATTTCCTCTTCTGTAAGACTATGAAGTACCCAAAGATAACAAAGTTTCTTTACCTTTTAATGGATGGTCTCTCAGAATGGAATGAATTTCTGGTGCATATAGGTATAATGTCTCCTTTTTCTGTTGATATGTCACTCACATGTTTCATTAAACATTTTTATTTTTCTCAAAATAGAAATGTTTTCCTCTTCTCCCATCATTCGCGGCCTTCTTTCTCAGTGTCCTCCAGAACGAAATTGCATCTTTCAAATACTCTGTACCACCTAAATATAGTCATAAAATGTGGAAAATCATTATTCAATTTTAGATTTATTTCTTCCAAGCATTGATGTATGCTTTAACCATGCATAAAAGTGTTTCTCCAAACTGTTCTAGGTTTTCCTTTACTGAATTATCTCAATGTGAAGTGTAATCAAGCCAAGCCAGAGACAATCTGAAGCTAATAACAATGGGCTGTTTGTGATGTTTGAAGCTTCATATACATGCTTATATTTCTGCCTCTTCCAAAATCATGAAATTTAACTTTTCTCATGAAAGCCTGTGACACTGCTCTCAAGAATGTCGTGAATATAGAGCTAAATCCTCAGTCCACTCTCTTGAAACTAGATCATGCAATTCTGACTTTTACATTCCTACCCATTGAAATAAATCATTTGATCATTCCTTGTATATCTGCACTACAGCCCTCTAGAATTCTCTACCTACCAATAAGTATATCTCAAAACTGCTGTCTACTTACCAATATTCACCATGCTTTTACCCTTTTCTCATTCAAATCCCTCCTTTTCCAACATCTTTTGCCATTCCAAACTGATCTACTACGAATGTGAATTGGCAACTAACTTATCCTAATTTCAATTTAAATGATAATTATTTGTTTTGCCTAATCCTGGCATTGTGGAATAATTAGTTTTTTAGATTTCCTCAACCCTCCTAGTATCTTTTAGGAGATTTCTTTTATTTATTTCCTTTTTTGTTTGTTTATAATCCACATTTTCTTGTATATTATATATATATATTTATATATATATATATATATGTGTGGTTTATGTATATATATATATGTGTGTATATATATATATTATGTATATATATATATATGTTATATATATATATATATGTTTATGTATATATATATATTTATATATATATATATATATATATATATATATATATATATATATATATATATATATATATATTGGGTTATGTATTATATATATATATATAATTTTTTAATGAAAATTAATCGGGTAATAGGTCTATACAAATTTCTCTCCTTCTTCTGATCTTTATTAACGTTTCCATCCCCCCGTTAATAAAGATTGATTAGAAGAAAGAGATACATTTGTATAGATCTATTACCCAGTTCATTTTCATTATAATATAGGTTTCATTTCTGTTAAATTTTTTTTTTTAGGCACAATGTAAATAAAAAATATTTTATTGGTTTCTCGGCCAGACATATATATTAATATGTACTATACAAAGTTGTTGAAATATGCAACTTCTAATGGCCATTTGTAATATTAAGAATTACTTTGAGTTTAGGAATGGATAAATTTAGTATGTAGTCAAATTTAATTACTTTTATCTCTCTTTTAATTCGCTGATATTTATCTACATTCAAATCATATAAGTTTAAAGCTGACTTGAAGAAGAATGTACAGATATGAATAAGTAAAAACACCGAGTTCATATCTAACAATAAACACAATATTAAAATCAGGTTTTCTGAATCTATATTTATATTTCCTTCATCACTACAAAAGTTGCCTAGAAAATTCAGTTTAAACTACAGTGAATTGATTTTTAAAATAGCTGAAATGATACATAAGCCCAGTTTTTGGTTATCTTCTCAATTATTATTTTAAGCTCTAATACCTTCCTTGGTGAACCATTCATTCTTTTCCTTGGCCCTAATGTATTAAATAATTGCGACGTTGATTTCCAAAAGGTACTAAAGGACATTTTTTACGAAATGGTTTTTTTACATATTTGTATTCTCATCATTTAGTTTTATCTAAATATTCTATTTGATGTTTTCTAATGAATTCTCAAGTCCTTAAAAAACGCGATTTAGAAATTCGGTCATTTTCTAAAAGTACTAATTACGCATTTATTTTTGTTTCAAATCATTCTAAAAAAAAATTCATTTCATAACTTTAATATGATGTCATTATTATAGTAAAAAAATAATTCTAAATTTTAAGGCAAAAAGACCCAAATTAGCTAGTTTAATAATATAGTAATGAGAGATGTTCGCGCTTCCTGTAAAATTTCCTAGAATGGATATAGTACCTTTTGGAAATCAACTTCTCAATTATATACATCATTTTATTCCACTGTTCCTTAATGTCATAATCTTCTTCTATGCCTTCATTTTTTAATTTTAAATGTTTCATCAAATATCTTGGTTTCAACACTACACCATAGCTTTTCAACCTGCATATGTATTTAGAATATCTGCTATTCTATTGAACCTGATGTGATGTCTGTCTTCAGTACTTCTCTGTTATATGTCCAATAAAACATTGTCAATTCGGTTGACTGTATGTTCATTTGGTGACAGCCACATGCCTTAAAAAAATTCCTTGTGATCAAACATGATACTGCTTACATTACACCTAGGCTGTTTGAGAAATTAATGATTGGAAAATAACCATTCTTTAAATATTGTTAATAATGAATTAAACCACTGGTCACCTGAAACTTATTTTATTAGAACTCAGACTCCAATTCAAGTACTGTAATATACTTTTGATAATGGTACATTGTGGACCAGAGAACACTTGAATTTTGTTTAAAGAAAAGCTAGGTAAAAAAGTATTATTAGTGAGAAGGTATTAGTAAAAATAGTTAAGGACAATAATGTTTTTCTGAATACCAAGGCCTAATATTATTTCTACAACGCTTTTCTCAAAAGGTATTTATTTTTTTAAGTGCTTTAGAAATTAATTATCATCTGTATAAATAAACATAAGCATCTATCATACTTATTGGTCATTGATATTTTCCTATTTCCTGGTGATTTATTTTGGTATCTGGGGATCTATGGTATGTGGTGAGCCCATCAGCTGATGTATTTGCATTATAAGATATGCTACTGAATACTTTCTAGCTGATACTATCATTCTTTATACAGCTGCTCAACTGAACTAATAACAACTATTATGGGAATAGGGTTCCTTCATCCATTCTCATAGTAGTTTTTATTTATTTTGGAGTAATACAACTCTTGCATGGACTTTGTGTATTTGGAGTTCTTATGTGTTGCATGAAGTTTATATTTAAATCATTAAGTCAAAAGGGGTTACAAAATCGGAAGTGAGAACCAAAAGGAAACACAGGAATTCTAAGAAAAGAATCATCAAATCGTACCGCTTAAAAGAGGAGGAAATGGCTGCATATTACAAAGAGGAAATAGAAAGAATGTCACTAGATTGTAACAGACCCTGGGATAGCGACGACATAGAGAAGAGTTGGTCAGCTTTTAGAAAAATTGTCCTAGATGCATCGAAATTGGTCTGCGGAGAGAAAAGCATTGGATCTGGTATTTAGAGAACAGATTGGTGGAATGAGGACGTGAAAAGGGGGATCCAAGAAAAGAAGACAGCTTGGAAGAATTACTTAGTCAAAAAACCCCAACAGCTTATCAGAAATACAAAACTCGGAGAAGGGAAGCCAAATTAATAATAATTCAGGGAAAGAGAAGAACCTGGGAGGATTCCAGTCGGAAGCTGGAAGAAAATGCAAGGGAAAACCACAAAATCTTTTACCGAGTGCTCAAAGGAATGAGGAAGGACCGGCCAACTACCCTGAAAGGAATAAGAGATAAAAGCGGGAACATCATCTGGGATGAGGAGTGCATCATGGAAAGATGGAGCGAATATTTTAAAGATCTGTTAGAGGGGAGAGACATTGAGGCGTGCGTTACTCAGAATGACGCAGAGGAGGTTTGGGATGAGGAAGACTACATCAGTGAAGAAGAACTCCAAGATGCAATCAAAAAGATAAGACTAGGCAAGGCAGCTGGACTTGATGAAATTACCCCGGAAATGATCAAGTACATGGGCAGCAAAGGCCAGGAGATGTTTCTCCATCTTTTAAACATGGTCTGGAAGAAGAAGAAGATTCCTAGAGACTGGGAAATAGCGGTAACTGTGCTCATTCACAAAAAGGAAGACAATCGAGAGTGCAGTAACCATAGGGGAATATAACTTCTCAGTGTGAAGGCAAAAGTCTATTCTAGAATTCTAGAAACAAGATTGAGGAAAATAGTAGATTGCCAACTATAAGAAGTATGGCTTTAGGAATCAAAGAAGCACGCAGGATCTCATCTTCACGATGAGACAAATTACAGAAAAGACTGTTGAGAAGGACAAAGAGCTCTCTGTCTGTTTTGTGGACCTCCAGGAGGCTTTTGATAGAGTGAAAAAGGAAGCTATAGAGAGGGCACTGTCTGAGCGAGGCAGTGATGAGTCTATAAAAAGATGAGAAATGTGATTAGGACCAGAAATCACATTTCAAAAGAATTTGAGATTGCACTGGGTATTCGACAGGGCTGTAGCCTGAGTCCTTTGCTCTTCTTCATGGTTCTGGACTTGGCACTAAGGAGAACCAAGCCTATAATGAGGAAATTCCAGCTAGGGAACTTGCACCCTACCAAATATTCCCGGTTGGCCTTCGCTGACAACATTGTCTTAATAGCTGCCAATGATTGAGACTTCCAACATAACATAAATGTCCTCCAAGAGGAATTATCTGAAATAAATATGAAGATCAATCCGGAGAAGACTAAATGCATGCGTATTGGAAAGAAACCCCGAAGGATAATGAGGATACTAAGAGTTGGAGGAGAGAGATTTGAGCAGGTTGACAGTTTTAACTATCTGGGAGCTCATCTCAATGATAGAGGCTACATAGACGAGGAAGTGGCCCAAAGAATTAAAGCAGCAGGCAAGATGTTCTGTATGGTCAGACAGGGTTTCTTGGGGAAAAGAGAGGTGACAAAGTGGACCAAAACTAGCTGGCAATCGACATTCCTCCCTATTCTATCGTACTCCTCAGAATCGTGGACCCTCACCACAAAACATAGGAGTCAGATACAAGTGATGGAAATGAGGTATCTACGAACAATAGAGAGGAAGACAAGAAGAGATAGAATAAGGAACACCACCATACGGGCTAATCTCAATGTAAAATCGGCAGAGACCATCCTGGAGGAGCAAAAACTAAGATGGTTTGGACATCTTAGGATGGATGCAGACAGAAGTGCCAGGAAGACCTACAAGACCCGCACAGAAGGAATAAAACCCAGAGGAAGGCCTCGCATCTCCTGGGAGGATAGTGTAAAAGAGGCATTTAGGAGACATGTAATAGATTGGAACAGGAGAGAGACAACTGGACCAGACTCTATAAACAGGACCCTCGCACTGAACAGCGGTAGTAGGGGGAATGATTATGATAATTGTGACAAGATCTATGTGATTATAGGATTATGATTTATTTTTTTTTCACTTCTTTCTTTTCTTATAATTTTAGTTCTGGGTTTACATCTCAATAGGTACTAAAAATTCAATTGATTCAGTTCTTGAGTAAATTAATTTAATGTTTACAGGTCTCGAACTTGTCCACATTGCAGAGTATCAGCAAGACCTGAACAAGTTATAAAACTTTATTTTGATGTTGCTGAAGAGAGTCAGGCATTAGAAATTGAGTCACTCAAAGGCGAAGTGCATCATTTGAGAGCTAATTTAGAAAAAGCACATAATGATTTGAAATCGAAAGCTGATGACTGTAAGGCTATTTATCGTCAGTCACTTGTTGCTCATAAAGCCAATGAAAACTTAAGGTAAAATTAAAACTATTAATTCCCTTTCCTTCAGTACTAGCATACTTGTTTTTGTAGCTCTTAGTTTTAAATTTGTTTGAAATTTTGAGAAATTTCTTTTGCTTTGGGATAATTTTAAAATTGTGATTACTCTGCTTGATAATATTTATAAGGTTTTCAACATTCCCTGTATGGTTGGTATAACACTTATTTAAGTATTTTAACTTTTATGCATTATAACTATGTACTTTATTTTAAATTGTATCTTAAAACATAATAATCAGGATTTTAGAATGAAGTGAATTTAAAAAAAAAGTTTCTGTAATTTAAAATTATGGCAATTATTATGATGGTATGATACGAACAAAACAACATCGTTATTGTTATTAAAAAATAAGTAGCAGCCAGTCTAAATATCTCACGTAATGGTATAATTTCAATGAAGCAAGATTTTAGTCGATGGACACTAAGAAGAATTTACCTAGAATTTTTCACAAATCTTTATTTAAATTATTATGTCATTGCTTGTTCAAGAGGCTATAGCAGAATTAACTACAATTTGTTAAATTTTACAATTATTTTCTCTTGGCTTAGTTGCCTGGAATATTATGTTTTGAGTATTTGTCATTTTTAATAGAACAAAGTAATAAAAATGTAATAAAGTAAAGGAAAAATGTGGCAATATATTTTTCCAGTTGTGTTAATTTGGTGTTTTAGTGACCCTGGTGTATTTTGTTTGTGGAACTTTCAGTAGTGAAACATTTTATTATTAGTCATGACTTATTATATTAAAAAAAAAAAAAAAAAAATATTGCCCATTGTGACTTGGAATTAGTGATTAAAATAAGTAATGTTTGACAATGGAGGAGGCATAATAAAAGGAAACTACAATCGTAATGACCTGATCAATGGGCTGCAGGTCAGGATCCTCGACAGGTGGCTTTGGTGTCCACCTTTCTGGAATGCCTATTGTTATATAAGGTTCTACCAAGTGGAGAAAAGTTTCTGTATTTCTGGGATCATCCCTGTACCAAATTTGATGCTACAGCTTCAACATTGGATTTCAAGGTAAGTTTATTAGTCAGTGATTTGATTCTTAACCCAACTTGGGTCATGCCTGAAGTTTGAACTGACGTTTTGCTGAATCCAAATTATGAAAACCATACAGTAAGATGTGTCTCTCAAGCTTGGGAACAACCAGGATACCCCTCATAATCTTAATTTAATGAACATTTAATTTTCCTTTTTCAACTTTTTGTTTTCTGTTTTTTCATGCCAACCTTAGCTTCAAGATCTGGAAATTTCTTACTAATACTTCTCACTTAGGTAAAGAAGCGCTCTTTAAATGAAATTTTTAACATTTTAATGATTGGCTCCTACTTTAACCGTACTCAAATTATCCAAATAAACAATTTAGTTTAAAACTGTAGTTAGTCAGATTGATTGGTTGTTCTCCAAATTTTAATTCTTACTCTTTTAATGTGCTATGTTATGTAATGTGCATTTTACACGTCATGAATCAAATATGAATATCAATTTCACCATTGTGTAAACAGTTAAAATATTTTTATTATATAACAGTAGATTTTCTGTTATGATTTACTAATAGTTACAATCAGTTTTGAGGATGTGAAGATTTTTTTTCAATATTGCAGTGGAATTCTAGTAGAATTATTGTGCTGTAGATATAACAAATGAAGAGGAAATGGAATAACGAGTATTTAATAGAATTCACAAAAGCTGGAATGAGGATATTAAGGGAACAAAGAATTAGTTTTATTAATTGTATATTGGTTTGTAGTTAGTCACTGATTTCCTTATTTTGAAAATATTATAAATTATTAAAGAAAATATCCACTTTATAAGATTTGAAGATCACTGTTAAAATATAATCCTTGCTGTTATTTGTTATATATATATATATATATTATATATATATATATATATATATATATATATATATATATATATATATATTATGTATTTAACATTACTTGAATAATGTCTTAATATGTCAAGTTTCCCTTGCATTCCACAATCCAGCTAAGTAGATGTGAGAAGTTTTGTATTAAATATTTATATTTTTGTTAAATCATTAATTTATTGCTGTTTATAAGCTTGTTATAATATTTAGTTTATAGCTTAGTTGTGTTATAATATTTTCACTTTAACTTACTTTTATCATTAATACAGGAATATTTTGGATTCCAAGAATAATTGTTTTACATATTATAAATTTCTGTTGATATGTAATGTTCTAATATTGTCATTAATTAAAAGTGTTTTTTGAAAAATCAGCAGACCACATATTTATTTCTTACATTCTTATTCCTATATTGAAAAAAACTTTTAGCTGTTGATTATCCTTACATAAACTGTGTTATTCCTATTCTTATAATATTACTGAAGTAATGGTTAAATTGTTTAGTTGTGAAATATATGGATAAGTACCTGATATATATATTTTAGATATTTTCTTCTTTTAAAATTGATACTTCATGATTGGTTATCCTTTATAATTATCATATTTGAATCTAAAAATACATTTTTTGTATTTTTAAACTTCCAACTTTTTTAAATGTTTATAAGTATTTTATTATTTAGCGCTCCATAAAAGATATTTTATGAAAATCTATAAGTACTTTTAAATCTACCTCTTTACTGTATTTTTAAACTTATCAACTTATAGTTTTTCAAAACTGCAACTTTAAAGTAATTGGATTTTAAAGTTTATTTTTCTAAAAATTAAATCTTTGAATGTTAACAGACTTGTTTGTTTTATTTCTTAATGTTCTTTTTCATTATATTATTTTTTGTATCTCAAAGTCTTCCACCCCTCAAAAACTGGCGTTATTCGCAAATGCCCTGTCTAGCCCATTATAAACGTGTCAAACATATTTCTTTACATTATTCCTTCTACTATTATAAATATTTTTTATTTGAGGTGTAAATACTATTTCATTCCCTTGCAATAATATCATTGAAAATTCCTTAAGTGAAATAATCCAAGTTTATTTTAATTTAAAAACTAAGCTTGTAATTAGCTGTATGAATAACAACTTAAGCTGTTAAAATGATGAGATCCTTTCAAATATTGGGCCAAAGACCACCAGATCTTTAATCTGAATTTTTTAGAAATCAATCACTTCACACAACTTAAGATCTATTATACAGTCGCTGGCAATGTCTGGACAACTGCTTATCACGTGATATGCAGTTTCATCTTCCTTCTTCCAGAATTTGCGAGTCGTTGAGGTCCCCAACCCTATATTATGGAGATGTTTGTCAAGCTGTCTTTGTCCTGTATACAGTCCTGTTTCTCTCCTCAGAGTTATCCTGTCCATTGAGATTAGTATACGACTTCTCTCTTTACAGGGTCCCTCCAAGAACATGTTAGAGTGATGCTCTCCAGTATCCCTCAAATATAACCTGGATTTATTGCCAGCAGCCGCCTTGATGAAACCTTTAGCATAGCTGAGGCTTATTCCACACATAGATTCAGGTGTAGAGGCTAACTGAGGATAACACCCTTGCAAGGCCATCAGCCTCATTGCCTAAAATGCCTGAGTGACCAGGTACCCAATGAACTCGGACCTTATTCAGTAGGAATGTGCATTAAGATTTCTTTTACATTCATCTACTAATTTGGACAGAGTCCATATAGCTACCCTAGGCTCTGATAGCAGTAGGTATAGATAGTTAAAAGCCTGTCTCTTATCCCTTCTGAAATTAGGGTTTGAGCACAGATATTTATCGCCATTACTTCAGCCTGAAAGACTGTAGTATGTTTACCTAGTGAGCTGGATTTCCCCTCCCTGGGTATGTCCATTCCCCATATTCCAGCCCCTGAGCCTAATTCCGTCAGATCCGCCTGTGTAACAATTTACTCCATTACACGGTTTCTGTGAGTCAGTCCTATTCCGATCCCTACACTATAAGTATATTTGTATATTTCTTTACCTGAAGATCAGAATGCATTGCTAGCACCGAATCTTCATCAATCCTTCTGAACAAGTTACCATGAGCCTGGTATCTTAGGGAGTTCGATCTTGTTTTTAACTTAGAGATCCTATTGTCTGTGCTAAGTGCTTGAGTTTCTACTGCTTTGTGCAATGGTGTTTGGTTCAGTAGAACTTCCATTGCAGCAGTCAGAGTATTACTCACAGCTTGGGTTATCATAAGGCATGCTGATCTGTGTAACTTTCCAAGGTGGAGCATGGATCTGCATGTAATTGCCTTATGCCACCACACAACGTGCATAAAGACCTGCGGTGCTTAGTTTTGTCAACAAAGAGACCATAGGAGTGGAGACAACCAGACACCACAGGAGTGGAGATAGCACATCGCCTTGTGGTCATCCTCCTCTTGTTCTCATCCACAGTAGGGTGTGTCCTAATTTGGATGTGAGCATCCTTCCCTCCAGAATACCATTAATCCATCCCACACCTTTCCTTTCTAAGGCCATTGCCATAGTATCATAAGGAGTTCGGTCTAAGGCACCCTTGATGTCAACAAAGATTCCTGCCATAATTTCTCAATTAGTCAGAGTTTTTTCAATCTTAGAGACCAAGAAATGTAAAGCAGTCTCACAGGATTTTCCAGGCTGATACGCATATTGAGCGCTATGTAGTGGTCTATCAGCCAATATGTTGTCCTTGCTATGTCTGTCAATAATTTTTTCCAATGTCTTCATCAGAAAGGATGTCAGAAATATAGGACTATATCCTTGGGATGGTCATAGGACACCTTCCCAGGTTTTGGTATATATCACACTTTAGCCACATTCCAACTATTAGGTATGTGGTTAAGTGCCAAACTGCTTTGTAGTAATACAAGGAGATAGGGTCGGAGCACCTCTAAGCCGTTCTGTAGTAGGGCTGAAAAAATTCCATTAGTGCTGACTGATTTGAATGTGCTAAATGATTTAACTGCCCAATTTCTCTGAATTAACTATTCTGTTGATAATAATTGTCTGTACCACCTTTCCGTAATAATAGTCTGTCTTTCGTAGGTGGGATTAGTTGGTATCTCATCCATCAGCTCGCAGCCAGGGAAGTGTGTGCTCGCCAGTGCCTTCAGGGTTCCGATCTCTGAGTGGGTATGGACCCCTTCCACACTGATAGCACCCCAGCCTCTTGGATGGATTCTGTTTACTGTTAAAGCAGAGGATGTGTCATTGCAAAAACTCCTCTATGTCCCTCTCTTAGGTTTCCTAATGGCTTTATTGCAGCCAGTCAGTGCTTGCTTATAAGCAACCTAACTACCTGTACTTTTGGCTTTGTTGAAGAGTTTCCTAGTTGAAGCTCTCAATTTGCCAAGTTCACTGTTCCACTAGGTGATGTTCATGTTGGATTTGACTGTACACACTCTGTTATTGTCTGTGTAGGATTTCATTATTCCTCAGTAAGTGATACATTAAGGCAATCCAATTGCTATTTGTCTCAAATTGATTTGCGACATTGTCTTACTTCTTGTTCAAGTTTGGTGTAATTGGAACCCCATTCGTTAAGTTTGGGCTTCCTATATATCAACTCAAACATGTCGCTAACATCTATATCAAATATAATATATTTGTGATCTGAACATGTTTCGTCACAAGAAACATGGCAGTCCTTAATGAAATCAAGACTCCGGGATTCTTATCAAGGCAAAGAATCCGTGTCTTTCCTCCTTAACACCTAGCAGTGACCATCTGGTATTCTAAAGGTCTTTATATGTATTCGCCTACAGAAAGAGTATATTGTATTTCCCATACATACATGTATTCCCCAGGGAAGAAGCCACCAACTCTGACAGGCCTCTTGAGATCCTCAAAGTCACCAGTACGAAGCACTAAGCCCCCACTGATTTTAAGATTTTTGGTGGTTTCTGACAACTAAGTCTCTGGTGTCCTGATTGTCACAGACCACCACACATCCATCCATCTTATAATTAAAACTGCTTAACTCAGCATGGGTGCCACCTCCCTCTAGCTGATCAGCTGTTTCTTGACCTCCTCACTCTGCTCCCAGATGAGGGTTTGATTGCTACCTTAGCGTACAAAATGACTTTAGGAGCCACACTGCTGGCTCTCTTTGCCATAGGCGCAGAGGTCCTTGGTCTTTTCTCAGAGCCAGAAAGACTTGGAGGGAAGCCGCCTAACTTTGGTTGTTCAGGGGGCCCAAAGGTCCAGCATCATCCCTGGTCTGAGTCCTCATTTTTTCATATTTTTCTTCTCTGCGCACCGGAGGGCTTCTTTACCTCCTGGGGTTTGGGGGTTCTCTCAGTGGTCCCACCCAAGCTCTGCTCGCCCTCCGATGCTCCAGAAAGATCTCTCACCTCATTTAGGAGCGTCGCTAAGGAACTATTTCATCATCTTGCTGCACTATAGCAGTCGACGGGCCCATTTGAGTACATACCTGCCCATCATCTCCAACAACTCCACCTCCCCCTTGCTATCTGAAAAGGATTTTATTAATTTTGTGATGTTGTTCCCACGAGTATGGGGGTAAATACACTGCAGTTACAACCCCCTCTCTCAGCAGCAGGCTATAAGGTTACAATGGGGTGTGCCAGGTGCCCCTAGTGGGTTGATTGAAGACAGTGTATTTTTGTACACCCCCTGCCATCCATCCTCAGCTCGAGGACCCTACCCATTACCCCCTATGAGCTACATTTGCTCCAAGTTTCAAGTTGAATCAAAGCCTAGCTGCCTTATTTTCACAATTTCATTAATGAATACTGCTAGAGCAGTGTCTACTATGGGAAGAATCAGCTACCTATTCTATACATCAATGGTTCCCGGCAATAAGATTTTTTTTTTTTTTTTTTTTTGCGGACTCCTTCATTCAATCATGCCATGGACCCCCTAAATTTAATAAATAAATATAAAAACCTGTGCGTATATATTTAAACCAACCCATCATTTCGATTTCATCTAAAGAACATACAATCATAAAAATTTAAGTTTTTCCAAAAGGTACTTATTTCATTCCATTAACTCATTTAAACACTTCCTTTCATAATGTTTAACAAAAAAAGTAATATTTACATTGTAAAAAAAAAAAAAAAAAATCTTGATTTTAATATAAAAATAAAGAAAGTAGTAACGTGAAACAAAGAAAGTAGTATTAACATTGTAAAAAAAAAAAAAAAAAAAAAAAAAAATCGAGATTTTAATATAAAAATGCTCAACTCTTTGGTGAGGTGATTTAATAAAAAATTAAGAATTTGGAAGAAATTAGTCAGCCTCTAATATTATGCTAGATCTTCCGGTGATAGGAATATATTGATATAATTGGTATTGATCCTTTGTATTTGTTTCTACTTTTTAACATATTATTTTTGTTAAGTTTACAATTTTTGTTTTCATCTGGGTGTACAAGTGTATCGACTGCTTGGTGGAGTATGAAGGGGAGTGTAGCTTATTTGCTTCTGCCCTATATAATTCCTTATTTTGTGAATCTATGGAGACTTAAGTTGACCAAACTGTGGATTGGTGATGTACTCTTTGAACAAAGTTCTTGAAATTACCTAGAAATAGTGCAATGTTTGTATTTCTTTTACTGTACTTTCTTGTTTTTATTCTATTTTTTATCTTTCTCTGTTTTTAGAAAAGAAGCCAGAATTCTAAATGCAAAGATGGAAAAATTAAAGGCTATGAAAGAAGAATATAGTAGACAAAAAAATGAACTGAAAGTTGTTCTTGCAGCCTTGGAAAAAGAGAAGACAAAATGTTCTCAGTTATCTACTGATATTAAAAAATATCAGAAGTAAGAAATTAGTTGTTTGTATTATATTATTATGTTGAGAAATTATTATATATGTATACTGTTATATTTAGTCCATGTATTTCTAATCATATTATTTTGGATCTTATAGCAAACATTTTATCCTCCTCCTATACTATTTCTTATCATGCTTTTTTTTTTTTGTAAGACCCTTCTTCTTCTTTCTCTTCTCCCCTTCTGTCTCTAAGCGTGAGAGTGTATGTCTCTAGCCAGTGGTGCCAGGGGTCTCGATCCCTTGCCATTTTCCTCATCTCACCAGTGGTGGTTTGTCTTCACCTTTCAATGTCTTCGATGTGGTCCAAATAAGAATTCTTGGGTCTACCTTTGGTCCTCTTGCCCAACGGTTTTACCTCCATTGTTTTTATTGGGTCTGTATGTTATTCCATGCGACAGACATGCCCAAACCACCTTAACTGACGATTTTCTATTAATTCCTGTATAGGGTATATCCCTAGTTCTTCCCTCATTCTTTCATTTTGGATATGATCTCTTCTTGTTTTTCCAACTGTCCACAGGAACCTCATCTCAGCCGCCGTGATTTACAATGACTTAAACATATGTAGTGCTGTGTCTTTACCTATTTCTCTGTTTCCAATGATTGAATTTGTTGATCTTGTAGTAAACTGAGTTAGCCTTTGAGATCCTGTTTGTAATTTCTGGGTCCACTTTCCCAGATCTGTTGATCACAGCCACCAGATAAGTGAAGTCTGACACTAATTCAATAATCTCATTGTTATAGGAAATCCTGACATTCTCTTGGATTCTTCAAACTTGAAGGATCTTAGTCTTGGCTATGTTTATTGTCATTCCCTTCCTTTCCAGCTCCATGTACCTCTCAGTAACTGCATGGTGAAGACTCTCCAGTGGAATCTGCGATAAGAACTATGTCATACGCAAAGATGAGGAACTGGACAACCAACTGGAATAAATTCCATTGGCCCAAATGGGTTTGGGGAGTGCGCCTTTTACAGCAAGTGGCAATTTTATCCATATAAATGACAAAAAGTAAGACTAAATGGATTAAAATTTGGAATACCCTCATACAGTCTTATTTTGAGTTTAAAGTGGGCAATACCATCCTGGAAAAATACAAGCTTAGGTGGTTTAGGCACCTAATGGATTATGAGGAAACCGCCATGACTTAAGAGACTTGTGTTGAAGGAAGGAAACTGAAAGAAAGACCCATCTGGGAGACATTCAGAAACTGGAGAAGAGAGTTGGAACAGGATCAACAGATGGGATTTATATGCCCCAGCAGTAGATG
Source organism: Piezodorus guildinii (assembly GCA_023052935.1). Taxonomy (NCBI): domain Eukaryota; kingdom Metazoa; phylum Arthropoda; class Insecta; order Hemiptera; family Pentatomidae; genus Piezodorus; species Piezodorus guildinii. The sequence goes on from CM041295.1 coordinate 47,078,798, forward strand.
AAAAAACTATGATGATGAACACTTTTAATTCTCTGTGTAATTCAAATATTACACCCATTTTTCATCATTATTATTTTATTTTTTTATAATTAAGATTACAGTGAGGATTAAGTCTAATAGATATTTAAAATTGTATAAAGTAGCTGGAATTGGCAATATAATTGTAGTTCCCATCAATTTCTCACATTTATTTTATTTTTTATATCTTTTAACCTGTGTAAGCACTTATATTTATGTTATTCATTCTTTTATACCCCTGAAAAAAAAAAAAAAAAAAAAATGTATCTAGTATTTCAGACTGCTTCTAGCTCTGATGGCGGTTCACATGAATTGATAAACTATTAAGACTGACCCCTGATTATTCTTCCAGCCAACCATGCAACTATAATTCCAAAGAAATAGTCTATCTATTCAGGAAATGCCTGTACAAAAAATTTGGTTGAGTTGGTATCTCTAATTTGTATTCCTTAAAATTAAGTTTCATTCATGTTAGAAAAAAGTTTATTTCTCCTGTTTTAATGTAGCACTGAAATTCGTCATGATAAAATTACTTCCTGTAATAAAAGTTTAATTCCATAAAACGATAGCTAGTGACTTAACACTCATCATGAGGGATCAAAATCAATTTTGGACTGGGGTCCAGCAAGTAAGATTAGCGGTTTGATATTGCTTTCAATTTCTAAATGGAAGGATGAAAGAATATAATTGAATTTTGGTTGTGAAGAAGGTATGGAACAGGAGGATGGAGATAGGAGTATCTGAGGGGCTTGACATCTTGTTTGCTGATACTTGATGGCTTCAGAGTATGGTTTAGAGTCATTCAGGTGATGATCACTGGCTGTTGAAGTAGGACGCTACTGTAGGATCAGAAAAGATGATGTTTTCTGCAATTCCAGAAAAATGTCTGAATTTTGAAACCCAGGAAGCTAGATGCAACTCTTCTCTAGCTTTTTAATTTTTGCATTTTGTTCTTCATTTTTGGAGACTGGGAAACTTCTATAGCTCCTTGGGTGGTCTTTTTCACAAAGACCACACTTTGCACAGGCTCATTTCTTGTTTTTTTCCATGAGTCAGATGCTTGTGGGGTGACATAAGTGTTTGTATGTCACTAATTTTAACACTAGTACATTTGACTATTATATCGTTTTGTCTTGGCTATTCAAATTTGACTGTTAAGTTGACAAGCCTTGAAGCATCTCTATTATTCAAGGAGAAAGTCCTTTAAAAGTAACTAATAGGCTTATATAGTTTTTATTTATATAAAATATTTAGTGTCCTAGAATAGCTGATTGCAGCATAGAACTCTTATATAATCTTTTGTCATTGATAATCTTCAGGGATGATAAAAAGTTTTGCATAATATAAAACTAACCATTTGTGTCTGATAAAAAACAATTACAAAATTTCATAAATAAAATTTGTGATATGCTTGGAATAAAAAAAAAAGTATATATATATATATATATATATATATATATATATATATATATATATATATATATATAAACAATGAAATACACTATCAAATGATTTATTTATTTCATTCTTACATAGTAATAATGTATGTTCAAAATATTTTCAACTACTCACCAAACACAAATAATTTTTCGCTTATTACTGGAATACATATTTCAGTTTGACATTAATGTCATATTTTTGTATTAAATAATTTATTTCAAAAGTTTTTATATTTATTTATTTTTTTTAGGATCAAAGCTTTATTGGATGGCTCTCTTGTGGAAGCCAGTAATATTGTAAACTCAGAAGAATGTATTGATTATGAAACAATGAAAGTGTGCTTTATAACCATGAAAAGGTAATATTCAAAATTAATGAGAGAAAAAAAATGTTAAATTCACTTTTATTCATTCTTTCGAATAGCCATTAATAATCCAGGTATCATGAGAGAGAACTTTAAACTTCTGTATCAAAATAATACTGATTAAGCACAGCGCATCCTACTTCATCGGCCTAAAAAGATCAACCAAAGAGGGAAAGCACATCATTCATAAAGTGTAACTTATAACGAAGGAACATTGAGGTAAAAATAAAAACATTTAAAAAAACAGGTTACAACAGCAGATCAACCATATAAAAACAACTGAGAATAAAAGTAATTGTGTAAAAACGAAAAATATGGTGTTTATGTGTCTGAGAAGGTTCTCTTCCCTCTACACGCAGACAATAATTCCAGGGCGCTGTGTGCTCCATGTGCATAGTCTCCTGAAATTTAAATCCTGATTGTACTCACTTATAAACAAGATCAGGCCAATCTGAACTTTACATTCCTATCCATTGAAGTAAAACCTTAAATTGTTCCTTAAGAAGAAGAAGATTTATTTATTTACATAATATTTACAATGTACACTCAAAACAAACATGTTTGGTTTCATGATTTCAGTAGACCTTTTTTCATGATAACAGAGTTTCAATCATCCTTTGAATTTACAAATGATTATACAATATTTTGTTTAAGACAGTAGGAAAAGTAACACGAAAAAAAAAACCTACACAATATAAATTACAATATTAGTTTAAAAGTACATGTTTGGTTCTTTTGTGCGTGTAGCGCTTTAGTGATGTTTTGTTGTAATTACCAATTTCTAGTTTTAATGGGTTTTCAGAAGCTGTGGTTTTATCAAAATAGTTTTTGGTTAGTGTGTAGATATACTGTTTTAATGTTAGGAGATTTAGTTCAAAGAGCATTTTTGAAATTTTAGTATATCGTGGATAGTTGTTAATGATTCGCATACATGTATTTTGTATTGTTTCTATTTTTTTATAATTGGTATTGCAAGTCGAGCTCCAGACGGGCGATGCATAACATATCTGGGCACGTATGACTGTTTTATATAGTAGTAGTTTGTTCTGAGTGCTTAAACTAGATTTTTTATTAAAATATGGGAACATTTTATAAATACATTTTTTTGTTTTTTCGGATTTTCTATTTATATGTTCGGTATAAGTTAACGATTTGTCTAATGTTATGCCTAAGTATTTAACTGATTTAGACCAGTTAATGTGGACTGAGTTTAATAAAAGGTGATGGTTTATATTCGGTCTGCGCTTAGTAAAGATTATAGCTTCTGACTTGTTTGCATTTATTTTTAATTTCCACATATTGCAATATTTATTGATTTTTTTGAAGTTTAGCTGTAACCTGTTAACTATGGTATCGATGCGATAAGATGATGTATATAGGGCTGTATCATCAGCGTAAAGAGATCTTATTACGTGCGGTGGCTTGGAAAATCGGATATATATACATTGAATAAAGTTGGCGAAAGGCAGGATCCTTGAGGAAGGCCGGCCGTTACAGGTAGTATACTGGATGTCGAATTATTTACACGAACGTAAAATCGTCTATTGTCGAGATATGAATGGATAATATGAATGAGGTAGGGAGGGAAGTTGTATTTAATTAATTTGTAAATAAGTCCTGTATGCCAAACCGTGTCAAAAGCCTTTTCTAAATCTATTAAAAGCATACCGGTATGTTTCTTTTCGTTAAAAGCTTTGGTTACGTAATCAGTAAGCCTTGCTAGTTGGTCAACAGTAGAGTGGTGTTTTCTGAAGCCGAATTGGTCGTCTATTATGATTTTGTTTTGTCTAATATGCCGATTTATTCTGGTTAATATTAGTCTTTCTAAGATTTTAGATAAAATATTTAATAGGCTAATCGGTCTGTAATTCGAAATTTCTCTCTGGTCTTTATTGGGTTTTGCAATAGCGATAGTTTTGTGGGTTTTCCAGATAGCAGGAAAATATCTGTGTCTCAAGATGGAATTGTAGATTTTTGTTAAGTATAATATTGATTTTTTGCTAATATTTTTTATTACCAAAGAGGGAATACCGTCGTCACCTGATACTTTCTTTGTGGCGAGTTCTTTGATTACTTTGCCAGTTTCTTTTGGTGAAATAGAGGAAAAGTTACTACTTACATGTATTTTAAAATGATCACGAACTGATTTTGAAATTTTATTATTTTGGTTTTTAGTACCCAAATTTGAAGTGATACCGTGAGACTCTTGGAAGTGTTTGGCTAGTAGTTCAGCCTTATCTTCATCAACATAAGCGAAACTGTTTGTGTGTTTAAGTGGAGGAATTTTCGATGGCTGTTTTGTGATTTTTTTATGTATATTCCAGATAACTTTATCTCCTGTCCTGCAAGAGCTTAAAATTCTAGCCCAGTTATCGTTTTTTCCACTTATTGATGCGGGATCTCACAAAATGATTGAATTTGAAGTAAATAAATTTAGTTTGTGGGTTTTTAATTCGTTGATATTTTTTCCTGAGTTTATTTTTTATTTTAATTAATGCTCGTAAATGGTTAGGTAAATTATAATATTGATAATTGTGAAAATATTGTCGTGGAATTGACTCTACCATAGCCTGTCTAATACATTCGTTTAATTTGGTTATATTATTGTCAATGTCTTTTGCATTACGAATTGACGGATTTACACATATTTGAGAGTCCAGTACCTTCCGGAACTTACGCCAGTCCGCTTTGTTGAAAATAAATTTTTTTGTCAACGGGTAAACAGGTAATGACGTATCTATACGGAAAATGACGGGGTTGTGGTCCGAACTAAGACACGGTAAAGAAATGAGTTGAGTCAATTTTTGTAAATTTTTTGTGAGAGCAAGGTCAATGATACTGGGTTTAAAGTTACGCTGAGAGGGTATATAGGTAGGTTCAAACGGGTTATGTAATTGTATTTGATTGTTTATAATAAAATTTAAAATGGCTTTTCCATTTTTATTTGTGCTGTGGCAGTTCCATTGTACATGCCTTGCGTTAAGATCCCCAAAGACAAGGACATATTTATTTAAACGAAATAGTTTATTGAGATCAACGATATTTATTTTATTTGGTGGGATATACGTTGAAATAACGGTAGTTAATTTATTGTCTATTGTAGTGTTTATAGCAACCGCTTCAGTACAAGCCAAGTCGGGGGTTTGAATGAAATGGTGCTGGACGTCGGAGCGGATTAAAAGCATGACTCCTCCTCCCGCCCTATTGCGATCTTTCCTATAAATATTGTATCCCGGAACCGAGAATCTGTCCTCATTCGAAAGTCGAGTTTCACAAACTGAGATTATGTGCGGAGTATTATTTTGTAAGAACAATTTAAATTCTACATCATTACCTCTGATCGTTTGGGCATTCCACATCATGAATTTTATTTTATCGTCAGAAGCTATCATTTGGATTTAGATAATATAATGAAATAAACTGTGCTTTGTTTACTTCGGCAAACGAGGGTAAATGAGAAACGAATAAAGAATAATTAATCACGAGTTGATAATATGACTGTAGTTGATTATTGTTGGGAATAACAGAAGAATGACAATAAGGATTATAAAAATTATGAATTTGATTTAAAATAAAAAAGTTCATTAGCGAATTTACGAATATGAGACCGATAAAAAAATCGTGGTTAAAAGTACAGTTTGAACTTTTATGAACTAATATAATAATTTTGGGAAATTTTTTATGAATATAATTTATTTTACGACGAGAATGCAAGGATGTACGTGTTATATAGACCAAACTATATTTTAGTGTACATATGTACCTATTAACGTAAAATGAATAATTACCAATATAAATAAGAATATAAAGAAATGTGCGAACTATGGTGTTTTGAGATTTGTATAGTTTAACTAAAACAAATCGAATAAGAGTGTACAGCTGTATTTGTTTTTGTGAATAACTGGCTAGTGATAGACGTTTAAGCATTAGACTATACAAGCAATATTTACTGAGCGTGTTGTGGATATTACTTCGTAAAATTGTTTTATACCTAGGAGCATGTTTGTTTTTAATTAGTAATACCATTGAACATTGTACTACTGAGATACGAGTAATACATGAAATCAGATAGTTTAACATACACAATATATTATAAATAATATCAAATTTATTCAATGTCAGGTACTGATGAACCATTAATCGAACAAAGATATTAAGCCTTCTACTATAATAAAAAATTTTGACATACTATCGTTAGTATTTTTTATCTCAGACATAATAGATTTGAATTTTGAGATAATATTATTTAAATTAAATAAACTAAATATATTTTTAATTTCTTTAAAGCATTCTATAATAGAAGGCTCATTATTAGGCTTAATATTAGTGGTATCATTTTTAGTGTCCGTAAAAGTTTTTTCAAACCATTTAGAGTTGGTTTTAGGTAACGCTGGAAATTCGGTAGGTTTTGCTTTATAGACAATTCGTTCTGATGGTTTTATCAAGGGCCGTTGTTTACTTTGCTGTAGCAGTTTGTTTCTTTGAAGCTCGGGGCAATTTTCAGAATTTGAGAAGTGTTCTTCACGACAGTTGGAACATTTTGGTTTAAATCCGTCTGTCATTACATTCGGGCACTCTTTGGATAAATGCTCTTCTGAGCATTTAAGACATTTTGGTTGCTTAGAGCAATTTCTAGCCACATGGTTAAACTCTTGGCATTTATAACATTGTGTTAATGAATTGTTCCTTATTTTTCCACTCTACTACCCTCTGAAATTCTCTAACTACTCCCCCATGCTTCTTATCTTTCCTCATTCAAATTCCACCTTTTCTGACAACTTCAATCATCCCAAACAGAGGGACACCAAATGTGAAATTTTAATTCAATTATCGAACTTTTAATGTACAAAATAATTATTTATATCACCTCAATTCTAGCTTTGTTTATTTATTCTTTTTTATTGCATATTTTTTTCACATCTTTGTAAATAATAATTGTTTTTTTTGGTCTCTCGGCCAGTCTTTTTAAATTGTCTATTTAATTGTACAAGTTTGTTATTTTATGTGTGTGTGTTTTTCTTTTAATGAGGGTAGGGGAAAAATCTTTCATAGACGATGTGTGACCATATAAGCTCACAACAGTGTGAGATTCCTACTCACTAAAAATTCAGCTTGTCTCTAATTTCTTCCGATACAAGGCCATTTTTGCCCTTCATTGCTTGGGCTACTATTACATACTGAGAATGATTGGAGAGGAAGGTTTGAAACTAGTGCAAATCCTATTGGATATTGGAAGATTTTATTAATATTAAAGTTGATAAGTAATAATGATTAATGAAACTAATTAATCCGCCCTGCCTAAGGTTTGACATTGTTAAATCCCTCAAACAGTTCTCTGGATCTCGGGAACTGATAAGTTAAAATAACTCTGTTTGTTGTGTAGAGTGAGTCATATTTTTTTGTATAAACGTTAAAACTAACACTTTCCTCAATGTATTAATGCCCAATGAACACTATGTCCTTTATCTCAGACCTTAATTACCATTTTAACTGAAAAAAATGAAAATAAATTCACCATAACATAGTCTGTCATATCATATATATTAATGTATATATTTACCATTGGTGTATGACATTTACAACAATTTTTTAGATTTTTATTTTATTAAGTTGAACATAAAAGCCTTCCTATTCCTTACTTACATTTATAATGCTGTTGCACAACATATTGTCCTGACTCCTGGAAATTATCTTCAGTAAAAATGATGCATAAACTCAAATAGCCGCCAGAATATCTGTCCTCTTACTGCCCCATTTCTCTTTTATGCATTATGGGAAAAATCCTTGAAAAACTACTTCTAAAACGTATCTATCCCATCCTTGATTCCAATAATATTATTTCCGATCATCAGTTTGGCTTCAGAACGTCCCATTCCACTATCCAGCAATGTCATTGTGTGGTGGATATAATCTCCTCTTAGAAGTGCGGATTGTGTTGCCCTGGAGCCTTTCTTGATGTAGAACAGACCTTCGACAGAGTCTGGCATCCAGGACTGCTTTACAAACTCTGAAAATTCCTCCCTCCAACATACTTCCTCATCATCCAGTCCTATCTCACTGACAGATCCTTCAAAATAAATCACGACAGTTCCTATTCATCCCTTTTTGTTCAGTCCGCTGGCATCCCACAAGGCTGTATCCTCAGACCCATTTTCTTCTCAGTCTATACAGCTAATATCCCAACCAATCCTAACACTTTCCTTCCTATGTATGCTGATTACACTTGTGTGTTATCAGTCAATAACGATCCTACTATTGCCTCTCAAACCCTACAATCGCACATCAGAGACCTTCAGGTATGGTGTCAGAATTGGAGAATCAAAATAAATTCAGACAAATCCCACCAAATAACCTTTACCCTCCGTCGTAAACCAATGACCTCCTGTCCTACAGTATCCTTTAATAATATTCCACTTGTCCTGGTCGAACAGATCCGCTATCTAGGTCTTCTGTTGGACAAATGTCTCACATGGAATCCGCAAACTAGACTGAAAGTACAAGAAACTGCTCGCCGCTTTCGATTACTTGTACACTTACTTGATAAATGCTCTATACCTTCCACTTAAATACAAAAGACTCCTCTACATGACTATTATTAGGCCTATATGGACTTACGGAGTTGAGCTTGGGGCTCCACTAAACCCTCGAATTCTTACCAGGTCCAATCCTAACAATCCAAAATCCTTCATAATCCTCAACACTCCACTCCTTACTTTGTCACAAATAAACTCATCCATAAAGACTTAAAGATTCCATTTGTTGCTGATTTAGCCCGAACCAGATATCACTCCTTCCATAACAAACTCCTCTCCCACTCTAACCCACTAGTTTCAATCCTTGCTTTCTCTTCCATTCCTGACAATCCTCCGAGATGTCTGAAAAGAAGATGGCCTCGAGACCTTCCAGTTTAAGAAAAGTTACAGTAGTGCTATCATTGGATAGTTCTTCTTCAAGTCTGTTTCATGCCATTTATTTTTTATCATATTTACTTGTTTTATTATAAAGTACAGTTGTAAATTTCAATAAATGATGTTAAAAAAAAAAAAAAAAAAAAAGTTGAACACAATTAAAATAATGCAATATTTTATTAAAGTTTTTTTGTTTATTAGGGACTTTAAAACTTTGACTGAGGCTGAAGCTAAACTGAAAACTGATTTTAGCAGTCTGTTCTCACACTTTAAGGCATTGGAGCGTTCTAACTCAGCCTTAGTTGAGAAATGCTCCATTCAAGAAAGAATTATTGAGTAAGTATGATTAACTAACCTATTGTTACATTATGTAATTTAAAGTGGTTTTCCTTTTAAGACCACCTTCCGCCTCTCATATAAATTTCTGTTGTGGTTTCATGTGATATTTAGAATAGAATAGAAAAAAATATTATTTACCTACTAGAAGTTATGGGGAGCGGTGTGGTCAAGTGGATAGAGAGCACTAGTCTACTGTGCTCTGGGTCCTGGGTTTGAATCCTGACTGTGGTCGAATATTATTTATTCTGTTATTTCAGTCGGGTAGCGACACTAGGGCATGGAGACCCTCCTGGGGCAGACCCAGCCTCGATAAAGTTGGTGCCCAAATCGGGGAAAAAAACCTGGCGTTGAGTGTGATCTTGGCCTAATCACCTCATTGCACGGCGTTGGCCTAGAAACAGTACGAATCTCTATATTTACTGAGCCCAAGACCCTTCATGGGTTGTAGTGGTCTAGGTTCTTTTTTTTTTTTACTAAAAGTTACACTGTTGTTGTGTAAACATTTGTGTTCTCTAGTCATAGTATGTAGGAGAAAACCTTAATCTGTTGATGTCTAATTTGTTAATTTTCAGTTTCTGAAAAGTAGGCAATAAATAAAAAATAATTTTATTGTTCGAAACTTAATTGTATTGTTAATATTTTTATTGTTTTGTATTTCTTCTAGTTTCAAAGAATATGTGGTAACATTCTGCTTGATCAAGAAGCCTGTGAAACCACTTGGGTTGGGGTTGGTTAGTGTGTTTTATACAACAGATTTATTGTTTAGTTTAGTAAACATTTTATTCCGCAAAAGTCATAAATATAATCATGATTTTGGTTAATATTCATTTAATTTTATTTCTATTGCAATATACCCAGAAACTTGAAAAAATACAATATAGTAAGCAATGTTTGCAAAAAAGTTATCACAATTACAGATAATGAAAGATTAAATAAGGTCAAAGAAAAGGTTTTTCAAATTTTTTCAGAAAAATTTTATCCCAAAAAAATAGTAAAAACCATATGGGAATTGAATATTAGAACTAAAAATAAAAATAATAGCAATGGTGAAAAAATAAACAAATTAAAGACAACCCAAAAATTCCAAAGCTGCAATTATATAAAGGGACTTTCTGAAGAAATTAAAAAATCCTTCAAATTATATGATATGGAAGAATATACTTTTGCCTTCAAACCAAGAAACAAAATAAAAAATTATTTTAGTGAGCTAAAAGATAAAATAGAAAAAAACTCTCAATCTGGAATGGTATATAAAATACCATGTGTGAATTATCCTGCGGTATATATTGGTGAAACAAAGCAGTTCTTGAAGGATAGGATGTATCAACACCAAAATGATGTTAAAAATAAGAAAAAGATAGTAATAAGACTGCTTTAGTACAACATGTGATAAATAAAAAACATCAATTTGACTTTTGAAAATACTATGGTAGTACATAAAGAAAGCAATGATTTTAGAAGAAAAATTTTAGAGGCAATATATATATCAGAACACATTGACTACAGTATAAATTACAAAACAGACACAAAGAATTTAAATGATCATTATGCTGAGATTTTGAGCAAAATTAATAAGTAATATAATTTAAATAAATTTAATTTCATGAATAAAGTTTAATATAATAGAATAATATTTGGAATTTTATGGTTAAGTGAATTATCTTGTTTTTAATTGAATATTAATATATTTGTTTATGTATTTATGTATATGTATGTGTGTGTGTGTGTGTGTGTGTGTGTGTGTGTGTGTGTGTGTGTGTATGTTTATGTATGGTAATAATTTATTAAAGAATTTTAAAAGAAAAAGTTTTTGGCTGTGAAAACAAATGTAGACTTGACTGAGGAGGAGGTAATAAAACAATATATGTGCGTATATTAGTTTTGATATCAATAGTTAAGAATGAGGGAATACATTTCTTTAATCCAGTAGATGATAACAACCAGGACAGGGCTGGTCAGCCTGTAATAGTTTTAATTTTATTTTACTAAATTGTGACAAAATATATATTTATATATTATATAGAGTGCATAATGGAATATAAAGAGGTATGTAAATTGCTTTATAAGAATGTAAAAAATAATGTTGTGTATCTTTTAATTTTAAAATAAATGTTTTTGTAGATCCCTTGAGAATGGCTAAGAGCCGAAACGTAGGGAGAAAAAATAAGAAAATAAAATGAGTTGAATAAAATGGATCATTTTAATTAAAGGAACCTAATAATACAATTAATCATTCAAACTATTCTTAATTGTAATAAAAAAATAAATAATAATAAAAACTGTTCTTCTAAAAACCATGAATGTTTATAGATTCAGTCACATATAGATTCTGTCACTAGGCCAAGATCACATTCAGCTGCCACATTGAGGGACGGAAGGAGGGAGAGAGTTTTGACTCATTGTAAACAAAGGTGCACTGGTGACAGAGGGGAGAGCAGTGAGGTATGAGCCCAAGAGGTACCGCTCATTCAACCTACATTGAACATTAAGAGCCCGATAGATGACGACACAGTTTCTCCTGCGGTTTTCTGCTTAAGCTCGCAGCAAACGCATGCGTCACTTGATCGCAAGTGAAAATGTCCAGAAAATTTTGAAGACAGGCGCTTAACATATTAAGAAAAAAAAATGCAAATGGGCGTATAATTTTGGACTCGCAAGAATATTCACTAAACGGTCAGATTAAACAAATTAGTAAGACAGCATTCGACACTGTCCTTGTAGCTGCACGAAAACTTGAAGAAAATTTCAATAATTTAATAATTGAAAACACTGAGCTGAGAGGGAAGATAAAGGTGTTGAGAAACCAAACACTAGCATCCATTCGCAACAATTTCGACTCTCAAGGCTTGGAATCCCTAAAAACCATCATTGAAAGCATTGCTAAGGAACAGGTTATGCCTCTAATTACGGAAAATATTGACAACGCACCGAAACAGTCTTACATCTCAGCACTGCTTAGCAAGCAAAAGGAAATACCTAAAGAACCACTCATTAGAAGGAAGAAGCTAAAATGGTCGCTCTGTCCCAAAGCATAAAAGGACTCGGCGTTAAAGTGAATCTGGAGAATAAGCGCTTTCCGAAGATGATAATTTACGATGTGCCTAGTGACCTGGAGCAAAATAAGATTGTTGAAATGTTTTTGAGTACTAATGCCATAATGATAGAACGTAGCAAGCAATTGTTCAATCCTGTAATTAAGACAGGCCTGAGGGTAAGGATTCAGTCCATTGGGTAGTAGAAGTTACCCCGGCAGTAAGAGATGAGATGATATCGGAAGGAAGAGTATTCCTTGACTGGGCATCCTGCAACGTCTGAGACTGGGTGTCTGTGACTGGATGTAACAAATGCCAAGGTTTCTTCCACATTGAAAAATTTTTCCCTGTGTCCATTGTAAACTGTGCATATTGTGGTGAAATGGGTCATGACTCGCGAGAATGCCCGAATTTCCATTCTATCTATCCTTTCCAAATCTTTAGAACGAATAGTCCAGTCATAATTGTCTAACTTCCTCAAAAATTCCAAACTTCTTGATTCTCTCCAATCTGGTTTTCGACCCGGCTTTTCACACAATCCGCCCTCCTCAAAATCACTAGTGCCTTACATACCGCCATAGACGAAAAGAAACTGAAAGTACTGATACTTCTGGACTTCTCAAAAGCTTTTGACTCACTTGATCACTCTATGCTTTTTTCCAAACTGCATTCTCTTTCCTTTTCCAACAGCACTATTCATTGGTTTAAATCATTTCTCTCTAATAGGACTCAAGCTGTCACCATTCCTAACCATCCTCTATCTTCCTTGCTCTCTCGGCAGGTGTGGCCCAGGGTTCAAGAATATCTCCTCTCCTTATTAATTCCTATATCAATGATCTTCCCTATTCCATTCATCACTGATCCCACCACTTATATGCTGATGATTTCCAGATCTACTTATCCTTCTTTCCCTACGAGTGTCTAGTAGCATTTGCCAATATTCAGGAAGACTTAGATGGAATCTGTGCAGGGCAACCCTGAATAAATGTAAGGCTAAATGCTATGAAAACTCAGGCCATTGTTATAGGTTCCAATTCCCTCCTCACATCCCGTACTACATTTCCAAGTCTAACCCTAAATACCTTCACTTCCTCTGTCAAAAACCTGGGTATTACCATTGACCAAACTCTCTCCTGGAAACCCCATATTGCCCAAATCTCCCGAAGAACAATAAGAACTCTTAAATGTTTCCATGGCTCCTGCCATCTTCTTCCACCATCCACGGGTCGATTGTGCTCTAGGGCAGGCTAAAGCGAATTAGGAACATATTTTTAAGATTTGTCCTCGGCACACAGAAGAGGTCTCATGTGACCCATTTATACAGCGAGTTAAAGTGGCTCCTTCCCTTTATTATCCGCATACAATATTTCCTAGGATCATACCTTTACCAAACCATCCACTCCCAACTACCTCCCTATATCCACAGTCTTCTGCAATTTAAATTGTCAATCTACTCCCTCGAAACAAGATCGCACCATTCTGACCTTTATATATCTATCTATAGAACAAAAACTTTTGAGCATTCCTTTCTTGTCCGCTCTACTACTCTCTGAAATTCCCTACCTACTCATATCCACCATGCTTCTTCCCTACCATCATTTCAAGTCCCAGCTGTTCCAGTACCTACTGTCATCCCAAACAGACACTCAACAAGCCTGATATTTCAAATCAAATATCAATTCATAAAGAAAATATATTATTTCTTGTTTATATTACATTTAGTTAATGAATCAGTTTCAATGTTTCATTTTATTCAACACATTAATCTATAAGAAGTTATTTATTTTAGTATTTTATTTTATTGTATACTTTAATCTTTTTTTTTTTTTTTTCTGATATCATTGTAAACAAAAATTAATTATAATCCTTGGGTCTTTTGGTCAGACACATCATACATCTTAATTGTACGTATCAATTGTTCTTAAGGGACTCTGTCACAGAATAAAAATGTTTTTCTATTCTATCCTATTGGGACAGCTGTGTAATATTCTGAACAGTCTGGTTAAAACGGACAAAAACATTATCGTTCTCGGCGATTTTAATGCATGTACGATCTTATGGGGCAGTGGACGGACTGATCAGAAGGGTATTATACTGGAGGACTTCGCTGCCAGAAACAGTCTATTTGTCATGAATGAAACCATGTCACTGCCTACGTTTTCGGGACCAGGGGTAGAATCCTACTTAGATGTCACCATGGCATCACCGAGTGTTAGACAGTTTGTCTGGTCCCGGGATGTTGAGGAATGGACCTGTAGCGATCACAGAGTGATTACCTTCGAAATAAGCTGTTCCGACTGCGTTGTGATGTATCCAAGAAGGCGGTTTGCAAAAGTTGATGTAGACTGGAAGCACATCGTTGAAAAATGTCCTGTGGCACTTAGAGTTGGAAGACTCCCAAAGGACAAATTTAGAAGACGAGGCCTCTGAAATATCAACCAAAATATTTATAGCGATCCAAGAAATACTTCCAACCATAATGGAGTCAGAGAGAAAGGGGCAACCCTGGTGGAATCATGAACTTAAGAATATTAAGCGGGAAGCGTACAGGGCAAGGAGACGATATCAAAGAGAAGGCAATGCAACCGTAAGACACCGTTTAAAAGCTTGCTTGCAAGAGGAGGTAAACAAAAGTTTCCATGTCGCAATAAAAGCAGCAAAAAAGAGTACCTGGGAGAAATACCTTGCAGAATGTAAGAGTCCCTGGGGATTGGCATACAAAAGGGCACTTAGGCGAATTTGGGGAAAAAACTCATATGTGTCGTTCAACATAATGAAGGTGTGGCTAGAACAGCGGAGCAGGCGGTCAAAGCAATCCTGGCGAGATTATTCCCCAGTGACCTACGAACACTAAGGACCAAGTGCTGAGAAGGATCAGCATGACTAAACTCCTGGAAAATGCAGATGGCCTGCCATGGGAGGATAAGGATGTGAGGCTAGCATTGGAGGAGCTCAAATCTGGGAAAGCACCTGGACCTGACATGATCATGAGCATGATCTGTTTTGGGCCTTCCACTGTGGAACATGAATACGAATCCTCTTCTAGTCGACCTAAGGCAGCAGGGTACATACTGACTGCATATGTGGATGATTCGGCAGTGGGCATTGAAGCTAGATCACGGCAGCATTTGGAAAGTCGGGCAGCCGAGGTAACCAAAATGATCATGGATTGGTGCGGCGAGAGGAAACTTTCCCTAAACTGTGAGAAGTCCCGGCTCCTATTCTTAAAAGGTAGAATGGTAGGTTTCCTCACAAGGATAAGGATAGGAGAGATTCTATTGAAACCATCGCAGGAGGTAAAGTATATTTGAGAGTCCTGATGGGGCGAGGGCGGTAGGTAGCTTTACTCATCATCTAAAAGAGGTAAAAAGCAAAATGATTCTCCGCAACAGCTGCTTAAAATAGCTAAAAGGAACTACTTGGGGTCTCAGATATGGTTGCAGGGAGATACTCTATAAAGCTGCATTCCTACCCATTGCACTGTATGTGGCACCGGCTTGAGGACAATGCCTCGGATCTTCTGGTAGAAAGTTGTTGGAGCAGGCACAAAGAAGAGCTCTCTTGCTTGTGACAGGGGCATAGAGGACAGCACTGACAGCGGCATTGCAGGTGATCGCGGGTCAGTTGCCCATAGACCTCAAGAAGCAGATCTCAATTGCAAAGTATAAAATTAAGAGAGGAGTGCCGGCAAGTGTAGGAACGAGCTCTTTTGTGTGCACCAATGGGAGATAAAATGTGGCAAAAAGAGGAAGGTTAACGAGTTCTTGCCAGATGTCCGAAATAGACTAAAAAATCACTGGTTCCAGCCAGACTTTTGGACTGTGCAACTACTAACAGGGCATGGAAATATAAATGAGAGACTTCACCGCATTAGAACAAGAAACTCGCCAAATTGTAGCTGTAGTGCTATATAAGATGTGAGGCACCTGATATTTGATTGCCTGCTCTACACCAATTGCCGACTAGTGCTGGCTGTGGAGTATTGTCTACTGGAGTGCCCCCCTCGATCTCTGGATTAGCTGGTGGCAACACCTTTAAGGGATATGCAAAGAATATCTTCAAACAAAAAGAAGAAATGGCAGACGGAGTTGGTGCTGTACATATTATTTTAAATTATTGATATTGTTTTAAATTATTGATGTTGTTTTAAATTATTTATATTGGTTTTAAATTATTGTTCTTGTTTTAAATTATTAGTGACAAATTTTAATTGTAGATATATATTGTTATAATATTTTATTTTTTAAAATAAATAATTATTTAATTTTTAAATGAAAAATGAATGGTAATTTTAAGGTTTCCAACTTAATAATTCTGAGTCTTGGCTAAGGTTAAAAACAAACTTATATTCTTAAAGAAATATATTACAATAGAAAACATAACTTAAATTAAAAACCAAAAAAACTAAATTGAATATATAAAAAATTAGTAATTATCTGACTAAGCCGTCTTCAGTTGATCTTTCATTCCTCTTTTTTTCAAATGATGTCTACATAATTCCATGATTTGAACATATTATTAGTGCACTAATGATGGTTTGAACTCAAAATCATTTGATAGTTGGTTGCATAATCCAATCAGTGTCTTTAGCGTCTAGCTTCGTTCACGGCTGGCAATAGAAGAAGTTTCCAAAAACTCGCACGCACGCATCCATTTTGATCGTCTGTGGACAACATAATAACTCAATTCCCGGAAAACACCCGTATTCCATGTGCTCTGATGTGCAATTTTATTCCTTTATTCTCATTGACCGCTCACCACGTGCCTTCTTGATTTTCCAAAACTCTAATCATTTCTGCCTATATAATATATTACAACAATATACATATATATATATATATATATAATATATATAATATATATATATAATATATATATATATATATGTATATTGTGAAAATAGCCCCTCTGAACAAAGAAATTACTGGAGCCCTGTTTGATGAGAACAGCTCTCCAGTTGTGGACAGCCCAGTTATATTTTGAAAGCCGAAATGGATTCCCAAATTAAAATAAATGCACAACATACATGCCTCACTATGGTTCAATTTTTGTTTTGTTTTTTGGATCAACGTGGGTGCAGTCCTGCCCGATTGCTAATCAACTTTGATTTTTGATTGCTAGGATACATTTTTACTTTTTTGACAGCAATCTTATTATAGATCCCAGGTGGTGTGAACTGATTAACCCTTATAGTTTGGTCAGATTCACCAATGTACCAGGCCTGTATTAACAGAAAATTGGAAGGCGCACAATAAGCCTTAAATAAAAGAGGCTGCAATGCATAAGAAAAGGACAAAAAAAAAAAAAGTAAATAAAAAAAAGTTGTAAACAGAGGTATTGAAGAGAAAGTAAAATAGTACAACAATTAAATAAAATAAAAATAAAGATCAAGACAATACTGTCAAATTGGTTTTTCCAACGTATACTTGGTAGGGTTATTGTAGTTTTAATTACGAGAGGAAAAATTGCTTGGTTAGTAACTTTATATTTCTTTTTATATTTAATTATTTAGCCTTTGCTACCAATATTTCAGTTAATGTTTGTATGATTAATTTCAGGACCTACAAAGCTGATCTCAGAACTTCACCTAATGCTTCATTAGCTGCAGAAAATTCTTTTGAATCAAGAATGGATGTGGATGAGGTATTCTTATTTTCCAAATTAATATTTTTATTTATTTAATTATTTTTTATCTTTATTTTAAATCAAAGAAATGAATATTCTGAATCTGTACCCTAATTCAATGATTTCAGTTTGATTAAGAATGTTTGTCTTAAATTTTGCTACCATTATAATACAGTAAACTTACATTTATTTTTGATGAGTTTTGCTAGTTCATAAGATTAGGATTTTTTGGTAAATCTGGTGCACATATCACACAATTTTCACATATTTCCCTTCTTGAAACACATTTTGGAGCAAAAGTAATTGTAAAAATTGTTGGTGTTAACAGAAAGTTCCATACACAGATATGGCTGCTCCTCTTAACATAACACTGATAACACCTAGGCTCTTATTCATATTTATGGCATTTTAAATTAAATTTTAATTACATTTAATTATTAAATATCTTCCACATGAAGAAGTAGAATAATACCCAAACTTTCATTTTGAACTTGAAATTTTAATTCTCAACGCTGTTGTAACTGGAATATTAGATGTCTCTCTTCTCACAGAAAGATGTTTCTGATAATCTCTAACTTTGCATCTCCATTGAAGCTACCCGCAGTACAGATTCATAGTATGCCTATCTTAGTGCATGGAATTATTCCAACTTTTTAGAAATCCTTAATTGCATCATCCTCTGAAAAGGGGATTCCTAAAATTTAATCATAGTAAAAATAGGAAAACAGTGCAAATAAAAAAAATGAAATTTAAAGCATGTTGCTCTTATCACATAAAACCATAAACTTGTAACATTGAACATTAAATCACTTTTGATAAGTTGGTAGAGTATGTTTATAAGTAGTCTGTAAATGTTTAGGGGACTTACTTTATCCAAAATATAGATAAATGGAATCAGAACTCCAAAAAGGTAATAAGTAATCCCTATATCAAATAAACCATAAAAGTGACTGTGAATCAATATATGCATGGGCGATTAAAAATTTAGTTCAAAAAATGGAATCATACATCATGAAAATTATATTAAGAATCTATTTCTAGATCTAATAAATAATAAATCTAATAATCTAATAAATGGTGAGTTGAAATTCATCTGGATGAAAAAAAATCTAATTCTAAGAACATAAGTTCTCCGCAAAAACCTAATAAACGAACTCTATATTTAATGAAAATTAAATGGTAAAAGAGAATCCAATGCACATTATCATATTTTATTTGTCCAAATACGGCAGTGCAGTGCTGGCTACAGCCTATAGAACTTCTTAAGCCAACTCTTTTATCTTTGCTCCAATCCATACCTTGCTTCGTGAACACCTCTTCAACACTGTCTTCCTATGATATATGTATGATTTATTAACTGTTCTCTTCTGTCCAGAAACCCCTCCAAAGCAGATCGAACACTCTGCCATTTGCCCTGATTCTCCTACTCACCTCTTCATCAACATAAGCACTTTCATTGAGATGAGCACCCAGATACAGGATAATATCCACCTGCTATAATTTCTCATCGTTCTCACTCATTACCTTCATTATCTTCTTCCCTATTCCCACACACTTAGTCTTACCCGGGTTGGTCCTCATGTTTATTGTGGCTATCTCTTCCTGGAGGATGTGTAATTTAATAATAAATAAATTCTTTATTATTCTGGGACATGTCCCTTTAGAATAAATTATACAGAATGTACAAAAGGGCTTAAGAGTCTTAGAGTAAATTAATTGAATACAAACAAGTTAATAATTGCTGGTATAAAATAGACATTTTTCAATGAGAAAAAAACAAAAAAAAAAAAAATATATAAAAAAGCTTATTTACAATTCTATTGAGCCTGGGTGCTCATAAAGTGATCGAATATACGTGATTTGAAGGTAGGAAGAGGTAGGAGTGACGGATGGTAGGAGGGATAGAATTCCATAGGATTGAGGACCGGATAAGAAAGGATCTGTCGAAATGTGCAGTTCGGTGGGCTGTACTGTATAAATCTGAAGGCCTGGAGTGTGTATAATGGGGATGGACGGAGGATTTGAATTGTAGGAGGTCAAAAATGTATGATGGATGGCGGGATTGAAAGGAATGATGCAAGGAAATACTTGTGACGATTGGAAGGGTTAAGCCACTTCAACTCGCCATAAAATTGGGATACAGAGGTGTATCTAGAGACCCCGAAGATGAATCGAACAAAGCAATTAATTAAGCGTTTTATTTTTACCTCGAGGTCCCCAGACACACCACCGTATACCGTACAGCAATAGTCGAAGTGGGGAAATATTAGAGAGGTAACGAGGAGTTTTCGGATTTCAAGCGGGAATAAGTGACGAAGGGTTGAACAGTCGCTCTAAGGTTGAAAAGGTACGACGAGAGATTTCGGAAATATGATTTTTGAAGGATAGAGTTTGGTCAAAGGTTACTCCCAGATTCCTGACAGTCGGGTGGAAATTTATAGGATTACTATTTAAAAACAGGGTTGGAATATGAGGAACAGTTTTTAGAAGGTGATGGGATCCTATTACTATAGCTTTTGTTTTCTCAACATTTAACTTTAACTTATTAACTTCAGCCCTGTGGCTTATTCGATTTATGTCCTCTTGTAATCTTTTTGTAGCTTGTAATAGGTCGGAAGGTGGGAAGGAGAGGTATATTTGGAAATCATCGGCATAGAGGTGGTATTTAGAGTGATAGATATGGAGAGGGAGGTCATTGATGTAGATAGCGAATAGGGTGGGGGATAAAGAAGATCCCTGAGGAACACCACAGGATATAGGCTGGGTACTGGAAGGAGGTTGATCTGGCACAACTACATACTGAGAGCGATCGGAGAGGAAGGATTGAAACCAGCGCAAAGCACTGTTGGATGCTGGAAGATTTTGGAGTTTGGTAAGAAAGATACTATGATCAAACGTATCAAACGCCTTTGAGAAATCTAGGAGGATGAGTATAGTTAATTTTTGGTGATCAATGGCATTTTGGAGGTCTTGTGTTATTTTAAGGAGAGCGAATTGGGTAGAATAGCCAGGTCGGAAACTGGACTGAAGAGGACTAAGGATAGAGTTTTCTTCAAGGAAATTTGATAGCTGGGTTTGGACAAGGCGTTCGAGCGGTTTTGATAAATTGGAGAGGATAGAAATAGGGCGGAAATCTTGTTGTGAGGTAGGATTCGGAACTTTATTTAGTGGTCGGACGAGAGCGGTTTTCCAGGAAGAAGGAAAAGTTGAATTTTGCAGAGAGAAATTATAAATATGATATAGTACCGGTATGAGGGATGGGAGGCTGGATTTTATTAGTTTTACAGGAATATTGTCCGGTCCATAGTCGTTAATATGGGATTTTAAGATTGCATTAAAGAGGTCGTCATAGGACACGTGAGAAAAGAAGAAACTGTATGGGTTGAAGCTTCGGTAAGTAATGTCAGAAGTTGTCGAAGAATTAGGAGCTGAGGATATAAAATGGTTATTGAGTTCGTCAGGCGTGACTTGGAAAGAACTAGGGTTATTGGGTTCGGGAAATGACAATTTTCTAAGGATTTTCCATTTAGATTTAGTATCAGGGGCATTGGAAAGGACAGAATGGATATGGAGGGATTTAGCACGTCGCACTGTGCATTGGGTTTCATTACGAAGCTCCTTGAAAGACACATAATCTTCTTGCAAGCGAGTGCGTCAAAATTTACGTCTTGCCGCTTCCCTTCTCTTCATCATATCCTTTATTTTGGGGGTGAGCCAAGGCACAGTAGGATGGCGTAGGGTTCTGGTTTTCAGGGGAGCATGGATGTCTAGTATGGATCGGAGGTTTGAGGTGAGAGTGGAGACCATAGGATTAATGGAGTTGTCGGAATATATCGTGTCCCAGTGGATAGAGTCCAGATCAGGTTGAAGAGATTCATAGGAAAGAAGGTCCAAATTACGGTATGATATGACTCTTGGGTTGAAGGATTTGACAGGTAGATCATAAGTTATATGGATAAGGTCGTGTGATGATAAGAAAGGAACGGGATGCTGTGATGAGGAAATAATTTTTACAGGAGAGTCAGAAATATGAAGGTCTAACCAAGTATCAGTATACTGAGAGTGATGAGTAGAGTGATAAGGATTGAGGTATAGATTGAGGGAATATATTAAATTGGTAAGGAAGGATTTGTCGCTGGACTCAGATAACATGTTAGTATTAAAATCTCCAGAAATGATTATATTATTATATGCTGAGACCAGTTGGACAAGGGAGGATTGGAAAAGGTCATCAAATGGAATACGAGGAGGTCGGTAGACAACGGCGTATAACAAGGGGGAGGAGATGGTTGACATTTCAACAAATATATATTCTATGTGAGGAAAAGGATTAGGAGGAGACTTCAATAGGATTTTGGCTTTCAGGCTATCATGAATATACAGCCCGACTCCACCAACCGTGCGATCAGATCTGTCATGTCGGAGGAAAGAGTAGTTTAGAAGGGAAACCTGAGAGGAAGGAATAAATGGTTTTAACCATGTTTCGGAGACGGCTACTATATGATAAAAATTGTCGAGGAAATATTTTTGGAATTCATCATAATGGGCTAGGAGGGATTGTGCGTTAATGTGACAGGAAGTTAGGATATTAGTCATTATGGAGGGATTGAGAGGAGGGAAAACTGAAAAAAAGACTAGGACTGAGGGATAGGATATAACGATTTTTCTTCCAGCTCTCTATTTTAGATCGATATGAAAATAAAATAAAAACATTCCCCCGATTTCCTGTCATGTGAACCTGTTTTTATAGTTTGTAATTTAGCATAGAAGAGATACATATTTTATCAATTATTAATGATTATATAAAAATCAGGATATGTTTTCATTAATTCGGACTAATTTTTAATTGATATTGTGCAAGATCTTCAGCATGAGGATTATATATTTAAAGTTTAAAAACCTTTTAAGATTCTTTCATGCCCTCAGGATCTAAATTATTAGCTTAAATTTATATTAGCTTCTTTTATCAACTATTATTAAATATTCTGCCAAGCTTGCTTATAATTTATATTAATATTTTATTCATGCATACACATTTAGATATGATAGATATATATGTATGATATTTAAGTTATATATATTTATGTATGAATAAAATTGGAGGCTGATTTAAACTTAACCACTCATTTATTAAAAATAATTGCACTACGTTTCGGCTAAAATGCCATCTTCAGGTGCAATGGAACTAATTTATCTAAAAGTACAAAATATTGTCACAATCACAAATAATCATCTTACAATTTATCATGAACTTACATAACAATGTTAAAATATATGATTAAAAAAAATAAAACAAATAATATTATATATATATATATATATATATATATATATATATATATATATATATATGTACACACATATATACATATACAGTTAAAGTTATTAATAATCTATGAGATTAACATTAAAATTCTTGAAATTCTATCAATGAAATTTAAAAATTTACAACTTAACATGAAAAAAAGAAGAACAATGAAAATCATACTACTAGAGAAATTATATATAAATAGAATCAGTCAATGTACCATGCTCATCATTGCACAAATTTAATTAAAATGATTAAAATTTAATTAATAAATATGAAACCAATAACTGATTAATTTTAAAAATGCACCATTACCTAATGTGAGTAGATGCTTTCAACCAAAAGCCTCATGTCCAATTTTATTCACAGAAATTGACCTTCACCTTAAAGAATCTACTCCTTATTATGTATGAACTTATTCTGTTCTTGTTCATTTTAGAATAATCCTGAGCCAAATCCTGCTAAGAAGGTTGTCCCCAGAAGGTCACCTCGAAATTTGAATAAAAGAGCTGCAGTGAATTTTGCTTCTAAAATATCTACATCAAAGCAGTTATCTTATGATGGTTTAGGTGGACATTCGGCAGAAGATAATTTTCCTTCTGCAAAATTACGACCATGCCGAATCGTTTCAAATCGCAGGAAGTAATTTATATATGTGTACATTATAACTTAAACAACTTAATTCATAATTACTTCAAAATAAAGTTTTAAATTAAATTTGTTGTAATATAGGATATATATCGATGTTAGTTATTACTTGTCTCTTTAATTTTTATATTGTACTTTTTGTTATTTTTTTATATTTATTTGATTATTCAGAGCCTTATTTGTTATTTGTTAAAGGTCGGCTCATTAAACATTTACTGTTATAATTAGAATATTGTTGAACATGTGTTGAACCTGTTCCATTTACTTGTGTATGTTATATAAGAGAAATGGTTTTGAAAGTGGCAGGGTTGTGATCATCTTGAATCAGAAGATTAGAAATCATCTGAACTATTTTTCTATTATGTATTGACTTGAAATGGTTATAAAACAAGACTGAATTAATATTTGGAAGTACTTATTTCAAAATAAATTAAATTAAAATTTTAAATTAAAGTTTTTTTTTGTGTTTTTTTATATCCCTTTTGAGGGTTTTTCTACCTACTTAGTATTTAATAACATTTATTTTGATGATACTGTTTTTTTTACTGAACAAAACAATTGTTGTTTTTCTTTAAATACTTCACTCTAGGATCTATTCAGAGACCTTGAGTGTTTTTTCATTTGTTTACTATCTTGACTGTTTTATTTCTATCTTCAGACACCCGCTGCTTGAAATTAACTTCCATACATAACCAAGTCTATAATACCTCTCTTCCTTTTCTTGTGAAAAAAAAAATCTGTACCTGTACAATCTGTGAAGGGTCTCAGGTGCATTACATATAGAGATTTGTACTGTTTCACGGTCAACAGTCGTGCAAGGAGGTGATCAGGCCTAAATTATGTTCGTCCATCTGTTTTTTTCCCCCGATTTCGGGTAACCACTTAATAGAGGCAGGGTGTGCCTCAGGAGGATCTCCATACCCCAGGGTTGCTCCACGGCTGAAATTACAGAATAAATAATGCTGCCTCAGCCAGGGTTCAAATCTGGAACTCGGAGAACAGCCTAATGCTCCATCCACTAGATCAGTGGTCGACAAAGTGCTCTAAAACCTATTCTTTCCAACATGAGTTTTCGCTAACATCAAACTGTTTAATTTAAAGATCTTTTCTAGTGAACCGTAGAGAATAATTTACACCTACTTTTATATAGGTAGTATTGTTATACATTGTCATTCTCATTATTTAGTCAAGAAATTTTATCAAGATAACTATATGCCTCCTAATGACTTATGAAGTCAGTTGGAAACCTATATTAATAAAATATTCTGCAATTTTTTCCCTTTAGCGCATCTAATATTAAAGATCTGTTCAGAAGTATAAAGGAACGGCTTTTAATGGTCTGACAGGAATGGTGTATTCATCTTTGAATTATACGAGCTTCTAATTAAATCCATTTGGGTTCTAACCAAAGGGCCAATGAATCCATTAATTATCAACAAACATATATAGTTCTGTTAAAGATATGGATATTTCTTCTGAAATTGTGTGACAATCAAGAACAATACTTGAAATGTAAGAGTTGATGGTAATTTATTTAGAAGGTTAATTGTTGAACCTCTTTGAACAGTTTGATAGTGGTCAAAAAGCATCTTCTTAGCTAACAGATGATGAATCAGGAACTGTACCTTTATTCTCAGTCCTTGACTTATTTCGTACTTATAAAACCAATGAACTTTTTGGTATAGACTGTTCCTCCTACCCCTATTTACTGTTATCCAATTTATTGTTTCCCTACTCTATTTATTTTCTAATTACTTTACTCTGCTCAATTTATCT
The DNA here is from genome assembly GCA_023052935.1 of Piezodorus guildinii. Taxonomy (NCBI): domain Eukaryota; kingdom Metazoa; phylum Arthropoda; class Insecta; order Hemiptera; family Pentatomidae; genus Piezodorus; species Piezodorus guildinii. The sequence continues at coordinate 47,104,256 of CM041295.1, forward strand.
CCCATTTACTTTCTTCCCTATTTCTCTTCTGATTTTAATAACCTCACTGTAGCTGAGACCATCCTCTGAGGTGTGCTCAATGCCAGTGTTTTTCATTTTAATAGATTCATTCTTTCATTTTTTATACACTGTGTTTATTTGTTGGGCATATTAAATAGTAATTTGCCATTTTTTTTTAGAATTATTAGCATTTATCTTTCAAAATTGTATTTATCCATCGAAATGGGAGTGGTACCAGGCTGCCAAATCTTTAATTGTAGAGCCAAAAAAGGGAGGCATAAGAAAGAAAAAAAAATCATTAAACCTATAATTTAATTACTTTATTGACTTTGTGATCACTTATTATTTCACTGTATGACAAAGATAGATATTGGGTTGTGTCACATGAAATGTCCGTTTTCAAGGTAAAGGATTTTTATTACAAGATAATTTTATTTGAAGTATTTACCTTCTTTTTCTATACATTTTTCCCAACGTGACACCAAATTTTTTATCCCCGAACTGAAAAACTCTGAGCTTTGAAGTGAAAGAAAATCTGAAAACGCACTTTTCACTTGATCATCATTTTCAAAATGTTTTCCTTTGACGAAGTTGTCTAAATTCCTGAACAGATGGTAATCTTTTGGGGACAAGTCGAGAGAATATGGTAGGTGCCGAAGAACTTCGTAGCCCAGTTCTTTCAAGCAAAAAAATGCAGGTCTCAAGGCGTTTCAATTGCTGCCGCTCAGTGAGATTATGAGGTACCCATGTATCGAGCTTTTTTACTTTCCCAATACACTTTAAATGTCTGGAAACGGTAGATGCACTAGCATTTAGTTGTGCTGAGAGTCCTTTAACTGTTTGGTAGGGGTTTCCTTCTACTATATGTTTGAGGACATTGTTGTCTATTACAGACGGAGGTCTTCCTCGGGGCAAGTTTTCCAAGTCGGTATCCCCAGCTGAAAACTTAGCAAACCAACGGCGAATGGTCCGTTCATTAACACTCCCTTCCCCAAACCCTTGCAAATATTTCTAGCAGCCTCAGCTCCTGAATGGCCGAGTTTAAACTCGTACAAATATATTACTCGAAAATCGGGTGTTTCCATGTTCATATTTGGAGGTATACTAAAAAATGGGTAATTGATTGGGAAGCTAATGTTTATAATACAAAGGTAGAGGATTAGTAACTGTTTACTTTAAATATGTAAACATTCGGAAGAAAACAACAGAGACCTGCAAAATCCTTTATGTATTTCTGAAACTATAAAAACGGACATTTCATGTGAAACAACCCAATATTTACTTGAGTTAATTTTTTTCTTTTTACTTGATACTTAGTTTTCATCAATGTATTTAAATTTTATATTTATTCATTTATATATTAATATTTCTAAGTTTAACTCACTACCAATAAAATAACCATTATCTCTGAACCCCTTAACTTTAAAGATTAGTTCAATTTTGATGTACCCATGAACTTTCTACTTTAATACTTCTGCAATATCTCAATATTGTTTAAGTGTTTTTGAGGACACATTGATGATGATTGTAATGTTTATTCTTTATTTAATTATCAAGATAATCTGACACATAATTCCTAGAAATATTTTTCTTCAAGTGATAAAATCAAAGACAATTTGTAGAATGAGCCATTTCATGTATTTGGGATGCATGAAAGATGAAAAGCATATCAGGTAATAATGATAACAGGTTGAACAAGCAAAAACTATTGCTAAGTTTAGCAAGTTTGTTTGATCTTAATTAGTTAGTCTGATCTACTTGACGCTTTCACTTTACATAAAAACTTCAGATTGATAAATTAAACATATGAGTATTAGTAAAACAGATCAAGTTCCCACACCATAAGGATGAATGGAACTGGCCTTGACTTTCATTCATGAATAAGGCTTTGTGTCAAGTCCATTTTCCTTCCTGAAAATAATTTGGAAAAAAGGTCGCCGCAACTCATTCTAAAAAAATAATGAGATTAAAAAGGATCAAGGTGTCTACTACTAAAAGCTTGATTTAGAAGCTGACAAATTTGTCCAAGAACTTGCTGAAATTCAAAGTCATAAAACCAAAAGCCATTAATTACCTAGAGAAAATTACAAATGGACAGCAAGCTGATAACAGGAAATAGGTTACCTATTATTACCTATTTCAATATGAGTCAATTCATTTAATTTTGAAAATGACTTATCTATAGCAGGTATGTTTGAGATGATCTCTAAAAATCTAAGTAAACCACATATACCAGCTATAATTATCTAAATTTGTATTGTAATACATTTTCCCATTCACTATAGAAATTGCGTAATGTGAAAAGACTAAACATATAGTAACCATTAAAATATGACATAATGCAAAGGAATCGACAAAAAAACAAAACATACAGGGTCTATCGACCAAGCTATGCATCCTTAATCCTTAATTAGAGAATTCTTAAAGTTTGATATAGGTAAAATTGTTTTGTCAGAAATGAAGAAAAAGGGAAGGGTAGTGAACAAATAGAAAACTTTATCCATTCGTGGTCAGAAGTCGAGAAGCATAAGATAGCAGAATGAGGTGTTTAGATATTAGTAGGGTAACAAAAAAAAAAAAAAAAAATCAAATCAAATAAACCAAAGGAAAATTGTAAAGGAGCATATAATTAGAATGGACCTAATCCTTTTTTTTTTTTTTTTTTTTTTTTTTTTTTTTTAATGAAACATTGTAGTCATCGGAATATGTGGCCCTACCGGTGATAAACATTAGAATTTTTTTTTTTTTTTAATTTATTATAGAGATATTTACAACTGTATTAACAAAAAAAATACATCAAGTAAATGTGGACATGATAAGAATCTACCCAGTGGTAGCACTTCAAAGATTATTCATATAAGTAGATCTCGAGGCCATCGTCTTTTCAGCCGCCTCGGAGGATGAACAGGAATAGAAGGAGATACGCTGGCAGAGGCCCACGCCAACACCTTGGCATGGATGAAGGTTCGGTCGGCCACCGCCCAGGATTTAAGAAAAGCCATCTCCAAGCTGTAGAGATTCAACGGGGAAGTTGGTGAACTGAATAATATCCTGAAAGGAGGGGATCGCCTGATGGCGCGAATAGAGGTAAAGACGGCTGAGCGCTTACTTGAAGCTGGGGAAGCTGAATCAATTAAAGCTGATCTGGTGTGCCGAGTCAAAAGGAGCGTCCTTAACAACATTCAAGCTGATGAAGACACCCCGTGGCCGGTGATAAAGGAGTGATAGAAGAAAGCTTACGGCGGTGGAAGATGGACGACAGAAGAAGATATCTTCCTGATGTTCAGGGAGACGAGGCGGCCTCGTAAGAGTAATGGGCAGTACGCTGGGGAGCTCCTAGCCCGTTTCAATAAAATTACCGAGAAGATGAGGGAAGAGATAGATGCACCCGGTGTGGAAGCAAGGATGGGATTTTTGTCAACCTTCTTGATGGTTCAATTAGCCCGAGAAACTGGGAAAAAGGATGGAATGCCAAAAGACTGCACATTTGTCGAGTGGGCCCAAGAAATGATCGACGCTAGTGCCCGGGAAGAAGAGGCGCGAATGGTAGTAGAAGATCAGGGCTGGAGTGGAGTAACGTATCGGAAAACCAGACTTGTTCGTCCGGCTTGGAGGAAAAGAGATGATGTAAACAAAGGTAGGAGAGAACAGCGAATGAAAGGAGGAGATTTGGTTCTCGAAAACCGAAATTTAGCCAAAGAAGAGAAGAGTGGTGGTGTCACGGGTGTGGAAAACCTGGACACCTGGTGGCGCAATGTCCCCGTACGAAGTGTTTCGATCAGGGACCAGCGGAGGCGAAGGAGGAGGGAAAACCCGGAGGGGCGGACAACGGATAGGAAGGAGAGAACGCATTGCGGCCTGAGGAGAGTGGCAGGAGTGGGGCGACCGCACCTTGGTCAACTGCAGCGAGAGGAGTGAGTACGGCGGTCTGCCCATCATCGGAATCACTGGAGTGAGGTGCCTGGTGGACACTGGGAGCTCCTGCACGATCCTGAGTCGAGAGGCGGCGGAGCAGATGTGTGGCGGCAAGGCGACACATCAGGTACAGGTATGTGCTTGCAAACTAATCACTCTGGGTGGTCCTTGCGAAGTAGTGGGGGGAAAATTTAATGAAATTGGATAGGTGGGTCATGAAAAGGGGCCGTTTACCTATACACATCGTGGAAAAGATGCTTCGAGAATACAAAGGTATTATAGGTTGCGATCTTTTAGGGAAGATAGGAGCGCGTTTTATCATCCAGAAGGGACGGTGGTCAGTTAGGATCGGGAAGAAGATGTACAAGTGCGAAAAGTTCGTAGAGGATGACATTGAAAGAGTAGGAGCGGTTGATCGTACGGTAGATTGGAGGAAGGGTTTAAGGAATAATATGATAATATATTCTTCAGGGAAGGCGATATATTGGGAGTTACGGGAGTGACTGTCCATGATATCCCTCTGAAACGGGACATTGTGACGTATGTGAAAGATAGAAGATACCCACACGCGTTACGGGGACACATTAGGGAGGAGATAGAGCACCTAAAAAAAACAGGGTATCATCGTAAATAGTACGTCTCCATATAATAGTCCTCTGTGGGCGGTAAAAAGAAAAGTGCGCCTGGTAAAGAAAAATATAGATTGGTTATCGACTTCAGAAAGCTCAACAAAAATACAGTCGATGAGCGTTACCCCATCCCTAGGTTCGGCGACGTCTTGGATAGGCTGAGTGGAGCAACAGTGTTTAGCACACTAGACCTTAAAGCTGGATATCACCAGATTAGGATGCATCCCAGGGACCAGCACAAGACGGTTTCACTTTTGGTCATTACGAATTTACAAGGATGCCGTTCGGGTTAAAGAATGCACCTATCACGTTCCAAAGGCTCATGGATGAGTTCCTCCGGGGTTTCAGCGAATCGTTTTGCCAGGTGTATATGGACGATCTTCTGGTCTTTAGCAAGTCCGAAGAGTTGCACCAAGCACATCTGCGAAGCGTATTTGAACGGGTGCGCGAGTTTGGGTTAAAGTTGTCAAGGGAGAAATCGATACTAGGTATGAAGGGAATTATTTTTGTGGGACACACGTTCTCCCAGGAAGGGGTAAAACCCGAAAAAATTAAGATGGAAGCGCTTCAGAGAATGGCCATTCCAAGAGACGTTAGAGGAATCCGGCGATTGTTAGGGTCATTAAATTACGACAGGTGATTTGTTCAGAGATGGAGTAATATCTTGTACCCCTAAAAGATTTACTTAAGAAAGGGAAGAAAGTGATATTGACGCCTGAAATGAAATCCAACATTCAATGGTGCATGTCGCGTCTGCAAGAGGAACCTGTTCTGGCGTTCCCTGATTTCTCGAGGCATTTCACCATCACGACAGATGCAAGTGAATATGCGTTGGGGGCAGTATTGTCGCACGATGGGGCAGGAGGTGATAGACCAGTGGCATATGCTAGTCGGCGCCTTACAGATTCCGAATCACATTACAGCGCATTAGAAAGGGAGCTCCTTGGGATCGTGTGGGACACCGATCATTTTAGGCCGTATATCTATGGGAGACGATTTCGGATCCTTACGGACCATCGACCTCTCCAATGGGTGGGTAAAATAAAAGAATCGTCCGCTCTGATTACCAGATGGAAGGAGTTCTTGAGCCAGTATAGTACTGAAATTCTTTACAAACCGGGAGAGGGAGAATGTTGTGGCTGATTGGCTCTCCCGGGCAATAATGGTTAACGCGATTGAGGAAGAGCAGGGGGGAACAGCAAGACATGCTACCGAACTCTCACCTGCACGGACATCAGAGAGAGGAGTGGAATGTGGAATACCGACTGATGAGGAAACCCATGAAGAGGATAGCTCCATGGATGATCGCCCTGATGAGATGGTAGATTTGAAGCAATCGTCAACGATAAGCGGCGGCAAATTATTTGGAAAAAAAAGACCTCAGGACCGACAAAGGTTGAGTGCGAACGGCACGGCCGGTGTACCATTACTACTATCTGGTCGCAACCCGGGATTAAGGAAGATCTGATTTGTCGGATGCTCAATAACGCGTCGAAACCAAGAAAAATTCACCACCTTTATGTGGGAAATGTAGTTGTCTGGGACAAGATTAAGCACCTGTGGCGGAATGAACGAATTGGCGAGGATCGGACATTTTTACGCTGTACTCTGCAAGTGGAGACGCTGAAGGATGAAGATAGCCAGCGGGAGCGGACGTTACCGTACCACCAGGGTAAGACCAACCACAGGGGAATACATGAAACGTTGCAAGCCCTGAAATGTAAGTATTTCTGGTGGGGTATGCGCCAGACCATCACAGACATCATTGGGAATTGTACCGTCTGTTTAAAAACCAAGTATGACAGGCATCCTCCGAAAGCCTTACAAGAAGAAAGATCCACTCCAGTATCGCCGCTACCGGTCTCCAGTTAGACATGTTTACTTGGAGAGGTTATAAATGGGTAACAGTGTTGAACTTATTTAGTAAGGCAGCGATGGCTTACCTGGTCTAGGAGCGCTCCTCAGGTGCGGTATTAGGGGCGTTACGGACTTGGTTCCAATTTTATGGCATACCCGGTCGCATAGCTTTGGATGGTGGTAGGGAATTCGATAACGCTTCGATCTGTTCGGAAATGCAGTCCATAAGGGTCAATTGACACCTCAATACCCCTGGATACCCGAAAAGCAGAGGGGGGATTGAACGTCTCCACAGCACTCTCAGCGACTATCTACGAGTTTACCAGGTAGAACGGGGCCTGGAGCCGGACGCGGCGATAGCAAGAGCGGTTGCTGCATACAACCACTCTATTCACACCGTGACCGGGTTCTCTCCGTTCGAGATCCTTTTCGGACTTCGTGAACGGCGTAGGGATAGCGCGAGTACCGCAATGGATGAGGGGCTTTCGAAAGACGTGATGAACAATCGTCTGGCTTTGGCCAAACCATGGGAAAAAGTTCGGGGAAGAATCGAAATGGAAAAGAACAGAAGGGTAGCCAGATAAAATCGTAACGTCAGGGACCTAATGGGCGCCGTCAAGATTGTGATGACGGTATATAAACTAAAAGTGTCAAACCATGGAAAAGAGAGAGCCTTAGCGAGCCCAAAAAGCGGCGGACTGTATACCTAGAGCAACTGAAGCTCCCGATAGGAGCTGTGAATCAGCGGTAGCGCGCTGGAGGTTGCCATAGAAGATTTTTCTTTCATTTTTCTTTGTTTCTGTTCATCAAAAACCAGTGCTGTGCAAAAAGTGTATTTTCTTTCTTTTTTTTGTTTTAGTTGTATTGTGTTTTTGTAATAGCATTTTTCCTTTTTCGTTGTATACTAGAGTTTTTTTTTTTTTCAATGTACGTAAGTTATCTATCATTTCAAGGTCCTTCCTAAGAGTTTACGAAGGTATATTCTTAAACTGGCAAGGGGGATTAAGATCGCGAGTACGACTGTATTTTGCTTAATACTATTCCTAGTAAACAACGTACTATTTGTTTGTATTAAGATACAATAAAGTCAGTTCTGTTCTGAGTCTAGATCAGTGTATTTATCGATCCCCTTTTCTTTTATACGTGTATAGCGGCGTTCGTTAACTTATATATATATACCATATTACATTTCATACATAAAGGCAATACTATGAAAACCCTACACAACAAATATGGTCAAGTGGAGGCAAATAAGAATATGAATATCTCTACTTGATAATATAATATAAACCTCTACTTGAGTTAGCGCAATTAAAATTAATAGTATAATCTGTAACGAGTCCTTGGTTACGCAGCGACTGAGCATAGTATGCAGTGAATACGAACAAGTTATAATAAACCTCTACTTGAGTTAGCGCAATTAAAATTAATAGTATAATCTGTAACGAGTCCTTGGTTACGCAGCGACTGAGCTTAGTATGCAGTAAATACGAACAAGTTATAATAAACCCATATTTGAGCGAGCGCGATGAAAATTAATAGTATTATCGGTAACGAACCTTTGGGAACGCAGCTACTGAGCCTAGTATCCAATAAATACGAAAAAGTTATAATAAACCCATATTTGAGCGAGCGCGATTAAAATTAATAGTGTAATCGGTAACGAACCCTTGGGAACGCCGCTACTGAGCCTAGTATCCAATAAATACGAAAAAGTTATAATAAACCCATATTTGAGCGAGCTCGATTAAAATTAATAGTGTAATCGGTAACGAACTTTTGGGAACGCAGCTACTGAGCCTAGTATCCAATAAATACAAAAAGTTAAAATAAACCTCTATTGATAATATTTTCGCCCGCGATTATAAACCTAAAATAAAACGAACACCCGCTAATCCGACTACCAGACCTTGTATCGAAAAGGTCTAAATATTAAAGTATCGGTTATACTTATTATTATAGCATTTCCAAGTCAATTGTAACCTTTTCCAAGTCAAATGTAACTTTTTCCATTTCAAATGTAACCTTTTCCAAGTCAAATGTAACCCTTTCCATTTCAAATGTCACCTTTTCCAAGTCAAATGTCACCTTTTCCATTTCAAATGTTACCTTTTCCAAGTCAAATGTCACCTTTTTCTTCACTTCTAGCCTTAAATATTACGTTTTATTTATTTATTTATTGAAAAATAATTAGTTTAATTAATATTATGACTTTTTTAATAATTTTGGCATATAATAATTGATATTTTTTTTGGGTCTCTAAGATATTTGATATCAAGTTCTGTGTTTTACTAGCTAATATTTAAAAAAATTAATTATCATCTATTTAGTTTTAAGATAGTTGTTGATTTTGATTTTTTAGAGAGGAGGGGTAGTTTTCTGGAATAATTAATGTGTTTTCGGGTATTATAATTAAATTTTTCGGGCTGTATTTTTTATCGCTCGCGTGCATGTTAACTCCCATTAAATTTTAATGTTTTTTTTTTATATAGGGATTAATTAATGTGCTTTCGGGTGGTTATGATTACGTTTTTGAGCTGTATCTTTTATAGCTTATGCGTATTTCAATTCGGATTTACTTTTGATATTTTTTATTGTTATAGATGTTTGTAATTATCTTTTCGGGTCTTGTGATTACGTTTTTTAAGCTGTTTTTATTGTCGCTTGCTCTCATTTCAACTTGCATTTGCAGTGGTCTTTCTTTGTTTTTGTTTTAGGGGATTCTCATAACGTGTTTTGAACTTTATTCTTTTATGCGCTTGGGAATTTCTACAAACCGTAGGTATTATGTTATAATATGATGTAAAAAATTATTTATTGTGTTTTTGCAGGATCTGATTACATTTTTGATTTGGACGTTAAATCGAAATTGCGCATTCTTCTAGATAACTTTTCATTTAAGTTAAAATGTGCACTAGCTATAAATAAATGTCATAAACTCTATTAGTATTCCCGAAAACAATATAAACGATCCCTCTATCGAATATTTATGAAATAGGAACAGTAACGTAAAATGAGTAAAAGCGATAACAAATTTGGTTCAAATAATGTTATCAGAACACCCGAAAATGGAATAAACGATTTCTCAATTAAATTATCAAATAATTGTAAGACCAAGTTAGGTAGCGGATCCTTTACAAAAGATTTAGTTGACAAAATTTACTCAGGACGCTAGAAAAGGACCTATAACTAATCATTTTATAAAATAATAATAATTAAAAAAAAAAAAAGAAGCTAAACGATGTATATTCCAGCAACGTTATAATGAGAACCAAAACAAAATAATCAATACCAATATCAAAAATAAAGGCGAGTTGAAATCCGCACGAGTGATAATAAAAAAGCTTTTAAACATTTTCATAACCCCGCGAAAACACAAGGATAGATCTCTATAAAAATAAAAAGATAAAAAGTAAATACAAGTTGAAATACGCATGAGCGATAAAACATACAGCTCGAATAACGTAATCATAACCACCCGAAAGAACATTAATTAATCCCTATATCAATAAAAAACATTAAAAGTAAATGCGAGTTGAAATACGCATGAGCGATGAAAAATACAGCTCGAAAAACGTAATCATAACCACCCGAAAGCACATTAATTAATCCCTTTATCAATAAAACACATAAAAAGTAAATTTTAGTTAAAATAAGCGCGAGCGATAAAAAATACAGCTCGAATAACGTAATCATAACCACCCCAAAAGCAAAATAATTAATCCCTATATCAATAAAAAACATTAAAATTTAATGCGAGTTAACATGCACGCGAGCGATAAAAATACAGCTCGAAAAACGATTACGTTACGATAATTATATAATACCCGTAATTAATCCCTATATCAAAAAAACATTAAAAGTAAATTTGAGTTGAAATACGCATGACCGATAAAAGATACAGCTCAAAAAACGTAATCATAACCACCCGAAAGCACATTAATTAATCCCTATATCAATAAAAAAACTTTAAAAGTTAATGCGAGTTAACATGCACGCGAGCGATAAAAAATACAGCCCGAAAAATTTAATTATAATACCCGAAAACACATTAATTATTCCAGAAAACTAGCCCTCCTCTCTAAAAAATCAAAATCAACAACTATCTTAAAACTAAATAGACGATAATTAATTTTTTTAAATCTTAGCTAGTAAAAAACAGATCTTGATATCAAATATCTTAGAGACCCAAAAAAAATATCAATTATTATATGCTAAAATTATTAAAAAAGTCATAATGTTAATTAAACTAATTATTTTTCAATAAATAAATAAATAAAACGGAATATTTAAGGCTAGAAGTGAAGAAAAAGTTGACATTTGACTTGGAAAAGGTAACATTTGAAATGGAAAAGGTGACATTTGACTTGGAAAAGGTGACATTTGGAATGGAAAGGGTTACATTTGACTTGGAAAAGGTTACAATTGACTTGGAAATGCTATATAATCGTGACTAATTATATGTTAAAAAGGCCCCTGGGAACATTTAACAAGCCACAAAGGTTAAAAACATAATGTGTAATTAAAATAACCATAAAAACATAAAATCATGTTAATTTGATTTTTATTATTTTATTGAAATCGAAAAAGGTTGAATTTGACTTGGAAAAGGTTGAATTTGACTTGTAATATATATATATATATATAGCATTTCCAAGTCAAATTTATATATATATATATATTATAAGCCAAAACTATAAAAAAAAAATATTTTATAGGTAACAAGTCATTAGGGAAGCTTTAGGTATTGTCTCTGAAAAAGAAAAATATAGAAATATAGACTCAGGTGATTGGGACATGTGAGGAGGTTGCCAAACACCTGGAAGACCAAATGACATATGGAGGCAAAACTTTGAGGACAACGGACCTGTGGTATGTAGTACATACTATGTACAGGCTTTTAGAAAGTGGTCTGAAGTCCTAGCTCAACATCGAAAGGCAAAAGAGCTATAGAAGGGATACATTGCAATAAGATATCAGTGGTTGCTATTTCCATATTTGCCAATATGATATTAGTGATGTAAAGTGAAGGAAAGAGTGAAAAGGAGCCTTTGTAACAAACTGATTCATTAAATAACTATCTTTGGTGTAATCTACTTTATATAGTTGATTAAATTAACATTTTATCTTCTCTTTATGTTTGTATTTTATTACTATTTCATGCCAGTAAAAATTTTTATTATTATTTTATTTTATAGATGTAGTTTATATTTGGTCAATTAATACAGAACATTATAATCTGTGCAAACTGGTATTGTCGCATAGAAAACATTTAATTTGTGAAAAACCTCTTTGTCCAAAGTATAAAGATGCAGAAGAATTGGTATCGGTAATGATTTCGAAATATTATATTTTGTAATCTTGAAGTATCATGTTCTAATTCACTGATAATGTAAATATAAAAACCAAAAAAAAAAAAAAACTTATTGTGCTATCTTTAATCTTTGTAATGGTGATTACTCCTGGGCAGGATTATTCAGCTTTTGCCAAACACCTTTTTAATTCATTAATATCACATCTGAAACTTTATCCTTCTCACAAAGCAATAGCTGAAGAATTACTTATTTCCTTAATTCCTCTTCCCTCAACTCCTCAATCAGTCAATACTCTGATGTCAGGTTTATATATTTTAAGAAATTCAATAAATAGGCCATTTGCGAGGTACATTTTCTTTAATTCCCTTATTTTCTTAAGACTTTTACCTAACTAAACATCATCTCTGTCTTAATTATTATTCAGCTTCACTCATCTATGTTCTCTATTAATTTTCAATTAATACTCCATTATTTAGCCAAATCTGATTTTGATATAGACGAAAAACACTAATATCAAGTTGTTGACGTTTTGAGTTGAAAAGAAAGCCCTTTCTTTAAATAAGCCAAGCAGATCATTTCTTGTCGAATCTGGCATAAGACAGGGAGATAAACTATAATTGCTGTTGTTTATTCTGGGTCTTCTTCAGGCCCACCATTATAACTTCACGATGATAACATTTATGAATTAAATTTTCCATATTTGTGTGAATTGAAATCTCCGAACAGTTGTTGGGCGTAGGAACCTCTTCCTCACTTTGGGAAAAGCATTTATAATAGCAGATAACATAGTGCTAATGGAAGGTTCCAAAGATAAGAATTCAAGTAATAATATAAATAAGACAATCTTTCTTCTTTTTTCTTGAGCCAGCGGCTCTTCCCTCTTTCCCAGTTCCAAGGCAACATCCCTATTTCTTCTCTCTCTTTCTTGGTTTGACATTTAGCCACCATAATCAGTTTTTACAAAGGCGTAACTTTATTTATGGTTCTGTTTCTATCGATGATGTCTTCTTTTAAATTATTAAATTTCTTATTATAATATAAATTGGCCTGAAGAAAATGTAGCTTTGATAAAATCAAATGAATTTAGCAGTGGCTTTATAAAAAAGTATGTATAATCAGTAAGCGAAACCCTTCTGAGCCTGGTATCGAATAAATCCGAAAAATTTTCAAAAGTTAAATAAATTTATGTTTGATTGTGCGATCATGAAATCAAAATTAAATGAATCCCCTTTAATCCGAATACCAGCCCAATTGAGGTTGAATTTGAAAGGGAAAATGTTGAATTTGAAACGGAAATGGTTGAATTTGAAATGGAAAAGGTTGAATTCGTCTTGGAAATGTTTGAATTTGTGATTTGAAATTTATATATATATATATATATATATATATATATATATATATTATTCATTGCCCTGTAAGATCTTTTTTGGACAAGTTGGATTATTTAAGATAATTTGTCAACTATTCTTCTATCATTATAAGTTGTTTAGTTTAGTTTATTCTTCAGTGCTATACAATTAATATATCTGAGGTTTTAATCAACTAATTTTTTCAAGATGGCGAAAAAAATAAAGTATTTTTTATGGAAGCTGTTTGGTCACGTTGCTTTCCAGTTTATGATGAATTGCAGAAGCTGCTTGCCTCTAATGTCATAGGAAATATTAAATATTTAAGGGCTAATATCGGCATGCCTGTTAACTTTCTTGATAGAATAAAGTATGTCCTCATATGCATTTGTTCTAAATAGAATTATTTAATTATGATTTATATTTATATATTAATGTATTTATGTCATAACATTTTTTTAGAAGAAAGGAAATAGGAGGAGGAACCATTTTTGATCTGGGGTTGTATGTGCTGCAGTTAGCTATTGTTGGTTTTGGACGAAATCCTTCTTTAGTTTATGCTGTAGGGAATTTAAATGAACATGGGGTTGATGAAAGTGTCAATTATTTATTAAAATATGATGATGGAAAGGTGGCAAGTTTTTGTACTCATAGTAAAATAAAAATGGACAAATCTGCTATAATATACGGATCAGAAGGAATAATTAAGGTATCATATTTGAACTTTCTTTTTAATGGTTCTAATTATATTGTAAATATGCTTAGTTAAAAGGATTCATGTTTTCTATATTTTTATATGATTTTTAATTATTATTCAGTTGATAATATTTTTATTCCCTCATTTAGTCCACCATTGTGTTAGAACATGTTTTATGTTTTACATTAACTGTCTCCCATTCTAACTAGAAATGTATGACTGATGTATATTCATGTTGGATTTTGTATTATTTATTTATTATATTTCAATCATTTTTTTTGCTTAATTTTATTATTTAATGTCAATTTTTAACAGATCGTCATACTAGTTACATTTATTATCCTTCATTGATAGCTCTACAACTCGTGAAGAGGTAAGGTCTTCCTCAGTTGGAGTCACTAGTCTTCTCTGTTTTGTGCTGCTGCCTTTCAATTCCTTATCCACAAAAGCTTCTGAACATCTACAGCTATCCACATTCCATATACAAAATATATATCTCTTTACTTATCAGTCTATCTGTTTTACAGTAATTCAATTTATGAAGCCCCATGTCAAAAAATGTAATATCTAAAGAATCTGAATCAAATGAACTTGTAAGATGTAACTTGTGTAAATAAAAAAAAAAAAAAAAATCAGATTAAAATATATTGAACCAATTTCTTGAGCTTATTTGATATAAATATATTTTTAAAATATAATGTTTAATTTTTTTTTTTAACCATTAGATACATATTTTGGGTTTTTAGATCAAAGATCCATTTTGGACTCCCACAGCGATTTCTATTAATGATGGGGAGGAAATTAAGTTTCCTCTTCCTGTTATAAAAGGAGAAACATATTTTACCAACAGTGAAGGTCTGGTGTACGAAGCAATAGAAGTACGAACATGCATAAATAAAGATTGAATTTATATATTAAAGAGTTATAATTACTATTTTAGCTATATTTAAAAACTAAATTAATACGTTTTCTTATTACAGGCATAGTGGAATCCCCTAAAATGCCTCATGCAGATACTCTAACGATTGCAAAATGGCAAGAAGACATATGCAAAATAATTGGATATCAAGATTAGTATCAATGTAAATTTATAGATAATAAAGATGTTTTTGTTCCATTTACCTCAATATACTTCCACTTATTCAATAAGTAGTCCATCCGTCCGTGGCGTTATGGTCCTTGGCCTCCTGAGTAACTCTTCGCCAGGTGTTTCGGTCTTATGTGATCGTTCGTCAGTTGTTGATGTTATGTAGGCAACAGGCATCCCTGACAACGTATCCTCCCATCTAAGCCAAGGTCTTCCTCTCCCTCTGTTCTGATGAGTACAACTTGGCCAGCCCAGCTCAGTTTTACAGTTGATCACTTCCATTACAACTTTTTTTTTTTAAACAAGAAGACGCGGCAGTCGCATTCTTAGATGTGACTGGAGCATTTGATAACATCGGACACGGCCATATTTTGAAATCTTTGGAGTCGAGAGGAGTTTCGAACGACTTGAGAAAAGCGATTGAGGGCCTATTGTGTAAAAACACGATAAAGATCAATCTTGGGATCAATAAAACAAACGGTATCCATGTTTTGAGGGGAGTACCTCAGGGTGGGCCACTTTCACCAGCGCTGTTTAATTTAAGTATAGATTCTCTATACACCGAGCTCTGTGATCCAAAGGTAGCTAATGAGTATGGATATAAATTACTTCCAAACCATGACTCTGTTTTACTCACAGGTTTTGCGGATGATCAAGCCGTGACCTGTCACAATGTGGAATCTGGAGAGAGAGCCATCAACTGCGTCCGTAGAATACTTGGAGAGCTAGGATTATCTGTTAATGCAAACAAAAGCACAGGTATAATCTTGAAAAAATGGAACGTTGGGTGGGTCAATGATTTGTTTTGATACGGGAGGGGAAATCCATTCTATTCAAGATAAAGATTTCATCAAATACCCGGTATGTAGATTTTCGGGGGAATTAGAATTTGATGAGGAATCCGTCGGTAGGCTGAATCGAGATATGGAAAAGCTTGTAAATTCTAATCTCCTAAAGCCTGACCAAAAAATAAACATTGTAAATAGATATGTTTTTCCTTCCGTGATATACCCGCTGCAGACTGCACCACCAACAAAACTGCGCCCATCTTTGTTAGAGGCAATCAAAGTCATAATTCGAAGATGTATAAAGGCTATCATAGGATTACCAGCCAACTCCTGCTCTTCTATGCTGTACTCGCCGCGACGATACAGGGGTCTTGGGCTTCTGCGTTATCAATGGGAAGCTCCTCTTCAGCAGACGCCCTGTTTCAAAATATTTTCAACTTAACGGAGGAGATCCACGAGTGCACCGAACTACTGCGGATTGAGGGAAATGCTATGGAGGCCCCTCTCACGGTAAAGAGAGTGAGACAGTTCTTGAGGGAAAAGTCTTTTGAGGAGTGGAGCCAGTGCAAGTGGCAGGGCGTAGGCGTGGTCCATTTTAAAGCCAACCCGAGCGTGAACAGGTTTATGTTCGATCGAAAGATTTTAACAGGATCAGAGTGGACCAACGCACTCCAATTGAACATAAGCTACACACCACCTCGTGGAGTCCCTGGATCAAGATGCCAGGGTAACGAAGCTGTTGGACCCCTCTGCCGCAGATGCGGTCGTGAGTTAGAAACCCCTTCACCTGTGTTGGGAAAATGTCCACATAACATGCTTCTCGTTACCCGCCGGCACAACCGCATAAAGAAAGAAATAGCAGAACTTTTGGAAGTGTATAAATGTTTTCAGGAAGTTTTTTGCCTTGATACAGATGGGTCGCCAAGATTTGTGGATATCTTGGCATTTAGTCCCACAAAAAATGAACCACTGATAGTGGATCCCACTATCAGATATGAAACAAATGACCAGTAACAAGGCAAAAGGATTCAAGAGGAGAAAGAGAACATTTATACAAAATGTATTCCATATCTGAGGGAAAAATTTCGTGAGGAGTTCGGCGAAAGGGAATTTACAGTCGTGGGACTTTGGTTCGGAAGCAGGAGGACCATCCCGGTAGCCACTGGATTACTTTTAAAGAACTATAATAATAATAGGCTTACCGAACCCGAAGGTTCGATGCCGATACCACCAAACTTCGCCTGCACAGACTCGTCCAATGTTCACCGGTCAAGCCCAAGCCCCCGAGATCAGCCTTAATTTAAAGAACTATGGACTCAAAAAAAATGAGATGCAAAACATGGCGGAGATCATAATCTTGGACTCACTGGGAATCCTGCATCACCATATATATTGAGGCTGGTCTGGATTTTCATATGTCCATGAACGATTTCAAAATTAGTAAAATATATGTATTTCCTATTTGGCAGAATCTCTCTCTATATTTTTTCTTTAAGATTGTCTTCGGGATTGATGCGGTATGCTGTGTACTGATAGCAACTCAGCGAAGTTGAGCAGCAGATCCAAAGTGTAATTTCCTCCTCCTTTGGTAAATTTCCCAATTCGTCCTCCCTCTCCAGCTTTCCTCAATTATGTCTGAATACTCTGATGATGCTCTTCACGTGTGTCACTTCTGAAGCATGTTTTTATAGGTCTTGTTTTTATTGTTTTATCGGTTGTGATCGAACACTCTTCATCAAACCATTGAGATCACACTCTTTCTTCCTTATTCCCAAGGGTTTTCCGGGCCACTCCTTTAAGTAAGGTTGAAAAAAGCACTTTCCATTGTTCTTCCACAGGCCCATCTGGGACAACAACGTCCAATTTATTCAATATGTAGTTTATTCTTTTAATAACTCATTTTCACTAGATCATACCTACTATAAGATTAAACCCAAAGGACATCATTTGCTGCAACAACACATTGTGTTTTCACCTACACTTTTTTTTTAATAAAATGGATTTGGAATGTTTACTTAGTTAATTATCCATTTATTAGGAATCAATATAAATTTTACTATTTACTATCTATTTATTTCAGAAGTACTATGTAGGCACAGTAAAATGCTATAAGCTGCGATACGGTTAAAATTTTATAATTAATTATTTTGGTTTGCTAGTGAATACTAATAACAATACAACTATAATTGAATTTAATAATAATGAATAATGAAGTTTTGCAATATGCCGAGTTACATTCCTATGTTCCATAATCTACTTCTGTCAGACTGTTCTGATTTGAAACAAATGAAACAGAAGTTAAAATAAAACCAAGTTTAATGTAGGAAACCATTGAAAATCATCCTTCAAATCAGATTCTACTAAAATACATAAAAACGGGGTAGTGTTTTGATAGATATTGTGTCAAATGTATAGAAGGGGAGGATAAAATGGTTAGGTCATGTGCAGATGTTGAAGAATTGAATCCCCAAGAATACTATGGAGGGCCATCTAGGCACCAATAGAAAAGGGGAGAATACCTAGATTGCACAAGCAGGAGAATGTTCAAGCAGACCTGAGGACATCTGAAAATAAAATATGATAGCAGGAAACCGGATGGAGAGGAGGTTTGTTAATAGAGCAAAAAATATTTTATTGTTTAAAATTATCCATTTTTTACTTTTATTAACAATCAGATATGGTAAATTATTGCCAAAAACAAAAGTAACAGCACTTTAGAGGCAGACATTTTAACAATTTATCATGAATATTTCAAAGAAAATAATAGCTCCCTCATATTAACACGTTTCATGTGAGGCGGCGCTCGAATTAAGCCACGTCATATAATATGTTATTAATTATAATTCCTATTAAAAAGTGTTTATACTAAATAATTTAGGGAGCGGCGTGGTCTAGTGGATAGAGCGCTAGTCTACTGTGCTCCGGGTCCTGAGTTCGAATCCCGGTTGTGACGGAATATTATTCATTCTTTGCCACCGCTGGCCCACGCCGATGTAAACGTGTTAAAGATCATTTAATTGTTTAGTTTTTAAAACCTGTACCCTACAACCCATGAAGGATTTTCCGAATTCATATAGAACTGTTTCCGGGCTTAAAGCAAAAACGTTTCTTAGAAGGGCTATACAAAAAATAGACCCCTCCATTGCTAGTGCCGGGATAGAGGAGTACCTGGGGAGTCTGAGCCCGGACGGCAAGAGAAGCGGAAGTCAAGCCGCGGACGGAAGAGGTCGGGGGGGTCAAGCCAGGAAAGAAATTTTCAGTCATGTCCAAAGGTATCTATATGTAATATTATGTGGTAAATCGGAACCTCAGTATTCTCGATAATAACAATGCCTTACTTTACCAAGTTTTTATGTATAATAATATGTGTAATAATATATACTCTTTTATAAATAAATGTATATTTTAAGATAATCATTTTATTCACCTTTAGGCCACCTGATCCCAATAATGAATTGATTAACATGATACTTTTGGAAAAGAAATAAAATAGTTTTACATAATAATAACCGAAAATTTACGTATTTATTAATACAGTTTCGGAGTCACCGCTGCCTTAGAAAAGTAGCCCCAGAAACATAGTAAGTGAAAGTAAAAAAAGTAGTAGGTTTTTGTTCTCTTATTTTTACATGCAACCCATGAAAATGTTTGTATTCCGGAATTACTAATCACCTACTGTTTATTATACAGAGAAATAATTTAGTGAGGATAATCTGACAATAGTTAACAGTCTTTATTTTTTGTACTATAACTGATAGTTTTTCAATCAACCGAAAGGTAATAGCACAATCTGTACCAAATTACAAAGCGCCAACCAAATCTATTATAATTAAGTGGTTCGGGCAAGCTTATCGTATGAGCCTATATGACCTATGAATTTTGTATAACGAGTACATCCAAAGGATAGGAAGAAAAACTGCAACAGCAGAAGTAAATCAAAACATATCTTGAGGCTTGGCAGCGTTTTATCGAGACCTTTATACGGCTCAAGAATGAAGGTAGATAAGAAGCGGGAAGCTTGCCTAAGGGCGCGTTTATGCTGCACGCGTTTTGGGTGCTGGAATGGTAGCGGGTTCTATATAATTCTAAGGGTTTTTCTGAAACTTTTTTCAGGGGTTTTCTATCATATTATTAATAGTAAAATCGCTAATAGCAGAACGAAGGGACAGCAAATAAAGCTTGCCTGTTTTTGTGAAAATCTTAGTTCTAGCTCTTTTCAATCAATATTTGTTATCAGAAGCAGCAGATACTAAGCCCAAATTTACTCAATAGAGTATTCAAAATTTTGAGAAAACCAGAACACGTCAGTGCAAAACCTCAAAAATAAGAGTGTTTCTTAATTATAATTATATATTTAAAACAATATTTCTTCACGCAACTATTATGATCGTCCCTCTGATTCTTCACACTTTATTTAAGGCTCAAATATAAAATCCTAAATTATAAATATTATTGTTTGTTGTGAGGACCATTTTTAAGCGAATGCTTACGGATAACAGGTGATTTAAGGGTATGTATTTTTAATTTAAAATGCCCATACTCAATAAACAGATTTATTCTTGTAGTTCAATATATTCTTCAAGTTTGTTCCGTATGAAGAATACTGAATTATCTAGGCTAAATAATATTTGCGGTGTATGGTCGACAGTTATTATATTGAGATGATAATAGGAAGAAACTATAGCCTGTTGAATCTATGATTCCATATTTACAGATTAGGGCATAAATAAATAAAATAGGTCATAGACTTTTCATACAGAAGTTTATTTAACACACACAAGTACATTAGGGTACAACAACATGATTGTAAGGGAGGTTACAAAACGCTAAGGCGGTAAAACATGATCTAATACATGTTGTCACGGATCCACAAATTGATCGTCCAGCAATTTACATATCCACCTAATTGTATTATTAGTTTAACATAATAGATTGAAAGGCTTTACTTAGAAAATGACCCTTTATTATAAGTTTTACAATACTGTTACAGTTTCAGATCTCCTAAGGACTAAACTATTGGCACCATAAAGTTTTAATTTGCAATTTTTCATATCTGTAATTAGGTCTCACTCATATTTTTTTTATTGTTTCATCTTTATTATAGGATTTATCATATATGTTAAAAATTTAACATTAACTAGTTCGCTCTCAACAAATTTAATTTAATGAGGGTAACACAACTGAAATTTTTAAAGTAGAAAACCCTTACAGGCGGTTGTAACTATATTTCTCTAGTTACCTGAGCTCTATACATACTTTGATGTTCCAAGACATTGTTCCGTAATTCTCTTTGATAGTTGTCACATTTTTTTCTTATAGATAAGATTTCTCATCTCATTTACCTTCATATCAAGAGATGTAACATTCTCCGAAAATCAGTGGGGCAGTTCATTATTGGAAAACACTTCCGAAGGTACCGATAGAAACTTCTATGTGCCTCCAAATGAATACAATTTTGAAAACACAAATGTTGAAGACAATCATGATTCTGATTCGGACAATACAATAATACACGGCTATCGATTGATGAGGATTCTCCAAAAAGTGAGACACAGTCTAACAGTGGTCCTCACAAACTATATCAAGCATAGAAGATTCCTCCTCAACTGCAGAAAACAGCTACGACAAAGATGATGATCCAGATTTTATTCCACAATCTACAACACCAATACGACAATCATCAACTAGACCTGCGAGAAAAAGACAACCACCAGCTAAACTAGACGACTTTGTAATTTATTCGGCTTTCTTTACTGGTTCCGAGCTGTCAGATCCGATGTCCTACGACGATGCGTTAGCTCATCAGGACAAACAGTTATGGGTTGATGCCATGGAACGTGAATTGAAGGTTCAAATTGACAACGGGACCTGGGAATTGGTCGAACTCCCTGCTTCAAAACAGTCTCTCGCATGAAAGTGGGTCTTCAGAACGAAGAAGGATGCCAGTGATAAAATAGCAAGTCATAAAGCGAGACTTGTTGTCAAGGGATTTGCCCAAAGGAGGGGAGTGGATTACGAGGAAACATTTTCGCCAGTTGTCAGATATATACCTACAAAAAAGTCGAAACTGAAACAGAAAATTAGATGAAGTCTTACAAGGGTTTGGTTTAAATCAGTCAAAATTTGACTCTTGTGTTTACTTCAAAATAGAAGAGAAATGTATGATAATTGTCGCTATCTGGGTGGATGACCTGCTGATTTTTTCAAACCATCAAAAATCGAAACATCAGGTAAAATTGCAACTTACAAGATCATTCAAGATGACCGACCTTGGTGAAGCCAATTCATTTTTAGGTCTTGAATTAACTCGTGATCGACAATCAAAGAAAATTTGGCTTAGTTAGCAGAATTATATTGAGAAGGTTCTCAAACGGTTTAATATGGATGAAGCCAATCCAGTATCCACTCCAACATACATTGGTGAAAATGTTTCTAAATCTCGAGCCACGAACGGAAGAAGAAAAGGACAAGATGAGAAAAATACCTTATCAAGAGGCTATTGGCTGCCTCTTATTTGCAGCCCAAACTTCAAGACCAGATATAGCGTTTGCTGTTAGTAGTCTGAGCAGATTCAACAACAATCCAGACATGTCACACTGGACAGGTGTGAAGCGGATACTGAGATACCTCCGCGGAACCTCTTCATATAGGCTAAAATTTGATGGATCAAAGACTGGGCCAATTTATGGATACTGCGATGCCGATTGAGCTAGTGACCCAGTTTCGGGGAGACTGACACTAGGGACACCTGAGTGTCAAACCGGATATCCTCTCAGGAAAAGCTTATTTCAATATAGAAAGGATTGGATCTGTTTGTGGAACACAACCTGACAGATAAAGCGAAGAGGGCGGAGTCAGCTTGGTGACGTGACGTGAAATTAGCGGAGGAAATGAACCATAGTGAAAACCATTACGGATTTATATTGGCAGCAAGCCCTGCGACCTGATCGATACCTGTATCACTAGAAGGTAAGGAAGGGCGAAATATGTACAGATTAGCGACTTTGATAAAAACCGAGATTGATTTGGATACTACACACGTCTAAATGATACTATGCTACATTACAGAAACAGAAACAAATACAGATCCTATAAAGAGTGTAAATTATGTCTAACTAATAAAATATTTATGAAAAATAATAATTAAAAGAAGACGGCTCAACAAAACTGAAGGTTTGAAACAGGCACCGGTATCGATCGCTCTATGTCATAACTCCCTTCAGTTAAGACCATTTAAACTGTCTATTACAACTACTAAATACCTTTTAGCAACCCTTCGTTTCGCACTTCCAACATTTTCCCATCGTTTTTATCATTCGTTCACCCTAAACACTAACACATATTTCAATTGCCTTAATGTCAGCACTGCAATTATTAATTTCAGGTGTAAGTCGGTCACATAATTCAACATTTCGTGTCACATACCGCATCCTTATAAAACAGTAGAATCATAATAGCGCAATTTCAAATTTCAGTATAACTTATGCACACTGGACCTGAACTGAGTAATTTTACGGCAGATAAATAACTAGCATCATAGTTTTCAAACCAACTTCTGGAAAAATAACAATTGAACCTGGAATACAGGATTATTTGACTGTTATAAATTAGGGAAATAGCATTACTTGAATCGAATTGGTTTGGCCATGTATATATGGACAAATACAACTCAAATAAAGAATTTATTATTATTAAATAACCATAATGCTATAAAGTTATCAAAGGAGTCAGAAAATCATGGCTGAAATTCTTTCATGCTCCAAAAACATATAAAACTTAGTTTACATGTTTGTAATAAAAAAAAAAATCTGGTGCGGGCAACACACGACTTTCACTTACCTCCGTTTTTAAAATTGATTAAACAATTTTGAAGTACAGTAAAAGATAAAAATGAGTGAAACCATTAAATAATTAATTAAATGGAATTTCTATAGAAACATGTGTTTTATTAAAAAATCTATTATATTATTATCTAAAATAATCAGTTAGTTTTATCGGCTTTTCATCACTCTCTATTAACTTTTAAAAGCTTGTGTATATGATAATATTTTTTCTAAAATCTTTAGCTTTCAAACGGTATATCATACATGTATATTACTGTTCTCATGTACAAAACCAAAACATTGCATTAAAAAAATATTTTTTTCAGTTTTCTCCTTTAGTTTTTTTTTTTTTTAATTCGCACAATTTACATATTTAGCTGTTAATTCTCAATTCTAACAAGATAATATGGTTATTTTTATATAATCTACAAAATTAAAGGTACTTTAGAAGAAGACAATTTTAAATATCGGCATTTAAGCCCCGTTAAACTACTTTAATCAGAATAAAACCTACAAGACGTTAAAGCCTATTAAATTTTACATCGATATAGCAAGTTTGATCAAAATCGTCGGAACCGTTTTTGAGAAAATCGAAAAAAGGTGCAAAATGCGTGGTATAAAGTGGCTCTTCTGGTAAGCTCATTTTGATGAAAAAGATTTTGTATTGACTCGGGCGTATAGTTGTCTTAAATATGAAATTTCAGTTTCATAGGACTTTCGTTTCCGCTCGGGAGTTACCACACACAGACCTTTTTGCGGGACTTGGTTATTTGGACTCAGGGGACCCTAAAACGTGTATTTCCGTTGAAAACTAGAATTCGAAAATTTTCACGATCGCAATACATTCCCTCACTATATATAGTAAGTGAAAGTAAAAAAATGTATATTTTAAAGAAAAAATATTTTAATAGCAAATATTTTAACTTAAATTTTTTTTTAATTGATTGATATTAAGGCTATCGAGATTACATTTTATACATTATAGTCCAAACTATTGCAATAGTACATCTATTTAAATGTGTGACAATGAAAAATAATAGGTATATTAAATTAAAAAAATAAAGTAACGCTTTTATAAGAATGACATTTAAAAAAAAAGTTTTTGATAAAAATATGACCTATATTAATGTCCCAAATATGGAAGTTTATAATACGATATTCTGAAGATGAGGTGATAAGACCTCGAAACGTAAATATGTATAATTTATGTGAAATAAAATATATTAATGAAAAGAGAGTGTTATTTTTATTATTATTTGAATATAATAATAATTTTATAGTCTTCGAGGTTAGAGATTTGAAACTAATTATTACTGAGACTTCTAACGTGATAAAAATTAATAAGAATAAACAAGGTGACTTTTGTGTTTGAAGCTTTATTTACAGTCTAGTAATCCCCTAGGGGGAATAGAGAAGATAAATTTTATTTTTAGTTTGATTTATAGACTTCTCGACTGCCATAGTTGTATGCACTGCTTCGCTGCACAGGTAATTTTCGTGTTTTTCTTTAAAGAGCGGTTAAAAAGAATGAATTGCGTAGTGCAACCCACTTAAGACACTAAGAGAAAACATTCGTGAGCAAAAGTGCCGCACAACAAAAAAATTCAACAGATTAATTGATGTAAACTATAGGTTGTCTCAAAATTTTGTCCGACAGTGTACTGTAGCGTTCATGTAGTGTTAAGCCTGTTAAACGAAAAGGCCAAAAAAAGGAAACTAAAAATAGTCTGACAAAGTTTGAATATCTTCGTCTGAAGCAACTTTATTTATATATTTTTTTGTAAATATTTAATAATCGTTTATTGATCGTTACAATAAAACGTGAATAAACGATGAAACGTTTAGATAGTTGGAATAACGAGAAATATTTTCGCATGTTGAAATAAAAATTCCTAAAACAAGAGGAGAAATGTAAATGAAATGATGAAGATTTTTGAAAATTTAATATCTATGCATCAAGTTAATCAGGAGCATAAACTTGAATTAAAAAAATAGAATTGAGTTACATGTACAAAAATATAAAACCTCATATTTTTTATGCTAGTTTTTTTTTAACGAAATAAAAATAATACACTTTATATTTCATAATCTAAGCAACAAAATTTACTTTGCTAAAACCTATTCACATTGAGTCAAACATAAATTTCATGCTTATTGACATGTTATACAACAGTGACTCACGAATAATGTCATATAGTACAAGTGTGAATGAACTATTATCAATTATTTTTTCGGCATGATCCATTGTTATACCATCATATAATTTGGTTTGTGAATTGCTTGAATTTGAATTGAAATGAATTATATTTTTATTTGTTAAAGATATACGTCTTGTAAAAATATTGTAATTTCACTTCACATACATGATTAAAATGCAGACCTATGAATATCGTACTAATCGGATAACAATAAATAGAAGGGAAAAAAAAAGGCGAACCCCTTGAGCGTCTGAGTTATTTCATTGCAGTAATAATGGGGACACAAACCCGAAACGTCGGCTGACAAATTATACGTATATACATGAACCATTGATGTTTTAAAGAAAATAAAATAATCTATTAATAAATTATTTATTTTTTATTATAGAAAAAATAAAGATGTATTTACCGACGTTTTAACACAACGATGTAGGATGAATACGAGAATTCAACAAGTTCATTTCACAGTCAGCTTATTTAATTATTTCTTGGATTTAAATTTAAGAGTATGGATGTTTTTAGTAAGTCATTTTAATGAATTTTTTCACTCGTTCCATGCCAGTTGTTTAGTCATATTTTAGATAACTCTTATATTGAGTTTCACATTTTATTTAATTTTTAAATGTTTCGGATATAATAAATAATTTTCCAACAATTAATTCCTTACGATTTTATATTTTATTAAATGATAGGGGAGAGGTTAGGGTGGCAGGCATGCGCCGAGCACGGACGGTTTTCAGTCAATAAGCGGGAGCCGTGGTGTACCGATGGGTCTCCATCTAATTCTTACCTTTATTTCGTTTTACCTTTCTCAAGCAGTTGCTGAGCCGATCGATGTTCAAGCGTGAGTTTATCTCTCAATCTATATGACTCGAAAATTATTCCATTATTATTTTTTTTTTTTAAATATCTTGAAAGAATATTGCCGGATCCACATTCCCTTCAAACCTAACCATAAGCATGTATACAGCTGCTAACCTAATATCAACCATCCCTCGAATAAATATTGTTATCTAGTCTATGTTTACATAGAGTAAATCCTCATAACAAAGCTTAAGGGTAGACATATGATCGATAGTTTCGTATGATAAATAATATAAAATGCAACTGCAATCCAAAATAACTCTCTCTATATTTTATGTACTACCAATAGTAAGTTTCTTAAATTATGTTGTTTAACCATATTGAATATTTTTTGCTGTATTATTGTAATACATTTTTAACTATCCCTCTCTCATAAAATATTTTGGAAAAAAAAATCATTACAGGAAACTACAATGTGAAGGTTGTAGTACTTCTTGTACAGTTGTAAATTTCAAAAAATAAAATGAAAATAATTCCTATTAAGTTTATCAAAGATACATACACACACACACACACACACATATATATATATATATATATATATATATATATATATATATATATATAAAACCTGTACCACTACAACCCATGAAGGGTCTTGGGCTCAGTACATATAGAGGTTAGTACTGTTTCTAGGCCAACGGCAGGTGCAATGAGGTGACTAGGCCTTAATCGCGCTTAGCCGCCAGGTTTTTCCCCAATTATTTTGGGTACCCACTTTATAAAGGCTGGGTCTGCCCCAGGGGAGTCTCCATACCCTAGTGTCGCCCCCCGACTGAATTAACAGAATAAATAATATTCTGCCACAACCGGGATTCGAACCCAGGACCCGGAGCACAGCAGACTAGCGCTGATTAAAATTTAAAAAATTCCGGAGAGAAATTTACAACTATACACTTTTATATTTTAGTTACCTTTAACGATTTTATATATATATATATATATATATATATATATATATATATATATATATATATATATATATAATATACTACCAATGGTACGTTTATTAAATAATGTTGTTTAACCATATTGAATATTTTTTGCTGTATTATTGTAATACAGTTGTAACCCATCCCCTTATCTCTCAATCGTAAAATATTTAGGTAGTTTATAAAAAAAATCATAACACGCAAATTAACCTTAAAAAAAATCACTACTGGATATTTCCTTCACAAGGCTTATTAATACTTATTTAACGCATTTATTTGTTGTACAGTTGTAAATTCCGAAGGAAAAAAATTGTATTTTATTTTATGTACTACCAGAAGTATTCTGTATCATGCTGTTTAAACCCTATTGAATACACATTGCCTGAAATATTGTTATAACTTTCAATGCATAATAATTAAAAGATGTTGTCAATCCAATAGTTTTTTGTTTTTTTTTGAACTTGGATTGTTTATTAAAAACAAAAAAATCACATACTTACATATTTTATTTCTATTCCAAGTTTTACTCAGATCATATGTACATACTATGTAAACGAACAAACAAAAACATTTATGTATCTCAACATAACTTTATTTGATTCTTTCTTGAAATATCAAAGTGTGATACTAAATGATATTTCAATAATAAAAAAAAAAAATTGTTGATCTAGACATAAACATATTTCAGTGTCGCAATCAGCATCTGCATTTTTTTTTTTTTATCTATAATATATCATTTCATATCAGTTAGCTTGATTATATTGCCTACTAAAAATAATCGAGGTCGGACCAAAAAAGTTTGTTTGAAAATCGAATAGTTAATGGTTATTTTGCAGATATTTGTTACAAACGTTTATAAGTTTATAAGGTTTCAGCTATTAAGTTTTATTATATTTTTTCTTCACCAGCATTTTCTAAATGTTTGCCTGGCAAAACATTCCTCCATTATTATTGCAAGATAGCCTTCTCTGGTGCTTCGTTTAATATTTGATTAATATACGCAGCTCTGGTCGATATATTGCGCCGTATGTTGAATTTAAATTGGTATTCTACGTTACGTTCGGCAATATCAAACTATTAATATAATTATGAACATAATAAAATACGCACATGCCATCTATAAGCAGGTGTACAAGCAGATATACGTTAATACCGCCCAGTTTGACATAATAATCAATATTTTAAAGAGGATTATTAACCTTGGGTGACTTCAGCGGTAAATGGAATCGCTAATTGAGACGTTGATTTCCAAAAGGTACTAAAGGACATTTTTTACGAAATCGATTTTTTTACATATTTGTGTTCTCATCATTTAGTTTTATCTAAATATTCTATTTGATCTTATCTAATGAGCTCTCAAGTCCTTAAAAAACGCGATTTAGAAATACGGTCATTTTCTTAATGTACTAATTACGCATTTATTTTAGTTCGAAATCATTCTAAAAAAATTCATTTTATAACTTTAATATGATGTTATTATTATAGTAAAAAAATAATTTTAAATTTTAATGCAAAAAGACCGAAATTAGCAGATTTAATAATATAGTAATGAGAGATTTTCGCGCTTCCTGTAAAATTTCCTAAAATGGATATAGTACCTTTTGGAAATCAACGTTCAATTGTTACTGTGAAAAAGAATTAGCGGAATATTTGCTTGCGTTCATAGTTAAGGATTGACAGTTTTTTTAATCGGAAATAGTATTCCATTAAATATGCGATTTCATGGCCTAAACTCTTACAGAAGTGGGTTACAAAAGGGGAAGGTTTCCTCGAAACATATCGAACATGGTAATATCAGCAGTAATTATTATATCAAGAATTTAATAGAGTTTATATTATTAAAATATATGATTTTTCATATATTCAGTAATCATATCAATCCAATGTCGATTATAATTTTTTTATATAAACACCTCCATTTTGAAAATAAAAATCTTGCTTTAACTAATCCATTAAACATTCTCTAAACCAAAATAAAACCTTATGAACTCAACAAATTTATATATTTTTATAATAAATAGATTCAACAATCTTAACAATTTCGAAAACCATAATAATCCTGAAACAGCATCCTTAAACCTTCAGAGACACCTTTTCCTTATCGAACACTGGTGTAATAACTGGCGTGTAAAGGTGAACGAAGCCAAATGTAAACACATAACCTTTACTCTTAGACGAAAATCCTGTCCGCCAGTTTATTTCAACTCATTACCGATTCCTCTCTCAGATACAGTCCGGTATCTTGGCTTACTGTTAGACAAAAGATTGACTTGGAACCCACATACAAGACTTAAAAGACAAGAACTCAACCGACGATTCGGACAGTTATACCGACTACTCAACAGAAAATCTGAACTTACAGTTGAAAACAAATTATTAATCTACAAGACAATACTGAAGCCCATCTGGACCTACGGAATTGAACTGTGGGGGACAGCTAAACGTTCTAACATCAAACGCATTCAATCCTTTCAATCCAAAGTCCTCCGTACAATAGTAAATGCTCCTTATTATGTCTCCAATTATACCTTGCACCACGACCTTAATGTTCCATTTATTTCAGACCTAATTCCATCCAAATTTTCCAAATTCCACCAGAACCTCATTCATCATCCTAATCATTTAGCTCAATCCCTATCCAGCTCCACTCATCCATACAACCCACCTAGAAGGTTGAAACGGCAGTGGCCTCGCGACCTTTTGTAAATATATTGGAGTTCTAGCACTGGCTAGATTCTCCACTCAATGTGATGTATGTATGAGTGTGTGTATGTGTATATAGGTATAAGTGAATTATTGACTTTTGTATTGATTCATTATTGTGTATATATTTTATTGTAATTTTATTTTGTGTAAATATTGTATGAATGTAGTATGTTTGATATCATTCAGCAATACTATTAATGTCCAAATTGGGACAGATTGTAAAATTTTCTCAATAAAAATTATTACTAAAAAAAAAAGAAAACCATAATACTACTAGAATACTGCAATTTCATATTTCAAAAGCTTTTATTCCTGAAATGTTACAGCAACTTTTTCATCAAAATCGAAGCCAGAAGAGCCGCTTTATATTGAAAAAAAAAGTAAATTTTACTCTGGGACCTTCTGTCCCCTAAGAATAACAGTTAAGTAAAAAAACTGAGACTTGTGTCTGGCGTAAAAATAAAAATATTACAAAAACAAACTTAAGGTTATACTTAGATTATTTATAAAGTAGTAAATACAACGGAAATAGTACAAACATGTTTGACTATATAATACTTAATACATGTGAATGCAGAGATACTATAATTGTACCTCATACTAAAATCACAAAATCATAGAAAGAAAAAAAAAAAAAAGCTTTTGTTAACATATTTGTAGTGTTCCTCATTTTAGAGCGAATATGACTATTATTTGTTCGATAAATATTAAGCCGTTCTACAAAAGAAATCTTGGATATATTTTTTTAAACAATTTATTTAATTTCCAGTCATCGCAACGTTTCAGCCTCTAGGGCCATTCTGAAGGCTGAAACGTTGCGATGACTGGAAATTAAATAAATTGTTTAAAAAAATATATCCAAGATTTCTTTTGTAGAACGGCCTAATATTTATCGAACAAATATTCAACCAAAAGAACAATTACGACAATGATGAGAAAAATAAAATGACTATTATTCTTAATTTTTGTATACAATTATTAGAAAGATTGATTACTGAGGAAATTATGGAATAATTTGTTTTTGAATGATGTTAAAGAAGATGTTTTGCGTATAGAGGATGGTATGGAATTCCAAAGTGAGGTGTCACGCAAGCTAAAGAATAGTGGGCTGGGATCTTGTGTTAAACGAATGTATCGATTAACAAGGGATGAGTAGGTCATTAATGCAGGGTGGATTTTTGGTATTAAAAGTGCGGAATAGGAATACCCCTATATTATGCTGCAAAATGCGATTTTCCCAAAAACACCTCTAACGATTTTGATAAAACTCGCTATATCGATGTGAAATTTAATGAGCTTTAATGTCACGTATGTTTCGTGCTGATTAAATTAGTCTGACAGGACTTAAATGCCGATATTTAAAATTTTCTTCCTTTAAAGTACCTTTAATTTCGTACAATCGAAACGTTTGACCATATTATTTAGTTAGCATTGATAAAAAACGGGCAAGTAGGACAAATTTGATAACTAAATGAAGGAGAAAGGAGCGACAAAAAAACAAACAAAAAAAAACATAGATAAATAGATAAATTTCCTCAAAAGTTTATTTTTACATCAGTAACAAGTCAACGTTTCAGTGCTCTTCTCCATCTTCAGGACTCACTGACATCAATGTATAAGTTAAGGAAATATATTTTTTTTTTTTAATGAGAATTCTCATTGTTTTATTTATTTTTTTAAATAAATTTTTATCTAATTTATTATGGACAAAAAACAAAATAATAATAAAGAAAAAATGTATATCTACTTAACTCAAATGTCAGTGAGTCTTGAAGATGGGAAAAACCCCCAAAACGCTGACTCCTAATTTATAATAACATAAAAATAACTTTTTGTGGAAGATCTAAGAACAATTTGTTTACTATCAATATATTTTTCTTTCGACTAATTAATTTTATTATGTTTCTCATCTAATTTTCTGAAATAAACTCATTCTAATACCACATTTTTTCATAAAAATAAGGCAAATTAACATTTCATTACTTAATTTATTCTCTTTCATCTAAAATGACCTTTATTTTTTATATATTTGAGTTATAATAATAATATTTTATAATAATGAAATAAAATATTAATTTTAGTAATAATCAAATAATGTTTTATTTGATGACAACTCTCCTCCCCTTTACCATCTTCACTAGCCATGTATTTTTCTACTTACCAATCACATACATACTTTATTCCTAGGCTCTAGAATTCCCTCCTATCGTACATCCGTCATGCTTCCTCCATTTCTACATTCAAAAACATCATGTTTTATTTTCCAAAATGACTCTGTCGGACAATGAAATGGTTTTAGTTATATTGTAATAAAAAAATTTATTTTTTAACATGCATTTAAAAATGCTATATCAACTTTTTTCTTTAGTGAACTTTTAGTTTAATCATTGCAATAAAAAAAAAAAATATTATTATGTCACTAAAAGAATTTATTTCTAATTATTGTACTATATTATTTTTGTTTATATTTAAATTGTTTATTTTTCAATAGTTTTATATTCTCGGCTAGATGTAGCTTTTATAAATATAAAAGTTACATAAAATATAATATATATGCAAAAAACAAAACAACAACATATAATTAAGATAAATACAAAATGAGAAATAAATTAACATCATACACACAATCATAACTAATTGTATTTACAATCTGCTAAAGGAACCCCAGACTCCAAGAGATCCCAGCGCCTCTCTCTCAGCCGCGTCACTGGCTTGTCATATTACGCTTGTTACAGCGCTCAAAAAGTATCAGTCGATGTAAATTTTCGTGAATATCTTTTACCATTTTCTCGTTGTAAGGACCAAAATGATATAAAGTACTTTCATCATCATTTTAGATTTTTTTTTTCGTTCTAAATTATACAAAATTTTTAAAGAAAAAGTTATTTTAACAGCGAAGAGAATTTTATATATAACTCAGGAACCATCTTATTCTGAATAACCAAATTTATATCACTTATACTCATCCTATTATACTGATGTGTAATATGTATTAGTTTCATAATATTTCACTTAGTCCCTTTTGAGTTATATCCTTGTAAATATCATGAAAAACTTATATATATATATATATATATATATATATATATATATATATATATATATATATATATATATATATAGTTTTTTTTTTTATATTTTTTTATTTTATGATAAGTAATTACCTCTACTGAACATTTATGGTTTTTAATAATAGTCTGAATCCACGAACTTGTTTTAGTAATACCATTGACGTTTTCAGGTTGTTTTATTTTTAGATAAGTCTTACATTTTTCCGTCGTAAAAAAAATAGACCGAGAAAAACTAATTACAAAAGGCCTTTTTAGGCCGTGAAAGACGACATATTATTTAGTCAGTTAATGTATTTTCGAGCTAGATAAGAGTCGAGATCAGTGTTTGATGATTCAATTGAGAGCTTCCCTCTTAAGAAGAATCTATTAGCCCGTGAGCCAGCAACGAAAAGTGCAAACCATTTTACCAAAATTTTTAGTATCTTTTTACGCAAAGCATCTATCATGGTAAAGCAAAAAATACACGTCTGCCAACTCAAAACGGATGGATTAAAAAATGACGGCCATTCAAAAATGAAATATCACGAAATATCACTCTTTTAAACATAATAATGGTTACTATCATGGAAACGGCTCGTCCTATGAAGATAGTTGTTATGAAGTAAATTATCAAGTATTTATTAAGCTTTCATTTGAGTGGTAAAAGACATTTGTTGTATGTTTTATATTCAACGATATTTAAAAAAAAAAAATTGAGAAAAACGGGATATCACTCCTTTCTAAAATATTCATGATTACTATCATCGAAACGGTTCATCATATGAGGATAATCGTTATTAAGTAAATCATCAAGTATTAATCAAGCTTTCATTTTTATGTCTAATATTGAACGATATAGAGATATTACAAAAAAATTACGAAAAACGAGATATCACTCTTTTCTATTTTAATTATGGTTACTATCATGGAAACGGCTTATCTTATGAGGATAATCGTTATCAAGTAAATCATCAAGCATTTAATAAGCTTTCATTTGAGTGGTAAAAGAGATTTGTATGTTTAATTAACTATAAAGAGGTATTACAAACAAAAATAATGTTGCAGAAAACGAGATATCACTCTTTTCTAACATTATTATGGTTACTAACATAGAAGCGGCTCATTTTATGAGAATAATCGTTATAACAATTAATATAGAAACTAAATCCCCTTTAATTTGAGTAGTAAAACTCGTCTGTATGACTAATAGTTATGTAGATATGGTTCTTACAAAAATCGGAATCCGGGAACCTTCTTATTTTTGTCATTAAGGTTGATGGAAACGGCTTTTCCTAACAATATAATGGTTACTAACTTAACTACCTTTTTTACTACTTAACGAGGCATAAAATTAGCTTTAATTACAGTAGTAATAGAAATCCGTAGGTCTAATACTCACCGACATGTCAGTGCAATGGTTACATGGGTCAGAATTTCGCAATTTATTTATTTATTTTTTTTAATACCTCTATATCGTTGAATATTAGACATACAAATTCTTTACTAAAATGAAAGCTTATTAAATACTTGATGATTTACTTTATAACGATTATCGTCATAGGATGAGGCTTTATCATGATAGTAACCATGATTAATTATGTTAGAAAAAAAAGAGATATCTCGTTTTCCGCAATTTTCTTTTTTTTCAATACCTCTATATCGTTGAATATAAAACATACAACAACTGTCTTTTACCACTCAAATGAAAGCTTATTAAATACTTAATGATTTACTTTATAACGATTATCTTCATAGGAAGAGACGTTTCCATGATAGGAACCATAATTATGTTGGAAAAAAGTGATATTTCGTGATATTCCCTTTTTGAATGGACGCCATTTTGTAATCCACCCGTTTTGAGTTGACATACGTGTATTTTTTACTTTACCATGATAGATGCTTTGCATAAAACATACTAAAAATGTTGGTAAAATGGGTTGCATTTTTCGTTGCTGGCTCACGGACTATATCTCAATTATTATGGCAGTGGGTCATGGGTGACACCTTGAGGGAGGTTGATGTGGGTCTAAGTGTACTGGGGCTTACAAAACCAGGGCATTGCACATGCGCCTCCTGACCCCTAAATCACACCCCTCAGAAGTTATCCCAGGCCTTGAGGTCAACTGTGCCCCTTAAATGCTCATTATAACAAAAACAATTTTGTCAGAAATAGTCGTATTTTCTTCGTGAAGTACAGAAGTATTAAATTTAGAGTTAAATAAATAATATTAATTTATATTAAAATCATTTTATATAAAAATCATATTAAAATCATTAACACAAAGAGTGTATATTTATTCCTAAAATTAAAATTGGAACATTTCTCTTGTAAAACCTTTTTATACGTTATCACAATAGTACATCATTATCATACTAACCTTTCGAAGTCACTGCTTCGTTATCAAAATCATGTAACCAATTGCTTCTTGATGTTCACTCAAAATTGTTCTTAGTTCGAATACTAATGTTCTTCTTACACTTCTTATATGGTGTTTCAAATCCATATAATAGATTATTTATATAAAAATTATTAACAGGGAGTATATATATTTATGTATAAAATTAAAAT
This sequence comes from Piezodorus guildinii, assembly GCA_023052935.1. Lineage (NCBI taxonomy): Eukaryota > Metazoa > Arthropoda > Insecta > Hemiptera > Pentatomidae > Piezodorus > Piezodorus guildinii. Next base: position 47,140,032 of record CM041295.1, read on the forward strand.
TAGAAAATTTGTCTTCTAATACTGTCTTATTGTCTTATTATTTTTATTTTCACAAGAATTTACTAGTGGCAACAAGTCTCAGAATTTATACATGTTGTGGTATCCATTTATATGTTACTCTAAGCAGTATTTACAAGCGGGGTTAATGATAATAACAACCTAAGCAAGTTTTGAACAGTAGGAAAAATCTATCAAAAAAACCCTACATAATAATAAAAAAAGATTCAAAGTGAAAGCAAAACAAATTATTAATTCATATAATGGAACATAATTAGCATAAAAAATAACAAATTTATGTTGTTGTGTATATATACTAAACCAATAAAGTTTTATATTACACAATTAATAAGTAACATGAAGCCATAAAACAGATAAACACCCTAAAAGAAATAGCTGAGAAAACAGGTCTCCAAATTTTCCTACGAAAAGACGGAGATGATGAAAACAAATGCAAGGTATGACAAGAAAATTTTGGCCACAAAATATGGACAAATAAAAGTGACCAAAAAGTTCAAATACTTAGGAGAGATAATAGGCAACAACGGGATAGATAAAGGAGGCCTAGATGAAAGATTAGCCAAACTAGAAAGACTGTACTTTGCAACTAGAAGCATGTACAGTAAGAAAAGTTTTTCCCCAAGGCAAAAATAAGGCACGACTGTACAGTAGTAAGACCAACAATATTGTATGGTATGGAAACAGTTTGCCTTCCGAGTCTTGAGAAATTTCTCAAGATTAAGAGAAAAATTCTTAGGAGGATTCATGGACCCAAAATAACACAAGAGGGCTACAGGCTAAAATCCAATGAAGAAATATATGGAAATTTGGAAAACCTTGAAGTAGTCATCAGAACTAGGAGACTAAGGTTTTATGGCCATATGGTAAGAATGAACAATCAGAGGCTGAAAAAACAGATTTTTGACAAAGTTCTAGGCTATAAGAATATGGGTGGTTATGCAAAGCAAATAAAAGAGGAGCTCGAAAGGTTACAAATCAAGAAAATAGACTGCTTAGATAGAGAGCTTTTCGGGAAGAAAATAAAAGAAGTTGGGGTTCTTACAGGAAAAACAAAGAAACTGGGGAGAAAATGGACAAAGGAAGAGCGGGAGGAACAGTCCAGGAAGATGAAAGAATATTGGAGAAAAAGGAAGATGAAAGATGTGAAGAAGAAAGAATGATATTCACGTGGTTCTTGGTGGCCAATTCGTGCAGAAAAAAAAAAAATAACATGTGTTTCGTACGTTTGTGTATGTAACGTTTTAGGGTAGTCTTGTCATAGTTACTTATTTTTTCGAATGATTGAGTAGTCCGAAGTCGGAAGTATGTAAAAGAAAAATTGTACCAACGAGTATAGTTTTTGATGGATGGAAGTTGTAAGTCAGATAAGAGATTTCGAGCATAATTATTTACAATCCTCGACCTTTTTATTTCTTATCACAATAATCAATATGGATTTAGAACACCATACAAGAAGTGCCAAGATCATTAGTATTCGAACTAGGAACAGTTTTAAGTTAAGACCAAGAAGGAATTGTTACAGGATTTTGTTATGCGTTAAGCGTAATGTTATTATCTTCCCAGCCCATGTGACGGGTAGAGAAGTCCTTTTTCATATTATTTTAGTCCTTTTAATTATTCTTAATATAGATTTTTTGTTAGTTGCCATTTTTTTATAATCTTTTCGTGGAAGATAAATCTTCGAAACATGAATTCATAACATTTGCCAAATGTATCTTTAGTGCAGTAGAAGCTGGATAAGTGGGACCTGCTGAAGTGGAATAGCTCTTTAAGTGGCACAAAAATTGTTGCCGCTCCATTTCCCCCTTGGATAATAACTCTCTAACTGGAATGTTTTTACCTATATAATTGTAATACATTTTTGTGGAAGTTACCTATCTAAGTGGGACAATTTTTGGTTTCATCTCTATAATTTAAATTCACATTTCTAAGGAAACGTGAAGGGTTAGATTGGTTTCTTTTCTTTCATTAGTCCCTAAAATAAAATAGTGTAAACATTAAGCAATTGATGTCCTAGCCAATTAAGACGTTGAGTTCCAAAAAGTACTATATCCACTTTAGACAATTTTACAGGAAACGCAAAAATCTCTCATTTACTTATTACAGATTTTTTGTTTTTGTTTAAAGTCGAAAGTAGATTTTTTACTGTATTTACAACTTATTTTTCCGAATTATTGCACTTTTCATATGATTTTTTTACAATATAATGTGGATATATTACTTTTGGGGACGAAACGTGGATATAGTACTTTTTGGAAAAAAAATTAAAAGGGATATAGTACTTTTTGGAAGAAAAGAACACGATATAACAGTATTTTTTTTTTTTTTTTTTTATTAGTATGACTTGAGGAAGTTCTTATTTATCCATAATAAAACCATCATAATTTTCTTTCATCATCTTTATTATCAAAATTAACTATAAAATTCGTCAATATTAGTCGACGTTTCGTAGCTTTGTCCCCATTATCAAGACTAAAATGGTTTAAAACATTTCGATTTTAGTTGCATTTAATATTTTTTTTCTATATCTATATATTATTTGAAAGTTAATATTTGTGATTTAGAAGGCCGCCTAAATAACGCGGAACAAAATAACTTTAATAATATCCTGAAAATACGAGGTATCCCGGAGGGAGCCAGGCGAGACTGTTATGGGGACTATACACAGCGTCGGCGCGGGCCTGGGCGTCCAGCTCAGCCCGGGAAATCTGGACCACACTGTTCGTCTCAAGCCCAAGAAGCGAGGACACCGGGGACTACGTGTATCATCGCTCGGTTTGTTCGGCGGACTGTGAGGGATGATTTTCTCTAGGGAGAGGGACTTCTCTACCCGTCACATGGGCTGGAAAGATAATAACACTACCCGAGTCTACGTCAGCGAGGCGATGACGTCCCCTAACCGACACCTCTACTGGCTACCCCGCAAGAAAAAGGTAACTCCTAACATAAAATACGTTTGGTTTAGCGGGGCAGGGTCAGGTGTCGGAAGTCTGACGGTTATCCAGCTTTCATAATTAACAAAACATCTGGCTTAGATGTTTTTAGTTGAGTTCAGAGATCAAGTCTCCTCAGGGTTATTATTTTTGCAGAACTTTTATTTGTTACAAGGATAATTTTGTTTTAATTTTATACTTAATAGACAAAAATATTAGTTTGTTTCATTGGAAGGCTTATATCAATATTTTCAATCAACTTTCTTTAAATCGTCGTGTCCACTTTATTTTGAAAGCAGTTATCTGTATCTGGTTTATTTGCTACAGTTATAATATTTTATTTTTGTAATTTTCAACTATTTTATCAAAATTATTAATAGATCATTCATTTATTTACTCCATCTATTATTATATAACTTCATATTAATCAATCTTGAAATTATGCATATTTTTTAAATTCGTTATAACCTTTTTCCTATCCTCCACCAACCTTCTATCGGATATCTCATCTCTCACATTAATTATGACTAATATCCTTACATCCTGTCACGTCAATGCACAATCCCTTATTGCCCACTATGAAGAATTCCAACAGGATTTTCTTGATAATTTTGATCACATCATTGCAGTATCCGAAACCTACATTCCTTCCTCCCAAGTGAATGAATGAATGAATAAAGCCTTTATTGCAAGGATAACATTTAAAAAATTATAATATTAACTTTTAGTTCTAAAATAATTTCTAACATAATCAAATATAATTTCTAATTTAATCTAATAAAAAGTTATCATATAGTTGGAAAAGAAAAAAATTATATATATATAATGATATGTGAAAAATAATAATAATGCATATACTTGTTAAATGAAAAAAAAAAAAAAACTATATAATTAATGTTCCAGTATTTTTTCCATCCCATCGTTATTCTTCTTTGCACTTCTTTTGCCATCCGGTTATGAAAAGATACGAGTTGTCCGAGGTAGACGAATTCGTCCACATACCCTAACGCTACATTATTAATTTTTATTTCCTTCTTTGTACTATTTGTCATTAGTACCGTTTTAGAATAGTTTGGGACCAGACCTGCTTCTGCGCTGTGGATTAGGAGACTTTCTAACATAGTTTTCATCTCTTCAACATTTTCCGAAATCAGTACTATATCATCTACAAATTTCAGATGATTCAGCTTCCTCCCATTAATGTTGCAACCTTTTTCGCTCCAATCCATTTCTCTGAACACTTTCTCCAGAAGTGCTATAAACAAGGATGGTGATAGCGGCTCTCCCTGTCTTACTCCTCTACTTATATGAAAGTTCGGTTCCTTTTTCTCCATTTCAATATAACCTTTATTCCCATAGTACAACCTTCCTATGATTGATATATATTTCTCTGGAAGTCCTAATTGTTTCAATGCCTCAATAATACTACCGTGATAAACACTGTCAAAGGCCTTCCTGAAATATAACCTTTTTCCTATCCTCCACCAACCTTCTATCGGATATCTCATCTCTCACATTAATTATGACTAATATCCTTACATCCTGTCACGTCAATGCACAATCCCTTATTGCCCACTATGAAGAATTCCAACAGGATTTTCTTGATAATTTTGATCACATCATTGCAGTATCCGAAACCTACATTCCTTCCTCCCAAGTATCCCTCATTAATTATTCTTTCCTCCGCCATGATAGATCTGATCACAGGGGCGGTGGCTTGGGGCTGTATGTACACGATAGTCTCAAGGTCAAAATCCTTCTCACATCCCCTTCTTTTGACTATCCTCACCTTGAATACCTTTTCGTGGAAATCTCATCTTATAAATCATTGGTCCTGTATGCCATAGTGTACTTGACTTCCTCATGTTCCATTTGATAAACTTTTTGAATCCTCCCTTACCCGATTAATGAATATTTACCTCGTTCCTTACTCCTCCACCCATCATACACAATCCGCTGACCCCTGGCTTGACTTTCATATTGCTGACTCTCCCTTAAAGGTCGTTTCATCCTTCCAGCACCCGGTTCCGTTACTTTATTCACACGACCTTATCCAGATCTAATACAACCTACCAGTGATATCCTTCATTCCTAAAGTGATCTACTATTGTAGTTGGTACCACCTCTCTTTCCAATCCCATCAAACCGATCTGGAATCATTTCCTGTATTTTCTGGATACCATATACTCCTATAATTCCATCGACACCTATGATATCCACTCTCACCTCAAACCTTAAATCCTGCATGCTCTAAAAACCAGAATGATACGCCGTCCAACTGCGCCTTGGCTTACCCCTGAACTAAGGGAAATGATGAAAAAACGAGAAGCAGTGAGGCGAAAATTTCGCCGCACTCATATATCACCTGATTACGAATGCTTTAAAAAACTTAACGCAATAAAACCCAGGACGCAGTTCGACGTGCTAAATCCCACCACATTCATACTTCCCTTTCCAATGCTCCTGATTCCAAACACAAATGGAAAATTATCTCTTCCCGAATCCAAAAACTTCACTCCCCTTTCTGTTTCTCCGGACCAGGTAAACTATCATTTTACATCCTTTGCTTCTAATTCTTCTCCTGTAGCTGATATCGACCATCAGCATTTCAACCCAGAAAGCTTATTTAATTTTTCTTTATGACGTTATTATATTTTTTATTATATATTATTTTCTGTTCTTATTTTAAATATTCATATTTTTTTTTCTTGTTTTCACATTTTATTGAAGTTATCTTTTGAGTTATTTTCTTTTTTCATTATATTAATTTAATTCTGTTTTAAATTATTTTAATCTAAGACCGTCTCTCTACTCTAGTCTTAAAAACTCTAGTCTTAAGATCGTTGTTTATTTCCTGTAATATTACTCTTAAGGGACTAGTCCCAGAATAAATAAAGAATTATTAATTTATATAGATATAGAAAAAAAAAAAATTAAATTTAACTAAAATCAAAATGTTTTAAACCATTTTAGTCTTGATAATGGAGACAAAGCCCCGAAACGTCGACTAATATTGACGAATTATATAGTTAATTATAATAATAAACATGTTGAAAAAAAAATATGCTTGTTTTAATATGGAGATAACAGTCATCATAACCTTCCTCATACATTACTCATAACTAATGCCTTTATTATTGTTATTTCTAATTATGTATATTTTCCTATTCTAACTCTAAGAAATATCTTTCCTTGTTGGTTAACTAGATCTTATTGTCTATTCTTCTTAAAGAAAGCGAATATTCAAAGGACCTTTCATTTATTTTTGGCACTATAATAAGAAAGTATGAAATTTGTTTTGTACTTTTACTTATTCTTTCAGTGAATTTAACAAATGTATTTATATTATTAAATACGTATAAACAATAAACTATAAATACTGATAAATAAATAACTTTTAAACTTTTATTTTGGGCTTTTAGCTTTAAAAAAAAAAAAAAAAATGTATTAGATTAGATCATGCACGGCTTTTCTTCTCTTATATAGAAAGGTCAGGAAATTCTTATTCCAACCATTTGCTGGATAAAATACAATTATTCTATTAAAATGTGATTTTATGATTTTTTTAAAATCAAATTTGTGTGGCTACAATAAGAAATACTATGAAAAAACTTAATATAATCGACAACCTAAAAGAACCAAAGCCAGGCAATTAAGTTGTTTCAAATGGCCTAAAAACTGATCATTAGGTGAAAACCATTGATCAAAATAATAGCAGTGATTCAATACGTGCTAAATGAACTAATATAAATGCATAAAATGAAGAAACGATAAATTAATAGTGGTATATTACAGGGTTAGGTTTTTCTGCGGTATAATAGGAAATGTAGTTCCTTTTGGAAAATGAAAGGAAAGGTTATCTGTTTACAGAGGATATAGTACGTTTTGGAAGGAAATGTAATTTTCAAACACGTTTTTAAAGAATTTCTATGTTTTTTAGATAAAATCTGATGACGAACTTTGATAAAACTAAACCAATAGTATACAAATATGTCAAAATATCAATTTAAAAAAAATATATATCAGTAACTTTTGGAAATCAACGTCTCGATTGTTGCCTTTTTTGTAGCTCCACTATTACCTTTTCTCCCTTGCCATCTTTCAACAGAGATACCAACATAGCCAAAATTTTGGTATCTCAAGTGCCCTTAATTTTGTTAATTAGAATTAATTGAACGTCCCAGCTTGTTATTATTGAGACGAAATGGGTGAATATAAAATATGAAAGAATTTATTAAACCAACTAAAGGAGAGAAGAGCAAATATATTTGCTTATGTAAATTATTGTTTGATGAACATTAGAGTAGTATAGATGTATAATATACCTTTGGAAAGATAACGATTATAGAAAAAATGTTATCTTATACAATAAGTTGTAAAAGTTAATTGAGAATGATAAAAAGCGGATAAAACTAAGTTATTACTGTACATAATAATGTAATAAATTATTTAATCTGGAAGCATGTTTCCATCGAAACTCACCGTAATTCTTTAATCTTTTTATAACTCTAACTTCATTTAAACGTTCCCATATTGAATAACAAGCGGAGATGGGAGGATTGCGTTAAGGCTGATCTCGGGAGCTTGGGCTTGAATGGTGAACATTGGACGAGTCTGTGTAGGCGGAATTTGGTGGTATCGGCATCGAACCTTCGGGTTCGCTAAGCCTATATTATTATTTTTATTATTATCATATTGAATAACGCAAAGGAGATGAGTGAAAGCCATGTGCTGATCACACCAGATTTTTATGTAAACATTTGGAGAACTTAATAAATTCGGGGTGGGGCAGTTTTATCATTAAGATCGCTCGATAATCGAAATTTAAATAATATATAAATATCTTAATTGGCTTTTAATGTATTTTTTAAACATATGACACTCTTCCGTTGATATTCTCAAATACTATTTAAAACTAAATTGTATCTGTTAATTAACAAAGCAATTAATTGATGTAAATTAGCGGAAGTAGCTAATCCATTCCCATTTCCAACTGAAGTGACTAATGAACTAAAATGCGTATATCTTTTAATTTTTTTTCTTTTTTAGAATGATGATGATTGTAAAGAAAATTTCGATATATCCTCATAATATTTATTCGACTATTTAGAGTGATTGTTCTTAAAAAAATTCTAATTGATGACAGACATATTAAAAGAGCATATCGCATATCGACTCCTAGAGCAATAAAAAAGTTCATGTGAACCATGATCCAGTTTTATCGTGAAAATCAGGAATTAATTCGTTTTTATTTTTATGTAAGTCACATTTTTTTTTAAACTAGTAATCACAAAAAATAAAATTTTCCTTCATATGCTTCATTGAATATTGGTTGGCATCTGCGCAAATTTTATTGGAGAAATATATAATGATTATGTATTATAGTGTAATTAAAGGAACCTAAATTTTGGAGCATAACTTATAAACCAATTATGTCTTCGCGGAAAGTGGACATATACTATTGTACTTTCAAAGTAACTATATTTGTTGTTTGTTGTTTTAATTTTAAGGGAAAAAAAACTGCTAATGGTTATTATCGCCCTCACATCTTTACGACAAACAAAACAAAACCGTCTTTACAAACATCTTTACAAAAGATAAACGATTTACAAATATGAAGATAGCAGAAAAGAATTTAGAAAAGAAAACAACGAACAAAATACTAATACAAATGAATAATACAATAATACAGACAAATAATAAAAAAAAGATAAATACAAATAAATGAAATCAATAATAATGATAAAAAAAAAACTAATAATAATAATAAATAAAAGAGAAAATAAAATATGAATATAACACAAATAATTAATAATACAAAAATAAAACAAATAAAGGAAAACAAATAAATGAAAGAAAATAAAAGAAAAAAAATTGAAAAATAAAATAAAGAATAATAATAATAAAAAATTAAATTTTAGGTTACACTGTATAATGAAGAGAAAAGAAAGAAAATATATATATATATATATATATATATATATATATATATATATTATATATATATATAAAATTATATTTTTAATTACGTAAATTCGCACTGGTAAAATAATTAAAATTTTGAAGAATTATTGGGGGAACTGTTTATTTTTAAAAAACCTCATAGCAGATTGCATTCAATATTAACGTTAACTAACTTTATTTGCTGCCTTTGTTCTGATAATAGTGAAATGGTGCAACGCATCTAGAAGTATTCTCCCGGTTACAAAATATAAGAGTTGAAACTCCATCCACTCAAGATCGGATGGTATTGGGCTGTCAGATCCCTAATGGCGGAAGCCGAAATGGGAAGGCATAATTAAAAAAAAGTTACCAAATTAATACATTGACCATTGTTGACACAAAAATAAGGATATTTTCATGAAATATGACCAATATTGAATGATATGAATTTTTTTAAAGTATTAATAAAGCACATAAGAAGTTTTTTGTTTCTCTTAAAGTCACAATATGATTAAACATGTATGAGATTCATATTAACCACAAATTTTCTTTATGGTCCCTTTTTTTATTGGCCAATAAAGGTAGGTTTCTTTTGCACTATTTAAAAGCTAATTTTAGTTTTTTGAGATCCGGAAAATTTAAAATCTAGCGGTAGAAGAGTTGAAATGTCCGAATATTTTTAGAAATATTAAAATTAAATTTTCCGCATTACATGCGACACTTACTTACGGGAAATTTTCTCTTGTTTCCTTTGTTACCACTTATTTTTCTGTTAGTATTTATTGAATACGAGGCTCAGTCGCTGCGTTACCATGATTTCCTTACTGATTATACTATTAATTTTAATTGCGCTCGCTCAAGTAGAGGTTTATTTTAACTTCTTCGTATTTATTGGAAACTAGGCTCAATATCTGCGCTACCATGTGTTCGTATCCCGATTATACTGTTAATTGATCAAGTAGATGTATTTGAGTTTTTCTGATAAAAAAAAACTCAAATTTTGATTTTCTCCTTAACTGCTGAGAACCAGACAATGGACTCATATGAATTTTTTCGTTCCAGTTAAGGTTTAGTATCTGCTTCAACAATATGACTAGACATTTATGAGCGTTTTCTTTGAAAGTAGTGTATATCCATTTTTTATTTAAAAATAATGTTAGTTAACGTTAATATTGAATGCAATCTGCTATGAGGTTTTTTAAAAGCTCATTGTTTCATTGTATAGATTTATGAAATGTGCTGTAAACTTTAGAGATTTTTTAATAAAAGAATCCAATTAAAATATATAAATAAACAGAGAATATGTTGTCACAGATAAGTTATATTATATTTGTATTTGTTATATTTATATTTTATCCAATTAAAATAATATAACAGAGAATGTTGTCACAGATAAGTTATTTTTATTTTGTTTATTCTATTGGAAACAATGATTATCCCACTATCTTTGACAATAGTGTATAATATTTATTATTTTGTATTGTTATTGTAAGTTTTTTTTGTTTTGTTCATTAATAGTATATATAAATAAACCAACTTCCTGGTAGACGGAAATCCATGCCAGTATTCTCTTTAATGTTCTCTAAAAACTGTATAGCAACATGTAAAATTTATTAATAAAACACGTTTATCTATCTATCTATCAGTCAACTGATCTACGATGGTGGTTGATACTCTTGGTTGGTAGTCGCTCTCTGCACTTCAAAAGTTCGCAATGGCGATGTATATTGTTGTCTCAGTATTAAAAGTAAACACAACTGCACTGTGTACTTTGCTCCGTTTGAAGCTAATTAAATGAATAAGTTTTTTTTTATATTCGGAAAATATAAAACCTAATTATAGGAGAGTAATAGCTCCTTGAAATATCCGAATATTCCTAGAAATATTAAAATTAAATTTTCCGCATTAAATGCAACAGTTACTTTCTTATTTTGAGGGCTTCGCATAATAATCTTCTGGAAAATTTTCTACGTGTATTATTTTATTTGGTACCACTTATTTTTCTGTACGACATCAAGTTGATATATTTGAGTTTTTCTGATGAAAAACATTTATTACAGCAAAAAACCGAAAACTTTATTTTATTTTATAAATTTTTGTCAGTCGATTTTGTACTGATTATATTGTTCTTCATTTGAATTTTTAAGTCAAGGTATTTTATTTTATTGTTTATTGATTCTTATCTATTGGGTTGTGTCACATGAAATGTCCGTTTTCAAGATAAAGGATTTTTATTAAAAATACGATATGAAAACGAATTAAATTTAATTCGAAGTATTTACCTTCTTTTTCTACACATTTTTGCACACAAACTTTTTTATTCTCGAACTGAAAAACTCTGAGCTTTGAAGTGAAACAAAATCTGAAAACGCACTTTTCCCTTGGTCATCATTTTCAAAAAGCTTTCCTTTGACGAAGTTATCTAAATTCCTGAATAGGTGTAGCCCAGTTCTTTCAATTTTTGCACCGTATGTTTTGAAACATGGGATCTTGCTGCCGCTCAGTGAGATCATGAGTTACCCATGTATCGAGCTTTTTTACTTTCAAAATACACTTTAAATGTCTGGAAACGGTAGATGCACTTGCATTTAGTTGTGCTGAGAGTCCTTTAACTGTTTGGGAGGGGTTTCCTTCTACTGTATGTTTGAGGACATCGTTGTCTATTACGGACGGAGGTCTTCCTCGGGGCAGTTTTCCAAGTCGGTATCCTCAGCTGAAAACTTAGCAAACCAACGGCGAATGGTCCGTTCATTAACACTCCCTTCCCCAAACGCCTTGCAAATATTTCTAACGGCCTCAGCTGCTGAATGGCCTAGTTTAAATCGTACAAAAATATTACTAGAAAATCGCGTGTTTCCATGTTCATATTTGGAGGTATACTAAAAAGTGGGTAATTGATTGGGAAGCTAATGTTTATAATACAAAGGTAGAGGATTAATAACTGTTTACTTTAAATATGTAAACATTCGGAAGAAAACAACAGAGACCTGCAAAATCCTTTATGTATTTCAGAAACTATAAAAACGAACATTTCATGTGAAACAATCCAATATTATTATAAAGACGTCGTCAATATATTTTTTTTATTAATATTGGTTTAGTTTTTAGTTTTTCTATTTGTGTAGTTAATAGTTTATTTTAATATATCCCGCTAACATTAACCGATAAAACCCCACCCATAGGTGTGAAGGCATATATATAGGAGAGACATCTAAAAAATCATCACATAGCATAACAAAACATCAAAACTTTGAATATACAGAAATTTTAGATACATCACAAAACAATAGAAATATAAAATTACAACAGGCAATACACATTACCAAAAATAATAACAAAATACATACAAAATTTAATTTGATTTTAATATAATCGCCTGATAATTGAAATTTAAATAATAGATAAATAACTTAATTGGCTTTTAATGTATTTTTAAAACAGATGACACTCTTTCGTTAATATTCTCAAATACTATTTAAAACTTAATTGTATCTGTTAATTAACAAACGCAATTAATTGATGTCAATAGGCGGATATGATAAATCTGTCCTTATGGCTGTTATAAGACGGTCGAGGTCGTAAAAAAAAAGTTATTTTTGCTCATGTATTTTATTCTCATGCTCCATAGAATCGAGGAAACATGAGGAATGACCTGTAAACTGCTGTGACAGACCGATCAATATTTAGTACTGTCCCCTTCAACTTTATCAAGGAGCTTAAAACCCATGAAATTAAGCGGGATATATATAAACACAATGTTAATACCAGTTATATATTTATTGCCAACGAATTTATATGTAATTTCGTAGGTATTCGATTTATCATGGATAGTACAAATATGTGTAAATAAAAAAAGTGTAGTATTTTTTATCAATACATTGTAAATTGTGTAATTTAATTCTCCTATATGCATTATAGTTAAAAATTTAATTAAATCAATATTTATTAAATATAATACATATTAAATAAATGTCAAGTTTCTATTTATCTGGTGCACGAACTCACGATTTTCACATACCTCACATTCAGAAATCGAATTTTTATTAAATTAAAAATTGAAATAAGAATTACAGCTTTTCAATGTAATCATTTATTTTATATTAAATAATATAACAATAGATATTATTATCTACAATAATCACCTAACTTTATGCTCTTTTTGTCACTCAGCATTACCTTCTAAGACTTTGTATGTTAATTAACCATTTTTTAATAATCTTTATGGACAGGCGTTGTCTCACTAGGTACTGATAGATCCACTAATAGAGCACTAGTCTACTGTTTTCTAGGTTCTCTGGGTTCAAACCCCGGCTGTGGCTGAATATTTTTTATTCTGTTATTTCAGCCGTGGGGGAACCCTGGGGTATGGATACCTTCCTGGGGTACATCCCAGGTTCTGTAAAGTGTTTCTTTAAACATGGGAGGAAACCTGGCGTCATATTGTGATCTCGGCCTAATCACCTCATTGCACGGCCGTTTGCCTAGAAACAGTAATAATCTCTATACGTGCTGAGCCTAAGACCCTTCAGGTGTCATAGTGATACAACTTTATTTATTTATTTTTTAAATCTTTATCTTTCCAACGGTGTATTATACGTCTTTATTATTTGGATGTAAAAAAAAAAATTAATCTAGAAAAATATTTCTCATGTTTTCCCCTTTAGTTGGTAATAAAATTCTATCAGACTAACCCATATTTTGTCAATCTTAACAAGCAGATTAGTTAACTCTTTCTAAACCACAAAATTTACTGTATATTTCATATATAGGTAAATGAAAGTAATAGGAAATAAATAATTCAATATTTATGATTATAATTTGAGTTTCAACTTTATGATAAGTTCCGTTTTGCGTATAGTTTAATTATACTTCTTCACATTTATATTTAATATTCATACAATAATTAATACATTTTTTAATTTGAATTTTCCAATTCAGAATTTGTGAATTACTATCCTCACCATGGTTTTATGCATCCCCAGACCATCAGTCACATTACTCTTCTCTGCGTCGTAAAATTATAATTTCCTGTTCTACAGCTTCATTCCCACTTACTCCTGTTGAACAGGTCCGGTACATGAGACTCCATATATTGATAATCGTCTTACTTGAAAACGTCACACAAGACAGAGACGATAAGAACCTGATCGTAGACACCGATCACTACAACACTTGAAAAATTATTCGAACTTCTCCATTAGAAAGCTCATTTATATCATCATCAAAAATAGGATTGATCTTTAAGTTTACACTAAACCTTCAACCTCTTCCCTCATCCAATCCTTCCAATCTATGATCCTTTGGAAAATTCCAAATGCCTTTATTTTTTCACCGATAAACTCGTACATAAAAACATTTGAATTCCAAATTTCCTGCCTTACAACCTATTTATTCGTAACCTGCTATGATCTTCTAATAACCCTCTGAAAAGATGACATTGGAGCCTGCTAAATTAAATAAGAGATTGGAGTGCTACCAAAAAGTAGTTTCTTCACAAGTCTCATAATCTTACATGAACATATTTAATTATTGTAATAAAGTTCTATATGGAATATTGTGAGAACTTGATTAATTAATTTACATCGGGTTTTAACTCACATTCACTTCCCTTCAATTAATTAATATGAATCAACTTGATATTTATATATATATATATATATAAAGTGTGTATATGTCTATATTGTTTTCAAATATTTAATCACCATTCCATATTACTTCTACTACGATATTTGTAAACGTGTGCATTAGATGCGAATAGAGGAAATATGCGACTACTTGATACCATAGACAGAGATTATGAGTGTACGATTGGGAGAATACCTTTTTTTCTGCTCTAAAAATTATAGACCTTCTTTTAACAAATTTAATATACAGGGTGTATCAGGGTTAAGTGACCAGACTTCAGGATTGAATCAAGGACCTCAAAACTAGAAAAAAGCCCTCTGGAGATGTATCCAGAAATGCGCAGTAAAGGAGCTATAGTCAAAAATATTTTTCAGGCGTTATCAGTTTCTACCGTCTGAGGAAACTATCTTTCGTCAAAATATCACGAAAAGAGTTATAGGTAATTAAATTATACAAGAATTGGTTCCAAGCAATTGAACTTATCTTCCTTAGACCGGTGATAACTCAGTTGAAGTCATAAATAATGCGTTTTTTTTCCTATGAGCCTATTGTACAATTAAAAGTAATCATGGGGAATAGATTTATAAAAGTTGAGAATGGTAAGATGTGAACAAACACCAATATGCGCTGAGGTGCTGTTAGTAAATAAGGATGTGGGTAGGATAAGTGGCAAGACTTCAGGATTGAATGTGTTTGATATGAATTAAGGATCTCAAAATGAATTATAAATATTCGGAGATTAGTGGAGTCTGTTTTCAGAAAATTTCAATACAGGACTATGTTGGACGATAATTTACGGATCTGTGACAACACTGTATTAAACCATGTTTTACCGCCTTGGTGTTTTGTAACCTTACTTACTATCATGTTGTTGTTATGGCCTAATGTACTTGTGTGTATTAAATAAAACTCTGTATGAAAGGTCTATGACCTATTTTATTTATTCTATGCCCTAATCTGTGAATATGGAATCATAGAGTCAACAAAAGTGCAGGCGAAGCTTCTCTCCTTCACGTACATATCCACCAAGAAGATGGTCGCCGACTCTTTGACGAAGGCACTTGATGTGGACAAGTTCAGCGACTGCATCAAGTGTCAAGGAATCCGCGAATAGGGAGGATGTTGGACGATAATTTGTGAATCTGTGACAACACTGTATTAGACCATGTTTTACCGCCTTTGTGTTTTGTAACCTTACTTACTATCATGTTGTTGTTGTGGCCTAATGTACTTTTGTGTGTTAAATAAACTTCTGTATGAAAGGTCTATGATATATTTTATTTATTCTATGCCCTAATCTGTGAATATGGAATCATAGGTTCAACAGACTTTGCATAAACGGATGAATTCATTAATAAAGAATTTTGAAAGGTATTAATTAATTAATCATAGACTGAATAACTCATACCAATGAATATCCTTATACCGTGAATGCATCTCCTGATGAATGCGTTAGTATTCATTCCGTCATAGGATTTTGTTCTCTTTTTTAAGATCTTAATAACACATTTGGAGGTGACTTGGCTAAGGTGTGGGCTCACGGCGTATGGTGTCTCTTAACGTCTTAATATTGAAGCAACGCACATCAATTCATTCCATATAATTACGTTTAAATTGTACTATTTGATTAGAGAAAAAATGATATTTAGAACCTCAACTTAGTTATCTTCGGGTCTAAGGACGCTAGGTTCAATTGCTTGGGAGTAATTCTTGTACAATTTAATGACTTTTATTTCAGAAATTTGGCCTAATGTATATGCCAATATTCCTAATAAGCTAAAAGCTATTAAGGCCTGAAAAACATTAATTTTTTATTTCATTAATAATGAATCAATAAAATCTCAGTCATATATTTTTGATCAGTTCCTGGAAATTGATATATGTTAAGCTCTTAGAGCTAAGAACATCTCAAAGAACTTACGGGATGCTATTAAATCCATATATCAACATTCAAAGGGAGTTGTTCACTGAACGGGCTGGGGTCCAATTCTTTCAACATGGCCAGAGGAGTCAAACAAGATGATATTTGAGCCTACTGTTACTCCTAATATAAATGGATGAAGTTGCGGCCATATGTAAAAGAAGAACAGAAAGGACGTTCCTGGGGAGAAGAAACCTTCGTCCGGTTGAAATACAGCTTATCTCCGCTGATGATGTTATTCCTGTTTCAATCAAGATGTTGCAGCAGGCGGTGACTGAATGGCATGTAGAACTTCACCATAAAGGGATGCAAATCATTACCAGCAAAAGCCAGATTCTACACGTCGAAAGGAAGAGAGAGATTCATATAAACTGCAGTGGAGAAGAATTATAAATGGTAACGGACTTAACCAACCTAGGGACAGTTATGGAAAGATCTAGAATAATAATAATTACAGGACTACCAGACCCGAAGGTTTGATGCCAATACCACTAAATACCGCCTATACAGATTCGTCCATTGATCACCGTTTAGGCTCAAGCCCCCGAGATCAGCCTTAACACATTCTTCCCATTAACGCCTCTACCTACCTTTCGGACACCTATCAGTCGGTTCAGCGAATATCAACTTTTTGGGAATCCGTTCTTCACTGAACCCAACAACTTTACACACCCATTTGAGTCTCCGCGATGCTATTACCTCAATTATATTCACAGGGTACAAGTTCCGCAATTCCGGGTTGTGCAACCTTCTAAACTCTCCAGTCGCCTCATCTTTCTTTGGACCAAATATTTTATGCAGTACCTTATTTTTGAAAACCCTAACACGTTGTTCATCCTTTAAAGTAAGCGGCCACGTAAAGAACCGATGGAAGAATAATGGTTTTATAAATTCTAACCTTTAAGTTTTTAGACAGACAGATGGAAAGATCTAGAAAAATGTGGAAATATCTAAAAGATTGAATAAAAGCAAATGCAGTCTACTACCAGATTTGTAACACTTGGTGGGGTATGGTTATTAATGTAGGTGAGATAGGGTCACAGAAGGCCTCGACAATGCGTGTTCATTAAAGAAAGAGAGTAAGGTGTATGGTAAAGTATGTACCGCAGCACCAGGTTTATGGTTACCCTGCAAGGTAGGGGGCGAGCCCGCACCTATCGCTTAGCAGAGGGGGCTGGTAAAGAAGGAATCCCCCATGAGATAGAAGCTCAACAGCAACGGCTAGGACTCCTCATAGGTGCACTTGGGTAGAACTATGAGGGGGATAGGAAGGATGAAGAGAATGTAGTTGAAGGATGTGAAATAAAGATAGACCACAGACAGAGGTTCAAAGGCAGAGATATTCTGACCTAGGGAGATACCATGTTCAATATTAATAGAGAGAGTTTCTCTACCAGACTAGTGTCTTGGCCCTAGGTCAAATTACCTCGAATGGTTTATTTAATCTCATAAATCAGTAACATTAACAAGAATATTTGTAATGACAATGAACAAGTCACAATATAACAATATCATTAAATAATATATTTTCATGTATTTGGCCGGTGACTTAAGTAGGCGCCGTTAGCGATACTTGTGAGCGAGCACGTTAAGCTGCCGCTACACACTGTTGTAGGAAAGCGAGAGGTAGGTGAGGACGTCAGACTCCATATATTTTTCAGTGTACCTGCCAATAATTCTTGACAGCTAGATATGACAAAAAAACAAGAGAGCAGAGTCACCGCTGCTGAGACAAAATTTCTGAGAAGAACAGCAGGTAAGACTAGAAGAGATTGCGTTCGCAACGAAAGCTTTAAAGGCAGGAGCTAGGAGTCGCCCCATTCAAGGGTATTTAGAAGATGAGGCCAATTGAAATGGTTTGATCATGTGATTAGGATGGAGGAACATACGAACCCATTAAAGATGATGGACTACGCTCCAGATGGCAGAAGACCTCGAGGACGCCCAAGAATATGCTATCTGGAATATATCGACAAACTATTCAGAGGAAGAGGAAAATATCTCCGTAGGGCCAGGAACTTGGTGAAGAACAGAGAATTGTGGAATTCGTGGCTGTGCACTCCCCTACTCTGAGAGGCACAGAAGAGAGAAGCAAAAGAATATAATAGAATAGAATAGAAAATAATTAAAAGAAAAAGAAGAAATTCGTATTAATGATCTACACTTACTAATTATCAACAATAAATATATTCCCTTTGCTCCCCCGGCTTCCTGTTTCACACTACCCTCTACCCTCTACCCCCTTTTAGTGAAATTACTCCTACAGCTGTCTGTACCAACCTGGAGGCCAACTCTTGAACTACGCACGCTCATGAATCAAATCAAATAGCGCACGCTTCCCTGACTTCTTGTTACACATCTCTGTCCCCTTTTTTGAAATTACTCCCACCAGCAGGAAAGCGAGAGGAAATATATTACACATCAAAAATGGTTTTGGTAAGAACAATTTTTAAAAATGGATTTGGGCAGCATGATTTTATATTAAGTATTTTTGTATAAATCTGGCGCCGTGTGACAGTTAGTTACACCTGGGTGCCCGTCAACACTACCTATACTATGTTTAGCCAGAGAATGTGTGTTTATCAATACTAATTCTACTTCACTCTGATTAATAAGATATCGAAGTTATTGAAAAACACAAAATTTTACATATTTATAGAATAAATCATTTTTTAAATATATTTTTATTGATTTTTACAACTGTATATACAATATATACAACAAGTAAAAGGGCTAAACTTACAAATATGGCATGAAATAGTCTTTTGAAGAGGCTACCCAGTGGCAGTACTTCAATCATACTTTTAGATAACACTGTAATGATTATTTTATCAACATGTCTTGAGACCACCGTCTTTTCAGACGCCTCGGCGGGTTATCAGGAAAAGATGGAGATGAGAGTTTACGAACAAGCGAGTTTGTGTGGCTGGTAGTTTGGAATTAAAGGAGGTGTATAGAATTTGGGCAAAGTCTGCAACTAGTGGGGTATTGAGGTCTCTATGGATGATTTTATTAGTAACAAAATAAGGAGCATTGAGGATTTTTTATTGCAAGGATTGGATGCAGGAGGAATTCGATGGTTTAGTAGAGCCCCATAGCTCAATGCCATATGTCCAAATAGGTCTAAGAATGGCTATATAAACCAGTTTTTTGTAGTAAATAGGGAATTTTGATCGTTTGTCAAGTAAGTGTTGTATTTATACGGTATCTACGAGCAGTTTCTTGTCGTTTAAGCTTTGTATGAGGATTCATTTTTTTTTTTTTTTTCATATATTGTTTTTGTTGTAATAACTGGATGTCTTTGTATCTCAGACGCTCAGATAATGATGAAACCGAAGATAATAATGGAATATGCGTTTATATGTGTATATATAGACATATATATCTATATATAGCATTTCCAAGTCAAATTCAACCTTTTCCATTTCAAATTCAACCTTTTTCGATTCCAATAAAATAATAAAAATCAAATTAACACGATTTTATGTTTTTTATGGTTATTTTAATTAAACATTATGTTTTAAACCTTGTAGCTTGTTAACTGTTCCAAGGGGCCTTTTTACATATAATTAGTCACGATTATAATAATAAGTATAACCGATACATTAATTTTTAGACATTTTCGATACAAGGGCTGGTAGTCGGATTAGCGGAGGTTCGTTTTATTTTAGTTTTATAATCTCGGGCGAAAATATCGCGCTCGCTCAAGTAGAGGTTTATTTTAACTTTTTTGTATTTATTGGATACAAGGCTCAGTAGCTGCGTTCCCAAAGGTTCGTTACCGATTACACTATTAATTTTAATTGCGCTCGCTCAAATACGAAAAAGTTAAAATAAACCTCTACTTGAGCGAGCGTGATTAAAATTAATAGTTTAATCGGTAACGAACCTTTGGGAACGCAGCTACTGAGCCTTGTATCCAATAAATACGAAAAAGTTAAAATAAACCTCTACTTGAGCGAGCGTGATTAAAATTAATAGTTTAATCGGTAACGAACCTTTGGGAACGCAGCTACTGAGCCTTGTATCCAATAAATACGAAAAAGTTAAAATAAACCTCTACTTGAGCGAGCGCGATATTTTCGCCCGCGATTATAAAACTAATATAAAACGAACCCCCGCTAATCCGACTACCAACCCTTGTATCGAAAATGACTAAAAACTAAATTATCGGTCATACTTATTATTATAATCGTGACTAATTTATGTGAAAAGGCCCCTTGGGACAGTTAACAAGCCACAAGGGTTAAAACATAATGTGTAATTAAAATAACCATAAAAACATAAAATCGTGTTAATTTGATTTTTATTATTTTATTGAAATGGAAAAGGTTGAATTTGACTTGGAAAAGGTTAAATTTGACTTGGAAATGTGAGGAATATATAATATGGAATATATATATATAATATATATATATATATATATATATATATATATATATATATATATATATATATATACGTAAATTTTTTTTATTTTATTTTATTTATTTATTTTTTTTTCTCAGGGTTGAGAGTTGGTCATCAAGACTTGGAGTGGAATTATGGAATTTTGGAAAAGTTGTTACGAGGAAGCAGGAAATGCAAGATGTAATCTCTATTAATTATAATTACTAAAACATTAATGAAAGTTGAAATGAATTTCATTTTATCTAATTATTTTTTTTAGAGTTTCAAAGATGCCAAAGTCACCTCGAGAGAAGGGCAAGAGCTTGTGTTTGAAATAGCAAAGGAAATAAAAAACATGATGGAATTGAAAATAAGTGCAGTAAGGGTATGTATTATATGACATTTTTATTATATTAATAAGTATACAGGATCACATTCAGGGATATTGTTATGGAGGGGAAGAAAGAAGGTTTGATTTACTTGCCAACTTTAATTAAGCCAAACAAGCTGATTATATTACAGTAACTCATGAATATTAATACTAACTTATGAAAATTTGCAGTATATGTTGTAGTTGGCAATATTTTCTTGGTGTCTTTTTTTTTTTTTTGAACCTGCAAAACCAGAAAGCTTCCTTATATACTTAATACGCTTACCACATGCTCTTCAGTCCATTCAGTCAACACAAGGTTTCAATCCATAAACTTGTTTATTCCTTCTCACCAATTCACTTCCTTCTAAAAATCTCCTATCCCATCCCAACAAATGTAAAATTTAAAGTTATAGATGAAAACTAGTCATTGCTACCAAGTTCTTTCCGATTCAATATTGAATTCTTAAAATGACGAGACGTGATTAAATTTGATTTTTTTTTCTTAGGGACTATTCATCCCAGAATAAACTTTATGTTTATTTCATTTCATTTTCATTTTAAATAAATCTTTTTTTTTTAGAGTAATGTTTTTTTGGGGGAGGATAGGGGGAATTTTTCTCGCACCCTAATTCCTCCACCATTGCTACTATCACTTAAGAGAAGAAATAAATTAAGAAACTGTAGATGTAATTAGTTGACCGTTGAGAATTACTGGAAGGAATTAGTCCGGGTGGCGGTCATTAAATGAAACAACTAAATAGTTTCAACTATTTTATTGTTTGCCAACATTTCGACCCCCTTTGTGGGTCATCATCAGGGCGCATGGTGGGAGAATGAAGCAAGAATTTTTTTTTTTTTTTTATAATATATTTTATTGTTTTTTACAACTGTATATACAAATACAATAAGTAAAATGGCTGAATTACAATAACAGGCATGAATAGACATGTAAAGAATCTACCCAGTGGTAGTACTTCAAAGTTTATTTCATGAGCAGGTCTCGAGGCCACCGTCTTTTCAGGCGCCTCGGAGGATTACCGGGAATAGATGTAGATGAGAGGTTACGGACAAGCGGGTTTGAGTGGGCAGGTAGTTTGGAATTAAAGGAGATGTATCTATCGCGGGCCAAGTCTGCAACCAGTGGGATATTTAGGTCTCTATGGATGAGTTTATTAGTTACAAAGTAAGGAGCATTGAGGATTTTTCGTAGGATTTTGGATTGCAAGGATTGGATGCGGGAGGAGTTTGATAGTTTAGTGGACCCCCATAGCTCAATGCCATAGGTCCAAATAGGTCGGATAATCGTGATGTAAATGAGTCGTTTGTAGTGAATAGAGAGTTTTGAACGTTTGTCTAGTAAGTGTTGTAGTAAGCGGTATCTGCAGGCAGTCTCTTGTCGTTTCAGTCTAGTGTGAGGATTCCAAGTAAGGCGCTTGTCTAGATGGAGTCCAAGGTAGCGGATCTGTTCAACGGGGATTAATGGAATGTTGCCAAAGGATACAGTAGGACAGGTATTCATAGGCTTGCGGCGAAGGGTAAAGGTAATTTGATGGGATTTATTTGGATTGATTTTAATTCTCCAGTTATGACACCATTCTTCAATGGATTGGATGTGAGACTGTAGGAATTGTGATGCAACCGTTGGGTCACTACTTACGGATAACACACATGTGTCATCAGCGTAAGTAGTGAGAACAGTGCTAGGATGAATAGGAATGTCAGCTGTATAAACGGAATAAAGGATTGGGCCTAAGATGCTACCCTGAGGTACACCTGCGGACTGAGAAAATATGGATGAGTATGAAAGATTATGGTTGACTTTGAAAGTTCTATCTGAGAGGTAAGAATGAATAATTAGGAAGTATGTAGGAGAGAGGAATTTCCGGAGTTTATATAGCAGTCCTGGGTGCCAAACTCGATCAAAAGCCTGTTCAACGTCAAGAAAGGCTCCAGTGCAATACATTCCGCGCTCCAATGTGGAAGAAATGACATCCACCACACGGTGACACTGTTGTATAGTAGAATGGGATGTCCGAAATCCAAACTGGTGGTCAGGAATCACGTGGTTGAGATCTAGGATTGGATATAAACGTTTTAGGAGGAGTTTTTCTAGAATTTTGCCCATAATGGGCAAAAGAGAGATAGGACGGTAGGAAGATGGGTTTTCTAGAGGCTTTTTGGGTTTTGGTATCATTTTGATAATGGACAGTTTCCATGTAACGGGAAAGTAGGTGGAACGGAGTGTGGCATTGTATACATAGGTAAGAAGGAGTATGGCTTTTCTAGGGAGCTGTTTTAGGATACGGGATGTGATGAGGTCGTGACCAGGTGCTTTTTTGGACGGTAATTTTTGAATGATGCTGATAATTTCTGATGGGTGGAATGCTTTAGGAGGAAGAGACATTTGGAGAGGAACGGTTAGTTCTGCTTCGACATGTTCGATATGGATTGGGTTTTGGATATCAGGATGCGGATTAAACATTTTGGAAAGGTGTTTTGCGAATACCTGGGATTTTTCTACGTCGGATCTTGTCCATGTCTGGGATTCAGTTAAAATAGGATGATTGAAGGTTTTGAATTTTAGTAACTTTGCAGTGGTTGTCCATAATGATCTGTCAGAGGTATTCAAGTTTCCAGTAAAGATCTGCAGGTTTTGAATTTTGAATTGTTTTAATTCGGTTTTTAGTGCGTTAGTCAGTTTATTGTAGTGCTGTTTATCGGAAGGATATCTTGTTCTATGCCACTTCGCTCTAGCTTTCCGCTTTGCAGTAAGCAAGAGACGAATGTGGTTCGGTAAGTAGGATTCATGAGAATTTCTGATTTTAGTGATGGATGTATTGTTGTTTATGGCAGTCTCTATAGATTGTGTTAGGTTTTCAATGGCAGAGTCTATGTCTTGTTTAGTTTTCAATGGTATTTTCAAGTCGAGTATGTTTTCTAGGTCGTTTCGGAAATTGTCCCAGTCCACACGTCCTTTAATCAAGGAAGGAGGAGAGGGTTGGAGAATAGGATTTGAATTCATGAGAAGCAGAACAGGGCTATGATCTGAGGAGAGGTCGTCTAAGGATGTAATTGTACATTGGGTAGTGGGAATTTGGGAAGAGATAAATATGTCTAGAATATCCGGGCGTTTTTTAAGGGATGTAGGCCAGTATGTAGGATCCTTGGGTGACAAGACGGAAAAGCTATTAGAGGTTGTGACTTGGGAAAGAATCCTGCCACGAGTGTTGGACGTTCGGCATCCCCACCGTTGGTCTTTGGCGTTGTAATCCCCACCAGCAATGAAACGCGGACCAAAGGTTCGGAATAAGGAATCAAGATCATTATAGGATAAGGTATTACCAGGCGGGCAATATACAGCAGAGAATGTAAGGTTATAAGGGCGGGAGGTTAAGGTAATAGAGGTTGACTGAATGGTGTCAGTTGGAGTGCAAGGAATCAGGGAGTGATGTATGGATTTGTGAATAAGGATACATGAGCCAGCGTGAGATGTGTTGTCTGGGTGATCTGTTCTGTATGTGATGTAGTCACGTATGTAGAAGCGAGACTGTGTTGTGAAGTGGGTCTCTGTAAGTAAGGCAATGTCTATGAAGTTGTTGTGGAGGAATACGTCTAGTTCGTCTCGGTGGTTTAGTAGTCCATTTGCATTCCATAATAGGATGGATAGGGAGTTTTTCTTCATATTGGGGCATGGAATGGGATTACTGAGAGCAGTCTGGTAAGGAGATTGATCAAAGGATTGATTGTATTTTGAATTTCACGAATGAATGATGAAAGGATTGCAGTAATGTCTGTAGGATTCTGGTTAGGATAGGGATTGTAGGCAGTGTTTTGGATTGGAGGATTAGTAGGGATGTTTTGAGGTGGATTTCTCAAACGCTGAGTAGGTTCCATTGATTTATCTGGTCGAGGATTAAGTTGAGATGTAGATGGAGAAGAAGCAGGATGTTTGGAATAGGATTCCGGTGGCAGATTAACCCTTAATAGATCTTTGGGATTTATTTCATTTGTGGGAATTTTAGGAAGAGGTTGGGAGTTTTCACGCTGGGGATGTGAGATCTTAAGATTAGGATGAGAAGGCTTAGGGTCAGGATGGGAGGTCTGCATCTGAGGTAAGGAAGGCAGAGGCGCCTGTTGATGTTGTTGATGTTTCCTAATGATGTTTGAAGACGTGAAAGTATTGGTTGAAGAGTTCATGAATCTATCCTGTTCATTAATTGCTGGCGTTCTTGAGGGTCGTACGTCATTTCTTGTAGAAGGTCCGGTCCTTGGATCCGTAGAAACTGCATTTCTTTGAGAATGGAAGGCTGCGTTAATTGCTTTTTGACGTTGCAGGTTTTTATAAACTATGCAACCCTTATAGTTAGCAGGATGCGCTTCATTGCACAAAGCACATTGAGCTGGCGTATCTCTAGGTTTTGGGCACGTGTTGGACAGGTGCATACCACCACATTTAACGCACCTTGGCTGATGGTGACAGTATGATTTCGTGTGTCCAAGGTTCTGGCATTTGGTGCACTGGACTATTTCCGCTCTATGTCTCGGCTCTTCAAATCTTACAACTGAGTACACCAGCCTGGTGACGTGAAAGATTTCAGGATTATTAGAAGCTGGCTCAAGATCGATAAAAAACAGGGGTAGCGGGTATTTTTCAGTTGGATGGATTACAGGGGAAATATGTCGGACATTGTGTCCTAGTTCCTCGATGTCCTGCTTAATTGCTGTAGTAGATGTGGAAGAATGAAGGCCTCTCAATACTACCCTATACGGCTTTTCTTCTCTAAGCTGGTAACAGTGGAATTCATATTTTTTCTCCTGTAAGTAATTAATTAATTTTTTATAATTTTCTTTAGTCGTTGTATTTATTTTAATATCTTTTAATCGGGAATAGCATTTAAAATTTGGCTGACCGATTAAATTTGAGATTTCCTGTGCCAAGGTCATAAAGTCTCGTATATTAGTTACGAATATTGGGGGAGGCTCCGGTTCAGAGAATTGACCGGGAGTTGTTGTCTCTGTGTCGATAGTACTGAGGGCTGCAAACTTATTGCTTGTAGGAATATCAGTGGAAATTGTGGAAGATTGATTTTGAGGTATTGATGGATCCATGATGTTGACTGCAGGTGTGCTGCTGATGGTAGTATTGGGTGACGTTTGTTTCTTTCCTTTCTTCTTTTTTCTTTTGTTTGGCGAATTTTGTAGAGAACCAGGTGTCTGATTTCGCTGTCTTTTCTGAAGAGTTCTTCTCGTTAAATATTGTGAGTCAGTCTCACTTATTTCCGAGAAAACTGTTTCATCATCTGACTCCATGCACGATGTTTTACTCATTTAAATAAAAAAAAGAAATCAGAGAAAAAAGTAAAAAAAAAAATTAAAATTGAACTTATAAAATATTTACACAAATAATGAAAAGAAAAAAAGTAACATTCTATGGTGAAAAAAACGAAAAAAAAAGAAATAACTGTCCCTGGAGTCGAACTCGTGCCTAATACGAAAGGGAGGTGGGGAGCAGCGCCTTAGCCGAGTGAGCTATTAGTGAGCTGATAGAAATACTGCAGTTAAGATAATGATAGCCAACGGCTCCCACCAGGCAGGTAGAGATCTACCGCCTTCACGTGGTCGAAGCGCTAGCCAACACTAATATTTCTAACTGTCAATTAAGTGAAATCAAAACGCTTACCACACCAGTCTTCGAGTTAAATTGTTCACGAATATATAAATTTCAATGTTTACAAACTTTATACACTAGATATGGGCTAATACCACTATGAACAACAATTGATCAGAGAGCTATAACTTTGTGTAACTTCACTTGCGGCCATGATGGTATTTGAAGCAAGAATGAATGAAGAAGAATGAAAACGTTGGCAAACAATAAAATAGTTGAAACTATTTAGTTGTTTCATTTAATGACCGCCACCCGGACTAATTCCTTCCAGTAAATTAAGAAACTTATTTTAACTAAGGTTAAGTATTTTAATAATTTGGCAAGCCTGATCAGTTGTTAACCATAGCTTGGATTTAAAATAATTAATGCCTCAGAAAATTTATTTGCTTAATTAATTGAAAATTTCTAATAATCCTAGGGTCTGTTCATAGTATAGTGTAGGATCTATCCATTATATTGGATAAATGAAAGAAGTAGTAGAGCTATAAATGTAGAAATGTTCCAAAGTTTTAGATGTGTGGGAAGGATTAAAGTTGTTAAAGATGAGATCTTTTTTCCTGTAATTAAACTTAGGATTTTAATTGTATTTAGTATTAAAGTAGGAATTGATGTTAGGCATAGGTAGAATTAGAGGAAATGCTGTCTAGGGGTGGAGGGTAAGGGCCACTTTAGCTGTTCATAATAATGTCGACAATGAGAGAGGCTCGAGGTACCAAAGAGAAATCATGAAACAGTTCATGATTGACCTCAATCTGTCCTGTAGTACAATCGAATGGGTAATGTATACCAAGGACTCATAATCAAAGTGCGGGAAAACAAGTAAGAATATAAGATACTTTGTAGTATAGCTTGTGTGATGGTATAATCTGTAATGGGCATTCATTGTCAACAACCCATTAGGCAATATTGGCAACTTAGTGGACATATGATTTATAACCAAATTTATACTTCACAACTATTTATTTTGTTACATAATTTATTTATTTTATAAATCTCATGTTGTCTCTCTGATTATAGTCTGGCATTTGCTTAATTAGTAATTCGATCATTTATTACTCCCTTACTGTAAAAAATAAAATAGCTATTAAAAAAAAAATATTAGGTTCACAGAATACGTACTGTCTTTCCGATTATTTCTTGAATAGGGCTGTAATTTCTTGATAGACATCCTGTTCCAATTAGATTAAATAAATATATAGTAACCAAAATAGTTACTTTTATATTAAAATTACAACTGTACATCAATATAAATCCAATAACAATAGTATAATGGGTTAGGAAATAATGCTTAAATTATTTTAATTTTATTTTTGATTGTATATATAGAGAATTATGGATACAGCCGAAAACTCTGCCATGGCTGCACCAATGCATGAAATACTGACAGATTATCAATACTACAATGCTAAAACCCTTGATAGAAATGACAGTAATCAATTGGAGTTGAAAGAAAATAGTCACTTCTTTAATATAAAAGTGAACACTAGTTACAGTGCTGTACATGTCCCAACAAATGTGTATGACAGATGTAAGTTTAAAATATCATTCTTTTGAATCACATATAAATTTCTAATATCTGTACTTAATAATTGAATCTGAAATTGAATGATTGCTGAAAATTATCATTTCAGCTCCTGAAGTTTTACGTGGTATCAAATGGTCAGCAAACCTTGATGAAATATTTATCAGTAACTACAAGCAAGATCCCTCATTATCATGGCAATATTTTGGAAGCTCTACAGGCTTTATGAGACAGTTTCCTGGTATGTTCATCTTTCATATGTCTGAATTCACATCATTATGCGAGTTTTGGAAGTTTGGATTTGTATATATTTTAATTTAATATTTCTGTTATAAAACAGACAAATAGTTGTTTACCATTTTTTAATTTATTCTTTTACTTTCAGCAATGAAATGGGAAACAGAACCATCTGGGCCTGTAGATTTATTTGACTGTAGGACTAGATCATGGTATATAGAAGCAGCTACTAGTCCTAAAGACATTCTTGTTCTGGTTGATAATTCTGGTTCTATGATGGGACAAAGACGGGAAATAGCTCGACATGTTGTAAACAACATTTTAGACACATTGGGCAGCAATGACTTTGTAAATGTTCTAACATTTATAAAAAATGCCACTGGTGTTGTTCCTTGCTTTAGAGAACGGCTTGTTCAGGTAAATTATTATGGAGCAAACTAATCTTATCAAATTTGATTTCTATTCATATATACTATTGGCACCCAATAGAAATATTTTGTATTTTCAAATATTTATTTATGAATTTAGTAAATGAGGAAATAAAACCTGGGATTAAATCCTTTATTTATTGGCAGTTTTAAGTAAAATTACTTGAAAATTAAAAAAAAAAAAAATTAATAGTGATGCTATTGGAATTAATAAGCTCAATAAAAAACTTGCAGGCAAATCTTGCTAATATTCGAGAGCTTAAAATAGGAATGGAGAATCTCGCAGCAGCAGCTAACATAGCAAATTTTTCAGTAGCGTTAACTACAGCATTCCAAATTTTAGAAACAGTAAGTTATTATTTTTATATATTTTTTAAACTAATTTATCTAAAATAACTGAGATTGATTTTTGGTATTTACAACTTTAAATGTATTAATTTCTGCATATCTTTTAAGTGGCAAAATTTAGAAAGAAATATCTCAAAAGAAAACAGTAATTTATTATTATTCTGATTGTTATATTTACTGTGTTATATTAATTAATGTTTATTTTTTAAATATTAGTATCGCAATGAAAGAAAAGGAGCTGCTTGCAATCAGGCTATTATGTTAGTAACAGATGGAGTTCCATATAGCTTTGAAGAGATTTTTAGACAGTGGAATTGGGAAAGAGACCCAGAAACACCAGTTCGTGTATTCACATATCTTATTGGCAGAGAAGTAGCAGATGTGAGGGAAGTAAAGTGGATGGCTTGTGCTAATAAGGGTAATTTATTCTCATATTCCTCCATTGATTTTTTAAAATAAATAATACTCCCATTAATATAATTTATTAATAAAATCAAAATTTTGTAAATAATTTAATATAATGGAAGTTAGATTTATTATTAGTATGGTTGGTATAAATTAAATAACCATGTTGCAATTTATACAATTTTTTTTCATCTTTAAAATTGTTATTTTATAATTATGTTTGTACTTTTAATCATTTTAATAAACGTATATTATTATTATTAATATAGTTACTTTTCTTTTTTAATTTTTTTGGAAGTTTTCTTAATTGGAACATTTAAAAAAGCACATACTACCTTCCATTCATCATCTAATCACTTTATTGCATTAGTCATTTAACATTTGTTTATCCTAGTCAACGTTTCGGGGTTGTTTCCCCATTTTCAAGACTTATTCCTTGCTACAACATTTTTCATTCTTCACTACATCTCATAGCCACTGCTACTTGTCCTATATTAGGCACATGTTCCAATATAGGACAAGTAGCAGTGGCTATGAGATGTAGTGAAGAATGAAAAATGTTGTAGCAAGGAATAAGTCTTGAAAATGGGGAAACAACCCCGAAACGTTGACTAGGATAAAAAAATGTTAAAGGACTAATGCAATAAAGTGATTAGATGATAAATGGAAGGTAGTATGTGCTTTTTTAAATATTATTAATATAGCAATGTAAACTTTTGAAATTCTTTGAGAAAAAAAAATTATAAAAAGGCTTAATGAACTTAAAAGTTCAATACTGATACTACCATCAATATTTGTCAACATGCTTTCCTCTACTTTACCCCCATCAAAACCCAAATCTGCTGTTTCATACTTTTTCTGATTTTATATAAATATTTAAATCCAAATTGGTAAATTTTATCCTAAAAAAGTTCGAAGTTAATTCAAGCAGAACGATCTCTAATCTCTAACCTCTTTGACACTTAATTTATTTTTATGGAATAGTAGCAATAGGTAGTTTCTCTACAGTTTTTCAAGTCATTTTATCATTGTTCATGTTTTATTAGCATATACAATTGTAAATTTCAATAAATAATAATAATAAAAATTAGCTTTCTTAGGGAAAAGATGCTAATAAAAACCGATAAAGGATTAAGTCTTAAAATAAAATGGATGGAATCCTATATATGGTTAGAACTATGTATAACTTTAGTGAAATAGGCATAAGCGGTTATCATATTTAAATATCTAGAGAAGTTAAATATTAGGGGTCTACAATATTTTAAATCATTAAAATTCAAGAGGTGATAAAAATATTTGATACTATTTTTTAAATAAAACTACTACCAAAAATCCTGTAAGTGAAAAGTTATCAAACCATAATTTTTTTTTTCTGTTTCTTATGGACGTGAAATGTGAACACTTGTTTTAAGAGAAGAATGATTACTTGCTGTTTTGTTTTTTTTTTTTTTAAATGTAGTGTATTTATGTAATATTCAGTTCGAAGAAAGATGTATCATCTTTAGAATTTGGTCATTTTAACAATCAGGATTAGGTGATTGTACCAGGTATTTAGTTTTTTGGTATTTAAATATATTTGTAAATCTGTTGGACTGGAAATTGAATAAGTCACTAGGCAATCTATCTATGGATAAACTGTTAGACTGGGGTCTACATGAGAGGATAGTATTAAATTTGGCCTTATTATATTTGTTTTTGATGGTTCTGTAAGGGGAAGTATATAGAATATGGTCTTAAATGAAATTATTCATTTTTGGTCACAAATTTTAATATCAATCCTATCTGTCTTTAAAAAACAAAAATTAAACAATTAATTGTCCTTGTATCTATTCTTTACTTCACTATAATTTATAATTTTCAGTTCTTGTATGTTTTTTTAATAATACTCAAATAAACATTTTAAAAATAGTTCTTAATTTATACTTATTAAAGTTTAATATAAATCACTATTTTGAAAGTGGCATTTCTTGACTGTAGTAGTTTTTTTTCACCATAATTACTTTTAAAAAATTGATACATATTATTATTTTTTAACAGTGATTTTAAACATGTAGGGTATTATGTTCATTTAAGCACCATGGCTGAAGTACGTGAAGAAGTGTTACATTATATTTCCGTAATGGCAAGACCATTGGTCTTAAATAAAACTCATCATCCTGTTATATGGACACCAGTTTATGCAGATATTACGGTATTATTAAAAGAATATATTGATTAAAGATTACATGTATTTTATATATCTATTGTTTATAAAAATATTTTTCAAATTAAAAATATCTTATAATATTGCAGGACCCAAAAATGACTGACTGGTTATGGGAAATGAAGGAGAAAGAAAAGCAAAAGCAAATTTCTCTACAGTTTAGAAAAAAGACACCGAATACATCTGAAGAACAAAAAAGAGCTGAAAAAGCAGAAAATGCAGAGCGTGAATATTTGGTAAACTATTACAATTAATAGAAAAGATTATTGATATTATATCTATAATATATCTTTGGAGAGATATTACATTATGAAAGATTATGTTTTTTAGTTTATTTTTATTTATTTAATGAATTCCCTAGATCAAAAAACTTAGTCCCGTGAAAAGGCTATGATCAAAGAATCAAAAGGTCTCTCATATTAATCAGAAATACTAGTCTTCAGAACATTTTTTTTTTTTTTTAAGGCAACAACCACCAGGGTCATGTTCGCCTTTAGACCGTTGGACACAGGTTAGATGATTAAAAAAGTAGAGGGAGTGTATAGGCTAAATCTGGACCAAAAGATGGTGTGTCTTAAGGAAGCAAATAATGTGAGGAGAGGAATCAGAGAGGAGGAGAGACAAATCGGTGAGGGGGCATTCTCAGGCATTCTCAATGAGAAGTATAGAAAGAGGAACCTGACATGGTTCCTGAGGTGGCGCATCATAGACTGGTGGAACACCAGCAACAGCAAGAGCCTCTTGAGATGTGACCTCAGAAGGAGTCCCGTAATTGGAGTTAGAGTTTGCTCTCAGTGCTTGAGAGGATGAAATGTCAGGCTTGGGTGGAGAGAATCTTTTATGCATCTATTCCAACCTCTTGTAGGAGACCTTGTCAGCCTCTCGGATTTGTTCGGTTGCCTTCTCTTTGCCGTAAAGGGGACAGTTTCTGCTGAAAGCACATACGGCACAAGCTACAGTCATACATTTTACTTTAGTATGCCGAAATTGGAAATGAATAGGATTGGGTTCATAGATGGACTTGTAGCGTTATGAAATCTAGTTGAATCCTTTCAGGAACAGTTGGTTGGAGAAACTTGAGGATTACTGTAGCTGTTTGGGTTCTGATACTATTTATGGTTCGGTGAATTTGCCGAGCTTCTACCACACCCATCAGAGCAAGTTCCACTATTAGTTCCTTCTCAGAACAATGAAGCAGTTCGATGGCATGAATGACACCCCTAGTGTGGCTTACAGTTTTATGGGACAGTATTTCTACTGCTATAGCATCATCGATTTTAAATCCTTGAAGATTGGTGAGGTATTTTTCATTGTTTACAATTAACATTGCTAATCCGTTTTTGAGTAATTTCGGTGAAGTTCCTGGACTCCAGGTTTTTGATAGCTTTTGCCCCTCTAAATGGGCTATATGAGGCAAACAATTTCCGTCCGTTTGCTCCGTTTTTGGCCATCAGCATACAATACGAAAACCACTTTTTTTGAAATGGGACTGTATTTTCTGTTTGCCCGTAGAGTTTGGGGGTTGAATAAAAGTGGAAGGAGGTTGGGATGAAGTTGAGGTTGATGGTAGAGGTACGAGTGTAGCATCGCTACTATGTGATTCCATTGTGAGGAGGATTTATGATAGGATGGGACATCCTCCACAAACCCTTGGGAGGTGTCAATGTTGGATTGAGTAAAGGGAGTTGAGCTGAGCTTTATTTTTTAAAATTTGATCCTTTAAACTCTTTTGTTTTCATGTATCTGAATATTTAAAATAATAAAAATGACCTGTTGTATATTTATTTTTGGCTGATGTTAATATTGAAAACCATTAAACCAAAGTAAATTTACTCGAATTTTTTGTTTAAAGTGACATGTTGGACAAAAATCTGAAGTAGAATAATTATTGATCAATCTTTTTTTTTATTACAGATGTACACAAAATATAACCAAAACAGTAATCTGTATCCTTATAAGATGATGACTTCTGTATCTATGCCTGTTTATGACAGAAGAGAAAATGCTGTAAGTTGTTATATTAACTGACACATTTTTAATGATGTATTTTATTGTTCAATTAGTGGGACAATTTTTAAGATATTTCAAAATTCATCTTTTTTTTTCTTCTCCTTGTATATATATTTTTTTCTTCAAAGAAAGCTGGAATCATTGAACTTTCTAATTAAAATTTTTAATAATTTATATCTAAAAAATTTTTAATTATGATTTTAGTTAACTTCTTATTTTTTAAAACTGTCAACAGAACCTAACAGAGCGTGTTCTCATTAATGAAGCATTTTGGGTTCTAAAAACCAGAGAAGTATATTATGATTCTAACATAATGTTGCCCGACCAAGTACATTTAGTTAGATTTGCTGTAGAATAGAGTAGTTCATGACTTTTTGTTAGACATTCTCTTGTATAAATGTTGCCTAAAACTTCATTTTGATTCATTAAAAATATGGTTTTAATTGAATTTTATAGTGTGAATATTTATATAATAACATTCTAGTAAGCCAAAAGTACAGAATTATTGTTTTATCTGTGATAATATGTTATTTTTATGAAAGTTAACAGTAGAAATTATGTTTAATGTAATAGAGATATCAATAATTGCATTTATATTTAATTAACATATTACATGAGTTTTAGAATATTTAGGTGTAAATTTTGTAGAAAAAAGATAGTTTTAGAAGAAGATAGAGTGTTGACTATAGTTGTAGAAAAATAAAGAGAAGTAGGAGAAAATTTCTTCTTGGCACCTATTGAGGCTAAATGTAGTATACATATTTTTTTAGGAATTTTTTACTACATTTAATGAAAAATATAGTTATATTGTAAATATATTTTAATTTATAATAAACATTGCTAATACTAAGATTGCAGTGTTTGGATTGCATCAAGTAGGTTTCACTGATATTATGAACTACTATTTTTAATCAGTATTAGTTCCAATTTTATCTTTCATTATTTTCGCTACGTATGAATGAAATGAAATTTTAAATACTTGGGGGGAATAAATCATTATTAATTTTCAACTGTTTCAGCTTGTTTTAATAAGACAATTGTGATGATATTTAATCAAAGATAAATTGTATTGAATTTTGATCATTTGTAACAATTTTTATCTTTAAATAATCCACTTTTCAATGAACATTATTCAAAATATAAATAAAATAGTTCATGCATTTAAAAAAAAAATCAAATTGTTTTAATATGAGCAAAAACATACATAACTTTACTGAAGTTATAAATATTCAAACTTCTACTTTAATAACAAGTATAAAATGGACAGAGATCCATTTAACTTTCAACTTAAACTAATAACTTAAGTAGATGGTTTTTGGGTGATGGTGAGAAATAAAATATACTGTTTTTCTGACTTTATTTTTCGGTACTTCTTTTTTATTTACTTTTTGTTTTTCATCTGCACCATTTATATAATTTCATTTTTTAAACTACTTTGATTTTATCTTCTCACTTAAAAGTCTTCAATATATGCTGAACATTCAATAAACATTTGTTGATGTTAATATAGTCCACCACCAGGGCCATTTTCTTGATGGCGAACTATTTGAGATATAATAAATATAGTGGAATTAGGTGTGGGAATATAAAAAAGATACATAAAGTCAAAAGTTAAATTTTAATAATATAAAATATAGGATTTACATAAAACAAATAATATATATTTTAAATTGTAAATATATATTTAAGGTAAGGGGGAGAAACAACAGACGGGGGAGGAGGGGGATTAATGTTATAGTGGAGAATGAAATGAAACGTTCTCACAGTATAAATAAGAACAGATAAAAACATCAAAATTAAAATAGGAAGAGAGGTATAAGAGTGCTTTGAAAGGAAAGAACAAAAAAATAAATGTTTCTTTAATTTTCATCAGGTAACTATAAAATGTTGGGCATACAAAATACTTCTTTTTAAATTTATAATTATTTTGTTTTCTTTTTCAAGGAATTAGTTGCCATATGAGATTAGATGATATCACTTTTGTATATTTTTGTTTTCTAAATTGTTCAATAACAGACCATGAGGTAAGGAGATTAAAAATGTATGAAATAAATATGAGTTCTGACTATGCAATGCAACATTCAGAGCTTTACCCAAGAGAAATTATATGTACAACAAATTGATAAACACACAGTCCTAATATTGGGGATATACTTGAAATATGTACTGAATGTAGGTGTAAGAAATGATTTTTAAAAAATTTAAAAGTTTTTTTTTGTCGTGTTTAATTTAATTTTTTTTACTGAATGTTACATCAATATTAATTCACCAATTGACCGAAAGCATATAACTTAATTCAATACATACTAGAGAATTTCCAAGTCAATGTTTTATGTATAGTGAATTCCTCCTAAAAACTTTACATAATCAATATAATCTTTGCTTGAAAAGAAAGAGAAAAAAATCCTGAAGCACAAGAATAGTACAGCTTAATAAAATAAGTAGTAAACTTATTAACTGATTGAAGAAACATTAAAAAGCAATACAGTATTTTAAAATAAAAAGAGAAATATATAATATATGGGAATGTAATTGTGCAATAGTAATATTGAAGAATGCTACTGAATACATTATGCAGTTAACTAATGGAATTTATGTCAAAAGATGAGATAGGTTAGCTGAGAACCCAATGATTCACCCCTTAATTATGTTTCAAGAAAATCCATTTCCAACAATGAGATCAAATATGATTATGACATCTGATGAAATTTCTTCTATTTACAGCTAGGGAATTTTTTTTTTCTTCTTTACTGCTTAAAATCAGTTTATTTTGAGTAAATTATTCCAGTCTTTGAACGTTATTGATTGAATTTATAAGGGTCATTATTGCATATTTAACTTAATTCAGATAAAAAAATAAATAGTAATTTACATTGCATCTTATCTATTAACAAACTATTTAATAGGAAATAAATATGTATGGTTTATAATGTATAGGTATTTAAATTTTAATGAGCTATTTATTTATATTTCAGCTGATAGTGAGACTTCAAAAATTAAAAAAAAAAAAAAATCTGAATTCAAAATCGTAAATTAATGTTGAATGTGAAGAATAATATTACACATTAAATAGCTCTGTGATGTTTAAATTATGATCTAACAGTGTAACTCTGAACCAATTGTAAATTGTATTTTATATATATTTTTGTAATGGTTTTCTAATTACTGCAATATTTGTGTATACTCTCTTACACACATATAATTTGTTGTAAATAGATGATAAAAAATAAAATAAGTTTCAATGAGAGCAAAAACTTCAATAATAATTGTAACTTCAAACAAAATATCTAGTCAAATATACTGAGTATTTTTACCACATTTTATTACAATTGAAACAAT
Organism: Piezodorus guildinii; assembly: GCA_023052935.1. Taxonomy (NCBI): domain Eukaryota; kingdom Metazoa; phylum Arthropoda; class Insecta; order Hemiptera; family Pentatomidae; genus Piezodorus; species Piezodorus guildinii. Next base: position 47,177,394 of record CM041295.1, read on the forward strand.
TTCTAATTCAATGTATTTAAACTTTTGGAGTGAATGGCACTTAAATTATTTTCTGTATTTTTCTACATAAAATTTGAAAAATATGATATTAACAACTGTTTATTTTGTTTTCACATAATCCAAAGTTCTTTCAAAATACTACCATATATATTTTTTGTAACACAAACTTTTATTTTGCAGACAAAAGTTGCCAATCTTTTGGGTGTAGTAGGAACTGATGTTCCGAATTCTGAAATCCAGCGGCTTATGATTCAGCATATGGTATGTTTTAATGACCATAAACTCTAATAATAGTTCATAAAATATTAATATGACTAAGATTGTGTAAACTGACAAATTAAGTTTTGAAATACTAGGAATAATTGTATTAAACAGCTATCAATTGAATATTTACTTCCTAATTAAACTATCAAAGTCTTTTGTAGAGCCAGGATACATGTGGGTTTGAACTATCATATTATCATGCATAATTATTTAAGGCTGTGCTATATGGTGATAGAGACAGGAATGTGAAAGCACTCTCACAATATTAGCAGGAGAGGGGGAAAGCATAAATATTTTTAATAAAGTTAGATAATAACATCAAATATTACTTTTGAAAGATCTTATTATACCATTAAATATTATTTTAAACAAAGCTAACTAAACTAAATGATAATGTTACATCAAAACAACACAGCTGTAATAGAGACATTATGAAAAAGGTTTTGTTTTTTTAAATTTAGAAACAATATTTACCCTCACACTGAACAGTGGTAGAAGGGGAAACGATTATGATGATGATGATGAAACATTATTTTAAGAAATTAAACATTATTTATAGTAAAATTTAATGATCAAGTTATATAGAAAATAAGGTTTTCGTATATCTATTGTTATATGTTGTAAGTCTGTGATAATTCACTACCGCTGACGATACGCACACTTTCAACTTTACCTTGTCTATCTCAATCATCATGTGTTGCCTTAAAGTTTTTCAGGAGGTAATGTAGATTTTTTTGATGGAACAACTCAATGTTATTTATTTGGACATGAAAGTTTTTGAAGATTTTAAAGCTGTAATATATTTATAATGTTCTTATAATCCTTTGGTTAAAATTAAAACAAATTGGTGCAAATTCATTGATTATTTCTGCATTATTTGTTATTAATATATTACAATAAAAATCTGATAGCAATATGTGCTTTAAACTGAAATTTATTTATAAAATATTTAGGATATATTGAAGAAATTTATGTATAATTTTTCTTTAAAATAAAGTATTGCCATTCTTGAAACAATAAATTGGTTTAAATTATTATAAATAGCTGATAAATACATTTCACTGAAATTTTGTTCACATAAAATTTTAACTATCCTATCAAGAATAAGATAGTCTAGATTTATAAGAAAAAATCTGTATATAATCATGAAACAATAAGAAGATAATTAATGATAAATTGATATTATTACTATATATTTTTCTTTCTTTTTTTTTTTTTTTAGCTTGGTGTTAATGCATACGCTTTCATTGTAACAAACAATGGATATATTCTAATCCATCCTGACCTCCGACCAGTGGTAAGTTTCTACTAAATTATTGTAGTATTTTTAAAAACATGTTAGATTCTTGGAATATATTTTTAATAGTATTCCAAAAACTTTTATTTAGTTTTGTTCTTTTTTACACAATGGATTATCCATTGTATGAAATTATTGCCTCTTTATGAAAATCAGCATACAATGTATTAAACAATGGAAATTAAAAATAACATTAAATAATTAAAATAACACTAATGAAATTGATGTCTTCTGTATATCATTAATTACATATATGATTACATTACATTAATGATCATTGAACACCAATAATCATACTGCATGTATCTAGTGCCGACTGTTAAGATAGACTTGTATTTTTAGTTTGATGGCATCTTGAAGCCTAGCTATAATAACATTGACTTCACGGATGTTGAATTGATACACTCTAATGAAACAGTACCAGATGACAGAGAAGATATTCCTGCCAAGTGCAGAGAAGATAACCAAGCTATATTAGCGGTAAATTGCTTTTGTTTCAAATGTATGTGAGTTTTCATAACTTAGCCAATTTAAATAATTATTTCTTCTTTGTCTTCAGTTAAGAGAAGAATTGATAAATCAAGGAAATGGAAGTACTTCTCTATTTGTGAAATACCATTATGATAGCATGGTGAGTTTATGATTGTTTTTTATTTTAATCTAATTCATATTTTCTTTATTTTTATAAACTCTTTCAAAATCACTATAAGTGTCAATTCAACCGATAATTATTGATAATTTCTCTGTTAATTTCATCTCTTATCTTCTCCCAAACATGTCATGTTAGTGATCCTTCCGCTACTGGTAGCTGGGCTTATTTTTGGGGTACTAATACTGAAAAGCTTATTATTGATAATGAATGGTCCTCTACCAGATTAGTTTCTTAGCCCTACGTCAATATACCTTGTATAGTTTATTTTTTATCATTAAAAGTAGTATGAACATGATATTTACAATGGTAATTACTAAGTTACAATATTATTAAATAGCATATCTTCTTATATTCAACCGCTGACTTTAAAGTAGGCGCCACTAGCGCTACCTGTGAGCGAGTGTGTGAACCTGCTGTGCAGCATCCACTATAGTAGTATGGGTCCATCTTTTACAATTCTATTATGATATTGAGAATCTTCCTGCTTTAGTTATTGTACAAAATATGTTTGATAGTATATAAACAATTTTATCACCATTTAAAATATTTAGCTATTATTAGAATTTAAGTTCAATAAGATTATATAAGTTCGTAGCATTTTTAAATTTTTCACCTGCACAAAACGATAAGAACTTATTTTACAACCCAATATAACAGAGGAAGTAACTATTTCTTTATAAATGAATGCTTAATTGTTTTATTTTTTGTTTTAGAGACGTGTTTCCATTGGCAAACGTCACTACTATTACACTTTTATAAATGGAACGCCATTTGAATTGGTTGTAGCACTTCCAGATCCTTATGGCTTAAATAGAGTTGAAGCTATACTGGAAATCAAACGTGTACATGTGAAAGGTAACCATAAATGTGTATTTCTTTTTATTCAGATATAATCATAAATGTGTATTTCTTTTTATTCTGATATAATCATAAAAGTGTATTTCTTTGTATTCTGGTATATTAATAATGTAAGTTATATAAACATATATTAATATGTGCATTAAATGTAATGCAGCATTTCCTAATGTCTTTTTTTGATAATCATCTGATGATTTTTGGATAATCATCAGAAACAATAGTTTATATTTTTTTTTTTCTCTGGCCCAACAGGCCGTGTAGGCTCTTGACCACATGGTGTAATCTCCTGAGAGAATGTACTCACAATAGTTCTCGATGAAATTTTATGGGGTAGGGTCATCACTCCCTACGCCTAATAGTTTATACCCCATACATAAAGATAAAAAAAAAGTATATATGTATATAAAATATTGATGGAAGCAAATTGTATATTACGGATAAACCATCAAAATACACTATTCTCCAATCCCATTTTAAATACCTGCCTGAATAAAGATTAGACAGACGGAAAAAACAACTACTTTCAATGAAGTATTTTTCAAAAGAAATATTTAAAACAGTTTACTCATTTCTCTTCAATATTACAATAGGTAATATATGAATTAAAGATCATCATATATCAAGTAACTAATGATGATCACATAACCTTGAGATGTTTCATGTTGTTCCATCATCATCTAGACAAATAATACACAGAAGATTATATTAATATTCCTTCATCCTATTGTGCTTGTTGTCTTTAAATTTTCCTCATGCTTTTTGTTTAAACCTAAGTAATTTAATTTATTACAGGAAAGAGAGTAACTGAATATTTCGGAGGTCATAATTGGAAAGTACACCCAGAATGGTAACTATTTTTATTTTTACTATGCAATCAAGTGATTATAGAATTATTTTATTTTTTTTATCTTATTTAACTTTTTTCTTTTATATAATGAAATATGATAAAAAAAATTAATAAACATATAAATAAAACTCTCCTCCTTCCTCCTTTGTGCTTCTTAGCACGGAGGTGCCTTAATCCATGTAGTCCAAATCACCTAATCTTGTGTTGGAGTCCTTATGTTCCTTAGTTGCATGTATCTTGTATATCATTGCATGCATCTTAATCATAAAGCCTAGCACCTTATTTTTGCATAATTAAACTATATTTACTCAGTTCATTGGATATAATTGAGAATATTTATTAAGAGCTTAGAAGCTATCATTATCTTCTAGACAATATCACACAAAAAGGTACAGGACTGAACTTTGGTAACAATATACTGATATAGAAACCACCTTGTTGACTCCAGTCAAAAGTTTTCTTAATCTCCATTGAAGCAGCATAAAAAAAAATTAAAGTATAAAGCATTTATATCCTGCTTAATGGGAGTGTACTCATAGACCTACTAGTTCTCATTCTTGGACACCTGAACCATTTTCGGGTACAGAGAAAGTCCCTAATGCCCCCTCTTCGTTATTCATTACAAATGTTTATTTATATATTCTTAATTAAATTAATTAATAATTTACTACATTCCTTTCTCAATGTTCTCAATACATCATAGGGTAAACCCGACAGTTATTGACTCAGTATAGTTATTGACACCCCAAACTTTAACTCAAAGAAATTAGTAAACAAGTCCGAATTTTATTTTAAGATATACATGAAACTAATACTGGAAGGGTCCAATAAGTCATCTATGATGTAAGTATTTAGGAAACGAACCACAGGAAATGTTTTTAAATTAATACCTCCGTGGCTTCAATTGATAACCTGTTAAAGGCTAAAACCTTATGATTTTCATTTTTTGACTTGGTGTGTACAGGGCTTGTCTGCCTAAGAAGCCCAGTTATAGCCAGAATTATTTATTATATTCCTGATCATCCTCCGAGGCGGCTGAAACGACGATGGCCTCGAGACCTCCTTGTCTGAAAAACCTTTGAAGTGCTACCACTGGGTAGATTCTTCTCACGCCTATCATGTCCATATCTCACTGTTCACATTTACTTGATCTATTTTTTGTGTTAATACAGTTGTAAATATCTCTATAATAAATAAAAAATAAAAAAATTATTTTACCGCAGAAATGTAGTCTTAAGGGTGTCAATAACTGTTTGGTTTACCCTAGTGCTTATATTTACTGTCCCATTCAAGCAAACTATAGTCTAAATCTTTTAGAGTTATCTAATATGTGGCAAATTCTTCAAAAGTCTACCTGGATCATTTTAATAGTATTAATTTTTTTTTTTTTTTTTTTTTTTTTTTTTACAGCATTTAGAGATTATGTGTCAACTTGTATAGAATTAATTTTTTTTTTAATATACATAGTAAACTATTGTATATGTTTAAACTTTAATCTTAAAGGAAAGCTTCACAATTCAAGGGAAAGATTGTTTGGTTGGTTGTCAATAAATAAATTTCATAATAGTATTAAAGAAATAATTTGAAACCTATGTTTCAACCAACCATGAACAACTTTGGTACATATACACACACACACACACAAACATGTACATATATGTTGTATATATACTCATATATATGCTCATTACAAAATTATATTCAAATGCATTTAACTATGATCTAAAACATTATTTTGTAGTTTTAAGCTATTTTTTTTTAAACTTATAAACTACTTCTTGATGGTAATCATATATTCACAAACATTTTAATCTTTCATGAAGTAATATAGGATTATTTTTACAGGTTTTATTGTAAATATCACTATGGTGATGTTTATAATTTTAAAACACCTGAGGAAGAAATCATACACTTTTTGAACCGCACTGAAAAACCAGGTTGGAAATGGCCCCTTCAAAGAAGTAGTCCTCCACCAGAACATCGACATTGCCACTTGTGTAAGCTATTTATTATTATTTGAAATTAATGGATTTTTTCCTATTAGACTCTAAAGTCATATATTTTCAAATTATTTATATTATATATATATATATATATATATATATATATATTATTATTAATTCCGATTTTATTTGCTTTTTTAGGTAATTCGAGTAAAGATGATACCCTGGATAAATATTACTGTAAGTATAAGGTTAAATAATAAATTATAAATCCTAATGAAATGAAATGTTTAGTAACAAATATATGCACAAAAATATTGGGTTGATGCAAAATTAATGCAGGTTTTTAGTAGGTATTGTAAATACGCCATATCTTTACTTTAACCATATATATTTAATCAAAATAATTTCCATCTGAATCAATGCACTTTTGCCAACGTTCAACAAGCTTTCTTATTCCACCAGAAAAAAAATCCGAATCCCTGGACTCAATGAAATCACGAAAAGAATATTCAATGTCGTCCTGGTTTTGAAAATTTTTCTCCCTCAAAAAGTTGTCCAGATGCCTGAAAAAGTGGAAGTCTGTAGGAGAGAGGTCAGGTGAATAAGGCGGATGTTGGAGAACTTCGTAGCCCAACTCGTGCAGTCGTCGAAGCGTTGGTTGTGCAACGTGTGGTCTGGCGTTATCGTGGAGCAGGATCGGCCCCTTCCGATTCATCAATGCTGGGCAAAGACGTTGCAATTTTTGAGTTCCGAGTTCCGCCGCCATTTCTCGTGTGGTTTTGGTTGGGTCTTCTTCCACTTTTGACCTCAGCTGGTCGTTGTCCAGAGCAAGATGACGGCCCCGACCTTCCTTGTCTTCGAGGTCGAAATCTCCTCTGCGAAACTTCTGGAACCAACGCTGCACCGTGCACTCATTAATAGCCCCCTGACCCCACACTTCATTAATATTACGAGCCGTTTGCGCAGCGCTGCGCCCTAATTTAAATTCGTAAAAATAAATTTGACGAAAATCGCACTTTGACATTTTCGATTCAAGACCTTTGAACACACTGAACAAAACGATTTTACTAAAAAAATTCATGGTGAAAGAGAGGGTATTAGATAAGGTTTGTTTTGGTATAATAATGATCAATGTTAGGATTAGCTTTGTTTACACAATTGGAATTAAGATATTGCAATAGAGGAAACCTGCATTAATTTTGCATCAACCCAATAGTATATTACAATACATACACTTAAGGTTTCAAGCCTGCCTGGGCTTTTTTACACTTTACATAGGAGTGCCAATAATCATGATTTAAATTAATCTACTAAAGTGCAATACAAGAGGGGGGGGGAAATAATAAGTCAAATAACTAAATAAGGAAAAATAATAGGAAATGCACAAATAGTTAATTTAAATAATAATATGTTTTAGCCTTTTATGTTTGTAAGCTTTATAAGTTAAATCGCCTTTACAATAACTAACAATTTCCCTTATATGGTCATGCTTACTATTTGCACATGAATAAAAAAAAATTATTGTTAGTTTATACATAAAAGTTGAAATACTAGGCACATTTGTACAATAATGTAATAGGTCAATTTGCGTTCATCTATGAAAACTGCCAACTAACCTCAAGCATTTATTTTGCAAAATTTTTAATTTCTTATAATTTGTTGCGCATGTGTTAGACCATACAGGGCAAGCATAACATATTATAGGCCTAATACAATATTAAGATAATATAATAACTTTTTATTAATTATATTAAGCCTAGAATATCTGGATAACAGGGGGAATAATTTTTGCATGGCCTCTATGGCTTTATTAATTTGAGTATTAATATGGCTTGTGGATGTCAGTCTATAATCTAGATGTAACCCTAAGTAGGTAACATATTTAGACCAACTTATGTGGTTTCCTTCTATTGTAACATATATACCAATTAAAGGCATGCATTTGGTAAAAAATAGGACTTCAGTTTTAAGATTATTAGGTCTAGTCTGCCATTTATGAAAATATTTAGAAATAGTTATGGAAAGGTGGTTTGCTATGGTTTCAACTCTCGTTGATAGAAGTGAAGGAAAATCAGCTTCCTGTTTGCAAAAAGGAATTGCTGTAGTAATATTTTTCAGTGCTGTTTCAAGTTTATTTTACCTTTGCTCGACACAGCTGCCACCGTAATTAGCTGGTTGCTGGCCATCACAGTTAGTGCACTTAAGAGCTGAATTATCACTAAAAGTGCAATCTTTAGTTAAATGTTCATCTGCACATTTCGGCTTTCTATGACAATTTTTTGCTATATGGTAGAATGATATTGACTATAAACAACGGTAACTTCAAAGTTTCCCTGTCACTAATTTTTTTGATGATTTGGATTACTTTTAGTAGGTGCAATTTATTATCTATTAAATCAGCTGTTATTTCATTAACATCTACATTAGGAGGTACATTCCCAAGTACTGATATTTTGTTTGGTTCTTCTTTAGGGATGTAAGTGTGGCATTCAAGTTTTGATATAATTACCTCTTTTAAAATAATGTCATAATTCTCTTTACATTTTGCGTATAAAATTAATCGGTCACCCCAGTACTTAACACAAAAATCTTTGCTACATTTTTTTTTTAAAGCTTCATTTAATCCACATGTTTTTCAATGAAACTGTAAACTACTATTGGTGGTATATCATTAAAAGGTCTTCTCTTACCAGATGCTGGTTGATTTGCAGGCTGTTGTTGATTTGAAGGTCCCGCATCAGTGCCCAAATCATCCATCATCTCACCTTGGTCAGATAGTCACTCACAACTATTATTGAGTTCTATATTAAACTTTTGAGTTATATCTTCAGTTTTCTTCTTTTTAGAAGAATGTTTAGATTATAATGTTCTAGACTCGTTAGAGGATATGCCAGTTGACGGTATTTCGCGGTAAATACTGCCAGTAATTAATTAAAATAAAAACAAACTTCATTCGAAAAAAAAAAAAAAAAGAAGTGAAAAATGTAATAATAAATAAGGTAGTCACAAATAATCACAGTAAACTTTTTAATTGTTGCCGTTATATCGGAGAGGTCGCTAATCCCATCCATCCATACTCACTGACTGCTATCAACAAACTCATAAATCCTAATATTAATCAATTAATAGATAATAGGTTTTGCTACTAATATGAATTAATGAATTTTAAGGATATACATGTTTATTATTATATTTATGGATTAAATCATTTATTGGTATGTTGACTAATAGGACTATTATTAATAGAGAAACCTAATTAACTATTCTATTCTTTATCAAATTGTAAATAACTTACACTTGAACTTGCAAGTACTTATTCATTAAATAATTATATAATTTTTTTACAATATAAAAGTGTGTACCTAATATTTTTTTAAAATAAGCAGTTGTGTACATACAATTGCTACTTACAGAACATAATGAAAGTTTATTTGTAGAATAAATTAATTAAAAACATACATAATGATTGAATAAAAATAATTGTGTAAAGATGATGTACTGTTAATAGGTGACAGAACACTTCTTTTATCTCTGGTTTACGATGCTAAAGCCACAGAGTGGTTTTCAGGAAACATAAGTTTAGCTTCTGTGGAAGAAAAAGGGTATGTAATAAAGCTTTATATAAAAATTTTAGCATGCAAATATATTTAAGATCATTAATAAAACTAAGAATATTAGTTCATATCATAAATAGAAAAGTAAATTGATTGCTATGAATAATGCAAATCCCATTTGATTGGATTTTGATCAAGTTGACTAAAATTCTAATTTTAAATTTTCAACAGCTTTAATTGATGTGAAAAAGAATATATGAATATAAATAGAGAAAAGAATATTAGTTGTTATTTCAGTTTTGTTTTAGGAATTAATACAAAATCTACCAGCATGCACAAATTTGACCTTTTTGTATGAACCTAAATATATATTCATAATATTGAGTCTTACAAGAATTAATAACTAATAAAATATACATCCTGGTACTTGAGGTTCCATGATTAGTTAAAATTGTGTTTTAATCCTAATAGAATGACTAGAGTCTGAGAGATTTTGTGTGAAATTTGCAAGTAATAAGAGTGAGACTAGTGTAATGAAATCTGAAAGTAAAACAGTCCTACCACCCCCTACTCTCCTTTCCATGTTAGCAGAAAAAATAGTATAATTAAAAGTCAAAAGGCATTAATTTTATTTTTTCATTCCGACGATGGCCTTGAGACCTCCTTGTCTGAAAAATCTTTGAAGTGCTACCAATGGGTAGATTCTTCTCACGCCTATCATGTCCATATCTCACTGCTCACATTTAATTGATGTATTTTTTGTGTTAATACAGTTGTAAATATCTCTATAATAAAAAAAAAAAAAATTTCATTCATCTGTGTTAACTCATTTTAGTAAAAATAATTGCCGGACATAAATATATTAGAAATCTTACAAAACATGATAGTGTATTAAAATGTACTTTGATATAAAATTCTAATGAAACTTCACCCAATAATAATAATTGAATGTGGTTTCTTTATGGTACTAACTGGTACCCAATCATTTTAATTTTGAATATCAGAAAGAAAGATATTCAATGAGGACTTCAGCTTTTTAACATTCTTTTTTAATAGTCAGTGCCCAGATTTATTGTATCATATCGATAAAATGTAATAATAATAACTTAACTCCCCATCGAAAGTATTGCAACACTTAGAGATATTTGAATTTTAGAAAAATGTTCTTTTTTTTTTAAATAAAGAAAGGTTCTGAAGTCAATAATAAACATTTTTAAACTAGAAATAAACAAGTTTCATTCAAATAAATGACAATATTTCTTCCAATTAACATAAAATTTAGAAGACTTACTTTTTAAAATTTTCCTTTTTTACAATTTTAACTTTTAAATTACAATTTCAATTTTTAATTTACGTTTAATAAGAAGTATTGCCTCCTCTGGCTTGAATGACTCCTTCCACCTGTCTTGGCATACTTGTAAAAAGATTTTGAAGAAAATCATGGGGTATTTTGTCCCACTCCTTCAATATAGCTGTCTTTAGCATTTCAAGGGTACAACAACAACCACATTTCTTCAACCTGGATTCTCACTTGTTTTAAGTGTTTGATCCACCATGTTGTAGTGCTATCTTTTAATGGCGGGGGCATAACCTATGCACTGGCTTCCTCCTCCGAAGAGGAATCCAACCCCTACCACCACGTCTTGTGACCAGGCAGTGCAAGCACTCCCGGCCACCACCCAAAGATGGTCCTGGCTAGGGACCATCCCCGTGGTACCATTTTGAAATTATGATATCTTAAGGCCCGAATGGTCGCGTGCCTCGAGACTGCAAATTTCTCGCAGCCTCTACGGTTTACCAGGATACAAATCGACAGGAGGATGCCCGCCAGTTTGTATACTGGAGGGTGCTCCGTACCCAAATTAGCCTCCATCGTTAGCCGCACAATGTGCGTTACCGGCTCTCACGGCGGGGACGTGATGGTAGGCACCTGGGTATCACAAGGTCTCCCCCTCCACATAGTGGAGTAGGATCTTGTGAGCCCTTTGAGAGCCAACATTTCAAGGGTAGTAGAAGGTGAATCTCGTGACCGAACCTTTCTTTTGAGATAATCCCAAACGTGCTCGATTGGGTTAAGGTCAGGACTTCTTGCTGGCCAATCAATGGTGTGTTTTTGTGGTTTTCAGAAACACATCTTGCCTTGTGAGGACGAGCATTAACATGCACGAGCAATGATTCAGAGCCTATGAATGGCATAAAAGGCACTACATGATCTTGAAGAATTATTTCTACATACCTTAAAGCATTCAAAGCCCCTCCTTGGATTGGCACTAGCGCGGTGCGCGCCTTCCAAAATATGCCACCCCAGAACATGATAGAACCCCCTCCAAATGGCTCAGTTTCTAATGTGCAGCACTGACTATACCGTTCTCCAGGCCTTCTCCAAACTCTTTCACGGCCATCTGGGCTGTTCAGGGCCACTCTCGTCTCATCAGTGAACCAAACTTTTTTCCTCCATAGTCCAAGATTAGTGTTCCCTTGCTAATCTTAATCTTTTTACACGGTGTTCTGCTTTGAGAAGAGGACCTTTCACTGGCCTCCTTGACCTGAGGTTTGACTCTCTCAGTCTTCTAATGACCGTTGACTCCAAGATTGATAACCCTCAAACACCAGCAATCTAGTTTTTAATGGAAGACGCTGTAGAATTTTGCTTCCGAAGTGCTTGTATTTTAATGAAGAAGTTATCTATGGGGTTAGTAACCCTGGGATGCCCTAAAGTTGGCTCTCTCAAATGACTACCAGTCTCCCTGTGCTTTTTTTATGGTCTCTGAAACGGTAGAATAGTGGATCCCAAGGCAATTTGCAATGTAACACAATGATTTGCCTTCTTCATAGAGAGTGATGATTCTGAATGAATCATCGTGACTTTAACGATTCATTGTGAATAAAATTAATTGTTTTAACTAGGCTTAATAGAAAAGAGAGAACATCTTGTGACAAACAAAACATAAACATGGACTGAAAGGAAATTTGAAATGAATGAAACAAAAATCCATCGATTGTTCGTAAACAGTGGATAAAAATGATATGTCTAGTCCCTAATATCTCTAATTTAATTAATAATATTACTATAAATATAAACAAAGTCCGAATTAAGAACAAAACCAAGGAAATCTCGAGAATTATGGGTGTTGCAATATTTTTGACGGGGAGTGCATTTGTGTGCAATACATAGGACTGTTGAATTTAACTCTAAAAAAATAATGAAATAATAATAGAACACTATTCATCACTACAACTACAAAACTTAATGACAACAAATGAACAAGACCCAAATGAGATAGCTGGAATCAGAAAAGTGCAAATCTAGGTGCAAGACCAGTACCCTCTTCCGCCATCCTCTATCCATTGCCAAATCTCTTGGCCTATTAATTATCAAGCTTTTTGGCAATCTGTTAATCTATTGGTGTTTTTGAATAACAAACCACCTATCATCTTAAATTAATTATCAGTGAATCTGATGAACTATATCTGAAAAAATGCATAATCTATAGGATTTTTTTGTTTTAAAAGGAACCTAATTCAAATTAAAGTTAAAACATATCTTCGACAGGATTGCTTTTTGACACTTGCTGTTTCACAAGATGGTGAAAGTGTCATTATTCTTCCTGAATGATTGCTAAGTATGCGAGTGATACTTCAACTGTAGTTTATTCTTGTAAGACTTGACTAAGACAAATTTTTGTATCCTTCTGAATTAGGTGCTTATGCTTTTTAGGCAAGCTCTATTTTTCTTTTCAATAATTTTTTTTTTTTAAATACATATTATGATTCACAAATTTGTGATCATTAGGGTGAGGCATAAAAATAATAGTGAGATAAAAATTAAGAGGTATCATGAATCCTCTTCTTTTTCAAATTATATTCTCCTTTCTTTGTTCCATTTTACTTTCTCAAAATACTAATTTATCCCAATATTTTTTAATTGAAACATTTTGTTTACATACATAATTTCTTAAAGTTGTTTTTTATGCTTGATGTTATACCAAATCTTTTAATGAATAATTATGTAGTCATCTTTAATTATCATTCATTTATTTATTTCTATAGTTACATTTATGTACTATCAAACACAATTTATACATCAACTAGATCATTTTTCAATTTCACATGTAGATATACAGTCAAACCTGGATAACTGGAATCTCTTGGTGACAGGATTTTAATTCCACTTAAACAAGGTTTCACTTATCCGTGGTGCAGGTATCTTATTAAGGGGGCATTCTGCACTTCACTTTGGCACTTATAAATGTTTCTTTCTGTCATCTCATCATCTCCAACTCCTTTATTCATTTTTAAAAAAAATTGCAACTTCTCAATAAAATTCAGTGCATAATTTTTCGTGGCTGGTAGCCTCTCCAATTATTCTGAATTTCCTGGGTCTTCTTCCTCTTCTTGGCCCGGATCGTCAAAATTTTCATTTTCATCTGGCATTTTAGATTTTTCAATGATTTCTTTATCATTCATCTCATCATTCATCCTGCTGTTATAATTTTGTCATCCATGTGAACATACTGCTCAAATGTTGGAAGCCTCTCATTGGTATCTCTATTAGAAGGTGGCAAGAGGGAAAAGATTATAGTGGAGCAAAATTACGAAGAACAATTAGTTAGGGCAAAAATTTCTTTATGTTTACACTCCTTTAGGTTAGGGACTAATGAAACAAAAGAAACACATCTAACCCTTCACGCTTTCTTAGAAATGGTATTTCCACTTATAGAGGTAAATCCAATAATCGTGCCACTTACAGAGGTAACTTCCACAAACATTGATTCCACTTATACAAGTGAAAACATTCCAGTTAAAGAGTCCAGGGAAAAATGGAGGGGCAACAATTTTTGTACAACTTATAGAGGTATTCCACTTAAGCAGGTCCCACTTATCCAGGTTCGACTGTATAAAACAATTAAAAAACTAAGAGACAATTTTGGATAGGAATAAATATTATGAAAAAAAATATGGATAAAACAATAAAAAAAACTTATCTACATTGTTTTGTGCAATCGTAATTAATAAAAATTACATTATGGATACTGCAATTTTCATAGCATTCCCAAAGTTTCTTTAGAATAACATGACAAATTATATTAATACTTGGTATGAAACATATTTGCTTTAGTTCTTTAATCATTTGATGGTATAAATGGAAACCCATAACTCAATTATTTTTAAAACATGCTCAAATATAGGTATGTGTGTTTGTTCAGATAAATACATATACATTTAAAAAAATATAAGTAAACACTGTACAATTAACATTTTAATTTCACAAGAAGTGGTGGCCTAGTAATTAAGGTATTAGATTTCTAACTGCTGGATCTGAATTCAAATTAGGTCTAAACAGTAATTTATTAGTTATTTTACTAACTGTAGATTGATTCTGAGGTTTGGATTCCCAACAAAGGCGCACCACCTGAGCTCTGTAAAGTGGAAATCATAACCATTCATTCACAACCTATGCACCACAAGATAAATTCCTATTGAAAAATATTGAGGTTGTGTCTGATCCAACCCAATAATAAACCTTGAGTAAGAATGAAAAACATCTATTTATTATTTTAATCTCTGATGTAGGTAACAAAATATCTATGAATGCAATCAGGAAATATAATTAATTAGCCACTCAATAGGCAATTGAAGCTGCCCTTGGTCCTCTTAACTTCTTTTTGCCAGGCATTGGAGCTAGCAGCATCATATATGCTGGACCCTTCAACCATCCTCAAATCTTCAGCCACTGAGTCCCTTCACCTTCCCTATGCAGCTTGACTCTATTTTGGGCTTCATAATGTAATTTTCAAGCTGTTCTACTATCATTCATTCTGATTAAATGTCTCAGCCATTTGAAGTTCTGAATTGGCTCAAAATAAGAAGAGCGGAGATCGCCGTATAAGTTGTAGATCTCTTTATTTCTTCTCAAGCCATATGCACCATTTTACCTAACAAGCTGTATGATGTGTTTCTAAAATTTCCTTTTGAATCTATCAATATTTTCAGCTTGTACTTTGCGTAGGGTTCAGGTTACATAAAAATAGGTCAGTATGAATAGGATAATTGTTTTTTATTAAGAAACATTTAGTTTTCCTGATTTAACAGTTTACAATAGAGGAAACTTCTTAAAGGCAAAATATGCTTTGTCAGTCCCCATTATCCGGTTTTCGAATCCTTGTTGAAAGTAATCATTATAATATTAGAAAAATTGAGGTATAAAATGTGATGCAAAAATATAAAAATACAAACTACAAGGTATAGTTGCAAGCTGTACTTATTATGGATGAAGAAATTCTTTATTAAAATACCCCCCTTGCTTGGGAGATCTCACCTTTCAAGTTCAAGGATATTTCAATTTCAAAGTTCTATGAGGTCCATTCTGTTCAGCACCTTGGGTTAAATAGTTTTGTGAAAAAACAGTGTGGTTGAATGTGGTCAGCATGATGTCGTCCTCTGCTATAAGTGTTGTTTAAGAACCAGTATTTCCTCATCCAGTATCTGCCTTCTAGAGCCATCATGATTTTTAATGTTTTTCATGTTTTAATAAATTACCTTTAGGTTAATTACTTATTTGTTGTTTAATATTATTTTTTTTATTAATTATTAGCAATAATCATCCTATGATTAATAGTATACTTAATGTTTGGCACCATTTAATGGCATTATTTAGATGAATAACTTTAAAGAATACTTCTAGTCAAAATAGCTTAATCTATTGTGCTATTCATATAGATACTATAGCCTGTCAAAGTAAAGAAGACCCAACAGTGCATGTTATCAGCTCATTGATTCCTTTACTAAGTTCTAAAATAAACTTGTGATTTTGTTAATTAATACGTTTTTAAATACCATTAAATTGGAATGAGGCTGTATACAAGAGTAAAGAAAGAAAGATGACTTAAGGTGCATCAGAGTGAACCTCATTTGAAAATAACATAGCTATCATATACAACTACATTTTTTCTCTTAGTAGTCTTCTTTCCTTGACAGTCTATAGTAATAGCCTAAACAAATATAATGCATATTTACTTCTCTATTTAATGCAGATAATCAATGATTTTTTTTTGTTTAACAGTTAATTGAACTAATTGATTTATTAATACAAACAGTATCATAAAATTAAAGTGAAATAGTATATTTATTTTTGTATTGTATATTGTTACCTAATCAACTCTTTTTTTCTTGTGTATATGAAAGTGTGATAAACATTTTTGGAGTTTTAAAGGGTCTGCATGCATTTTTATATGCTTTTACATATATATTATTGACAGAAAAGCTTTTATTTCACCTACATAAAATCACGATGATTTATTTATTTTTTAAATATATATATATATATATATATATATATATATACACACACACAACACACACACACATATACATATACATGCTTATGTATAACACTGAACAATATTGATGGTACTTCCTTTCCAAGCAGCTAAGTCTCACAATTTCATTTATTCTAGTTATGATCCAAAGTTTATTATGAATCCAATTTCAGAAAATTTGGGAGATATTTCAAGATCATTAAGTTTTAGTACACATTCAATCAGTAAGCATTTTATAACCCTAATTGTAACACAAGACTCATTCAAGCAGTCAACGGATATATAAAAACCACAAGCAACATTCAAGATACGCTTATAACAAGATTTGCTTATACAGGGTTAAACATGGGATCAAATAATCTTCTAAAAATATAGAATATTGAAGTCATGATAAAAGTTGTTATTATTGTATTGTATAGTATGATACATTGATTATTCTTTAATGATTATTTTTATGGTGTTTATTCATGTATGCTGATTGTGGAATCATATAAAAGATGCTGATTTGTTACTGTACATATCTGATATTTTAAATTTTTAAAGGGTATACAATTATTTCATAAAAATAATAAAATAAATTTTGATTTATTTTTTAAATTTATTATTATTGATATTATTTTAGAAGATGAAATTGTGAAATATTTAGATTCGTAAAAACGTTAATTTATGAAGCATATATGAATTTTATTTTCCAATTAGGAACTTCTTAGCATGTGATTTAGCTTGGAAAGATTACCCAATCATATAAACACACACACGCAGATGTGCACTAACACAAACACTGGTGTGTGTATGAAATTTGATTATGGTCTTAAGCTTAGGTACATTTTAAAATCTTGAAATGCCTATTAGTTCCAAATAATTTGGCAGCTTTGGTTCTCACATTCCTAACAAGATTTTTGCATTTTGTGCTTAGTGTCATATGATTAAAATATAATTCAAAGAGCCAAATAGTTATTTTGTATCTATTTTCATATCATAAAATCACATTATTGTTTCTTTATTTTGTAACATGTAATAAAAAATCATGTGTGTGAATGTTTTATAGAATATATAATGGAATCAGTATTTAGCTTTGATTTTATGGTTATTATTATTTTATTTTTTCAGATACCCTATCCTTTGAATTTCTTGTTTTATTTTATTTCAAAACCTATGCACATTTATAAATAATTTGCACTAACATCTATTTTGTATTGTATTATAAGCCCCATTGCAAAGCTGATGGCATTGTTGTCGAGGTAAAGTAACAATGTATTTCATACATTAAGCACACTCTTAAAATATTAAAAGTGTGTCTTAAAACATTGAATTACAAAGAAATGAATTTATTATTTATGTGTATATAAAAATTTATTATATTATTTTTAAATTTTACTTGAATATGTGAAAAGAGTTAAAATAATGTAGTAAAGAAACCAGTAGTACAAAACTGTTTATTACATTCTAATTGTGTAAAGGCAATGATTCATTTGTACTAAAATTCACATTTTTTTAAAAATATCTTACTGCTTCAGTATAATTAAGTCAAAATCATTTGAATTATAAATCGGTTCTCAGACAACTATATAAATACAATAATAAGTATTTATTATAAATAATTAATATTATTTGTGCTTTTCTTATAGACATATCAGTAATATTTTTTGAAAAATATATTATTTTAAGTAAAGTAAAAAGTAAAATTTTAAGATAAATGTGACTCAATTTAGATAAAATAATTATATAAATACTTAGCAATGTTGGGTAGTTCGGTTGGGGTAATAAATAATTGTTTTCAACAATAGGATTAACTACTTGAAAATTTCATACACATATGTCTATCCCTTTAATATTCAATATAATGAAAATATTTAGTATGTTCAGAGATGAATAAGTTGAATTTTTTTTTATTTTTAGAATTAAAAAAAAGTATAAAAGTCTTTTTACAATGACACATAGTGAAAGCATTTACCTTTTTCATATCCCCAATCCTGAATTTAAAAAATAAATAAAGCCAAATTAAATTAAATGGTACAGGCTCATTTTCATGAACTGTGCCTATTTTGGTAATACTCTTTATAGTAGATAATTTTAAAAAAAATCGTTCTCCGATTCTGATTCTGATGTCATGGTTTTAGCAAAATACATAAGTAGCATTAATTGGTTAAGAGCACAATCATATTGTTTATGTATATTAAAATCTTAATAATTTTATTATGGCTTACAAAAATCACAACTAAGGATATATTTGGCATAATGAATTTAGGAAGATGTCCATAAATTTTTAAAATCAACTATCATTGCAAATTTTTAAAATAATTCTATATTATACTAAAAGTTAATTTTGAGAAAATGAAAAAGAAATCATATTTTGGTAAAACTGATATCAAGTAAGTCAATGACCACTGTCAATCAGTTATAATCATAGTTACATATGAAAGTCTGTGTTTGACCTGACTTCCGTTAAATTAACTTTAAATTGTATATTTTCTTATAACAATTTGAGTCTTATTTTTAAGTAATCAACAAATAATGCCTCCATTCATAAAGTAATGCATAAATATTATACGGTTTTGTAACACACCTATACATATAAAATTAGAAATTTAACTATAATTTATGATTATAAAACTTTTAAAAACTGTTATGTAAAATAAGTAATAAAATGCTTCATAAATGAGTGACATGGGGATTCTTTAAAATTATATAATCTAGCAGTCAAGTGCAATTGCTTTTCCAGTTCTCCTTAATTAAACTCATATAAAGATACATTAAAGTGGTGGTTTAGAGCCCAATGAAATTTTTCTGTGAAGATGAATATTTTATTTGTAATGACTTAATTTTTAATAAAATGTTCACAATGATCAACAAAAATTGTAACAGAATTTAAAAAATTAAATTAAACTATAATTTTTTATGGAAAATGTATTCATGTTTTCATATTTTTTTATATTATTTGGATAGTATATATTTGATATAAAACATATATTGGTTGTAACTAATTTATTTTTGTCATTTTGTCTATAGACAAGATATGAAGCAAAGATTTGGACTAGTTTAGTTTTTTATGGCTACTAGAAGTGGACTAACACGATGGCAAGATATATCTTTGAATCCAGAAAATGAAACAGAAAATGGAAACCAGTGAGTCAAGAATTAGGGAAATGTTCATTATGAGTATATTCTGTTTTCAACAATTCAGTTATATCTATTGTTTTCATTTAAAAATGATTGGTTCCATAATTTTTCCAGACACTTTAGTAATTTAAACAATAGAGCTACTGATGAAACTTGGTATAAACGAGCAGTAGAGCAGTATTATGTGGAGCCAGATAGTTTTGTCTATTCTGTTCCCTTTGATGCTGGTAAATATAACTTTACTTATTTAACAAGGTTGAGAATCATAGTACTGTTTAGCTATGTATATTACATTATAATTTGTGGAGAAATAGTTTATGATCTATACCAAATTAAAAAGACTTTTTATGATATAATTTTAAATCTAATAATATTATCTACAAGCCAAAAAGTTATAACTTTTTATTAATTAAAACCTATACAGGGTAACTACAAGTGAATAAGATGCTCAGTGGAAAGTGTCCGCTGTTGGGTTGACCACATAATGGAACGACACTACATGAGAAGATTCAATGGATACAATTTGAAACAAAGAGCATTGTTCCCGCATACTGTTTAAAACCGAAAAAGGGGGCTAAATCTTATTTTTATCCCACCCAGTGCCTTTAAGACCTTTCCCCCCCCCCCATACATAAAATATCCAGTTCATTTGTGGACCTAAGGATATATTTCTCTTTAGTTAAAGTTAATTCGTTAATAGGCATTTTTCTTAAATTATTCATCCATTAAAAATAAAATAAAGTAAAGAGAACTAATTTAATTTCTGAACAACATAGGTCACTGTCCCATGGAAATAAATAAATGAAAATTTAAATAAAAATGGAGTTGTTTTAATAAAAATTTGGAAGGGAAATGAAAACCTGTGTGTTTTGTGTCGCTGGGAACGGACAGAACTTGGATAAAAAGGCATGCCATTGCCTTTATGAAATTTGGTCTGAAATATTATTATTTGTTTTACATTATTTAAAAAAGCTTCAAGTTTTAATGTTTGCCTTTGTGGGTTTAATAAATAAATTATTATTACAAAAATTGATAAATAAATCAAACATTGTTAACTTTTTGTTGGTAGTTCGAAATGTTTCAAATCATGTCTCCTTACCCATTGTTTTGCGAGTATGTTTGTTTTTGTTGCTGGAAATTCTATTCTACATGTATTGCATTATGTCATTATGTGGGCACCCTCAAAGTATGGAAGATGACTATCAAACAGCATATCTTAAGTTACTTTGTTCCATAGTTAGAAAAATAATTCATTAACCATTTTTTACTTGTCAATTCTATGACAAGAGTATTTTGTTAAGCCTGTTCTTGTATAATTTTATTAATTTTTTCCTACATTTGCCATCTTTTATAATATTAAATTGATTAAATACAATAATGTTGCACAGGCATCATTCCACTTATGTTATCGTTTATAGCGTATTAATTGTTAAAATGTAAATAGATGATTTCATGCCTTGAGTCCCTAAAATACTGGTTAATAACAGACCAGTTGATGTTTTTCTGATTCCTGGGATCATTAAGACAGAAACGAGAGCATGTGTGCATTAAATATCAGATCATCAACATAAAAATATCAAATTTTGCAGTTTTCATAATGATCATAATGATATATATATATATATATATATTATATATATATATATATAATTATATAATAAATGAAAATAATGTTTAACATTGTTTACTGGTATATAGATGCCTTTAATAGCCATGGGTTAGTTAATTAGACATTTCATTTATATTATTACGTTTACTACATTTAATTTGATAATTTCTATATAGTGTTCTTATTTTATTGTTAACAATTAATTTAAAAATATTTGTTATTTAAAAATAATAATAATAAAAGTTGAGAGTTTCAAATAAAAATTTCATATAAGATTAATGATCTATTTATTTAATAAATATAGGAGATAAGAATGATACATTGGTAACTGCAACACATGCAGTTTTTCATTCAGAAGGGTCACGTGAAGCTCCAGCTGCTGTGGTTGGCTTTCAGTTTCACCATTCAGCTTTATTTGCTTTGTTCAAGAACATTACATCATCTGTAAGTACTTATTTTTATTGGAGATATTCCTTGTCTTAATTTTAGCCTTAGGTATATTTCTATGTTCTACATTGCATAAGTTGTGCATTGCAATAATTTTTATATCTTCTGATTTAGTTAGCTAACAATAATAAAAATATAATAAATAATAAATTGTGCATAAGAAACAACACAAACTTATTAATTAATAGTGTAGGTAAAGCAAAAATATAGTAATTTCTTTAAAAATGTTGGAGTTCTAAATTATCAATATTATTTTATATATTATATATATATATATATATATATATATATATATATATATATATATAATAATAAAAACATGGAAGGACATAAGTGACCTATGCCGTTTATGCAAAAAGACTGCTGAGAGCAGACAACATGTGACTTCGGGTTGTCCAATTCTGGCTGGTAGGGAGTATCCCCAAAGACACAACAATGCAGCGAAAATTATTTATCAAGCCTCCCATCAAAGATAAATCTCTTAAGCACCCATTCTCCCTATTACAGATATAATCCATCACCAATTACTAGCGGCCACAAAATTAAAATTTAATGGGATCTATCTATCATTACAGACCATACAGTTTTAAATAATCGGCCTAACATTTTAGTTATTGACAAAAATAGAAAACTGGCACAGATTATTGAGATAGGTGTCCCATCGGATGATAATCTTTTGAAAAGAAAAGGAAAAAAATAAAAAACTGTTTCTGAAAAGAAAAGGAAATACCAGGAACTGGCAGAGGAGCTTAAGAACTCTACGGATTGGAGAGCTGAAGGATAAACCCAATTATATTATCCTGTAACAGCTTGATTCCATAGAGCATGCTAGAATGAATCCAACAACTAGAGCTACCTATAAAGATTCTAGTAGAAGTTCAGTGAGCAGTCGTTCTAGGAACAGCAGCCACCACTGTTCAAAATTTTTTAAATATAACATAATTATAGCCTGACCCTTGACTCTACGAGTCCGGGTCGGTGAAAATTCACAGCGAAAGCTGAGGAAGTGCGAAATTCTAAAATAATAATAATATATATATACTCTCATATACATATTTATGTGTGTGGTGGTGGTGTGTGTGTGTGTGTGTGAGTGTGTATATATATGTGTATATATATATATATATATATATATATATATATATATATATATATATATATATGTAGTTTGATTAGTTCTCGACTGTTGATAATTTAAGTTATCTACTAGTCTTAAGGTTCAGTCAATAGATAATTTTAACAATTTTATTTTAGGCTACGTTTTGAGAATTTATTGTTCTCTTATTCATGCCCTAGTAGTGGAAAAAAAACACAAAAAAAAAACAGAATATTCAGACTTTTATTTATTAACTAATAGATGATGTTTTTGTTAGAGAGACAGAAGATATTATCGAATAAATTTAAGAATGCATTGTACAATTAATAGATATATAGTAGTTTAGTAGATATCTCAATTAGAATTTACATTTTTTTTTTAACATTATAAATACATATAAAAGAAATTATTTAAAATTTACTTACAATACAATTTGAGACAAAATATTGTCTTACACAGACCTATTCATAAGCTGCAAACTTAGAAAGAATACTGAAACAAAGATGCTAGGGATAATTTAGAGAAGAATTTTCCAAATTTCTGTGGTCCAAGAATTGGAGGTTTTTATTTCTTATAAAATAAAATATATATATATTTTTTTCCTCGCGTTCTGCAACTTGCGTCACATCCCGAAACTTAGTATTTCCGAACGCCAGTGCTCCCTATCCCTGCAGTCCTCCTCCGTCAAGCCTCTGGCCGCCATGTCCTCCCTCATACTCTCTATCCACGTTTTGCGGAGTCTTCCTTGTCTTCGCCTCTTCTGCAGGGAGTACTTTATCATTTTATGGGGCCACCGCGTCCCTTCCATCCTCATGACATGGCCATACCACATGAGTCTCTTCTTTGATATCTCATTCAAGATGTTCAGCTCAGCCCCTACTTTTTTTCTTATTTCCACATTAGGGATTCTTTGCAGCCTGGATATGCCACAGGCTCTTCTCCAAAAGTCCATCTCCAGAAATTTTTTTTTTTTCGTAAAAATTGACACCTGTTTGCTCCACAGAACACCATTCAAGATTCCTACTATCCTTCTACCATTTGCAATCTTATTTTCAATATCTTTTGTCATCGTTCCGAACTGATCTATGGTTACCCCAAGATATTTAAAGACGTTGCTCTGTGGGATCGTCCAATCCTCCACACAGATGGTTGAGACTGTTGAGTTGCATGTTTTTTCTCTGTTGATCTCTAGACCCCACTCAGAGAATGCTTCATTCAATTTCCTCAGCATATATTCAAGATCACATTCTTCTGAAGCTAGGACAACCTGATCGTCTGCGATCTGAATGCTGAAAAGTGTATCATCACCAACCTCCACACCCATTCCTCGACACTTTTGTTTCCACAATCTTAGGGTTTCTTCCACGTAAATATTAAAAAGTGTTGGAGAGAGGCAACATCCTTGCTTTAGACCTTTAGTGACCAGATGACGGAAGAGCAAGCTGGTTTTAGAAGTGGGAGATCATGTAGTGACCATATTTTTACCTTGACTCAGCTGGTACAGAAGAGGATAGAATATGATCTTGAAACCCACTTAGCATTCATTGACCTTCACAAAGCATACGATAGTGTTCCTTTAAAGCAAGTATGGGAGGCTTTGGATCTGGCTCAGATAAATAGAGGTCTCATTAAAGCTATAAAGAGCTCAATCAAGAGTGAAAATACGAAGAAAATAAAATATTCTAACAATATATATATATGGGTTTAAATATAAATATACTTAAACAATAGGTCAATTGTTTATTTTTTTGAAAAATAGCTATGTTCTGATCTATATTTCACTTACAGAGTTTATTCTGTGTATATATATATATCTGTGTATATACAAAATAAACTGTGTAAGTGAAATAAAAATTAGAACATAGCTATTTAAAAAAAAAATAAACAATTGACCTATTGTTTAAGTATATTTATATTTAAACCCAACTAAACAGTAAATAGAAAAAGCATAACTTATCATTTAATTTATATTTTTCACATATTAAATTTATGCTGAAGGTGATTTTTAATTACAACATTGTTGATATTTAATAACGTTAAAGTGAATTTTATTAATTATCATCTGGTTTTGTTAATTTTTATCCAATATTATACATATTATGGATTAATGGATTATATGGATTAATAAATTAAGTGAATGAGAAATTTACAAAAATTGCAATATACGTTTTGAAAGTGATTTTTTGTTGTAATCTATTCAATATGATAAAATTAGTTCATTTATTTACTTTTTAATTGAATTTGATAAATATATTTTAGTGTGAAGAGAAGTCATGTGAAAAGACATGTGATTCTGATGCATATATTTGCTATGTTCTGGACAACAATGGATTTATAGTAGTATCTGAATCCCGAGCAGACACTGGGAAGTTTTTTGGAGAGGTTAAGGGCTATATAATGGATAAATTAGTCAAAGAAGAAATTTATAAAAAGATTGCTATTTATGACTATCAAGCAGTTTGTTTTAGTAGCGATAAAGGTGAACCAAGTCATTCTTGCAAAATGAACTCAGTAAGTTGTGATTATTTAAAATATAGATGAAGATTAGGAATTCTTATAATTTAGTTTGTTTTTTCAGCCTATTAATTATTTTGGCTGGGTGGTTAATTGGCTACTAGGTAAATTAATTTGGATTCTTATTCAGACAAACTTAAACTGGATTTCTGTTGGTGCTTTCACATACACCACTGGTGATGGTAAGTTCTGATTAACATTTTAATTAAAGTGGAATAATATAGACCTTGTTTTGTATGTTGAATAAACATACATTTTGTATGTGTATAAACATACATTGCATAACCTTATTATCTTTTTATCTGGGTAATATTAATATTTTATTACCCAAAAAATATGATACATTTCATTGTAATTTTTTCTGTACAAAAGCACCAAAGAGATGTTTATCGGAAAGGGATTGGCAAAATTTCTCTAATAATTAATCGTTTCCCTTACATGTTTGATAGGAACTGACATATTCTTACATCAAATCTATATTTACTGTAGAGCAATCACAAAAAAAACCTAATAACAATGATTCATTTATGAAAAGTAAGAATATTGACAATATCCAAGAGGTTTAAACCTTTGTGATTTTTCCTATTCTTCTGTCTATGTTTTAAGTAATTGATGATTTATGATTTTTCAAAAATTATTTATCTTTATAATTAATCTGATTTTCTGGATAGCTACCTACCCTGGATATGATGATGCTAATGCAGATATCCCACCTGCAAAAAATGATAGACCTCTTTCCAAAATCATCATAAACAGAACCAGGCCACAGCCTTGTGATATGAAAGTAAATTTATATTTGTTGGATGTAAAAAGAATGAAGAAAGTTATTGAAAAAGAAAATAATGAAAATGGATGTGAAAGGTATTCTTTCAAAGCCTAAGTAGGATTATTTTATTTATGAATTATATGATTTATTGAACAACCTTTTTAATTTTCCTCCTTTAGGCCATATGTAGTGAAAGACATCCCAAACAGTAACTTGATAATGGTGGTTGTTGATCATTTTTGTGAATCAAAGTATGAAAATAAAATAATAAGAATATTGCCTACTGAGGTGAAATATGATGAAGGGCATTGCTGTAAAATTGGGCGTAACCTAAGCAGAAGAAATGTTGCAGAATGTGCCAACAGAAGTGAAAAGGTATGCATAAGTGATTCAATTTTTAGACCTAATAGATTAATAATTATAAATATTGCAAAATTTTTGTTTTAAAACTATTTATATTTGTTCTCAGGAAAACGATATAAAATTATGTGGTCATTCTGTGAACCTTTCACCCTCATACTTATTGCAAATATTTGCACTTTGTTATTTTCTTCGATGGATCATGTAGTC
Source organism: Piezodorus guildinii (assembly GCA_023052935.1). Taxonomy (NCBI): domain Eukaryota; kingdom Metazoa; phylum Arthropoda; class Insecta; order Hemiptera; family Pentatomidae; genus Piezodorus; species Piezodorus guildinii. The sequence goes on from CM041295.1 coordinate 47,204,253, forward strand.
TTAAAGTTAGTGAATAAGAGTATTGTTTCTTAACTGAAGATATTTATTATAATTGAGTGGTTAAAAATTAATGCTGCTCTAAAAATGTCACTTAATTTTTTTTTCTATTAACCAACTTACTAAATTCTTTCTATCAATTAATTGTTATCAGTTACATTTTTATTGTAGTTTATAAGTTATTTAAGATCTACCTACTTGCTCATGGTAGCATTAATCATAGACCACTCATATATAATGAGCTAATTATCTGTGATATAATTTTAAAGTAAGTATTTAAAAATGCCAATTCCCAATGTACTGTCCATTTAATAATATAATCTTTATTGACTGTAAATAACTGCTGTTAAATATCTAAATGAACAGGATGTCCCATATTGATATTTTAATAAATTACTTGAAGTATGTTAGGAAAATATTACATATATGTATGTACATAATATGTATATATAATATATATATGTGTTGTGTGTGTGTGTGTGTATATGTATATGTATAATGTATATATGCTTATACACATATACATAAATCTATTAATTTAATATGGTATACACGATAGATTTTTTTTTTTTAAATCGCTAAAAATAAATAAAATACAACATAAAAATATATTTTTACATACTTTTCTGATTTTCATCATTCTCATATTCGCATCATCTATATTGCTTATGTAATATTAGTTTTCTTATATGTCTACTCCCTATTCCGTGCAGGAAACAATTGTATAAGAGATCAGTTATATCAAGTTGTAATCAATAGGCTTGGTGTTATTGCTTATCAATAACATTTTTTAACATTGTAAAAGAATAATATTTCACCAGAAATGGCATAAACTGTTAATGGTTTTATTTTTTTAATTTCTTGAATTTTGAAACTTCGTTCTTATCAACTCATTTATAGATGCTTAATTTAAGCATTTAAAAGGGATATCCTGGATGTTTATGTGTGAATGTGCCAATGCATAAATATCATTAAAAGCTACAACATATGAGAATAATGATTTTTTCTATATTGGTTCAATTTGATTATTGTTGAAAATATTTCACTGTTATTGCAATGATATGTAATTCTGAAGTGTTTCTTGATCCAAATAAATGGGACATTTAAGGATCACAGCTGCCTATTAAATTACTATTATTTTTTTTTTTTTTTTGTATTGAGATATTGTTTCGTTATAACAGCTGCTATAATTAAATTTGGTGGAAATTGTTGTAATATAAAATGATATATTAATTAAAAGATTTAAATTGTCATTTCCCTGACTTACCATTGTTGTAACTTGATAAAGGAATATTGATTAGAGCTGAATATCTGTTAATCATTGTTGATTTAAATATTTAAACTGTGATATGTAATGTAATCGAGTAATTAATAGTTATACAAATAATGAATAATGTGTACTACAATTAATTTGTTGAACCATATATATGAGTTTGTATGTGTGTATATTAAAACTTCGTATCTTCTGCAAAAAGATGGTTTGCTAAAATATTAGCTTAATGTATTACTTCAAATGAATGTAAGGTGAATATTTTTAAAATGCATATAATGTAAGGTATTTAAAAGTGCAATTATTATTGTAATAATAGCCTTAATTAATTGTTAAATTAGAGGCTCTTTAATAATTGACATTATATTTATAAAATTTCATTCTTATTATTATCTTTAATGGTTTTTATTCTATTTATACTAACAATTATTCATAAGTTACATTTTATGGCTGAATGTAGGAAAATATATATTCACATGATTATTTTTGAATATCAGTAATTTTAAATTGCTTTCATTAACCAGGAATTCAACAGTGTATGCATGCTTTTATGAGTGTGGGTGTATACAATGCTGGGTCACTATTGTGAAATGATTGATCTCTTTTAGTTTTAAATGAACTGAAGTTGATAAGATTCAAAAATATACATAATAATTATTTATCTACTTTATAATGATCTATATTTTTCTCTTAATATGGCAGATATACTCTTTCTTTCCCCCACTCATTTATATGTAATGCTTTGTATTTGTGAAACACACTCTTATGTTCATATTTTAAAATTCCCGTTTTTTGTTGTTTTACATCCTCACCAACGATTTGGGGTACTCTCTAATTTTAAGATGATTTCTAAATTGTGCACAAAACCATTAAAAATACTTTCATACTTTCAATTCTTAAAATACAGTATCTTAAATTTATTTCACTCTCATCTCATAAATTTTTCTAAAATTCTTTTGGTCCAATAGTTCTTAATAAAATTATTTTATAACTAAAATTAACATACTAAGGTTCCAGAAATGTTTGTTATTTGTTATTGTACAATATTGATCTTTGACTGCCCCTGTGGGTTCGGGGATAGAATAGACCCACAGTATTTACCGCTTGTCGTAAAAGGCGACTAAAGGGACAACTGTCCGTTGACCTATTACCTTCATCCCACCAAACCCTTCCAATATTCCCTTTTCATCCTATCCTTTTAATCCTGAATCTCATAAACCCCCACTGCCTTATGGGTTAGAACAAAAGTTCAAAGGCTAAGGGAGTAAACCCTGACAAAAAATCCTGGCCCTAAAGGTTGGGAGTTGGGCGCTGGGCTAACCGCCCGGTCCCATAAAAAAGTTTATCTGTTTTGGAATCTCAACAATGGCTTAGAAATGGATGGAACAAATGGAACAGACCCGGACTTAGGAAAAGAACTTTTAAAATTGGCACATGGAATGTTAGATCCCTTTATAGAACAGGTGCCTTCAAGGAACTCAGGGATGCAGTTGGCAAATGTAACCTTGATATAACAGCACTACAGGAAGTAAGATGGACTGGTGAAGGGACCTTAAAGAGGAATGACTTGACTTTGCTATATAGTGGAAGCAAAGATAAGCACAAATTTGGAACAACTTTTCTCGTCTCTAAGAAAATAACCGAAGCAGTGAATGAAAGATTCTGTAAGCTAAGGATGAAAGGGGAATTCAGCAATATTAGTCTAATATGTGCACATGCCCCAAAAATGGATAATGAAGAGAAGGAAAAATAGGCTTTCTATGAGCAGTTAGAAATGGTGTATGATAGATGCCTCTCTTATGATATTAAGATTATCCTAGGAGATTTTAATGCACCAATTGGCAAAGAACCAGAGCTTGGGCCCACTATTGGCAAGTACAGTCTCCATGATTGAACCAATAACAATGGTGAAAGACTGGTTGACTTTGCGGCTACCAAGGAATTAAAAGTAATGATCACAGTGTTTCCCCACAAGAAGATACACAAGCATGCATGGATTTCCCCAGATGGTCAAACAACTAACCAAATTGACCATATCCTCATCACTATTAAGTACTGCAGTAGTGTGGTTGATGTCTGATTATTTAGAGGCCCTGACATAAACTCAGAAAATTACCTAGTAATAATGCAATTGAAACAGCGAATAAAAATTATGCCAAAGCTGAGTAATAACCAAGGTCCACTATGAAACCTGGAATGCCTACAATTAGAGGAGGGAAGAAAGTTATTGCATGACAGAGTCGGTGAATGCCTCAAGGATATTCTGGCGGAGATAGTCGAAGGCAAAACCTTAGAGAGCAGATGGTCTGATATCAAGGAAACATAGGAATTGGTTTGATGATGATTACAAAAACGCAGTAAGCACAAGAAATTGCCAAAAGAATGAAATGGCTAGAGAGAAGCATGGGACAAAGGTGGAAGGACTATAAAGATGCCAGAGCTGCTGTTAAAAAGATTGTTAAAAGAAAGCAAAGAGAAGCCAATGACAAGGAAATTCAATCAATAGAGAACACAAGGAAAAATAATAAGACAAGAAAATTTAATAAGAAAATCAAAAAGGAGGCTGTTGGAAAGATTGAAACTGAAGCCAGCTGGTTAGGGTTGAAAATCACGATGACAAGATGACAAAAAATGACAAGATGACCAAGATAATGGTCACCCTTGAATTGTGAGAATCATTAAAAAGTTATAGTTCATTTTTTTATGGAAAATCAACTAATGCAAATTAACACTGTTCTATGTAAAGATATGCTGTATAACTATCAAAAACTGGGACTGGGTCTAATGATTAGTAGTCAGTTATAGAATCACTTTTATTGACAAGAAACTTATACAGTAAACAATAATCCATAATATGCAGGGTTGACAGGAGCTTGCATCAGAGCATTTATAAAATTCTGATTCCTAAAACAAGTATGTTATCGTTAATTTATACATATAATATTTTCTAATCCTACTATATATATGTAAAATACTACAACCTAAATCATCGTTTATTTCTAAAATTTATTGGGTGTTAGCTCTTTAACAATTATTTCTCCTTAATTTGGTTTATTGACGTTTTGATCCCCCATCAGAAACATAGGATCCTTTTAAAAACTGCCAGTATATATAAATATTGGTTACATTTTTTTTATACCTCTCTTAATACAACTGTTTATAGCAAGACACAATAAACACATCTTACCAAACAATTATTGAGCACTGGCTCACAACTCAGGCTAACTAAAGGGCACTGGAAACCTCCAAGCCCTTCCCTCTCCAGTCCTGACACCGAAGTCAAACTTATTAAAAACTAAATTTAAGAATAACATAACTGTTATAAATATAATAGTCTAGAATTAAATTTCTAGTCAATACAATAGATTATAATTTTCTATTAAAAAAAAAAAGTCGACAAAGTTTAAAAAGTACATCATAAAAACAACATAACAACCCAAATTATTTTATAAAACAATTCAAAACATTTTATATAAACAATGACAATAAACACTATTAACAATAATTAACCCAACCAACATTTTTTTTTGTTTTTCTTTTTCCTCAACTAATTTTTCCTAACTTGTTTAAAATATTATTATACACATTGCTCAGTTTTGTGTATCATTACGCCCATTTACAGTGTGCTCGGTCCTAACGATGTGCTTCATTTCGAATCAGTCTCTTATCTTTGTTTTTTCGACTATTATATTTATAACAGTTATGTTATTGTTAAATTTAGTTTGCAATAAGTTGGGCTTCGGCCGTCAGGGCTGGAGAGCTTGCTTTCCAGTGCCCTGTTGTTAGCCTGAGTGGTGAGCTGGTGCTTAGTAATTGTTAGGCAAGATGTGTTTATTGTGTCTTGCTGTAAATAGTTGTATTAAGAGAAGTATAAAGAAAATGTGACCAATATTTATATATACTTGCAGTTTTGAAAAGGATCCTATGTTTCTGACGGGGGAATCGAAACGTCAATAAACCAAATTAGGAAGGAGAAGTAATTGTTAGAAATCTAACACCTGATACATTGTAGAAAAAGTATATATATACTTATTTATTTATTTGCTTATTTTAATATTTATTTAACATGATAAAAAGGAACATATATGTCCATAATTTCTAATGGCCACTTACAGATGGGTGCGTATTAAAACATCCAGACAAACTCCTTCTGGGTAATGAATTTAGCATAAGTTTCTGGCAACTTGATGGAGAGAGTGAACTGTTCGTATTGTTTGTATGTCTATACTCAATTCTTTCCATAGTGGAACTCAGCTTCCTATAACAACTTTGATGGAGCACATTTACCACAATAAGTAATAAATTAGTGTGTGCTACTCTTTTGACATAGAAAGGCCTAAAAAAAACAATAGTAAATAAAAATTAACCTTAAGATAATAAAGAAAAAAAGTCATGAATGATAACTCTTACATCTAACATACCTAGAACAATTTACTGGTTCGGGTGAATAATACCCATCTTTCTTATTTAAGTGTTGAAGCAGATATAGATACCCTTTCTTATCACATGGTTCAGTAGATTGTTTGGGTTCTTTAGATTTTTTCGTTGCTCTTGGCATTTCAGTGGCTTCAACATGGTGTATTGAATCATCTTTAGTATCAAAGTAGTCTAGTAAAAAAAAAAAATAAAAAATAATTGAATGTAGATGAAGAAAATAATTAGAAAGATCTTTTCGTAGTTGCATTTTTAAAATGTAAAATAATAGAATTAAAAATCTAAAAACTAAAGTTACGAAAAAGCCCTACTATGACATTACATGTGTATATTTATATTCCTAAGGACATTAAGATCTAACTACTATTCATTCTTTAATTGGATTCAAACACTTTATGAAAATAACAAATACTTAAGCACTGGAAAGGAATATTACTTTAGGACAAAAAATTAAATTGTCAAACAGATGTGGATGGAAAAAAAGAAATAGGGAAAGTATAATTCCAACTAAATAAACCTGAAGATAAGAATACAAATTCATGAATGATTACTGAATCATTTAAGTCAGCATAGTTGCCAGGTTTGGCCCAAACATCAGAAAAAGGACTTACTACTCTTATTAATTTGTACTTTCTTACTTTGTAAGTAATTTAATCAATGAGTACCTTCTTCTGATTCACCATATACAAACTTAGCTATTTCGCTCTCAATAATCATCCAAATTGCTCGGCCCAATATCCACTTCACGAGATTCATCATGGAAGAGAATGGCTGTAACAATAAAAATTAAACTTAAAAAAAAAAATTGAAACTAAGGTAAGGTCCTAATGATAGTCATGTAAAAATGTTGCAAGTAAATATACACAACAATGACATTAGGTAAATTAAGATTGTATGACTTTTTAGAATTTTTATATCATAGAATAATTTCATGGTGTCGCCACTCCCTCAGCATAATGTTAAACGATTTTTAATTGTTTTGAACAAGTATTTGGTTTTAGACTTTATATTTAAAGCGAACTGCAATGGTTATTATTAGGTAACATTGTTTGTTGCTTCAGTCAATTCAATTTAAATTTTTTTTTACTTAAGGTGATAAAATACTTACCGAGAGAAGATTCCATCCAGCATTCACTACAATGGTGGACTCGTTTGGACATGTTGCTTGATAATCGAACATAACCACATGTCGAAAAATATTTTTCGATATCATCGCTTCCATTATTGCACCTTCCACTTCACCAAAAAATCTTCCGGTGTCATTATTCACTTCTGAAAATATGACATATCCATTTCCATCAATAAGATAGCAGTCAAGAGTATCTGATTTGCATGAAGCACATTCCGGGCACTGAAAATCACATAATTTTTGCTGTGTGTGAATGTGACTGGAAATGTTATTTTCAAAAATAATATATATTTATTTAATTGTGGGGAAAATGTATTTATGATTTTTTTCAATGTTGAATCTATTGTAAAAAAGACCTATGCAAGACTCATGCTAAGTTAAAATAAATTGTGGGACAGGAGGCCAAATGAGAGTTGAAGGTGACGTGGTTCAGTAAGTAATCAGAAATGCTTTTTTTCATTTTGTAATCATTAAGCCAGTTTCAGTCGAGGTATGGTTATTGTAATGAACAAGAAAGGGTCACAGATGTTCTCGACAATGCATGTTCATGCAAGGAAGAGAGTAAAATGGGTGGGAGGAGGTGCTTGCCGTGGTAGAAGCACGTTACCGTAGCACCAGGTAAGAGGTTACTCTGCCAGGTAGGGGGCAAACTGCCACACCAATTAGCAGAAGAACTGGTAAGGACGGAAATGCCCCGTGTGGTTGAAGCACAACAGTAGCGGCTTGGAGTCCTCATAGGTGCACATGGGTAGAAGGCATGCAACCCATCCTATGAGGAGGATAGAAAGGATGAAGGAGAGAAGGTAAGTAGATAAGAATTGGGCCAGCCAATCAGATGCCAGCATTTGGTCAGGTGACCTATGGTGGGAGATTTAAATTTCCATTTCGACCATGACCTAACCTTAACCACCCCATTTCGCGCCATCATGTTATGACGTCACGACTCACAAAGCCTGAGTCTACCCAGGCCCCATAATGCTATTATGACGTCACGACAAAGCATAAGTCTACCCGAGCGCCATATTGGTATTATGACGTCACGACAAAGCATGAGTCTACCCGGGCGCCATATTGGTATTATGACGTCACGAAAAAGCATGAGTCTACCCCAGAGCCATATTAGCTTTATGACGTCACGACAAAGCATGAGTCTACCCGAGCGCCAATTTAGTATTATGACGTCACGACAAAGCATAAGTCTACCCCAGCGCCATATTGGTATTATGACGTCACGAAAAAGCATGAGTCTACTCGGACGCCATATTGGTATTATGACGTCACGAAAAAGCATAAGTCTACCCGGACGCCATATTGGTATTATGACGTCACGAAAAAGCATGAGTCTACCCCAGAGCCAATATTAGCATTTATGACGTCACGACAAAAGCATTGTAGTCTACCGAAGCGCCCAATTTAGTATTATGACGTCACGAAAAAGCATAAGTCTACCCGGGCGCCATATTGGTATTATGACGTCACGACAAAGCATGATTCTACCCAGAGCCATATGTTTAGTATTTATGAACGTCACGACAAAGCAAGAGTCTACCCGAGCGCCATATTGGTATTATGACGTCACGACAAAGCATAAGTCTACCCGGGCGCCATATTGGTATTATGACGTCACGACAAAGCATGATTCTACCCCAGAGCCATATTAGTATTATGACGTCACGACAAAGCATGAGTCTACCCGAGCGCCATATTGGTATTATGACGTCACGACAAAGCATAAGTCTACCCGGGCGCCATATTGGTATTATGACGTCACGAAAAAGCATGAGTCTACCCAGAGCCATATTAGTTTATGACGTCACGACAAAGCATGAGTCTACCCGAGCGCCAATTTAGTATTATGACGTCACGACAAAGCATAAGTCTACCCGGGCGCCATATTGGTATTATGACGTCACGACAAAGCATAAGTCTACCCGGGCGCCATATTGGTATTATGACGTCACGACAAAGCATGATTCTACCACAGAGCCATATTAGTATTATGACGTCACGACAAAGCATGAGTCTACCCGAGCGCCATATTGGTATTATGACGTCACGACAAAGCATAAGTCTACCCGGGCGCCATATTGGTATTATGACGTCACGACAAAGAATAAGTCTACCCGGACGCCATATTGGTATTATGACGTCACGACAAAGCATGAGTCTACCCGGGCGCCATATTGGTATTATGACGTCACGACAAAGCATAAGTCTACCCGGGCGCCATATTGGTATTATGACGTCACGAAAAAGCATGAGTCTACCCCAGAGCCATATTAGCTTTATGACGTCACGACAAAGCATGAGTCTACCCGAGCGCCAATTTAGTATTATGACGTCACGTACAAAGCATAAGTCTACCCGGGCGCCATATTGGTATTATGACGTCACGACAAATCATAGTCTACCCGGGCGCCATATTGGTATATGACGTCACGACAAAAGCATGATTCTACCCCAGAGCCATATTAGTATTATGACGTCACGACAAAGCATGAGTCTACCCGAGCGCCATATTGGTATTATGACGTCACGACAAAGCATAAGCCTACCCGGGCGCCATATTTGTATTATGACGTCACGACAAAGCATAAGTCTACCCGAGCGCCATATTGGTATTATGACGTTCACGACAAAGCATGAGTCTACCCCAGCGCCATATTGGTATTATGACGTCACGAAAAAGCATGAGTCTACCCAGAGCCATATTAGCTTTATTTACGCAAGATAAAGCATGAGTCTACCCGAGCGCCAATTTGGTATTATGACGTCACGACAAAGCATAAGTCTAACCGGGCGCCATATTTAGTATTATTATAGCCACGACACAGCATGAGTTCTACCCGGGCGCCATATTGGTATTATGACGTCTCGAAAAAGCATGAGTCTACCCGGGCGCCATATTGGTATTATGACGTCACGACAAAGCATAAGTCTACCCGGGCGCCATATTGGTATTATGACGTCACGAAAAGCATAAGTCTACCCGGACGCCATATTGGTATTATGACGTCACGAAAAGCATGAGTCTACCCAGAGCCATATTAGTTTATGACGTCACGACAAAGCATAGTCTACCCGGCGCCAATTGTATTATGACGTCACGACAAAGCATAGTCTACCCGACGCCATATTGTTTATGACGTCACGACAAAGCATGAGTCTACCCGAGCGCCAATTTAGTATTATGACGTCACGACAAAGCATAAGTCTACCCGGCGCCATATTGGTATTATGACGTCACGACAAAGCATAAGTCTACCCGGGCGCCATATTGGTATTATGACGTCACGACAAAGCATGATTCTACCCCAGAGCCATATTAGTATTATGACGTCACGACAAAGCATGAGTCTACCCGAGCGCCATATTGGTATTATGACGTCACGACACAGCATTAAGTCTACCGGGGCCATATTGGTATTATGACGTCACGACAAAGCATGAGTCTACCCGCAGGCCATATTGTATTATGACGTCACGACAAAGCATGAGTCTACCCGAGCGCCATATTGTATTATGACGTCACGAAAAGCATAGTCTACCCGGCGCCATATTGGTTTATGACGTCACGACAAAGCATAAGTCTACCCGGCGCCATATTGGTATTATGACGTCACGACAAAGCATAGTCTACCCAGAGCCATATTAGTATTATGACGTCACGACAAAGCATGAGTCTACCCGAGCGCCATATTGGTATTATGACGTCACGACAAAGCATAAGTCTACCCGGGCGCCATATTGGTATTATGACGTCACGACAAAGCATAAGTCTACCCGGCGCCATATTGGTATTATGACGTCACGACAAAGCATGAGTCTACCCGGGCGCCATATTGTATTATGACGTCACGACAAAGCATAAGTCTACCCGAGCGCCATATTGGTATTATGACGTCACGACAAAGCATGAGTCTACCCCAGGCGCCATATTGGTATTATGACGTCACGACAAAGCATGAGTCTACCCGAGCGCCAATATTAGTATTATGACGTCACGACAAAGCATGAGTCTACCCGGGCGCCATATTGGTATTATGACGTCACGACAAAGCATAAGTCTACCGGGCGCCATATTGGTATTATGACGTCACGACAAAGCATGAGTCTACCCCAGAGCCATATTAGTATTATGACGTCACGACAAAGCATGAGTCTACCCGAGCGCCATATTGGTATTATGACGTCACGACAAAGCATAAGTCTACCCGGGCGCCATATTGGTATTATGACGTCACGACAAAGCATAAGTCTACCCGGGCGCCATATTGGTATTATGACGTCACGACAAAGCATGAGTCTACCCCAGCGCCATATTGGTATTATGACGTCACGACAAAGCATGAGTCTACCCGAGCGCCATATTGGTATTATGACGTCACGACAAAGCATAAGTCTACCCGGGCGCCATATTTGGTATTATGACGTCACGACAAAGCATAAGTCTACCCGAGCGCCATATTAGTATTATGACGTCACGACAAAGCATGAGTCTACCCGAGGGGCCATATTGGTATTATGACGTCACGAAAAAGCATGAGTCTACCGGGCGCCATATTGGTATTATGACGTCACGACAAAGCATAAGTCTACCCGGGCGCCATATTGGTATTATGACGTCACGAAAAGCATGAGTCTACCCGGCGCCATATTAGTATTATGACGTCACGACAAAGCATGAGTCTACCCGAGCGCCATATTGGTATTATGACGTCACGACAAAGCATAAGTCTACCCGGGCGCCATATTGGTATTATGACGTCACGACAAAGCATAAGTCTACCGGCGCCATATTGGTATTATGACGTCACGAAAAAGCATGAGTCTACCCCAGCGCCATATTGGTATTATGACGTCACGAAAAGCATGAGTCTACCCAGAGCCATTTATGTATTTGACGTCACGACAAGCATAGTCTACCCGGGCGCCAATTGGTATTATGACGTCACGACAAAGCATAAGTCTACCCGGGCGCCATATTGTATTATGACGTCACGACAAAGCATGATCTACCCGAGCCATATTGTATTATGACGTCACGAAAAGCATGAGTCTACCCGGGCGCCATATTGGTATTATGACGTCACGACAAAGCATAAGTCTACCCGGGCGCCATATTGGTATTATGACGTCACGACAAAGCATAAGTCTACCCGAGCGCCATATTGGTATTATGACGTCACGACAAAGCATGAGTCTACCCCAGCGCCATATTGGTATTATGACGTCACGAAAAGCATGAGTCTACCCAGGCCATATTGCTTTATGACGTCACGACAAAGCATGAGTCTACCCGAGCGCCATATTGGTATTATGACGTCACGACAAAGCAAAGTCTACCCGGCGCCATATTGTATTATTGACTCACGAAAGCATAGTCTACCCGGGCGCCATATTGGTATTATGACGTCACGACAAAGCATGAGTCTACCCGAGAGCCATATTGTATTATGACGTCACGACAAAGCATAAGTCTACCCGGGCGCCATATTGGTATTATGACGTCACGACAAAGCATAAGTCTACCCGGGCGCCATATTGGTATTATGACGTCACGAAAAGCATGAGTCTACCCAGAGCCATATTAGCTTTATGACGTCACGACAAAGCATGAGTCTACCCGAGCGCCAATTTAGTATTATGACGTCACGACAAAGCATAAGTCTACCCGGGCGCCATATTGGTATTATAGACGTCTACGACAAAGCAATGAAGTTCTACCCGAGAGCCATATTAGTATTATGACGTCACGACAAAGCAGAGTCTACCCGAGCGCCATATTGGTATTATGACGTCACGACAAAGCATAAGTCTACCCGGGCGCCATATTGGTATTATGACGTCACGACAAAGCATGATTCTACCGCCCCCACAAGCATGAGCACCCCGCCATATTGGTATTATGACGTCACGACAAAGCATGAGTCTACCCGGCGCCATATTGGTATTATGACGTCACGACAAAGCATGAGTCTACCCGAGCGCCATATTGGTATTATGACGTCACGACAAAGCATGAGTCTACCCGAGCGCCAATTGTATTAGACGTCACGACAAAGCATAGTACTACCAGGCCCTATTGAGTTGACGTCACGACAACATAGTCTACCGGCGCCATATTGGTATTATGACGTCACGACAAAGCATGAGTCTACCCGGGCGCCATATTGGTATTATGACGTCACGACAAAGCATAAGTCTACCCGGCGCCATATTGGTATTATGACGTCACGACAAAGCATAAGTCTACCCGGCGCCATATTGTATTATGACGTCACGACAAAGCATGAGTCTACCCGAGCGCCATATTGGTATTATGACGTCACGACAAAGCATGAGTCTACCCGGCGCCATATTGGTATTATGACGTCACGACAAAGCATAAGTCTACCCGGAGGCCATATTGTATTATGACGTCACGACAAAGCATGAGTCTACCCGAGCGCCATATTGGTATTATGACGTCACGACAAAGCATAAGTCTACCGGGCGCCATATTGGTATTATGACGTCACGACAAAGCATGAGTCTACCCGGGCCATATTAGTTTATGACGTCACGACAAAGCATGAGTCTACCCGAGCGCCAATTTAGTATTATGACGTCACGACAAAGCATAGTCTACCCGGGCGCCATATTGGTATTATGACGTCACGACAAAATCATAAGTCTACCCGGGCGCCATATTGGTATCATGACGTCACGACAAAGCATGATTCTACCCAGAGCCATATTAGTATTATGACGTCACGACAAAGCATGAGTCTACCCGAGCGCCATATTGGTATTTATGACGTCACGACAAAGCATAAGTCTACCCGGGCGCCATATTGGTATTATGACGTCACGACAAAGCATAAGTCTACCCGAGCGCCATATTGGTATTATGACGTCACGACAAAGCATGAGTCTACCCCAGCGCCATATTGGTATTATGACGTCACGAAAAAGCATGAGTCTACCCCAGAGCCATATTAGCTTTATGACGTCACGACAAAGCATGAGTCTACCCGAGCGCCAATTTGGTATTATGACGTCACGACAAAGCATAAGTCTAACCGGGCGCCATATTAGTATTATATAGCCACGACACAGCATGAGTCTACCCGGGCGCCATATTGGTATTATGACGTCTCGAAAAAGCATGAGTCTACCCGGGCGCCATATTGGTATTATGACGTCACGACAAAGCATAAGTCTACCCGGGCGCCATATTGGTATTATGACGTCACGAAAAAGCATAAGTCTACCCGGACGCCATATTGGTATTATGACGTCACGAAAAAGCATGAGTCTACCCCAGAGCCATATTAGCTTTATGACGTCACGACAAAGCATGAGTCTACCCGAGCGCCAATTTAGTATTATGACGTCACGACAAAGCATAAGTCTACCCGGGCGCCATATTGGTATTATGACGTCACGACAAAGCATGATTCTACCCCAGAGCCATATTAGTATTATGACGTCACGACAAAGCAAGAGTCTACCCGAGCGCCATATTGGTATTATGACGTCACGACAAAGCATAAGTCTACCCGGGCGCCATATTGGTATTATGACGTCACGACAAAGCATGATTCTACCCCAGAGCCATATTAGTATTATGACGTCACGACAAAGCATGAGTCTACCCGAGCGCCATATTGGTATTATGACGTCACGACAAAGCATAAGTCTACCCGGGCGCCATATTGGTATTATGACGTCACGAAAAAGCATGAGTCTACCCCAGAGCCATATTAGCTTTATGACGTCACGACAAAGCATGAGTCTACCCGAGCGCCAATTTAGTATTATGACGTCACGACAAAGCATAAGTCTACCCGGGCGCCATATTGGTATTATGACGTCACGACAAAGCATAAGTCTACCCGGGCGCCATATTGGTATTATGACGTCACGACAAAGCATGATTCTACCACAGAGCCATATTAGTATTATGACGTCACGACAAAGCATGAGTCTACCCGAGCGCCATATTGGTATTATGACGTCACGACAAAGCATAAGTCTACCCGGGCGCCATATTGGTATTATGACGTCACGACAAAGAATAAGTCTACCCGGACGCCATATTGGTATTATGACGTCACGACAAAGCATGAGTCTACCCGGGCGCCATATTGGTATTATGACGTCACGACAAAGCATAAGTCTACCCGGGCGCCATATTGGTATTATGACGTCACGAAAAAGCATGAGTCTACCCCAGAGCCATATTAGCTTTATGACGTCACGACAAAGCATGAGTCTACCCGAGCGCCAATTTAGTATTATGACGTCACGACAAAGCATAAGTCTACCCGGGCGCCATATTGGTATTATGACGTCACGACAAATCATAAGTCTACCCGGGCGCCATATTGGTATCATGACGTCACGACAAAGCATGATTCTACCCCAGAGCCATATTAGTATTATGACGTCACGACAAAGCATGAGTCTACCCGAGCGCCATATTGGTATTATGACGTCACGACAAAGCATAAGCCTACCCGGGCGCCATATTTGTATTATGACGTCACGACAAAGCATAAGTCTACCCGAGCGCCATATTGGTATTATGACGTCACGACAAAGCATGAGTCTACCCCAGCGCCATATTGGTATTATGACGTCACGAAAAAGCATGAGTCTACCCCAGAGCCATATTAGCTTTATGACGTCACGACAAAGCATGAGTCTACCCGAGCGCCAATTTGGTATTATGACGTCACGACAAAGCATAAGTCTAACCGGGCGCCATATTAGTATTATATAGCCACGACAAAGCATGAGTCTACCCGGGCGCCATATTGGTATTATGACGTCTCGAAAAAGCATGAGTCTACCCGGGCGCCATATTGGTATTATGACGTCACGACAAAGCATAAGTCTACCCGGGCGCCATATTGGTATTATGACGTCACGAAAAAGCATGAGTCTACCCCAGAGCCATATTAGCTTTATGACGTCACGACAAAGCATGAGTCTACCCGAGCGCCAATTTAGTATTATGACGTCACGACAAAGCATAAGTCTACCCGGGCGCCATATTGGTATTATGACGTCACGACAAAGCATGATTCTACCCCAGAGCCATATTAGTATTATGACGTCACGACAAAGCAAGAGTCTACCCGAGCGCCATATTGGTATTATGACGTCACGACAAAGCATAAGTCTACCCGGGCGCCATATTGGTATTATGACGTCACGACTTACAATGGATGAGTCTACCCGAGCGCATATCAGTATCATGACGTCACGAATCAAACAGACCAAAAGTCTGCTCGGGAGTGTTCGGGCTTGTTCAGGTGCTCTCGGCAACTCGGACCTCATTGGCTTCCCCCACCCCTTCCCTAATCCTTTCCCACCCCTTCCCCCATTCTTTCCCCACACATCTTAATCCTATATCTTGTTTATTTGATTTGTAATTAATAAGCCAGTTTCAAGAATTCGCTAAATATTGTGAAGCAAGATATCGCACTGTATTTAATTCTTCATAGAGAGGTAATTATTTAATAAAATATCACTAAATGCTGCTAATCGGCAGAACGGAGGTGAGTTAAAAATTTAAATTTCAACAATGAAATGTCCCGTTGCGAACGGGGCTTCTTTCATGTTTCTGGTTATCCAGGTATAAAGAATATCGCCGACAGTAATATTGTTAAATGATCACAAGCAGCTCTAAAATAACAAGTACTGAAATGACAACTGCTCGCAGACAATGATTACTACAACACTTATTGACAAACGTTCAAAACTTCCAGTCTTGAAAGCTCATTTTCGTCACTATTATCTGACCTATTTGGAAACGTGGAATTGATATTTTGGGCTCTACTAAACCAAATAATATTTCCTGCATTCAATCCTTACAATCTAAAATTCTTCGAAAAAATCGTAATGCCCCTTATTTGTACCAAATTAAATTATCCATAATGACCTTAACATACTATTTGTCGCAAACCTAGCCCGAAAAAGATATATCTCTTTTAATTCCAAACACCCTGCCCACACAAACCTACTTGTCAGTAACGTATCTTCCTAAGATATTCCTGCAAAACCTCCGAGGAGATTGAAAAAAAATGTGGCCTTTGGACCTAATTCCTTAAAATAGTTATTGAAGAGCTACCAGTGGGTGGTGCTTTCATTAGCTATTTTCAAGACACGAATTCTTACTACACATTTACTTGTTGTATTTGTTCAGAACAGTTGTAAATTACAATAAATAAATAAATCAGTTTAAATATAATAATTTACAATATCGATTTATGACATACGTAAAATTAACACTCACATTCGATTCTTTTGAAGTGATCTGCAAGAACCTACTTTTTAAAGCAGCATGACGGATTTGAAATCCTACAACTGATCCTGGTGCTTCATGGCCACCGTCTTTTGGAAATATGGCATGAGTAGCAGTTAGTTTTATGTTGTCATCAGCCCCTGAAATTGAAAAAAACAATGTAATTAATTATAACTTAATCAACTTATTAATTTATAAGTATTATACTTATAGCCATCAAAAGCAAACGGAATAAAATTAAAGCTTCCATATTCACGATAATAGAATATACCTCATAAATGCTAAATACACGTAATATCACAGCCGGAAAAAAAATCTTATAAATTATTGCACGATAGAACTAAGACTCCAAGGTATCCTGTTAAAACGGATTGAAACTTGATATGAGAGCATCGTAAATTCTAAGTAATATTCTTAAACTTATTTGGGGATACAACATTCGGTATGGATTAGAAATATAGCTCTACGGTAGAGTAAAACTTTTCAAAAAAATCATACTACAGTTAAAAAAACTATTTTTGCTAATGGGAAAAACCAGTAGTTACTGAATACATAAATATATAAGAATACAAAATGAAGATGGTATGGAAAGGGGTAGGTTTTATCAGCAGTCTACAAAGGGCCAAAAAGTTCGAGAAAATCGTTTTATATAAGTAATAAAATATTGCATTAAAATTGCGAATACAGACAACGATAAAAACATCGAAAATCTTTCCGCTGAACAAACTAGAAGTTAACTGAAAAAAATAAAAGTAATAATTACCTGAATCAAATGGAACAGAAAATACAAAGGCTTCAGAATCTAGTTGATGATGCAACACAGCGCTTCTGTACCACACTTCTTCAAGGGCTCTATTGTTAGTATCACCAAAAGGCCTGCAATGATTTTTTAGGTTGCAATAAATGAGGAATAACTTAAACTAAAATTGATTAATGGTGCTGAGGATCTATGTAATTGTTGATTTTCCATTATATCCATTGTAGTTATAACTATTTGCCTTAATTTATAATAATATTAATGCTTAATTCTTGAGGTTTTATAATCATCCAACTTTATGACAGTCCCTGTATTTTTCTGGGCATAGATTAAGGAATGAAAAAAAAAGAAAACTAATCAATACTAATTACATATTTCTATCACATACTTCACATTTTCATTTCCTTTTATTTTATCCATTTATGTAATATTTTGTAGGTTTCACATCTGCTTGACAATGTTGAATACTTTTTTGTTGAAGATAGGAATAATGAAGGTATACCTCAAATAGTAGTTTTCAATATGAAGAAATGGATAAATGATATGCAATAAATGGATCCAGTAATATAAACGTTTTTTTAATACATCAATTACACACTAAAGTTCGACTATCGAAGATTACTACTTACTCGCTCATTTCGTTCGCTTCTGGAATGTGTTGCCATCTAGTCAGTCCACTTTGAGTTGCAACGAACCTCAGAGATGCTCCATATCGTTTTACTAATTTTTCTCTAAAAATAAAATAATTTTTACCTTTTATTCAATAAATTATATTAAAATAACATCATGGTATGATAAACTGGCTATATTAATACAGGATTTTCTTAATTGTGTTATAAAATGATATTGTATTTGTTTCTTATTGTTGTTAAACTTTAAAAAAAAAATGTCTACTTAATCACAAAACAATAATGCCAACATCATTGGAAACAGTACCGGGGCCAGATGGAGTATTAATCCGCACAATCAAATGTTTTGATGTATCACCGATCATTGCATTCCCCAATAAGGGAAGAACTGCAATGGTTGTGGTCCCAACCGTTAGGTTTGAAAGAAATGACCTTGCTCAAGCAGGTGGAATGGAAACGGAAAAGAGAGGGTTCACCAGAAATGCATCCCTTTCCTAAAAAAAAGTTCCGCGAGACACAGTTTGGAGAAACAAATGGTTTGGTTTACGATACTTTGCAATTAGAATAAGATAAAATAAAATAAAGAAATATTTATGTAATATGTGCCCAGTGTAGATTGATAAGTGTGCTGTGGCACAAGCGGGCCCTATGTACTCGTATTTGGGCAGCACTGCAAAAAAATGAAACATTTTTAATTTATTTTTTTTGTCCCATAAATTTTAGAGGAGGGGGGTGGCTCGGCCTGAGTTCTCCAGTCTACGCCCATGCGGAAATCTCAATAAAAACGGGTAACATAATTTACCACAAGGTATAGGAGGCCATTCACAACATTTTAGTAAAATAAATATTAATCAATTACTGTTGACATTGTACATGCATTTTATGTCACCTACTCATTTCTGTCCTTAGCTGACCATTTAGAGGTTTTGTAAGATACTTCTGTTATCTTTGCATCGAATACAATAGCTGCATAAGTTCTTTATCACCTAAAACAAAGAATCTTAATACATAAACAGAAAATTTCAGAATAATTTACATCATTGATCTGTCTAAAATGCTTACAATAATATTCTTTGGCGTCTATACTACGTCGGTCACAGTTATCTAAAAATGAACAAAAAAAAAAAAAAAAAAAAAAAAAAATATATATATATATAAATATTATAAGTTATATATATAATAAGTAATATAGCTTAGCAAATTTAAATTTTACAAAATTTTCTGTTCTAATAATAATAATTTATAAATCTTGCCTATGTAGTAAATGGCAATTATATAAGCAGAAATTCCTATAGAAACGACGATTGGTCATTTACTTCAATCCTCCTATATACAATAAAGTGGTTAAATTAAAAAGAAAAAATGTAAGAAAATCAGATCTCAAATAAATGATTCAAAGATCCAGAGACAAAATGGGTCAATTTCTTCACTCTCACTAATAAAAGACACCCCACATTGATAAAAGAAAAAATAATTTTTCTTTTATAATAATTTGATCAAAAAGTATAGAATTTTGGCCATTACATCGCCATTTATTCGTATTTTGCGCTTTCAAAGTTTTTCATTAAGAAAACTAAAACTTTTGATCGTCAAGCATTCTCAGACAAACAGATTTGCACCATCCGATAATTCTGTTTATTCACACAATTCTACCTGTATTTGAGGAACTCACTTAATTTCGTCAGTATGTACTGAAAATTCAAACAAATATTATATGTTTACAGTGTTTTTACTTACGGGTATCACTGTCGTCTTCAGCTGAAAATCTGTCTTTCCATTCCCAGCCTGGAGCTGAAATTTTCTCCAGAAAATGTAGTAATTTATCTTCAGAACTGTTAAACCATCTTTCTGAAGGTCCTGTGGTAATCACAATAAACCCTGAAAAAAAAGCATGTTATTGGTCAGCAACCTTGCTGTTCATATACCTGTATAAAGAACAACTTGAGTATGCTCACATGCTACTTAAAAGCTATGGTTTAATTTTAATCTAAGAATTGCTTAGTTCTGATAATTCATTTGTGATAATAATAAATAAATATGACTTAATAGGAATTAGAGTTCTTCATTAATTAGCATATATAGTCATTCGTGGGCTTTTATGATTAAAAAAAAAAAGCTGGTGCTTGCAACACATGACTTTCACTTACCTCTGTTATTAAAATCAATTTAAGAATTCCTCAACAAATTTAGAAAAAAAAATTGTTAAAGAATTAACTTACATTGGATTTTTATAGAAAGATGTGTTTTATTAATAATATATTATAATATTATCTACGAAATTCAGTAAGTATTTTTTCATCACTCCGTGTTAGAACTACTTGGAGCTTTAGGCGATGACCATCCAGTGGCCAAGCCGTAAAACAATTGCAAAAAAAAAATATATGTTTTCAATTTTTTCCTTTAGTTGGATATCGAATTCGTTCAACTTATATATTTACCTGTTTTTTATCAATGGTAATAAGATGATATGGTTATTTTTATAGAATATACAAAATTAAAGGTACTTTAGAGGAAGAAAATTTTAAATATTTGCGTTTAAGCCCCATCAGACTATTTCAATCAGAATGAAATCCCATTAAATTTAAAATCATACAGCGAGTTTAATCAAAATCGTTCGTAAAAAGGTGCTAAATGCATGGGATAAAATAGGACTTCCGGTCAGCCGATTTTAGTGAAAATATTGCTGTAACATCTCGGGCGTATAGTAGTCTTAATATGAAATTTCAGTTCCGTCCGACTTTTTGGTTTTGTTGCTAGAGTTACCACACACACACACACACACACACAAACAGAAACTTTTTGCGGGACTTGGTTATTTGAACTCAAAGGACCCTAAAATGTGTATTTCCGTTGAAAACTGGAATTCGAAAATTTCACGATTGCAATACTTTCCCTTACTGTATATTTCATATATTGGTAAGTGAAAGAAAAAATGAAGTTATATTAAATTGATTAATATGTTTTTTTACCATTCTGGATGAATTCTCCAGTTTCCTTTGAAGAATGAACTCACTGGAATACCTGAAACATATGTAATATGAGAACAAAATTAAAAAGTGCTCGAAATTGTAATAAAAATTATAAAAACAGTGGAGTGAAGAAAACCAGTTATATATATATATATATATATATATATATATATTATATATATATATATATATATATAATATATATATGTGGAAAGGAACTCTAATGATTTCTGTCTATAGTACTGTCTATAAATGCATTAAATATAATAATTAATGCAGTTTTTGAAGTTGAAGCCCTAGAAAAGCAGCCAGCCAAAATATAGCAGAATCATGAATAAATAAATTAGAGGAATTATGTGCTACAGATTTCATCTGTTTTTATTCGTATCTTATATTTATTTTAAATTTGTTTATTTTATTATTATCAGCTAATAATGATGCCAGAAGTATTTACTTATTCCGTTCATTGTTCATTATTCTTAGGAGACAAAATCTCCCAGATTTTTTTTTTTTTTTTTGTAAATATATTTATTGATATTTACAACTGTATTATGATATACAACTAGTAAATGTGTTACGATATTGTACTGTCATGATTCACAGGGGAGCTGCTAATGGGTATTAAAGCTCTCTAAAAAAACTCTCAGAGCCATCTCCTTTTCAGACACCTCTGAGAATTATCAGGGATTGTACAGGTAACAAGGCTTGAAACTGGATGGTTAGAGTGGGAATGGAGTATGTCATGAAAGGTACCTGGTTCGCGCCAAGTCAGCAACATAGGGAACATTAAGGTCTTTATTCGTGATAAAATAAGCATTGAGAATTTTGGATTGTAAGGATTGGAGACGGGAAGGATTAGATGGTTTAGTAGAGCCCCACAACTCTACTCCGTAAGTCCATATTTGGACTTAATGATAGTCATGTCCTAGATATTGGATATGTTCGACAGGGACAAGCTCTCCCAGAATTAAAATTATTTTCATTCATTGATATTTAAATTAAAATGAAATAAAACATTTTGATATCTTTTTACAATACATTAATAAAATATTTAATGATTAAAAAAATATCTATCCATTTATTTTCTTACCCATCTGCCTCGACTTGAGTATTTCATCACCTGCTTTTACCCAAAAGTTGCCATAAGAATGTGGGAGAACAAGACCCATCGTGAATGGTGTATTATTTAGAGGAGCATAAAAATAATTTCTCTTTTCTACGCCAACGCGTCTCTAAAATAGATAAAACATTTTTATTACTCCATAATACATAAACTTGTCTCATTTTATGCAAACATAAATAATTCTTCATAAATAGATAGTTTTAAATATAAAATAAACAAATATTCATCTAACATAAAATACTGGTTTTACTTGATCAATGGTCTATCTTTCAGCAAGAACGATATTTTAAAAAGAAAAAAAATATATATAGAATTGTGCTACCTGTATATGTTTTTCATTGAATTGTTTTGTTCAAAGTATTGTATATTCAGTAGGTTAACATGTTTATTGAGCTAGAAATAGTTGTATTCTATATTGTACTTATTCAGTATCAAACAGTTATATTTGAGCATGTAAATAGCAATACTATATTGTTTCAGTAGAAAGAAAAACTATTAAAATTAAATTATGATATCCAATAATTTAATGAAATATAAGTAGTTAAATAGATTTTAATTGGAATTTACATTTGTTCTAACGATATTAATATATATAATATTAATATTATTTATATTATATATAATATATATATATAATATATATAATATATATATAATATATATAAGAAATTGTAACTTTAATTGTAATTATAAACAATATAGGATCTTACACAGAACTGTGTGAATATTCTAATGGTTCTCGTGGATAATCTTGAAAAGAGCATTAAACATAGATATTGGGATTGGTGCAGAGAGCGGGACTGATGTTAAAATTAATGTAGTCTGAGAATCAGGTTGTTAGGTACGCAAATTAAGACTGTTATTATTATTGATGCTTATTCTTAATACGAGTTGATTAAATTTTCATAACTATTACCTTAGTTGTTGGACATTTATTTTCGCAGGAAACATAACTGAATGAAACTCGAGACCCTTAGAAAACTTATCAACAGTCGAGTAATAACAATAATATGTATAATGAATATATAAGTTCAATAATTAAAAACAAGTAAATGGAATTTACCATATCATCATAGTGAAATTTGATTTTCAATCCATGAATGCTACCTTCCGTTCCATTGACCATAACTTCACGTAACTAGAACAAAATAATATATTTATTTAAAATAATACAGGTATTATTTTATGAAGTCGGTAGTTTCTCACCTTTAATATGTCTTCATGAGGCTTTCTCGGTTCCGTGACTTGATCATCAAGTAGCTCGACTTCTGTCAAGTCTATACTATTGTAATTTGGTTTCACTTCACCATCGTGCTGAAAAGTAATAACACATTACATAAACATGTATTAAACTTTTAATTTAAAGAAACATAATATTTTTATACAAAACATTAAACGTCTTAAAAAAAAAGTATTACTGGTCAGAATTAATTTAGTGGCAAATAAAAAATCTGATAGAAAATCATCTAAAATCTTCATGTTAAGTAGTTTTTCCAAGCTAAAGTTCTTCTCGAATTATCTGTAAAATATTTTTTTATATTTTTAAAAATTTGTTCCAGGGAAATGTCCAATCTCCAATACAATTTACGAACAACAAGACATTATTAGACATTTTATTTGAATTACTTAATTTTATTTGAATAACAAAACCTCATTTTAATTACTCACCATACAATGAATTATAAATGTTCTTTAAGCAATTATATAAAAATTAGTATTATTTAAAATATTTTTTAGAAATTTATTTACTCCAATTAACATTAACAACTTAATTTTATTAATTAATTAGTTATTAATCAATCACTAACATGTATAATATTTTTCATAATTTGAAGATATGCTATCCTCTAAGATATTCTCTTGTACATTTCGTTTTAAAATAATAAAAAGAAACCCTCATAGCGTCCAGAGTATTTTGAATCATGCTTAGACCAATTAAAGCAGAGAATCAATTTAATAATATTTCCTGGGTTTGAATGTCGGGAGGGTATTAGAGTTATGGCTATATGGAAGGAATAGAGTCATATGGGAGAGGATCCGGTCATGAAATATCGGTCAAAATCTACTTTGCAATAAGGTATAATATAAAAATCAGAAGACCGCGTACATTTGTTGCGGGAATGATTCGAGGATTGAATAGTAGATATGAGATGTATGATGTAAGATCGAATAACTGGGTAAAGGAAGGTTACCAGGAAGTACTTGCGACGGTAGGAAGGATTAAATCTAGTGACAGAAGAGTCCCAATTATATTATTGTTTTAGTTTCTCTTCAAGATCTCCAGAGACACCCCAAACACATTACAGCAATAGTAATAGTAAAAGGGGAGGACTATTAAGGAGGAAACCAGAAGTCTGCGGGTTTCAAGAAGAACGAGCTGACGGAGTCCATTTAATCGCTTTGTAGTTGTAATGGTTACCTCCACTGGCTCACACCAATGACGCGGCTGAGAGCGAGTATCTCTTGGACTCCGCTTATCTCTCTCTACAAGTGCAGGAAAAGGCCCAGTCTGGGATTCCTTTATAATAATAATAATAATAGGCTTAGCGAACCCGAAGGTTCGATGCCGATACCACCAAATTCTGCCTACACAGACTCGTCCAATGTTCACCAATCAAGCCCAAGCTCCCGAGATCAGCCTTAACGTAATCCTCCCATCTACGCTTCGGCCTACCTTTCGGACGCCTACCAGTCGGATCAGAAAAAATCAACTTTCTCGGAATCCGCTCGTATTCGAGCCTAACTGCTTTACGAGCCAATCAGCTCAATTATATTCACAGGATACAAGTTCCGCAATTCCGCGTTGTGCAACCTTCTAAAATCCCCAGTGGCCTCATCTCTCTTCGGACCAAATATTTTACGCAGTACCTTATTCTCGAAAACCTTAAGCCGTTGTTCATCCTTCAAAGTAAGCGGCCACGTTTCGCATCCGTAAAGAACCGTTGGAAGAATAATAGTTTTATAAATTCTAACCTTTAAAGACAGAAGCCGCGAGCTAAGTAATTTAGCAACTGAATAATAACATGCATTTCCCACCTTTAACCGGTACCTACTACCTACCTAGCAGTACCAGGTGAATACACGGAAACCATACAACTAAATACAAGTGTGTTAATAAAAACCGGTAAAGAAATAGGACTCGAATTAAATACTGATAAGACGAAATATATGATTAGTAGCAGAAACGGTGGCGATTTTGGTGATATTAATGTATCAGGGTATACTTTTGAACACGTAGAGAAATTCAAGTATTTAGGTTCAATTATAACTAGAAAAAATGAAATCCAGGAAGAAATAAAGTCCCGGTTAAAGGTGGGATTCCTTTAGCAAATTGTAAATATTGTATAAAGTTATGATTGTGTGTATGATGTTAATGTATTTTTTACTTCTTTTTTTCATTTATTTGTATTTATCTCAATTATAGATTTTTTTTATATATATTATATTTTATGTAATTTGACTTTAACATTGTATACTGTATATATTGTGTGAATGTGAACTCATATCACTATTACTAATGTTCACATAGAAACAAATTGTAATAAATCGATAAATTGTAATTTTTAATAAATCGATAAAGTTTATTATTTAGAGATAGGGATAGAATTGTATAGAGGGTTTCAAGGTCAGAACCGGAGCCTATTACAATTGCCTTGGTCTTTCCAGTATTTAACCTAAATAAATTGATAGTTAATTAATAATTATAACACTAAATATGTAATAATATTTCAACCTTTTTAGTTTTGTAAAAAAATAAAAAATAATAATAATAAAACAATCATGTACTTACAATAGGTCTTAAATCAGGATGGAACAGTATGTAGCCATTATTAGTAATAACAAAAGCATATCCATTAGCACCAATCTAGAACGATTTTAAATTAGTTAAATCTTTTTCTCAAATAATTTATTACAAAAACATATTTAAGTTTAAAAAAAAAAAAAGTAAATAAATTGTTCGTGATACTTTCATTCGTATGCCATACTAATGTTACAATTCAAAATCAGGAAAACTAGCTACGTTTTCGACTAATCATTTTATCATGGCTGTTTCTTTTTTTTCTTTTTTTTTGCTTATTAATTGTTGGTAAGTAATTTTGGCGGCTGGCAACATTTGCGTGTACTACTACGTATTTTTTTTATTATTATTTTTTTTTATACACAAGTGACCGTCAAGATTCGACACCAAATCCTATATGGTCAAAACTGCTTCTTCTATACACGCAAAAATGCTATATTTTCTAAACAATTATATACAGTAACCCTAGGTTTGAAAAAATAAAGCTGAAACTTGATATAAATTGTTTATTTTCCATCCCATAATAAGTTCGCGAATACTTTTGGACGGATTTGACTGAACCACTTCCTACAGAATCTCATTAATATCCATTAATGGTCGCCCGGAGCCTTTCTTGCTTTCCAACGTCGTATCTCCACTGATAACTTTTTCAAAATCAATTCCGCGCAGTGTTCTGGTCAAGGGCACACCGCCATTGATATTTAATAACGTTACAAGTTGCTTCAGCGGCTGATTTTTTTTTATACAGTAATGCCTTAAAATTACTAGAATTTCGTAGGACTCTGTCATGTTTCTTTTTTGAAGCTGAGGCTTTTTTTGAAGAAGTTAAACGGAATTAACCAAGCTTAGAGCATGCTCTAAAGTGATTATTAAGTATTAAATAAGATAGAAAGGTTTTTTTTTCTTTTTTTTGTTATACACGCTATTAAAATCGAAATGTGACATTTTTCATAACACCAAATATATATGCACATAAAAAAAACATCTATTTAACCATACTGAATTGAATTTTTTCGCGACATAGCTAGCTTTCGTATTAATTAAGTTTACGTGGATAATACATCGGCTCATGATTGAATAAGATTTAAATATGATTAATGCTTTATTAATTAAGAAATTAAAAAATATGTGATTTTTACTATTATGATACACTCATAAATAGATAGCTGTTGATAATAAATAGAGAAAAATCGAAATCAATAAATAGGTGCAACTAGAAATGCTCTATTTGCTCCGAACAGTCTTTCAAATTTTTCTACTTTAGTGACAAACATATAATTTAAAGTTTTGAGCATATTTACTTATTTTATTAATCTCACGTGTAATAATAATAAAAGCCTTACCTTATAAGGCAGAGTTAGACTTTTGATATCTGATATCAGCACATCAGTTCCTGCAACACCCAACAGCTCTGGAAGCCGCGTCTGCAAAATTAATAATTTTAAGGCATATCTAGTGATTAATGAAAGTTCGTTATTCATATGAAAGTTTTCTTATAAGTTATTTACCTCATTAGCTTTCTTACTAGGTTTTTTGTCGAAAGCTGGTCCTGATACTGAGGTCATAAATCTGTAATCTTTCGACGATGATCTAGTATCCAAATTTCCCTAAAATTTTATGAAACAACAAAATAATTTTGGAACATAAGCATGTTTATAAATTATTTATAATTGTTTTTTACATACAGTTGCATCTACGAAGGAATGTGTCCAGGATAGCGGATGCTCTACTACCTGGAGGACCATCGGCCTAGCGATGACGTTGAGATACTTTAAGACTTCACTTCGAACCTCTTCCAACGACTTGATGTGGCCAAAGTACCCTGTTAATTGATATCAAAGAATATGTAATATATTAGAGGATATCAAGCCTAAACGGCCACAAACCATTAAGAGTCTTGGGTTAAGTACATTACACAGGGTATAGCATTTTTTTCTAGGTGGTTAAACCAAGATCACGCTGTGCAGTCAGGGTTTTCCTCCAATTTTGAGGTACCCCACATAATAAAGACTGGGTGAACCCCAGGAGGGACGCTTACCCCAAGGTCACCCAATGTCTGAAATAACAGAATAAATATTCTGCTTGAGCCAGGTTCGAATCCGGGGTCCAAAGGCAGTATTCCAGTTCCTTTTATTTGTATTAACTTATTATTATTAGGCAGTTTGTTGAATATAGATTTAATTAGTTTATTAGTGCAGGCAAAGAAGAAAAAGTTTATTTCTTATTTGTGCATAGAGGTGAGTGACAAATTCTACACATCAAGGTCAAGAAAAATTACATATGGACGATTTGCCTATTCTTCGAGGAAAAACGGGGAATTAAAGTTTTGTGCTTTTAAGGATCAATTCCATTTTTTCCCCTTTGTGTATGAGATTTAGATCAATAAAAAACTAGTTGATGAAGTTTCCTTGAGTTCGAATCCCTGTCCCGGGAGTAATTTTTCAAGAATATAATTAAATTGGGTCACTCAAGGCCTTTCACATGGATAAGTCAGGCCCGTCAGCCAAATGGTAGCCACTCACAAAAATAGGAGCAGTGAGTGTTGACCTTACCCTATAACTTATTACCGAGAATAACATGTGTATTCTCTTAAGAGATTGCACCGTGAGGCTAAGGATCTCCATGGCCTGTCGCGCCATTGAAAAAAAGAAAAAAGTTTACTTTATAAAATATTTTTTATCTCAACTATTCTCATATTTAATTTATTATAAATAAAGTGGAGGTTACTTTTAAGACGGGTCTAAGATCGGCTAATGATTTTTCAACCAGTGTTGGAAAACTGAGTTTTAACGACCGAAAAAAACAACAAATTAAACTGGACTTTTTTGACATTAGAAATTCCTTAAACTCATTTGAAAAATAAATAAATTAAGCACATATTCAAAATAGCTTTCATATCTCTACATAATTTTTTAAATATTTTTATTGAAATTTACAACTGCATATTATAATACAACAAGTAAATATGCTGGTTAATGATAGAATACATGAAAAAACATTAAGAGAAGCTGCCCATTGGCAGCACTATAGTAGTCTATCTAAAAAGGAAGATTTTTTCAGACGACTCAGAAGATCATCAGGGATCAAAGAGGAATCTAGGATAGAAACTATTGGAGTGGGAATAGAGTTTTTCATGGAAGGATTCATGCCTGTTTCGGGCCGAAACTGTAACATAGGGAACATTAAGGTCTTAGTGGATGAAAACGGCGAGTGATCTAAATGATATAAAAGATGGGTCATGGATATGTCTATCTGTAACCTAACGTAGTGTATTAACTGAGAAGACAACATTTTCAATAAATTCAAAACAGAAGTTTTGATTTATTGCCAACTATTGTTAATTATACATACATACATACATACATATTCGGCGCAACAACCCGTTATCGAGTCTAGGCCTCCCCCAGCAGCCTCCGCCAGACAGCTCTGTCTTGTGCTGCAGCAGTCCAGTTCCTGATGTTGAGCAGGCTCCTTGCATCCATCCCTACACCAT
Organism: Piezodorus guildinii; assembly: GCA_023052935.1. Taxonomy (NCBI): domain Eukaryota; kingdom Metazoa; phylum Arthropoda; class Insecta; order Hemiptera; family Pentatomidae; genus Piezodorus; species Piezodorus guildinii. The sequence goes on from CM041295.1 coordinate 47,234,150, forward strand.
CCAGCCATCTTGTTTTGGGTCGCCCTACTCTCCTTGCTCGGTGCACCTCTTCTGTCAGTATCTTCTTTGGAATTTCAGAATCAGTCATTCGAGCCACATGGCCGGCCCATCGGAGTCGTCCTAGCTTAATAATCTTAACGACATCAGCATCCTTAAAGATGTTGTAGATCTCCCTGTTTTTTCTTTTCCTCCAGACTTCTCCTTCTCTTACTGCTCCGAATATTCTTCTGAGCACCTGTCTTTCGAATATTAATAGCCTGTTCTCGTCCGCCTTAGTAGTTGCCCATGCCTCTGATCCATAGGTGAGCACTGGACGTACCAGGGTCTTGTAAAGATTAATTTTTGTACTGGAGGAAAGGTTTTTGCTCCTAAAATGCTTGGATAGGCCGTGGAAGCATCTGTTTGCACTATTTATTCGTCTGCTGATATCCTGAGATACATCGTTCCTGGAATTAATTTCGGATCCTAGGTATACAAAAGTCTCCACTCTGTGGAACTTATAGGGGCCAATGTTCAGGAATGCAATATGGTCTCCACCACCACCCCCTACTCGCATATATTTAGTTTTATGCTCATTAACTGTGAGACCAAATTCTGCGGCAGCTGTTTCAAAAGCAATGAATGCCTCCTTCAATGCCTTTTCTGAAGTCGCCACGATGTCAATGTCATCGGCATAATCTAACAGCTGTACAGTCCTGTTAAAGATGGTACCTGTTGTCTGAATTTTTGATTTTCGCACAGCTACCTCTAATGCCAAATTAAATAGAAGGCAAGCAAGGGCGTCTCCTTGTCTTACTCCGCTATTGGTTCTAAATGCCTCAGAAAGATTTGACCCCGCACGGACAACGCATTTTGAGTTTTTCATAGTCATCTTTACAAGTCTTATAAGTTTTCCTGGGACTTTAAGCTCTTCTAGGGCCTTGTATAGTTCTTCTCGACCGATGCTATCATATGCCGACTTGAAGTCGACGAAGAGATGGTGAGAGGTCAGCTTGTATTCCATACCCTTTTCCAGGATCATCCGTAATGTAAAGATCTGGTCGGTGGTTGAGCGGCCTCTTCTAAAACCTGATTGGTAATTTCCAAGTTCTCTCTCTGCGAATGGGACTAGTTTCTCAAACAGGACATTAGATAGCACTCGTTAAGCACAAGAGAGTAACACAATTCCCCGATAGTTAGCGCATTGATTTCGGTCCCCCTTCTTGTGCAGGAGACATATTACACCATGGTCCCATTCCTGCGGCATCCTTTCTTCCATCCAGATATCCAGTATGAGCTCGAACAGTGCCTTTTCTAACTCCTCACCTCCGTGCTTCAGTAGCTCCGCCTGGATGCCATCGATGCCAGAAGCCTTGTTGTTTTTGAGCTTACCTATGGCGTCTTCAACTTCATCTCGGTCAGGTGGTTCTAAGTCATCTCTTCTGTGCGATATAACGGACGTGTCTGGATGCTGATCTTGTTCCTTAGTAAGAAGCTGCCTAAAGTGTTTCACCCACCTTTGCAGAACTTGATCCTTATGAACAAGAAGTGTCCCATCTTCATCTCTGCAAGAGGTGACTTTTGGTGAGAATGTTTTTCTTCCATCATTAACTCTCTGGAAGAATAGTCTGGACTCGTTAGCTTTTTTATAATTTTCCATCTCTTCAAACTGTTTATTTTCCCAAGCTCTCTTCTTTTTTCTATGAATTCGTTTTTCCTCTCTTCTCCTCTCACCATAAATCTGAGCTGACCTTCTTGTGTGGCGTTGCAACATTTTCATGTAGGATTCATTCTTACAAGCTGTTGCATGGAGACATTCTGTATCAAACCATGGTGACCGAGTAGGCCTATCTTTATAACCTAAGGTTTTCGCGGCTGCTGCATTCAAAGCTTCAGAGCATTTTTTCCACTGTTCTTCTATGCCATCAGCAGATGAACGCGTCCTTTTACACAATTCTTCTTTAAAATTGTTCTGATAGCTAGCACAGACTTCCGGCTCTTTCAGTTTATCGATGTTATATTTTCTTGCCGATAGATTTTTAGAACATCTGGTAACGGATATCCTTGTTCTGATTTTAGCTATGCTTAAATAATGATCCGTGTCCATGTTTGCTCCTCTGAAAGATCTAACATTCATCAAGCTGAATTTATGTCGGGAGTCGATTAAGAGATGATCGATTTGATTGGCCACAAGGCCATTTGGTGATCTCCATGTAGCTTTATGGATCTTCTTTCCTGGGAAAAGAGTAGTGCCTATGGTTAGTCCAGAGTTTGTGGCAAAACTTATAAGCCGATGACCATTGTTGTTGCTTTCCATGTGTAGGCTGTAGGATCCAATCGTTGGCTTATATGCAGGTTCTCTGCCAACCTTTGCATTTAAGTCTCCAACAACAATTTTCATATCATATTTTTGGCATGCATCCATGACTCTTCCAAGGTCTTCGTAGAATAGATCCTTTTCTTGCTCATCAGCCACTTCCGTTGGGGCATGGCAATTAATAATGGTAATATTATAAAACTTACCCTTAATTCGAAGTCTGCACAATCGGGGTGTCACTGAATCAAAATCGATGACAAGTTGCCGAGCGCGTCCCCTCACAACAAACCCAACTCCAAAACTGTGTTGATTTTCATGGCAGCTGTAGTACAGAGTATGGAATTTCTTTTCAAGATTCCCTTTACCTAGCCAGCGGATTTCCTGGATTGCTGCTATATCAATTTTATATTTGTCTAATTCCATAAGGAGGGCCCTAAGCGCCCCTAATCTGTGTAGAGATAAAATGTTCCAATATGCTAATTTTAAGTCAGTGTGGCGGTTCCGAAGTCGTTCCCTTTGAGACAGTCCGGCTTCTTCTGTATCTTGAGGTTTCGTAATTATTGTACTTTAAGGAGAGCGGGTAATCAGCCTACTGCTCCCGAGTCAGGTGGAGGGGCTGCCTCCTCAGAGCACCCTGACATACTTCCCCATCCGGGGCGGCTTCCTAGGGAAGGTGACCCTAGGGTGAGTATTGTAGATGACCTTGTGTCAGTGTAGGTGAATCGTGTACTGTTCTTTGTATATTTGTGCAGTATTCTGAACTCGGGAAACCGGAGGATCGTTAATCCCCAACTAGCTGTGCACTTCAGCCAGCCCCTGCAGCGTTAATTCTTAATTATAAGAACTCTATAAGAAAATAGGCATCGGTACATTAGTGATTTTTTTTCATTCAAAACCAATATGACACCTAAGCGGTAGGTGCTATGGACAAATGTTATAAAATACAAAATATTTTCCTTTAAATTTCTGATCAACGAAATGTCTTTGAAAAATTTGATTCGAGCAACACCGACAGAGATAGAGCTTATCAAATACTTGTGTATATACTATGTATTTAGTTTTATAATTTCATACTTCTTCAAGTTCATACCTTAAGATTGTTATCTTGTTTTGTTTAGTCCTAATAGTGACCTCACATTTAGGCCGAAATGTCGCATACTGGGTAAAATCAGCAATTTAGATGGACAAAAGTCAAGTCAAAAGTTTGGAATTTTCTAGTGCTTCACCTTTTTATTATTAGTTGGCAAGACCCTTAATACTAACATTTCCCGCCATACCGTGTTTACAAATAAACAGTAAATGAGTTAATCATTACTGTTCGCACAAGTGCATAATAACAGGCAGTGGGATTATCTTTATTTGATGGCCATTAATTGTGTTCAAGGTGTGTTTACCTCAAAGTCTTTTTCCCTTTATTTAACAATGGACATTGCTGAGACAGTTAAGCCATTATATTTACAAACTCGTTATTGAATATACATTGCAATCTCACCTGTAGAGTTAATTTAGCAATTTGTAAATGTAAGCCCCTATTCAATAACGAAAAACTATATAACCTCCAAGTTACCCTAAGGATTTGCTCCATCAATCCTTCTAAATATTACAATGAATTTTTGCGATTTTTTGCGTTTTGGGTGATACATAATTTTTTTCAGACACAACACTCCGAATCAAAAGTTTTACGATCTATAATTTAAAGAGTTTCCTAAATGATATAAAATGCATCTATTAGCAGGTTTCAGCAATTCCGAGCCATAGTTAGATTTTTTGTATCATTTTTCCCGTATTCTGGGACTTCAAACGTAAAAAGTAGGGAATTTTTAGATTTTAGCAAATTAATTTTATGTTTGATCACTGAGCTCTCGCCAATCATGTCAAAAAATTAATTAGTTTTTATAATTTTTTCATATTTTTTTTCCGTAATCTGGGACCCCAAAGGTTAAATATGGACCAGTTTCAGAATTTTGTCCACCTAAATCGGTCATATATTCCACTGTGCGTCGGCAAGACAAGAAACAAAAACTACATGTAAATATGTTTTCTTTTTTTAAACCACTAACCACGTTTCCTTTATGAATCAATTAGAAATATAGAAACTTAATCTCTATCAATTAAAGTAAATAAAGTAACAAATATAAATACTTACCCCTATTTAAACAGGCCATGTTTTTTATTTCATCAACATTCGAAAGTTCTTTTCCAATCAAGTAGGTGAATACACGAACGGGTATTCTCGTTCTATTTTCGAACCAATTATATTTCTCGAATATTTCTGTCGTATTTTCTGGTACGCTGTCAGTTATCAGTATAATGGCTTGGTTGCAAATGTCATTATAGCATTGCCTCTGCGTTCTATACTGCAACAATATCCAGAAACATCTGAAATATTCACTCAACATATAGCCATTTGCTTAAACAGTTGTAGTGGAATTATTGTATAATCTATTTTTGTAAGTAAAACTAAATGTATATGAATGTAAATAAATTATATAATATTTCTCCTTGGCTGTTATTCTTATTATATTTTTTTAAGTATAATGGAAAAAAATATACTAGACCTATATATAATTTAGACTACAACTATAAGATAATAAAACTTGGACTATATGTTACTTTTTTATATTTTTTTTTATTGTCAACTCTATACCGTTTTTTATAAAGAATTAAGTTATATGAAAATGAAGAAAAAAAATCTGGTGCGGGCAACACACGACTTTCACTTACCTCCATTTTTAAAATCAATGAAAGAATTTTCAAATACAGTTAGAGATAAAAATACGTGAAACTATTAAAGAATTAATTAAATTGAATTTATATAGAAACATGTGTTTAAAAATCTATTACATTATTATATAAAATAATCAGTTAGTTTTATCTTCTTTTCGTCACTCTCTATTAACTTTTAAAAGCTTGAGTATTAGATAATATTTTTCTATATAATATAATAATATTACTGCTCTTATGTTCAAAAACAAAAAATTGCATTAAAAAAGTATTTTTTCAGTTTTTTTCTTTAATTTGGTATCGAATTCATTCAATTTATATATTTACCGGTTTTTCATCGGTGGTTTCACCAGTTATTTTTATAGAATCAACAAAATTAAAGGTACTTTAGAGAAAGACAATTTAAAATATCGGCGTTTAAGCCCTGTCAGACCATTTTAATCCGAATGAAACCTACATGATATTAAAGCCCATTAAATTTTACATCGATATAGTGAGTTTAATCAAAATCGTCGGAACCGTTTTCGATAAAATTGTAAAAAGGTGCAAAATGCATGGTATAAAGTGCCTCTTCTGGTAAGCTCATATTGATGAAAAAGGATTTGTAACGTCTCAGGCGTATATTTGTCTTAAATATGAAATTTCAGTTTCATAGGACTTACCGTTTCCGTCCGGGAGTTACCACACACACACATACACAGACCTTTTTGCGGGACTTGGTTATTTGGGCTCAGGGAACCCTAAAATGTGTATTTCCGTTGAAAACTGGAATTCGAAAATTTTCACGATCGCAATACTTTCCCTTACTATATATAGTAAGTGGAAAGTATAAAATTGATACGTTAATATTTTATTTAGTTTGTTTTTAAAAACTATAATATAGAATATAAATTAAAAATAAATCTTTTAACTTTCAAATATCTTTTTTTTTAGATATTAAATTGAGTATTACATCTGTTTTATGATAATACGGTTTATGGCAACTTCTCAGAAACTAAAAGAAGTTTAACAAGTTCCTTGAACTTAAGGAATTTCGGGCCTTCTTCGAGTTACTTCATTTTACATATTTAGGACAATTAGTAATTTCTGCATGAACGTTTTATTTAAAAAAAAAACAAAATAGTACTTTTATCATTACATGTCTTCTGATTCTTCAGCTTTGATAAAAGGTCCATTTAAAGTAAAATTAAGTAAAATGCTGACTGACAGTGACCGGAAAACTGAGTCAAGCCAAAGTCGGTAATACGCCATTTTTGGGCACCATTTTGAATATCACCTTATTTATAAATGTATATAGTCATTTCTATATGTCTCCAAGTTAAGAACTGTCTTTGAAAACTTATAACTCTGTGAATAAATTTTACCATTGTTTTAAGAATTCTGAGTTTAAGAATTTTGAGATAATAAAACCTGGGCACAAGGGAATAAAATTTCTAACAGCTTTTAACAAACAAAATAGACTTTTTTTAATTTTAAAACAACTACTAATACTTGAACCTAGAAATAATAAATACGCTTAACAATAAGTGATTGCTATTTTATAATAAATTTTAAAAATTATATGCATATAGTACTATTATAAATTATATTACAGAAACAGATTTTTTTTTTTAAACCTCTGATTGATCCAATAGCGGTCTCATTGGGCTGGTTTAATATTAGCCTTCGTGGCGAACTAGGCTTATTCTAGTAAGGTCAAAAAACTCACTACGGCTCATAGTCAGACCAGTGTATTGTTCCGCTAGATTTTAAGGGGAAAAAAAAGTAAATAGGCATTTTAATCAGATTAATGACTAACCTGTATATTTTAAAGCAAGATTCAACGTTATTTTCGCTTTTTATCAATAGCTTCATACCTTTTAATGTGGGAAAAAACACATATTCATTGTAAATATTTTTTAAAATTCCTTCTAATTTTTTGTATAATTTTTTTTTTTGTTACTTTTTGTAATTCTTTCATTTTTTTGCTGTTGTTTTTTTTTTAACTTTTATTTTTAAATGGATTGTTTCAGCTTTAAAACTTATTGTTATCTAGTGATTCTGATAGTATTATAACAAAAAACAAATTATTAACTAGGAAAAATAAGCCCTGTTCCTGAATCCTTTCACTTGAAACACCGGTTTTCAATTAAGCAAAATCGTTAAGTAAATTTTGGATAATTTGAATTTTCTTCTTTCATTCCAACAAAAAAAAAGGTAAATTAAGGTATCATATAATTTAAAATACAACGGAATCAAAATAACTTTAAGGTTGTGGGGCGTTCGAAAGCTCGTAAATGTTCTAAAAAATTGTATAAAAAAGAAAAATTATCAATATTAAACAAAATTCGAATTTCTACTTTCCACATCTTTTTATACTTCTTCTTCCAGTGGCGCGACAGGCCATGTAGGCCCTGGGCCTCGCGGTGTAGTTTCCTGGGAGATTACACTCACGTTTCACGATGTATATTGTAATTGTAGGGTCTCATCACTCCCTACGCCTACTTTTGTGAGTGGCCACCATTTGGCTGACGGGTCTCACATACCCGGGAGAGAGGCTGTGAGTGAATCCCCATTTATTTACATCCCTATAAAAGCCCCGCCGGGACTGGGATCCGAACTCACAATCTTTAGCATGAGAAACTAGCCACTCATCCACGGGCTCCCCCGATCTTTTTATACGCTAAATAAAAATGTGCTAATTCTAAGGTGCAAGTGGCAGTTAAACAGCTTGTCTTATAAATGTCTCGTCATATTGTGGAGGAAGTTACTAGGCCTCAAGTGGAACAAAGAAGTTGAAATGACCCATAGTCCGATTCTCAGCGGTAAAGGAGGAAAATCGAATTTTCAGGTTTTTCCTTTTATCCATGCTTTCCATTGGACACCAAAAGTCTAAAAAATTGAATTTCTTCCATAATCGTTGACAATCAGACTAACTTTTTTGTTTCTCTTGAGTATCGAATCCCACAACTTCATTAGACATTTGTGGGACAATTATTAACCACAAATATTCATTTTGGTTCTTCTTTTGTTTTTTTAAATTCTTGCCTCCTCGCATCCTTGATTGGCCTAAGAAGATGGATTTGTTTTGCACCATTTTAAAGCAAATTAAATAAAGAAGTTTTTTTAAGATCCGGAAAATCTGAAACCTAACGATAGAAGGGTAAAAGTTCTTTTAAATGTCCGAATATTCTTAGAAATAATAAAATTTAATTTAATGCGTTTTATTTAACGTTTTACGACACTGTTTCTTATTTTGAGAGTTTGACTTTTTATTTAACCTTCTAGGAAATTTTGACTTTTTTCATTTGGTATCATCTGTTTTTCTGTGAGTGCAAATGAAGTAAATATATTTGAGTTTTTCTGATAAAAACCATGGATAACAGCAAAAGCCTTAAAATTTTATTTTGAACCTTGTTTGGTCATAACCAAATTTTACGTTTTTGTGAGGAAGCAGGAATTAAAAAAAAAAAATCTCATAAATGGTTAGTCATATCGTTGGGCTCGTTACTAGACCTTAAGGAAAACAAAAAAGTTCACATGACCCTTAGTCTGATTGTCAACGATTAGGAAGGGAATTCAAATTTTGAGATTTTTGGTGTTCAATGAAAACCATGGATAAACGCAAAACCTCCAAATTTGACTTTCCTCCCTAACCGTTTAAAATCGGACCATGAGTCATATGGACTTTTTTCTTACACTTAAGGTCTAGTATCTGCCCTCACAATATGACGAGACGTTATTATTTTTTTTTAATTTATATTTTATATTTTAATGTTTTATTTTGTTAGTATTATTATATTTTACTTTGTTATTTTAATTATATATGCTAGAGATTCGATATTAAAGCGGAGTGTAGTATGGCTGATGATAATCGATGAATCTTATTAATATATTTGATTTTTTTTTATATACATATACATATACATATATATATATATATATATATATATATATATATATATATATATATATATATATATATATATATATATGTATATATATGTATATATATATATATATATATATATATATGTATATATATATATATATATACATATTTAAATTGTTATGAGAAATAAGCGAGAAAAGGGAAGCCAAAAAGAAAAAAAAAAAGGAATAAAAGGAGTTAAATAATTAAAAAAAAAAATGTTAAAAAAAAGAAAAAGTTAAAGGAAAAAAACTGTTTGATCTATTTCGGTTTTTTGTTCATTGTATGTTAAGATTTATATTGTATTATTACTAAAAATTGTCCAATATGGAAAAAAAAGTAGGCTGTGTGAATAGCAACCCAATCAAGTTGGGCAGCATTGCTTGTTTGTTTAATAAAGTGTATCTCCTCTCTACACTAAAAATATTATTACTTTATAATGATTTTAAATATATAATAAGTTGTAAAGGAACACTGAGAGTCGATAACCTGAAAATTTAGCTAATATGTTAAACTATAATGGACCAATCAGTAATAATAAATTTGATCGAATATTTTAAAAGAATTTTGAGCACGCGATCAGATGTTGAACTAATGTTATTTTAGGATCCACTTACCCTGGTTTATCTTACGTACTGAAGAATTGTTCAAACAATTCAAAAAAATAAATACAAATTAAATAATACTTTGAATTTCCATAAAGAGTTTTCCTAACTTTCTTCATCCTGCTAAATCGTGCACGAACGTTTTACTAATATTCTTTAAACACGTCCATTATGTTTTATAAGTCCATACTTTTCTAAAGACCTATTTCATGTTATACTTAAAAAATGAAAATATATAATTAATAACCAAGATTTGGAAAAGTAAAGTTTTACCCAATCAGGAAAAATATTTAAAAGTTTTTTTATGAATCTGTATATACGCTGTATATAAATATAACTATAATAAATTAGGTTGATAAACAAATCCTATTGGAGAAAATATTATTTTAATATTGGTACCCCCAAAACACTTCTTCAACATTATAATCAGTTGTTTTTATAATCACTTAGCCTAAATATTTTGTTTTTTGATATCAAAAATGTTTTTAAAAATATCGTGGCTTACGTACTTTTATCATCAGTTCAAAAGCCACGGTAAGTGCCTTCCTGAAATTAGCTTTCTCAGACACATTAACTAGCTTAACTGCTTCTTTGAATAAAAGGATATTTTCTGGAGTCGCCTGAAACAAATCAGAAGAAGTTTCATAAATAAGATATAACCAGTAAGTAAAATAAATAAAAAAACACATCCATTTCCACACATCTTAGAGAGTCTTAAAAAACATGTTTCAGTTTAAAAGTTAGAATCAAACAGCATTTAGATTTGCACAATAACTTTTAAATGTACAGAAAAAGTTTAGTTTGTCTGGCTTCATTTATATTCATAAGTATTAAAGTTATAGAGTATTAGGCAGTGGAATAAAAGAACCTTGTACTAGACAGCTTGTTTATTACTGCTATATATACAAACAACATGGCGCAGGGGACGCTACCAACTGGACTGCACTGTTTGTTGTTGGGCAGCTGTACACCTAGGTGGAAGTTCAGTGCCACAACTATCTTTACATATACAATCGATATTTAACACACCCCCTCAATTGAATGTTTTCAAATATATACATACACAAGTAAATATTTAATTGTATCTCACATACAAAACAAGTAAAAATATTATTCTACTACATAATTCTACACCACAAAACAAGTAAAAATATTATTCTATTAAAAAATTCTATACAACAAAGCAAGTAAAATATTATACTATTACAAAATTCTGTACAACAATTTTAGCACAATATATATACATGACATTAATATATTAATTAATTAAAGCCTTCCGAAACATTTGAAACTTATCAAAGAATACACAATCACCTTGAGTTTGTTCTTCAAACCCTCTTGCTACCAATCTGGCCTTTTTGATTCCATCTTCCTTCACTGTGAAAACCCATTTAGTTGTGATTGGGACACTTCCATTCGGTGCTTCCTCTTCAGACCAAGTGTTCATCTTCTCATGAGCTTTTAGTTCTTTAATAATGGCTTCCTGCCATTCCTCCTTTTTATTAGCATCCTCATAAGATGATGGAACTCCATCTGATCGACTAAAAACACATTGTTAGATGATAGTTTAATATTACCACAATTTAGGGCCACCATTACAACTTCTTCTTCTACATCTGCCGTATTTCCCTGGATTGTTCCTCTTCTTTTCCCACGAAAGCTTCTATTATAAGATTTACTTCCACGGTTCTGCTTATTTTTGGGACATTGTGCCTTGAAATGTCTTTTATCCCCACATATAAAGCAACCACTCTGTGCTTTAAATGATACTTCTGATGTAGTAACTGACGCCATAGTACCGGTAAACAAAAATCACTAATAAAATAATATCACTTCGCGACTACGCGTTGACACTATACACAAATACTATGCTCTGCACAAAAATACTCTGGGCCCATAACCTATTAAAGTTATAGAGTATTAGGCAGTGGAATAAAAGAACCTTGTACTAGACAGCTTGTTTATTACTGCTATATATACAAACAACATGGCGCAGGGGACGCTACCAACTGGACTGTACTGTTTGTTGTTGGGCAGCTGTACACCTAGGTGGAAGTTCAGTGCCACAACTATCTTTACATATATTTAACAAGGACAATGACCTCATAGTACAACTTTTGTTTGCAAATAGAAAATAAAAAGCAATTTGAAAATTTATTTTATTATGTAACAGAGTGTTTAAAGCTAAGAAATTTGTATCTGTCTATTCAAGAATAATTTAAGCACATTACTAAAACACCAATAATTGAATTTGTTAAACTATTTATGATTGATTTATTTGTTTAATATTTATACAGTTACAATTTATTTTGCCTTTTATTATGTATTTGTTCAATATTTATATAGTTACAATTAATTTTGCCTTTTATTATGTATTTGTTTTTGAAGCGTATTTTGTTTAGTACAGTTGTAATAGATTTCTTTGATTTATGTTTATCTGTTTTGTTCAACTCAACTCCATTTGTATGGGCTAGCCCGAAAACAAATAAAGAGGTTTATTATTTATTATATTATTATAATTATTAATATATAATTTTTTTATATGCACATATGCATATATATATATATATATATATATATATATATATATATATATATATGTATATATATATATATATATGTATATATATATATATATATATATATATATATATATAAATGTTAAAAGAAAAAAAAATATTATTCGTGAATAAAATTGGAGGCTGATTTATACTTCACCACTCTTTTATTAAAAATAATTGCAATACGTTTCGGCTAAGATGCCATCTTCAGGTGCAATGGAACTAATTTATCTAACGTGAGTAGATGCTTTCAAACGTAGTGCAATTATTTTTCATAAAAGACTTGTGAAGGATAAATCAGCCTCCAATTTTATTCACAGAAATTGACCTTCACCTTAAAGAATCTACACCTTATTAAAATATTATTCTATTCTTTTTTTTTTTTTTTTTTTGTAAAGCATGTTAAGATTTGTATATTAAAAATTGTCCATTAAGGAAAAAAAAGTAAGCTGTGAAAAATAGCAACCCAATTAAGTTGGGCAGCATCACTTGTTCAACAATGTGTATCTCTCTCTCTATTCGGTCTCAGTCGGGGTTCGAACTCGCGAGCTAGAGAACAGAAATTTAGGGCTCTCTACACTAGACAAAGAAGCCATAACTCAATCATATATAGAGTCATTTTAAGAAAATAAATAAAATGGATGGTCAGGAACTAGAACTATAGGGGTACTCACTACGTTTGCTATAGCATGCTATTTGTGCTATTGTGCTAAACCCGTCGAGTTTCTACAGTTATTTCCTGTAGAAAATTGATGGGTTTAGCACAATAGCACAATAGCATGCTATAGCTAACGTAGTGAGTACCCCTTATATAACTTTTCATTCGTAACTAAATCACACCAGCCTTTTATTGCTATTAGCTTAATCTAAATTGAGTAAAACTAATGTATCTTAATAACGACTTTGCATTTACCTGTACAAGCATATCCCTGGGAAAACAAGGAACCAGCATTGTAATGTCTTCATTGAAGCTAAGGATGTTGATGAAATCGTTATTACTAAAGGTATCCAGTAGGGTGCGAACCGTGAGCTGGGATATCGTCCTCTTCATTCCTGCCATGGAGCCTGAACTGTCGATGAGAATGAGGATATCTTTGGAACATGTTGCAGCTTCGATGTACCAAAACCTGGTTCGGCAATCGAAGACATCAGCGCTGTCGTTCCAGTGCAAGGCTTAAAAACAATCAGAAATATTTGCTAAGTGTTATAAACAAATTTAAATTGGTGGATATTAATTATTAAAATCTACTGGTGCTGTAAAATCTATCTCAAGTTTTTTCATCGCTCCCGTCATCTTCTACCACTTCCCATCCATAAAATAGTTTACTCACTTATTTTTCCTTACTTTAATTATATCTGTGTGGAATATGGCGGCCTTTCTACTGTACTAGAGGAAAGATTAGAGCGGATTATGAATGTTAATAAGATTCATCTTCGGTACCTCGGATTGATCACCAGTAACCCAATTACACATCGAGTGGAAGTGCCTCTTACATTCCATAAGTAGAGAATATTTTCTCGGAACATACCTTTACCAAATCATAAACACCCTCTATGCATCCAAAGCATCCTACAATTTAATTCCTAAGTCCGCTAACTTGAAACTAGACCATGCCATTCCGAACTTTACGTTCCCATCCACAGAGATAAAACTTTAGACATATTATGTCCGCTCTTCAGACCTCTGGAATTCCCAGCCTACTCATATGCGCCATGCTTCTTCCCTTCTCTGATTCAAATCCCATTTTTTCCTACACTTTCTGGCATCCCAAACAGACATTATTCATTTCACCCAAGACCTGTGATAATTGGCTTTGGAATAATTAAATTTTATTTATTTCTTCAATAAATTTCTTCTACTCTAAAACCTTTTAGGAGATTTTTTTTTTCTTGCTTTCCTTTTGTTTTTTAATATTCCTTATAGATACATGTATATATATTTACACATTAGTTTGTGAAAATTAATTTTATTATAAACACTTAAAAGAGCACACATTGACTTCCATTTGTCACTTAATTACTTTATTTCATAAGCTTTTCATATCTGTCGACGTTTCGGGGCTGTTTCCCCATTTTCAAGACTGAAACAAATTTTTTAAAACTTCCATTAGTGAATAAAAGTACATTATTTAAATATTTGTCTTAGAAAAATTATCTTTAGCAATTTGTCATAATTAATTTAAAACTCACTAATATTAATTACCTTATTTTTTTCATTATATAAATTCTTTTTCATATATAATACACCATTTTATTTCATAGCACACTGCTGTTTGTCCTTATGGGTGTTCATTGGCTCACTGTTTCTATTATTTATTATGTTTCTATTAACATTCCTATGTAATCCTTGTGCTTTTTATTTATTTTTATTTTTATTTCTATTAATTATATGTCATAATTATGGTTCTTGCGCTATTGTTATATTTATTTTAAAATTTTACATTATTTATGATGTCTGTGTAATGTGTTCCTAGGTTTTTTGTATCTGTTTTATAATTTATTGTCCTGCTATTATTTTTGGTAATGTGGATCGCTTCTAGTAGTTTTCTATTTCCATTATTTTGAGATGTGTCTAAAATTACTGTGTTTTCAAAGTTAAATTTATTCTACTCTAAAACCTTCTAGGAGATTTTTTTTTTCTTTCTTTCCTTTTGTTTTTTAATATTCCTTTTAGGTACATGTATATATATTTACACATTGGTTAGTGAAAATTAATTTTATTGTTCTTTCAGTCAGATACGTAATATTAAAGAGTCTATTTACTTAAAAATATTGTTATCCTTAAGGGACATAGTCCCAGAATAAAGTAATTTTTTAAATATTAAATTTGACGAACTCACTGTTGACAAGAAACAAAAAAATTAAAACTAAAATATCCTTAGGTAAATAAACTAACACATATTTAAAAAAAAGGTTTTTAAGGTGAGAGATTGAGAAAGTTCGGTCTTTCTTTCTCAACTGGCATGTAAGCTAGTTTATCCCATAAAGTTTATAACTAAGCTGGCTAATTTAACGTAGAGCCGAGTCATTGAACCGTGTCTAAATTTGGAAATAGTATTCCATCTCTCAGACGAGTCTGCAGAAAGTTTACATTCTAGAATAGTTTGTTTATCTCTTCCTATTTTTATTTTATTTGTCCACCGAGTTTTACTCGTGGATTTAGTTTGTAAAAGATTTGTTACAAATTTTATCGCTGAGATGGTCATATATTCCCAATTCCACTAACAGATTAAAAACAGAACTATAAAAATGTAATTTTCCAGAAGGTTTTACATTTGTTCACAAATTTTCTTTTGTGATTTTTACAAGATTGCGTTAAGATAAATTCATTAGCTCAGTTAGCATACCCTAATATGCCAGAAAACATACCTGATGGTATATACTGAAATTTTTTCCAAACGTCTTTTTTAAAGTAGTCTTGTTATGGATATTCAGTCCGAGTATTCACGTCTAAGATTCTTTAGAACATACATAGTGGTAAAATGGGTACCTGGATTGATACTAATATTTCCTTCATTCAACGAAGCTTATCGCTTAATAAAATATTACTAAAATCATAATTATTAAGCCGACGTGATATATAATTAGCCTCTTTTCATCCAAATTGAATTTTTTTATGGAAAAAAAAACCTAAGTGAGTATATGAATTTAGAGAATAAGTATTGAACGTCGTAATGTAATTTCTTCGTAATCTGATATGTTATTTCTTACCTGGATAGTGCCTTAGGAAACCAGTAGAACTGCCGAAATATTGCCAAGACATTGTCGGATCCGCGTGAAAGTTGGTGATAAAAGTTTCATCGAGTTCTTCAGACCATAATAATGAGTCCTTGACTTCACCACCTGAATAAAAAAAAAAAGGTCTCAATAAACATACTAATTATTACATTAATATTTTACGATATTTTTTAAACTTTAATTGAAATATAGAGGTTTTGCATTAAAAAATCCCTTAATTAATATTAATATTATTTAAATCTTCCCTCTGTATATAAAATGATAACTCGATTTTTGGTTTCCGAGAGCTCCTTCTAAACTACACGACGGATTTTTGTATAGTTTTTACCTTCATGTAGCGCGTTCATTTCCTTAGGTAGGTTTATACTTATAATACATTCCAATAATGTTCGTTCAGATGGCTAGATTAAATTTTCTGTAATCAAGGCATCAAAAAAAATCTTTCCTGAAATAAGAGTAGTAATATAGACGTATAATATACCTTTGGAAAGCGCAAGATTTTAGGAAAGTTGTTATGCATTAAAAACAAGTTATACAAGTTAACAGAATGTAGTTATAAGTCTATAAACTTATTAACATAAGTTGCTTGTAATGAGAAAGGTTATGGGATTCATTGCTGCCACCGTATAATATTGTATAAGTTATATTATATCGCGAAGCAGGGGCGACTAGTTGTATTTCATTAAACGTAAATTTTAAAATATTGGGGGAATAAATCCGATTCCCTATTGAAATAGAATATGAGACCAATGATATAATGTAACAATATTTTTAAGTTTGTATTACATCAATATTAAATAAAATTAACATTATATTATAGGGTTATGTGCTTATTATTTATGTTATTTTATCAATCAACAATTACGTTAATATTATCACAAAAAAGTATATATTATTATTAATTTTTCTTTAGGAAACCCCTACAAATAAAATAAAGTAATATTCATTATTATATAATTTTTACTCTACCTAGAAGCTGGACCTCATTATATTGTCTTTGTTTCCAGTGAAACTAAAGTTCTTCATAAACTAACTTCATTGCTAGTTTTACTGCTCACATTTTTCGGCTAATTAAAAAAAACGCTTTAACCGTTTAATTAACTACAAAAGGCTCATTTAAACATATCATAAGGCCAGTCTGGACTTATGGAATAGAGCTTTGGGTCTCTACTAAACTATCAAATTCTTCTCTTGTTCAATTCTTAAAATCCAAAATCCTTTGTAAATTCCTCAATGCTCTTTATTTTTTCACGAATAAACTCACAAATAATGACCTTAATGTTCCATATGTTGCGGATTTGGTCCGAACTATGTAGCATTCTACTAATGACAAAATCCTTTCCCACTCTAATCAACTAGTTTAAATGTTTGCTTCCCTTTCTATTCCTGATGATGATCTGAAGCGTCTGAAAAGAAAATGAGCGCAAGACATGCTGTTTTAGAATATTTTTTGGAATGCTGCCAATGGTTATTTTCTTTACATGCGTAGTATTACCATGTTTTATATTCTATTGAAATTAAATAAATTTTTTTTTAAAATTTCAATTTCAATATATATTAACATTCATCGATTGCTTTTCCAATTGATGTATCGAAATATTCTTCCGTCTTAATATTTTTTTTTCTAAGCACTGTTTTGAAGTTGAGTTCTCTGAGTCCTATACACATATATATATATATATATATTATATATATATATATATTATATATATATATATATATATATATATATATTTATTTATTTATTTATACAGAGCATCTACCCATTAAGGGTCATTAGCTATAATAATATTATATATATATATATATATATATATATATATATATATATATATAATAATAACTATAATATATATATAGTCCATAGTATTATTTCTATACGTACTTTTTTAAAACTACATATCCATTTGGTTTTGAAACTTTTTTCTTTGTTGTCACATTCCCTTGACATCCCCCAGTTATTTACGATATCCTATTGTATTTGTGTTCTATTTTTATGCTATTCAAGATGGCATTTGATCGCAAGATAGCATGGCCACTGTTGCTAATTTGACCTGGCATCATTCCATACGATTGTAGAAAACTAACCAATGTTTTCTTTTATGTAGTAATATCAATTATAAACTTTTATTATAGTTATTTAAAAAAAAAATTAAATATGCAAAAAAAATAATTTAGTAAAAATAAAATTAATCCAAGTATGTAAAAATGTTAATAAACAGTTTACTGGTTAAAAATGATAACTATTATAAAATACAAGAAAATATTGATAAGTTATAATTAAATAAACCCATATTAATGGAAAATAAAGGATGAAAGAAAAATCAACATTAGAAGAGTGGTATATGAGTGTAGGCAATAAAAAAAAATAATAAAAAGATGAAGGGCTAGTAAGAACAAGTGCATGATGACATAAACAGTTAACTCCATGCAGTTTGGAGGAACGAAGAAGTATACATTGATATAAGTATAGATGAAGTATGGCTTTATTATGACGTTATGGATTGTATAATAATTAATTACTTGAAATTTAATGATTAGATGTTTACGAGTAAGTAATATAATTAGAGGAAGCAGGTTCTAATTTACAATGGGACAGGCTGAGTATTGGCCCAGGGCGCCAGTTTTTTAGGGACGGGAGAATGTGCCAAATCAAGTACTTTGTAAATACTTTTTTTTTTTTTTGAAAAAAAACAAAATGCGTTACTATGGAGAGTCAATACGATATTTAAAATCATATTTAATATTTTTGTATCATTAAATATATTGGGTATAAACATGTTTTATTAACCATCAATAAAGTCGTGGTTAAAGGCAGAAAATGCGTGTTATTATTCTGTTGCGAAATCGCTTAGTTTGAGGCTTCCGAAAAAAAACTTGAAGGTCAGAATTTATAAAACTATTACTATCCCGACTGTTCTAAACGGACGTAAAACGTGGTTGCTTACTTTGAAGGATGAACGACGCCTTAAGTTTTTCGAGAATTAGGTATTACATAAAATATTTGGTCCAAAGAAAGACGAGGCTACACAAAGCAGAATTACGGAGTTTGTTCCATTTAAGTATAATTGATTTGATAGTATTGCGGCGACTTAAATGGGCGTGAAAAGTTCTTAGGCTTAGTGAATGAATTCCGAAAAAGTTAGTATGTGCTGAACAGACTGAGAGGTACTGAGGCTGAGGCGTCAGTGGGAGGATTACGTAAAGTCTTATTTCGGTGGCTTGGGCTTGGACGGTGATTATTGGACAAATCGGTGTAAGCAACATTTTTTAGCATCGGCATCGAACCTTTAGGTTAGCTAAGCCTATTATTATTTTTAACATGCATAATAGATGTTATCAAACTGCAACAACCATTTATTTCGTGTAAAGAAAATTGCTGTTTTTATAAAACCTTAGGGCTTAGTATGCTTGAAAGAACAAAAAAAAAAGAAAGGGATTCATAAATAATTATCTTCCAAGGACGCCAGTTACCATAAATCGGGGTCGGTGGAGTATATTAACATAAATTTGTATAATAGATAATAGTTTTTTTTTCTTTACATTTTTTGCCTGCAAAATACTAACTAATGGAAACTTTTGTTTTGTTTTTCATCAATAAAAAAAAGAAAATAGACAAACCAATAAGACAAAAACCACCAATATAATCAATTCACCGAACGGAGTAAATCGATTCAGTTAAAAAATTGAACTTCCCATCCCTAGCTTGGGTACCAAGATGAAATTCCATGATGATAGACAGATATATAACTGTTTTTAAAAATTTTCATTACCATATTACAACAAAAAACTAATACTATATAAATCACATTTGGAAGCCCGTGGCTGAGTCGCTAGCTCGCTAGTTTCCCATTCCAAGGGTTGTGAGTTCGATCCCAGTCCCAGAGGGACTTTTTCCCTCACAGCCTCTCTCCCAGGTATGTGAGATCCGTCAGCCAACTGGTGGCAACTCACAAAAATAGGCGTAGGGAGTAATGACCCTACCCTATAAAATTAATTATAGAAATGCGAGTGTAGTCTCCCAGCAGAT
Organism: Piezodorus guildinii; assembly: GCA_023052935.1. Lineage (NCBI taxonomy): Eukaryota > Metazoa > Arthropoda > Insecta > Hemiptera > Pentatomidae > Piezodorus > Piezodorus guildinii. Next base: position 47,254,014 of record CM041295.1, read on the forward strand.
TACACCGTGTGGGCTAGGGCCTACACGGCCTGTCGCGCCACTTGAAAAAAAAATACATAAACACATTACTAGAACTATAGTCTTTAAGGCTGTCAATCCGGAGCCAACCTGTCCAATTTTACATATTATAATAGTCAAACATAAATTACTCACTTATTCTACCATAGCTACACAAGGTTAAAAAAAACACAACAAATAACAATAAACAATTAAAATTATATATTGGAAAAAATTAATTTTCATTAAATCCTGTTATAATTTTCTGAAACAATTTTTTTCAAATTTCGGAAAAAATCTATTATAGTTAAGATTTACCTGTTCGCACATAATTTTAAATACCCATTTGACCCCACTAAAACGTGGGTCATGGAAGTAATCTGTCCCATAATCATGACTTAAAGTTTTTTAAATAGAAACATTTATTCAGAAACTGCAACAAACGTATACAAAAGAATTTTGATCTATAAATTTCTGTTAAGGATTTTTAAATTCCTGGAGGATTAAGATCCAGTTATTTTTATTATTGAGTGGAATACATATATGAATAGCGTGTTTCGCTTAAATCTTGTATTAAAAAGTCTTTGTTATTCATGAAACATGGATTACCATGTTTATTGTAATATTTATTGTAAATAAATTATTAGTGATTACAGGTTTTAAAATTTTAGAGTATAATTATGTTGTGTTTTTAATTGGACATTGGACATTGAGACTATTTTTGCTGATGTGTAATAAGTAGAGACCGGATTTTCGTGTAGTAAATAACTCGAAATGTGCAGCAAAACACCGAAATATAAAATTGAGGGTATATATTCTTTAATATCAAAAAAAAAAAATATATATTAACATTGTTTCATTTAAAAAGCTAATACGTAGAAATACAGATGGCTTTAAAGTTACGTCTGATGTAATAAAATTAACTTATTTAGTGCAGTAACTTTTTTATTCTATAACGAATAAATTTAAATTAATCTAAATCTATATGGAGGAGTAACTTAACCTACAAAAGTTGTTTTCATGAGAAATTACATACCTACAGTTAAAAATAAAAATAAAACACAAATCACGTGAACGAAACATCTATATAAGAAATTTTTCAACCACATAAAATTATCTAAATTTTTGACTAATTTAATTAAATAGTTATCTCATTTGTCCCTTTAATAATTTATTAGATTGTGAGTTTCCTAACATGTTATGAGTGAATCTAAAAGAACTCACTTAAAACAGTTTGAAGAATTGATCAGAAATGCTTGTGAATAAAATAGAGATATTTTATGTAGACCAGGGTAATTAATAAAATTATAGCTCGGGTTATTAGATATACAGATTTTAATTTTCGACGAGACACTTTTTTCCTATGTTCGGCATTATTTAAACTTGATATTTAACCTTTTTAACCACTACATATAGAGAAGAAAATCTGAGATTTAAAATTGCACTTAAAACTAGATACTCAAAGAAAATACTGAAGGGTTGTAAACAGAGTAGGCATTCAGTACAACAAAAAACTTCTTCGAATTAGCCACTGTACTGGCTGAGACATTTTGTTTCATTGACGGCAAACGAAAAAAAAAAACAAAAAAAAAAGAAAGTCACGAAACGCCTTTGGTTAACGGATGTGTTTACTTACTGAAAACTACTGATTTCGGAATATTTTATCTCTTCTTGATTAATAGTTTAATTTTATATTTCACCAGAGAAAAATCATAAAATAAAATTTTAAATATTTATTAGTACATTTGTGTATTTTTATTACCGAAAATTTGGTTGCATCAATTGTGATACTAAAATTTTACTCAGAAGAGCACAAAATTCAATTTAGTGCAGTAAAAAAATTTTAAAAATGTGCAATTTAGCCCAAAAATCGCAAAACGAGCAATTTTATGCAGTATAAAATTCTATTATTATTCCCTAATACATGAACGGGATAGCTGTCCAGGTTTAAGCTGATACACGAAAGCAAATAGATCATGCGAAATCAAGGAAATCCAATCTCTAGTAATAGGTATGTATTAAAGTTTTGTATTTCAGAATGATAAACAAGATAAAATGTTTTTTTGTCGTCTATATAGGTATTTAATAATAGACAACAAATTAATACTTCGAATTGGATTAGATTTGGAATTTGGTTGAAAAAGGATTCACCTAGCATAAAGTATAATCTGCCTGACAAAAATTCAACTAGTCTAAAAACGGTTAACATTCAGACCCAGACCTGGCATCTTCCCATCTACAGGGCCACCTCTCCTTGATTGAACATTGGTGCGACAAATGGCGTATCAAAGTCAATCAATCCAAAAGTAAGCATGTCACCTTCACCCTCCGACGCAAATCCTGTCTACAAGTTCATTTTGATTCTATACCACTTTCCTGTTCCGACACAGTCCGGTATCTGGGTTTCTTACTAAACAAGCGACTGACCTGGAACCCACATACTCGACTTAAAAGACAAGAGCTCAACAGAAGATACGGACAATTATATAGACTACTGAACAGAACATCACAACTTTCCATTGAAAACAAACTATTGATTTACAAGACAATTCTCAAACCAATGTAGACCTACGGAATTGAACTATGGGGAACTACTAAATTTTTGAACATCAAACGTATCCAATCCTTTCAGTCCAAAGTCGTTAGAACAATAGTCAACGCTCAATATTATGTTACAAACAAGACCTTACATCATGACCTCAAGATCCCTCATGTCCTTGATCTCATCCCATCTGAATTCTCATCCTTCCACCAGAAACTTACTCTTCTTCCTAATCCTCTGGCACAATCCCTATCTAGTATCAACCATCCTTACTACCCTCCTCGTAGGTTGAGGCGGCAGCGGCCGAGAGATCTCTTATAAAAATGCAACTGGAGTGCTGGTAATGGTCAGCTTCTCCACTCTTGCCTGAGAGTGTGTGGCTCTAGCGTCCTCACTCAGTCTCCACTTGCTAGACTGGTGACGCAGTTGACTGAGAGGCGCTGGGAACTCCAAGTGTTGTGCCATTTCGCCCACTTCTGGGTGTAGGGGTTTGACTCGGAGTTCCCAGGGGCAGTATGTAAATAATGTATATAGTTATGAATGTGGCCAAGATTTTATTTACTTTATTTTTATTTTCATTTGTTAGTTAAGTTTACTTATTTTATTTCATCTTATGTTATTTTATATATATATATATTTTATTTATTTATTTATTCATTATTACTATTATTATTATTATTGTTATGTCTTGTTTTTTACTCTGTACATATGGTATGAATGACTTATTTTAGCCCTATTGTCCAAGATAGTGGCAGATTGTATTATTTCTCAATAAAGAAATATTATTATTATTAAAAAAAAAAACGGTTAAAATAGAATAGAAAATATCTGTTAATATAATTATTCTATAGCTTCCTATTCCCTAAAAATATAATTACCTAAATCAAAAACGTCCGTGGGTACATGCACAGCACTATGAGTCGTGTTTACGTAAATATTGTAGAAGTGATAGTCAGGCTCCAACTCCATCATTCTGTAGTTGGTAACGTTGACATCATCGTCCACTCCAACCAATTTCGAAAATTTCGAACTGAAGTATATCAACGTCTGGTTGTTGTCCTCGAACTCTTCAGATAGGCGTTCGGCACCTTCAATTAAACACTGTCAAAAGAGTAAGAATACAAATGATGGCTACCGAAAACACTTTCAAGAATTCAAATATGTTTCAAAGCTCTCAAATACATACCATCACTGAATCCATTTTTCGTTTCAGAAGACGGTTGACATTCGAAACTATATTATGCAGGATTTTTTCTCCATCCGTTGGTAGAACTTGTGCATTGAGTTTTCTGTAGCTCTGAAAAACATTGAATAAGGAATATTTAAATTAATTATATGACTATATGATACATAAACCACCTATGTTTTTCGAGTAATAAATATTGCTAATAAATCAATTGCCCTGAGAGAATTTAATATACCTGAGAAACTTATACGCTTGATAAAGCTTACCATGAAGGAGGTGAGATGTATGGTAAGAGTAAATGGTGACAGGTCCAAGGAATTTCGTGCAGATAAAGGACTCCGACAAGGGGATGCACTAGCCTGTTTGCTGTTTAATCTAGCACTTGAGAAGGCCGTAAGATATGCTGGTTTACGCGAAATAGAAGGGAATATATTTACCAGACTTGTCCAGCTGTTCGCTTACGCAGACGACATCGACATTGTGGGACGCTCTCTACAGTCCGTGACTGATGCCTTTCTGGCTTTGATGGGTCCTGTCAGCAGACTTGGACTGAACGTTAATGAGTCCAAAACAAAATATATGGTAGCAGAAGAAATCCCAATGCAAGGCGAGACAGTCACTATCGGGGTTCATAAGTTTTAGAAGGTCTCAGAGTTCACATACCTGGGATCAGTGGTCACCCAAGATAATAACCCCGATTTTGAGATAAGGAGAAGAAGAACTGCAGCCAACAAATGCTACTTTGGGTTAGGCAAACAGCTAACCAAGCGGATACTCTCTAGACAGACCAAGCTCCACCTCTATAAGACATTGGTGCGTCCCGTACTGCTCTATGGATCAGAGTGTTGGGCGACTTCAAAGGCAACCGAGAAGGAACTCCTAATTTTTGAAAGAAAAGTTCTCCGCCGTATTTTTGGAGGAGTGAAAGTTGGAGAGGAGTGGAAGCGGCGCACAAATCAGGACCTCTACAATGCTTTTGGAGAAGGTGATGTGGTCCGGGCTATGAAGCTAAGACGCCTAAGATATGCAGGGCATATTGCCAGGATGGAAAATGGAGAAATGCCCAAAATATTGCTCACTCAGCCGATCCATGGGATAAGAAGAAGAGGAGTTGAGATGGTCGGATGGTGTGGCGGCGGACGCTCGCATGTTGCTGGGAGTTAGGAGCTGCATGGCATCGGCTCAAGACCGTGGTGATTGGAGGAGGCGGTTGGAGGAGGCCAAGACCCGTGACCGGGTTGTAGCGCTGTGAAATAATAATAAATCAATACATTAGTAAAATGTGCGACGGTTTAACCTTTAACTGGTTAGGTGGGGTATTCCCTCTTAAAAATATTGTGAATCCCATTGTCCGGATCCGATCGGCTTGTAAAAACCTGACATTTCCTGTCTCGAAATGATTGTAATATAGCTTTACATTATTACTACCCTATTATTACACTGTCCTAAAGACCCTACCTCGCCATTACTGTTCGTATTTATTGAAAGTGTGTTTTTCAATTTGTTGAAAGAAATGTTTCGTGATCGTGTTATTTTACGCATTTTTTAAATTTTATTAAGAAACTGAGATCATCCTTGTTAAAGGATCACATGACCAGGCGGTCAGAAAATCCTAAACTATCCATGGAGCTTCGGTTTAATGCTAAATCATTATTAGGGGAAAAACAAAAAAATCTAACACATATAGTCAGGAGGCCCCTCCGAAGAAAATATGTTATTTTTGTCCAAGAAACCAGGATAGGAAGTCATCTATAGTATGTATTAAATGTTAAAAAAATATTTCTGGACAATGTTCGGTTTTCTATTGCAAAAAAACTGCCTAATTTTAGCTGTGTATACTTTCTTTACAATATAAAAGTTTCATTTTTTTTATCATTTTCCGTTTTTTAAATATACTAAACTTTAAGATAAGGACTTGTTTAGATATTATTTTACAAATGTTTTCATTGCTTAGAATATAAAATTAAAAAAGAAAGAAAAATTATTAATAAAATGTATTTAATAATATCAGGCTTTGATTCAATTTTATAAGTATCCTTTCGTATGGTAACTATTGAAAATAGGTTGAACTAACGTATTTTACAAGAATAAACAATTCTAGATGTTTCAGGATTAAAAAAAAAAATTGAGGTCTGGGGTCTAAGAGACCTCCCCTCACCAATTTTGACTATAAATTTCACCTCACCAGTTAAAGGTTAAATATAAAGATTATCAATTTTCATAACCAGAACTACAGTACGATCTTAAATTTCCTTGTGTTATCGTGTACGACTTGAAAATGTAACGTCTGTGTACTTCGAATTATTTATCTGCTAATAGGTTAGTTACGAAATAGATATATTAAATATTTTTCTATATAATCAAGTCAAAAATCAACTGACTATTTAGTAACTTAACTCACCGTCAGTGATCATTAAGCGTTCTTCAAGGAATCTGATTCATATTGCTAAATATAGCCATAAAGGTTGCTTAATGTTTGGTTCCGTTTGTTTGGGATAAATATCTAAGGTAGTCTAAACTAACGGAAAAAAAGCTTATTTAACATCACCAGGTCATCACACCATGACTTTATAAATGATATTCTTTTTCATGAAGTGACAATGGTTGACTGTGTATATATATGAGAGAAGTTGGTTGAGGGTGCAGTCAATTTAACACACAATTAAGCGTAAACTTAATTTATTGGTGCCGACGTTTCGGCCTAAATTATAGGCCTTCTTCAGGGCTATAAGAAAAACAAAAAACAAAGATAACCACTGGTTGTTATCTCCACTGCTGGTTGTTATCTTTGTTTTTTGTTTTTCTTATGGCCCTGAAGAAGGCCTATAATTTAGGCCGAAACTTCGGCACCAATAAATTGAGTTTACGCTTAATTGTGTGTTAAATTGACTGCACCCTCAACCAACTTCTCTCAGATATTCATTTTCATTTTTATATAAATGATCAATGTGTTGTACAGACCCGATTCTTTCGTATATTTTATTATTAGCTATTCCGGAACTATAAACTAATATAATTATATCACGAATAATATGAGTTAACCGTTCATTAACATCTAACTCGAGACTCGGACATAATAACTTATTTCACTATAGTATAGAATCTTAATGATCAATCTATATCGTTGTCATTTTTATTTGATAAGTAGACTACTTTTAAAAGACGCCATAATTAGATTTTCAGATAGGTTTAGCAAAATTAAATATATTTTTTAGGTTTTTTTTATAAACATATTTTTCACTCAACAATCCTTTTATTTTATTTTTTCTCACCTACATTTCATGTCCTTTCTATTGCAAATATAAAAACATATATATTGTCACTTTACAATAAAATATTCCTTATGCTGAAACCAGCCATGTCAACTTGTTATTATCTACTGTTTAAATTACATAATAATAAAAATTAAATAGTTTTTTTACAACTTTTACGATTTTTATAATTTTATAAAGCATACGAAATGTTTTTACTTTCACTTACCTATATATGAAATATATAGTAAGGGAAAGTATTGCGATCGTGTGTGTGTGGTAAGTCTAGCATCAAAGGGAAAAGTGTTACGAAACTGAAATTTTTTATTTAAGACAACTATGCACCCGAGATGTTACAGCAACTTTTTTACTAAATTCAGCTGACCTGAAATACTTTATACTAAGCATTTTGTATCATTTTACGATTTTCTCAAAAACGGCTCAAACGATTTCGATTAAACTCGCTATATTGATGTAAAATTTAATGTGTTTTGATATCTTGTAGATTTCATTCAGATTGAAGTAGTCTGACAGGGCTAAAATGCTTATATTTTATGTTTTCTTCCCTTAGAGCACCTTATATTTTATAGATTTCATAAAAATAACCATATCATCTTATTAGCATTGCTAAAGAACGGCTAAATATACAAGTTAAACGAATTTGATGACCTACTCTATTTTTATACCTACTAGTTTTCTATACATAAAACATATTTTTTTAAATGTAATTTTTGTTTTGCTGATAATAAGAACAGTAATACAGACATATAATATAGCGTTGGAAAGATTTTAGAAAAAAATTTTATCTTACACACAAAGTTTTAAAAGGCAATACAAAGTGATGAATAGGGCATAAACTTATTACTGATTTTTATACTTAACAATTTAATATAATTATATTGTTTGATCTGAATCATATGTTCCCAACGGAAATGAATACACTTTCTATTTTAATCAACTTATTTTTTTTTTTTAAGTTTAAGTTATCCAACTCCCGTGGCAATCTCCTTTCTCGAGTCTCCACCACCCATTGTTATACAATCCTTTCGCCAATGAACCCGACATACTGGCCTACATCCCTCAAAAAACGTCCTGATATCCTAGACATATTTGTTTCCTCTCAGATATCTTCTTCCCAATCCACAATCAAATCCCTAAATGACCTGTCATCCGATCATAGTCCGGTTCTGCTTTCCTTGCATTCAAGCCTTGTTCCTAAGCCCACCATTCCCACTCTGATTACAGGACGAGTAGACTGGGACGGATTCAGATATGACTTGGAAAACAAACTTGACTTAAAAATACCACTAAAGACTAAACATGATATTGATAAAGCTGTTGAAAAACTGACTGACTCAATCAGCAGTAGTATACTTGACAACACTACAACCATTAACACTACTAACTCACAGGAGACTATCCTGCCACAGCACATTCGAATCTTATTAAGGGAAAAACGCAGAGCAAGATCGAAGTGGCATAGGACTAGATACCCTTCAGACAAAACTTATTATAACAAACTTACTAACAGACTAAAATCAGAAAAGTTAAAATTCATAACTTACTCAACTTTACTGAAAAACTAACTATTACAGACAGATCGTTATGGATGACCACAAAAAAGTTACTGAAGTACAAAGAATGTAATCATCCACTCCTAACTGAATCCCATATCTGGACAAGATCTGATGAAGAAAAGGCCCAGATATTTGGTCAGCACCTTTTTAAAACCTTTAATCCACATCCAGATATTCATAATCCCGGTCACATTAAGTTTATAGAAGCAGAACTAGATATCCCACTCCAAATGGTTCTTCCTCCTAAAGCGTTCCATCCTACTGAAATATCTAACATCATCCAGAGTTTACCATCCCGCAAAGCTCCTGAACATGATCTTATAACTTCCCATATTTTAAAACTCCTTCCTCGAAAAGCTATCCTATATCTTACTTACATATATAATTCCGTACTCCGTTCCACATACATTCCTGCTTTCTGGAAATTATCCATTGTCAAAATGATACCCAAACCTAAGAAACCGCCTGAAAATCCATCTTCTTACCGTCCCATCTCACTTTTACCAATCATGGGTAAAATCTTGGAAAAACTTATACTGAAACGCCTATATCCCATCCTAGATACTAATTCCATAATTCCTGATCACCAGTTTGGATTCAGAACCTCCCACTCCACTATCCAGCAATGTCATATGACGTTGTCTCGTCTGCATTAGAGCGCGGGTTGTACTGCACGGGAGCATTCCTCGACGTAGAACAAGCCTTTCACCGAGTCTGGCACCCGGGATTGCTTTACAAACTCCGCAATTTCCTTCCCCCTACATACTTCCTTATCATCAAGTCCTACCTCACAGACAGATCCTTCAAAGTAAATCATAATAATTCCTATTCATCCATTTTTAATCAGTTTGCTGGTGTTCCTCAAGGCAGTATCCTGGGACCTATTCTTTTCACAGTTTATACAGCTGATATCCCATCCCATCCTAACACTTTCCTTTCTACCTACGCTGATGACACTTGTGTGTTATCAGTCAATACTGATCCAACTATTGCCTCTCAAACTCTCCAATCCCACATCAGAGACCTTGAAGTGTGGTGTCAGAACTGGAGAATTAAAATAAATTCCAACAAATCCAACCAAATTACCTTTACCCTTCGTCGTAAACCTATGACATCCTGCCCTACTGTTTCCTTCAATAATACTCCTCTTGTCCCGGTTGAACAGATCCGATATCTAGGACTGCACCTTGACAAACGTCTCACTTGGAACCCTCATACAAGACTTAAACGACAAGAAACTGCTCGACGTTTTCGACTACTTCAACACTTACTAGACAAACGTTCTAATCTTCCACTTAACTACAAAAGACTCATCTACATGACTATCATAAGGCCGATATGGACTTACGGAGTAGAGCTTTGGGGCTCTACTATACCATCGAATTCTTCCCGTATCCAATCCCTACAATCCAAAATCCTTCGTATAATCCTCAATGCTCCTTACTTTGTCACGAATACACTAATCCATAAAGATCTTAATGTTCCGTATGTTGCTGATTTGGCCCGATCTAGATACCATTCCTTTCATGGCAAACTCTATTCCCACCCTAATCCTCTAGTTTCAAACCTTTCTTCCTCTTCGATTCCTGACAATCCTCCGAGGCGTCTGAAAAGGAGATGGCCCCGAGACCTTCTAGTTTAAATCATTTTAAGAGTGCTTCCATTGGGAAGCTTCTCTACATGTGTTTCATGCCTTTATATATTTCATCTAATTTAGTAGTTGTATTCCTGTATACAGTTGTAAATTCCAATAAATAAATTTAAAAAAAAAATTTAAAAAAAAAAGTTTAAGTTTTTTTAATAGTTATTAAATTGATTTTAACATCAGAGCCAAGGGAAAATTGTGTGTTGAACGCATCAGATTTTCGGATTTATAAAGGAATTGGGAAGGAAACCCCGATGGATTTTTCTTTTCCTATTTTGTATCTCTATGTTGTTATGCACCAATAAATTGTATATTAATATTCAAATCGTCCATAGTATTAATTTATAGTGTATAATACATATCAAGTGTCTTTATTCTATCATTTTGTATTAATGAAAGCTAGTCTAAAAATGATCACTACTGGCTAAGAAAAGAATATATAAGAACTCAGATTCAAAAGAATATATTAAAAATATTTTAATAGAATACTTAAAAATTTCAAAATAAAACAAAGTGTTATAGAAGACATTATAACTATTTAAAATATATTTATGCGAAAAATTTTATGTTATTGGTTCTGGTGTTTTTTTATTTTTATTTTTTATTTATTAAGAGATAATACAATCTGCCACCTTCTGGGGCAATGAGTATTACAGATATAAGAAATCATTCATCCCATATGTACATTGGAAATAAAATTAAAATAAATAATTAATAAAGATCAAACAAAGAAGAAAGAAAGAATATATATATATATATATATATATATATACACACAAAATTAAATGAATAGTTATGAAGAAAATAATTGTAAAAACCTTGAACACATTCATACCTATTTAAGATATTAACAAAAGTGCCCCTAGGATCACCGAATCAAACCTTGAGATCCACTAGTGGAGGCTGGGCGAGGGCGCTAGAGCCACATACACTCAGGGCATGAGTGGAGAAGCCAGCCATTGCCAACACTCCAATGACATATTTACAAGAGACCTCTGGGCCACTGCCGCTTTAACGTACGAGGAGAGTTATAGGGATGTTTGGAACTGGATAGGGAGTGTGCCAAGGGATTAGGAAGGTGGGTTCTGGTGTAAGGGTCTAAAGACAGAAATTGATATAAAAACATTTATTTAGGATTTTTATGTATTAAATTATATTTCATAATTTTTTTTTCTCAGCTAATTATAGGGTAAATAGGGTCCATTGGATGAAGCTGAAAAATGGGTCGACTGTTTTCAAATGTAGAATCACACATAAAAGTTCGCTCCTTATCATAGTTATGTAATACATTTTAGTAAATTGATTTAGTACTTAAATGATGATGCTCCTAATCCGAAGGGTTATTTTTATCATTTTCATCTTCCTATAAGCTAATAATCATGATCTTACGATTTCCTGAGGTGTGGCCTAGGGTTCAAGCATATTTCTCTCGTTTTTTATTTCATATATCAGTGATTTTCCGAATTAGATCCATTAATTCTCCCACAACTTAAGCTGACGGCTTCCAAACTACATTTTTTTCCCTCCTGAATAATTAGAAGCATTTTCAAGAAGACCTGGATAGGATCAGTGACAGTGAGTAATTAACAAAAGCTAAATATTTAGGTTTTCTAGATCAGTACGACTTGACATACGACTCGCATTTGACAAATTGTAAAACTAATAGATAATAAAAAAGATAATAAAAAATATATGGAAGGAAAATTGTGCTGGTTTTAATATGAGTAAATATTTAGGCTGTTGTTTTAAGGTTCATATTCCCTCCAATACCAGTTTTTCTAGTCTAACCCTAATTTAATTCAAAATTACGTTTTTTTATTGTACTCGTAATATCCTTTCACTATCCATCCGTACTTAAGCTACTTATATCCTCACATATTTCTCCCAATTTGACTATATTGCGTAGTATATAATGGCCTCTCGACTGTGCTTAACTACAGAATGTAACGGATTATAAAATCCGTTGAAAGATATGTCTTTGGTACCTCAAGGTGCCTTCTCCCTTCCACAAGCAGACAATATTTCCTCAGATCATACCTTTACTAAAGCAGTAACTCCCAGCATTCTTCCTACATCCACGGTCTCTTAAAATTTAAATCAATACCCAACTCACTTAAAATTAGATCGCATTATTCTGACATTTACGTTCCTACCCTCAAAACGAAAACATTTGATCCTTCCTTTCTTCTCCACAATGCTAAGGAATTCCCTACCTACTCATATCCGCTATACTTCTCTATCATCATTTAAATCCCTCATTTTGCAACACCAGTCATCACAGATGCAAACCAGATCACGCTCAGAATGGAAGAAAATAATTATTCATACTGCCCAAATTTAAGCTTTGTTGCTTAATTCATTTAGTTTTTAAAACTTCTTCACCACAATTATCTTTAAGATTTTTTTTTCTTATTACATAGTTTTATTTTCACAGCGTTTTAAATAATACTTTATTTTGTTACTACGGTATCTTGGAAAATATTGTTATAAATCAGGCTAAAGACTTGATTTGAGTATAGTGATCGTCTGTGATTCAACAAGACTAAAGTTTCAGGATTATTAGTCTCAAATATATATTTTAGATATAATTCGATTGAATTTGAGTGATTAAATAAATAATAAATATACGAATTTTCATATTTTCGGCGATCCTAACAAAATATACTTATTTTATTTGTTTACAAATAACTTGAGAAGATAACATGAATAGTATTAATTTTTTTTTAATTTAAATTATGAACAATGGAATATTGCTTATTGACGCTGTGAATAATTAAACAGTATCCATACCGATCTGATTTCCGGCACTTTGGTTACACTTGATCCAAGTTCCCAAAGTTCTTTTCCAAGCTTTGCAGCCCATTTTTCAACCCTGAAACAGAAAAATCATGTTTTAATTTAAAATTAACACAATAATTGAATATAACAAAACCATATGTTATCAAGATGAATTTTATATCAAATCGACTATGAAACACGACTGACTTCAGGATGTTTTACTGGATGTGTGAAATAAGTCACATTTTTGACAGAGAAATGATGTATTCATGTGTTTTCTAATATTGTAGAATTATCTTCGATGTTTTGAAACGTTTTTACACATTTAGAGATACTGCAAGTCTATAATTATTAGCCAGTTATTACGCTTCTTAACACGATCACGCCGGGGCGAATATCTACTTTTTTTTTTTTTTACTTTCACTTGCCTGTATATTAAATATATAGTAAGGAAAAGTATTGCGATCGTGAATATTTTCGAATTCTAGTTTTCAACGGCAATACACGTTTTAGGGTCCCCTGAGTCCAAATAATTAAGTCCCACAAAAAGGTCTGTGTCTATGTGTGGTAACTCTAGCGTAAAACGAAAAGTCGTACGCAACTGAAATTTCATATTTAAGCCTACTATACGCCCGAGATGTTACAGCAACTTTTTCACTAAAATCGGCTGATCGGAAGTCCTACTTTATCCCATAGATTTAGCACCTTTTTACGATTACTCAAAAACGGCTTTAACGATTTTGATTAAACTCGCTATATTGATATACAATTTAATGGGCTTTAATATCATGTAGGTTCCATTCTGATTGAAATAGTCTGATGGGGCTTAAATGCAGATATTTTAAATTTTCTTCTTCTAAAGTACATTAAATTTTATATATTCTATAAAAATAATTATATTATCTTGTTACCATTGATAGTTAACAGCTAAATATGCACGTTGAGCGAATTTGATAAACAACTAAATGAGAAAACTGAACAAATATTTTTGTATGGATTTTTTGTTTTTGAACACAACAATACTAATATAGATGTATAATATATTATACATACAACGGTATACCGTTGGATAGCTAAAGATTTTAGAAAAAATATTATCTGATTCACAGAATTGTAAAGGGTAATGGAGAGTGATGAAAAACCGATAAAACTAATTGTTTTTTTGGGTTCCCGAAAAGGAAAATTCATGTTGACGGTGCTGCAGCCTGGCGGCTTGTCAATGAAGCACAGCGCGCCAATTTTGTTTTTGTAATAAAGTAATATAGACGCATAATATACCGTTTGAAAGGGAAAGACTTTAGGAAATATATTATCTTATACACAAGCTTGTAAAATTAAATAAAGTGTGAAAAAAAACCGATAAAACTAACTGATTATTTTAGATAATAATATAATAGAGTTTTTAATAAAACACATGTTTCTATATTAATTCAATTTAATTAATTCTTTAATGGTTTTACTCATTTTTATCTCTAACTGTATTTGGAAATTCTTGAATCGATTTTAGAAACAGAGGTAAGTGAAAGTCGTGTGTTGCCTGCACCATATTTTTTTCGATTAAGGCAGGGCAAAGCTGTTGCAAGTTCGAAAGCGTTCAATGCGAGATCACTACAGTTCCAGGTACTACACCCCACGTAATATTCAAGTGTGATCCATCCGTGGGTCAAGCCGGCGTGTTAATATAAATAAATTTTCCTGACTATATTCTTTATGACTTCCAGGTAAGTAACACTGTGGTAGGGAAGAGAGAGGTAGGGAAGAGAGAGGTAGGCAAAGATGTCAAGCTCTACATCTTCAAGACAGTGGATCTAACCATACTTTTGTATGGAGAGGAGAGTTGGATACTAACAGACCGACAGGAGAGCAGAATCACTGCTGCCGAAATGAAATTCCTGCGAAGAACGATCTGAAAACAAAGAAAGACCAATTTCGCAATGAAAGGATTCGTCAGGAACTGCAAAGGGCGCCACTAAAAGAGCACCTAGAAACTCGCCAGCTAAAGTGGATCCACCATTGTATAAGAATGAGGGACCACAGAGATCCTCTGAAGACTATGGAATATGTCGCGGATGGCAAGAGACCTAGGCTAGAAACAGAGAAGAATGAAATTACTGGCTGAATTGCTCCTCTACGCTGAAAGACAGTGAAGAGGAAAGCTAAAGAAGACTATATTCTTCAATATTAAATTTTGTTTTTATCCCATTATATATTTTTTTTAATCTGGTGCGCGCAACACACGTCTTTCACATACTCCCGTTTTTAAAATCAATTTAAGAAATAAAAAAAAAATTGAGAAGATAAAGGTAATTACATTGAGTTTCAATAGAAACATGCGTTTCATTAAATAATCTATTATATATTGTCTGCAATAATTAGTTTTATTCGCTTTTCTTCTCTCTCTTTACCTTTTACAACTTTGTTTATAACAACATTTTTTTTCTATAATATTTAGCTTTCCAACGGTATACTAAATGTATATATTACTGTTATTATTATAAAATAAAAAATATCATTAAAAAATATTTTTGCTAATTTTTTTGTTTAGTTGGTTATCAAATTCGTTCAACTTGTATATTTAGCCGTTCTTCATCAATGCTAATTTTATGATATGATTAACATTTTCAAATCTGCAAAATTAAAGGTACTTTATAGGAATAGAATTTTAAATATCGTCATTTAAACCCTATCAGACTATTCCTATTATTAGTGACTAAAAAGACTATTTCAATTAGAATAAAACCTACATAATATTAAAGTCCATTAAATTTTACTTCAATAAAGTGAGTTTAATCCAAATCGTTGGACCCATTTTTTGAGGCAATCGGAAATAAATACAAAATGCTATGTAATGTTAGACGATTTGAGTGAAAAACTGGCTATGATGGTGTAACATTAAGTGGGCTTTAATATGGTGTAGGTTTTAATTCTATCTAAATGGTCTGACAAGGCTTATATGAATTTTCAAAATTTCTTCCTTTGAAGTATTATTTAACATAAAAAATTAACCATTTCTCGTTTACTATGAAAGACTTTGAGAGTAATAGTAACATAAATACGAAATATACAGTAGGAAATCAAAGATTTTAGATAATAATTGCTGTTTTTATATTATCATAACTCTGTAATATTAACAAATTAATATTTTTTCAATTATTTTTATCTCTAAATCAATAACTTAAAACTAATGTATTAACTATTTTATCCTTTCATCATCACACTCCTTGGAATAACACACCTCATTGAATAAAACAACCTAGAAACATGTATTCAAAATATCTCTAGCGCATAATACATAAAAACAAAATAAATTTGTTATTTTTAGTGTACGTTTTGAAATTCACTAAATAAATAAACATGAAACTTGCTCTTTCCCAACTTTTTTTTTTAAATAATGGTACATAAAATCAGGAAATCAGTAACTTTTGAATAAAATCATTTTTTTTTTTTTTTTTTGATTGATAAAATAATTAACTGATAAGATTTTAAAGACTTTTTAATAAAATAAATTAAACTATTGACATTTTTTAAAAATATAGTTGTACGTTTTTAGAAAAAAGAATAAGTGAAGGTAAAAAAAAAGATACATGTATTTTAAACAACGGAATTTAATAACTTGTTTTGATGCCCCAAACATTTAACACAGATTTGATAAGATTCGAACAGCTGTTTATTTAATAATGGACCATATTAAATTACAATAATATAAGAATCTTGTAGGTCAATTTCGTTAATGATGTCAGAGGAATTTTAAAACTGAATATGAAATCATAAAAAAATACCTGATCAAAGTAAAACACTTTTGGGGGGTTATTCCTTTATTAGAAACCAATTTTTCCTATTTTTTTAATTAATTAATTTTTATTTTTACTATTAATATATTAATAAATTAAATTTTGTAAAGTTTCGTTAACTGACATCAATAGAAACGATACGATTCTTTACATACTTGAATTAAGAAATCGTAAAAAATACACATAAAATATATTTAAGTTTGGAGCTGACCTGTACAGGTATCAATGCTTTTGAAAAATACAGTATAAAATATCCGATTGTTTTGAACTTTTGACAATAATAAAATCAAAACCAAACTAATTGAAAACAATTTTTAAATTAACGAATTTAAGCGACAAAAACATCTTACTGATTATAATTATGGTCACACTTAAAAAATGCCGCACCTCTTTATTGAACACTACTTCAATCCTTAACGTATAAAACATGTTCACTAATTAAATATGTTTTTATTACATTTTCCCGTTTACATGCAATGTTTTTTTAAATATTCTTGTGATGGTTCGTTTTTAAATATCAATAAAAACTAGATAGCTTAAAAATTTCTTACGTCTCTTCTTCTTTTGCTGAACACGAGTGGTTTGTGAAGGGTATCAAAAGAAGTAGTAACTTTATCCATAATAAGTTCATACTTTTTTATTCTAGTTATCGAGACAGGCAAATCGAAAATGGGAAGTAGACATGAGCCAGTCCAACACTGAGGTTTAGAGCAACTATTTTTATCCCCAGATGTTACGTTTTATTTTTAAACCCAATTTGATATAGTGAGGTAATTATAAAAGTGTTAATTCGAATTAAATCACAATTTAATATTTTTGGTCATGTTATTCCATATATTTTTATGTTTAATTTTTTTTTTTTTTTTTTTCATTTTCAATTGTATTAGGAGTCGACAAGACGAATAGCCAAGGCCGGTAATTAATGATCACTTGTTTCTTGTATTACACCTATTTTATGATTTAATCATTGAGAAATTTGTTATATGTTTATTTAAAACTTTGGAAACTAAAGAATTTATTGAATAAACGCAATCATAATAACCTGACAGACGCAACAAAGCATATCTATCTCTTGTATAAATGCCCAGTGGAACCGGTTTGAGAACCTGCGTGGATATATCTAAATTTAATATTAACATAAATCCGATTTTTTTTTAAAGATAGATACTAGCTGATGCGTTACAGTAAAGTAGCTATAAAATTTTGGAGAAGTAATTTATAAAAACGTTTCCGGAAACTCTGATGGGGGAAGAAAAGTTAGACAAGAAATGCGTTAGTAAAAATTTTACAATAATGCAATGACAAAACCGTAATATCTTTACGTAACTGAATGCATAATTCTGAACTATGGTTTAAATAAACTTGGAGAGAAAACTTACAAACAATTAATGAATTAAGTCTTTTTTATAAGCAATAAAATACAAGTAAAAAATCAAAATAATGAAATACAATAACTAAAAAATACATATTTACAAATGCACTACTGTAGCTATTATAACAATTAAAATAATAATAAAGTTTTTTTAGTTGAGAATAAATATTAATTGATATAAAAATAAAGTTTATGCTCTTTATAGGCATTTCCTGAAGGGAGTACGGTCTGACTTCCGGGAGTGACAAGCCCTATTGGGAAGTAGAGTTCGTCATTAATTCGTGCGTTTACTGCCGAACTGCAGAGGTGCTAATTTATCATCCAATAGCAAATATGGAGATGGGCAGGCCGCCTAATGCGATCATCAAATAGATGAGAGAGGTAACGAAGATTCAATGACTGGATACCATATAACTGGAAAAGATGCAGAGGATATGCCAACAAGATGGAGAAATTTTTACAAAAATTGGGTAGGCCACAACTGTACAAGATTAGTTCAAGATGGGATAAACTGCCACGAATTAATAGCTTATAAACAATAAAGAACTCGATTAAAAGAGAACCAAAGCTCTCGCACGAAATCCGGAAAAGAAACTGACTTTTTGGGCAAAAGTGTCTAGAAATCACAAAAATCCAAGGAAACAAATTGTAGAAATTTTCAGAATGTAAGTACTCAAAAGAACAAAAATGGTGTCTTAGGAAAGAAGAACAAGGCATAGACAAATTAAGAAGGAATAAAGGAAAGAGCGGAAAAGAAAACGATTTGGAAAAATGTGATTGCTGTGCTGTCTCTCGCAGGCCTCGTCGAAAGAAAAGAATAATGGTAACAATAAGAACGAATCGGTTTCTTAAATTTCAAAACAAGCACAACTCACAGAGTTCTCCATGGGGTAGGGTCTTATCAGGTGAGGCAATGACAGGGCACTACCCCTCCGCTTAGACGAACAACGTCATATAATGATGTAAAACTCCATGTATGTTGATGGAATGACGCTAGCAGGAATGTACTTGTATTTCTTTTTTAGGTTTTGGATGTATAGGAGCTATGCATCAGAAGTTAAAAGAGTTTTAACAAGTTTTCATTTGTACTAACGCGTGCATCTTTTTAAGATAGATAGATAGATTTTTACGGTTTTAGGGCCTAAGGCTATTTCTAACAGACAAAATAATAATTTGCACACTCGACACTTAAGCCCCAGTGAATATTTGTTTAGCCACATATGGTTAAAAATTCGCTATTACTGAACATGCAAACATTGGAATCCCACTGAATATATACATCTTATGTATAAAACATATAGCTAAGGAAAGTATTGTGGTTGTGAAAATTTTCTAATCCAAGTTTTAGGCTGATATACACTTTTAGGGCCCACTGGATCCAAATAACCAAGTCTCGCAAACTGTCCTGTGTTCTGTCAAGCTCAAAAACAATATTACATATTTAAGATAGTAATATAATATAATAATGCTTCAAGAAGATTTGAATCGAATCAGCATTTGGGCAGCTGAGAACAAGCTCAATTTGAAAGCTAAGAAGACCAAGGCAATTGTAATAGGTTCCAATCCCCTCCTTAAGACCCTTCCACCGATCCCAACTCTGTTTCTGAATAATAATCCAATACAATTCCACCAATCCATTAAAAATCTCGGCAACACCTTTGAACAAACCCTTTCCTGGAAAAACTATGTTACCGAAATCTCCCGTCGTACATTTTCCACATTAAAACTTCTGAATCACCTACGTCCTCTTCTTCTAATCGGAACACTTAGCTCTGGGTCAGCTCCTTAATATTTCCCCACTTTTACTACTGCTGTACGGTGTATGGGGGTGTCTCTGGGGATCTCGAGGCAAAACAATAAATGTTTAATTGCTTTATACATTTCATCTTTGGGATATCCAGAGACACTCTATCACCCGATTTTACGAAGAGTTAAAGTGGCTTTACCCTTCCTTCCGCCTACCAGTACTTCCTAGCAACCTTCCTCTACCAAGTTATCCAATCCGGTGTCCGTTTAACATCTCGGATCTCCTTAAGTTCAAATCCTCCGTTCATTCCCGTAAGACCCGCTCACGGTCTTCTGATCTGTATATTAGTAGAAGATCCGAACTTGAAACGATCTGCACCGAGCTGGTAATAGAATGAAACATATTTTATAACAAATTTAGTATATTAGGAAATATGTTAAGGTTGCTAAGGTTAGGTTGCCTAAAAAAACCTGGACAGACTATTTAAAAAAAAAAAAGATTTTTAATTAAATGTTGCAACATCATGATAATAAGAAAACCTTTACCTTTTTTTAAAATTTACTGTCAGTATAGTTTCTGACAGTTTGTACATATTTCCAAGTACAATTACAAGAACATCAGTATCAAAAGCTTTTATTCATTAGAATTTTGAGCCTTTGTTACTTATGAGCGTGAAAAACAATTCTCGTGTCTGCCTCTTCATGGTATAATATTTATCAACTTCTTCGACTTTTTTAATACAATTTTCCTAAGCTTGGTACGACTAACACAGATGCTCAACGGTTAAAATATTTTTATTTTTTTTGTATTATTACAGTAAATTTTTGTTTTCCTAATAATCAGCCAAGAAATGTACCAAATCATCTTTGAAACGATAATTTTTATGGCTTTGCCCAAAATCTTTGGTTCTGATTTGTTGAGGTCCTGTAATTTTATATGGGATATCAAACTTTCTTATATTCAATGCCCGAATACGTGCCACTGCAATGTTGGGTCCTTTATTATTACACGCTATACTCAACTCGGATCTCTCTGTCACGCATTTCCACTTGCGTTAAAATTTTATCTTTAAATTCGGCAACCCTGATTAGGACCAAGTTTTTTGCAGGCAACCTTATATCAATGTGTTTGCAATAAAAGCAACGCTTATATTGGTATTTTTTTTTTCTATTATCAAGCGCGTGCAGATAACTGATTCGACATACATGCTTTTACCTGACAACCGATAGTTTGTTCAGGAAAAGATTAGGCAACCCAACGGCTGCACATTCTATACCTTTGATACTTTAAGTCAGGGTAAAAGTTTTCTTATTATCATGATGATGCAACATTTAATTAAAAATCATTTTTTTTTTAATAATTAAAAATAGTCTGTCAGGATTTTTTTGGCAACCCATTCTTAACATATTTCCTAATATACTAAATTTGTTATAAAATATGTTTCATTCTATTATCAGCTCGGTGCAGATCGTTTCAAGTTCGGATCTTAGACTATATAATGTCCCATCATCCACAGCTTTCGATAGGATCACTCTTAATCCGATCCGCATCCCAATGGAACTGCATTCCTTCCAATATCCGAGACTCCCAAACTCTTTCAACATTTAAATCCCGTCTATTCAGCCATTTCCTGTCAATTCAATTCCCAAATAATCCCAATTAAATGATAATTTCAGGAAAAATCAACAAATAAAGCAGACAGATACGTTTATTTATTTATTCAACTTTCATTTTCATGGATACATTCAGCAACAAATATTATTCGAAAAGATTATCTTTCCAAAGATGTAAGATTAAATCAAATATAATTTTACAAACATATAAAAGCAGTGTATTACATTTTTTTTAGAACTGTATATATTTATTTTTTTTCTTTTTAATGTCATTATATTTGTTATTATGTATTATTCTCTGTTCTCATTTAACATTATATATATTTATATATATAATATATATATATATATATATATATATATATATTTTATATATTTATATATATATTCGTTTGCACATTTTTATTAGAAGTTATCTTTTGAGTTATTTTCTTTTTAATTTATTAATTTAATTCTGTTGTTGCAATCACTAAACTCTGAGACTCTAGTCTTGAGACCATTGTTTATTTCCTGTAATATTATTCTTAAGAGACACGTCCCAGAATAAATACATAATTATTAATATTATTAACATGCCCAAGATGTTACTGTAACTGTTTCACCGGAAGTGCAACTTTATAGATAGAAAAGAAACTTTATATTCTGGGTTAAGGTCTACGAAGAATAACACATATAACAAGAATATTTATATCAGGCCAAAGATATTAATAGTTCTAATGAATGACAGCTTTAATTACATATAATATTATAGAAAAAATAAACTATTACTCAATTGATGTTTAAAAGTTTTGGAACGTTTCACCTATCTTTAATTGGTACTCTGGAATTAGCTAACATCTCATTGGGAAGCAGAAGGTATTGAAAGAGGAAGGATTTGAATAAGGAGAGGGAAGTATTGTAGATGTTGAACAGGAGGGAATTCCAGACAAAACAAAGGACTGGGCTAAAAAGAAGCACTCATATTTTCTGGTGCCTTTGGGAGAGGTTTCAAGGTCAAGGAGACAGGATCTTGTTTCTTGGGAATGGATTAATGATTAGAATTACAGGGGTTTGTGACCATGAAAAGGGTCGTGGGAGGTGATAATTTGATAGAGGAAAACTTCTGGAAATATTTCTTTTGGATTGAGGGAAATAACCACTTTGTCACAGAGGTAGACCAAGGGATATATGCAACCATCTAGAAGTACAGAATGGGTGAGGACACAAGAGTTTACAGGAAGAAGGTGGTAGAACCGGTGAAATAATTTCAGGGTTATTATCAATTATTGGAAATTTGGGCCATATGGGATTTCCAAGACATGGTTTAGGCAATGATGATAAATAGGTTCTTAACGGAGGAGCTGAAAATTATAGGGTGTCATTAATTTAAAGTGAAGGAAGGCTGATCATTCACAATCATAGGATTAATCCTGTATTATCATAGATAAAACATGCCTAAAAATGAAATATGAATGAATTAATGATAACCAACTGAAGGAGAAAACTGCAGAAATGCTTTTCTAGATAATTTTTTCTCCCAAAAATAAGTTTAAACATTCTAATTAAATTGAAATGGTGACACAGTGCACAACAAAAATAAATTGCTCATAAATAAAGTTTATTGTTAAATATTTTATAATATAAAAAAATACAAAATAAAAAAATCTTATGAGTTAAAAAAAAAATTTAAATAAATAATATTTTAAAAGATTTATTAACAGCTCTGTTTGTATGTGTTGTGTCTGCACATGTAAGTATATTTAATTGTTAACAGTATTTTAAAACAAGCAATAGCTGTCAAATAAAAAATATCACAGAACCATATTTCATATTATTTATAGGAAATAATCATAATATGATTTTATTGTTTTAATTTTTGTCCTTCCTTTCCAGTCCAAGGCTCATTCAATTTAACTGAGCAACCTAATTCTATCAAAGCAAATTTAGCATCTTGCTCGTATTGTTTAAAATCAAGAAGAATTTTATTTAATACCTCTTCAGCACCCAAATTTAAAAAGTTTTTCCGGAACTCATGATTGCGGGACGTCATGTTCCTTATACACCAGCAGCCTGCAACCTGATAAAAAAATCACTCAAAGCATCAATAATGAAATTATCTAACTTATCACTTGATAAGTCTTTTTCATTTAATTCTCAATTTCAGTTAATATAAAATGAAGTATTGAATTGCAATAAATATTAATTAAAAAATAATAAATATTATGCTTAATTATACCTGGACTGAGCCATCTTTTTCAAAAACTTTCATGGTTTGAATAACATAATTAGGAAAATCAATTTGGAAAAATATCCGACCATGATTCGGTTTTCTCAAACACAGTCTTGACGTAAGTTTGAGAGCTGCCAGAGTTATGTTCTTGATATTCTTAAAAAGAAAAACATATATTTTGTCTGAGGTACAAAAAAAAAAAATTGAGTCACCTAATTAGCAATGGCAGGATATTCTTAAACAAACTTTGCTTAAAATAGACACATTAGATCAATATACCAAAATTTTCTATAAACCAAAATTATATTGGTTTCAGGTACACAAACTTAAACAGCATTATAATTGGAAGAGCAAAAAAAAAAAAAAATAAGAAAATTGCAATCAAACTTGTGCAGGGATCCATATTTAATGCAGAAGAATATACGAGTATATTATAAAACATATATGTAAACACAGATCTGAAGAAAAAAAAAAAAAAAAAAAAAAGAGAGGGAGAGAAAAGGAGGGAGTCTTCAATCATTAATTGTTCAATAGTTCTTAGAGATTTTGTTTCAGTAGTTAAACTATAAAGTCAGACAATGTCATAAGAATTTGCATGAAGTCACTGTTTACTTAAAAATATGAATTTGATTCTTTTAAACTGTAAAATCAGATGAAAAGTGATAAATTACCTATGAGCCCTAAGAGAAATTTAAGAATAAGGTTCATAAAGTACTGTTTTGTAATACTCACAAAATAATTATTCATGGTTAATGATAGCTCTGATGCAACTTCCAATTTCATTAATTTATCACAAATGTCGTCATTTCCAGCAAGAACAAAGAGAAAAGTAAAACATTTTACTAATATTTTCTGAAAATATAATAAATAAATAAAATTATGATTTAATTTAGTTTATTAAAACTTATAAATACATGAGGTGAATTATTTACTCAATAATATATAGAAAAAACACAATTTTAAAAGTAAAAATACTGACAAACCTTGTTTTGTCTATGTTTTTTAATAAAATCCAGGACAACCGGAACACAATCTTCGGAATCAACTATCAAGCAATGATCATTATTAACAACAATGGACGACAATGCATTCAGCAAAGATTCCACAACATCCTCTTCTATTTCTTTTGCTGCAAAAAAAAAGTATTTATAGAAATACAGATGGGAAAATAGATTATCATGAGCGATAAAGGCAAGCCACACAAAGGGACAGGAAAAAGAAGCAGTGCCACCAGTTATTTTCTAATCACGCCTTGTATTGCAGAATGGTAGCTCTTCAGCAATTCAAATGAAATTGTTGATCTAAACCAAATTCCAGGAACTTGAAATGTTTAACGTTCAGTTCAATCAGACATTTTGGACCAAATTCTTGAATATTGGAATTAACCAAAGAATCTGAATACAACTGCTGTAATAGACCAACATCTAAGAAATTTCAAAGTAGACATATATTCATTGAAATAAAATCTCTCTAATCATTATAAATATTTATCATTATTTTTGTATATATTGTCATGTGATCAATAAAATGGTAAAATTATGGTTAAATCACGAATTTTCCATATATTTAGCCATGTTGACTAGGGCACTAATATATATATAAAAAAAAAAAAATTTAAAAATCCATTGTTATTCATAAATATTTTGTTAAATAATATATACTTAAAATGAGAGAATCAATGAAATTTATATAATTTATGACTAATTTAGCCACGTTATTTCTGGTCTTCACCTTTCAGAAGATGGCACAAGGGTTTCAATAAATCAGTCGAAAGGGCACATGCATGCATGTACATCTTTGAAACTTCACTTCGGATGTCATCATCACGGGTTAAGGCAGGAATAATATTCAAAATACAGGAAAGCTCTTCACTAGATGGATTATTACTGATGAGATTATTTATAAGAGATATAATATTATTATCCATATACATCTGAAAAATTCAAATAAACTTAAAGATATATAAATAAAAAGGTGTGTAAACAACACCAATTCTATTGATTAACCCAAAAAACTTGATTGATAACAAAATTAAAATCTGATGCTTATTATTCTTTTCAATGTTTATTTCTGAATAAAATAAATGTAAAACATTACAAAGAAAAAGAATGTGAAAATGCTATAACTTGTAAGTGAGGTAGTCATATAATAAAAGAATTTCGAGGAAAAATTAATAACTAAGTTTAACAAGGAAGGGCTACATAAAAAAAAAAAAAATAAAAAAAAAAAATAAATAAATAAATAAAAAAAAAATAATAATAATAATAATAAAATATATATTAAATTCCTAAAAATATTACATAACATAAACATTTTTAAAAAATTACCTGACGGTTACGTTCATGCTTTAAGCATGTTACATTTATTAATCGTACAATAATTTTGCGAAACTCAGGACAGCTTTCTAGTATGTTAAGAAATAACCTGCAGCTACGCTCATCCAAAATATCCGGATAACCTTAAGAAAAAAAAAGTTGTACACCTTCACAAACATGAAATAGTTTCTATAAAGTTCCTCAGATAATACCTCAGGTTTCAATAAAAAATAGACACCATAATTGAAATGCATTTAAAAATTAAAATTAAAAAATATTGTTATTCTAACACATTACCATCCAGAAAAACATTGAAAAATTCTAAGATTTTCTGCTTTAACAGCATAGAAATGTCCAAAAATAATTTATCAACCAATACTTCAAATACTTGCTCCTTTCCACATAGGAGTTTATATTCTATTCCTCTTTCACACAAAGTTTGCAGTTATTTATACATACAGTGATTTCACTTTCACTGTTTATTGAACGTAGCTGCTTAACCATCAAATTTACTGGATTTTCTTTCTCCAGAATGAATGGATCTTTAACAATATTTGTGAGATCGACATCCTGGAACAAATAATGAGCAGTTATAAATACATTCACACCTTAAAATCCTTACTTCTTTCAATAAAATTGTTTCCAACGGTTAGAAATCCTGTTCGAAATTTCGGCAGGGAAACATTATTAATCATACAAATTAAATAAATATGATCTCAGCAGCAAGTTTAAACTGAATGCACTATAGATGCTTCTTTGAAAATAATATTAAAGATAAGCAGTAATACTTATCATTAGAGACATAATGATGCAACGATAAGCACACTCCTCACTATTGATTTGGCTAATCCCAGAATTTAGAAAATACATTGAAAATTAACTTGTCAACTATAAGAAGCTGAACTCAATTATCTTTCATGATAAATGCTATTGTATATATTTCACACCACTCAACATATTCATTAGACCCTAAACTAAGTGAAAAGAATTTCCTAAAATGTTTTTGACAGTACTTGTTTCAACTTTTTCCTAAAAGGTCAATACGTACTAGGAATCAACTATTATGAAGTTGGACCAAATGAGGTATTATGCTTACAATATATCATCAAGGAATGCTTAAAATTTAACTTGACAAATAAAAAAAAAACATAAAAAAGTACATAATTTTCTCTTCATTACCACAAGTAATTAAATCAGAATTAAACAAGCAATATCTTGAAATTTTAAGTGAGGTATTCAATTTGGATCTTTACAATAATATTGTTTGACTTACTTGGGCTTTAAATTGTTCAATGGTTTCTCTAATAGCTCCTCATTATCTAAATCGAGTAGTTCCTTATTTTCAATGACAGTTTCATTAAAAACTTGTTGACTAATTACTTTTACCATCTTGAATAAAAAATGTGATAAATCTATGAAACAATTTGAACTTTTCAATTCTGAAATCTCCGCCTACTTAAACAAGTTACTCAGTAATGATAGTTCAACAGGTGAATCGGTATGTGATATTAAGAAAATCAAAATTGATTTCTTTGGAAGAATAATAAGATCATTCGTGAATACTTTGTTTTTTTGTTTTAAAAATTGGAAATACTCATTATAACGTTTGGGGTGTTTGCACACAATACTGTTACTTCGCTAGTAAAATCCAGATCATATGGGAGCCGTTCTTTTAATACTGAACCTGTTGGTTTTTGGAGCATATGAGAGATATTTAAATTATTAAGCTTTAGTCTACAGATTATTCCGAAGTCATTTACTTTAGTAACAGGGGCGGTTCTAATGTTAATGTGGTAGTAATGCAATGTGTTAATTTATTTTTTTCTAAATTTCAGAAACTTGATTCATCTGTAGAAGTATCTTCTATAGTCGAAGCCTATAGAAGAACATGGAACAACTTTCAGCGTGAAATCCTAAGTAGATTGGATAGAGCTCTGGAACAACTGAAATTCTATAGTTACTAATATCCAATTAGTGTAACATATCGAAAGTGAGTAAAACTGATCGACGATCACTAAAATAGCTTTCAAATATGTTTTGGAATATTTTTGTAGAGATAGGGAGTTCTAATTAAATTGTTTAAGGTATTTGGTATTACAGAACCACTATTTATGACTCAATTAATACGTTATTACTTGCACACGACATCTTCTCTATGAAATGACCTACCTCAATGTAAAAATCAGGTGTTGCGTGCTCCTCTAGTTTCTGAAACCATACTGTTCTTCTGATCTCGCAGTACACAGTTCTCCTAATCCTCATTCCTAGAAGTAATGACTAGAGCTTGCTCGGCACCCTAGCCAGGATGCACCTTGGTGGTTTTCAGCATTACCTGTTGTCTCCTTTCTTAAAAATTGGCGATTTCCCAGTATCTTATTCCTTCGGTATCTTTTTGTTACGTTATATTAAGTTTAGGAGATGGAGGCGTTTCTTTATCTTTGCAGCCCATGTAGTGCATCATTTTAGGAGTTATTTCATACAACCCTGCAGACTTAACAAGTTTCATCATGTAGATAGCATTTTTTAACTCTTCCTCACTGATGAAATCGTCTTCGTCAGAATAATCTTCAACCATTCTTGGTATCTCATTTAAACTGACATCTCTCCATTCTAGCATATCCTTGAAATATTCCCTCCATTCCATTTTTATCTTTAATTCCTTTTAGCTTTTGTAGTGATAGAGAAGTCCATTGTGAAAGGAGAAGAACTGTCACTCTATTTTGTGGATCTGTAGAAGACTTTCGACCGAGTACGAAAGGAGGATATTGAGGAAGTCCTGTCTGAAAGACAGGTAGATATAGGCACAATGCTATACGTGAGAAATCTCTTTAAAAAAAACCAAAACGTAAGGATAAGCAACTGTACATATAAGGAGTTCGATATGACACAGGGAACACATCAGAGATGCAGTTTAAGCTCCCTCCTGTTTACATTTGTTCTTGACCAGACGCTGAGAAAAGCAAAACCGAGACTATGGTGCTTTTAACTCGGTAATAAGAACATGCAGCCTAGTCTCTGTACTACGCTGGTATTTGCTGATGACCTCCTCATATTTACAACCAATGACCAGGACCTGAAACTTAATATAAATATTGTACAAGAAGAGTTGTCCCGCATCAACATGGATGCCAATCCAGAAAAAAACAAAAACATTTTAGTTGGTAGGAAATCGTTCAGAATATAGAGAATCCTGAGGTTTTAAGGAAAAGTTTTATAACAGGTTCAGGATTTCAAGTACCTAGTGACTTGCTTGAACGAAATTGGTAATACTGAATTGAGATGTCAAAGAGAACTGGAGAAACTGGGAGAATGTTTCACCCAGTTAGTAGATGCATCCTCAACAGAAGAGAGGTGGCAAAGAAAACCAAATTATCAGCGTATAAGTCGACTTTCATTCCTTTTTTATTCTTCTCTTCAGAGTCATAGACCCTCACATTAAAGCATAGGAGCCAGATCTAGTTAATGGAAACGTGATACTTGAGAAAAAGTGAAGGGAGCACCTAAAGAGATAAGATCTGGAATTGTACTATCAAGTCAAACCTTGAGGTACAGTCACTGTGAGCCAATCTTATTGTAATGTTTTGGGTACCTCCTTACAATGAATCTTGGTATAACTGCTAGGATAATCTTTCAAGCAAGTAGATATTAGAAGACTTCCCTTTTAGGATCTCTAGATTTTAAATGACTAAGTCTCCCAAAAGGAGGGTCTATGTGTGTAAGTGGCAGAGTTGGGAAAAATTTATCTATAGATAATATACACTCTCGGCGGAACCTACCCGCTAGGGAGCGCGTCCCCTGGTTGGCGGATGGGGGATCCCTCTTAGGAGGGGTGGTCTGAATATACAGAATAAAGACCCGTGGACCAATAGGTACCCAGTGCTGGGGGGTATAGCCTGACCACCCTTATTCCCGAGGGGATCTAAATATTCGGGAAGCCAGTAGTCCCGAGGTAACGGGGCCTCCTGAGCTGGGCCACTCACCCGCTTGGGAGTATAACTGATTCAAAGAAACTTAGTAAATAGCCTCGGAACTGGACAGTCTAGAAGGAAACGACCCGGCACGGATAAGGACATACGATTAGGAACCTGGAATGTGAGATCACTCACCGGCAAAGAAGTCGAAATTATAGAGGAAATGGCGACATACAGGCTGGATATTCTTGGTCTGAGTGAGGTAAAGAGGAAGGGCTCTGGCGAGTACAGGATGGACCGAGGGCACACTTTGGTTTACTCAGGGGTTCCACCGGGAAACAGAGCTGTAGAAGGTGTGGGCATCATAATGAAAGATGAGCTTTTCAAGAAGGTTGTCGAATGGGAGCCAGTTAGCCCTCGCATTATTGTGGCAAATATAAACCTGCGTATTGGAGACTGGGCTCTTATCCAAGTTTATGGCCCTACAAATGACTCTGATATCCTCGAGAAAGAGCAGTTCTACAGCGATTTGGAGCGAGCTACTGTTAAAGCAAGGGATAACAACAGAAGCATATTAATAATGGGAGATCTAAATGCGAGAACGGGCAATGAACACATTAGGGCTCATGGAGTGATGGGCCTGCATGGTGGAGAAAGCATTAAGAATGAAAGTGGCCAGCGCTTAATAGATTTCTGCATTGAGAATGATCTACTATTGGGAAACTCCTTCTTTCCCCATAAGAGGGTACATAAAATTACCTTTTCTGCTGCCGAGAGAGGTGCCAATAGTGTCATAGACTACTTTATCTATAGTCGTGACATCAGGAGGTACTTCACGGATGTGAAGGTGATTAGAGGTGCTGAAATAGGAAGTGACCATATGCTTTTAGTGGCTGATACCCGGGTACTGAGGGAACGCAAAGTGAAGCCAAAATCATATGAAAGGACTGAAGTGAAGAAGCTGCAGGACCCTCAGAAAGGAGAAGAATACAGGGAAGAATTAAGGAAAAGGCTTCAAGAATTAAACGCGGATGCTACCCTAGATAACTTGTGGTGTTACATAAAGAATAGTATATTGCAGTCAGCATCTCTAGTGTGCGGAGTAAAGCGAATATCCACAAAGGGCAAGCGAACTTCTTGGTGGACTGAAGAACTTAGGGCACAGGTCAAAGAAAAGAAGATTGCATGGAAGAATTACTGCAAAAAAACAAGACTCCGGAAAAATGGCAAGTATATGTAGAGGTGCGTAACAGAACGAAGGAAGAAGTGAGAAGAGCTAAGCAGATGTCTAGGGAGGAATTTGGGGAAAAGCTAAACCAAGACCATGGAGACAACATTAAGCAGTTCTGGAAAAAGATTAAAGCTTTAAGAGGCCGAAAAAGTAAAGAAATAAGAAATATAAAGAATGATCAAGGGAGGGTGGTCACGGAGGAGAAGGCTATTCTGAACGTCTGGTGCAAACATTACGAGAAGCAATTTTGCGTAGATGATACCTATCCAGTGAACCAGCAAGGACCGTGGAATGAGGTTGATTTTAATGAGGTGATAGAGGAGGATGAAATTGAAATGGCTATATCGAGAATGAAGACAGGAAAAGCACCGGGTCGAGACAACATAGTGGCAGAATACATCAAGGCGGGAGGCCCAGAGTTAGTCAGAGCCCTACAAGTTCTTTTCCAAAAAGCTTGGGATGAGAAGAAGATCCCAACAGACTGGGAATACAACGTTATCATTCCGATACACAAGAAAGGGTCCCAGGCAGAATGCTCGAATTATCGCCCTATATGCCTCTCACCAACAATATACAAACTTTATACGTCTATTCTGGAGGGAAGGGTAAGACCTCTTGTGGAGCACCAAATTGGAGAAGAACAAGCCGGGTTCAGACCAGGACGGCAAACCCAGGACCACATTTTCTCTTTGCGAAATGTTCTACAGAAATCTTGGGACAGAGACAAAAGTATGTATCTCGCCTTCCTTGATCTCAAAGCAGCGTTTGACTCCGTTCCAAGACAAGAAATATGGGAGGCTCTCAGAGCAAAGAATGTCCCAAGAAACTTGGTGGAAGCCATTAAGTCCATTTATCAAAAACCAAAAGGAGTAGTAAGGCTAAACGGACAGGAGTCTGATGTCTTCAGCATAGCAAGGGGGGTCAAACAAGGGGACAGTTTAAGCCCTTTGCTATTCTTACTCTACATGGATGGAGTGGCCACCATATGCAAACGAAGAACGGAGAGGACCTTCCTGGGTCGTAGAAACCTTCGCCCAGTGGTGATTCAACTTCTCCTCTACGCGGATGACATTGTTCTTGTGGCAGACACGGTTGATAAATTGCAGCAAGCGGTGACTGAATGGCAAGAAGAGCTCAGCCGAAAAGGGATGAAAATAAATACCAGTAAAAGCAAGATACTACAAGTAGGAAGGCAAGAGGAAGATTTCCATATATACTGCAACGGAGAGGAAATGGAAGTGGTTTCGGAATACACTTACCTCGGCACAGTAATAGAAAGATCTGGGAAAGTAGACTCAGAGATATCAAACAGAATTAGGAAGGCAAATACAGTCTACTATCAGATCTGCAACACTGTAATAGGGAAGCGAGAGGTGAGTAGAAGTGTTAAGCTCCATATCTTTAAATCAGTATATTTGCCTATACTCTTGTATGGAGCTGAAAGCTGGATATTGACGGATCGGCAGGAGAGCAGAGTCACAGCTGCTGAAATGAAGTTTCTGCGAAGAACAGCAGGAAAGACAAGAAGAGATCGTGTCAGGAATGAACGGATACGCCAGGAACTGGAGGTTGCGCCATTAAAAGAAACTCTGCAAACCCGTCAGTTGAAGTGGTTCGGCCACGTCATTAGAATGGAGGAACACAGAGACCCCCTAAAAACCATGGATTACGTTCCAGAAGGGAGAAGGCCTCGGGGTCGACCAAGGATGTCCTACCTGGAGTACATCGACAAACTTTGCAGAGGAAGAGGAAAGGATCTTCGCCAGGCCAGGAACCTCGCTGGGGATAGAGAGGATTGGATCCGGTGGTTAAATGCTTCCCTACGCTGACACGGCACTATAGGGAGGAGCCAAAGAAGAAGAAGATAATATACAACAGATGATGGATAAATCATCCGGAAATAAGAATTAATTGAAATTTTTTTGCCATATTTTGTATTAGATAATTATTTCAATGAAAATTTATTCAGCAAATAAATTATGTTTGAATAAATAACCATTCAGTCCAATAGGCTGTGAAACCAATATTGCTGGTTTATTAACGGATGTTTCTTTTTCCATTTACCTTCTTCTGCACTGATATATCTTCAGGGACAGATTATTATGAGTTCAAGGATCTCTTCTTAATATTTTGTATCTCTTCATTCATTCAGATCAGAGATATTTCTTATTTTAAGTAGGAATTTATTTCTACAAATAGACCCAATGAAGGTCATGGGTGCATTTAACTCCTCTGCATTGTCCTGTTCAGTTAAATACTTTAATGAAACCTTCTATTGAGAAAGCACTGCAATAGACTGGAATCTATAGTTGAATGGAGCAAAATAACTAAGTATCTTTAGGAATGTAGATCTATCATAGCCAAGTAGTGCGATTTTTTTTATAGCATATTTTACTTTTTATTCAATTAAGACAGGTAGTCGACATGAGGTTTCCACATTAAGTACAACCAAAATATATGCTGATATGATAAAATGAAGTAAAATTTATTGTAAACTGATTACAGTAACTACAAGTGGTTGATTTAAGCTTTTTTAAATGACTAACGGTGAAGAAACTTGTTAGTATTTTATCTATTATCAGAGAGAGTTTAAAACCTTAATTAGAACCACAATCTTGAAGTCCATTAACTGCTTGAAAATCAAGTCATAACACTAAATTAATAACCAAAATATTATTGACAAACGATAAAATATGAATCAGAGCTTTTTTATACTGATAACAGTATTGCTCAAAGTAATGTTGGGAAGGATGGGGCATATACTAAGCCTAATGATAATCAAGTAGATTTATTATAATTGTGTTTGACAAATACAAATTGATTTCTATTTGATTTTATGTATATATTACATAGGTTATTAAATTATGGCTTACCATAAAAATGTAGTGTTTCATGAAGTTAAGTAACATCTTTTACAAAGTAATCGTTATTATAAACCAATTAAATAATTTAAACAAATTAAAATAATCATCTCTGGGTCAAGGTTCAATAAATAATTTATACACAAAAGTGGTAACAAAATTCTCATATTTAAATATTCATACAATTTCTTTAAATGAAAAATTAATTTTCTATATAAGAAACGTAAATAAATTTCAGCAGGAAATAATCTGGGAGTTTATATATTAAACAATTTATGTACAAATGTAATAACAAATAAATACATGAAAAGAAATGTCACAGAACTCTGCAACGGCAATATGTACAGTAGAAGTTGGAGAGAGGTTTTTAATTAAAAATAAATAATGGTTTTAACAAATACTATGATTCTAGGGTTCAGTGAATGTTCATTGCTCAGATCCCTGCAACTATTATTCGTGGGTCTTCAACTGCTGCCTTTATCTTACGAAGGAATAATACAGCTTCACGACCATCAATCAATCGATGATCATAAGTAAGTGCTATGTACATCATTGGTTTAATTACAACCTGGAATCAACGCAACAAATGATTAACAATAGAAATAAATCAAAACACAGAAGTTCCAATATTACAATAGTAGAATCAATACCTGTCCTTTAATAGCGACTGGCCTTTCAAATGTACCATGCATTCCTAAAATAGCAGACTGAGGAGGATTTATAATTGGTGTTCCCATCAAAGAACCAAAAACTCCTCCATTACTAATAGTAAATGTGCCTCCATCCATGTCTTCAACAGCCAATTTTCCTGTTCTAGCTTTTTCGCCAAGGGCAAAAATGGCCTTTTCAATATCAGCATAATTCATAGACCCAACATTTCTGACTACAGGTACCACCAAACCCTACATATAATAAATTTAAGGAATCAATAAAAATGAAAAGGAAGGCTAGTGGAAAGTAAATTAGGTTTTTAAACTAAAAATACCTTAGGAGTTGCAACAGCAACAGAAATATCAATATAATCTCTGTAAACAATTTCATTTTCCTCAATAACTGCATTAACTACAGGCTGATCTTGAAGAGCATATGCTGCAGCTTTAACAAATGCAGACATAAAACCTAATTTAATGCCATGCTTCTTCGTAAAAGCCTCTTGATGTGCTTTTCGAAACTCCATTATAGCACTATAAAAAATTACAATAAGGAATTAATTAATGATATAGTTTTACATTTAAAAAATCTGTTATTTAAGTACAACTATTATAAATTTAAATTGTTACTAGTAAATATGTTGAGCGTATATGATACATTTTCGGCAAATTTAGGGAAGAAGTAATTTTGTCATAACTAGAACACAAATCAATAGCTTTTTTTTTTTTTTTTTTTTTTTTAAAGGGAAATCCACCATAATCATATCACAATAAAAAAAATATCTCTTGTCATACTCCAAATTTCTGAACCATAGTTGAGGAATGGGCAGATCAGCATCTAATGGATCTTAATCTTAGCTGCCCTGGATAGAGCTTGGCTACAAAGGTATTCATATAGGTATGGCACCTATTCGCTGAGAAGATAGATCTATTAATTTCCTCATTGATATTATTATGAAAATTAACTTGGATTCTTAAAATAAAAATGCTTGTGCCTTTTGAAATTTATGGCTTCTTCTTTCTAACATACATTCCTCCTCATGTTATGCTCAAGCTGTATGAATGGTCTTCTAATTATTAATCTTATCCCAGTGTTACAGCCAAGATTTCCAGAGATTCTAATGCAGTCACTACATCCCTCCACAACCTACCCATCATTTCCAAATCATCGGCATATGCAAGGAGTTGCACATATCTATTCAACAATCCTTTCACTACTAGTATTCCTGCATTTCTTTCATTTTTCCAAGGTCAAGTTGAAGACTGCTTGATAACTTATTATTTCCTTCTCAGCATGAGGTAGTGATCTTCCAAACAGGATTAAAAGACCGAATCTTAAGGCGTGGTATTGTGGATAGAGCACTTATCTACTGTTCTGCATGTCCTGCATCCGAATTCTGGATGTGGCAAAATTTTATTTATTCTGTTATTTCAGCCGAGAGGAAAGGGGAAGGGGTGGCAACCCTAGGGTACGAAGACCCTTTTGGGGCAGAACCAGACTTTATAAAGTGGGTACAAAAAAACGTGAAAAAACCTGGCGGCTTAGTGTAATCTCGGCATAATCAATCACCTCATTGAATGGCCGTTGGTCTAGAAAAAGTACGAATCTATATATGTACAGAGCCCAAGACCCTTCATGGAATTTTTATTGTTTATTTTATTTATTTATTTTTCTGTTATTGAGCTCTCCATACTGCGAGTATAGTTTTTTGTTTTTTTTAATAATTCTAAGGTCTATAGTCTATCGAAGAAAATCTATAGCCCCATATGTTAATGATTAATATGCATTTTTAAAAAGGAAGATCCTCTTTAAGACTTTGAACAGAAAACTAAAGTGTATCAAAACAAGTAAACCCCAAGATCTAGAAGAGCACTGAAAATATTATTGTTGAAAAAAAAAAAAAAAAAGTTTGCACAAACATTGGACAAAACATTTTTAACAAAATACAAAAGTTTATGAAGAGGGTCAAAGAAGATTTCCTGATAAAATAGTCAACATGTTTCATTTCTTAGTCAAAATCAGTTGTAGATATAGGCATATTGCTGCTCAACACACGTTTCAAAAAAATTTTAATATTATATTGAGCTACATATATCATTAGTATGTACATATGTAATATTAAAACTATGTTTTAATATTATTATTCTTTTTTTTATAACAGATTATAGGAAACCCCAATAATTTGAATTTAACTCTCGCCCTCTTGACAATAGGGACCATTATCAGGATTCTACTGTGTATTATACACTAATCAGCAACCGTTAAATGCATTAGCTAAAGTAATAACCAAAAGAATGTTAATAGTATAATACCAAAACAATACTTGCCTCATATCTATTTCATTAAATGTTGTAAGCATAGCATTTACATTTTGTGCTTCTTTCAAACGCTGGGCTATTCTTTGTCGCATCCTATTCATTTTGACTCTATATTCAGTCCTGGTACCTGAAATTTCACGTGTAGGGTCTTCTGGGGGAACCTTGACAACCGCAGCTTCAACTGCTTGGGCATGCTTTATAGCAGCAACAGGCATGGGTGGCCTAATAGGTGGTGGTGTAGCTGATGGAGCAGATGGAGGAGCTGCTTTAGGTGGAGGAGGAGGAGCTGCAGCAGGTGCAGCTGCTGGAGGGGGAGGAGGTGGAGCCGCTTTCTCAGCTACAGGCTTAGCTGCAGGTTTTGGAGATGGTGCACCACCTCCGCCTACAAGAAACAGAAATATTTATATAATGTTCACATAAATAATAAGCTAGCTTTAGTTCTACATACATACTGATATGGACTTAGAAAAAAATTTACGTTAAGGAATTGGGATTTAATTGGAAAAATGTTGTATTGTAATACAAAATGAAATAGAAGAGAAAATTATTTTCAGAAAATCAGGTTAAAATTGTAAATAGTGAAATATTAGATTTGGACCTTATATCCAAATTAATAGTAATACTAACATTCCTGGGTATTTAAGCAAAATAATTCATTAAATAAGCTGTTTAATGCATAGTCCAAGATAATTGTCGTGTGTAGGTAGCAATTATACAAATGGTTTCATAATTTTTAACCCTGAAATTTAGTTAACCCTTTACACACAGTCTCTTTGCTTGAGTGAACCAGAAACTCAAAAGGGGTTAACCGTTTTAGCTTATTTCATGAATTTTTTATGGTTAGCTTAAAATAATTTCAGACACAATATAAAAATTTTAAATTTATACAAATTATTTTTTACATATCTTAAGAGTTGAAAGAAAGTTATTTGTTAAAAGTTATATTATTTATTTTTGCTTAGAATATTTGTTAAAACAATCTGCAAGATTACAAACGAATAATTAGGAGACAGACTCATCAAGCGGTGTTTGTTAGCCAAATTTAAATAAACATCATTAGTGATCGCTTGATTTGTCACCTCAATCCGAGTGGTATGTGAGAGGCACCACTCAAGTTGTTGCATCACATCCAACAGTGCCTGAGAGGCATCGCTTGAGTGCAATGGGTTAATTAAGTGTTTACCACTCTTTTTAATGGAAGTGAAAGAAAATTCATATGGAATGGAGAAAGGGAAATATATTTTGAACCTAACTTCATTGATACAATTTAAGCTCCAGCAAAAGAACATGTTGGTAAATTTTCTTGAGTCGTTATCATCCCTCCCCATATCACTGAATTCATTTGTTTAATCCAAAATCCGTATTTTTTTAGATAATGATATAATATTATCTCTATACCTAATTGTACTTTGAACAACTTTTGTCCAGCCTTGACCGTTGAGTTATCTTCCACGTATCTTTCAACAATCACTCCATTGCCTGGAGAAGGAACAGGAATAGAAGTCTGAAAAAGTTATATAAAAATTATATACATATTTTTTCTCCAGAATTTATTTAGAAACAAATGGATTATTTAGTTGAATTGTTTTAATTTAACAAAATAATTGACAAACCTTGTCTGTTTCTATTTCACAAACTACTTCATCAGTGGAAACACTGTCTCCAACATCTTTAAAAACAAATAAATAAATTATTATAAGCAATACCCTACAATGTGAAATAATGTTTAAAACTATAGGTATAGATATACGTACTTTTTTCCCACTTCAAATCACCTTCTGCCACTGATTCTGGGAATGGAGGAACAATGACAATCTTATCCTCATCTAAATATATTATGAAAAAAAAAAAAAAACATTAAATTTTTTTCCATGTAATTATACAAAAACACATTACAAACATATACAAAAATATGGTACTTAGATATAATAAAATATGTTGTAAACATATACAAGTATACATGTACAAGAATACATTGTAAACAAATACAAGAATACATTGTATACATCTACAATAATTATAAATAATTGAAATTTTTACTTTTATTAAAAAAAAAAAGAGACATATTTCATGAATTAATTGAATAACATATAGAATTAAATAAATAGTGATACAACTATAATTATAGTAAATAATTTAATAACAACTTACAAAGTGCAAGTGATGTCCGGAACTCCCTCTTTCCAACATTAAAGAATGGTATAAGGTCTGGAAAAAAAATATATATATATGCTTTAATACTTTATATTTTTCACATAAATTTAATTGAACATTTTTCTTCACTAAACTTTCTTATTTTTGTTTAATTAAGAAATATGATTTTATCATTATGGGTAGTCTGCATAAAATAAATGTTTATAGATTCTAAGTGTATGTTAAAAAAACAATGTTTTACATTTATATTCAGAAATATTATATGTTCATATGTTAAACTTTATACCGCTGCAATTAGTTTTTTATTCTTTATCTGTTACACCAGGCATTTTGACATTTAATCTTTTTATTAGTAGTTATTTTATGATTCCATAGTCAGAAGCTGTATAACATCATGATTGAACAGGGAATACCTAGAAAGTTAGAATCGGTCATAATTACTCTGAGAGATTTGAGGTACGATCGGGTTTGAAACAGGGTGACTCCCTTTCACCTGTTTTATTTAATATATCATTAGAATATGTCATAGAAAAGGTGACGTGTACTGATAAAAACCGGTAAAGAAATAGGGCTCGAATAAAATACCTATAAGACAAAATATATGATTAGTAGCAGAAACGAAGAAGGTTAGCAGGACATACTTTTGAACAAGTAGAGAAATTTAAATATTTATGTTCAATGGTAACAGGAAAAAATAAAATTCAACATTGAAAATTGAAATCTCAGTCCCGGTTAAAGGCGGGGAATGAGAGTTGTTATTCAGTTGCAAAATTACTAAGCTCACAACTTCTGTCTAAAAACTTCAAAGGTTAGAATTTATAAAACTATTATTCTTCCAACGGTCCTTTACGGATGTGAAACGTGGTTGCTTACTTTGAAAGATGAACATCTTACGGTTTTCGAAAATAAGGTACAGCGTAAAATATTTGGTCCAAAGAGAGAAGAGGCAACTGGGGAGTTTGGAAGGTTACACAACACTGAATTCGGAGCTTGTCCCCAGTGAATATAATTGAGTTGATAGCATCACGGAAACAGCGTAAAGTTGTTGGGCTCGGTGAGGAACGGATTCCGAGAAAGTTGGTATTCGCTGAACTGACTGGTAGGCGTCCGAAAGGTAGGGTGAAGCGCCAAGAGAGGATTGTGTTAAGGCTGTTCTTGGGGGCTAAGGCTTGAATGGTGGTCATTGGACGAGTCTGTGTAGATGGAATTTCGTGGTATCGGCATCAAACCATCAGGTTCAGTAGGCCTGTTATTATTATTATTAGCAGTTATTTTAATGTTGTTCCATGTGATGCTTGCTTTCTGTAGCATCAATTCAATTAAATACATGAATAATTAATTATAATCAATATCAGTCAGTAAGGTAAAAAGAAAGGAAGAGGATTTCATTTTTACAAAAGTTTTCACATTAAAAATGTAATTACTTGTTTGAAAATAACAATTACTGTTATTGCTGTACTGGATGTTAAGAAATAATGATAATTGCAATAAATTTTTATTAAGTATCCATGAATTTATCGCTTGAATTCATTATCAAACGTTTTATGAAATTCCATGCCACTGAAGTGAAATTTATAGTTTGTAGTATTTATATATGTGTGCATACAAACAATTTAATTAATTCAATGTCTTTAAGCCTTTTTTGACAACCAGTAAATATGTATTAGTTGTTTGTCATAGAATGTTCTATAATGGTACATGTAAAGGATCTATAAATCATGTATGAAATATAAACTATGGCGGATTGAAATTTGTTACTTTTTTTTTCAGGAAATAAGCAAGTAAAATATTCTTTATTACTTACTCTTCTAGAAAAAAATAGTCTAACCGAAGCTGAAGTCTAGAAGCTAATAGAAGATGCACATGCATGGTATTATGTTAAATAACATTTTATTAACTATGTGATATATGTGTAAATAAAAAAAAAAACTGCCACATTCATTGTTTGTTTTTTTAAACTGTAATAACATATTCCTTCTTACCCATTATTCCTAGCTGTATTTATTACAGATCTTCTATCATATACGATTCCTAAAACAAAGTTCATAATAACATTACTTTATGAGAAAAATTATAAAACAACATACTAAGTAATGTATTCAAATATTCATTAACCATTATATTAAAAAATAGACAAATTATTATTAGGCATGTTCTGCCAAGAAAAATCAGGAAATGATAAATAAATAATAATACAGATTTAACAAAACCACCAATGATATATATATATATATATATATATATATATATATATAAAAATATATATATATAATATATATATATATATATATATATATATATATTATATATATTTATATATAGTATATATTGGTTAAGGTTACTGGAAAACTGACTATCCTTAACAACAATAATAAAAATAAGGTTTAATAATTTTTAATATAAAGATTATAAACAAAAAACCTATATATCTCCACATAGTAAGCTCTAAAAGAATAAAATGTTGGAATACAGCTATCAAATTATAAAAAAAAGGGTATATTTTTTTTTATGAGAAAAAGTAAATTAATAAGTTATTGCCTTATGACCAGTAAGTTGGTAATTGATAAACAGAGTATTAAAGAATTAACAAGAGAGTAATTGATCAAATAATATTGGAGATTTCACACATAGCAACATCACCATAATTTACGAAAGCATAATATAATGAGTAAATTAAAATAATTCAGAGAAAAACAAACTATAAGTCACACGGATTGAAGTAAAAGAAACTTTAAAAAGATGGAAAGTGCATTTTGTGAAGTAAACGGAAGTTACAAGAATCATTCCAAAATTCAAAACCAATAAATCACTAATAAACTATGGCTCATAAAACCTCAGATCAAAAAGAAATTATAACCTTTGTTAGACTTGAGAAAACTAAGCTCCTAGGCACAACAAAAAGTGTGATTATTCAGCAGGGTGGTCTTAGCGAACCATTATTACCAAGAAGGGGGTCAGAGCCAGGGTAGCGTAAAGGTAAGCATGTAGTAACTTGGATCTTGAAAAATCTGTGGAAGAGATGGGCATCTTAACAAATGACAATTATTAATAGGGCATGTCTGGCTCCAAGGCTTTGATTCTCAACAAATTAAAGGCAGCTTTATATTATAAGCACTGCAGCAGACTGTGGAACGTTGAGCCTTAAGTTAAGCCTAGAGAAACAGCAACAATTAGCCATAATTACGAAATCCTACTGTTACTGCTTCACTGATTTCAGTAATTTCCTCAGAAATAGGAGAATAATGAAGATTATCTGATAATAATAGGATGAAATAGGATACTAAAATACTGATATATCAAAATACCAAACCATTGTATGAGGTGAACAAGCAATTGAATATAGTCCATTTCAAATATATGGGAAGAATAAGAAAGAGCTAGCTGTTCAGCTGTTATACTGAAATAGCAAGGAAGACCATGGAAGAAGTATTGCGTGAAACCATATGTAGAAGACTAAAATTGGCAAGGGAGGATGCAGAAGTACATAAACCAAGGGTCCTACCTAAAATTTGAAACTGGTGAAAGCTTATTCAGGAAACCATGACCTAAAAATTTATTGTCCTAATAAGGAAGAGGTTTCATTTAGTTTTAAAATGGAAAAAAAATATGTTTATGTGGGATAAATAAATATTAATAAATAATAATAATTTAAAAGTAAAGAAAATTATTTTAAAAGAATGATTACTGTTCAGACTTAGACTTGGATTATTTACACAGTATATTTTTTAGATGCATTGCAATATCATTTTAGGTTTCCCTTATCATTGGTAATTTAAACTTTGTCCTTTTGGACAACTTTCCTTAAACTTTTGGCAAAAACTCTTGATCACTATGGTAGGTTGAATTGATAAACTATAATAGGATTAAAATAAAAAAACTAATAGGAAATGTTTAATAAACTATGATTGGAATTCGGCAACTAACCAAAACATATTAAATGACTAATTTCCATTTTAGTGTTTTATTTACCTTTAGTGAAAAGAATACAACAATTAAAAAAGAAGTCCCAAGGTAAGGGAATCATAGCATATTTTTCAATTGACTACTGAAAAGCTGTTTATTTTTAAAATATAGAAATTCATTTGAGGTACTTAGATTCTAATTAGAAATGCGATTTGATAATATGATGAAAATTCATAATTCCTATTTAGAAGCTTTTAAGGTTTGTCAACAATTTATCATTAATTATTTATACCACAGTAATAGATTATCCCTCATTATGACTGTAGAAGTGGAAATAAAGTATGAAGTGACTCGAAAGCTTCTATCTTGAAGGAAGTAGTCAATTTTATGTCAAGTTTAAACATGTTATTGTTATGATCTAGTTCAGAAGAAATTCTAGAAAATTTAGTTCTATGTATCATTTATTTCAATGGAATCCAAATATAAATCAACCCTGAATTAAGGTTGACCTTCCAATTAATGATAAATTGTTTTTTAAAAAATTATACCATATATTAGGGAAAATATGGTAGATATATATTTCATTATTGGTTGACACTACAAACAATATTTTAGGCCATGCAAACTGGTCTCAAAACATACATTTATTGCTTACAGATGCACAGATAGCTTGAAGTTGTCACCTAACCACACAAACTACAATTCACTGTTTCATGGTGATAAGCAGAATTCCATGGCTATAAATTAATTCCTTTGTGCTATTGTGATGTCTTTCCTACCTATAAACACTCGTTTTAACACTCATGAGCAGAAGGGCAGTGATAAATTGATAAAGGTGAATGGATCATGGTAGTTCAGCTACAGCAGGTATGTGTATGAGGTCTAAATAAATCTTTCCTTGAGTAAATAGTTTATGGAACAAATCTCAATGTTTTTTTTTTGTTTTTTAACATCATGAAAAACCAAAATAGAATGCTGAATAAGATCGTTACTCCTGCATCTGATCAGTAACTGTGGCCTCTGTCTGGCTATTAATAAGACTCTTCGACAGGCAACCCTTATAAATTGTTTTGGAACTGTATAGAACTTGCATGGGGTCAAGCAACTGGCCGATGATAGAAAATGGCAGTGTACTAGTTTTGAATATTAAATATGTTAATTATAGGAAAAATATATATTTTTTTAAAATATCCCATTAGTAATTTATTTATTTAAACAGAAGTGGCTAACAGATAATACAAAGTATGAAAGACATCATCAAACATGAGAAAGAAAACTGATTATTCATGTAATAGGAGTTAAAGTATAAGCAGAATCATAATTAAGGCAAATATTACTTGTTATTTCATGAATAAATATTTTATAATATATATTTAAAAAAAAAAAAAGTACCTCTACAACCCATGAAGGGTCTTGGGCTCATTACATATAGAGATTTGTACTGTTTCTAAGGCCAACAGCCGTGCAAAGGGGTGATTAGGTCTTGATCACGCTCAGCCACCAGGTTTTTCCCAAATTTCGG
Organism: Piezodorus guildinii; assembly: GCA_023052935.1. Lineage (NCBI taxonomy): Eukaryota > Metazoa > Arthropoda > Insecta > Hemiptera > Pentatomidae > Piezodorus > Piezodorus guildinii. Next base: position 47,298,588 of record CM041295.1, read on the forward strand.
GTACCCACTTTAAAGAGGCTGGTCTGCCGCAGGAGGGTCTCCATACCCTAGAGTTGCCCCCCAGCTGAATTAACAGAATAAATAATATTTCGTCATAGCTGGGATTCGAACCTAGGACCCGAAGAACAGTAGACTAATACTATAATATAAATAAAACCCAAATAAAAGAAAATTTACTAATATAGTTTGTGAACAACAAGGAAACCACTGAAAAGAACAATAGAGGCACACAGTCAAAAAACATGGCATCAGCAATCTTGTTACATTTAGTTAAAGCTGGTGACCATACTGATTTCATGGCTTGTTGAAAGAATGTTCAAGAAATATGTTTTATTAAAGTACAATGTTGATATCGAGTAAAGATAAGTGACTTCTGGTTAAATTTAAAACATTTTAACTAACAAACATTTGAAGTTGTATATGATTTCGTATAGTACAACAGAATGCTCCAATTACAGATAATTTGATTTAATGATTATTTAATAACTATTAAAAAATAAACAACAATCATCATCACATATTTAAGGCTTCAGCGAGATGAGCCATACCAGAGATTTAGAGATCAGAAACTTAATTATAAGAAATTATCAACAACAATGCCTAACATGAGTATGCTCTATGACTTACAAAACTGTGTTTAGCATGCAGATATAAAAAACATTATTTTAACCGCATAAACATATATAAAATAAAGTGCATTGTGCATGCATTAATACACATATTTGTACATAAAAAATAATTATAATACATTAATACAAGAAATATTAATTTTCTATCTTACCTACGGCTGAATGGGGTTGGATTGCCGCTAATATCTGAAATACATTTCTCTAATGAGCCCAACTTTACATAATTACAGACTAGATGGAATTGAATTGAAAAATATAAAACATCAATTCCTAAGGTATGAAGGGAATAAAAGAAAAACAAACATTATCAATATTACCTTTAAGAAAATAATTTCTGTTAGCTAAAATATGTTTCTACTAACAACCAACAAGGTTTTTTATCTTTAATTTGAAGGTTTACCTACGAAACAATTAACTCGAGAAATAAAATTTATCAAGCATTCTGAAAAACATTTAAGACAGTTTGACATAAGTAAGGTTAATACCATTAGATGTATAGTTGACAATATAATGAATTATAGAGAAGTTGGTTGAGGTAATCCAAAATAAAATATTTTTGTTTCTCTAATTAATTGATTCAAAGTAAAAAAAATCTTAAAACAAGTGATGTATACAAGGCAAAATTTATTACAATAAATCAAAGTTGTTTTGAATACTAAAGTTTGTTTTTCAGTTATTAAGCTTCTTACCTGGGAACAGAAATTTTATAGTTCTAATCCAATAAAATAGTTTAATAAAACATATAAGGAAGAACAAGTAAATGTTAAAACAAAATCTATTAAACATCAAACAAATAAAATATTACAAAAATGAAACATAAATATTTCAATCATGTTAATTTTGGAAATATTAATAATTGTTGTTAATTCAAAATTATCAATACAAAATCCGGGCTTGAGATACAAACTGAAAAAGAAAGAAATTAAAATTCATACTACTTTTTTTTTTTTCATAAACAACTAAATTTGAACTAGGCTAGAAAAATAATGTAATGACTTGTAAGTAAAAAAATACTGACATTAGAGAATGATGAAGTAAATAAATAGATGTACTAGAGATATAATTAATATCTGGAGGTAGTTGGAAACCATGTAGGATTCACAATTTATAACAATTCTGCCTAAGATAGATGATCAGGATATTATTAGATGCAGGTTATGAAGCACGAAGTGCCTTTCTGAATGTCTTAAGAACAATCCAAGATTGTTAGATTTTTAGTAAAAAATAACATTTAAGCTTTGCAATCCAAAAAGTGAGTAAATCTAGGAAAGAAGCTAAAATAAAAGTTTTCAACTTCAACCGAGTTGAGAAATTTATGTAAGTTGGAACCCAGATGAACTTGACCAATAGATAACATCTCTTGCACTGATTGAGCGGGATTTTCAATCAACAATGATCTAATAATTGCTGGTTTCAATTCATTTTGGGCGACCAGATTGTGGAGCCTCATTGACGCCAAATTTACTGAATGAAATTTGAGCAGGATTTTTTAAAATTATACTAATAAAATTAGTTTACATCATGGAAGTAAATGTTTTATTACTATTTGGAACAAAATAACATGAGTAATAAGCACTATTATAAATATTTGTATTTTTAATAGTGTTTAGATAAAATCGGATGATGGATTTCAATAATATGTGGCTCTCACTACCTACCTGTATAAGTTTATTGCATTTTTTAATCTTTACACAGAAAGTTTTTTTTAACAATATTTATCAATTTAATAATAAATCTAGACAGTATAATTTCTTGTTTTTGAGCTAAAACAACAAAACCTTTTAAGATACACAGTTAATGCATCAGTTTTCTTCTCTAACATCAAGGTTTTTATTATTTTTAATAGACACATAAACGAAAAAATAAATAAAAAGAACTATCTTAAAGGATTTAAGTTTATTAAGATAGGAAAAATCAATTGAATATATCATATGTAATGTGCTTTTTAAAGAAAAACTTTTATGATAACAACAGATAAAATAATTATAAAAATTAATATAGGATTAGAGAGAACACATTATTAAAAAAGTATATAAGTGGGAAACTTATACATATTCTCCTTAAATTTGGGAATTCTGGTAGATAGCAAACTTAGTAGTAACTGAGAAAGTAGATAAATGGACCAAGGAAAAATATATAAAATAACAATTAGAAATAATTGCCACAAAAGAATAAAATATACAACAATATTTAGAATTAAATCAGTTAACCAAACATTGGGGGAGGGGCTGAAAAAAAATCATTTTTTTTAAATTTAACTTCAGGAGCAAACGGAAGATAAAACAATTAGTACCAGTGAGCTACTAATTATCCTTGAGGGTAAATATCACAAGGGTTATACTTTACTATCTATAAAAAGAGACTGTTACATAATTTGATGAGCTAAATATGGGCCAAAAAGAGATAAACAACTTGTTAATTTAAACATTAAAAAAAGTAAAACTTATTGTAAGCTTATTATCTGGGTATAGTTAATAAAGATTCAAGACAAAAAAGAAGTAATATAACACTATTTAACTGAAAAAAGATAAAACAGAAATAGACAAACGTTTTAGCCAACTATCACCAAACAAATAAAAATAGTAGTAGTAGAGTTATGTTAATCTTATTAAACAAGAGTGTTAAAATGGAGTTATTCATACACTACATGCTTAATGTAATTATACATTTAACATTTGATTCATGTGCATCCAATAACTTATAGAAAGTCATAAACTGAAGTTTTTAAATTTAAAAGGTTTCTCAAACAATTAACTAGTGAAGTATTCATTAAATGACAGATAGAAGAAACTAATGAAATACAAAAATTACAGGCGCTAGTTATTACAGAAAACATTAAATAAACCCAAAATGATACACATTGTTAAATGTACAATAATTTTGATATGTTAAAACACAATTGATTGTAAAATTTTAAAATTTACCTTCTTATTATGGAGATTATGTAAACGGCGAGTTATGCTAATTAAATTCTTAGGCGTTAATTTTACGGGAAAATTGAATAATCCAGCCATTACAAGAGGACTATGCACTTCATTAATTTAACTGGCGAATGTGGGTCTCTGTATTGAAAAAAGGAGAGAAGGTAAAAATACGGCGGCCGTTTAAATATATAAAGCAGCTGATGGCAAAATTGTACTTATGTAACTGCAAGAGAGTAATTTGTTATTGGTATTGTAACAGTGCTTTTTAAATAACCTATTATAGATCAAGGAAATTTACGAATTTGATAACAGAAACATATCAATGAATATCAATTCATATATCTATGAAGATAATGAAACCTCCTCGTATGGTTCACTTTGTAGTATTTTGATTATATTCTCTTCATGGCTCAAGTTTATAGGAAGTATATGCGGTTATTAGAAAAATGGCCCGTAGATCCATCGAAAAAGTCTAGGTTGGTCTAAGGCTCTGGTAAATTTGTTTGCAATCGGAGTAGTATTTATATATTGTGATTTAAATTTCTGTTAGATCGCTTAGTTAGTTTCTTTAAGGTGCCAAGTCAATGCATTTAGATACTTTTATATGGTACTGGCGACTATATTGTTTTTGTTTTGATTATTAAAATGCAAATTAATATGCCTTGTTTATAATGTTAGATGTTAGGCTGGCATTATGAGTGAATATGATTGCAATATCTTGGGCAAATTGTATATGTATGTTGTTCTAAACTATTTCATATACTATTGTTATGATTCAATTCATATATTTTGTTCCGATGAGGGAAAAGTCATTCAATTTCATAAAACACATTTTGAAAGCAGTTTTATCTTAATTCGAAGAAGCTTTTAGTGTTATTAATTGCTTATGCTTTCTATTTTTCAACCAATACTTAAAAAAATAATGTAATTTTAGTGCAATCATATAAAATTATTAATCGTGAATTGTTATAACATTTAATGGAATGTTATGAGTTAGCTGTATTTTATATTCTTTAAGTTCTTCGTAATAATACATATTGTAATAAAACAATTTTTGAAATTATTTGTTTTTGTCCAACTAATATTAAAACAATACACTATAATGTCTATAAAAACTAAAAATTTTGATTATGAAGATAGGTGGAGATTTTGATGTAATTCACACCATCTGAACAAAATGTTTGCTATCACAATTACTAATTTAGGATGAATTTGCTTGTTTTAACTTTGATTATTCACTGCGTGTTAAATCCTGGTGGATGCACAGATAGTACTGGATGCAGTTGGATATACCATTGTAGATTGCCTAGGAGTATTAGAGTTTAATGGAGGGTTTTGAAAAACTATTGTTTTGTGTGGATGCTTCTATTGATGTAGCTGTTTGGAATTATTTAGTTAGGATCATTATGTTTAAACTTTATTAAAAATTGCAAGCATATAATTAGAAGGGATTCCTCCTTGATTAGGACTGTCAGACAACTGGTAGTGATTCACAATAGTAGGCAAAGAAAAGATGGATTGTTGTGTGGTCTCTGAGAACACCACATCACATAGCCAAGGGCCTACTCGACCTTTTGCACCTAAAGAAAAAAATAATACCCTAGAAAAGTTCAGGGTTTTTATCGTCATCAAATGAAATAGTATATTATTTTTCTGTGATGACTCGCATTTTTTATAAATATTTTAATTAAATTATACATTTATTCTTAATCGTATTTAGTTTTAGTAGCTTATATGATATTGAAAATTATTAGGTTTTGTTAATTTTTATAACTATGAATAGGTATTGTGTTTAATACAGATAAATAATTTACTTTAAAATTTTTAGTATGTTACTTTTGTTGATCTTATTTAATTTAATCATTGTAACAATTTATTTGATTAGTTGCTAAACATTACATTTTTTTTTTCAGAGATCTTGGACAGCATATTAGGGAGCAAATTAGGATTACGTTTAAAAGACCTGATTCTCCAGATTGTGAAAATGAAGAGGGTTGTTTGAAAATTTATGAGTCACTGAATAGGATTGCTGACAATCAGTATAAGAAGGCGTACGATAGGTTAGTTAATTCTTCAGCTACAGGACTTACGGCTGAGCAATGTAGGGGGGTTTTATCAGATGACTTTTTGAGTTATTTAAAAGAAGAAAATACCAGTTTTCTGTCTAAAGTTTTAAATAGACATTATGGCTCTTCAAAAAATTTGGAAAAACAATAAAATACCATTTCAAAGTGTTAGGTTGATCCACACTCCTGTTATGGTTAAGGAAGTATTATCTTATTTAAGCCCTTATAAAAATAATTTATTTATTGATATGACTTTTGGTTCTGGAGGGCATACAAAAGCTTTATTAGAAGCTGTGCCCTCTTTGAAAGTTGTATGTTTGGATCGTGATCCATCTGCATATTCTAATGCAGTTGAACTCTCAAAGGAATTCCCAAATCAGGTTATTCTTGTCTAGGTAGATTCAGTGAATTGCCACAAATATTAAGTAACTTGAATATCAACAAAAACTCAGTTGATGGTATCTTGTTTGATTTTGGTTGCTCATCAGATCAACTAGATATTGCAGAAAGAGGTTTTGCTTTGAGCAAAAATGGGCCTTTGGATATGCGTATGGATGGAAATAGGTTTCCTGATCAACCCACTGCTTTGGATGTTTTATTAAAGGCTGATGAACATGATTTGTTTAAAATATTTAAAATTTATGGTGAAGAAAAACTTGCTAAGAAGGTTGCAAGAGCAATAGTTGAGTCTAGGTACTCTTTTAGAGAAATCAAAACCACTCATGATTTAGCTGCCATTGTCGAAAACATTAGTTCTAGTGATCATAGGTTAGATAAATTACAGCGACCTTCTCATGTTGCTACTAAAATTTTTCAAGCTTTACGAATATTTGTAAACAATGAATTAAATGAAATAAATTACGGAATGATCCTAGCAGATTGGTACTTAAAATTAAATGGCAGATTAGTAACACTATCATTTCATTCTCTTGAAGATAGAATAGTTAAAAGACATTTAACTGGTTGCCATGACACTATTACTGGGGATATTCCTCTAAAATATGTAAGTTATTCAGCATGTTATGATCAAAAAGATATTAATGAAGTAAAAGAGACTAATTGGTTATTAACAACTAAACATGTTGTTATACCATCTGAAGCAGAAATTGACAGAAACCCTCGTAGTCGTTCTGCTAAATTGAGGGCTGCTATAAAAATAAAATAATTTCATCATAAAGCTTTTGTATGTTATTGAAAAGTTTATTATTTGTTTTCCATAAGTGTATTCTATATTTTAAAATGTTTATAATCATTCAGAGAATCACTTATACTGTTGTCAATGATTTATGCCAGCCTTTCTATATTTTCTTGCTGTAATAATGTTTACAGTTTATGTTAATTTTTATGATAAAATCAAATAATTTATGTAGTTTTGATTATGCAATAAATGTTATTTATTTAAAGCATTTACATTATTAATAACCTAAACACTTGCTGTTTTTTTTTTTCTTAGGAAGTAAATTTAAAATTATTTGACGATTGCCTCGAGACCTACTGGTTTAAATAAACTCTGAAGTGCTACCACTGGGTAGTTTCTTCTCACGCCTATATCAAGTTCATATGTCAATAATCGAATTTACTTCATGTATTTTCTTTGTTAATACAATTGTTAATATCATTATAATAAAAAAAAATTAACTAAATTTAATTATAAATGTAAAATCCTGTTGTATTTAATTCTATTACTTTTTAATACCAGTTTTCTTTTAAAAACAAAATTCGGTCACATTTAATTGAATAAAATCTGTATACTCGAGGCTTGTGTATGAAGATTGGTGTTTGTAGTTGTAATTATGACAGTTTTCTACCAATGGAAACACATTCTTAACTTAATATGCTTTTTAATTATAACATTTTCTTTTTCATGCTGGATTGTGTATTAGGTTCATCATGCTTTGTTTTCATGAGCCTTATAGTTTTGCATGTAATTATATGAGCAGTCAAAGATAACTAATTAACAAATAGGACATTGTAAATAATTGCATTTTCTCTATTTATATTCTGTTTCACAATTACTTTTTTCTTTTTTTTTTTGTAAGAAATTTTGGAGGCCCCTGATAACATGGATATGAATAAAAATCAGCAACCTGTTTAATTTAGGCGTTTTTATAATCCTGGGTTGATTATTCAGGTTCATATAAAAAATAATAAAAGACCTGTTGCCATTAATAAATTAGAATCCTTTTATTGAAATATAAAACATTTCATTTTTAATTAACAAATAAGCTAAGTAACATAAACATGAAATTGAAAAATATGGCAAAATTTAACAAATCATTGTTTGTAGTAATACTAATAATAAAAAATATAAAAATTGCTTAATTAAAAAACTATATAATATGAACAAACACTAGAGAATGTTCTATTTGCTCTAAAAAATTTTGAAATAGATCGCTTCATTTTTTCTAACAATAATGGACAGGACTCAGCATTCGTATGTTTCTTTGCCTGTTTTCTCTAAATGATATTTTAGTGTGTTGTAAGATATTCTGTTACAGTAATTTATACATTTCTTGTAGAGATTCAACTAACAGTTACCCTACAGAGGTAAAAAAAAACATAACATAAGGGCAGCCAAAAATCTTCTTTGGGTATTAAACTGTTTGTAGTATCCACTATAAAAATCCCATCTCTGATTTCCATTACTAAGAAATCAGATTTTCTAGATTATTCTTTTTAACTAATGTGAAACTAAAAATTATAGTTACTTATGACTTGTCTTGTTTTTTTTTTGTTTTTTTAAAGAAGTAAAGTAAATATTTTTGAACAAAATACGAATATTCTACACAAAAATCTAAAAAAATAAAATGGTCACTTTTGGAAAAAAAAGAAGAAGTCTAAGTTAACAATAGCCTAAAATATTTTACAGTTGTTTTATAAAAAAATTACATCAAAACATTATTTTAAAGGTTTTAGAAATAATGATAATCTCCGTCTAGTGAAATTAATCTTCTTTCAAGAAAAAGTCATCATGTTTTGTTAGTATAACAAAACTGTAATGAATTAATTGCTACTTACCTGTAACTAACACATAACTTTTATATAACTAACACCATCATTTATCATATTTTTTAGACGCTATTATCACTTCAAATGTATAACATTGAATAATTTGGTTTAAACCATTCCTCTACATTTATTAGTTCAGTAATGGCTGCATATTACAATGTCATATATATCTTTCTTTTTTTATGTTTAGCTTATTACTTAAGTTAATTTAGTAAACTGTAATTACCTTTATTAATTATTTTTTTGTATCACAATTCATAGAAATAAACATTACATAGAGCTATTGCCAGCATTTTTAGAAATTAAAGAGAAGTTAATTTTAAATGGCATTAAATGAGAAGTCACTTTTGTTCTCCCTGTCGTTAGCTTCGCAAATAATTTGTTTTATGTAATTGCATAGTGCATAAATACTGTTAGTTCTATTCCTATTATATGTATGAAAATTAAGGTATGCATGCTTTAAAATATAATTATCATCTGCAGGAATTGACCCAATTTCTCACATCACAGTAACAGTTTTTGTTCTGATATTGTGTGTTTTTAGAAATCATATTTACACAAACATACATATACATGTTTGTACATTAAAATAGAGATAGTGAGAGAGATCTTATTTATTACTTTCTTTGCTGTGAAAATTATCTTTTTATTGAAACTACAATTAAATGGATGGTTATGCAGTAAAATATTTTAAATAAATTTAAAAGGTATTGAGAAATAACTCCGTACTGTTTAATAATTTTTGGTTAAGAAATCATCATTTGGTTCATTTTTCAAGCACTGCTATCACAAAAATCAGTAGACAAACATTAAGATAAAAAAAAAATGTATATTTTAGAGATTTTTTTGTTGTCTTCTTGGAATATATACTGGATCTTAAGGGTTAACTGCACTATATCCACTTGTTTCAACTTGCATATAACTGCCTTACTAGCCAAATATAATTTATTACAGATAATAAAAAGATTTATTATATGAAACAAAAAAAAAAATACAAAAAATTATAGTTACTCTAGTGAAATGTTAAAATGACATTTCAGTTAACATCCCAGATCCAGATATTTTACAGTTTGGATTTAATAAAGAAAGTCTTAAATTCTAAAAAATACTTTTTGGAAGAAATTTCATATTTTGTCATATGTCGTAGTATATGTCTCAATATGAGTCTATAAATACAAAATCCAGTCATGAAACTGAATATTTATTATTTCGTTGAGAGAAATAGGCTGTGTTTTGGTTATTTCTTGTTTTCTTATTTTTTCTTGAATGTTGTCCGGTCCACTGCTGGAAATACTTGCCTAAAAGGGTCGTATGGCGTTGTTTGAACATAAGAAGGTTGCACATTAGCTCTCAAGATCACTACCCCTGTAATCAAAATATAATGAAATGTTTTACTAATTGTTCGTATAACTAATCCTAAAAGTGTGAAATAACTAAGACTATTATGTTGTTAATGTGATACTTTGGATTGGCTTCCTTGGTTTTGTTAGTTCCCGTTCCGATTCTGCAAGAGGCGATACATCAGCGCTAGAGTTATATCCACACGTTTGAATATTTATGTTTGAATTATATATTTTTTAAACTAAAAATATTTTGATCCAAATGTAATATTCACCATACTTATTGCCCCTATGAACACACAGGAAAAGTTTCTTTGTTTAGCTGTGAATGTACCTGCGTTTGAACGTTTTGCTTGCCACTTACCATTGTTCCGCGGATTTATGGACGATCCTTTAGAATTATAAATGCTTGATCATTCCCTGATCACCACCAATAGGATAATTTTCTTTGACAAGTTTCAAACACTATCTGAAGAGATCCTTTGGGCGATTTTAGTATATTAAATTTTAGTATAATTACCTACAAGACACATGTTAGATACATTCACGTAAATTAAACAAAAACTTTTCATTTTTCTTTATTTTTGATTGAATTTTTTTTTTTAAAGTACCTACACTTTAAAGTATAAATTATGATATTGAAATAGGGACAATCTCAGACCTTGTGGATTATTTAAATCCAATATCAGTAAATATTGATATTTTATATGACGTCAAAATAATAAACACTTGCTGTTGTTTACTATTTTCTTAATCCTCTACAGTTGAAATAGCTAAGATACCATTTCTACTTCAGTGTAGTGTCGAATTGTTCGCAAATAGGCTTAAAAAAAACCTGAGTAATGGAGAAAAATAAGTGTTTGTCCGAAGAATAGCGCCGTTTGATTTCTTCATTCCACGTGGTACGGTATGAGTTGTAGGGAAATAGCCCGCCGAATCACGCGGAGTATTTCATCGGTCGCGAAGTTTATTCGGCACGGGGAGACATATGGAACCCGCAGTTCTTCTGGGAGGCCCCTGTTTTGACATTAAGGGAGAAACGTAATATTCTTCGAATCGCATCCAACTCTTGCAAAATAGCAAGAGCAATTGCTGAGGAAGCTGGAGTTCAAACAAAACTAAGAAATGTTAAGAATAAAAAAGTAAAAAAATACTGTAAATAGAAAACAAATGAAAAAAAAAACATTTTGACTACCCGTCATAAATTAGCCCGGATGGCCCTTTTCTCGAAATGTAATGTCATGGACTGAGGAGTGGAAAAAAGTAATTTTTTAGTGATGAAAAAAAGAAAATTTGTTATTTCTTTCATCAAGAGTAAACTCAACTGAATATAAAAGTTTATTAGAGGAGCAAAAGTTGACTTTTAATGACATGTCTGAAGGCACACCAGTTTTCCAGCAAGATAACGCCCCACTACATTCAGCGAAAATTATTAAAGACTGGTTTTTGAATTAAAGACAGAATTTTTGAATTAATAAATGGTGGTGGAAAGGCCACGAAGTATTAAAATGAGGTTAATTTATTTTTACCAGGGAGTGTGTCTAACATTTTGACGGGCCTTAACTTTAATTTGAAATTTAAAAAAAAATTATATATTTTTTGTATGTATTTATTTATACAAGCAGTCTGCTGATCAACTTCAGGTGAGTCTTAGATTGTTTTAATACTGTTTTACGGATGATTTGGATTGAAGGGAGGGTAAGGATAACAGTATTTGCAGTGTGTCTTAACATCTTGACACTGAGTGTAGGAACTCTGACCAGGGCAGGATGAACGGACGGTTTTCTCTTGGAGTTGTATCATATTCCAGTCCGTGCCGAGCATTCTGATTTATAATGATGATAGTGTTATTTAAAAAAGTAAAAGCTATCCTAGACGATTTGGAAGGATGGAGATCAAAATATGAGGTTTAAATATGTCTTGCATTCCGCTTCAAAGCATATTTTACTTAGACTTAAACATAATAAATCAGTCTTGATCACATACTTTTCTTTGGTTCAGAAATAAAAAATAAACTTCTGTTATTGGTTTTAAATATATGTGAGCTCATTTCCCATTTGGTTTCGGTCTCCACGGAAGTTAGACTATCATCTCCAATAAGGGAAAGCCTGCAGGAGGCAACATATTTTTTAAGTATATATTTGTATTTATAATTAATCAAGACGTTTATTTTGGTTTTCTCTTGCAATAAATTGCTTCATTTATTTATTTTATATTTACATGTTACATCTGATCTTCAGGGTTCTTATATTTATCATATTATTTTGTATTTATATTTTTCCCAAACATCAGTTATATATTTTAATATTTCTGTCGGAACTTGATTTTTGACGTATTTAAATACTTTTCACCATCATATATGTTATATATTAAAAATAAAATTTGTTTGCATGTCTTAAACCATTTAGGTAACAAAATTTTACTTTGGTTATAATAAAAAAAATATTATAGGTGGAATAGTCAGGAATCAGTCATTTTTTGAATAGTTTTTAATTTTGCCAACGTTTCGGCCCAAGCTTGTGAGCCATCATCAGGGCATTACTGTGCCATGTTCAAACATAAACGTTTATAAAAATAAAAGTTTATGCTTGGACATGGCTCAGTAATGCCCTGATGATGGCTCACAAGCTTGGGCCGAAACGTTGGCAAAATTAAAAACTTTTCAAAAAATGACTGATTCCTGAATATTCCACATATAATAGTTTCTACAGTCGACTATACATCCTCAAAATAAAAAAAATAGTTTATAATAATTTAGAACGAAATCATTGTTTCACAGAAAGCCTTATCTTCTGCTATTTTTAAAAATAAAATCACCCACAGTTTTAATATTTACAAGTTTCTTAACAAAGATAACCTACAACCTACGCTCTGCGGCCCATATATTCCTCGTAAAAGAAAACCAAATGCTTTCTGCGTGTGCCGAACTTCCGTATTAACCGTTGACGAACTTTAAGAACTTAAAATATTTTAGGGAATCCAATATTAGCATTTGGTATGGCTCAAAAATCTGCATCCCATTTTCCTTGTATAGTCTGCTTAATTTTAAACATGCCACATATAATATAAGATGATGCATTACCAATCATCACAATATTTACCTGAGGGGTTCACTTTCACTTTAATCTTTGTTTGTGGTGTTAAAATCCCGTAATCAACATCTTCATAGAGGTCCTTAAAAAAATAATAAAAACATTATAATTTAATTCTTCTAGTTCAATTGTTCTGTTTACTATTTATTTTTGTTCTTACTTCAATTCGGTAGCCACCGGGAGCAATGAGGCCCATTTCCTGAAGAGTCACTGCCACGTCGGAAGGTGTGCCATCTGTTCTTCGGTTGAGGAATGCTATGGCGTATGAGAAGTAGTTTTGGAATAGTGGACTTATAGGTCTAGCCCATATTTCAATACCCTTGTGCTGAAAATATTAAATAATCAATTAATTTTAAAAATATATGTATTTTATCGATCTTAACAACTGTGTATGAAATGAATAGGACTAGTAAATGAGGATCACTATAATTATGAACGTGAATTGATTTGATTATTAATCTTTAACTATTGTGTATTATACCAAAGTGAAATTATGTGTTTAACGTAGGTATGTAATATCCTCTCTTTAAAGCCTTTGACTGTCCCTTCTCGTCGTACATCACCGAGTACGACAATCAATTCTATTCTGCGTGACTCAGAAACTTTATGGTGTATTATGTATTACACTAGTTAGGAGTTATTAAATCATTAATAAAAACCAGATAAATCGGAACACTATAAACAAAAATAGTTTCTCCCAATGTTTGGGATAATCCCTTCCAACTTAATGTAATGATAATGACCTCGTTTTGAAAAGAGTGGACTGTATGAAAACTTAGTTTGGTAAGTTTCATCTAGGTCCAGCCAGCTTTCATTTAATACTAATAATAATTTACTTATTTATTCTGGGACAAGTCCCTTTAGAATAATACAAAATACAATAGTGTGAAATTTACAGTCTTAGAGTAAGAATAGCAGTAAAAAAAAAGAATAAAATAAAAATAAGCCAATGAAAAAAAAAATACAATATATATATAATATAATATATATATATATATATATATATATATAGCTACGATAATTAAAGGTCGTAAAACTATTAGTAAAAAATATAAATGATGATTAAAGAATATAATAAATAAATAATTATTATGTTCACATGCATAACCTCCACTGAAAAACAAAATGAAATTCTTATTCAACAAAAAAAGAATATTCAAAATTACGAAACACTTTTATAACTTTTTCTATTTACTTATTTTTATTAACTGGGTCAGTCAGGATTTCTTGACAATTGAAGGGTGATGGATTAGACGATATTTGAAAGTGGGAAGAGTATTAGAATTACTGATATCAGAAGGAATAGAGTTCCTTATGGAAGAGGACCGGATTATGAAAGAATTGTCGAAAGCTGCGGTTCGATGGGGCGTATTATACAAATCAGAAGGCCGCCCGCATACGTGTGTTGCGGATTGGATTGAGGATTTGAATAATAAGAGTTCAGAGATGTGATATGGACGGTGGGATCGGATTACTTTAGTTTAATAATTTACTTAGTTTTCTATATTTTAATACAGTCCACTCCTTCAAAAACAGGTTATCAACCTATACATTGATTTCGAGGTGATTACCCCAATATATTCAAAAATCTTATCACCCGTATGATATTTTTTACTTGCTAATTATATTTTTAAACACGCCAAAACTTTTTTCAAGGTTATCATTTAATAAAAATTTTATTTTAAATGGGTTAAATGAAAAAATATATCATTATGATATCCCTGTTTTTATTTAAATGGCGTTGCTAATCGTTTTCGGGTTTGGTTAATTAATTGGAGGGAAGTAGGGTGATTTTCAGAGCAATAGCAAGGAAGAAGCAAACCTTCAAAAGGCTCATCAACATGACCATCATAAGTCCTTTCTGGACTTGCGGAGTTGAGCTTTGGGGATCTAATAAACCGTTGAATTCTTCAATCTTTTCTAACCAAAATCCTTTGTAAAAATCCTCAATGCTCCTTACTTAGTCACGAATAAACTAATACACGATCTTAATGTTTCATATTTCACTGATTTTTCCCGATCCAGATACCAAACTTTCCATAACAAATTCCATTCCCACTCTAACCCACTTGTCACTCTAATCCTTGCTAAGCCTTTCAATTCCTGACAATCCTCTGAGGCGTTTAAAAAAATGGTTGCTAGACCTTCTACATTTGTATCATGCCTTTGTTTTTTATTTTACTTACATTTACTAGATTTATCTATTGATACAGCTGTAAATTTCAAAAAATATATTATTTAAAAAAGTTATATAATTTAATTAATGTGATAAGGTATAGACTTATCAAGGATTTTTCATAAAACATTTAATTCTGAATTCCTCAACCTTTTAACCAGTTCTTATGACACTTATCTGAATGTAGTTTTGACCTTTAAATTTTACTAAGGGTGTGCCTTTCGTCTGATAATGAGCTACATTAGTTACATTTGTTGCAATACAGGAAATAGCTCTAAGACGGCGTTATAAATATCACCGTACTGACAGAAAAGGTTACGCCTGCGATTTTCAGTTGTGCATTTCACTCTTTTTCATTTGAAATTATGAAGTAATAAGAGTTGCATATATACCTTATAAATTCTCCTTCCTTGGATACCAAGAGGGTCCTGATCTACTGCAATGATTTTCCTATTTTGCAATATAGCTTTGTATTCTGGTCTTATTGAGCGGAGATCTACTGACATCAAAAGTGGTGCTGCCAGAATTGCCCACATTGCCATTTGAGTTTTGCTTTGTTCGTAGCTGAGCCCAAAATTTCCTATGATAAGCTGTAATAAAATTTTATTAATATATTACAGCATTCTTAATAATTTTAAAATTAGAAATTTATTTATAAATATTACCATGTCTGGATCGTTCCAATGTCCTGGACCAGCATTTGGCACAATAGTATCCTGGTTATTACCATAATAATCAATTATACTTTCTAAACTAGACCAAGAATCCTGAATATCGTCAAAATTACGCCACAAATTACAGCTATCAATAATCGATGAGAAATTTGGCTGAAAAAAATACATTAAAAAAAATTATATGATTTTTCGTGTTATAGGACCTAAAAAAAAATAAAAAACTGTATTTTTCAAGGATTACATTCTATTCGGTAAATGCACTTTTGCTACCGTATTAAAAGTTTTTTTTTCACAGAAATTAATATTCATAAGATTTTTAAGGCTTTTTCCAAAGATTTTATTTTAAAAAAATGAAATAAATAAATAAAAAGAGAGACCAGTTGTTTACGCATATCAGCCAGTATTATCCCGAGTTAAGATGTCAGAACCCGCCTTCACCTGCTAAACCCTTCAATTTAAATTCTCTACTCAGCCCCGTTCAACCAGACCTACTTTCTGACCTCTACCCCCTCCAATTCATCGTACTGCTGCGATTGACAAGTGTTTTCTGGCCAAAACCGTCTCTCTTTGGAATTCTATCCTATATAAGATCCGTCATATGCGAACTGCTTCCTCCTTTAAATCCTCACTTTTCCTCTCCCAATCAAGTCGTAAGTTACCTCTGGGTGCAGGAAACCTCTTTATTAATTTAGATTAATTCAAATTGTTATCTATTATCGTTGAATTTTCTTTGTTTTAGAATTTGGTATCTACCTACTCATAGTGTAAATTAAAATACGTTAGGTTAGTTTATCATGTTAATATTTAAATTTTAGGACCACACTGTTATGGTCATTTAACTTCTACCTATAAATTATTCTTAAGGGACATTGATACCAGAATAAAAATGCATTTTCATTTAATTTAAAACGCTGATAATCGCCAGGATAGATGACTAGAGGACCCTACGGCAAGCTGGACCAGTTATTCTAAAAAACGATTAGATAGATTTAGCCTTATTTATGTTTATAAATTCAATATTATTATTTTCATCATTTTACGTTGATTAATTTTATTATGTTATATAATATATCTATTACATTATGTACCTAACTTATTATTAATTTTCTAATTGCGTTGGTTATCTTGTTTCTCTTAGCCCTGATGAAGGCCCACAATGTAGGCCGAAACCCGGCACACAATTAAAATAAGTACTACTTGTTAATGTGTGTGTTTTTTTTTATGACCGCACTCCCAACCATTTCCCTCATCTAATTAATTAATTTTAAATTTTACTTTTTTTTAGATTCCTTCCTAGTGGTTAACTTTAGATAGATATTTCCTAACATTTGTATGTTTATTAGCTGTGTTGTATTATCGCTAAAGTAAGGAAAATTTTTATGTTTCTGTCTATACTTTGATTTCAAACGAAATTTTACGTTTTTTTTGTTTTATGGATGAAGGAATGATAGTCTATTTCTAACTCACTCTTCAACTGTATACATTTTAATTTTACCCGTAGCCAGTTTTTTGTCTGATCTGTTTATTGCAATTAAATGGTTTCACTTAATGGTCTTAGCTACATTTTATTAATTAGTGAGCTTTTAACCAAATTATCAGCTCCCATAATATTTCTGTAAAAATTCATACATTCTACTATCATCCAATCTGGATTTTTAGTCCTCCAATTTCAAAGACATCGATTTTTAAACATTCAGTAATAACTTAGAATGAAGTCATTAGCGGTTTTTTTTTTTTTTTTTTTTTTTTTTTTTTTTTCCAAATGACCGTCAAGACTTGAATCCAAATCCTATATGGTCAGTACTTGTTTGCTATAATTTAATAGAAACATAGATTACGGAACCAAGTATAATAGAAAAAGATCAATAAATTAATTAAATAGAGTATAAAATAAGATTATGTAAATGAGACAGGAAGGTGACTCAAAATAACTAGAAGAAATGAAATAATATTAAAATTAAATTAAGCTCTGTGAAGTGCCTCATTTTTATTTTTTTTTTTTTAATTTTAATTTTTTTTTTTTTAAATTTTTATTTTTATTTTTTTAATTTTTATTTTATTTTTTATTTTATTTTTTTTTTTTTTAGATTTTACATTGAGCGTTAATGAAAAATTTCTTGATGATCATGAACTTTTCTTTGTCCAACTTATGTAAAAACATTGCTTCTGTTTCTGGGGGAACCACTACTTCCCTTTGCTTTCTATATTTTTTGCATTGAAATAGAATATGGCGCGGGTCTTCAGGGACTTTGCATGTTAGGCAATTGCCATCTTTTTCTATTTTCATCAAACTGAGAAATTTTTTTGTGCAGCCATGGTTAGTCCGTAGTCTTACTAATTGTGAAATTTCTTTTCTATCAAGTTGTCGGTTATTGGAGAACCATGGTATAAGGCTAATGGTTGGCTGGGTTTGATAGTAATCTTTGCCTTTAAATTGTGACTCCCAGTCATATTTCTCCTGCCATTCCTGGACTGCTTCTTTCTGTAGACATTTTAAAAGGTCTTGGAGAGGTACTTTGGCATTTTCTATCGTAATTTGTTTTTCCCCGGCGGCTCTATCTGCCGCTTCATTTCCTGACAGTCCTATATGACTTGGTATCCATTGGAAGCTATAACTGTTGCTGCCGGTTTGTATATTCCGGATAATGTCTAGAGCTATATAGGTTGTTAATTTGTTTTTATAAACATTTTCCAATAGTTTGCACGAGGATGCCGAGTCTGTGAATATGACTATATTGGTGTTAGAGTATTCACGTTGACTGTAACAAACTGCTTTGAGAATGGCATACAGTTCAGCACTAAGAATACTGAATTTCGAAGGTAGAGCAACCGAAATTGTGTAATCCTTGACTGTATCAATAACAGCTATTGCAGTTTGGTGGGAGGATTTGGAGGCATCCGTGAAGATATGAACATGGTTTGGGTAATCGTGTACTATTGTGTTTAAAGCCAATTGTTTCAATACGGTTGGGTTATATGACGATTTCCTTCCGTGTGTGGTAGGTAATTTAGGATTGCTATTGATTTGCAGCATTTTAATCGGAAGCGGCGTATTGCAATCTAAGGGACGTTTAGCGGTTTTTGTTGCCTGAAGTAGGTGTTGCATTTCTGTAATCAGACTTTTCATGTGGGGGCAATAAATGTTATTAGAGGTTATTGCTTTTCTTACTGGGTGCCTTTGATCGGAAAAACTTTTTATGATGTACTTCTTGGTAAGCCAGGCTCTCCTCAAGGGTAGCGGCATCTCTCCTGCTTCATTCAGCAGTGCATTTAACGGAGTAGTTTTAAATGCCCCAATGCATATTTTTATTGCACAATTCTGAACAGTATTTAATTTTTTAATAAGAGGAGATTTCGTTTCGTTGTAAATCAAGCAGCAGTAGTCAAAAATGGATCGGACAATAGATTTATAAAGCATGAGCATATTATGGGGGTGGGAACCCCAGTAAACCCCTGCTAAGAGTTTTAATAAATCGACATTTTTTTGAGCTTGATTCTTTATATTCGTCAAGTGCGTTTTGAAATGAAGCTTACGATCAAAAGTCATTCCCAGGAATTTTATTTGTTCTTGCGCAACGAGGTTATAGTTAGGAGTGATGATGTTAAAGCTTGTTAAGTCGAATTTTCGTTTTCTTGTAAATGGTATCAATTTGCTTTTTCTAGGATTGATTTCTAATCCGATTTTTTTGAACCCTTCCATTAAGCTTTCATAAGCACTTTTTAGTAGCTGTATTCCTTTCTCTGGGGTTTCTACTATGGCGAAAATAAGGAAATCGTCTGCAAATTGTATGATTTCGCAGTCATCTGGTGGGTTATTAGTGATGTGCTCAGTGTATAAATTAAATAGTATGGGACTGAGGACGTCTCCTTGGGGTAAACCATTATATGAATCAAATGTCACTGGGCCTTCATCGGTTTGAATCAGGTAGGTGCGCACTGAAAGGTAACTAGATATCCAGTTGGTTATGAGTGATGTAACACCATGTTCTTTCAATTTGTCTATGAGTATTGCCGGTTTGACATTGTCGTAAGCTCTTTCTACGTCTATTGTTACTGCAAGTAGAATCTTTTTTTGGTTGAAGGCTTTGTAGATGTTGTTTGTTAAGTACCAAATTGAGTCAGTAGTGGATCTATTTTTGCGAAAACCAAAACAGTATGGGCTAAGTATTTCTTTTTGTTCTAGAAACCATTCTAACCTGTGTTTGACTATCAGGTTGAAAACTTTGGCTAGACAAGGTATTATTGCTATGGGTCTGTAAGATGATATGAGGGAAGGATCCTTACCTGGTTTAGGAATTGGTACAATCTGAATTATTCTCCATTCATTCGGGACTTGGGACTTGTACCATACTTGGTTTAAAGTCTTTATTAATTGGTCTTTCCAGAGCGGTGGTAGGAGCTGAATCATGGTATAGTTGATTTCGTCTACACCTGGGGCAGTACCTTTCTTTCCTTTCAATACTGCTTCTAGTTCAGTCAATTGTAGAGGCATAGTCAGAGGATCATTGTTGCTACATGAGATGGGTTGTTCAAAAGAAACTCTATGTCTTGGTTCAAATATGTTGCAGAACTGTTGGAGGAACATTACAGCAGTTTCTAACTTTGAGGATACTACGTTTTCTTTTTTGGCTGATTTTCCTTTTAATGCTGTTACTTTGTTCCACATGTTGCTAATATGCTGGGGATTTATGGTTTCAACGTACTTTTTCCACGATTCTTTTTTTGCTTTCTTAATTAGAGTTTTCATTTTATTTATTTTTTTCCGCATTAGATTGTAGTTTTCGACGGTCATATTGTGTTTATAATCCTTTATGGCTCGTAATTTTTCATTGTTAGCGATGCTTAACGCGTTATTCCACCAACTTTTTGGATGAAAATTCGGTTTATAGGGATTCTTTGTTCGTGGGATAGCAGATTCTCCAGCTTGGTTAAGTAGATTGCATATACTGGTAACTGAAAGATTTTTTTCGCGGTTGTTACCCCATAATTGGTTTAAGGTAGCTATATAGAGATCTTTATCCATTTTCTTAAAATTTCTTCTAGCGTAAAATTTCCTTCGGTCAATGATAGCATCACTCAATTCTATTATGATTTGAAAATGGTCACTGCCAAGGTTTTCGGAAGATACGATCCATGATAATTTATGACCTATATCAGGTGTTGAGAAGGTGAGGTCTAGTATAGATGGTTTTACTCTTGGTGTGGTGATTCTCGTCGAAACGTCAGGTTCGTTCAATAGTAGGAAGGAAGACTGTAGCAATTCATGAATCAGAACATCTCCTCTTTGTGAATCCGTTTCATTAACCCCAAAGTATGACGAGTGAGCATTAAAATCTCCTCCAATGATAATGCCGCATTCCGGAAAACTTTCAGAAATAGAGAATAAATTTTTAAAATTTGAGGAACTAGGCTTGCTGCTAGGAGAGATATAAACCGAAATTAAAATTAATTGTGGTTTTATATTCGTAATTTTAATGCCTAGCGCTTCGATTGGACCGATATTTCGAAGTTCAACTTTTTCAAATTTAAAATTACTGTGAAGAAATATTCCAACGCCACCATATCGATCTCTCCTATTTTTTTGTAATATATAATAATTTTTGGCCTTATATTCTCTATTTCGATTAAACCAGGTTTCTTGAAGTAAAGCTACATGTACTTTGTGAACGTTTAATTGGTTAATGAGTTCTTGAAATTTATTATTTACGCTACGACAATTATGTTGTAAGATTTTAAGATTAAAACAATGTAAATTATTTAGATCCATTGAATAGAAAAATGAGATTAATAATAGAAAGTAAATATAAATATAATATAAATACTAGAAAGTAAATATAAAAATAATATAATATAATAGAAAGATAAATTCCAAAAAGTATTGTATTAGATTAATCCGTGGCCATGTTATTATTTTCAGGTTTATTGTTTATAGTAATATTGGAAATGATTTCTTGGTTTTCATGAACGAAATTGTAAAAAGTTTGACCAATGATATTCACCGTATCTTTTTCATTATCGATTGACTTAATTTTGTTAATAAGCGCATTTAACATATTCACATATTTAGAGTCGCTTGTCGATTTGTGAGGATTTTCATGTATGTAAGCTTTTTTAGTTTGATTATTCTCGTGTTGTAAGTCCGTAGAGTGAAATGTGTCGTTTGTAAATTCGGTTTTTCGTTTTTTCTCATTGTGCGTTTGTGGCCTGGCTTGATAGAACTTTTTCCTGGGATTTCTATAATTCAAGATATTGAATTCGTTTGTATTATCATCGATTTCAGGAAAATCTAAAAGAGAAAATCGATTGTTTGTATAAGTAGGGAAGAGTTCAGAGGCCTGTTTATAGCTTAATGGTTTTTCCGCCATTATTTGTTTAATTTTTTCTTGCCTTTTCTTTTCTGAACAATTTATGTCATTTGTTTTATGGGATAATTTACAATGAACACATTTTATTTGGTTGGTGCAGTCACTATTAGTGTGCTCGTAATCGCCACAATTTTGACACCTTTGTTTACCTCGGCATTTTTCCTTGAGGTGTCCATAACGGAGACACTTTTCACAGAATCTCGGTTTAGAAATATAAGGCACGACTTTTCGAAGAGCTAAATATAAAGCAACGCTTTCAGGAAGTTTCTGGGAGTGAAAAGTAATTTGAATGGTTCCGGTTGGCATCTTATTTATTTCCCCGGAATCATTTTTTATAGTTCTATTAAATCGTCTAACCTTTAAAACTTTTTCATTCGAATTAAGATTTTTTAAAATTTCATCTTCGGTTATAGAAGTGTGAACATCTCTTATTATTCCGAACTTTAATACGTATTGTAAAGGTATAAATGCTTTGAGATTATTGCTAGTGATAAAAGGATTTTCTAGGAACCGGTTGGCGATGTCATACGTTCGAAAGTCGATTTCAATTTGATTTTTGTTTTTTCTTTTGACACTGTTTACATGAGTGTTGCTTAAGCCTAAGAATTTCCCTAATTTCATATCATGGAAAAAAATTGGATTAGTGTCGTCTTTTTTTTCAACAATCACTATGTACGGTCCTTTGAAATAATGTAAATATTTTATATTTTGAAAAATTAAAGAGTTATTATGATTAAATTCGTTGGTAGCTGTAATAGGAGGTGGTTTGTCCCCCCCATCACTATCGGGCCCCATAGTGGGACCTTACTACTGGTTATTGTCAATTATTCAACTTATCGAATAATTTCCGTTTAATTAAGTAATATATAATCAAACAGAGCCAATATGTGGAGTGAAATTTTTAGTTAGTAACAAAGAAAAGTAAAAGTAAATATAAAGTAAGGTTCTTATCTGACAAAGTACTGCTAATCCCTCGGAGCGGAGCTGTCCTCTCTCTAGGATTACTCAGAGCAAACTCTTTTTTGGTTTAAATATGACTTGGAATAATCTTTAGCTGCTTCCTCATGTTTTAAGGCTTCATTCGAAGACAATGATGGGAAGAGCAGAAGGAGCTGCATCCCTAATACGCCCGCCATTCCCCTGTTGCACCCACCCGAATACGATACATTACAAGATAGCAAGATGAGTGGGTAGACCAAATGTAAGTGTATGTAGAAGTTTTCAGATCCCTACTCACTGCTTAAAACTGATAGGGCTATTTTGAGATGTTTAGAGCAGGATATTGCTAACTCTCAAAGACTATCAGAGAGGCACCAGACGAACTGATGCATCAGATTCTAATCATGTACATAAATAATGTTTTTCAAAATTTTATTTTCCATAATAAACTATTTCCGTAATATCTTGAGAATGTTACTTTCTTTTTTCTTTTAAATAAAAAAGATAAATGGACAACTAAGGACGAAGAAGCTTACATTGACTCCTGTAAGAAGTTGAATGACTGAATGGATCAAATTTACTGTTTTGAAACTGGTCATATAATATGAGATAAATGATTTATAGACATACAAGTGGTATGATCTTTTCGAAGATAAAAACAAAAATAAAACGAGGTAAAAATTACGAATAATATCATATTATTATGGGAACGCACGAAAAGGACTAATTTTACTATTTAGAAACCATCACGAAAAATCAAAGTTTATTTTCCATAATAGAATATTTCCATAATATCTTGAGAATGTTACTTTTTTTTTTTTTTTTTTTTTTTTTTTAAATAAAAAAGATAAATGGACAACTAAGATCGAAGAAGCTTACTTTGACTCTTGTCAGAAGTTGAATGACTGAATGGATCAAATTTACTGTTTTGAGACTGGTTATATAATATGAGATAAATTACTTATAGACATACAAGTGGTATGCTCTTTTTGAAGCAAAAATAACGATAAAATGAGGTAAAAATTACGAATAATATCATATTATTATGGGAACGCACGAAAAGGACTAATTTTACTATTTAGAAACCATCACGAAAAATCATGTGAAAATCAAAGTTTATTTTCCATAATAGAATATTTCCATAATATCTTGAGAATGTTACTTTTTTTTTTTTTTTTTTTTTTTTTTTTTTTTTAAATAAAAAAGATAAATGGACAACTAAGATCGAAGAAGCTTACTTTGACTCTTGTCAGAAGTTGAATGACTGAATGGATCAAATTTACTGTTTTGAGACTGGTTATATAATATGAGATAAATTACTTATAGACATACAAGTAGTATGCTCTTTTTGAAGCAAAAATAACGATAAAATGAGGTAAAAATTACGAATAATATCATATTATTATGGGAACGCACGAAAAGGACTAATTTTACTATTTAGAAACCATCACGAAAAATCATGTGAAAATCAAAGTTTATTTTCCATAATAGAATATTTCCATAATATCTTGAGAATGTTACTTTTTTTTTTTTTTTTTTTTTTTTTTTAAATAAAAAAGATAAATGGACAACTAAGATCGAAGAAGCTTACTTTGACTCCTGTAAGAAGTTGAATGACTGAATGGATCAAATTTACTGTTTTGAAACTGGTCATATAATATGAGATAAATGATTTATAGACATACAAGTGGTATGCTCTTTTTGAAGCAAAAATAACGATAAAATGAGGTAAAAATTACGAATAATATCATATTATTATGGGAACGCACGAAAAGGACTAATTTTACTATTTAGAAACCATCACGAAAAATCATGTGAAAATCAAAGTTTATTTTCCATAATAGAATATTTCCATAATATCTTGAGAATGTTACTTTTTTTTTTTTTTTTTTTTTTTTTTAAATAAAAAAGATAAATGGACAACTAAGATCGAAGAAGCTTACTTTGACTCTTGTCAGAAGTTGAATGACTGAATGGATCAAATTTACTGTTTTGAGACTGGTTATATAATATGAGATAAATTACTTATAGACATACAAGTAGTATGCTCTTTTTGAAGCAAAAATAACGATAAAATGAGGTAAAAATTACGAATAATATCATATTATTATGGGAACGCACGAAAAGGACTAATTTTACTATTTAGAAACCATCACGAAAAATCATGTGAAAATCAAAGTTTATTTTCCATAATAGAATATTTCCATAATATCTTGAGAATGTTACTTTTTTTTTTATTTTATTTTTTTTTTTTTTTTAAATAAAAAAGATAAATGGACAACTAAGATCGAAGAAGCTTACTTTGACTCTTGTCAGAAGTTGAATGACTGAATGGATCAAATTTACTGTTTTGAGACTGGTTATATAATATGAGATAAATTACTTATAGACATACAAGTGGTATGCTCTTTTTGAAGCAAAAATAACGATAAAATGAGGTAAAAATTACGAATAATATCATATTATTATGGGAACGCACGAAAAGGACTAATTTTACTATTTAGAAACCATCACGAAAAATCATGTGAAAATCAAAGTTTATTTTCCATAATAGAATATTTCCATAATATCTTGAGAATGTTACTTTTTTTTTTTTTTTTTTTTTTTTTTTTAAATAAAAAAGATAAATGGACAACTAAGATCGAAGAAGCTTACTTTGACTCTTGTCAGAAGTTGAATGACTGAATGGATCAAATTTACTGTTTTGAGACTGGTTATATAATATGAGATAAATTACTTATAGACATACAAGTGGTATGCTCTTTTTGAAGATAAAACAAAAATAAAACGAGGTAAAAATTACGAATAATATCATATTATTATGGGAACGCACGAAAAGGACTAATTTTACTATTTAGAAACCATCACGAATTAAATCAAAGTTTATTTTCCATAATAGAATATTTCATATATCTTGATTGTTTTTTTTTTTTTTTTTTTTTTTTTTTTTTTTTTTTTTTTTTAAATAAAAAGTAAATGACAACTAAGATCAAGAAGCTTACTTTGACTCTGTCAGAAGTTAATGACTGAATGGATCAAATTTACTGTTTTAAGATGGTATATAATATGAGATAAATATTTATAGACTACAAGGTATGTCTTTTCGAAGATAAAAACAACATAAAACGAGGTAAAATTACGAATAATATCATATTATTATGGAACCACGAAAAGACTAATTTTATATTAGAAACCATCACGAAAAATCAGTTTATTTTCCATAATAGAATATTTTCCATAATATCTTGAGATGATGTTCTTTCTTTTTTTTTTTAAATAAAAGATAAATGGACAACTAAGGACGAAGAAGCTTACTTGACTCCTGTAAGAAGTTGAATGATGAATGGATCAAATTTACTGTTTTGAAACTGGATATAATATGAGATAAATGATTTATAGACATACAAGTGGTATGATCTTTTCGAAGATAAAAAAAAAATAAAACGAGTAAAAATTACGAATAATATCATATTTATTATGGGAAGCACGAAAAGGACTAATTTTTACTTTTAGAACCATCACGAAATAAAGTTTATTTTCCATAATAGAATATTTCCATAATATCTTGAATGATTACTCTTTCTTTTTTTTTTAAATAAAAAGATAAATGGACAACTAAGATCGAAGAAGCTTACTTGATCTTGTCAGAAGTTGAATGACTGAATGGATCAAATTTACTGTTTTGAGATGATATATAATATGAGTAAAATTACTTATAGACATACAAGTGGTATGCTCTTTGAAGCAAAAATAACGATAAAATGAGGTAAAAATACGAAAATATCATATTATTATGGAACGACGAAAGACTAATTTTACTATTTAGAAACTCACGAAAAATCATGTGAAAATCAAAGTTTATTTTCCAATAATAGAATATTTCCATAATATCTGAAATGTTACTTTTTTTTTTTATTTTTTTTTTTTTTTTTTTTTTTTTTTTAAATAAAAAGATAAATGGACAACTAAGATCGAAGAAGCTTACTTTGACTCTTGTCAGAAGTTGAATGACTGAATGGATCAAATTACTGTTTTGAGAACTGGTTATATAATATGAGATAAATTACTTATAGACATACAAGTGGTATGTCTTTTTGAAGCAAAAATAACATAAAATGAGGTAAAAATTACGAATAATATCATATTATTATGGGAACGCACGAAAAGGACTAATTTTACTATTTAAACCTCACGAAAAATCATTGTAAATCAAAGTTTATTTTCCATAATAGAATATTTCCATAATATCTTGAGAATGTTATTTTTTTTTTTTTTTTTTTTTTTTTTTTAAATAAAAAAGATAAATGGACAACTAAGATCGAAGAAGCTTACTTTGACTCCTGTCAGAAGTTGAATGACTGAATGGATCAAATTTACTGTTTTAAGACTGGTCATATAATATGAGATAAATGATTTATAGACATACAAGTGGTATGCTCTTTTCGAAGCAAAAATAACGATAAAATGAGGTAAAAATTACGAATAATATCATATTATTATGGGAACGCACGAAAAGGACTAATTTTACTATTTAGAAAACCATCACGAAAAATCATGTGAAAATCAAAGTTTATTTTCCATAATAGAATATTTCCATAATATCTTGAGAATGTTACTTTTTTTTTTTTTTTTTTTTTTTTTTTTTTTTTTAAATAAAAAAGATAAATGGACAACTAAGATCGAAGAAGCTTACTTTGACTCTTGTCAGAAGTTGAATGACTGAATGGATCAAATTTACTGTTTTGAGACTGGTTATATAATATGAGATAAATTACTTATAGACATACAAGTGGTATGCTCTTTTTGAAGCAAAAATAACGATAAAATGAGGTAAAAATTACGAATAATATCATAT
This sequence comes from Piezodorus guildinii, assembly GCA_023052935.1. Lineage (NCBI taxonomy): Eukaryota > Metazoa > Arthropoda > Insecta > Hemiptera > Pentatomidae > Piezodorus > Piezodorus guildinii. The sequence continues at coordinate 47,326,657 of CM041295.1, forward strand.
TATTATGGGAACGCACGAAAAGGACTAATTTTACTATTTAGAAACCATCACGAAAAATCATGTGAAAATCAAAGTTTATTTTCCATAATAGAATATTTCCATAATATCTTGAGAATGTTACTTTTTTTTTTTTTTTTTTTTTTTTTTTTTTTTTTTTTAAATAAAAAAGATAAATGGACAACTAAGATCGAAGAAGCTTACTTTGACTCTGTCAGAAGTTGAATGACTGAATGGATCAAATTTACTGTTTTAGACTGGTTCATATAATATGAGATAAATGATTTATAGACATACAAGTGGTATGCTCTTTTTGAAGCAAAAATAACGATAAAAATTGAGAGTAAAAAATTACGAACGCACAAAAAGGACTAATTTTACTATTTAGAAACCATCACGAAAAATATAAAATCAAAGTTTATTTTCCATAATAGAATATTTCCATAATATCTTGAGAATGTTACTTTTTTTTTTTTTTTTTTTTTTTTTTTTTTTTTTTTTAATAAAAAAGATAAATGGACAACTAAGATCGAAGAAGCTTACTTTGACTCTGTCAGAAGTTGAATGACTGAATGGATCAAATTTACTGTTTTGAAACTGGTTATATAATATGAGATAAATTACTTATAGACATACAAGTGGTATGCTCTTTTTGAAGCATAAAATAAAAAACGAATAAAATATGGGAAAAAACTTCTTTAAAAGTATTAATCTTTTTTTCCATAATAGAATATTTCCATAATATCTTGAGAATGTTACTTTTTTTTTTTTTTTTTTTTTTTTTTTTTTTTTTTTTTTTTTTTTAATAAAAAAGATAAATGGACAACTAAGATCGAAGAAGCTTACTTCGACTCCTGTCAGAAGTTGAATGACTGAATGGATCAAATTTACTGTTTTGAAACTCGTTATATAATATGAGATAAATTACTTATAGACATACAAGTGGTATGCTCTTTTTGAAGCAAAAATAACGATAAAACGAGGTAAAAATTACGAATACCTCCATTTATTATGGGAACGCACGAAAAAGACTAATTTTACTATTTCGAAGGATATGCAATTTTCATACTTAAGGACTCTTTTAATTATTTTTTTTTATACTAAGTTTAAGTCGTTATTCTCGTTGAAATGATTCTTAACAATTGAAATATATTGTAACTAGGATACGATTCAAAATGGAAGAGAACCACCATTTTGACTCGATTCTCCTTTTTAGGATACGAATCGAAATATTTCACTGGTAACTAGATTACCACAATAAAAAGGACACTTTTTAATATAGAACTTCTCTTTCCGATGCCGATAAAACCGGTCCGAAATAGCATAAATATAATTGTCTATATTAGGGAGTGTGGATTACGCACAAAAAGGGCTAATTTTACTACTTCGAAGGATATGCCCGATTTTCATATTTTAAGGACTGTTTTAATTTGATTTTTTTAATTCTAAGTTTTAATTGCCTTTCTCGTTGAAATGATTCTTAACAATTGACATGTATTGTAACTAGGATACGATTCAAAATGGAAGAGAACCACCATTTTTGACTCGATTCTCCTTTTAAAAGGATACAAAATATTTCGCTATTAAGTAGGATTACCACACTAAAATCTAAACATAAAATCAAATTAACAGATTAAATAAATACCCCGCCACTGGAAGGGTTTAAACAAACTTATTACTGGGGTAAATATTTCAGCTTTTCTTTTTCTTTTGATTTTATTAATCTAAAAGTTATTGATTTATATTTATAAATCAGCAAGACGGGTCACTTATGAATGCATTGAAGTAGCATGTGTCATATTCGTAGCTTCAGTGCCTGTTATTAGTATATTAGATTTCTTTAGACTGAACAATCATTACTGCATTCTCATTCTCATATCTGTTTGATTCGACAAAGCTACACGTGGAGTCGAAAGAACAGACTGGTTCTATTAGAACTGACCTAACGGTATCAGTAAGATTAATCACTGAACATCAGCTGCCTGTAGTGACGTATCCGACCATCCGTCTGTGCTGATGAATGATTGTCATCTATTGTATTTTAGTTTCCATGAGAGAGCGCTGACCTTTCATTCAATGGCGCCCTAATCGTAACTTGATCCAATTTTCAAAAATTTCATTCATTTTTATCGAGCAATTGTTTTATTTTAGCATGGGAAGCTTTATATGATATCAAAGGGATAGACTAAGCATGCGAAATCTGCCCCCACGTATATCAGAACCAAATTTATACCATGAGTCACACCAATGAGAAACCACCTTTTGCAAATGTTTAGCCCCTTAATCCTTATGGGAGGTAAGTTATGGATGGGGGAAGAAAAAACAAAAAAATAATGTTTTCTTTTTAACATGTCAACCGATTTTTACTACAAAAAAATATATGACAGGGATTTTCAAAGTAGTTAAAAAAAATACGTATATACACAGACACATATATATCATTTTGTTTTGTTGTCTGTTCACGCATACCTCGCCTTTGAAGGCTATACGGGGTTTCTCGTGCCAGAGGGGGATAAATGCTGAGATAAAAGCCACATAAGGGGGAAAGAAAAAAACAAAAAAAAAAAAAACGTTTTCTGTTCTGAACAGCTCAGCCGATTTTCACGAACAAAATATATTATAGAGATTTGAAAAAAAAATTATTTAAAAACATTTTTTTCACAAAAATGTCAATGAAAAAAAAATTGTTTTGGTTATGTTGGATTTGTACACCTCCAATTGTTTGCTACTTTACTTCGTTGGAGGTTCCTCGTAATATTTTTTTCTTCAATTTTATTGCAACTATACCCCATGGTGAAAAAAACAAAAAAAAAAAGTTTTTTCTGCTGGACGGATTAACCGACATTCACGAAAAAATATATATGTTAATGGTTTTTTAAATTAGTTTCTTTAAACGTTTAATTATTTTTATTTATTTTTTTTTTTTTTACGAAAACGTGAGTAAAAGTTTGTTTTTTTAATTTAAAAAAAATTATAAATATATTTTAAGATATATTGAATTGGTACGTCTACAATGTTTTGCTTCCTTATTTCATTGGAGGGTCCTGCACAATATATATATTTTTCAAGTTGATCCCATTTGAGATTTTACTTAATGTTGAAAAGTAAAAAAAAAAGTCGCTTTTTGTCAGCTCTCCATGCTCCAGCCATGTTGAGTGGTAACTGGCCTCTCTAGTATGATCGTGAAGTCATTAGATATTAATTAGACACTATGTTTCTACATATTATATATTATACCTATTATTATAAATATCTTCTCTTGGATATATATTTTTTTTACTTAGATAACAACGTAAAAGAATACGCTACATTCATATACTACGTAATATAACTTCAAATATTTTTATATAATTATGATAAAAGTGTAAAATCAGTTAAAAAGTTAAAAAATCACTATCCTCGTCTATACTAGAACAATTCCATTTTTTATGAACGTTAACATTTATTTGTTTTTTTAATATTATCAATCTTTCTAAATACCCTGAAGTTGCGAAAAATACTGGTATTTTTATTTTTTATGTTTTACTAGTATTCCCTACAAGATTGACATCATAGATTTTTAGATTACTTTTTAACTAGTTTTATACTTTTATCATAATGATATATAAAAAAAAATATATATAAAGAAATCTTTGTAGTTAGTTATATGAATAAAGCACTTTTCTTATACAAATATAGCGTATGTTATCTGAATAAAAAAAAAAAAAATATATATATATCCAATATAGGATATTTATAATAATAGGTATACATAATATGTAGGTATATAGCTTCTAAGTGATATCTAATGACTTTTAGATCCTACTAGAGAGGATAGAGCCCAACTCTTCAAACGTGACCAGATACCACTCAGCATGGCTAGTGAGACAGCTGACAAAAAGCGGTATTTTTTATTTTTCACCATTGGGTACATTAGAGATCAACTTATATAAAAAAAAAAAAAAAAAAAAAAATATAAATATATAAATATATATATATATATATATATATATATATTTATTGTGCAGGACCCTCAAATAAGATAAGGTAGCATAAAATTGTATATGTACCAACGCGACATAAACTAAAAATTGTTCTTTTTTTTAATTAAAACAAATATTTCGATTCACGTTTTCGTCCAAAAAAAAAAAAAAATTATTAGAAACTATTTTAGAAAACCATTAAAAAAATTATATATATATATATATATAAAATATATATATATATATATATATTTTTTTTTTTTTTTTTTTCCGTGAATTTCGGTTGATCCGTTCCGGAGAAAAAATAGTTTTATTTTATTATTTTTTATCATGAGGTACACTTGCGATAAAATTAAAAAATATATATATATATATATTACGGAGGACCTTCAAACAAAGTAAAGTAGCAAAAAATTTGAGGTGCACCTATTCAACATGGTCTAAAAAGAATTTTTGAAGATTTCAAAAAATTTTTTGAACATTCTCCTGGAAAAAAATTAAACTATTTTTTAAAATACTTATCATATATTTTTTTTCGTGAAAGTCGGCTGAACTGTTCAGAAGAAAACAATTTTTTTTTTTTTTAAGGATTAAGTGTCTAAAATTTGCAAAAGGTAGTCTCTCATAGGTGTGAATCAATGGTATAAATTTGGTTCTGATATAAGCGGGGGCAGATTTCTCATGCTTATTCCGCTATGCCCTTTGTATTGTAAATACAACGTACAAGCCGTTATGAAGTATGTAAACGATAATAAAATAGCCACATGAAGTATCTGTTGAATTGATTGGACTAGGTGTCTAACGCTTTTTGATTAATTATGAAACATAAATATGACAGTGAAATGGATTTTTACCTGGATACCAGCATATATCTGATACACAGGCCAGCTGCAAGAGTACACCATTGGCCTCCCTGTCCTGTTTAGGTAAAAGCCAAACTCTGGGTAACCTGAAAAAATAGGGTTGTTAAGGTCAGTATTTTTTCTGTTGAAAAAAAAGTTATTTTGTAACGATGAGTTTATAAAAAAAAATATATGTGTAAACTTGAAAACTTTTTGTTTTACTCGTTTTCAGTGATTGCACCAACCTAAAAAATAACAATTATTGAAGACGATTTCTGATGCACCAAACATTCCTTTCTGAGAATGACGAAGCATTTCGCATAATGGGATCAAAGAATTTAAATGTTATCACATGCAAGTTTATCCATCTCGATCTGGTTCCATTTAGAGGCCCTATCAGGACAGTACCTGGTGTCTAGATTTCAGCTTAATACCTATTAACATTGGACCTTAATTAGCGCCTAATTACTTAAAATCCTCCGGTATTTGGCCCATCTCATTTTGGTTGAGAGCATTCGCCCACTCGCGGATTTTATCACTCTGATACACAGTGATAACTTCAGCCATTGAAACCTGAATGAATAGTGTCTCTGATGACACCCTGGATCATTTTTTAAAGGCTGGAGTATATGGGCGGAGGTGATAAATGATCTTTAATGCCCTGATGTTCTTTGTATTGCAAATGTATATGCCACCATGGTGAATTCAATATTTCGAGAAAAAAAGGTTCTAGCTTTTGCAACTCTGTGCTGTTCCAAGCTTATCTGATCAGTTATTGAGGAATGAAATAAATAAAAGAGTGTTACATAACAAGATTTATTGCTTTGCTAATAACATTTTTATTAATTAAAGAGTAAGATTATTTTACACTATATCTATAGTCCGGTTGATTGACGTTTCCATATTAATTTTCATAAACAAATAATTTAAAAAATCAATATTGAACATTGAATACAAATGATAAACTCGTTTTGAAAAAGTGCCAACTCCTAAGAAAGATAATCCAGTCGACTCCGTCTCAAGGCCTAGCATAATTATTTGGTTTGTGAAATGATTAGCCTTTCCTTTCCTAGGGCTTAGCTTTTATAGACTTTTCTGGTCGTAATTAGACTTTAGTTCTGATTATTTTACTCAATTAGGACCAAATATGACCAGCAATTTTATTATTCCACTAAATAAGCACATTATTTTAAAATCATATTATTGTTGTCGTAGTTCTATGAGCCGTAGAGGATTGTATTGTATTGCCGTCTGGGAAAATTTGCACGAATCACTGTTTAAAGATTCTGTTGGTTATTATTGATCATGTGATAAACATTTGTAATTTTAGTGATATGGTATACAGAACAGAACTTACTTCATTATTCCCATAGATGAGGTATTAAATTAATATATGTAAACTGGGAAAAAATCGTTGATCATACAATCATTAAAGACAAAAAAAACTATTTTTAGAAGGTCTGAATTTAAGTGTTATGTATAATTATTTTAAATATAACGGAGATATCTTTAAACAGTTATATGAATTACCCATGGGAGGAGCCTTGTCTGTAAACTTAAGTGGTGTCTACCTAAGTCATCTAATTAATATTGATCTAGATAAATTAATTATAAAACCAATTTTGTTTAAAAAATACATCGATGATACGTTGTTGATCATAGGTAAAAACCAACAAAATGAAATATTAAAAATCTATAATAATCACCACAAACGAATGATATTAACTATTGAAAAATCCAAACATAACAAACTCAGATTTTTAGATATAGACCTAATCCTTTATAATAATAACATTAAAACACATTATTAAATTTGCTCCCCGAAAATACAAAAATAAATGTTATGAAAAACCTAATAAAAAAGAAATCGCCCTAACAGACAATAAGTATCTAAATTAAATAAAAAATATAGTTTATAAATATTATTAGAAAATTTTAATCGAAAAAAATAATAAATAAAATCTGGTACAATGAAATTAAAAATTAACCCGTGACAAAACACCCTAACATTAATAACGATAAATTGATCACAATATAAACAATAAAAAGTAAAACTTAAACAAGAAACTATATAAGATTTTTACCAGAATAAAAATAATAAAAAAACGGGTAATAATAATGATGCAATATATATAGAGATGATAACTGGTAGAAACAGAAAAATATACCAATATCAAAAAACGGAATTCATACCTAATATATCCGAAGAAATTAAGAGAGCACTTGTTGGTTATGATGTACCACAGATAAAATTAGGACTGTTTAAACATAATAAACTAAGTTAATCACTTATCAAACATTAAATACCCCATTTTACGAAATAAAAAACTAAATTTCATTTATAAAATGAATTGTATAGATTGTGATAAGATATGCATAGGAGAAACCTCTAAAATGATCACAACAAGAGCGAAACAACACAGTAATAATTGCAAAAATAGTAAAAATATAAACACCACAGCATTGGCCAACACGATATTCAGCTTAATCACCGATTTCGTTTCGAAAATCCTACAATTTTGGAAATTAAAAAAAAAAGTTTTAAAAGAAACACAATCGAATCTGTATATGAACAAAATTATAAAATATACCATAAATTATAAAACAGATTCAAAGCACCTTAGTTCTCACTATGCAGATGCAATAGGGAAATTAAAATTGTAAACCTTACCTAATTGACCTATATTTAATAATAAATCAGTGTGTACTTCCTGCAGTAAATAGGATGGTCCTAATCCATTAGGGACCAAGGAATATGTCAGTTTAGACGGGTGATTTTCCTTCGTGTTAATTAAAAAAAAAAATTTTTAATGGCATAAATTATTCACAAAATTTTAATTTGAAATGGATAATATTTTATTTTTTTAAATGACTTTCATGTAAATATAATTTTAACTAACATTGTTTTTATTATATATAATATATATATATATATATATCGGGGTAGGTCCCCGATACGTTTACTCGTTTTGATGTTTATGTGTAATAAACTATTTTTGGAAGATTAAGGAACCAACTTATTATTTATTACTTGATTAAAATAAATAATTATGCTGATAGCCTACTAAAGCTTACCTGTGTCCATTTCACGAGGATGAGCATAACACCCGTCTAGTTTTACGTAATCGACGTCCCATGCTGCGAAAGTTAAAGCATCCAATTCCAGAGATCCCAATATTCCTGGATAGCCCGCACAAGTATAGTTTCCATAATCCTCGTAGATGCCAAATTTAAGTCCTTTTGAGTGAACCTGTTTGTAAAAGTAATGTTATTTTACACATATACAATCATCGACCAAACTGGCCGAAGTGTAATCTATAAAATATGGTGTGCTGATTGGCGTTTGACATTTTCCATCTGAGTTATGTTAGTAGAATTATAGAAAGATTAATATAAATTATTAATATTTCTGATTAACTATTCCGAATAATAATAACTTAATTATCTTGAAATATATAAGACAATATTTTCATTTTTGTTTTAAGATTTTATAGAATATATGTAGAATGTGAATACCCGTTTTGTGTTACGAGCCGTCAGAAATTAAGTCCTCATTACTTCAGGGCTATTTCAATGTAATATTTTCTATTTATATGGTTTTTCAACAGTTTTATGTTTTTTTGGGATCCCAGCATGTACCATTCCATGAGGAGTGATTCAGTGAGGTTGGAGGTTGTTTTTAATGATGAAAATCCATTAATTTTTTTTTTTTTAGATTTTATTATTCCAAAAATTCAAAAGTAATAAATCACAACTGACATTGAAAATGAGGTTATACTCGATTTGCGATGATATAGAACTTCTTAATATCACGTAAAATAACTGAATTGAGCTTACGTCTGTAATGGACTTCTTTAAAGACAAGTTGCAAAAACTGTAGTTTTATTGCGTTTTTTTTTTTTTTAAGATAGCTTTTTTAAACTTACTAGCAACTAGATAGGAATATGATTTTAGTATGTGCGTTATGTATAACTTGAGAGCAATGGGTCCCTAATCCTTAACCTCCACCATAACTTTTTGGATAAGGTACCGATATTAAGTATCCTAGCGGCTTGTTAATCTCAACTTTTACATACTACATATAGCTACATATATTAAAAATGAATGTAACAAATATCAACACTTATTATATCCAGATGGAATCACAAAACTAATTTACATATTCGCCAATTATCAGTCACCTCACTAAAACATTTTAATGTTATTTATTTCTCTTTCACAAAATGTTTATAGGAAACATTTAGTCCTTTCAAATACAGTCATTGAAAAACAAACAAAGCCCACTCTGGGGTCCCTTTAGCAGATTGTAAATATTGTATATAGTAATGATCGTGTGTATGATGTTCATTTATGTTTCAACTTGGTATTTTATTTCAATTATAGCTTGTTTTTTTGTTTTTTTTGCTGTATATATATATATATATATATATATATATATATATATATATATATATATATATATATATATATATATATATTCAATTTATTTATTTCTGTTTTTATTTAATTTTACTTTATTATTGTTTTATGTAAATATTGTATGAATGTAGTCTCATATCACTTGCTATCATTCATTTTGAAACAAATTGTAATATATCTCAATAAATTAAAAAAAATATATATAATTGTATGTGGTAATGATTATGGACATATGTTGATGTTGTACGTTCGTTGGCTAAAGTACGTTTTGATTCTGAGACATTTTTTTTCATCTACGATTTTTTTAGAAATCAGAAAATAAATAAATATATAAGTATATATGGAACCAATGGAACATTTAAAAATTATCCTCTTGGTTCGATCAGTTTTCAGCAGGCTGCATCTCAAAGTATCAGCTGAAAACTGTAGTTAATCCAAATGAAAATTTAAATTTAATTAAGTTTTATTGAACTGAATAAAGAGGAACTAGAAATAATGCAGAAATTAGAACATTACTTTCTAAGTTTCATTAAATTGTAATTTTACTCATCGAAATTATTAAAGACGAGCTCATATTAGTAATCAACATTTTAGCTGATATTAGAAAATTACACAATCGAAAACTATCTGCTCCAATTAATGCTTCATGCTGATAGTTTTCTTTATATCAATATTACTGTAATTTAATAGAATATATTTTGCAGTAAGTTCGAATGCCAAATTAATGATTTAAATAAAGGGAGTTGGTATAAAAGAGTATCCATTGTATATATTGAAGTATTAAACTATAATGCGTTGTAATGTATAAAAATACAACATTAAATCAACAGTGTTAAAATCTGCGTAATCGGACATTCGCTAAGCATACTTGGGCGTAAACATGTGAATGAAGTTTGCACCTCGGTCATAATATTCTGGTAATAATTAAAGGTCAGAGTATTACAATACAACAGTTAATACCTCTGATGTCAATTCTCTTCTGATCTCCCAAAACTGACAGGACGTGATCTACTTACCTCAGATCTCCACAGAAGGCTATTATATTCCTGTACAAATACTTCAAGTTTGTACTAGACATTCCAAGAATTTGTGTGGAATAAGAGTACAAAATTGAGCATACATTACAATAGGGGTACTCACTACGTTTGCTATAGCATGCTATTTGTGTTATTTTGCTAAACCCGTCGAGTTTCTACAGTTATTTCCTGTTTAAAATTGATGGATTTAGCACAATAGCACAAATAGCATGCTATAGCAAACGTAGTGAGTACACCTAATATATGTATTGCAATAATCCGTATGCTACACCTCACATATTCTTGAATAAGGATCGCCAATTTTAACGTTATTGTTATGGTAATTATTAATTGTTAACAAGGATTACAAATGTCTTTTTATTTGGTAATGTAAAACTTACGTAGTTAGCTAGGTCCTTGATTCCGTTGGGGAACCTCACAGGATCGGGTTGGAGTTGACCAGTGTAGGACCTCTCTTTGTCGAGCCAGCAGTCGTCTATGTTGATGTATTCATAGCCGGCGGCCGCATACCCTTCCGAGACTACAAGGTCGGCCATCGTTCGGAATAGCCGGTCACTGGAAATGTCAATGCCATGTCACTTATAATCGTAATTAGCGTTATAAATACTAAGTTTAATCAGAAAAAAAAATCAAGTGCAGAACATAATCTGCAATGGAAACAAGAGATGAGGCTGAGATTATTTTATATATTATAGATTATTATTTTTTTTTTTTTTTTTGGTGGGATAATCAGGAGTCAATCTTTTTTAAATATTTTAATTTTGCCCAGTGGGCAATATGACCGATTTAGGTGGACGAAATTCTGAAAGTTGTCTATATTTAACCTGTGGGGTCCCAGATTACGGAAAAAAATATTTTAAAAAAATATAAAAACTAATTAATTTTTTAACACGATTAGCGAGCGCACCGTGATCAAACATCAACTTTATTTGCTATAATCTAAAACTCCCTTATATTTTACGTTTGAAGTCCCAGAATACGGGAAAAACAATACAAAAAATCTAATTATGACTCGGAGTTGCTAAAATCTGCTAATAGATGTATTTTATATGGTTTAGGAAATTCTTGAAATTATAGATTGTAAAATTTTTGATTCGTAGTGTTCTGTCTGAAAAAAATGATGTATCACCCAAAACGCAAAAAATTGCAAAAATTCTTTGTAATATCTAAAGACTAGAAGAAGTGGTAAAACAAATCCTTGGGGTAACTGGGGGTTATATAGTTTTTCGTTATTGAATAAGGGCGTACATTTACAAATTGCTAAATCAACTCTACAGGTGAGATTGCAATTTATATTCAGTAACGAGTTTGGAAATATAATGTCTTACCTGTCTTAGCAATGACCATTGTTAAATAAAAGCAAAAATACTTTTCTCTAAATACCCCTTCAACAGAATAAATAACCATCGAATAAAATAATCCCACAGTTGGTTATTAGGCACTTGTGTGAACAGGAATGATTCATTCATTTACTATTTATTTGTAAACACGGTATCGTGGGAAATATTAGTATTAATGGTCTTGCCAAGTAATAATAAAAAGGTGAAACACTGGAAAATTCCAAACTTTTGACTTGACTTTTGTCCACCTAAATTTAGAGTGAGGATGGAGGTTTTTTTTTTTTTATTGGAATAGTAACTAGTTCGGGTCATGTCAACAACGTATAGAACATTAAGGTCATTAGGGATGAGTTTCTTCGTGAAAAAGTGAGGAACATTGAGGATTTTGAATTTTAAGGATTGAATACGAGAGGAATCCGATGGTTTAGCAGAGCCCCAGAGCTCAGTTCTTTAAGTTCATATTGGCTATATGATAGTCATACAGATGTGTCATTTGTAGTTTATTGGAAGGTTTGAGTACTTGTCTCGTAAGTGTTGAAGTAGCCTAAAACGGCAAGCGGGATTAATTTATATATTTTAATGTCAAGGGAAATTAGCAAAAAAGAATCTAAGATGGTTGATTGATTGAATAAGTGGATGAAAAATCAAAAAGAAATGCTAAATAGGAACATTGCAGTTGTGAATAAGATGAGACTACAGAAGGTCAGTAGCTGGTCATCTATATTTATTATTGGAATTATTCAAGCAACCAATTTCCAGTTATAGCTGTTAAAAGCATATGAATGAATCAAAAACCTATTTATTTAGTGAGGTGCATGGGAACCAGAGGGTTTGTCGCTCAAAGCTTAAATAGGAGAATTCAGAGGCTTGGAATCTCCAATAATATTATAAATATACTCATCGAATGTACCGATCTGGGTTTCGATACTGTAATATATTCGATAGTGATACTGAAATATATAAAACTATAAAAAAAAAAAAACTATATCTATAACCTTAAATATTTAAAATATTCTATAGTTAATTGCATATGTTTCCAAGGATAATGTTTTACCTGATGCAGTTGTCGGGGTCGTTCTTGCAGTCGGTGTTGCACCTAAACCTCTCCCAAGCGAGCCAGCCCATAGGCGGTGTTCTGACAAGGCCATTGTCTAAACCGATCACTGGTCCAGCCAGGAGTAGTAGTAATATCATCATAACTTCCGAAAATGAGGTACCTGTTTGGAATAGCAAATTAGTAACTCAAAAAATTTAGTAGTTGCATTTGGTACATAAATTTAATAAAATATATACAGTTCATGTTCATTTTTGCTTATAGTAAATTTAAAGCTTTAATAAATAAAATCAAAACTAACCATTTAAATAAAAAATATTATTAATGAGTAATAAAACAACACGGTATTATCATTCACATTTACGTCTATTTCAAGGACAAATGTTAATTTTTTTTAGCTCGAAAGTTGATTAACGACTGTCTAGTATGTTGAAAAAATAACTAAACCATGCCATACTTCAGATCGAAGCAGCAGGAAGGAAGATGTGAATGAAGAACCCACGAATTCCTCATAAAAAGAACCACAACATCGAAATGTGGATTATGTGACGTACAGTTGACGGGTGTCCATATTAAAGAAGATTGTCCGTTACATTGTAAACACTTTCATAAAACTACTAGAAGGAATTAGTCCGGGTGGTGGTCGATGGATTAAACAATTAGGTAGTTTCAACCATTTATTTTTTTCGACGTTTCGACCCCCATTGAGGGTCATCTTCGTATTGTAGGGGAATGGAAACTCAAACGGCCAATGGAAACGTTGGCAGAAAATAAAAGGTTGAAACTACCTAATTGTTTCATTCCTCGACCGTCACCCGGACTAATTCCTTCTAATAATTCTATCCAACTAATTATATCCAGCTTTCATGAAACATGAATGGAAAGAAGACTAAGAATTATAAAAGCAGAAACATATGAAAAAAAAATCGGTATGTTTAGCAAATTATAGCAGAAAAAGAAAAAGGCATTGAAGGACACTGAAGACCTCATCACTTGAGTGTCCATAAGAACTCTACATAATCTAACCTCAGTTTTTAACTTTTTGATTGGTAATATTTTCATAATAACTGGCTAATAATTAAAAAGTTAATATTCTAAGAATATTTTATTTTTTATGAATGCTCCTTTACTTGGTGATTTAAAGAATCCAATAACCCAGTCAATGTATTTCTTGCTGTGCCCAAAAGGATTAATAACCAGAAACAATTTCCTTTCAAATGGGAAATATGGGAAGAGATGTAGTTGCTGATTCTACGTCAGGACGAGTAAATATCCTCTTCATCTGACACTCAGCTACGAAGCGTGATGCAACACCACATTCATTATGTGCTGCATTCGTAATTGCTTAAGGTGCCATTTACCCTTCTCGTTTTAATTTAATGTTAGAAACCAGTCGTAGACTCAGGAGTTATGAGAATCAATGACCATGATTGGTATCTGGAAACATATTCTTAGGTACAAACGTTCCATCAATTTTAAATTAATTAAAACTTGCTTGGCGGATTACTATATTACAGTTTCCATATCTGAATTAATATTTCTTATTTTTTTTCCTTAAGTCCAACGAATCTTAGGGTCAAAGCTAAGCCTTAAGGTTGATCATTATCTTAAGAAGAAGATTTGGGACGATATAGTTTATAAGCCTTGAAGAATTAATTTATTCGTCAAAATTAATCAATTTTAAATGATAGGAAACCTAGTGCGGACAGCACACGACTTTTACTTACCTCAATAGTTAAAATTTATTTAAGAACTATAATATAGTTAGAGTTGAAAAAAGTTTAAAGAATTATCGTGAAGTGAGAATGGTTGACTGTTTAAGTGGGAGAAGTTAGTTCAGGCCCTATAATTTGGGCCGAAACGTCGGCACCAGTTTATTAAGTTTGTATCTTAATTGTGTGCTCTTTAAAGAATTATATTCAGATTTGCTGGAAACATATGTTTTGGATTAAATAATATAACATTATAAAATTCTTATGTACAGTAATCATTAAGTTGATGTCCTATTCGCCACTTAACAATACCTTCCATGAATTTGTATATAAGATACATTTTTTTTTTCTGAAATCTCTTGCTTTCTTTTAGTATATTATATTTCTATACTACTATTCTTATGTTCAGATTTTTTTTTTTTTGCTTTAGTTGGTTATCAAATTCGTTTAAATTATATATTTCCTCGTTTCTGTTTGTTTGTTTATTCGTTTAACGTCACTTATGTTGCTATGGCTAATCGGACGAACCTCGTTTCTTATGAACGGTTAATTTTTTTTTAATCAACAAAATTAAAGGTACTTGAGAGGAAGAAAATTTAAATTATCAGCATTTAAGTAAGGGTACTTGATTCAAGAATAAAAAAAACAAAACATTTAATTTCATATACGTGCGTTCGTTGACCTTGAAGATTATCTGTGGGGGCGCTGAGACATCTATTGAGGAGTTGTGGCCTATTTTCCTTCATTTGTTATGCTTGGTGCGTTAGCTATTGTCTAAATGGAAGTTATGAGAGAGAAGAAAACGTTTTCAAGGAATCGTGCCGTCGAGGGCTTGTGTTGAAGAAAAAGAGTAAGGTCCAGTCCGTAGCCTTACAAAAACGGTGAAATGGTTTTTCCTCTGTTATTCAGCAATTGACGCTTCTCTTCTTTAGAATAAACGAACGGTGAAATCCAGTCGAGAGAAAAAAAAAAAAAAAAGAAGGGATTTCGAGAGTCTTAAATAAAAATAGTGTTATCATACTCCTAGAATCAGTTTGTTATATCGGCTTTTCATCACTCTCTATTATCTTTTACAATTTTGTTTACAAAAAAATATTTTTGTTCTAAATTCTTTAGCTTTTCAACAGTATATTATATTATGTTTTATATATATATATATATATATATATATATATATATATATATATATACACACACATATATATTATATATTATCTATATTCCTTTTCGATCGTTAAAAAAACAAAAAATGGCATACAAAAATGTTTGCAGTTTTCTCCTTTAGTTAATTATCTAATGCTTTCACATTGTGTTTACCCATATTTCATCAATACTAACAAGATACCATGGTCAATTTTTTCGAATCAATAAAATTAAAGGTACCTTAGAGAAAGAAAATTGAAAATATCGGCATTTACGCCATGTCTGACTATTTCAATCAGAATGGAACTTATATGATATTAAAGCTCATTAAACTTTACATCAATATAGCAAGTTTAATCAAAATCGTTAGAGCCATTTTTAAGAAAATCTTATAAATGTATATTAAAAATGTATGTGAAAAATGTATAGCATTAAATGGCCGATTTTTCTGGTTGACCGATTTGGATGAAAAAGTTGCTATAGATTTACCACACACCCAGACCTGTTTACATGACTTGGTTTTTGGACTAAGGGGACCCTAAAACGTGTATTTCCGTTGAAAAATGAACCGAAAATTTTCACAATCGCAATACTTTCCCTTACTATATATTTTATACATAGGTAAGTGAAAGCAAAATTAATTGATTAACTAATTTAAATATTAACAATAAATAATAAATGTTCTTTTATCCAAAGTTTGATATTTGATTTAAAATATCTGTCTGTTTGGGAAGTCAGAAGGTATCGGAACAGTTGGAACTTGTATGATGATGGAGAAGAAGCATGGCGGAGAGCAGTAAAGCGGAAAAAAAAAACGAATTGTAAAAAGTCCTTTTTATATGCGTAAGAATGTAAAGGTTTAGAAGAACTGAACATTTTTGTCATTGAAACTCTATTGAGAGAAAGGTATGAGAATTGGCCGCCTGAATAGTTGATTGGTGTGTGGTTTTGGAGGCCGGCTTTTGTGACCCCTTCGTATTCAAAACATAAAGGACGTATGTTTTATATGTGTTAGCTATCCACTGTATTAATAATTATAATATAATTTGATATTAAATTACACTTCTAATTACAAACATAATCAAGTTTCCCAGATAAGGCGACTGACTATTACCTTAACGTTTTCTTTGTATTAACTAGCCGGTTTCTAGCCCAAGGTTAAGAACAGGGAAATTGGAGGGTTACACCCACAGCCTCCGGGTAACGGGACTCTTATTCCCGTGGGAGGTTCAGAAAATAGCATTCAAAACAACAGTGGTTAAATTTCATTAAAGATACATAAACATTATTATTCAAAATATAGATGACTTGTTTTCTTATAATGTCTGCCCCTTTAAAAAATAGATATATAATAAAAATATATTTCTGTTATTATTTCATCTGCGACAGATGCATAAAGCTATCCTTGGCCCGCTCAATCATACTTCTCCAGGCAGTTCTGTTCGCAGCATATAGTGTTTTTATTCTTGCTTGCCTTAGCAATGTGAAGACCTATTTAATATGTATTGAGGGTGTATAGTCGACTGTAGAAACTATTATAGGTGGAATAGTCAGGAATCAGTCATTTTTGAAAAGTTTTTAATTTTGCCAACGTTTCGGCTCAAGCTTGTGAGCCATCATCAGGGCATTACTGAGCCATGTCCAAGCATAAACTGCTTGGACTTTATGCTTGGACATGGCTCAGTAATGCCCTGATGATGGCTCACAAGCTTGAGCCGAATCGTTGGCAAAATTAAAAACTTTTCAAAAATGACTGATTCCTGACTATTCCACCTATAATATTTAATATGTAATATTTGATATGTTATTATTAAATATTTATTATATTTTACTGATATGGCCATGCAGTTGGTCACCATATTTTATATAGATGTTGTGTTAGTTTTAGGAGAATTAAATATGTACTGTTTATTATAACTTGTTTTTAATCATAAGCTCTATATTAAAATAATAATTGAATTTCCTATTAGAATACCACCACACTGTAGGCTAACTGCTATTCATTTTGATAACCTTATGATCTTTTAACTTTTCGGTTAAAGGAAACATTTGAAACAAAATGTTGAGGCTACTGAATACGAAAAAGTATATTTCTGTTATAACAATAGTTGGTTTTGATAGTTTCATGAAATCACATAGAGTGGAGATTTACTATCGTTTAATTTCACATTATTTCCTATCCTGCCATCGATAGACCTTTTTGTCCTGTCTTGTTTTTGTTTTTTAATATAAATGTGGTACGTCCATCTAGTTTGTCAAAGTATGCCTTCTGAAACGGTCTTTATGGTTCATTTTATGTTGTTACATTCTTCCAGCATGTCGAGATAACTTAAGGTGTCCATTAATATGAATGAAAAGAGCTTATTTTAGATATAATATAAGTTTTTTCTCCTGAAACGCTTTTTACTTGACGTCCATTTATGAGTTTTACCAGAAATCTTAAGCTGTATGATCCTAAGATGAAGTAACATTTTTTATTTTTTTCTAATGTCCCTTAAGCTAATATAAGATCAAATTTGACATTATATAATTATCTGGTCTAGAAAAAAAAAATACGATTTAACATAAATAAAAAATAAAATAAAATAGGAAAATAATAAGAAATAAATTATTTTAATAAAAATATATTTAATTAAATTGTACTGCTAATGATTAAGCTAAAAGAGAATTCACAAAAAAAGGAAAGTTGAAATAACATATATACATTCATCCAAAAAAACTAAAAATATGAACCACAATCCAACTAAAATGTAACTGTACAATTCTTATGCTCAGACAGCGCCATTTTATGAAGCGAGAAGTTACTAAAAAATAAGGTATTTGAATGTGGAAAGATCGGGAGCACGGTAGATGTTTGAAGGGAGTGAATTCCAAAAGCTGGCTAAACGGACTAGAAAAGAACTTTCGAATCTATACCTTTTCGTGATGCCGAAAATAAATCTTAAAAAAAACAGTTCATGATTTAATTTGGTCGTTTTACTAGCACTCTCGAGAAAGCCACCGTTCATCACACAGCATTAGTCAAAGTGAGGGAAATAAGTGAGGAAACGAGGAGCTTACAAGCGGACTATGGAAGAAGATGGCAGGAACCTATTCATGGTTTGGGAGAAATAATCAGAATTTTTAATATAACTCTCTCTGACACTATCGCAGAAACTAAAGGTTTTCGCTTCCAACTTATGAAAACTTTTGGTTTCTCATATAATTACTTCCAAAATTTCGGATATTATTGCTAACGAGAGATGAAGTCGACTGCTGCTGTCACAATAATAACATCAAAAATCGTCTCTATTTATTTCTATAAATAAACTGCAGATATGAAGTCTTCATTTGCAAGTCAGTCAAAACGTACTTCATTGTCATTCAAAGAGTTCCATTTCTTCCTGAGGCGATTGGATTATCCTTTTCATCTATTACTACCGGATAAAGAACTCGATTGCCTCTGGGATTGATAGGATTGACAAAAGGAACGATTGAATTGTACTGTGTGATGGCCTATAAGGTATTCCATTTGGTAGATAATGAAATAGTGCATGGAGATAGGAAGGTGAAGATCATTGCGAATACTTTCTCCGAATCTATACATCAGCGACAAAGCGAAAACTCGAGGGATCCCTAGGGGGCCTGACGCAGCAGTTGGGTATACGCCGCTTTCGAAACTCGATGACGACGCCCGTTTCAACTGGATCGCCGATTCAGTGAGACATCACATCTCTTTTCCTTCCCTCGTTAAAAGTTCGCTAAACTGTTGGAAAGTGTGTGAGATAGGAGTATTTTTTTAATAGGATACCATGCCGGTAAATAAGAAGCTTACGTAATGGCGAAAACTATGTGAATGTTGTTTTAAGCAAATGGTAATAAATACAACTTTGTGTCGAAACTGGGAAGCAGTTACTAATATTCATTATGGACAACTATAATATGGTAGTAATTTATTGTTAAATAGATTAACATAAATATTCCATCACGAGTTACATCCTTGTGAAGATAAAATGCATACTGCAGTTAGTGAGTGCTATAGTAAAAAGATATGAGGTTAAGCAAATGATGAAGATTTTTTATTCCTTCGAAAAGTGATATTGAAGTGTGTTTTATTTTGTTTATTTATTTTTTTATGCGGTGCTATAAAGATCTTGATCCTAAATAAAATATTCAGGAAGAGTCTCTTTTTTTTTTTAACATAATTTATTTATTCATCAATACAACAATTTACGTTTCGAGGCTTATACGCCTCATCTTCAGACTTTTTGGTCAGTAACTAATAACAAATTAATTTCAACATTAACAATAATAAAAATCATGTTTAAAATAATTCTCCATCACACTATAACAAATTATTTTAGTATTTTATTTCTACTTACATAAATCATCTCTTTCAATATTGTCAAATTCTTAAAATATCCTTATTTATGTTTAATAATTGCCATTAGTTAAACTTCAGTAGCTATTAATTATTAAAAGAGACTGATACTGATATTTTATTTAAATTTATATACTCTTCATAATTGGATGAACCTAAAGATCTTGATCTTATTTTACATTAAAAAAATGTTTCGGCTAAATTAATTTTATTAAAATCCGAAGTTTTAAACTCTCTTGAGTTTCTTCCCTTCCTTATATTCTATTTTTATTGAGTATTATTATTTTCTCCCTTGGCCATATTCTTTTCTTTCTTGAGCATATTCTTTCCCGTAAAAGAATGTTAAGTGTTTTAAACATATCGAGAATGGTATGAGAAAAAAAAAATCTTTTGTCTTTCGTATTTTTTTTTTCTCTGCAACAAAAACTACATTGCAACGTTCACTTCACTTCACACGTCTTCAATTGAGACGTTGATTTCCAAAAGGTACTATATCCATTTTAGGAAATTTTACAGGAGGCGCGAAAATCTCTCATTACTATATTATTAAACCAGTTAATTTGGGTCTTTTTGCATTAAAATTTAGAATTATTTTTTTACTATAATAATAACATCATATTAAAGTTATAAAATGAATTTTTTTAGAATGATTTCGAACGAAAATAAATGCGTAATTAGTACATTAAGAAAATGACCGTATTTCTAAATCGCGTTTTTTAAGGACTTGAGAGTTCATTAGATAAGATCAAATAGAATTTTTAGATAAAACTAAATGATGAGAATACAAATATGTAAAAAAATCAGTTTCGTAAAAAATGTCCTTTAGTACCTTTTGGAAATCAACGTCTCAATTCATGCCATAGTAAGCCAATGAACACCCATGTAGACGAATATCAGTAAGCTATGGAGTGAAGTAATGAATTATATATGAGAAAGTCTTTTAAAAAAAAAAGTAAACAATTATGAAATAGAATAAATAATTAACAAAATGAAGTTAAGGTGTGCTCATTTAAGTGTGTAATAGATTTTTTCCGTTTTTTTGAGCAATTGATGCAATATATTATGATTCTTTTAAAAACACGTGTTTATAAAATTATAGTTTGACACTGCTAATAATTAAGACGACATTGCTGATAAAGCTGTGAAAGAATATATGTATAAATATATATATATATATATATATATATATATAATATATATATATATATATATATAGTTTGTGTTGTTCTTAGGTTTCAGTCAATGAATGAAACCTAAGAACAACACAAACTTAAATTATCAACAGTCGAGAACTGATCAAACAATATATATATATATTTAAATATGCATGGTAGGTAAAGAATTTTTTAAAATAATTAATTTAAATGTTGACATAAGATGTAAAAAGTGTATCAATGCAATAAAATAATTTTAATTGTTACAGATGCTTGAAATGGCCCTAGAGGCTGAAACGTTGTGATGTGTAAAAGTAAATAAATAAAAAAATATTTCAAAAACTCCTTTTGTAAAACGGCCAAATATATGTCGCACAAATATTGAACCAAAAGATAACTTTGATCTCCCATTACAGTTAGATCGATTTAAATTAAAATTTAATCCATAAGATTCTTTCACAATAAGAATGCCCTAAACCATAGGATTTTTTCTTAATTTCTTGTAGTGCAAATATTTTTGGATATCTACGCATTCTCTGTTGTAGTATTATTCCATTTTTATTTTATTCGAAGTATACTATTTTTGTTAATTGTTGTAATTTGACTAAATGAACCCTATTTACTTTTCTAGTTTGTATTATTATTGATAATTAAATAATTTGGTATGAAGTTGGACGAATATAAGATGTTGAAGGTTCAGATGGCCGCAGTGAATGACCCAGTTCTCGGCTAGTGTCCTATACCCAATTCCAAGTCCGTGTGTTTGTGTAACCAGTTGGCCTTCTCGACATTCTTTCACTTGTAGGCCAAAGGTTAGTGTATTACCTTTCTGATCTATTGACATTCAGCCACAAATGGCCAACTTTCACTAAAAGCAATAAATTATCTATCGATATTTTGGAAATGAACTCCGGAATTGAACACGAGTAACCCACAAAATAACTACACTGCTAATTAAAGTATTCCATAACTTGGAATAATAAAAAAAAAAAATAATTGAAAATTTGAATAGAATATTTCAGTTTTAGAAGATCTCAGACAAAGAATATCAGCCTAGAAAATGAAAAGAAATAACTGACTATTTGATTGTAAAAATAAAATTGACATCAAAAGAGAAATTATTCAAATTTATTTTTATAGCAGTATAGTTTCCGTCGTACCGTTTTCACCTTAAAGCGACTGAATTCACTTTTCACCAATTTCCGTATGAAATCCAAAAACTCCTCTTTACCTATCTAATATTCCCCAACTTGGACTACTGTTGTACGGTATACGGTGGCGTCTCTGTGGATCTCGAGGTAAAAATAAATCGCTTAATTAATTGCTTTGTTCCATTCATCTTCGAGATCCCAAGGTACACCTCCGTCTTCCAATTTTATGACGAGTTGAGATGGTTTTACCCTCACAATCGTCTCAAGTATTTCCTTTATCCCGCCGTCCATCATAAATTTTTGGCCTACAATTTAAATCCCTTGTCTATTCCTATTATATACACTATAAGCCTTTAGATTTATACACAACGGCCCACCGATCTCCAAAACTCGACAGATCTTTTCTTAACCGATCGTCAATCTATGGGTTTCCACTTTCTATCCGACACTTCAACTATGTTCCTATCTTTAAATTACCCTTATTTAATCACTTTTTGACCATCCAGTCATAATAGAATTGTAAATAAGGATACATTTTTTGATTATTATTATTAATTTTTTTCTCATTTGCACATGTCTGTTTTATATCAGTATTTGTTAACTTGTTTTTATTTACTCCAAGATTCTGAAGCCCATTTTGTAAATTCTGTACATGTTATTCTAAAAGGACTTGCCCCAGGTTAATAAAAAATTATTTTATTTATAGCCACAGTACTCTTTGACTCTACCAATAGCTCTGATAACTGCACTCAAGGCTTTGTTAAAGTTAAATTTCGTTGTTCTTGGAGTATGTTGTACCACTATTAGAGCTATCTAATACCCAATGTATACACAGTCCTCAGATGAACCTGATGGTTTCGCAAACCTTAAGGTTCAAACTTTACAGAGTTCATCTTTTACCTCGTCTTCTCCACAGTCTCCAGTGTTGTTTGAAGTTAAAATCTGAAATTTTCCGCTTTCTCAAATCTGCCATTAAGTGCGAGCGACTCCTTATGACAAAAGGAGTATTTGAGACTTTTTCGAACTTTTATTTCTTCTATCAAATTATATAAAAAACATAATAGTTCAACTTTCGAATTTTTCATTACCAACAAATGGTCGGAGAAACCGACTATATCTTTGAAAGCGGGATTAAGACTTGATGTTTTCAGATACAGACTAATCATATCGACAAACAGGTTGACAAATTTTCTATTGTTTAGGGTCTCTGATGTCGATCTACAACAGAGCCCTGTCAAAACTGTCGAGAAAAATTATTATGGTTAGAACCGCCTACGGCTACAACGGTTTTAATTAATGAAGTTCGTTGACACTAATTAACCCCCAAAATTAATTTAAATATAAAATCTAAGGTATTCGTGTAGTCTTGATGGTCCCCTAATTGCTTGATATATAACGACTGGTTTGACATATAGGTTAACTGTAGAATAAGGTCTGTAATTGAAATAATACATAACGACACATGGCATTAAAAAAAAAAAAAAAAAAAAAAAAAAAAAAAAAAAAAAAAAAAAATATATATATATATATATATAAGCTACATCTATTAGCTAAAGCCACTGTTATAGAAATTATAAAAAATAGTTACCTGTTCTCACAATTATTTTTTATAAAGGCCAATAACACTTTAATACTACGTGATTATGAAGGTTGTAAAAAATAAAAAATAAACAGGAAATGATCACTCGCAAAAAGATATAATTTGAATATTACGGACCTAGCATGTGACTCCTAAGGCGGTGAGTCCCGAACTCAGCAGACAGATGGTGATGAGGAAAGTCTACCAGTACGAGGATTGTTATCTCGGCTTTGGTATACACTTTTTCACGAAATTCCCTTCACTCACTCGCCTACCCCAGCCTTTCGAAATTGGCCACGGAAATTACAATCGTACTGTGAGACATGAATATATGATTATGGGACGTGATTCCTTCAGTTGTGATTAATCAAAACATTTGTATAACTTGTGCTCTCTGCCGAAATTCGACGAGACTAACTAGTTTTGTTCCAAAGCTACTAAAGTATTAGAATCTTCGATTTTGACTGTAAGCTTTTCCAATTTGCATCAGTTAATAATAACATTACTTTATAGTTTATAATTTCTTTATTTATTCTGAAACATGTCCTTTTAAAATAATACAAAAGGCAATTGATGTGGAATTTAATGCATTAGAGTAAGAATAAAAAAAAAATACAGTGAATAGTAATAAGTTGAAAAATCTGGTGGGCGCAACACAAGGCTTTAACTTACCTCCGTTGTTAAAATTAATTTTAGAAGTTTTAAATACATTTAGAGATTAAAATAAATTGTTAAAGAAATAATTAAATTAAGTTTGAATAGAAACATGTGTTTTATTATACAATCAATTATATTATTATCTACGACAATCAGTTTGTTTTATCGGCTTTTCATCATCCTCCGTTAACTTTTAGAATCTTGTGTATATGGCAGTATTTTTTTCTAAAATCTTTAGCTTTCCAACGATACATTATACATCTATATTTCTGTTCAATGTTCAAAAAAACAAAAATCGCACAAAAAAACATGTTTGTACTTTTCTACTTAACTTGTTTATCAATTTCGCTTAAGTTGCATATTTAGCCGTTATTTATCAATTTTAATAAGATGATGTGCCTGATTTTTTTAAATCTACAGAATTAAACATACTTTAGAGAAAGAAAATTTAAAATATCGGCATTTAAGTCCTGTCAAACTATTGCAATCAGAAAGAAACCTACATAATATTAAAACCCATCAAAACATACATCGATATAGCGAGTTTAATCAAAATCATTTTTGAGAAAATCGTTGAAAGGTACAAAATGCTAAGTATAAAGTGGTGCTTAGGCGGCGTGGTCTTGTCTATTGTTCCCGGGTCCTGGGTTCGAATACCGGCTGTGGCAGAATAGTATTTATTCTGTTAATTCAGTCTGGAGGCGACCCTAGGGTATGGAAAACCTCTTGGGGCAGACCCAGTCTCTTTTAAGTGGGTACCCAAATTGGGGAAAAACCTGGCAGCTCAGCGTGATCAAAGCCTAATCACTTCATTACACTGCAGTTAGCCTAGACACGGTACAAATCTATTTATGTACTGAGCCCAAGACCCTTCATGGGTGGTAGTGGTACAATTTTTTTAATTTTATTTACAACAATCAATTAGTTTTATCTGCTTTTAATCAATCTTCATTACATTTTACAACTTTGTGCTTAACATAATATTTTTTCTAATATCCTTAGCTTTTCAAATATATATTATACACCTATATTACTGTTCTTATAGAAAAAAAAAAAAAAAAAAAAAAAAATTACATTAAGAATATTTTTGCTCCTTTCTCTATTAGTTGGTTATCAAATTCGTCTAAGTTATATATTTGAGCGTTTTTTATCAATGCTTATTATTATTTTTTTTTTTTTTCGAATTTACAAAATTATAGATATTTTAGAGACTGTTTTAATCAAAAATGAACCCTACATGATATTAAAGCCCATTGAATTTTACATCGACATTTTTAACAGCAAATTTAATCGAAATCGTTAAAGCCGTTTTTGAAAAAATCGAAAAAAAGTGCCAAATGTATGGTATTATGTGTCTCTTCTGGTTAGCTGATTTTGATGAAAAAGTGGCTATATTATCTCACTCATAAACGCGTCTAAAACATGAAATTCCACCTTTTTGCAGGACTTGGTCATTTGGACTCAGAAGACCCTAAAACCTGTATTCACGATCGTAATCCTTTCCCTTACTATATATTTCATATATAGGTAAGTGAAAGTAAAAATATAATAATTTGAAAACACGAGGAATTTTAAAAATAAGGCTTCATGTTTAGTTACGGTAAATATCCTTTCACAGCCATACTTAAATTAAAAAAAAAAGACTGCGAACGTTTTTTATATATGATCCTGTAAATAAAAATAACGTTTACGGTTTGACTTACAAAACTTTAGCTTACATCCGTCAAATTGCGACTGACACACATTGTGAAGGGTACCTTATATAGTGGAGATATACATGAAAGTTAAATTTTTTTTTTAACTATGAAATTCATCTGTTATCAGAATCGATGCTTTTATTTATTTACCACTTCTCTTTGATTTGTTTTCAAATTAATTGAACGTTTATACGTCTAGAGATGCAATCTTATCAATTTTCATTTCTTTTTTTTAAACAATAACCTAAATGTATACCGCATACTTTAAGTTCCTTGACACGAGGAATATGTTTTGTTTGATAATCTGAAAAGAATTATTTTTACTTTCAATTACTTCCGTTTTAGAAATCAAATTAAGAATTTTAAGTTAGAATTGAAAAAAATTTAAAAAAATTATATTCAGTTTTGTTTGATACATATATTTCAAATTAAATAATTTAACAATATAAAATTGTTATGTACAATAATCACTTAAGTTTATGCCCTATTCGTCATTTACATTAACTTTCAAACCATTGTATATAAGATAAAATTGTTTTTTTGCCATATTGGATATAATTAGTTGACCGTTAAGAATTAATCATATAACACAATTACCGTTCAGAATTATTTTTTAAATTAATATATTTAATCTTATTGTAAATGTATCTCTTTTGTATCTTTTTAGCTCTGATGATGACCCAGCATGGGGGATGAAACGTTGGCAGAAAATAAATGGTTGAAACTACTTAATTGTTTCATTCATCGACCGAAACCCGGACTAATTCCTTCTAGATAATTTTTTTTTTTTTCAAAATCATTAGTTTTCCAACGGTATATATATATACATTACTATTCTTGTGTTGGGAAAAAAAAAATACCCAAAAAATAGTTTTGTTCTATTTTCCTTTAGCCCGATATCAAATTCTTTAAACTTGTATATTTACCTGATTTTTTATCAATGCTAAAAAGATCATATCGTTAATTTATTTGTATTTAAAAAATTAAAAATATTTTTGAAGAAAAATTTAAGAAAAAAATCGGCATTTAAGCTCAGTCAGACTGTTTCGATCAGAATGAAACCAACGTGATATTACAGGCGATTAATGTTTACATAGATGTAAACATTTTTGAGAAAATCGTAAATATATAAAACGCATTGTGTAAAGTAGCTCTTATAGTTAGACGATTTCGCTAAAAAAAGTTGTCCTGTTATCTCAGGCGTATACGCTCCGAATATTTGAAATTTCAGTTGTCGACTTCGACTTAAAACTCACATGCCTCTCTTTTTGTGGTATTTTGTCATTTGGACTCAGGGGATCCTCATATGATGAAAACTTGAGCTCGGATATAAAGATAAGTTAAAGGGGACTTTCTTAATATAATTAAGAAAGTGTAAAGGGGACTAGTTTTATTAAATAATTTTTTGTTTTTTTTATTCATATTTTACTGAATTTTACAACTGTATTAACATAAATACAATAAGTAAATCTGTTGAATTAGAGTAAAGGGCGTGAAAGGCTTGTGAAGAAACTACCCAGCGGTAGAACTTCGATGTTTATTTAAGTAAGTAGATCCCGAGGCCATCTTCTTTTCAATCGCCTAGGAGGTTTGTCAGGAATATGTGAGGGTGATAGGTTGCGGACAAGAGGGTTTATATGGGCTGGGAGTTTGGAATTAATCGTGGTATATCTGGTACGAGAAAGGTATTAAATAGCTTTAAAAATTATTTAATATTTAAAACTGTATTGTACAGTATAACTAGTAAATAGGCCGAAAGAAAATATACATGAACAATACTTGTAGAGAAGCTACCTATGGGCAGCACTCTAAAAATATTCTAAACTGGAAGGTCTCGAGACCATCTTCTTTTCAGATGCCTCGGAGAATTGTCAGGTATTGAAGAGGAAGAAAGGATGAAAAATAATGGATTAGGGTGGGAATGGAGTTTGTCATGGAAGGGGAGGTTCCTGGGCTAAATCAGTAACATACGGAACATGAAGGTCATTATGGATGAGTTTCTTCGTGACAAAGTAGTGAGCGTTGAGGATTTTACAAAGGATCGGGTTCGAGAGGAATTTGGTGGCTTAGTAGAGCCTCAAAGCTCAACGCCATGCGTCCAGATTAGCCTTATAATTGTCATATAAATGTGTCGTTTGCAGTTCAGTGCATCATTAAAACGTTTGTCTAGTAAGTTTTGAAGTAGGCTTATAAAAAAAAATTACGTTTATGCTGTTTTTGGGAGTTATTGTTGGCTCAGGAATTATTTCAGTGATATAATTTATGGTAAACGCTAAATCAATAAAATGAACTATCCTATATTTACTCTTAATAAATAAATTAATGTAATAAACACTCGTATGTCGTGACCTTTATTGGAAACAAATATCTAGGACAGTATTACAGGCCCACTTTCATCAGGGGGGATAAGGAATTATATAAGACTAATTTATGAGTACACTCGGTTGCCAGAAGCTATTCCAGACATAAAAGCGGAAGTAGCTGCGGCTCACTTTTGTACCGGTTGGCTGAACCGTTTCGGATCCTCTGTAAGCAAGGTGAGTGATTCGAAAGCGAACTGTTCGACTATTCGGAAGATACGGACCTTGCCTTAACACGTCTGTCGAAAGGGCAAGTCTGGACGTGTTATTGGTCTTTGATGCCACATTTAGACCTCAACCTTGTTAGGCCTTCGCTGAACAATCAGAGAGAAAACCAACTGGAGCGTGCATAATACTCTGGAAAGTTCTATTTTAAACTTTTGTGGTCTTCAAGATAATTTTATCTGGGATGATCAAGATTGGAAGAAATTTGAACGATTTTATAAAATAAATTTCATAATTAAATTTTTTTTTTTTTTTTTAAACATATTTATTGATATTTACAACTGTATAATTATATACAACAAGTAAATGTGATGGATATAATAATCTAACATGAAATACATGAAGAGATGCCACCCATCGGCAGCACTCTAAAAATAATTTAAACTAGAAGGTCTCGGGGCCATCTTTTTTCAGACGCCTCGGAGGATTATCAGGAATCGAAGAGGATGATAGGATAGAAACTAGTGGA
Organism: Piezodorus guildinii; assembly: GCA_023052935.1. Classification (NCBI taxonomy): domain Eukaryota; kingdom Metazoa; phylum Arthropoda; class Insecta; order Hemiptera; family Pentatomidae; genus Piezodorus; species Piezodorus guildinii. Next base: position 47,355,815 of record CM041295.1, read on the forward strand.
TTAGAGTGGAAATGGAGTTTTTCATGGAATGATTGATATCTGGTTCGGGCTAATTCAGTAACATATGGGATATTAAGGTCTTTATGGATGAGCTTATTCGTGACAAAGTAAGGAGCGTTAAGGATTTTGGATTGTAAGGATTGGATACGAGAAGAATTTGATGGTTTGGTAGAGCCCCATAGCTCTACTCCGTAAGTCCATATCAGTCTTATGATGGTCATATAAATAAATAAGTCTTTTGTAAGTAAGTGGAAGATTGGAGCGTTTGTCCAGTAAGTGTTGGAGTAGTCGAAAACGTCGGGCAGTTTCTTGTCTTTTCAGTCTTGTATGGGGATAATTAAATTTAAATAAAATTAAATGGCACAGTGGTCTCTTTATGGTACTTGAAACCAGTGTAAAGCGACTGATGAATTTGTTTTTTAAGATTTGTTTCAGTACCTCGAGCAGGTCTCCGTGACCCACCTCTGCGATGAGTTGAAGTGATATTTTCTTGCTTCATTCCTCTACCAAACAAAAAATTCCAGCGTCCTTTCTATATCCAGTGGTGGAAAAAGAGATGAACCCAAAAGGATTAATGAATAGGTCTATAAAATTTAGGTACGGCCTCTCCAGAAAGTCACACGTCTCTCACTGATATTCTGGTCAAAGGTGGTTCTATCCCGAATATCGAAGAAAATACCTGCTTGGCATCTTTCTATTACAATCTTTGCGAGCCAGAAAACCTTCCTATAACTTTGACATCCTTACTCCTCGCTCTTCCGTGCACTTCCTAAATACAAGATCTCAACCTACCGATCTATACCTATCCATAAAACAGCATCCTCGAAAGGTCCTTTATCATCCGTGCTACCATACTTTGGAACTCTTTACCCATCTCCTTCCGTATAATGTCATCCCTAACCACTTTCAAACACCAATTATTTATCCACCTCCTCAAAAATCAATCTTCCGAATATATGTAATAAACCCTGATTTTAATAATACTTAACTAAACTCATTCGATGTTGTTATCTGTTTTCATTTGTATCTTTTTTTTTATATTAACTTTAAACACTTTACTATATGACTAAATAATTATGTATCAAATGAAGCCGGATAAATTGGACTTCCTCTGTTTACTGTATATTTTTCTTAGGGGACGAAATGTCTCAGATGAAAATTATTTTTCTTTCATTCATTCATAATTCATCCACATCCTCTTATATTTAAATCCTCAGTCCACTTGTTGGAAACAAGATCGGGCTACTCCGATCTTTATATCCCATCCCACAGAACTAAAGCCTTCGATGGATCCTTTCTTGCCTTCCACTGCATTCTTGAATTCCATTCCTTCCAATATACGTTCTTGCTTCTTCCTATCCAAAATTCAAACTCCTTTTTTATCAAGACCTATTATCCTCAACAAAGACTGATGTTTTGTTTTTAAAATTTCTACAATTACATAAAAAATACATACATTTTTTTCTCTACTCCTTTACCTATGTAAATAATTGAGTTTTTAAATAATTTGATCTATTTTACGTGTCCTGGCGAGATTTGATATCTTTATTTGTATAATGTTATTTTAAGGGATAAGTCACAGAATAAAATATTTTTCTATTCTATTCTACAAAACTTTCTGTACGGATATTTTCCATGAACTAAATGGCTCAAGCCGTAATATAACCAGCATTCCTTTCGATGGAAGAAAGTGTAGCGCTGAAATCAGGGACCTCAATAACCAGCGAAAAAGTCGTGCTACCCGTTCCCTCGCCGGCATTAACGCCACTCCCTGTCGAAAGATCAAATCAGATGTGACGTTCTTCGAGGCCATTATTAGGGGAAGAGTAGGATCGCAGAGGGACTATTTTAATTACGGTCATAAAGGAGAAACTTCTTTGGAGTGAGACGTAATGTATTGACAGGTAATAAATAAAACACGCAATAGCCTTAGCGTGTGCAACCTGAACTGTCGCTAGTGTCAAACGCAGTTTTTCGGGACAAAAGTCTGCACTGATCGTTCTACTCAAGATATATAACCATTTTAACGTCATTTTATTCCCCAGTTAAATAACTCTCAATAGTTTTTTTGGCATATTTTTATGTCATAAAGTATATAGGTTTTGTCGATAAATTTCATATTAAATGTCTCTTTAACTAATTATTCTTTTATTTATCTATATTCCTGCATTTAACTTTGTTTAGAGTCGCTATTAGAAAAGTTTAAGAAATTTGGGTTTCATTTAACGACTTGTTGATCTTTTAAGAATTTTCAAGAAATGTCATCATTTTTTTTTTTTTTTTTTAACATCATTTATTGAAATTTACAACTGTACTCAAAATACAACAAGTAAATATGATAAAAGATAAATGGCATGAAACAGGCTTGAAGAAGAACTACCCAAGAGCAATGGCAGCACTCCTGTAACTTTTCTAAACTAGAAGGTCTCGAGGCAATCTTCTTTTCAGACGCCTTCTTTTCCATCGGAGGATTGTCAGGAATGGAAGAGGAAGCAAGGATTGAAACTAGTGGGTAGCTCATAAAAATTAAAATTATTTTAAATAACTCATATATGCAAGATATAATGAATGCAATTTTCTTTCTAAATTTTAGTTTTGTTTCTAGTTTTTAACGGAAAAATTTGAGAAATCGTAAATTGATTTATACGCTTTTGGTAAAGAAGAACGCATTGTTTACTATAAAATTTTTTCGTAGACAAAAAATGAGATATAAAATTATTTTGATGTCTAACTTAATTGCCTAAATGATAAACCATAATGAAAGTGCTGCCCCAAAAAGAGATATAATTATAAATATGTTTGGGTAGGGTATTTTTGTTAGATTTATCTAATTGTAATGTATAAAATTTAAATGATAAACTATCATTTCAATAAGATAGAATCTATATAAAAAACAAAGAAATAGAAATTCTGCTAGAAACACAATATAATGTCGAGAAATATTATATTACACAGATAAAGAAGTGTCTATCAGTTTTCGTTTTCAAAAATTCTTCCTCATTACCAAATAATCTTAGTACCTTGAAATTTGCTTTAAAAAGACCTGTAATTATTTTATAGTTCTGGCCAAATTTAACCCTGATCGGTTCAAGCTTCGTTTTCATAAATATTAATAAACTATGGTGACATAAACACCCATCACAATAAAGATGTATATAAGAATAATTAGTTACAGAGACATTTCTCTGAAATTATCGACAAAACCTATATATTTTCATTATATGAAAATTTAGCTGAAAATAGGTCAATCATACCATTGAAAGTAATTTACTGAGGAACAAAATTACGTTAAAATGGCTCATATATCTTAAATAGAACGACCAGTGCAGATTTTGTCCCGAAAAAGAGCGTTTGGGACCATTTTGTGTCGGTGTTATTTTGATTCGAATAAAAACTGTAGATGTTAAAAGATGATCTGAGAGGTAAAGAATAATAAAAGAAAAAAGAAGGCTGGTTCGCAGAACACACGACTTTCACTCAACTTCCGTTGTGAAAATCAATTTAAGAACGTTTAAATAAAGTTAGAGTTAAAAAAAAGGTTAAAGAATTATATTGAGTTTCAATGAAAAATTAATAATTTTATTATTCCTTATTTCATTATCATGTTTATATATGGGAATTTTTCATCAAGGGAGTTTACTTTCAGTTAAATGTTTATAAAGGACAGTTAAACAATTATTTTTATAGGTAAGTTAATTATATATTATGTTTGTAATGCAGTTCATTATTTTTAAATCCAAATAATTGTAATTAATAAAACTTTATTTGAACATCGTTTAACTCGTAATTAATTTAACAAAGAAGAAGAATTACATGTATTTCAGATTAAATAATTATTATATTTATTTTAGTTTTATCCGCTTTTCACCAGCCTTCATTACCTTATGAAACTTTACCAATAAGATAACTTTTTTTCTTAAATATTTAGCTTTCTAACGTTATTCTTATACAACTATATTATTATTCATATGTTAAAAAGAAAAAAAAATACTATTACCTAAAAATATGTTTACTCTTTTCTCCTTTAGGCGTTTATCAAATTCGTTCAGTATGTACATTTGTTATTAATGCTAACAAGATGATATGCTTAATTTTTTCGACTTTAATTTAATTAAAAAATTAAGGTCCTCTTGAGGAAGGAAATTTAAAATATTGACATTTAAGCCGCAGCATATAACAGCATTTAAGCAGCTGTATATTTGAATCATATTGGAACCAACACCGTATAAAAGACCATTAAAGTTTACGTCGATAATAAAACTTTGTTTATAAGATAATATTTTTTTTTTAAATCTTAACTTTCTAACGGTATATTATCCATCTAAATCGGTGTTATTATTAAAAAAAAAAAAAAAAAAAAAAAACTTACAGAACTATTTTTGCTCTTTTCTCCTATCGTTGGTTATCAAATTTGTTCAATATTTATTTACCCGTTTTTTATAATTGCTAATAAGATGATATGGTTACTTTTTTCGACTTGAAAAAATTTAAGTTCCAGAGGAAGAAAATTTAAAATATCGGCATTTAAGCGATGTCATACTATTTTAATGAGGATGAAACCTACATGATGATTCGGAAATTTTTACGATATCATTACTTTCACATACTATAAGGGTACTCACTACGTTTGCTATAGCATGCTATTTGTGCTATTGTGCTAAACCCATAAATTTTATACAGGAAATAACTGCAGAAACTCGACGGGCTTAGCACAATAGCACAAATAGCATGCTATAGCAAACGTAGTGAGTACCCCTTATATATAAGTGAAAGTAAAAATAATTAATATGTAAACAAAAAAATTAAGAAAATACAATCGGGACTTATCCTCATCGGTCGATTAAAAAAACAAAACAAAAAAAAGGAAGCAATTTAAATTATAGGCATTTAAGCCCTTTTTATATTGTATATTTAACTTGTATATTTAAATCAGAATGAAGCAACGTCATATTAAAGTTTACATCGATATAGCGAGTTTAATCAAAATCGTTAGAGCTTTTTTTGATCAAAATAACAAAAAAGGTGCTAAATGCATAGTATCAAGTTTCAATATTATCTATTATATATATTATTTATCAACAATAATGACAGTTTTATCCAATTTTCATCACTCCTCATTACCTTTTAAAACTTTGTTTATAAGATAATATATATTTTTTTAAATCTTAACTTTCTAACGGTATATTATCCATCTACATTAGTGTTATCATTAAAAAAAAAAAAAAAAAAAATCAAATTCGTTCAATATGTTCATTTACCCGTTTTTTATTAATGATAATAAGATTATATGGTTACTTTTTTTCGACTTAAAAATTTAAGGTCTAGAGGAAAAAAATATTAAAATGTCGATATTTAAGCCCTGTCAGACTATTTCAATGAAGATGAAACTACATGATGATTAGGAAATTTTCATGATCACATTACTTTCCCTTACTATAGGTAAGTGGAAGTAAAAATAATTAATATTTAAACATAAAAATTAAGAAATTACAATCGGGACTTTACCCCATCGGCCGATTATTATTTTGACGGGACTAGGAAAAGGAAAGTGGTCCGACGGGCAGGATTGCTTCCTGCTGACCTGGACAAGCTGCTAGCGTAACAACGCACAATCCAGTCTTTTATGGAACGTTGCCAAAACTTCGTTTGTATAATGATTACCGATGCTTACCACGCTATTATAAAAACAAACACGATATTTATTTTTTAGCCACAATAATAATTATTTTATAATAATAAACAAGTAACATGTTCCTAGATAAACTATTATTCAAAAGAAAATTAACACATTAAGGCCGTTTTCATCGTAGATACACGTTTTAGGGTCCCCTGAAAAATTACGATAATTTTTATAAAACTGAAATTTCATAGTTTAGGAAAGGACAATATGCTAAAGGTGTTACAGCAACTTTTTCAACAAAATCGGTTTACCAGAAGAACCACTTTACACCATGCATTTCGCAAATTTTTATATTAAATATACAGGTTTGAGAAAAGAGTAATTTTATTTCAAACACAAAAGTAGATTATAATGTACCGTTGGAAAGCTAAAAAAAATGTTGCCTTATATACATAGTTGTATAAGGTAATGGAGAATGGTGAAAAGTAGATAAAAGTTGATGGTAATTTCTATTTTTGGATTATTTCATCTGAAACACATGTTTACATCAAACGAACTTAAGTGAAAGTCTTATTTTTATTTAGTCATTATTTGTATGTCCGTTAACTTGTGAAACATAAAGTAATTAAGCTTACATTATCCATGTGTACTGTAAGTTATTATTAAAAATTAATGAAAATGGAAAAAAAATCTGTTTTTCTACTGTAAAATATAGTAGGTAGAAATAATCGGGAGTCAGTCTTTTTTAATATTTTAAATCAGCGACATTTCGGCTCAAACTTGTGAGCCAACATCTGGACTATGCTTGATATGGCTCAGTAATGGTACGTTCTATATTAAAGTCTAATTTTTTGATTATCATATTAATATATATTTCTTTTGTTCTGATGATTGTAGCCCTGATGATGGATCACAAGTTTGAAACGTCAGCAAAATTAAAATATTAAAAAAGACTGACCCTCGATTATTTCTACCTACGATAATTTCTACAGTCAACAAGGGTTTTCGGGTTACATTAGGATAACAAATACTAACGGTTGTGTCAGTCATCAAAGGCGCCTCACCCATAGATTCTTAGAAAATGCACTGACCTGACTAGTGGAGTTTAACTTGTAGATTTACAGTCGAACAGATTAATAATCCAGTCTAGACATCGTGGTTTGCGTTGAAGTTTTCGAAAAATAAATCTCGGAACAACTATCGGAACTTTGCATGCAAATCGAAAAGGAGCCGAAGTGTCGAAGGGCACTGGAAGACTGGAAGCTGTACGCACATAAGTAATATTTTCATGGCCCGTTGACCTTGTTTTTCGAAGGCTTTGTTACCAAAGGCCTCTTTCAGAACACTTATTGCACCACAATAGATTGTTTTATGTCACAAAGCATGTTGCGCGCAACGACTTGTTTGAAATAAACCATTGTGTCGTTGTGTGGTGGTAGCTCCTGATCATCTCGGGGTTTACCTGTCTCTTTCGCTCTCATCTGATGCTGAAATCGTCCATAAATGTCGTTTGCTGACTGAGTTTTTAAGAGAAATTACCAATCGGATCGGCTGCTTAACTTTGCTGAGTTGCTTTGAATACACGTCATACTGAGTCAATCCTGAAGACTCTTTATATGCATATATAAATATATCCATATTATTTAATATATATATATGATGGTGCGAGTTCAGGATTATAGTCTCCGCTATGTTCTGGAACTGATTCCATACTTTTCCAAAAATGCTGTCTTAGTTATTGGGATGGTCTCCCTATTTCCGAACTAAAGCCTTTTGACAGTAAATGCTCTTTCGCCGGACTCGTATGAAACTTCTCCTGCAGGTAGAGAACACATTTTTCATAATTTTTTTCTTTTTATTTTTCTAATTTGTTGCCTTGTTCCCGATCATTTGCTTCATATTTGATCGTGGGATCTACTATCAGTGCTTTTTTTTACTGTGGCACTAAACGCCATTATGTCCACAGATCTTGGTGGCCCATCGGTATCAAGGCAAAACACTTCTTGAAAACATTAATAGTTTTTCATTTCTAGAAGTTCTACTATTTTCATTTTTATGTGGTAGCGCCGGCGGGTGATAGGAAGCATCTTATTTAAACATTGTGCAGTTGCTTCTGATTCTCGACCGCTTCTGCGGCAGTGTGGTCCAACAGCTATATTTACCTGGCATTTCGATCCTGAGATTCTACAAGGTTTATAAACACAACCATCGTAATAATTTGATTTCTGGGACACGCCAGATCGGGATATCTTTTTTAATATTTTAACGTCTTCAAGAATAATGAATTAGGAAGAATATTTGTTTTTAGAAGAGATGAGTCCATTGGAAAGTTTAGGATATTTCAGAACGCAGAATCACGGAGCTTATAGGCTGCGAGTATAATTAAGGGAATTTGTAATTCTTATAGAGCGTGTAAAGTTGTAAGACCCCTTATTAAAACCTATTAACTATTTAAAAATAATTTTATTAGTGTAAATAAATGTGGATGACATAAAACGCTACACACAAACTGCACTCTATATATTCGGGCTGTATGGTACTTTTGCCATATCGAAATTACAAATTATCTTAAAGGTGTTTTTACTCGGTCCGATTGATATCGGAGTCGAATCCGACAACGATTCAATCACCCGAGAGGCATCCATTCCTTTCACACGGTCCGATAATTATCGGAGTTGGAACCCAAATTTCCTGCAGACTAAAACCATGTCGACAAATCGGAAATCGGTCCGACAAATTAACGTCGGTCTAAACGTTTGATCATTAACATTAAACGCATTTAAATGTCAAAATTTTTGATCTAGTGGCGATTAAAAATAGTTTTTTATTAACCATTTTATCTTTCAAGTGCAAGCAAGGTTTTTGTGAATATGAGATGTAATTTAGGTTCTTAGGGATGAAAATCAATCATTACATCACAGGACTTTCATTTCTTTCCTAACGTCAAAAGAAATCATGAAAGGTCAGCCGCACTCACAAAATGCGTTGCCTATAATCTTCCAAGTACCAAAAGTTGGATTTTTAATCATTTTTATAGTATTCCGAATTCTATCTATTAATGAAAAATATGAAATGATGTTCGTTACAGTACATAATTAATAATTAATAATCAAACAATATATGTATGTGGATACTCGTATACATGGTTACAATATATGGATAGATAGTATATGGAGGACTATATGGCGGAAACTAGATGGGGCTAAAAAGATTAATAAATAGGATTATAAGATTTGTGTAAGACCTCCCCTGACAGTCACCCGTCTCTCACTGGTATTATGGTCGAATGTGGCTCTATCCTGAATCCCGAAGAAAATACCTTCCAATTCTGATTTTTAAGAGCCAGATATCTTTGACCTCCTTACTCCGCGATCTTCCGTACACATCCGTAACACAAGATCTCAACTCGGGCGTTGATGACCTAGATGTTCTATGCCCTAAAACAGAACAAACAAACAAGATCTCAACCTACCGATTTATATTTACCCTCTCATAGAACTGCTTTCTTTGAAAAGTCCTTTATCGTCCGTGCCACCATACTTTGGAACTCTTTACCCACCTCCCTCCGTATAGTGTCATCCCTAACCACTTTCAAACATCAATTATTTATCTAACTCCTCAAAAATCAATCTTCCGAATGCATGTAATATGTCTTGACTTGATTTGTACTTATTTACTTTATTTTTATCTATTGTTTATTTTGACTTTATATCATTTTCTGTTTGAATAATTAATCATATAATAAAAGAAGTCTGATGAATTGGACTACCTCTGTTCATCGAGCATTATTCTTAGGGGACAAAATGTATTTTTTTTTTTCAGTGGCGCGACAGGCCGTGTAGGCTACACTCACGTTTCGCGATGCTATTTTTAGTGTAGGGTCATCACTCCCTACGACTAATTTTATGAGTGGCCACCCTTTGGCTGACGGGTCTCACATACCCGGGGGAGAGGTTGTGAGTGAATCCCCATTTTTTTACATCCTTATAAAAGCCCCGCCGGGACTGGGATTCGGACTCAGAACCTGTAGCATGATAGACTAGCGCGCTAGCCACTCAGCTACGGGCTCCCCAGGGGACAAAATGTACCAGAATAAAAAATTACTTTTCATTCAATATCAGTTTAGTTAGCAGTATTTCGAATTCGAATTATTCTCTGTTTCATTATGTACATATTTTAGTTACAGCTTTGACTTTATGAAACTAGTAGGGAATTATCAAGACCACATAAATACTTTAGGTTTTACATTAAAATTAATTTTAGGGATAATTAGTGTCAATGAACTTTATTAATTAAGATCTTTCTAGTCGTTGGCTGTTCTAAAGATAATTATTTTTCTCGACAGTACTGACAGGGCTCTGTTGTAGATCGACATCAGAGACCCTAAACAATAGAAAATTTGTCAACCTCTTTGTCAATATGATTAGTGTGTATCTGAAAATATCGTGTCTTTATCACACTTTCAAAGATACAGCCGGTTTCTCAAACCATTTGTTGGTGTTAAAAAGTTGGAAAGTGTATTGAACTATTACGTTTTGTATACTATTGCAATTTAAATTTATATCATAAACCACAGAAAAAAGAAAACTTTGGAAAAATCTCAAATATTCGTTTCGTCGGTTTTTAACTGAAAAATGCCCTTTGCCGTAGTTGTAAATGCATGAACAATACTCGCTTATAAATGAAACATATCAGAACTGGAAGCGTTATTGTATAATAATTTTTTATCATTTAACCAATTGAAATGTTTGATGTTTTAATTATTAACGTCACTTTATAGTTGTTGATCGGGCGATGCTGCAGTGGAGATTCTATTTTTTTTTCTATTCTGGTTTAATTAGGTTAGAAACCTTTAACGAGTACCTGATAAGTATAAGTCATGGAGCACTATTTTATCTACCTTCCAGAGGACGGTATAACCAAGGATCTGTTACTCCCTTTAAAAAATCATAGTGCTATATGCTGGGTTCGAAACCACCTTAATTTTGCAAGTTAACTGTCTGACGCCTCTTCTATATTTTTTATTTCTTTTTAATACGTTTTTTTACGGTAATTATGAAACCATCAGTAATTTTATTTTCTATTATTTTGCACCGATATTTTCTCTTTAGAATACCGATTTGAACTTTGTGACATATTTTCCAATAGTACTATTTTTTATTTTGTTTATTTAAGAATAAATATTAATATTCCTTCTTTCACCCTTTCTCTTCTAGTTTAGTGTCTTAGAGCTTAGAGGAACCTCCTATGTACGTTACTCAATCATGTTGCTCTTAACCAGGTGTATTCATGAAGTATTATAAAGTGTAGAAATGTATATATGTATATTTTAATAGCCAATACACCACATAATATCCCTTAATCGAAATGTTCGGCATGTACAGGAGAACATAACCAAAACGTATCTAAATAATTTACTTCAGCAATAACTTCTTAAAAAAATTCAATCTTATGTTTGCCATAATCTAATATTATACAAATAAATGATAAAGCATACGAACCGAGAAGTATAAACCTTAATAAAAAAATTCGCCATAAAGTGACGATTATTTTGGAACATTCGTAATTATAATGCCTCAGTAATATATTACTTAAAATGATCGACATCTATCAGGAAACATCGATGAATTTCTCTTGGCATAAGCAGATGGAAGTCAGTTAGCGGAAACTCATGTCACTATTTAGCATGACTGACTCACTTCCAATACACTTGGATGCCTCAGGGGTAAACATCCAACCTATACTTTTATAAAAGTCTGTTATCGACTAAGATTTAAGCGTGCCTTTCTCGCCCAAATAGCACGTTCCGGAGTTAGATATGTGTGTATCGAGGTGCTCTACAGCTGGAGGCTTGAGTGGAAGAAATGTTATAACTGAAAATCGTGTCAAACCATTTGCTATTAAAGGATAGGATGTTTTTCATGTTTTACAGTAAATTTCCATGTATTGAAAATGTAGTCAACGTCTAATTTGATATTTGACTTTTGATTGGCTAACCCTGGCCAGCTAATGTATAGCCTGACATTGTTTGGGTGAAATTTGTACGACAAATTTGCTGAAGAAAATTTAGAAAGATATGCAACTAAAGTTATACTTTGTGGTTTATGTATAAAATCAGACAGTTATGAAGAAACAATAACATATTCTGTTTCTTCATATTAGCTGATTGTCCTTTCCGTTTGAACAGATGTCAATCAATATTTAAAAAAAAAAAAAAATCACATGTTTTTTTATATGCATTTTTGTATTCTGACTAGTGTTTACTGTCTAATAAATTCATGTTACTGTATGGATCGGTTCTTATTTTGTTATCAGCTAAAAGAAGTACTTAATTTTAACCAAAACTAATTTCTATTGAATGTCCCTGAAACTCATGAAGATTAAACAACAATCTGAAAAGTACCAGACCTTTTCAAAATTTTTAAATCTAACCAATACCCTTCAAGCATAAAATAAATTGCTGCATGAAACTAAAGGAAACCATCCTAAACACGTTGACTGCCGACTACAATTGACGCGTAAGATGTATGTCTGTCTGGGACGCCAACTACGAGTTACCTCGCGGCTTCGACGCGATATTTGGAGTATTTCTATCTGTTATAGAATGAGGTTGACTCTTCATATTTAGTAATTGTTATTAATAACTTTCTTAATATTTATATATTTAAGACTCCCTTTGTCTATTAAAATATTAATATTAAATTAAAATATAAAGACCATAGCCTAGACGCTTATCTTGGGATTACACAGTCTGAAAAAGAACGCTTACCTCAACCGAGGGAATAATACTCTTGCTTCAAAAAAATATCTTTCCTACAATATAAATATTAAACGACAAGTTATCTCTCGCAGTACAATTCCCTTCTCCATTCTTTGCCGCCTTCCTCTATTTCCCCCTACAATCTCTCAGTGCAGAGGTTCCTAACAAAAAATGTTCGAGGACCTCTTCATTCAACCATTTGGATGACAAGGACAACCAAATTCTAAAAATATAAATCCATCTAAAAATTAGATATGTATGTATTTCGATTTTATGTTTCTACCCCATTTCATGTACATTTCAGGCGAAATACAACTGTTACTGAGACTCTGTATACAAGAAACGGTAAATGGAAAAGAAGAAAAATGAACGAGGCTCAAGGAGTTTACTTCAATCCGCGAAACACTGAATAACTAAAACTAATACGATAAGTCTTTAATCAAATAATGATAAATAAATTAAATATAGTTCGTTATATTTATGAGAATTTTCGAATATTGTATTATCCTATGCGAAGTTAAGTCTTTTAAGCTCATTATTTTCGAAATGTTATAAATGACCAATTTGAAGGTTGTGATTGTGCAAAAGCAGCCACTCATCAATGAAAACTAGTAATTTTATCATTTAGAAGATCGAATTTTTCTGTGTTGTGCATGCACTATCAAAAGCGAGGCTTCACGAACACCTGTTGCAAACCACCGTCTTAGTGCATGTACTCCCTTGATTCTAGTGGCAGTAGCATTCCACTTCTAAGTCATTCTTTTCTTAAATAGTTGTAGGATATAACTATTAACCATCAAGTCCCAATACCCTCCCTATATCTACAATCTCTCCCATCAAACATCTGTCATGTTCCGTTTCTTTCCACATTCAAATACCTTCTTTTCCATTATCTACTATCATTCCAAAATGACGCTACCTGACAATTAAATAGTGCTAGATTGTATTATATATATATATATATATATATATATATATATATATATATATATATATAATATATATAATATATATATTTTTTTTCACAAGTATTTATTTATGATACTTCAACTTTAAAACAGAATAGAATGGAAAAAAAAAATATATTCCGGAACTGGGTCCCTTCAGAATAACAGATTGTACATTGAAATATGAAATAATATAATATGTCTGGCCAACAGACAAAATTAACCTCGTTATTATTTAAAATAAGAAATATTATACAACTAAAATAAATAAAAAATGAAATCTTCCGAAAAGGACGGTGTTGAACAGAATGGAAAATAAATGAATTGACAAACAATATATACATTTAAACAGTAGGCTTTTTACTTATTTTCTTCCTTCAAAATTCAATACTTAGAATAGCAATATCATAATTGTTAAGCGTCTGTTTGGGATGATAGGAGGTACAGGAAAAGTTCGGATTTGAATGAGGACAGAGAAGCAGCATGGCGGATATGAGTAGGTAGAGAATTCCAGAGGGTAGTAGAGCGGATAATAAAGGAACGGTCAAAAGTTTTAGTTTTGTGGGTAGAAACGTAAAGGTCAGAATGGCGTGATCTTGTTTCAAGAGAGTGGACAAAGGATTTAAATTGAAGGAGACTTTGGATGTAGGGAGTTAATGGTTTGGTAAAGGTATGATCCTGGAAATATTTTTCGGCGGCTTTACTATCAAGAGGACATTCTCAAGAAATTATTTTCTATTCTACATAGTATTAAGGATCTTATGTTCCTTTTTCATTATAAATTAATTTTACTTTCATTCGTTTAAGTAGTGATTATTCAACTAACGAATTTATGCTCGAAACGCGAATGTCGGACAGTCGAAGCGTGTGTGGACGCTGATCATCTCGTGGTTGGCTTCCACGAGGAGATTTTCGTTACGTAAGCCAACTACGTGATAAATCGTAACATGTTTTTTCTAAGAAAAGAAACATTTTATAAGCTTTTTGATGAATGATGAATTTGCTTCTGGGATCGAATTACTTGAAAGCTCCGTGGGTGTAAACGTGTAACACTATATGTGTTAGATGTCTTGTTAAAAGGTTCAAGTTGTCCTGGAAAGCGGAAACGGTAATAATTGCCATTTATAGTATCGATTTCTCCTAGTTTTTCAGAAGGAAGAAGATTGAAGAAAGAAACTAAAAAATAAATAAAACAAGCTATCCTATTCTTATAAAAATTAATGCTTAATAAATGTATTTGAAAACAAACGTTTTTGTCCCTTTCAGATTTATATGTTGTTAGCATATAAAAATAACAAGCATAATTAGAAAAAAAATTATAGACTAATTCAAGGTGTACCTGTTTTATTTTTGCTTTGTTAATAATATGAACAGTGTTAAACTATTACCTAAGATCTTGAAATCGATTCCATGCGTTTTTTTTTTTCGGTTTGTTTTTTCCGATTACCTTGTCATAAGTAACCTCGGACCCCGAACCGTGGGACAGGCTGCCATTTTCCTTCGGCTATTTGAAACTCTTTTGTGAATGTTGTCCCGGAAGGGTCTTAAAGGCCAGTTCAAAGTCAAAACACAGTTTGAGAATTCGTTTAAAATTAAATAGTCTCTCATTTGTATTAAGAAGGAGGAGATCTGAAATGTGTTCTCACCGATTTCGATGAAATTTTTTTAGGTAAAACTAGACATGAAACCATTAGACTCTGCAAAATATTAGGGTCGGGATCACCGGTAGCAGGGTGGCTAGCATAACAGCCTCCTATGCCAAAGGCCCCGGGTTCAAACCCGCAGGTGGTCCTTGGATTTTTTAATGGGAGTAAAAAATTCTAGTTATGCCGTCCTTCGGAGGGGACGTTAGAAGGTGGTCCCGAGCCTGTGCGGTGTCAGGTACTCGCTAAAGATCCATATCCTAATAAAATCTGGATATGAAAAATTTAGGGCTCCCACTGTAGCATCGTCCGATTAGCCACGGTAGCATAAAAGTTACGTTAAATAAACAAACAAAATATTAGGGTCCAACGCTCTCTAGGAGTCGAGTTAAAAAATTGGAAAGTTTGAGCGTGAAAAACACATTTAATTTAATATCTCTGGTTCTAGTGAAGGTAGAAAAATAAGTTTGAAGTCAATTACCCTATCTTAAAGCGGAATAATTAAAAAAATTAGCCATTAAAATATTTATGTTTTAAGGTTGGTAATAATCCCTAAAAGTATAAACAATCACGTAAAAAAAAAAAACTTTTAATAAGGTTTCTTAATAACTGTGCCCAGATTAAGATTCATTTTAAGGAGAGAGGAACACTGTTTTTAAAACTCCTTATCAAACATACTTTACGAGATCATTTATACTTTCAGGGTCCAAACATTACCAAACATAAAATTTGAATAGTTTAATGGCTGAAAAGTATAAAAGTCAAGTATCATGTATGTAGGTATCAGGCCGAATGTGAATTTTCAAAGTTTTTCAATATTATTAACAAATATTTTTCTAGTTTTTTTTTTTTGTTTTTTTATATACGATTCCTACAGGATCGCTTTATTCTTTAAATTATTCTTTTAATCGTACGAGGCAGAAATAAAAATAACGTATAACTGATATTTTTACCATTTATGTCACAGCCATCGATTTTTTTAATCGTTTAAAGCTCTATGACGTTATGTCCATATATGACGGAAACAAATTTCAAGAATATGTCTGTGGATCCATTTCAATTACTAAAGGGAATAGAATGGGAGGGAGTGCTATCTATGAATATGCGGGCCCATCTCTCAAAATTTAGAAACTGTTTCCGTCAGATCTGACGCGAGTAATGGAATGCATTGCTTATCACACCTAGTCCATTGATAACTAATGACTAGGATAGAAAAATAAAATCATTACAAACGAAATGATGCCTGGTAGAAGGAAAATAGAACACATGCTTGATGGCATTGCATAGAACACTAGAATCCTTGGTTCGACGCATTTGACAGATCTTATGATCTTGGGATGCTAGAAGAGGTCAGGGTTTGGTAATGAAGAGACTCACATTTCACTCAAGTAGAAATATGTGTAATTTATTTCTACTATTAACATTAATAACCTTGCTGATAGTAATTATAATTATTTGATATACAAAGGATAAAGAACATGCAAATATAAATAGGTGGTAGAAAATTACTGTAACTTACTACTCATTGTTACAGAGCTTGAGACGACTAAAGCATCTGAACGTTATTAATACAGATAGTTTAAATTTAAATATTAATTTAATTTAAATATCTAAGGGAATGGATAATTTGGGATGCAACAATGTAACAACGAAGCAACACAATCTAATTATTTAGGATAGGGATCTTTAACGAGTACCTGACATCGCACAGGCTCGGGACCACCTTTTAACGTCCCCTCCGAAGGACGGCATAACTAAGGATTTTTTACTTCCATTAAAAAATCCTAGGGCCACCTGTGGGTTTGAACCCGGGACCTTTGGCATAGGAGGCTGTTATGCTAACCACCCTGCCACAGGTAACCCCAATGGCATGGATAGGCAAAATTTAGGACTCCCACTGTAGCATCGTCCGATTAGCCAAAGCAGCATAAAGGGACGTTAAATAAATAAACATACAAAATCTAATTAGTCTTAATCTGACAAAAAATACTTGTTATTAGAAATCCTTTTCATGGGGATATAAATTTACACAATATAAAACAGTGATCAAGCCAGAAGCATTGTATGCAGCAGAGACCCTAACCATGAATAAATTAGGCCAAATCGAACAGGTATAAATCAAGGAAAGAAACATTGTCAGGAAAATTATAGGAACGAAATTTCAGGATAATAAAATAATCTATGCTAAAAATGAAACTCATTATAAGAAAATTGAAAAATAATCTCAAAAACCATGCGAAAAATCTGGTGCGGACAACACACAACTTTCACTTACCTCCATTTTTAAAATCAATGATAAAAATACGTGAAACTATTAAGGAATTAATTGAATTGAATATTTAATGGAGATGATATTTTTTCTAAAATCTTTAGCTTTCCAACGGTATATCATACATGTATATTACTGCTATTATGTTCAAAAACGAAAAATTGCATTAAAAACATATTTTTTCTGTTTTCTCCTTGAGTTGGGTATCGAATTGATTAAATTTATATATTTACCTGTTTTTCATCAGCGTTAACAAGATAATATAGTTATTTTTATTGAATCTAGAAAATTAAAGGCACTTTAGGGGAAGAAAATTTAAAATATCGTCATTTAAGCCCTGTCAGACCATTTTAATCAGAATAAAACCTACATGATATTAAAGCCCATTAAATTTTACATCGATATAGCGAGTTTAATCAAAATCGTCGGAACCGTTTTTGAGAAAATCGAAAAAAGGTGCAAAATGCATGGTATAAAGTGCCCCTTCTGGTAAGCTCATTTTGATGAAAAAAGTTTTGTCACGTCTCGGGCGTATAGTTATACATATATGAAATTTCAGTTTCATAGGACAAACCGTTTCCGCCCGGGAGTTACCACACACACACACACACACACACACAGACCTTTTTGCGGGACTTGGTTATTTGGACTCAGGGGACCCTAAAACGTGTATTTCCGTTGAAAACTGGAATTCGAAAATTTTCACGATCGCAATACTTCCCCTTACTATATATAGTAAGTGAAAGTAAAAAAGTGACTAAACTATTACGCACAACTTTTGAGGATGAACCCGAACAGCTTAACTGACTAACTCTTCGATTTTTTCCATAACCGTAAAACTCAACCAAGCTGGTTCACAAGAATTAGCTAAATTGAAAAAAAAAAAAAAAAAAATCAGACAAGGCACTACTAGGTGGAACAACTCAGAAACAGATTAAATACGAAAAAGTAAGATTCCAAGACTGGTCAAAATTTAAAATAAAACCCACCATATGAGAAGAGGAAAGAAAAAGATGATTGGAAATAATGAAGCAGTACTGAGTACAAAAGAAAAAAAAAGACCTCAGGATATATATTTCTCAACATAAGGAAGTCACTGATCGTACTCTGAAGAGAGTGAAACGATAAAAAAAAAAAAAAAAAAAAAAAAAAAAAAAAAAAAAAAAAAAAAAAAAGATAAATTTAACATGGACTGTCTTATTGTGTTGAACCTTACTTAAACTAGAATATAACAGAGCAATAGGTAGGCATGAACTTGTTTGAATTAGCTTTGGGTGCTCACAGCTAAAAATAAAAAATACATGAAAATGTCTACTAATTTCTATCATTCTGGGTGTTTATTGGCTGAACCACTGATGACTACCAATCCATTTTATAGGAACTCCGCCAAATCCACTTCCTTGCCAACGAAAGTTAAGATTTGCTTCAGAATTTTGACGAAGCTTATAACGCAGCTAATCGATTTGCATTGGACGTTCGAAAGTTATTTGCATTAAAAATCAGCGTGATCTTGATTACGTCAAGGGCATTTAAAAGTGGACATTATATAGGTCTAGGAGATTCGGGAAAAATTGGGAAACATGCATTTAAAACAAGTTTTATTCATAACTTTCTAATTCTCTGAATGACTTTTTTTAAAAAAAGGAATTCATTGGATGAGGTTATAATCCGCGTACGCTATAATTATTCCGGAGTACGTGTTGAATTATGCATTGATGCTCAGTTATCAACTCATGATGGTAAATAGACAAAAAAAAAGTTGCTATAATAACATTTAGTAGGTCGCCTTGTTTTTTTAGACAGGAACTACTCGAGCTGTATAAACGCTCAATTAGCTACACATTTTAGACGTTGCCTTCATTTTGCAAGTTAACTGTCTAACGCCACTTCCATATTTTTATTTCTTTTGAATACATTTTTCAACGGTAATTATGTATCTTGTGTAACGATCAGTTATTTTCTTTTCTTTTTCTCCCGTCTTTAGAATACCGATTTGAAACTTGTGACTTATTTATTGAATAGTACTATATTTTTTTTTTAAAAGAGGAAGATGTTTGGGGATGCTGCCATAAAAAAAAAATCATACTAATAAGCTATACTTATTATAATTGTGTGCCGACGTTTTGGCCTACATTGTGGGCCTTCGTCAGGGCTCAGAGAAACAAGATAACAACCAATGCAATTAGAAAATTAATAATAATTTTAATTCCTTTCATGACAAACTCCTTTCTCACCCTAATCCTCTAGTTTCAATCCTTTCATCCTCTTCAATTCCTGACAATCCTCCGAGGCGTCTGAAAAGGAGATGGCCCTGAGACCTTCTAGTTTAGAGTGCTTTCATTGGGAAGCTTCTCTACATGTGTTTCATGTCTTTTTATATTTCATTCCAATTTACTTGTATTCCATTATAGAGTTGTAAATTCCAATAAATAAAAAAAATATATATATATAATAATTTAGGTACAATAATATTATTACAACAATAATACAATATGTAAACAAACATAAAATTAAGATGATAATATTGGAATGAAAATACTTGAAGATTGTAAAGAGAAACTAAGCAAATAATTAAAGCTAACAGAAAAACAATATGTGATATAATTAACAATATAATTAAACTTTTAAATATGAACAATTTTGAAGTGATATTTTAAGAAGTATATACATTTTTTTTTATTGTTTCGATTATAATTAATTATGTTAATCACGATCGTGGAAGTTATATTCTTCCATTTAGTACGCAATATTTTATTTAGAAATATTATGTATTGAATCGTAAGTTAGTTGTTAAAATAAATAGAAAGTTGTTATAAAACCATAAAATGACATTGTTTTTTATACTTTAAAGATTATTTCATGAAAATATATGTTTTACTCGAAATTAAACGGGAATTTCATGAAAACTAAATTAAATCTTTAAAATGTAATTTTTCTTTTTTTTTTTTTTTTTTTTTTTTTTTCCAAATGACCGTCAAGACTTGAATCCAAATCCTATAAGGTCAGTAAAATTTAATTTAAAGAGTTTATTTGAAATAATAAATACTCATATACCTAATACAATAATAACGTTTGTTGTTTCTGTAGTTTTTGATTAAATACATAGCAATATAGTTTTCTTAATACGGGATAATTAAATTTTCCTTTGAATGTGCTTTACTCTAAAATAAGAAACAAATAAAGTTGAACAATTTTGATTAATGTTTTTAATTTCTGCAGATGATTAAATATAATAATGAATAGACGTTATAAAATGAACATATTTTCACACACTTAAATAAGTACACCTTAACTTCCTTTTGTTAATTATTTATTTTATTTTATAATTGTTTACATCATTTTTCAACGTTTCGGGGTTGTTTCCCCATTCTCAAAACTGAAACAATTTTTTTAAAATTTGATTCGTGAATGAAAATACATTATTTAAATATTTGTCTTTGAAAAATTATCTTCACCAATTTATTCATAATTAATTTAAAAATCACTAATATTGTTTACCTTATTTTTTGAAAAGACTTTTTCATATATAATTCATTACTTCACTCCATAGCTTACTGCTTTTCGTCTACATGGGTGTTCATTAAAAAAGAAAAGAAACATATTTTCTTGCCATTGAACTTTTCATTACTATGAACTTAAACTATTAAAGCGATAAACTCTAAAACGAGAAGACAGAAATTTTCTAAACATAAATGACCAATTGCACCCGTGCAGGTTCTACTAGTTTGAAATAAATGTTCCCATTAAAACAATACAATTCTTATTCGAACTATAACTTTATTCAAAAATTCATTCAAACAACTGAGGGAAGAGAAAGTCGTGTGTTAGGCTCAGCAGATGTTTTACTATTAGTATCAACATAACATTGATTTCTCGACAAAGTTATGACTCATTTTTTAAATGCATAATATTGTAGTTGAGCTAGGGCGTGGTATTGGGACAAGGTTGACTCCTGCTCGCCATGCAACTTTCAACCTATACCTCAAGGTGACCATTACAAAATTATAAATGGCGAAATAGTGACTTTGGTCGGTACAAATGGGATAGGTTCCATTACCGATAGGGAATGCCTCACCTATCACACCTGTCACGAATCTTTGGGAATCAATATTTTTCCAATGATTTGGTTGCGACAAATAGAACGCCTGATTTAAAAAAAAAAAAACTTCTTTAGGCGCGGCTACGGTGTAACTGAATGCTTAGGATGACGTTAATGCAACGGAAACGAGTTACGGTAATTACGCGCCTGTATAGCATCCGCTTATTAAATATTTACACTGTATGTGTACATTATACTTATAATTATAAATATTCTATTAACAAAAAAACAAATAATAGTAATAATAATTAAATTAATGTATTCATTACGTATAACGCTAGATAAAAAAAGGTTTATATACACTCAGCAAAAAAAGTAGACTACCATAGATTTCTTGAAAACACTGAAAAAACCAACTACCTACAACATACTATAAAGTTTTCTCAATTTAAATAAAACAATCTTCTGAATGATTAATTTACATTACATAAACAAATCCTCTTGCCTTTGACTTGACGGCTTACTAGCGTATGTTTCTTCTTGCCAATATGATAGCTTCCACCAACCTTCTTGGCATACTTTGTATCAGGTCATCGATGCGATTTTAAGGAATTCCCTTCCACTCTTCAACAGCGTGTGTTCTTAGCTCTTGGAGGCTTAACAGGGGCCTCAATCGTTCCCTAGCTGCCTGGCCAAGCTGGTCCTAGGTGGGTTCAATAAGATTCAAATCCGGAATACGGCCGGGTTCCACTTGAGGGTCCGGCTTCCAGGTAATCATCACAAATAAAAGAGACAAAAGAGGCCACAATATCTTGTAAAACGTACATTATGTAAATTTAAGCATTTATTGACGCCCTGCCATACGCCACCATATCCATGCGGGAAACGGAACAAATGCCACCCCCCCCCCCGTCTCTAGCCTCCACCGAACTGTACCGTCCCTACAATATTTCACTGAGGAAACCGTTTGCCACAGGTTCCTCCACTCTTACTCGTCTATCAGGAATATACAGGGACAATCTGGACTCACCTGTGAAAAGTACATGGCTCCATTTTTCATCTGACTAATGCCGATAATTCAACACAAATAGTAGACGAGCCGCCCGGTGCGATGTAGTCAAGAGAAGCCGTTGGTGGCAACTCAGTAGTGCAGGGTTCACTTCTTGCAACCTCCTGCGCACCGTACTCACACTCACCGTCACATTCCGTGCATGAGGATAACTTCAAAATTGCCTCATAAGCTGTCTGGGGTTACACTTCTTAGTACCTACGTAACTATGAGAATGCCATCTGCGGGTCCGTCACCCTTGGCCACGCTGAACCAGGTCTCTTCGTGTATTGGCCAGTCTATACATAACGTCGGACAGTTCTTAAGACAAATGTCTTAGGAAATTTACAGGGATCTTGAGATGTATCGCTGACTTCTTCCATTTTGCAGCTACTGCGACAATTTGAGCAGCTATTAATGGATCCAAACTATGCTATTTTTCTTAAAATCACTTATGATGGTCAAGTAAAAACAAAATTGGAAACAAACTCGAGTGAGTTGCGTATAGGTTGTTCGGAACTAGCCTTGCTAAGACAATGGTGATACTGATTTATAATTTATCTTGAAGCCAACAGGCTTACTGTTGTTATATTATCGATATATACGTTTTAAAATTATAAATGAGTAATTAATTTTTAACTTAATCGTCATATGTCAGAATACCAAAGAAGTTTTACTTCAATGTTACACGAACTTATGTTTTTTAAAAACTGTATCATCTTGGATTACCTCTTTAAATATAATGTGTCGCCTTTATCAATTTAGAAGTTATATTTTTTACCGACTCTAGTGATATGGAATTTATCAAAATAATTTAAAATAGATAATGCAATGTTTTGGTGATAAAACAATAATCATGTAAGAATTTATTTAATTTTCCATATCACAAAAAACAAAAAAGATTTGTTATCCTCATGTTATATCATACCAAATATGTTTTCTTATCTTTATTCTTCTGTTACTCGAACCAAATCTTATGACCGAGAACATTTTTAATTTAACTATCAACTGTATATTCCAAGTGTTACATATTATCTCTTTTGTGCAATACATATTAGAACTAATCAATTTATATCCATTTTAGATATATAAAAATTCAAAAATATATTTAAAATATATAACAAAAAAATTCTTAATCACTATTCTTCATTAAAATCCCTGCGTCCACCACCTCTCTATGATAAACCACAAATAATAATTTTAAAATATTAAAAATAAACAATAAAGACTATTTACCTTTCTCGTGTTCATTAACATAATTTATATAAAATAAATCATTTTTCCGGAAGTATAGTTGGTTCTAGAACAAATGGTAGAAATATTTGATTGGGATGCGGTATTTTGTAGGAAAAAACACACACAAAATAAAAAGACTTATTTTATGCCGAAGTTAACGTTTTAAATTCCACATCCAAATTCAATCATTTTTTTTTTTTCTTTTTACTTTAATCCAACCAACTTATTTTATTTTCTATGATCATAATTTTCGTGTTTTCTTTTTTCAGTATTGTGCTTCATGTATAAAACGTCGAAAGAGCTTTTTTAACAAAAATATTAGCAAGCTTAGAGTAAAATTAAAGTGAACATTACAGAAATATATATTCAGTACTTTATGGGCTTATGACAATTGAGACGTTGATTTCCAAAAGGTGTAAACGAATTTTTTTTACGAAATTGATATTTTGACGAATTTATAATCTCATCGTGTAATTTTATCTAATTAATTAATCTAATTAATTGTATCTTGGCATTTAATGCCACAAAAAATGAAGCACTGATAGTGGACCCCACTATCAGGTATGAAACAAATGACCAGGAACAAGGCAAGAGGATTCAAGAGGAGAAAGAGAACATTTATACAAAATGTATTCCATACCTGAGGGAAAAATTTCGTGAGGAGTTCGGCGAAAGGGAATTTAAAGTCGTGGGACTTTGGTTCGGAAGGAGAGGGACTATCCCAGTAGCCACGGGATTATTTTTGGAGAACTATGGACTCGAAAAAAATGAGATGCAAAACATGGCGGAGACCATAATCTTGGACTCACTGGGAATCCTGCATCACCATATATATTGAGGCTGGTCTGGATTTTAAGATGTCCATGATCGATTTCAAAATTAGTAAAATATATGTATTTCCTATTTGGCAGAATCTCTCTCTATCTTTTTTCTTTAAGATTGTCTTCGGGATTGATGCGGTATGATGTGTACTGTAGCAACTCAGCGAAGTTGAGCAGCAGATCCAAATTGGAATTTCCTCCCTTCTGTTTGATTTTATCTAATGAACTCTCAAGTTCTTTAAAAACGCGATTTAGGGATGCAATTATTTTCTAAATTTAATAATTACTTATTTAGTTTCGTTTCAAATCATACTAAAATATTTATTCCAAAACTTTAAAATAGTGTTATAAATATAGTAAAAAAAAATGTAGATTTTTATGCGAAATGAACTAAATAAGTTGGTTTGATAGTATAGTAATAAGAGATTTTAGCACTTCTTGTAAAATTTCCTAAAATGGGTATAGTATCTTTTGGAAATCAACTTCTCAATTTTCTATTATCGTGTACGAGCTCATTTGAGACGTTGATTTCCAAAAGGCACTAAAGGACATTTTTTACGAAATTGATTTTTTTAACATATTTGTATTCTCATCATTTAGTGTTATCTAAATATTTTATTTTATGTTATCTAATGAATTCTCAAGTCCCTAAAAAACGCGATTTAGAAATGCGGTCATTTTCTAAAAGTACTAATTACGCATTCATTTTCGTTCCAAATCATTCTAAAAAAATTCATTTCATAACTTTAATATGATGTTATTATTATAGTAAAAAAATAATTCTAAATTTTAAGGAAAAAAGACCCAAATTAGCTAGTTTAATAATATAGTAATGAGAGATTTTCGCGCTTCCTGTAAAATTTCCTAGATTTTACAGAATATATACAATTTTTAGAGAATATATACAATAAATTTTATTGTATATATATATATATATATATATATATATATATATATATATATATATATATATATTAACTAATTTATTTTCTATTTTATATAATTTGACTATTATTATTATTTTCTGTATATATTGCATGAATGTGGTCTCATATTCATTAATATTGTTCATTCTGAAACAGATTGTAATAATTCTCAATAAATGAATATTTAAAAAAACATAGGTAAGTGTTTACTAACTTTGAAATGTTTACGCGAATACTCGAAAAACATTAATAAAATTATCAGATATATGAAAGTTTGTTTTTTTGATAATAATATAAAATGAATCTGACACATGTGAATTTTCAGCGTGAGTGAAACAGCGAAATTCTTCCAAAGGAAAAAAAATCCCTTTACACATTATGACTTCCGATTAAAATTAGTTTGTCCGTTTAATACAGTTTCGCAATATTTTAAAATTTTCATCATTTGTTTACGTAATATCGATACAAAAGTAAGTAAATATCTTCAGTAATACGTAACATTTATTAAATCAAATAATATGCTGTGTCATTATGATGATCAAAAACAACTGCCCGGTACGTCATAGAGGAGATGATAAAATTTAATCATATATTTTTAGACACTAATTGGTTCAATGTCCTATCAACAGACTGACCTCTATACCTAAAAAATTATAATATTATCTAATTTTTTGTTTTTTTATTTGAAAATAAATTTTGCTTAATTTCCTTGTGTTTATTTTCCTTTGCGTTTTTCATTGATTTTTTTTTTTTTACGTTTTCCACATCTATTATATTATCTTATGATTTTAAAATTTATTTATAAGCTTATAATGCAGTGCAGCCTAATCAGTGTTAATTGAATTTATATAACAAGTACATCATTATAAAAATCTGGTGCGTGCAACACACGACTTTCACTTGCCACAGTTGTTAAAATCAATTTAAGAACTATAATACAAAGTTTTTTTGTTTTTTTTATTCATTGGAATTTACAACTGTATAATGGAATAGAACAAGTAAATTGGAATGAAATATAAAAAGGTTTGAAACTCATGTAGAGAAGCTTCCCAATGGAAGCACTCTAAAAATATTCTAAACTAGAAGGTCTTGGGGCCATCTCCTTTTCAAACGCCTCGGAGGATTGTCAGGAATTGAAGAGGAATAAAGGATTGAAACTAGAGGATTACGGCGAGAATGGAGTTTGTCTAGATAGGGCCAAATCAGCAACATACGGAACATTAAGGTCTTTATGGATTAGTCTATTCGTGACAAAGTAAGGAGCATTCTACTCCGTACCATAACTTCCCATTGTTCTACTCCGTAATAGTTAAACTTTAAAACAGTTTAAAGAATTATATTCAGTTTTATTAGAAACATATATTTAGATTAAACGACATAACAATATAAAATTATGCACAATGAGCACTTAAGTTTAGACCCTATTCGTCAGTTTACATTACCTTCCACAACATTGTATATAATATAACTTTTTTTTTTTTAAATCTTTAGCTTTCCAATGGTGTATTTTACATATATATATATTACTGTTTTAATGATCGAAAAAAATAAACGTTTAACCTTTTTTTTTTATGGTTGTTGATAAGATCAATTTTTTAGAATCTACAAAATTAAAGGTTCTTTAGAGGAAGAAAATTCTAAAAATCGGCATTTAAGCACTGTCAGACTATATCATCATCATCATCAATGTACATGATATTAAAGCCTGTTTAATTTTACATCGATATAGCGAGTTTAATCAAAATCGTTAGAGCCGTTTGAGAAAATTATAAAAAACGTGCAAAATGCATAGTATAAAGTGGCTCTTCTGGTTTGACGATTTTCATAAAAAAAGCTGTTGTAACATCTCGGGCATATGTGCTTTTAAAATATGAATTTTCAGTTTTACACAAGTTATTGTTTTTTTATTCGAGTTATACTTACCACATACACACGCGAACAACTTTTTGCGGGACTTGGTCATTTGTACTCAAGGAGGCCCTAAACGTGTATTTCCAATGTCAACTATAATTCGAAAATTTTCATGACCACAATACTTTTTTCTTTATTATATATTTCATAAAAAACTTATAATAATAAATAAATAACATAACCCAATGCCCATTAGAAAAGATGAAAATATATGAAACACATAATTATAACATGTGCGAAAATTGTACTTAGCATGATGGCTATTTCAAAAAATAAGATTATTTTGTTTCGTTTTCTAGCATTTAAACTTTTAAACTTCTAAAATAATCCATAGCGCAGACTTAGCATATAATCCGCCTTCTCCAGCTGTTCTTATTTTCTTTAATGTTTATTTGAAAAATATTCATGAACTAAGATATTTTTTATGTTTATGCTTCTTAATTTATCTGATTTTTGCCCTTTAGGATTTGTTTAAATCTAAAAATAAAATGTCATCCCAATTTCTTCGCTCCTCATCGATGATCATTTTAATGACTAATCGTTTGTGAGTATATCCTCTCCACTGTTCAAAGAAGATATATTCTGAAATATAATTTCTCGAGGTGTTTTTTTTTTTTTTCTCTCAAATCATGTCGGAGAAAAGATTTTAGTAGATGAAAACCTGAAAATTAGGAATCAATTTCGTCACTAGAGGTAATGAGGGGAAAGTGAGAGGATGTATCGATTGAGAAACGTGATTCATTTTCGAACTTATCACTGTTTTCGAATGAAAACATTTTTCTAGTATTACGGAATAGATCGAAAACGTGGAAATTAATGTCAATGAGAGTTCTATTTCGGATATTAATAATAAAAATAAAAAATGTGGTACACGAAAAACAAGACTTTTACTCATCTCTGTAGTTAAAATCAAATTAAAAACTCGATGGATGCATTTATTTTAAGTTAAATAATATAAAATATATTATAAATTATTATCTACAACAATCACTCGGCTTTATGCCTTTTTTTTTTTTTTTTTTTATATTACCTTTTACATTTTGGTAGGCTCGATGACATTTTTTTTCTAAAATCTCCAACTTTCTAAGCGTATATTAACGGTATTAATATTATTTTTACTTTCACTTACCTGTATATGAAATATATAGTAAGGGGGAGTATTGCGATCGTGAACATTTTTGAATTCCAGTTTTCAACGGAAATACAAGTTTTAGGGTCTCCTGAGTCCAAATGATCAAGTCTCTCAAAAAGGTGTGTGTGTTTGTGGTAATTCCAGCGCGAAAACAAAAACAAAAAAAAATAACCGTATTATCTTGTTATCATTGATAAAAAACAGGTAAATACATAAGTTGAACGAATTCGATATTCAATTAACAAAGAAAAGTGCAAAAATATTTTTTTAATGCAATTTTTTATTTTTGAACATAAGAACAGTAATTTTTTTTTTTTTTTTTTTTTTTTTTTTTTGAGATATATTACAATTTGTTTCTATATGAACATTAGTAATAGTGATATATGATCCCATTCACACAATATATACAATGATAAAGTCAAATAAATAAAATATAATATATATACAAAATAAGAAAACAAACAACAACCTATAACTGAGATAAATACAAATAAATGATATATATAGAATTAAATAATAATAAATATAAAAACAAAACAAAACAAAACATTAACCTATAATTGAGATAAATAAAAGTTTGCAAATAAACAAACATCATTCAAACAAACATAACTATATACAAAATATACAAGTGCTATAGAGGGACCCCAGACTGGGCTTTTCCCCCCACTTGTGGAGGAAAAAGCGGAATCCAAAAGATCCTAGACCCTCGCTCTCAGCCGCGTCACTGGTGTGAATCAGTGGAGGCCGAACTAGGGCGTAATAGCCACAAACATACATTACATGAGTGGAGGATCTGACCAGTGTCAGAACTCCAATTTAAACGTTTACAATACGTCTCGCGGCCACTGCCGTTTCAATCTTCGAGGAGGATTGTAGGGATGGGTGGTACTGGATAGGGATTGTGCTAGAGGGTTAGGATGATGACTAAGGTTCTGATGAAATTTGGAAAATTTGGATGGTACCAGGTCTAAAATAAATGGAATTTTAAGGTCGTGGTGTAGGGTAGAGTTGGTAACGTAATAAGGAGCATTAACTATTGTTCGGAGAACTTTGGATTGGAAGGATTGGATGCGTTTGATGTTAGAATGTTTAGCTGTCCCCCACAGTTCAAGTCCGTAGGTCCATATTGGTTTCAGTACTGTCTTGTATATTAGTAATTTGTTGTCAACTGTAAGATGAGATTTTCTGTTTAGTAGTCTGTATAACTGGCCGAATCTGCGGTTAAGTTCTTTTCTTTTAAGTCTTGTGTGTGGGTTCCACGTCAGTCTTTTGTCTAGTAAAAAGCCAAGATACCGGACTGTGTCAGAGGAAGGAAGCGGTAGGGAATTGAAATAAACCGTTGGACAGGATTTGCGTCGAAGAGTGAATGTGACGTGTGAGCACTTGTTTTCGTTCACCTTAATACGCCAAGCGTTACACCAGTCCTCGACAAGGGAAAGGTGATTTTGTAAATTAATCGATGCTACTTCAGGATCGGAATTGGATGACAAAATGGCGGTATCATCAGCAAATGTTGCCAGAAAGGTATCGGGATCGGTAGGGATATCGGCGGTGTAGAGGATGTAGAGGACGGGTCCCAAGACGCTGCCTTGAGGAACACCAGCCTCAACAATATAATGTTTGGAAAATTCTGAGCCACAGCGAACTCGGAAGGAGCGGTTTGATAGATAGGATCGGAGGACTAGGTATAAGGATTGGGGTAAATGGGTTTTGAGCTTAAAGAGCAATCCCGGGTGCCACACCCGGTCGAAAGCTTGAGATATGTCCAGAAAGGCACCCGAACAATACTCCTTGCACTCAAGGGCAGAGGAAATGTGGTCCACAACTCGGAGTCCTTGCTGAACCGTGGAATGTTGAGGACGAAATCCGAACTGATGTGAAGGAAAATTTTGAAATTTGGCTAGGATTCGTTTTAGTAGGAGCTTTTCGAAAATTTTTGAGAGGATCGGAAGTAGGCTGATAGGTCTGTAAGATGACGTGTTGTTAGAAGGTTTGCCTGGTTTTAGGAAAAGGATGATAGTTGAATGTTTCCATAAGAGAGGAAAATAGGTAGTGCGTAGGATACAGTTATAGAGATATGTAAGGAATGTAATGGCTTTAGGTGGAAGTTGTCTTAAGATTTGAGGAGTAAGGAGATCGTATCCAGGGGATTTACGGAGAGGAAGCTTTTTAAGAAGATATCTGACCTCAGAGGGATTAACTGCTTTAGGTGGTAAGGAAAGCGGTATTGGTGATATAAGGAACTCTTTAACTGCCGCCGTATGGGTAGGATTAAGCTCTGGATGAGGAGTAAAAACTTTGGAAAGGTGCTGTGCGAATTCCTCGGCCTTATCCTTGTCAGAAGCAGCCCAGGAACTATCACAGCGCCGGAGAGGATGGGAAATGGTGTGGGATTTTAGGATTCTCTTCGTGACATTCCAAAGGGAATTGTCACGAGTCGAGAGAGAGGAGAGGTAGGTATTGTAGGATTGGGAACGGAAGATCGCCAACTCCCGCTTTAATTTTCTACAAAAAAAGTTATAGGAGCGGCGATCCTCTGGGTGGCGGGTGCGTTGCCATAATGTTCTGGCTCGGCGTTTGCTGTTGATGAGATCTGTCAGGTGTTGTGGTAAATGGCTTTTATAAGGAATTATTTGGGAGTACTTGGGAGAGGAGGCAGTCCAGGCAGCTTGTTGAATAGCGGTTGTAAAGGAATATACGGCGTCGTCAAGGTCATTTGGGGTTTTGAGAATCACTCTGAGGTCAATATCATTAGTGAGGATTTCGCGGAAGAGGTTCCAGTTGACAGGGCCTCTAATGAATGACGGTGGGATAGGTTTAGGAATAGGTGTTATGGATACATTTAGAATCAATGGACTATGATCAGAGGATAGTTCATCAAGGCGAGCTATGGAAAAATTAAGAGAGCCTAATCCGCTGTGGATGAAGAAGTCGAGGATGTCAGGATTACGGTTAGGATCTGTTGGCCAGTAGGTAGGAGAATCGGGAGGTAGGAGATGAAAGCGTCGGGAGTTGAGTGCAGACTGCAATGTTCGTCCACGAGAATTGGTGGTTCTAGAACCCCACTGTTGATTCTTGGCATTTAAGTCTGCACCCAAAATGAAGTGATTACCCAAGTAGTTGAGAAACGATTCAAATTGGGCAGAGGAAATGGGATGTTTAGGAGGGCAGTATGCTGATGCGATGATAAGAGGAAAGGAAAATGTTTTGATAACAATGGAAGTTGCTTGTAGGTAATCGTGGGCGGGAAGTGGGTGTAAGTGATGGGAGAGGGATCGGTGGACTATGACAGCAGTACCGGCATGGGCTTTGCCGTCTGGATGGTCTGTCCGGTATGTCGTGTATCCTGGTATTTTAAAGTACTGTTTAGTGGTTAGTCTAGTTTCAGTAATGAGTGCAACATCAATGTTTTTGTATTGCAGTACGGCTGTAAGTTCGTCAGTGTGAGTTCTAACACCATTCGCATTCCAAAGGAGAATGGATAAGGAATTAGGTGTAGTCATTTATGGTTTTTTTAAGGCAGGAATGAGATTTGATACGAGATTCGTAAGGAGTGAAATTAGGGGCATAACAAGGGATTTAATTTCGGAGATAAAGGATGTCATCAAACTGGTAAGGTCTGTGGCATTTGAAGGAGGAGGGATATGAGAGATTTGTGGTAGATTAGGATTTTTAGGATTGGTTACATTTTGAGGAAGAGGTATATGTGGAATGGATTGAGGTACATTCTGTAGTTCCGGCAGGGCCACGGCTTCAGTACTTTGATTTCCACCTCCAAGTAGGTGGGCAAATGATACATTGGCATCAATAAGTTTTGAGGGTTCTCTTCTGTTTCTTACTTGTCTTGCTGTTTCATCCAGTACTTGAGGTTTTTGAAACCTGGTCCTCAGTTCCTTATAGATTTGGCATCCTTTATAGTTGGCTGGGTGGTCCTTGAGGCAATGAGCACATACAGCTGGTGTTGATTTTGGTTTTGTACACTCCACTGACTTGTGCTGTTCACCGCATTTCACGCATCGAGGTATGTGATGACAATAACTTTTAGTATGACCATATGCTTGACAGTTATGGCACTGAACTATCTCCTTCTTTATGTAAGGTTTTTCAACTCTTACGCTGGTATAGTATAATCTATTGAGGTCATAGATTTTTTCAACTCCTTCTGCTGGTTCCAAATCCACAAAAAAGAGAGGTAGGGGAATTTTATCCTTTAGGACATTAGTGACTTGCCGCACTTTATAGCCCATCTCCGTTAGTTCTTCTTTAATTGCTTCAACTGGTGTCGAGGGGTGTAAGTTTCTGATTACAACCCTTAAAGCTCTCTCTTGGCGTAGCTGATAGGTATGGAAATCTGCTTTGGTTTCAGTTAAATATTTCACTATTTTTCTATATGTCTCCGCAGTAGTAGGAGATATTTTGGTATCATTGATTCTACTCATACAGTAGTAGCTGGTAGATTCGGTAATTTTGTTCAATTGCGCACACAACAACTGGAAATTTCTAATATTTTTGACAAATATGGGAGGAGGCCGTGGTTCACTGGGTATAGGAGTAGATTCCATGTTTTCTTTTTCATTATGCAAAATCTGAAAAGGATTCGGGGTGAAAAACGGCGATTCGTCAGTCATCCCTTGTGACGATGTGCCAGGTTGTGGTTCAGATTCTGAATTAGTACCCGAAGGGGTTGCTTGTAGATTTAATCTTTTATTAGTATCACGGCGAGGTCTTTGTTTTGTAGGAGACGTGATTGAACCACTAGATCTAGATCTTTTAGTTGAAGCTTTGGAGGACATTACTTGATGATAATATCGCATTTCATGTAAGGAAAATAATTAAATAATAACCAGATGTGGGGGGAAAAAAATAACTTAAGAAAACTTAAGCAAGACCAGCCTTGCCTAGCTATTGGCAATCAGCTGATATGAAGAGGTGACTCAGCATTCACTTTACAGTGTAAATTGTAACCCAACTTACCGTTGTTTGCTCCAATATTTACTGTTGTTGTTATCCTGAAGCCTGGTGATGTTTTCAAGACTGTTCTGAAGTGATATCCAACTGAAAAAGCAAGAAATCCAAGAGCCGACTTGAAAGATGACCGCTATACACATGCGCATGCGCAGAACTCAAATCATGTCGGAGAAAAGATTTTAGTAGATGAAAACCTGAAAATTAGGAATCAATTTCGTCACTAGAGGTAATGAGGGGAAAGTGAGAGGATGTATCGATTGAGAAACGTGATTCATTTTCGAACTTATCACTGTTTTCGAATGAAAACATTTTTCTAGTATTACGGAATAGATCGAAAACGTGGAAATTAATGTCAATGAGAGTTCTATTTCGGATATTAATAATAAAAATAAAAAATGTGGTACACGAAAAACAAGACTTTTACTCATCTCTGTAGTTAAAATCAAATTAAAAACTCGATGGATGCATTTATTTTAAGTTAAATAATATAAAATATATTATAAATTATTATCTACAACAATCACTCGGCTTTATGCCTTTTTTTTTTTTTTTTTTTATATTACCTTTTACATTTTGGTAGGCTCGATGACATTTTTTTTCTAAAATCTCCAACTTTCTAAGCGTATATTAACGGTATTAATATTATTTTTACTTTCACTTACCTGTATATGAAATATATAGTAAGGGGGAGTATTGCGATCGTGAACATTTTTGAATTCCAGTTTTCAACGGAAATACAAGTTTTAGGGTCTCCTGAGTCCAAATGATCAAGTCTCTCAAAAAGGTGTGTGTGTTTGTGGTAATTCCAGCGCGAAAACAAAAACAAAAAAAAATAACCGTATTATCTTGTTATCATTGATAAAAAACAGGTAAATACATAAGTTGAACGAATTCGATATTCAATTAACAAAGAAAAGTGCAAAAATATTTTTTTAATGCAATTTTTTATTTTTGAACATAAGAACAGTAATAAAGATGTATAATATAGCATTTGAAAGCTAAAGATTTTAGAAAAAACATTACCTTATATACAAAGCTGTAAAATGTGATATACGATAGTCCAGTACGAAAACTAAAAGATGTACAAATCATAAATTTTATATTTAAGACAAATATACACCCGAGATGTTACAGCAACTTTTTCAATAAAATCGGCTGACTTCAAGTACTGCTTTATCCCATGCTTTTTGCATCTTTTCACGATTTAATAAAAAACTTCTCTAACGATTTTGATTAAACTCACTATATCGATGTAAAATTAAATGGGATTTAATATTATATAAGTTTCATTCTGATTGAAATAGTCTCTGACAGGCCCTAAATGGCAAATTTATGTATTTTCTTTTATTAAAGTACCTTTAATTTTGTAGATTTTTAAATGGAAAGTTAAATATTTTAGAAAACAAAATTGTCTAACATATCAAGTTGTATTAGGCAATGAAGAGTGAAAAAACAACATAAGATTAAGTAATTGTATATAATAATATTTGTGATTATAATATTTAATATATTATTGTTCAGTTTATTTAAAAATTGATGGGAGCGGCGTGGTCTAGTGGATAGAGCGCTAGTCTGCTGTGCTCCGGGTCCTGGGTTGGAATCCCGTCTGTGGCAGAATATTATTTATTCTGTTAACTCAGTCGGGGTGTGACCTTAGGGTATGGAGACCCTCCTGAGGCAGACCCAGCCTCTATAAAGTGGGTACCCAAAATAATTAGGGAAAAACCTGGCGGCTGAGCGTGATTAAGGCTTAATCACCTCATTGCACAGCTGTTGGCCTAGAAACAGTACGAATTTCTATGTGTACTGAGCCTAAGACCCTTCATGGGTTGTAGTAGTACAGTTTTTTTTTTTTTTTTTTTTTTTTTAATAGATTTAAAAAAGAAAGTAAGTAGAAAAATATTTTTAAATATATTCTGTGAGATGAGAAATTGAAATGTTGATTTCCAAAAGGTACTCTATTTATTCTATGAATTTACACATTATCAAACTAATTTATATGATTCTTTTAAAATTAAAATCTCGATTTTTTTTAACATATTAAAGATATAAAATGAAATGTTTTAGTATGATTGGAACGAAAATAAACGTGTTATTAGTACATTTAGAAAATAATTGCATTTTTTCGCAATGCTTTTTTGAAGGACTTTGAGTGTTCATTAGATAAAATCAAATAAAAGATTTAGATGAAACTATATGATGGGAATACAAATATGGCAGAAAATCAATTTATTATAAAATTTCGTCCTTTATTACCTTTTGGACGTTTCAAATATTGAAGACGAATCCAATGCGATGACGCATTGAATAACAGTCCATGCTCAATAATTGTCGGATGCGTGACCACACGCGTTAGAAAGCGTGTGATCTTCTCTTGGGTAATGTATTTATAGACGCTTCCGAGATAAGAGTTTCCTAAAATAAAATTTAATGAAAAAATTCAGAATTGTAGTAGACATTATTTTTCTAATAATAAATATTTAAAAAATCTTGTGCGTACATCACACGAATTTACCTAATCTCCGTTGGTAAAATCCATTAAATAAGTTTTATATAGTTTTCAACTTGTCAACTTGTATATTTGCCCGTTTTTTTTTTTTTTTTTTTTTTTTTTTTTTTAATGCTAACACCTTGATATGGTTAATTATTTTTTTTCAAATATTGGCATTTAAACATTTAAATCAGAATGAAACCTACACTAAATTAAAGCTCATTTAATTGTACATCAATATAGAAAATCTAATCAAAATCGTTTCCGCTGTTTTTGGTAAAATCGTAAAACGTTCATAGGGCATAGTACATATAAAGTGGCTCTTCTGGTTTGCTGAGTTTGTTAAAAAAGTTTCGGTAACATCCCAGACATAGATGAAACCATAAAATTCTTCCCGTATTGAATCCTTACAATCCAAAATCCTTCGAAAAATCCTTAATGCTCCTTACTTTGTCACGAATAAACTCATCCATAAAGAATTTAATATGCCATATGTTGCTAATTTGGACCGAACCATGTATCAATCCTTACACGACAAACTCCACTCCCACTCTAATCCACTAGTTTATATCCTAGCTTCCTCTTCAATCCCTGATAATCCTCCGAGGCGCCTGAAAAGAAAACGGTCTCGAGACCTTCTAGTTTAGATTACCTAGTGGCGTGCTGCCAATGGGCATTTTCTCTTCATGTCCTTTCTCTTTTAGCTAATATACTTGATGTATTAACTAATAAAGTTGTAAATTTCAATAAATAAATAATTAAAAAAAAATAATATGAAATTTTAATTTTATACAACCCATCGAAATACTTTCCCTTACTAATTATTTCATAAGTAAATGCAATAAATCTGTTAATACTTCGAAAAAATTAAAAAAAAAACTAAAACGAATTTTTTCAGAGGAGTTTTAAACACTTTAGTAAAATAACTTCCATAGCTTAATATGTTGCTTCATAATCAAAAACATTTGAACAGTTTATTCAGATTTTCATTGAAACTTTCTCCGAGTTTGGTTATAAATTGTTGTGTTATCTCTCCTATGGTACGCTTCATTAGATGCCTCTCAGTTGAGATTATTTTATCTTATATTAATATAACCCGATGGTCACTATTATGTAATGTTCACAAGAGATAAATTAATATGTTACTCGGTATTATCATATCAATATAGTGGACTAGGTTTGATGAATTTATAAAAACTAAATAGTGGTTTAATTACTCTTATCGCTGATTAGTATTTTCAGCTTATAGTGCTTCAATTCAATAAGATTTAAATAGCATTTAAGAGATAATGATAATTAGATCATTGTGTTTATTCTTTGCCCTTAAAACACATTACCTAACTAGCGAAAAAAAAAAAAAAAAAAAAAAAAAATATATATATATATCTTTTTAAATATATTTTTATTGAAATTTACAACTTTATACTATAATAAAACAAGTATATAAGGGCTATAGTCTCAGAGAAAATGTTTGTATATAAAAACTTACATCATGATAATGGGACGCAATATTTGTTTGATACCAAATTAAGTTTTAATGGGGCGAAATGGATATTTAAAGTTAGATGTGATTTGGTATAACTCAACTATAATAGATTTTGGTCAAATAGCAATGTGATGTGTTGGCTTTGTAATAGAAAAGAAGTAGAAAATACCTTTCATTTCCTCGCCACATGTCCCATTTTATCTGAAATTAGAATAAACTTATAAAAGAGTTTAACTATATTTAAAAATTGTAATATATTTATATATATATATGTAATTGTTTATTTGATTTGTTGTTTTCAGCCTGATAATGAAATAGTTGAATCAGTGAGTGAGATTATTTTACTGTTATTGTGTAGTGTATTGTATATGAATATAGTTACTGTTATATAAATTGTAAAATTGAACAGGTCTGCTCCGGACTAGGCGGTCTAAAAGACCATAGTTCTATTTATGTTTTTTTATAATGTTATATTTTTGTTGTAATATGCTGAAATAAAAAATAAAAAAACAGTTATCTATCTATCTATCTATCTATCCATATATGCTGCTATGTCATAAAGTACATGGAAAATATGAAGAGATACTGCTGCCTATAGGCAGAACTCTAGTAGTCAATATAAACATTGTCTCGAGGCCATCTTCAAAATATTTAATAAAGAAATTTTACATTAACCGACACATTAAATGCTCTTTAAAAAGAAAGGCTAGAAGGGAGTCTTAAGCATAACTTAAAAAAAAAATAAATAAATAAATGCAGATCCTTATTATATTTTTAGTTTTTATTTCGATTTGATGTCGACAACATGACCAGAATTAGAGAGATTTTCACAGAGAGTATTATCCAGAAAAATATTTAATGAACGGTTTTATATTCAAGTAAAGAGCATAACTGGTAAAAGAATTATGAAAATCAAAAATGTTGAGCGGCATCGTCTGGACGATTTTGAATAGATTGACCGATAAATTATTGTTCTAGGTAATAATCATTTTTTACTTTCACTTGCCTATATATGAAATGTATAGTGAGGGAGAGTGTTGCGATCATGAAAATTTTCTAATTCAAGTTTTCAACGGAAATACTCGTTTTAGGGTCCCCTGAGTTCAAACGACCAAGTCTCGCAAAAAGGTCTGTGTGTTTGTGGTAAGCCAGACCAGAAAACAAAAACTGCTATAAAACTGAAACTACATATTTAAGATGACTATACGCCTGAGATGTTATAGCAGCTTTTTTTATGAAAATCAGCTAACTAGAAGAGCCACTTTATTCAATGTATTTTGCACCTTTTTACGATTTTC
Organism: Piezodorus guildinii; assembly: GCA_023052935.1. NCBI lineage: Eukaryota > Metazoa > Arthropoda > Insecta > Hemiptera > Pentatomidae > Piezodorus > Piezodorus guildinii. The sequence goes on from CM041295.1 coordinate 47,394,413, forward strand.
TCAAAAACGGCTCTTAGGATTTTGATTAAAACTCGCTATGTTGATGTGAAATTAAATGCCGATATTTTATATTTTATTCCTCTGAAGTACCTTTGATTTTTAGATTATAAAAAAATAACCGTATCATCTTGTTATCATTGATAAAAAACAGGTAAATACTTTGAACGAATTCGATATTCAACAAACAAAGAAAAGTGCAAAAATATTTTTTTAATGTATTTTTTTATTTTTGAACATAAGAACAGTAATATAGATGTATAATATAGCGTTGAAAGCTAAAGATTTTAGAAAAAAACATTACCTTATATGCAAAGCTGTAAAATGTGATATAAAGTGACATATAGGGAATAAACGTATTACTGATTAACAATTTAATATAGTTTTAATATTTAATCTAAATCATATGTTTCCAACGAAAATAAATACAGATGAGGAAGATGGATGAGGGTGCGGTCATAAAATAGAAACACACATTTAAAACAAGTGCTATTTTAATGTAATTATAGACTTTATAATGCGTTAGGTATATAATAATAATATGACAGTAATATAATATGGGAACATAAATAAAATTAAACGTAAAATGATAATAATATGACAGGTTTTAAAGTATGGAAATACACAAAATTAAGATGATAGTTATAAAGTATGGAAGTAAACAGAATTGAGATGATAATATTGCAATAAAAATATATAAAGAGAGACTAAGCATTTGCTAAGCACCAACTTATAATATTTTTCAAATTGAAGTATATTTAATAGTTTTTAAATTGATTTTAAAAGTCGTGTGTAGCCCTTACCAGAATATATATGTATTTGTTTTCTAAATTGTCACATATTTATTATAATTTTAAATTTAAAAGTAATCATGGATATTTCCTCATTACCTCATAGAGACGAGGGTTCAAGAAGTCAATTTAATGAAGTCTTCAAAGCATTGCCAACTCTAATTCTGATATCGTTCTAAGTAGGAATATACATTACTGATATAATGTGTATTATATAAAATATTTAAAAAAAAGACATCCAGGTTTCCGTGAAATCATTCAGAAAGAAAACCTTCAGAGAGAATTTTTAATTCCGCCCGGTCCTCCAACCCACCATTAAGCCTGACCGCGAACCATCATGAGATACCGATCTTTCCTGGGAAAATCCACGTTGGAGTTAATAACCCAATGATATGGCATAAAAGGAAATTGCACAAACGAAAATGTAAATAAGTTCACACTTGGTATAACGTGGTTCCATGTCCCAGCTAGTTAATATGCCTGACATTCTTTTTCAGTCTGGATGGTGCTTCTATTTAAGGTACACTTTCGCTCTCACTGCTCGCCGTAGCAGCTAGGCACCGTTATTCCAACTTTTACTGCTTGTATTAAATGTTAACGTACTAAATGTTTTTGTTGGAACTGCCTATCTTGGCGGCCACTCACAATATATATACATATACACTTATGTAATATGTGTATATATAAAAGGTTATAAGAGAACAATTTATACGTGTTACTGTAAAATTAAAAGATTCATTATTTTTACTTTTGCTTACCTCTATATGAAATAGTAAGAGAAAGTATTGGGATCGTGAAAAATTTCGTATTCCAGTTTTTACCGAAAACACACATTTTTGGATTCCCTTGCGTTTAAATGTCCAAGTCCCAAAAGTGTGTCCGTGTGTCGTAAGTCTATGGTTAAAACGAAATGTCGTATGAAACTGAAATTTCATATTTAGGAAAACTATACGCCCGAGATGTTACACCAACTTTTTTCATCAAAATTAGCAAACCGAAGAGCCACTTTATACTATGCAGTTGGCATCTTTTTACGATTTTCTCGAAAACAGCCGTAAGGATTTTGATCAAACTCGCCATATTGATGTAAAATATAATAGGCTTTGATAAAATGTAGGTTTCATTCCGATTGAAATAGGCTCACAGGGCTTAAAGGGAGGTATTTTAAATTTTCTTCCTCAAAAGTACCTTAAAATTAACCATATCTTATCAGCTTTGATGAAAAACTGGGTAATGTGTAAGTTAAATAAGTTCGATATTCAACTAAATGAGAAAAGACTAAAAACATTTTTTAATGTAATTTTTGTTTTTTTCAACACAAAAACATTAACATAGACGTCTAATAAACCGTTGGAAAGTTAATGATGATTGAAAAGCACTGTGTGTTCTTCTTCCTCTAAAATAATTGTAATTTTGTAGATTTGAGAAAAAATAACCATATCATTTTGTTACTATTGATTTAAAAATGAGTAAACACGTGAGTTGAACGTATATGATAACCATCTAAAGAAGAAAAGAGCAAAAATATTTGTTTAAGTAATTTTTTTTTTTCAACATGAGAATAGTAATGTAGATGTTTAATATATACCGTTGGAAAGCTAAGATTTTTTGAAAAATATTTCATCTTATTTACAAAGTTGTATAAGGTAATAAAGAGTGATGAAAAACGGATAAAACTAAGCGATTGTTGTAGATAATAAGATAAGTCATTGTGATCCTTTAAAGTTTTTACATCTGTAACTTTCTTTAAAAGTTCTTTAATTGATTTTTGTAACGAAGGTAAGTGGAAGTCGTGTGTTCCGTGCTCTTTATTTTTTATTGACGTAATAACAATACTTGCTAAATCATCCCTAATCATAATACAACCTTATCATAAAAGAAATACTATATTTTTTTATTTCGTTGACTTCCAGTGATCAAGAAACATGTTTGATTTTCTCGTTTCTTCCTTTTCATCCAGTATTCCTTCATCCTCTCTTTGTACCATGGCGCCTGCAGTCCTTTCGTTTCTTCTTTGTGATCCTTTCAGTCACTTTAATCCAAAAAAAAAAAAAACTCTCTCTTTGCAGCATCTTCTTTCAGTTTGTTACTTTTCAGATCCTTCTTTACTTTCTGAATCCAGGTCGTTGAGGACTTCTTTATCCAAAGCCAACTGAAAATATTTTTTGTTACCCTGCTCTCAGACATCCCGTATAAATACACGATAATAGAGATCGCCTCTTTTTCGTTTATAATTCTATTAATTAATTTTACTTAAAAATTAATAATTTCAATGTGATAATTTTTATTTCCGTTTCATTGAACGGCTGTTCTGTGCGCACGCTGTAAAAAGGCTTAATACGGTAAGCTGTATCGAAGGCTGAATTTAGTATGGGAAGCGTTGTTCGGCGTTGCATCATGATTATTAACAACTTCCCGTTTCACCCTCTTCAACAACACAGAAAATGTTACTTAATTTTACTTACATGAAAGGAACAGGGAAAGATTGATTATTATTTTTTGAGAATATTTAGAAAAATATAAAAAATGATAACATTTTTCATAAAAACTTTAGCTTTCCAACGGTATATTACACATCTGTATTAGTATTCTAATGTTTGGAAAAAAGAAATTTAATGAAAGAAATGTTTGCACTTTCCTCCCTTCGTTGCTAATCACATTGAAGTGTATGTCTACCCTTTTCTTATCAATGCTAAAAAGGTGAATTGTTTAGTTTTTTTCGAATCTACAAAATTGAAAGTACTTTACAAGAAGTAAATTAAAAATATCGGCATTTGAGCTCTGTTACACTATTTCAATCAGAATGAAATCTGATATTAAAGCTATTTGATATATTATGATAATTGATATTTAAGAAAATTTTCACGATCGCAATACTTTCCCTTACTATATTTTTCATGTGTAGGTAAGTGAAAGTAAAACCTGTATCACTACAACCCATTAAGGGTTTTGAGCTCAGTACATATAGAGATTCGTACTGTTTCTAGGCCAACGGCAGTGCAATGAGGTGACTAGGCCGAGATCACTCACTCGAGGGACTCAGCCGCCAGGTTTTCTCTCCTCAGAACCGACTCCAAAACTCCAAACTCCAAAACCGACTCAGAGAAGGTATCTTGAGATATCTATGGGTTTATAGATGATTATTTAAACAGAGTTTAAATATTATAATTTGTAATTTTCTTCCTAAAAAATACCGTAAATTTTATTGATTAGGAAAAATTAACCATTACATGTAGTTAGCATTGATGACCAACTGAAGAAGAAAACTGCAGAAATATTAATTCAGTTAATTTTTTTCCAAATATAAGAGTAGTAATATACATGTACAATATACCGTTGGAAAGCTAAAGATTTCAGAAAAAAATCTGGTGCGGGCAAAACACGACTTTCACTTACCATTTTTAAAATCAATGAAAGAATTTTCAAATACAGTTAGAGATAAAAATACGTGAAATTATTAAGGAATTAATCAAATTGAATTTATATAGAAACATGTGTTTTATTAAAAAAAATGTTATATTATTATTTAAAATAATCAGTTAGTTTTATCTTCTTTACATCACTCTCCATTAACTTTTACAAGCTTGTGTATGAGATGATATTTTTTCTAAAATGTAATATAGCTTTCCAACGGTATATCATACATGTATATTACTGCTCTTATTGTCAAAAACGAAAAATTGCATTAAAAATATATTTTTTCTGTTTTCTCCTTTAGTTGGGTATCGAATTTATACATTTACCTGTTTTTCATCAGCGTCAACAAGATAATCTAGTTATTATTATTGAATCTACAAAATTAAAGGTACTTTGGGGGAAGAAAATTTAAAATATCGGCATTTAAGCCCTGTCAAACCATTTTTATCCAAATAAAACCTACATGATATTAAAGCCCATTAAATTTTAAATCGATATAGCGAGTTTAATCAAAATCGTCGGAACTGTTTTTCAGAAAATCAAAAGTACTGTTTCTAGGCCAACGGCAGTGCAATGAGGTGACTAGGCCGAGATCACTCACTCGAGGGACTCAGCCGCCAGGTTTTCTCTCCTCAGAACCGACTCCAAAACTCCAAACTCCAAAACCGACTCAGAGAAGGTATCTTGAGATATCTATGGGTTTATAGATGATTATTTAAACAGAGTTTAAATATTATAATTTGTAATTTTCTTCCTAAAAAATACCGTAAATTTTATTGATTAGGAAAAATTAACCATTACATGTAGTTAGCATTGATGACCAACTGAAGAAGAAAACTGCAGAAATATTAATTCAGTTAATTTTTTTCCAAATATAAGAGTAGTAATATACATGTACAATATACCGTTGGAAAGCTAAAGATTTCAGAAAAAAATCTGGTGCGGGCAAAACACGACTTTCACTTACCATTTTTAAAATCAATGAAAGAATTTTCAAATACAGTTAGAGATAAAAATACGTGAAATTATTAAGGAATTAATCAATTGAATTTATATAGAAACATGTGTTTTATTAAAAAAAATGTTATATTATTATTTAAAATAATCAGTTAGTTTTATCTTCTTTACATCACTCTCCATTAACTTTTACAAGCTTGTGTATGAGATGATATTTTTTCTAAAATGTAATATAGCTTTCCAACGGTATATCATACATGTATATTACTGCTCTTATTGTCAAAAACGAAAAATTGCATTAAAATATATTTTTTCTGTTTTCTCCTTTAGTTGGGTATCGAATTTATACATTTACCTGTTTTTCATCAGCGTCAACAAGATAATCTAGTTATTATTATTGAATCTACAAAATTAAAGGTACTTTGGGGGAAGAAAATTTAAAATATCGGCATTTAAGCCCTGTCAAACCATTTTTATCCAAATAAAACCTACATGATATTAAAGCCCATTAAATTTTAAATCGATATAGCGAGTTTAATCAAAATCGTCGGAACTGTTTTTCAGAAAATCAAAAGTACTGTTTCTTCTAGGCAACGGCAGTGCAATGAGGTGACTAGGCCGAGATCACTCACTCGAGGGACTCAGTCCGCCAGGTTTTCTCTCCTCAGAACCGACTCCAAAACTCCAAACTCCAAAACCGACTCAGAGAAGGTATCTTGAGATATCTATGGGTTTATAGATGATTATTTAAACAGAGTTTAAATATTATAATTGTAATTTTCTTCCTAAAAAATACCGTAAATTTATTGATTAGGAAAAATAACCATTACATGTAGTTAGCATTGATGACCAACTGAAGAAGAAAACTGCAGAAAATATTAATTCAGTTAATTTTTTTCCAAATATAAGATAGTAATATACATGTACAATATACCGTTGGAAAGCTAAAGATTTCAAAAAAAATCTGGTGCGGGCAAACACGACTTTCACTTACCATTTTTAAAATAATGAAAGAATTTTCCCAAATACAGTTAGAGATAAAATACGTGAAATTATTAAGGAATTAATCAAATTGAATTTATATAGAAACATGTGTTTTATTAAAAAAATGTTAATAATTTATTTAAAAATAATCAGTTAGTTTTATCTTCTTTACATCACTCTCCATTAACTTTTACAAGCTTGTGTATGAGATAGATATTTTTTCTAAAATGTATATAAGCTTTCCAACGGTTAATATCATACATGTATATTACTGCTCTTATTGTCAAAAACGAAAAATTGCATTAAAAATATATTTTTTCTGTTTTCTCCTTTAGTTGGGTATCGAATTTATACATTACCTGTTTTTCATCAGCGTCAACAAGATAATCTAGTTATTATATTGAATCTACAAAATTAAAGTACTTTGGGGAAGAAAATTTAAAATATCGGCATTTAAGCCCTGTCAAACCATTTTTATCCAAATAAAACCTACATGATATTAAAGCCCATTAAATTTTAAATCGATATAGCGAGTTTAATCAAAATCGTCGGAACTGTTTTTCAGAAAATCAAAAAAAGGTGCAAAATGCATGATATAAAGTGCCTCTTCTGGTAAGTTCATTTTGATGAAAAAAGTTTTGTCACGTCTCGGGCGTATAGTTGTCTTAAATATAAAATTTCAGTTTCATAGGACTTACCGTTTCCGCCCGGGAGTTACCACACACACATACACACAAACACACACAGACCTTTTTGCGGGACTTGGTTATTTGGACTCAGGGACCCTAAAACGTGTATTTCCGTTGAAAACTGGAATTCGAAAATTTGCACGATCGCAATACTTTCCCTTACTATTTATAGTATGTGAAAGTAAAAATATATAAGGTATGAGACAATGGGAGTAATGAAAAGCGGAAAAAACTCAGGAATTTCATAAATTATAATTCTATTGTTAGATTAATTAATCTAAAGCTCATATTTTACCATCGAAATTCAATGTATTTTTTTTTCAACTCTTAACTCAATTTACTCATTCAACTTGATTTTAAGAACGGAGGTAAGTCGTGTGTAGTACGCACTAGATTTTTCGAAATCATAAAACTACAGAGTTTAAAAAATGTAAACACGTAAAGCTTTATAACTCAAATATACCAACTGCAACTCGTATAACTGATATTTCAGAAGTAAGTTTCATTTTTACCGGGTCAGATTTATAGCTATATTAGCTAAATATGATTAGTAGCCTTATAATTTACTTTAACATAAACCCAAAACAAATATAAATAGAAAAGAACATTGTACGTTGGTGGGAGGAACAAAAACGATTTCCATATCATCTTTACTCCTAATTCAAATTGGAACATAAATTGGGATTTATGCACAGCCACCTGCAGACGGATTTATTTTAACTCTGGATAAAATAGTACAGTAACGGGTCCCCTTTGGCTTCAATGGATCTGAAGCACCTAAAAAAAAATGTGTTTATTTCAAGTTTGAAGCAGAACGTTCATTTGGAGTTTTTCAAATAAAAAAAGAAAAAGATTTTCTCTTTAGTTTTCATGAAACGGACTTGAACTGTGGGGGACAGCCAAATTTTCTAACATCAGACGCATTCAATCCTTCCAATCTAAAGTTAATGCCCCTTATTATGTATCCAACCATACCTTACACCGCGACCTAAATATTCCATTTATTTTAGACCTTATACCATTAAAATTCTCTAAATTTCATCAGAACCTTATCCATCACCCTAATCCCCTAGCTCAATCCTTATCCAGCTCCACACATCCTTACCATCCTCCTAGAAGGTTGAAACGGCAGTGGCCACGAGACCTCTTGTAACATGTATATTGGAGTTCTAGCGTTGGCTAGATTCTCCACTCACGTGCTGTATGCTTGTGAATTGTATATAGGTATGTGTGACTTTTGTATATATTTTATTGATTTTGTTTTTTATATATTGTGTGAATGTAGTATGAATGTTGTACTTTATCAATATTAAAAATGTCCTAAATTGGACAGATTGTAATATTACTCAATATAGAATTGTTTAAAAAAAAAAAAAAAAGTTTTCATGAAAACATCTGCTTTTAGAAAATAAAATGAAAGCTCAAGTTTACCAATTTTCATCTCTCTCTTTAAATGAATTTATTTATTAATATTTTTTCCTAAGCTCTTAAGACTTTAAAATTCTGTTATATGGGTAAAATTCACAATATGGGTACCCACTTCATCGAGGCTGGGTCTGCCATACGAGGGTCTCCATGCCCTAGGTCGCCCTCTGACTGACATAACAGAATAAATAATATTCCGCCACAGTCAGGACACGGACACGGAGTACAGTAGACTAATACTATAATATAAATAAAACCCAAACAAAAGAAAATTTACTACTATAGTTTGTGAAAATATCACGATTTTAATTTAAAATAATTAAGGAAAAATTGTTAAACTTAAACGATAATAGCTAAAGAACTTGAACAAGCAATAAGTCATGCACATACCACTAACATAATTACTTGAAGCTATGATACTATTGTACTGGATATCAAGAATGATTTTAAAGAGAAAAACTTAATGCACCTCAAATGGGTACAATGTAATGATGTGAACAATGTTTTATTAACCTTTATCAGTAATTTCACTAACAAGGGGGAGGGGCAACAGAAATTAAAGGTTGTTAAATAAATTAACCTAAGCATTTAAAAACAAATGTATAATGATAATGAGAGAGGGGTATAATAATTGTATTTAAGGAAACCACTGGAAAGAACAATAGAGGCACACAGTCAAATAATATTCCGCCACAGCCGGGATTCGAACCCAGGACCCGGAGTACAGTAGACTAGAGCTCTATCCACGCCGCTCCTTAAGTGAAAGTAATAACACAATAATTCTTTGAATATTTATTAGAAGACGCAAACTAATGAATAGCCTATAAAAATACATCACACTTATGAGGGAGGTCCATACGCTCAGTTAGGGGAAAAATATGTATAAAAGAAATTTATAATTTCAACTTCAATTTTATTTTTTAGATCGGATAGAAGCGGCAAATTCGACTCTTCTCTGACATTATCAAATCGATGTGATATACATAATATTGGGTTTATCAAATTCTACCAATATTTATTTTGTTGTAAATTTTTTACACAATAAAATCTAAAAAAAATGTCCCATTTCTGGACTTAAGGGAAAAGTTTCAGATTTAGTGCAAAAATATATGTTTCAATTTCATCAAATTGCACCTCCTGCTTTCACTTGCTCATGGACAAAGGTATTTTCCTTGACACACCTATATGTCAAGAACAGCTCATACGATTCGTCCCAGATTTGGGGAAAAGTTGAGGTTTAGTGTAGAAATAGTTGTTCTTCGAAATACGTGAATGTATATTCAAAACATCTCGAGACCAACATTTAAATAATAAATTTTAATGTTTGAATATTAAAGCTCATTAATATTTACATCAATATACCGAGTTTATTAAAAATCATTAAATAATACACAAAGGCGGAAGGGCATAAATTTTACTGGTTATTGTAGATATTAATTTATATTGTTAGATTGTTTAATATGAAAAAAATGTTTCCATCGTAACTCAATGTACTTCTTTAACTTTACCTTTATTTATAAATTCTTAATTTTTTTTCTAGATATATTCGATCCCAAATTATTATGAATAGCCTAAGGAGTATAAAATATTAAATGCAGTGTTATTCATAATAATCTCTGATCGATACAAATATAATTAAACTAAAGCTAACACATCATTATATTCATATATGATCCAGAATATAAACTTTAAACCGAACGCTTTAAAGAAAAGATGGTTCGACGCCTCAACCTAATTGAAACAGTTCAAGGCTGGACATAGTCCAGTCAGTGAGGGAGGCCATATTAGATCCAGCAGTGAAAATGGGTGAGTGAATTCTAACTATTTACGATTAATATCTAGCAAACAATCGTGATAATTAAGTAAAATAATATTTAATAAAAACTCATTATTTTCATTAAAAGAGTCTATATTGTACAAGAATCTTGACTGAAAAAGAAAATTTGTAACTAGAAAAATAAAGAAACAGGTTATAGAAGTTTTTCGTTTCATATATAATGTATATATATAAATATATATATATATAATATTTTTTTCTTTTTTCCTTACATGGTAACCCCACATAAGGACCGTTTATTATAACATCATTTCCATACCTTAATGGTATACTACATGAATGATAATATGATTATATTAATTTAACATATGAAAGTAGTATTACATTAAAATTATTACAGAATAATGTTTCAAATGAAATAGAACAAAATAAATAAAGTAACTATCATAACAAATTTAAAATAAAGGTGTTAGTCAACAGAAAAGAATTACCTACGCTGCCCGTCTTTAGTCAGTGATTCAAAGTCAGTCTGCCTTTAATGAATTTAAGTAAGTCTGTCTTGAATTTAGAGAACAAATTTTGTTCCGTCTCTGGCCAGTTTCCATTTTTAAGTATTATATTTTTAATTTAATGAAATCTTTGTCTGTCAAAAATTTTGCAGTCATAATATATATCTATATATATTCTTTTTTATGATTTATGATTATTTTTGCAGTTATTAGTTGGTTGAAGTTACATGTTGATTTTTATATATTTCAATTTTTTTATTTAACCTTTCTTTTTCCCACTATTATATTTGCTGTATCTTTTTAAATTTTTAGTCTAAGGCATTAAATCCCATATTAATTGTCTTTTGTATTATTCTAAAGGGATATGTCATAAAATAAATTAATAATTATATAAATATAACTTCTCATTCCAATTATGGAAACTCCTTTCGTAATGACTCATATTGACTTAAAAAAAAAAAAAAACTATTTCTTAAAATATTTTTCCTTTTCTTAAATAATTAATTTTTCGTACATGTTCTACAAGCCATTCTTCAATGATCTGACAGACTCTTAGCAATTTAATGTTTAATAAAAGAACATAAATCGTTATTTTTTTTTTTTTCATTTTAGAATTATTCTTGCAAAATAAGTAAGCTCTGTTGTTGTAACTTACTACAATATTCGTTGAATACAGTATATAAATGAACGGATACAAACTTTTATAAACACAAATTGATAAACCGCGTTTTTGCTAGTGTGTGTAGGTACTTAATTTACGACTTTACAGATGGGTAAAACTATTAACATTCCAGAATGATTAAGCCATTTCACTTTCTAAAATCAATGAAGCTTCATGTTTTCCATCTTTTTTATATGCAACGGATGCCGAGCATATGAACGGTGAATCCCATTCTTCAATACTCGATAAAAGTAGCTTTTCAATGAGTTTCTCCCTTTCTTTCTCATGTAAATTAGTTTAAAGAATACATTTGTTGTTAATTTATAAGAATCTAAAATTTTATTTACCAATATTGATTATATAATTCTAATAGTTGGCATTAGTTTTACTACTTAACGTTAGAAAACATTAAGTTAAAAGTGCTACACCCTACTAAATATTTTTAAATTGAAAAACCCTATTATTCATTACTTATAGATTTTGGAGTATTGCTTTAAAGGAGTATTAAAGGGAAGTTTTCTAATTCGTGTTTTCAGCGGAAATACGCATTTTAGGTTGTCCAAATGACCAAGTCCCGCAAAAAGGTCTATGTGTGTGGGTCCATGTGTGGTAAATATAGCGCGAGAGAATTGGAAGAAGAAAACGTAAGAATTGAAATTTCATATTAAGGCAACTATACGACCGAGATGTTACAGTAACGTTTTCATCAGAATCGGCTAATCAGAACAGCCACTTTATAACATGCATTTCGCACTTTTTTACGATTTTTCCCTAAAAACGGCTTTAACGATTTTGATTAAACTTCTATATCGATCAAAAATTGGATGGACTTTAATATCACGTAGGCTTCATTCTAATTGAAATAGTCTGAGAGGGCTTAAATGCCAATATTTTAAAATGTTTTTCCTCTAAAGTACCTTTAAAATTGAAGATTTTATAAAATCGACATTATCATCTAATTAGCATTGCTATTAAACGGCTAAAACTACAATTTGAATGAATTTGATAATGAACTAAAGGAGAAAAAATGCTAAAATATAATTTTTTGTTGTTGCAATTTTCGTGTTTTGAACATAAAAACAGTAATATAGATGTATTGTATACCGCTGGAAATCTAAAGATTTTAAAAAACATATTATCTTATGTATAATATCGTGAAAGTTAACGGAGCGTAATGAAAAGCCGATAAAACCAACTGATCGTCGTAATTGATTATTTAATAAAACACATGTTTCTATTAAAACTCAATGTAAATAATTCTTTAACAATTTATTTTATTTCTAAATGTGTTTAAAAATTCTTAAATTTATATAAATAACGAAGGTAAGTGAAAGTCGTGTGTTGCGCGCACCTATTTTTTTTTTTTCTAATGTACTGACATTCAAATAATATTTCCGTTTATTTAATCTGTGAGATGTGTTATATGCATACTGCGCTTTATCAGCATTTAATCAGTAAAACTTGTCGACTGTGACATCAGCATTTTATCAATACGATAAATGAGAATATATGATCCCATAATTATATAATATGGAAACTTAATGAAAACAATATATCTCTTATGTTGTAAATTTTTTTTTTTGGAGCTATTTAGATTTTCTGTTGATTAGTCTGTATAACTGTCCGAATCGCCGGTTGAGTTCTTGTCTTTTAAGTCTTGTCTGTGGGTTCCATGTCAATCTTTTGTCCAATAGTAAGTCAAGATACCGACAATGACAATGACAACAAATTATTAACATACAAGACAATACTGAAGCCCATCTGGACCTACGGGCTTGAACTGTGGGAGACAGCTAAACGTTTTAACATCAAACGCATTCAATCCTTTCATTCCAAAGTCCTCCGGATAATAGTAAATGCTCCTTATTATGTCTCCAACTATACCTTGCACCACGACCTTAATGTTCCATTTATTTCAGACCTAATTCCATCCAAATTTTGCAAATTCCACCAGAACCTCATTCATCGTCCCAATCCTATAGCTCAATCCCTATCCAGCTCCACTCATCCATATAACCCACCTAGAAGGTTGAAACGGCAGTGGCCCCGCGACATTTTGTAAATATGTATATATTGGAGATCTAGCACTGGCTAGATTCTCCACTCAATGTGATGTATGTATGAGTGTGTGTATGTGTATATAGGTATGAGTGATTTCTTGACTTTATTTTATTGATTCATTATTGTATATATCTTTTATTATAATTTTATGCTGTGTAAATAGTGTATGAATGTAGTATGTATGATATCTTTCACCACTACTATTGATGTCCAAATTGTAACAGATTGTAATTTTACTCAATAAAAATTGTTGTTGATTGAAATTAAAAAAAAAAAAATAGGATCTATTTATGATGTTTTCTTCAGTATAACAATTGTTATACAGTTTCCTACATTTTGTTTTGTAGTATTTTTGTTAATTCCTAGTTTTCATATGTTTTTACTTTCACTTACCTATGAGGGATTGTACTGCGAACGTGAACATTTTCGAATACACGTTTTAGGGTCACCTGATTTCAAATAACCAAGTCGAGCAAAAAGAGCTGTGTGTGTTTGTGTCTGTTTACACCTGTTTGCACCTATTTACGATTTTCTCCAAAACGGCTCTAATGATTTTGATTAAACTCAGTATATCGATGTAAACATTAATGATTTTTAATATCATATAGGTTATAGTCTGATATAAATAGGCTGACAGGGCTTGAATGCGGATATTTTAAATTTTCTTTCCTTAAAGAATCTTTAATGTTGTAGGTTCGAAAAAAATTAACCATGTTATCTTGTTAGCATTGTTAAAACACGGGTAAATATACAAGTTGAACGGGTCTGATAACTATATAAGCAAGAAAAGTGAAAACATACTTTATTATTTTAATATTCGAATAGTAATATAGTTTAGATATCGCTGGAGCGATTTTAGAAAAAAATGTTATCTTATTTATTATTATTAATTTATTAATTATTTATTTAAAAAAATGTTATGTTAAGGCAATTTAGAGTAGTGAGAAAGAATACAACTAAGTGATTGTTGTTGATAATAATTTTTATTGTTATTATTTTATATGAGACACATGTTTTCTTCGAAACTCAATGTAATTTTTTAATATTTTTAATTAGAAAAAACAAAAGTTTTAAAGTATTTTATTTTTTTTTTTTTTTGTGGACTTACCTTTTAGTTTTGAAATATTTTGGTAAAATATATTCAAATAATTACTAAAATTTAAAATATCTATAAAATAGCTTTTATCCGAAAAATTCGGTTATTATTATACAATATTTTGTTTTAGTAGAAAAGAAAATTATTACTGACCACAATAATAAGATATTTCTTCCTCCCTCTCCCTTCCCACCACTAAATAAATTATGTTTCTACATATCTGGTTTCTAAAACGTGTTTTGAATCAGTACGGTATTATGATCTGTTACCGTTTTATATAAATTAATTGGATACAGTCTCCTGAAATTCCTGTTGAATTTGGATTTATAATCCTTCACAAAAATGCAGTACTTTCTAGGGAGAAATTTTCATAAAATAGACCACCAGCGTTTTCAAAATATGTTGTCATTAAATGTTCATCTATCTTCACGCCCACCCTTCGTTAATCATTAATCAATGTTGTTGTGACAACGGATTTTTTCTATCTTAGATTTAATCAATGATGATTTAGTGGTATATCCGGTACTTCACAGGTGAAATTTACCATTCCGGTTAACAATTGGATAAAAAATTATATTTCTACAAACAGTCTGTAATTTCACTTTTCCAATTTCATTGCATTATAATTTTTAATTGGTTTGTTAAGTTGTATTTTTTTAAGTTAGTAATATAATTTTTTTAGTTTATGTAGTATAAAAAAAAGTAGTATATTTTGAGCATAAAGTATTAAAATATCTGGTGCAGATGACTTATCAAACAGCCTTTAACTTTAGGAGAAATTGGATTTTATGGAAAAAGTTTCTGTAACTTATCAAGCAAATACATTTCTACATAAAATGCACAGCTCCAGTTTTCGTTTTTGAGGTTTAAATACTGTATAACTATATGTATATTTTGGATAATTGATTATTTTAACAAAATGTATTTACAATGAACACTTCTATTCGGTGCGGAATCCCCAGACGCTCCCATGTTTCTAGAAGGTATACCGAGTTGAACTGGCTCTATCCCTCTTTCAGCCGGCAATACCTCCTTGGTATTCTGTGTTTTTCGATTTTTCAAAACGAAAAAACCTCCTTATATTATGATATGCTTACCACTCTTTCCTCCGTGCTACCCTATTTTTAGAATTCCTTGCCTATATCAAATCCTAAAGCCTCATCCTTAACCACTTTTAAACAGCAGTTATTTATCATCTCCTTAACTCTTAATCTTCCCAACATATGTAATATCTTATACTATAACTGATACCTATGCACTGTTTCTAAATTCGTCTGTTATATAATTATACTTAATTCTTAAAAGACCATAAAAATGACATTTGTAATGTACTTTTTTTTATTCTTAGTGGAATACTCGTCCCAGAAAAAAAAAAAATTATTTTCATTCCTTCATTCTGTTCGATCTTTTTTTTTTGATATTACCTCTTCCTTGGTCTGTCTAGTGGATGGAACACTTGAATATTGTTCTCCGGGTCCCAGATTCGAATCCCGGCTGTGGCAGACTAATTATTTAGTTTGTTATTTCAACCGTGGGGCAACCCTGGGGTTTGGAGACCCTCTTGGGGCACACCTAACCTCTCTTAAGTGGGTACCATAACATTAGACGAATACCCAGACGGTTGAGCATGATCTTGATCTAATCACCACATTGAACAGCCGTTGACCAAGAAACAGTACGCCAATAAGTACCCAAAACATTTATTTCTCTTATAATCATAGCTAAATGGATGTCACCTTATGTTCTGTGTCTTGATATGATCGAGATATTTTTCTACTGCTTTTTAGAGGCGAAATATAAAATCTTATATAAAGACTGCGATAGGAACCCGTAGCTTTAAAACTCTAACATATGGTGGGATTGTTTACTTTTGCAGTAGCTGATAAGGTTATAGCAGGTAAACACTCTTCAGATATCGCGTATCGAAACACTAACTTGATATGTTTAATTTTTTTTAAAACTCCTTATCCTGAACTTCTTAAGCATTACAAAAACTTCAAAAGAGTAACTTATTGAAAAAACTTTCTTGAGTTTGCTCAAGAGAATAACGTATTCTGTGTAGTTAGTATTAATCATACACCCATATTTTGTTTCTATACGAGGGATGAGATAGTTCGGGTGGCGGTCAAAAATATTAAAAAACTATTTGTTAACCAACGTGGGTTGAAACGTTGGTTAATAAATAGTATTTCACTATTTTTTTAATCGTTTTTGAACGCCATCCGGAACATCGCAACCTCCGTATTCATTATACGGTTTACTATTTAATATTCATATATTTTTTTATTTCACACCATATGCCCGTTTACCTAATGTAGTATGAGTATATTAATATTAACATATAATGTAAATTTCTTTTTTTAACATAAAATGTGAATAATTATTGCTATTGAGTTTTGCACTAAGGATTTATGTTTTTTTAAAAAGTAAAGGAAAGTATTGCGGTTAGGAAAATTTTCGAATTCTAGTTTTCAACGGAAATACACGTTTTAGGGTCCCCTGAGTCCAAATAACCAAGTCCCGCAAAAACGTGTGTGTGGTAACTCCCCGGCGGAAACGGTAAGTCCTATGAAACTGAAATTTCATATTTAAGAAAATATACGCCCGAGACGTTACAAAACCTTTTTCATCAAAATGAGCTTACGAGAAGAGCCACTTTATACCATGCATTTTGTACCTTTTTTTCGATTTTCTCGAAAAGGGTTCCAATGATTTTGATTAAACTCGCCATATCGGTGTAAAATTTAATGGGTTTTAATATCATGTAGGTTTCAGTCTGATTAAAATGGTCTGACAGGGCTTAGATGCCGATATTTTAAATTTTCCTCTAAAGTACCTTTAATTTTGTTGATTCTATAAAAATAACTATATTATCTTGTTACCACTGATGAAAAACAGGTAAATATATAAATTGAATGAATTTGATACCCAACTAAAGGAGAAAACAGAAAAAGTATTTTTTAAATGCAATTTTTCGTTTTTCAACTTAAGTACAGTAATATACATGTATGATATACCGTTGGAAAGCTGAAGATTTTAGAAAAAAATATTATCTCATACACAAGCGTTTAAATGTTAATTGGGAGTGAGGAAAAGCCGATAAAATTAACTGATTATTTTAGATAAGAATATGATAGATTTTTTAATAAAACACATGTTTCTATAAAAATTGAATTTAATTAATTCTTTAATAGTTCAACTAATTTTTATCTCTAACTGTATTTGATAATGCTTTAATCTATTTTTAAAACGGAGGTAAGTGAAAGTCGTGTGTTGTCCGCACCAGATTTTTTTTCTATTTTTTATTTTTAAACAATGCAACGTAAAATAATATTTTCCTAAAAAATATAATTAAATGAACAAATCTGGAGAAACACGCGACTTCCAGCTACCTTTATAGTTGGAATGACTTTTTAAATAAACTTGAAGTTGGAAAAGAATTATACATCTTGTATTCATATTTGTGGGGAACAAAATTTATCATAGACAAATATTTCTGATTTTCTGTCCTTCAGTCGCTAATTAAATTCTCAAATAATTCAAATTTATTCGTATCCTTTTTTCATCAATGCTGAAAAATTAAAATAATTTGTTACTTGGAATCTAGAAAATTAATATTTGACATCCATACTGCTATTCTTATTTGCTGAAAATATTTGAACGATTTCCTTTATTAAGTTGGCTCAGAATTTTTTTAAATATTTCATATCCACTTATTTTCTGTCAATGCCAACAAGCATAAATTGTTCGTTCTTTTCAATAAACAAAATTGAATGTATTTTAGATTTAGAAATATTTAAAATTGGTGATTAAAGCCAGTCTGGCTATTCCAGCGAGGATAAAACCTGCATGAAATTAAAACAAATTTAGTTTTATATTAATATAGAAGATGGCCTCGGGATCTACTTACTTAAATAAACATCGAAGTACTACCGCTGGGTAGTTTCTTCACAAGCCTTATACGCCTTTTATTATAATTCATCACTTTTACTTATTGTATTTATGTAATATACAGTTGTAAAATTCAATAAAATATAATTTAAAAAAAAATAAATAAAAAAAATATTAATATATAGCCTTTAATTAAGATTGCTAGAGCCGTTTTAGAGAAAATTGTAAAAAGTTGTAGAAATCGTGGTATAAATAAGCTCTTTTTCCTCGTCAAAGTCGGTGATGAACTTGAAGCGACATCCCAGGCCTATATACTCGTTTAAAATATTTTTTTTTTTTATATATTTATTTATTTGAATTTACAACTGTATAACAAGTAATACAAAAAGTAAATTTGAATGAAACATAAAAAAGGCATGAAACACAATTAGAGAAGCTTCCCAATGGAAGAACTCTAAAAATATTCTAAACTAGAAGGTCCCGGGGCCATCTCCTTTTCAGACGCCTCGGAGGATTGTCAGGAATTGAAGAGGAAGAAAGGATTGAAACGAAATGATTAGGGTGGGAATGGAGTTTGTCATGGAAGGATTGATACCTCGTACGGGCCAAATTGTTTAAAATATAAAATTTCAGTTTTGTAAGACTTTTCGTTTTTAAGTTAGGCTTACCGCATACACACATTTTTTTTTTCTTTTTGCTGGACTTAGTCGTTTGAACTATAGATACCCTACACGTATATTTTTTTAGTTCAGAATTTTTGCGATCGCGATACGTTCTTTCCCTTATTATTATTATTATTATATTATTCATTATATCTCAAGGTAACTAAAAGTGAAAAGTACGTCAGATACTCGTACGGGCCAAATTGTTTAAAATATAAATTTCAGTTTTGTAAGACTTTTCGTTTTTAAGTTAGGCTTACCGCATACACACATTTTTTTTTTCTTTTTGCTGGACTTAGTCGTTTGAACTATAGATACCCTACACGTATATTTTTTTAGTTCAGAATTTTTGCGATCGCGATACGTTCTTTCCCTTATTATTATTATTATTATATTATTCATTATATCTCAAGGTAACTAAAAGTGAAAAGTACGTCAGATACTCGTACGGGCCAAATTGTTTAAAATATAAATTTCAGTTTTGTAAGACTTTTCGTTTTTAAGTTAGGCTTACCGCATACACACATTTTTTTTTTCTTTTTGCTGGACTTAGTCGTTTGAACTATAGATACCCTACACGTATATTTTTTTAGTTCAGAATTTTTGCGATCGCGATACGTTCTTTCCCTTATTATTATTATTATTATTATATTATTCATTATATCTCAAGGTAACTAAAAGTGAAAAGTACGTCAGATACTCGTACGGGCCAAATTGTTTAAAATATAAATTTCAGTTTTGTAAGACTTTTCGTTTTTAAGTTAGGCTTACCGCATACACACATTTTTTTTTTCTTTTTGCTGGACTTAGTCGTTTGAACTATAGATACCCTACACGTATATTTTTTTAGTTCAGAATTTTTGCGATCGCGATACGTTCTTTCCCTTATTATTATTATTATTATTATATTATTCATTATATCTCAAGGTAACTAAAAGTGAAAAGTACGTCAGATACTCGTACGGGCCAAATTGTTTAAAATATAAATTTCAGTTTTGTAAGACTTTTCGTTTTTAAGTTAGGCTTACCGCATACACACATTTTTTTTTTCTTTTTGCTGGACTTAGTCGTTTGAACTATAGATACCCTACACGTATATTTTTTTAGTTCAGAATTTTTGCGATCGCGATACGTTCTTTCCCTTATTATTATTATTATTATATTATTCATTATATCTCAAGGTAACTAAAAGTGAAAAGTACGTCAGATACTCGTACGGGCCAAATTGTTTAAAATATAAATTTCAGTTTTGTAAGACTTTTCGTTTTTAAGTTAGGCTTACCGCATACACACATTTTTTTTTTCTTTTTGCTGGACTTAGTCGTTTGAACTATAGATACCCAACACGTATATTTTTTTAGTTCAGAATTTTTGCGATCGCGATACGTTCTTTCCCTTATTATTATTATTATTATTATATTATTCATTATATCTCAAGGTAACTAAAAGTGAAAAGTACGTCAGATACTCGTACGGGCCAAATTGTTTAAAATATAAATTTCAGTTTTGTAAGACTTTTCGTTTTTAAGTTAGGCTTACCGCATACACACATTTTTTTTTTCTTTTTGCTGGACTTAGTCGTTTGAACTATAGATACCCTACACGTATATTTTTTTAGTTCAGAATTTTTGCGATCGCGATACGTTTCTTTCCCTTATTATTATTATTATTATTATATTATTCATTATATCTCAAGGTAACTAAAAGTGAAAAGTACGTCAGATACTCGTACGGGCCAAATTGTTTAAAATATAAATTTCAGTTTTGTAAGACTTTTCGTTTTTAAGTTAGGCTTACCGCATACACACATTTTTTTTTTCTTTTTGCTGGACTTAGTCGTTTGAACTATAGATACCCTACACATGTATTTTTTTAGTTCAGAATTTTTGCGATCGCGATACGTATCTTTCCCTTATTATTATTATTATTATTATATTATTCATTATATCTCAAGGTAATAAAAGTAGTAAAAGTACGTCAGATACTCGTACGGGCCAAATTGTTTAAAATATAAATTTCAGTTTTGTAAGACTTTTCGTTTTTTAAGTTAGGCTTACCGCATACACACATTTTTTTTTTCTTTTTGCTGGACTTAGTCGTTGAACTATAGATACCCTAACATGTATTTTTTTTAGTTCAGAATTTTTGGCGATCGCGATACGTTCTTTCCTTATTATTATATTTATTATAATTATTCATTTATCTCAAGGTACTTAAAAGTGAAAAGTACGTCAGATATTCGTACGGGCCATAATTGTTTAAAATATAAATTTCAGTTTGTAAGACTTTTTTTTTTAAGTTAGGCTTTACCGCATACACACATTTTTTTTTTCTTTTTGCTGGACTTTAGTCGTTTGAACTATAGATACCCTACACATGTATTTTTTTAGTTCAAGATTTTTGCGATCGCGATATCTTTTTTCCTTTTATTATTATTATTATTATATTTTATTATTTTCTCAAGGTAACTAAAAGTGAAAAGTACGTCAGATACTCGTACGGCACAAATTGTTTTAAAATATAAATTTCATGTTTGTAAGACTTTTCGTTTTTAAGTTAGCTTACCGCATACACAATTTTTTTTTCTTTTTGACTGGACTTAGTCGTTTGAACGATAATTATCCCTACAACATGTATTTTTTTAGTTCAGAATTTTTTTTGCGATCGCGAACGTTTTTTCCTTTTATTTTATTATTATTATAATTATTATATCTCAAGGTAACTTAAAATGTGAAAAGTACGTCAGATACCGTACGGGCCAATTCTTAAATTATAATTTCAGTTTTTAAACTTTTCTATTTAAGTTAGGCTTACCGAACACACATTTTTTTTCGTTTTTTGGACTTAGTTCGTTTGAAACTTTAGATTCCCTACAGTATTTTTTTAGTCAAATTTTTGCGATCGCGATACGTCTTTCCCTTATTATTAATTATTATTTTTATTCATTTATATCTCAGGTAACTAAAAGTGAAAAGTATGTCAGATATCTCGTACGGGCCAAATTGTTAAAATATAAATTATCAGTTTTGTAAGACTTTCGTTTAAGTTAGGTTAACGCATTTCACACATTTTTTTTTTTCTTTTTGCTGGACTTAGTCGTTTGAACTATAGATACCCTACACGTATATTTTTTTAGTTCCGAATTTTTGCGATCGCGATACGTTTCTTTCCCTTATTATTATTTATTATTATTATATTATTCATTATATCTCAAGTAACTAAAGTGAAAAGTACGTCAGATACTCGTACCGGGCCAAATTGTTTAAAATATAAATTTCAGTTTTGTAAGACTTTTCGTTTTTAAGTTAGGCTTATACACGCATACACACATTTTTTTTTTCTTTTTGCTGGACTTAGTCGTTTGAACTATAGATACCCTACACGTATATTTTTTTAGTTCGAATTTTTTGCGATCGCGATACTTCTTTCCTTATTATTATTATTATTATTATAATATTCATTATACTCAAGGTAACTAAAAGTGAAAAGTAGTCAGATACTGTACGGGCCAATTGTTTAAAATATAAATTTCAGTTTTTGTAGACTTTTCGTTTTTAGTTAGGCTTACCGCATACACACATTTTTTTTTTCAATTTTGCTGGACTTAGTCGTTTGAACTTAGATACCCTACAGTATTTTTTTAGTTCAGAATTTTTGCGATACGCGATACGTTCTTTCCCTATATTATTATTATTTAATATATTATTTCATTTTTCAAGGTAACTTAAAAGTGAAAGTACGTCAGATACTCGTACGGGCCAAATTGTTTAAAATATAAATTTCAGTTTTGTAAGACTTTTCGTTTTTAAGTTAGCTTACCGCATACACACATTTTTTTTTCTTTTTGTATTAGTCGTTTGAAACTATAGATACCTAACGTAATTATTTATTAGTTCAGAATTTTTGCGATCGCGATATTTCTTTTCCTTATTATTATTATTTAATTATTTCACTATATCTCAAGTTTAACTAAAAGTGAAAGTAC
Organism: Piezodorus guildinii; assembly: GCA_023052935.1. Taxonomy (NCBI): domain Eukaryota; kingdom Metazoa; phylum Arthropoda; class Insecta; order Hemiptera; family Pentatomidae; genus Piezodorus; species Piezodorus guildinii. The sequence goes on from CM041295.1 coordinate 47,417,315, forward strand.
GTCAGTTACTCTAGGGCCAAAATTGTTTTAAAATATATAATTTCAGTTTTGTAACTTTTATTTTTTTTAAGTTAGGCTTACCGCCATACACACAATTTATTTTTTTCTTTTTGCTGGACTTAGTCGTTTGAACTATAGATACCCTACACATTATTTTTTTAGTTCAGAATTTTTGCGATCGCGATACGTTCTTTTCCCTTATTATTATTATTATATTATATTATTCATTATATTTCAAGTTAAACTAAAAGTGAAAAGTACGTCAGATACTCGTACGGCCAAATTTTAAATATATAATTTCAGTTTTGTAGACTTTTCGTATTTAAGTTAGGCTTACCGCAACAACATTTTTTTTTTCTTTTTGCTGGACTTAGTCGTTTTAAAATATAATTATTCTTACAACTTTTTTTTTAGTTAGAATTTCTCTGCGATTCTGCGATTACTTTTTCACTTATTTAATTAGATCTAATATTATTTCATTATATCTCAAAGGTTAACTAAAGTGAAAAGTACGTTCAGATTACTCGTTAGGCCAATTTATTAAATATAAATTCAGTTATGTAAATTTCGTTTTAAGGGCTTGTTACATACAAATCATTTTTTTTTCTTTTTGCTGGACTTGGCTTAACCTATAGATACCCTACTTTATTATTTTTTTTGTTCATATCGTTTGCTGATCGCGATACGTTCTTTCCCTTATTATTATTATTATTATTATATTATTCATTATATCTCAAGGTAACTAAAAGTGAAAAGTACGTCAGATACTCGTACGGGCCAAATTGTTTAAAATATAAATTTCAGTTTTGTAAGACTTTTCGTTTTTAAGTTAGGCTTACCGCATACACACATTTTTTTTTTCTTTTTGCTGGACTTAGTCGTTTGAACTATAGATACCCTACACGTATATTTTTTTAGTTCAGAATTTTTGCGATCGCGATACGTTCTTTCCCTTATTATTATTATTATTATTATATTATTCATTATATCTCAAGGTAACTAAAAGTGAAAAGTACGTCAGATACTCGTACGGGCCAAATTGTTTAAAATATAAATTTCAGTTTTGTAAGACTTTTCGTTTTTAAGTTAGGCTTACCGCATACACACATTTTTTTTTTCTTTTGCTGGACTTAGTCGTTTGAACTATAGATACCCTACACGTATATTTTTTTAGTTCAGAATTTTTGCGATCGCGATACGTTCTTTCCCTTATTATTATTATTATTATTATATTATTCATTATATCTCAAGGTAACTAAAAGTGAAAAGTACGTCAGATACTCGTACGGGCCAAATTGTTTAAAATATAAATTTCAGTTTTGTAAGACTTTTCGTTTTTAAGTTAGGCTTACCGCATACACACATTTTTTTTTTCTTTTTGCTGGACTTAGTCGTTTGAACTATAGATACCCTACACGTATATTTTTTTAGTTCAGAATTTTTGCGATCGCGATACGTTCTTTCCCTTATTATTATTATTATTATTATATTATTCATTATATCTCAAGGTAACTAAAAGTGAAAAGTACGTCAGATACTCGTACGGGCCAAATTGTTTAAAATATAAATTTCAGTTTTGTAAGACTTTTCGTTTTTAAGTTAGGCTTACCGCATACACACATTTTTTTTTTCTTTTTGCTGGACTTAGTCGTTTGAACTATAGATACCCTACACGTATATTTTTTTAGTTCAGAATTTTTGCGATCGCGATACGTTCTTTCCCTTATTATTATTATTATTATTATATTATTCATTATATCTCAAGGTAACTAAAAGTGAAAAGTACGTCAGATACTCGTACGGGCCAAATTGTTTAAAATATAAATTTCAGTTTTGTAAGACTTTTCGTTTTTAAGTTAGGCTTACCGCATACACACATTTTTTTTTTCTTTTTGCTGGACTTAGTCGTTTGAACTATAGATACCCTACACGTATATTTTTTTAGTTCAGAATTTTTGCGATCGCGATACGTTCTTTCCCTTATTATTATATTATTCATTATATCTCAAGGTAACTAAAAGTGAAAAGTACGTCAGATACTCGTACGGGCCAAATTGTTTAAAATATAAATTTCAGTTTTGTAAGACTTTTCGTTTTTAAGTTAGGCTTACCGCATACACACATTTTTTTTTTTCTTTTTGCTGGACTTAGTCGTTTGAACTATAGATACCCTACACATGTATTTTTTTAGTTCAGAATTTTTGCGATCGCGATACGTTCTTTCCTTATTATTATATTATTCATTATATCTCAAGGTAACTGAAAGTGAAAAGTACGTCAGATATTTCGTGGAATATTTCAGTACACTTGAATACCAAAAATATCCCAATAAACATTATTGTAGAGCTAAAAAACACGCATGTTTGTGTTTGAAAGAAGTGGGACAGCCGATTAACCAATGGCGTGATAACTCACAGTTTATTGTAACATTATTTGATGATCATAAATGAGTACTCAAAGGCCAATAATTCTATTGTTTCAGGCAATATTGTTTACATTTTCATGAAAGATGTCGAAAAAAAAAAAATAGAAAGATACTAGAGTCAATCTATATAACTAAAAATAAAAATAAAATAAGTCAAAATTGTGCAGACATAATTAATAAATTGAATTTGTGATTTTAATTGGTAAAGTATATATAAAAAAATAATAATAATATATATATATATATATATATATATATATATATATATATATATATATATATATAATTTCTAACCTGGATAATATTTGTTATGGATATTTAAAAACGTTAGCTAGTACAATAATAGAATTAGATGAAAGGTTACTTTAGTCTGCTTCATAGATGCATTTATTTAGCAGTAAAAATGTTGAATATTTTTTAACAACAATTGACGAAATGATTCTTATATAGGTGCTATGTGTAAATAAGAGTGCATGATTATATGACCAATATTATAGTATAATATGGAAATATTAGTAAGTAAAATTTTAATAAAGTTATTTTAAAAACAGATTTTAAATATGAAAGTGATAATTGAATTCTAAATTGTTGATGATATTTGTTATTGTTGATGTAGTTGTGTTTATAATATTAAATTGTATTTTAGATGATTTTTTAATAATCTGAAGATGAGGCAAAGAAATTACCTCGAAACGTTATAATCAAGTTTTATTTATGTTATAATAAATAAAAATATAAAGAAAGAGAAGAGATAGTTCCAACTACTACATTCATAATTATATTTACTCTTCTATAATAATAATAATTGATATTAGAAAAAAAACTCGTTTATTTATAGAACTTTCCTCCTTCTTTATTAAAATATTTACCAATAATAATATATTATATTTAATTTTTTCATTTGTTATTAGCTTAACTTATTTTATTTTATTATTTGTTTGTTTTACTTTGTACATATGGAATGAATGAATTCTTTTAGCCCTAATACTTATTGCCCGAGATAGTGGCAGATTGTATTATTTCTCAATAAAAAAAAAAAAAAAATAAATAAAATAATTAATATTAATTTTTCATTTTGATTAGAACTTTTCGAGCCCTTAACTCATTTTCAAGTACATCACTAAAATCAATATTTTATATCATGAAGGAGTAGAGCTTTGGGGCCATCCAGTCCCCACAATCCAAAATTCTCAACGCTCCCTAATTTGTAACGACTAAACTGATCGATAAACACCTCTATAACTCGATTTTATGAAGAGCTGAAGTGGCTTTACCCTCCCTACCGCCGCACAGTGGGCAATATCACCAATTTAGGTGGACAAAAGTCAGGTCAGAAGTTTGGAATTTTTCAGTGCTTCACCTTTTTATTATTAAGTGGCAAGACTCATAATACTAATATTTCCTGCTATATCGTATTTACAAATAAATAGTAAATGAATGAATCATTCCTGTTCACACAAGTGCCTAATAACCAACAGTGGGATTATCTTTATTCGATGGCCATTTATTATGTTCAAGGTGTGTTTAGAGCAAAGTCTTTTTGCTTTTATTTAACAATAGACATTGCTGAGACAGGTAAGACATTATATTTCCAAACCGTTATTGAATATACATAGCAATCTCACCTGTAGCGTTAATTTAGCAATTTGTAAATGTTAGGGGCATAGATAATATTCCACTACCTAAATACCTAACATAATATTCAATAACGAAAAACTATATAACCCCAAGTTACCCAAGGATTTGTTTGTAGGATTTGTTCATCAATCCTTCTAGTCTTTAGATATTACAAAGAATTTTGCGTTTTGGGTGATACGTGTACATAATTTTTTTCAAATACAGCACACCCAATCAAAAGTTCTACAATCTATAATTTCAAGAATTTCCTAAATGATATAAATACATCTATTAGTAGATTTTAGCAACTCAGCCATAATTGGATTTTAATTATTTTTCCGTATTCTGGGACTTCAAACGTGAAATATAGGGAAGTTTTAGATTTTGCTAATAAATTTGATTTTTGACCACTGTGCGCTCGCCAATCTTGTCAACAAATTAATTAGTTTTCATAATTTTTTAAATATTTTTATCCGTAATCTGGATCCTAAAGGTTAATATAGACAAGATTCAGAATTCTGTCCACCTAAATCGGTCATATTGCCCACTGTGCGCCGTAAGTACTTCCTAGCTTCCTTGCTCTACCAAGTTATCCAATCCCGGTGTCCGTTTTACATCTCGGATCTCCTTATATTCAAATCCTCCGTTCGTTCCGTACACCGTTCACGCCTTTTAATCTGTATATAACGTCCCATCGATCCACAGCTTTCGATAGATCATTCTTAATCGATCCGCTTCCCTATGGAACTCCATTCCCTCTAATATCCGTGACTCCCAAACTATCTCCACATTTAAATCTCGTCTATTTAGCCATTCCCTATCAATCCAATTTCCAAATAATCCCAAGTAGATGCTAATTTAAATAATAATCAACTAATAAATAATAGATCAGATTTACTTATTTAACTGTCATTTTCGATGGTAAATTCAACATCAAATACTTGAAATTATTATCTTTTCAAAGATGCAAGATTAAATTATATATATGTTTAAAGAAGAATATTAATTTCCTTTGTTTATAAAAACTGTATACATACATGCATATCCATATACATGCATATACATGTGTGTGTATATGTATATATATATATATATATATATATATATATATATATATATATATATATATATATATATTTCTTTTATCTGATTATAAATTTAGTTTTCTGGTTTGTACATTTTTATTATAATTTAGCTTTTAAGTTATTTTATTTGTTCATGTTATTAGTTTAATTCTTTTCTATTTTTCAGTCATTTTACTCAAAGACTCTAGTTTTAAGTCCACCCTTTTATTTCCTGTTATGTTATTCTGAAGAGACTTGTCTCATAATAAATAAAGAATTATTATTATTAATGTTCCATATGTCGCTGATTCGGACCAAAACAGATATCATTTCTTCTATTGCAAACTCCATTCCCACTCCAATCCACTATTTTCAATCCTTACTTCCCCTTCAATTCAATTCAATTCAATTCCAGATAATCCCCGAGGCGCCAATAAAAGAGATGACCTAGTATAGAATATTTTTAGAGTGCTTCCAATTGGAAGCTTCTCTAGATGTGTTTTATGCCTTTTATATTTTACTCGCATCTACTTATTGTATTATATAATACGGTTGTAAATTCTAATAAATAGATATTAAAAAAATCTGGTGCGCGCAACACACAACTTTCACTTACCTCCGTTATTTATATCAACGTAAGAATTTTTAAACAAATTTAGAAGCGAAATAAATTGTTAAAGAATTATTTATATTGGATTTTAATAGAAACATGTTTTTCATTAAATTATCTATTATACTATTATCTACGACAATCAGTTTCATCGGTATTTTTACTTTTACAATAGCATGTGTAAGTTGGGGCAATGATGGGGCATTCCCCTTACACTGTACATAAACTTTTGTTACCATTTTAATATTCTTACAATGATTATTTTTGTTGGTAAAAAAAAAAAAAAAAAAAAAAACAGAAAAAAGAAATAAATAAAATACAAGGAAAATAAATTACTAGTAATAGAATAATTCCTAATCTGGAAAATAATTACATGACAGAGAAATAGATACATAAATAAATACTATGGTAAAGAAAATATAATGACAATTTTTAGTTTGATATTTTTTAGAGTAATATATGCTTGGTTCTTTTATGCCTGTATTTAGGTGTTGAAGTTTTAGTGTAGTTGCCTATGTCTTGAATGAGAATGTTATTACTTAGGTGGCATGAGCTGAAGAATTTAAAGGTTTGTTCGCGGATGTAATCATGAATTGTCAGTATGTCCAATTCTTTATGCATTTTGGTAATCTTGGTGGATATAGGGTAGTTGTTTACAATTCTCAGGCATCTGTTCTGGAGGATCTGTAATTTATTGATATGTGTTGTGCTAGAAAAACTCCAGACTTGGCACGCATATGAAATTATAGGTCTCATAACTGATTTGTAAAATATTAATTTGTTTTTTGATGAATGTTTTGACTTTTTATTAAAATATGGGTACATCTTATATAATAATTTACGGGCACTAATTAATTTATTGCTGATATGTAGGTTAAAAAACAGTTTGCGATCTAATGTGATTCATAGGTATTTGACATGGTTTGATATAGGAATTTCGGTATGATTCAATAGGATGGTGGAAGGTAGCTTTGTGAAAATTATAGCTTCTGTTATTTCAGTATTTAGTCCCCATTTTTCTAAATATTTGTTAGTTTTACGGAATGCTTCTTGTAATCTTTTTATTATAGTTTTTATTCTATATGATTATGCTAAGATTGTAGTGTCATCAGCAAAAATAGCAGTATTAACGTTATTGATTTTCGGAGGGTCGTTTATGAATAAATTAAACAATATGGGGCTGAGACAAGATCCTTGTGGTAATCCTGCATAAATTTGTCTATTTGTTGAGCTACTATTATTTGATGAAATGAAGAGTGATCTATTATGTAGAAAATAATGAATTGTTAAGATGAGATATTTCGGCATGTTGAGTTGGATTAATTTATAGATGAGGAATTAGGGCTTTTACCCCTGCCAAAAATCGCATAACGTTAAAGTTTTCACTCCAAAAATATTATGCCATTATCAATAATTTTGTTACTTTTTATTAGAACAATCATTATAAATTATCACATAATTACATACCTTGAAATGTTATAATAATTTGTTAATCCTTATCATTCAGGATTCATCACTTTCAATTATAAAATATAGTTAAAATACATTTATGTTTATTCTTATAAATATGAAATTATATTTATGTTTAATTATAGTACGAAATCATTTACGTTCCGGGGTTTGCCGAATTAATTTTTATTCATCAACCACTAAACTTTCCTCATCAATTAGCGGAAGCTAGATCCTCAGATCATAATCAGCTTTGGAAAGTGACTATGTTTATGTAATTCATCAAGGGATAATGATTGTACGCTTACATAAAAGGCTAACGGTGAAGGCATAACTATTTAAAATTGTGAAACATGAAGACGCGATGCTATAATCGCTTGTTTTATGACGTTGAACTTTGTAAATCCAGCATCTTCAACGTCAATCGGTGAATAGTTTCGATGAAAGAAAAAATAAAATAAATTTTTAAAACAATGGGGGAGAGGATCTAAAGACTAAGCAGATTTACGTCTTGGCATTTGGTCAGTACCTCATTCTGATGAGGAGTAGCTTAAATTGAATCAAATCATATAATTATATTTAGACAAATTTTAAGTAAAAAAACAGCATAGTTTTTAAATTTTAAAAGTGTTTTATAAAAATACACGAAAGGGGAAATTTTCACTTTTTCAAAGGTCCTTGTTGTCGGCCTGCCCCAAAATATTTTAAGGACTGTAATGATTTTTTAAAGACGCCTTTCCCATTAAAAGGATTCTAAATAATAGACATATATGGTAATTAGTATACGACTTATTATAGAAAAGAACCATAATTTGTGACTGCATTCCCTTTTAAAAGTACATGGATCGAAATATTATGATGTTGATAAATGTTTTATGATGTTGAATTTTATTACTCCAGCATCTCCAACGTCAATTGGTGAATAGTTTCGATGACAAAAAAAAAAAATAATAAATAATAATAATAAATTTAAAAAACGATGGGAGAGGATCCAAAGACATTTATCGACTAAGCAGATTTACGTCTAGGCATTTGGTCGGAACCTTATTTTTATGGGGAGTAGCTTAAATTGAATAGAATTATATTATTATATTTAGACGAATTTCAAGTATAAAAGCAACTCAGTTTTTAAATTTCATAAGTGTATAAATACACGAAAAGGGCGAATTTCACTCTTTCAAAGGTCCTTGTTGTCGGCCTGCCCCAAAATATTTTAAGGACTGTAATGATTTTTTAAAGACGCCTTTCCCATTAAAAGGATTCTAAATAAAATGCATATATTGGAACTATTATACGATTCAATATAGAAGAGAACCATAATTTTTGACTCTATTCCCTTTCAAAAGGACATGTATCAAAATATTATGATGTTGATAAATGTTTTATTATGTTGAATTTTATAACTCTAGCATCTCCAACGTCAATTGGTGAATAATTTCGATGACATAAAAAAAAAAATAAAAAAAAAAATTATAATAAATTTAAAAACGGAGGGAGAGGATCCAAAGACATATTTCGACTAAGCAGATTTACATTTAGGCATTTGGTCGGAACCTTATTTTTATTGGGAGTAGCTTATAATGAATATAATTATATTATTATATTAAGAGGAATTTCAAGTATAAAAGCAAGTCAGTTTTAAATTTTAGAAGTGTTTTATAAAAATAGACGAAAAGGGCAATTTTCACTTTTTCAAAGGTCCTTGTTGTCGGCCTGGTCGAAATATTTTAAGGACTGTTTTGATTTTTTAAAGACGCCTTTCCCATTAAAAGGATAGAAGAGAACCATAATTTTTTACTCTATTCCCTTTTAAAAGGACATGTATCGAAATATTATGATGTTGATAAATGTTTTATTATGTTGAATTTTATAACTCTAGCATCTCCAACGTCAATTGGTGAATAATTTCGATGACATAAAAAAAATAAATAATAATAATAATAAATTTAAAAACCGAGAGAGAGGATCCAAAGACATTTTTCGCCTAAGCAGATTTACATTTAGGCATTTGGTCGGAACCTTATTTTTATGGGGAGTAGCTTATAATGAATGGAATTATATTATTATATTTAGACAAATTTCAAGTATAAAAGCAACTCAGTTTTTTATTTTAGAAGTGTTTTATAAAAATAGACGAAAAGGGAAATTTTCACTTATTCAAAGGACATGCCCGACTAAAATATTTTAAGGACTGTTTTGATTTTTTTCTTTAAGTCGCCATTCCTATTGAAAGGATTCTAAATAAAAGACATATATGGTAACTATCATATGATTCAGTATGGAAGAGAACCATGATTTTTTACTCGATTCCTTTTAAAAAAAGACATGAATCAAAATATTATCAGTGGTAACTAGGATACCACTCTAAAGTGGATAATTTTTATTAAATAAAGAATAAAAAAACGATAAGAAAAAACGAAACGGGTAAATATATAAATTGAAAGAATTTTATATCAATATTTGTTTATGTGAATTTTTTTTTAACTTAAGGACACTAATATAATGATTAAAGAATAAAAATGTTACCTGAAATTATGGTATTTACTCGAAAGTTAAAAAAAAAAATTACCTGAAACAAAAAAAAAAAAAAAAATTAATACAATTGGATATATAGAAAAACAACTAATGTAACTTTAAATAGTTAAGTTAAATTAAATTAAATTTGAACGAATAAATATATATTAAGTTAGGAGCAATTAGGAATCTTTAAAAAAAAAAAAAAAAAAAATCATAGCGATATAAAACATAAAAAATAAACCTAGCAGCTTGAGTTGGATACATTTAATTTAATTTTAATAAATTAAATTTTAGTTGGATAAATGGTCATAGAATTTGCATCACTGAAAAAAAAATAAATAAATAAATAAAAAAAAAAATATATATATATATATATATATATATATATATATATATATATATATATATATTCCAAAATTAAACATAACATAACATGTTTTTAAAAATACTGATTACACAAAACATAATATTGCATATTGAAAATTAAAGAATAACACTTAAAAATCGATTAAATATAGAAATTTAAATTCTCTCGTAAAATGAATTATAATATGAATTTTCAAAACTATACCACTGTTGATTTGTCACCGCTTTTAATTTTTTTTTCTTCATGTAATCCCTCAATGTTAACTGTTTCTGATAGCAAAATGCTTAAAATTCGACATTATTAATAATTTTATTCTGGTAATAGTTAAAAACACTAACCAAGAATTAAGAAACGTTATTTTTTTTTTTTAATTTCTTCATTTCATTAAGCGTATGTTACGAATATTTAATTATGATTCGGTGGCGCGACAGTTCGAGTGCTTGGCCGCGCGGTGTAAACTGCTGGGAGAATACACACGCGGTTTTTGATGGGTAGGGTCATCACTCCCTACGCTTTTTTTTGTAAGTGACCACTAGACTGACGAGTCTCATATACCCGAGGTTGTGAGTGAATCCCCGTTAATTTATTGCTTGAAAAAGATCCTCCGGGACTGGGATTCGAACTCACAGCCTTTGGCTTGGGAGACTAGCACTCTAGCCGCTCAGCTACGGGCTCACCATTATAAATATGTAAACAAAAATATTCGATTTGATCAAATTAACTACCATAAAAAATCATATAATTTTTATGATCACGACTGTAGATGTATAGTACTGTTAGAAAGGTTAAGATATTAGAAAAAATATAATTCTATACACTGAGTTTTAAAAAGTAATGGAATGGAATGAGATGAAAAGCGGACACAACTGACTAATTGTTGCCGATTATAATATAATAAATCGTTTAATCAAACACTTGTTTCTATCAAAACTCAAATGGGATTCTTTAACCTTTTTTTTAACTCTAATATTATTTAAAACATCTTAAATTGATTTTAACAACGGTGCTAAGTGAAAGTCGTGTGTTTCTCGCATCGGATATTTCAAAAAGGGTTTTGAAAGATTTCGACTGCTTATACATGTGTAAAACTAAATTTTGTTTAATGTATACTAGTTCTCAATCATTGAAATAGTTTGACCGACTTAAATCATGAATATTTTATTAACTTTCATATTAATTATTGGCGACTAATTAGTCCCATGGATACTGTGTGAATTTTCCATGTGGACTGAATAGAAACTTTTATTTTCACAAGCCCAAATGAAGCAGAAATCAAGTTCTATTCAGATAAGCGTGTAAGTGAAAGTGTACGACACTCAACGTCCACCGCACCAGATGTTTTTAACAATAAATATTTTGTTTAATTATTTCTCTCTATACAAAATAATATCGCGGTTCCTGTTTTCCGCGAACTCATTTTAAACCACTGGACAGATTTTGATACTGTTTTTACTAACATTTATGGCATTCTTTCCTAAACGTTTAAAAGTAAAATACATTTCAACTAAGCTTTGATTTAAACGGAAAAAATACATTTTGTGTAACCAAGTCATCAAATAATTATTCCTGAAATATAAGTAGTAATATAGACGTATAATATATCGTTGGAAAGCACTTGATTGAAAAAAAAATTAATATGCAATAAAAGAAATCGTACAAGTAATATATGTTGTTGTAAGCCCATAAACTTATAAACATATGTTATTGGTATAGAGGAAAGTTATGATAGTTAAATGTTGCCACCGTCGTACAGAATTGTGCAAGTTGTATTCTTCTATATAGTAGGCAAGATTTTAGAAACAATATTACGAACCGAATTGTAACTAAGTTGATAACATAAATGGAATGTTGTTATAAATCTATAAATTAACATTGTTATTAATTATTTCATGAAAACAGATATTTAGCTGAAAAATAAATGGGATGTTTATTTTTATATATGTTATATTTGTTCTGATTGAAGGATAAATGGAAAGGTTTTGTAAGCCCATAAACTTATGAACATATGTTATTGTTAAAGAGCGAGGTTATGATAGTTAAATTTTACCACCCATCGTACAGGGTCGGGCAAGTTGTATTCTATATAAGGGGTACTCACTACGTTTGCTATAGCATGCTATTTGTGCTATTGTGCTAAACCCATCAATTTTATACAGGAAATAACTGTAGAAACTCGACGGGTTTAGAAAAATAACACAAACAGCATGCTATAGCAAACGTAGTGAGCACCCCTATAGTACGCAAGATTTTAGAAACAATATTACGAACCGTATTGTAACTAAGTTGATAACATAAATGGAATGTTGTTATAAATCTATAAACTAACATTGTTATTAATTATTTAATACTATTTAATGAAAACAGATGTTTTACTTACTGCTAAATGAGATAGAAACTAAATTAAACCTTTAAAATGTATTTTAAATAGTTTATTCGAAATATTAAATAGTTGTAAACTTAATAGGATAGGAAAAGTTATTATTTCTATACTTTTTTTTTTAAAACATAAATTGCAATCAAGTTCTCTCTATATGAGAAAATTATGTTTTCTACTTATTTATGCTTCACTTTAAAATAACAAATTAATAAACTGAACCAATTATGATTTATGGTTTTAATTTCTGCAAATGATTAAATATAATTATGATAAACTGAAACTCCCAAAGCGAAAAACTCGACAGAGATTTTTTAAACATAAATGGCACCTCATTCAAACTGCCGTGCAAAGCAGAGGCGGGTCCACGAGTTCTATACAATTTCAAATTCAACGTTACAACGATGTTCATAAAATATGAAACGAAATATTGAAATTTTTTTCTTTCAGCAAGGACGATCACACAATTTCGTTCTAAGTATCACTTCCAAGGATAGTTTTTACTTTCACTTACTATATATAGTAAGGGAAAGTATTGCGATCGTGAAAATTTTCGAATTCCAGTTTTCAACGGATATACACATTTTAGGGTCCTCTGAGTCCAAATAAACAAGTCCCGCAAAAAGGTCTGTGTGTGTGTGTGTGTGTGTGTGTGTGTGTGTGTGTGTGTGTGTGTGTGGTAACTCCCGGGCGGAAACGAAAAGTCCTATGAAACTGAAATTTCATATTTAAGACAAATATACGCTCGAGACGTTACAAAACCTTTTTCATCAGAATCAGCTGACCTGAAGATCTACTTTATACTATGCATTTTGCACCTTTTTTCGATTTTCTGGAAAACGGTTCCGACGATTTTGATTAAACTCGCTATATCGATGTAAAATTTAATGGGCTTTTATGTCATGTAGGTTTTATTTGGATTAAAATGGTTTGACAGGGCTTATATGCCGATATTTTAAATTTTCTATCTCTAAAGTACCTTTAATTTTGTTGATTCTATAAAAATAACTATATTATCTTGTTATTAGTTATAAAAAACAGGTAAATATATAAATTGAATGAATTCGATACCCAACTAAAGGAGAAAACTGAAAAAATATATTTTGTATGCAATTTTTTGTTTTTGAACATAAGAACAGTAATATACATGTATGATATACCGTTGGAAAGCTTAAGATTTTAGAAAAAATATTATCTCATACACACATATACACAAGTTTTTAAAAGTTAGTAGAGAGTGATGAAAAGCAGATAAAACTAAGTGATTATTTTAGATAATAATATAATAGATTTTTTAATAAAACACGTGTTTTTATAGAAATTCCATTTAATTAATTCTTTAATGGTTCCACTCCTTTTTATCTCTAACTGTATTAGAAAATTCTTTGATTTATTCTAAAAACGGAGGTAAGTGAAAGTCGTGTGCTGCTCGCACCAGATTTTTAATTTTTATATTATTTATAGTGAGCCTACGAACTACTTGTACAAAGAGAGTTTCCACTCGGAAAAACAACTTGCATTAATATTAAAGAAAATAAGTTTAATATTTCGAAATCGCTCAAGAATTATCACGTTGTAATGATCGGAATATCACGTGCTTGGTTTTTAACTACCTGTGACTTTATATAATCATTTTTTTTTTTTTTTTTTTTAGATTTATTTTGGAATCAATTAGAAAATGTTTTTTTGTTAAATAATTTGATGAATTTTCTGCCTTACAAATTGAACATACCAGATAACTAATGCTTCTAGGTAATTCTTGAATTATTTCAGGCATACTCGCCGCTTTAGGCTACTTCAACACTTACTAGACAAACGATCAAACCTTCCTCTGAACTACAAAAGGCTCATCTACATGACTATTATAAGACCAATCTGGACTTACGGAGTAGAGCTTTGGGGCTCTACTGAATCATCAAATTCTTCCCGCATCCAATCCTTACAATCCAAAATCCTTCGTAAAATCCTCAACGCTCCTTACTTTGTCACGAATAAACTTATCCATAAAGACCTTAATGTTCCCTTTGTTACTGATTTGGCCCGGACCAAGTATCAATCCTTTCATGACAAACTCCAATCTCACTCTAACCCACTAGTTTCAATCCTTTCTTCCTCTTCACTTCCGAATAATCCTCCGAGGCGCCTAAAAAGGAAATGGCCTTCTAGTTCAAAATATTTTTAGAGTGCTGCCAGTGGGTAGTGTCTCTACATGTTTTTCATGACAGTTTTGTATATTACCATCACATTTACTAGATGTATTTTTATTTAATACAGTTGTAAATATCAATAAATATGTTAAAAAAAAAAAAAAAAAAATCAGGCATAGAATAGGAAAGATTGTACTTTTTTATCTATTAGTTCTTATTTTTGGCGCTGAGATCCCTCTCGTGTTAAGCTTTTCCCTTCAACTATGGGTGGGACAAGCCTGGTACGATGATCCTAAGGCTGATTGTACACAGGTATGCGTGTTTCTAAGATGTTAATTTCTTTGTAAACTTTGTACATATTTCACTGATTTTTATTGTACAATATATTTTTATTAATATTCTATTTTCATGTAATTTTACTTTACATTTGTTGCCCTGTAAGTATGAAATGATTGTAGTATAAAATTACTTGTACTACTATATTCATTGAGAAAAAAATGTTTTTATTTTTGGTTTAAAGATATCAAACACAAGATTCATTATTAAAGTTTTGGTTTAAAAGAACAAAGTAAAATAATTGTTAAATAATAATTGTTTCTTATCAAATCAAAAATATATAATGTGAGTCACCTGTGGTGTCGTGACTGATATCACAGCATACTATGCCTAATGTCGTGGATTGAAACCCAGAAAGATGGACCTAATATTTCTTAAATGGAGAAAAAAATCCTTGGTTGTGCTATCCATCAGACGGGACGTAAAAAAGTGTTCCGGGGCCTGTGCGATGTCAGGTACTCGCTATCCTAATTAAACCTGGATAGGAAAAATTTAGGCCTCCCTCTGTAACATTGTCCGATTTGCCACAACAGCATACAATTACGTGAAATGAACAAACAAATTAATATAGAATACATCCTTCACTACAAACTAATATTTAACATTTGATATTATATTTTTATATCATTGTTTGGTGTTTGTTTATTGTTATGAAGGTGGCATATTCATTTTTCATAGCTCATATTTACTAGTCTCTAAATGTTTTAATATTACTACTGCAAAATAAGAATTAAAAAAAAAGTTATCAAGCCGATTTAGCTGCTAGGGTTGTTCGTTTTTGGAAAATGTAAAAAAAAAAGAAAAAGAAAAAAGAAAGTTTGGAGACCAAGTAGGGTTTGGAAAGTAGTTGGAGTAATGATGGATTAATATGCTCCAGGACCCCGGAACTAGAGCAGTATATGGAACGAAAGTGACTCCATGGAACAGTCAGCTGGCTGATGATCTAACGAACACATGGGTTCGAATAATAATTTTAAACAATAGCTTCGTTACTTTCCAACCCTTGTTGCGGACAGTTGTTTAATGTGATTTTTCTTAAATCGTGGGGCCGGGATAGTGTAAACCGCTGGATTTTCGGTGTTGATCGTCTGTGCTGCGGATTTTCCTCTCCGGAAATAAAAAAATCATAAAATTACAAAAATGAATTTTTTCTCCTCCATTTTGAGCAAGCAAAATACCACTTAAATATAAAGAATCTCGGTTGAAATTGATGCATAAAAGCACCTTAACACATCCCTTTTTAGAATATGTAAACATTATTAACCAAGTAAACATGAAATTCGTAAACACAGAGATATTTAAATTGAAATATTCATATACGAACTTACTTTATAAGCCAACATATAGGAAAAAAATATTTAATGATTTTTTTTTTTGTAGTTAAAAAAATGACAATTTACCACATACATATCCAATCAATAATTAAATGACTAATTTAACAATGACAAATATTTAAATATTAATATAACTGATAAATCAATATAAATATATACACATTCAGAGCAGTGTGGATAGTCTAGATAGTCCATGGTCAAGTGGATAGTCTACTGTATTTGGGTCCCGGGTTTGAACCCCGGGTGAGGCAAAATTTATTTCAGCCCTGGGGTATGGATACCCTCCTGGAGTCACACCTAGACTTCATAAAGTGGGTACCCAAAATTGAGGGAAAAACCTGGCTACTGACCGTGATCAAGGCCTAACCTCCTAACATGGTCGTTGGCCGTGAAACAGTATGGATCTCTATACAGCCAAGTATAGTAAAAACAATGGCATAAATAATAAAAATTTATTTTATTTTATTCATTTGAAAGTTATAGTAATATCCTGTTATGCAGTTTGTAATTAGTTTTTTATATTTACAATTCATTTATAATGTTATAAATACATATATATATATATATATATATATATATATATATATATATATATATATATATATATATATATATTGTTTGATCAGTTCTCGACTGTTGATAATTTAAGTTTGTGTTGTTCTTAGGTTGCAGTCAATGAATAAACAATTTTATCTATGCGACGTTTCGAGAATTTATTGTTCTCATAATCATGCCTTAACAGTGGAAAAAAACAGAACATTAATATTATTGTACAATAATTAATATATGATGTTATTGTTAGAGATATAAAAAAGAGTACATTGAACAATGAATATTAATACAGTAGGTACATAGATATTTTAAATTAGGATTTACATTAAAGATATTATTATAAAATTACTTACAATTTTGGACAACATTAATAGATACCCTCGTAATTTAACATGCCTAATTAAGACACTATTTTGTCCAAAATTGTAAGTAATTTTATAATAATATCTTTAATGTAAATCCTAATTTAAAATATCTATGTACCTACTGTATTAATATTCATTGTTCAATGTACTCTTTTTTATATCTCTAACAATAACATCATATATTAATTATTGTACAATAATTATGAGAACAATAAATTCTCGAAACGTCGCATAGATAAAATTGTTTATTCATTGACTGCAACCTAAGAACAACACAAACTTATATATATATATATATATATATATATATATATATATATATATATATATATATTCAACGGAAAATTCATTATTTCTAATCATTCTTTATTGTAAAAACAAAAATTACATTTGCAGTGAAATTTTTAACAATTTTGGCAGTCGAGAAGGCAATAAATCAAACTAAGAATACAATTTATCTTCTTAAAAAATCCTTAGTTACGCCGTCCTTCGGAGGGGACGTTAAAAGGTGGTCCCGAGCCTGTGCGATGTCAGGTACTCGTTAAAGATCCCTATCCTAATAAAACCTGGGTAGGCAAAATTTAGGACTCCCACTGTAGCATCGTCCGATTAGCCATAGTAGCATTAAGTGACGTTAAATAAATAAACAAACAACAAATTTATCTTCTCAATTCTCCTTAGGGGATTACTAGACTGTAAATAAATCTACAGTAACAAAAATCGCATTGCTTATGCTTATTAATTTATATCACGTAATAATTGGGTTTAATCAAATTATTTATTGTTATTTACGACCGTCACAAATCTTTCTTACACTTAATTAGCAGATTTGCTTATAAATAAAAATAAAAATGAGATACTATATTTTATTTAGGTATTCATAGATTTCATTCATTATTTATTTATGTAAACCATACGTGGTCTTAAACTTTTGACCGGGAGTGTATATACACACACATAAGATATAAATAAAGCTTTGACCCAGCGACATGATAAATCCAGACTGAGATGAAGTAATAGGGTGAGGTTAGCGGCAATGTGAGGAGACTGGCGTTCCCATTCAGCTAAGAGTACATTGAATTGCAAAATATACTCTCGGCTCTGATACATAATCCGTCTTAATTACGACACTTCCTTTCCGTCTCTCAACACTCTCTTCGCCAAGTTACCAAATCTCGTAAGTAAGAAGCTTAGGGACGAGGATGAATTATTTATAACCGCAAGTGTGACTTTATATATATATATATATATATATATATATATATATATATATATATATATATATATATTAACTTGTATGATTTATTTTATTGCATATTAACTTTTCTAAAATCATTCGATTTCCAATAGTATATTATAGTCTACATTGCTATTCATATTTCAGGAATAATTCTTTGATGGCTTGGTTAAAGAAAATGTATTTTTCCCTTCTAAGGAAAATCTAAATTGCAATGTATTATACTTATAAACCTTCAGGAAAGAATGCCACAAATGATAATAAAAAACGTATCAAAATCTGTCCAGTGGTTTAGAAGGAGTTCCCAGAAACCAAGAATCGAAGTATCATAATATATATTTGGCAGGTCGGTGTAAAAACTGACAAGTTTTGCACACAATATTTATTGAACAAATAAGTTGACAAATAAAAAGAACGTATTTACAAACACAGAACAGGTTATAACCTCCATCATTCTTATTAACCACTTTAACACATGTTTTTTATTATTAAACATTTTTCAAGATCGATTTTTTCAGCCTCTGTAAATTTGTCTTGCAGCGAAGAGGGGGCTCTTCTGCTACATATATATATATATATATATAGAGATAGAGACAGATAGAGAGAGAATTTTTTTTCACATCGAAAATTGAGACATTGATTCCCAAAAGGTACTAATGGACATTTTTAACAAAATTAATATTTGTATTGTCATAATTTAGTTTTATCTAAATCTTCTATTTGATTTTATCTAATGAACAGCCATGTTCTTTAAAAACGCGATTTAGAAATTGAATAATTTTAATAAGTTGTATGGACAAAAGATATAAAGCCTGTCCATATCTTATGGTTAGTTTTCGTTTTGACTTGATATCTACAAAATTACTAGAATTAGAGAGATTACCCCTACACATGTTTTCGCCCGTGAAGCTGACTTAAAATGGCTGCAACACTAAAAGTATTAGCCCAAATTTTATATTCACGAAAGGATGGGGAATAACTGGTCAAAAATTCAAAAATATCGAGCGGCAAAATTAATGAAAATTCGACGATATATATATATATATATAATATATATATATATATATATATATATATATATATATATATATGTGTGTGTGTGTGTGTTTCTCATATTTTCTTCTTATATAGATGACATTGTTAATTATTTATTAATATTATTATATATATTTTATTTTATTTATTTTTTCTGATGTTCCTGTTATATAAAATCAAACTTTAACTAACAATGAAGGGGACACACTCTATGGCTTGACTGTATTATCAGCCAATAAATAAAATATAATATATTAATAATAAATTAATTACTCGATTATAAATAATAAATCCTCATTGATTTATAGAGCAATTAATCTAGCATAAATCAATATAAAATTGTTCTTAATGGCCGGGTGGAAAAATTGCTTAGTTCGTGCTTTTTTTCTTTTTACTGTATCTGAAACGTGAAAAATATTTATTTTTTGTTACACCATTACGAATGTATTTCTGGTTCATTCGAAAGTATAATACGTTCAGCTCAGGCGAACATTTCCTTGAATGGAAGGCCACGCGCAGGCGTGGACTGCGAAGGTAAGCAACCGGCCAGTTACCTGCAATTCGACCTACAATTATTTCGTTGACGCCTTTTAAAGTTTATTTTCCTGGAGTATTAATTCATTTACGTATCATTTACTTAAATGAGTTTTCATAGTATATATCTCCCGCGTTGCCAGTATGCATATGGGTCAATCCATTTTAAATCGTCCAAATTTCATTTCATTTCGCTCAATATTTTCTATTTTCATGATTTTTTTCCCAATTATTCACTATCTTTTTTACTTCTACTTACCTAAATGAAATATTTAGTAAGGGAAAGTATTGCGATCGTGAAAATTTTCGAATTCAAATTTTCAACGGAAATACACGTTTTTTTTTATTATAAAACTGTGGATGAAATATCTTTTTGTATGTTATTTTATATATATATATATATATATATATATATATATATATATATATATATATATATATATATTTATTTATTTATTTATTTATATGTTGAGTGAATAATTTTAATTATAGGTTTTATAAAAATAATTGTGAACCACATTGTCACTGAACATTTTTTTTATTTTTCCCATCTTTAACTTTTCGGCCCTAGACCATTTTCATGAACCCCTTAATTTGTCATATTCCTATTATATATACATAAATAAATAAATAAATAAATAAATAAATAAATAATATATATATATATATATATATATATATATATATATAGTATCATTTAAAATGTATTAGGCTTATGTAGCCTTGTCAGCTTGTTTTTTAGTACTAGTACTAAAAATAATACAAGTAATGAAAAACAACCTGAGAATGCTATTTCAGTCTAATATATTTAAAATGCGACTACATATATATATTTATGGCATAGGGCCGAAACAATGGAGATAGAAAAATAAAACATTGTTGAGTGAAAATATTGATCACAATAATTTTTAAAAACATGTATTTGTTTGTCTAAAACTTTTAGAATTGCAGCCTTTTTAAGTCAGCTTCGCGGCTGAAAGCATGTGTTGGTGAAATCTCTCCAATAATGGTAATTTTAAAAATTACACAAATCAAAACAAAAACTTACAATATGATAAGGGTGTGTGTTACATTTTTGTAATCACCACACATTAAAACATTCTCGAAAATTAATAAAAAAACTAGATTTTACCGATTTAAAGGTTTATAAAGGAAAATAAACCCAGCTTCGATTAGTTTTTCTTATATAGCTTAGTCATATCCCTACTAGTAAAAATTTCGATTTTGTGAACAGTCTTTTTTTTAAATGTGAATATTCAAAAATGTTAAAACTTCTGTTTTCGCAATATTTACACGGAAATATTATAAAAAGGACTGAGCGAAAAATCATGTAACGGATACCGTTAGACAGATTTTGTAATTAACATGGATTTGGCCGCTAAGAGACTCAGCTGGTTAACACTATAAGTATTAGCCAGAAAAATATTTGATCTACTCTTTTGTATTCATAAGAGGGTAGAGAATAACTAGTATAGAAAATCATATGTTTACCGAAAGGGTCTGGACGATATTGAATGGATTGACGGAAATCTACTTTGTATAGAAAGGACTAATTTTTGCTGGATTGCCATTTTACTCCATGCATTAATTACCCCGATTATACATTAATCTTTAGTCCTACAAAAGAAGGAGATCCTTGGCGAATGAAGACGAATGACGAAATTAGAAATCTGTATCAGACACCTGAGATAGTTGTCAAGAACAAGAGTGCCAGAATAAGATGGCTGGGGCATGTACAGAGGATGGAAAGTGGGAGACTGCCAAAAATTATCATGGAGGGACACCCTGGTGGAAGAAGGAGCAGGGGCAGACCTAGACTCCGTTGGCTGCAGGACGTAGAGGAGGACCTTCGGTCATTGGGTGTCAGCGGATGGAGAAGGGCAGCCGAAGACAGGTCAGAGTGGAGGAGGATCGCTGAGGAGGCCAAGGTCTTACAAGGACCATAGCGCCGAGAGATAGATAGATAGATAGATTAATTATTAAACTAATTACCTCAGAAGATGTTATATCTCATCATACATATATACATAATAATGTTGCAAAAAACAACCTAAAAAACATAGCTAATGATTGGACTAATTAAAAAAAAATAAAAAAATAATAATACCCTTGTTGCTATCTATATCTCCCCTCTTTCAAACCTAAATCTTGGATCCGCTACTGACTTACGTAATTACGACCTGTGCATTAGGAATTAATTGAATTGCCGAATTGTTATGTAAATAGATAAACATATGACCGCATAAGTATTTACTTCCGCAGTTCTGACATGTTACTAAAAAATTAATCCACATAAAAGTTTATGCGCAATGCCCTGTTTGAGTTTTAAAAGAGAAGTTCATTTGATATCTCTTGCACGAATCCTTGTGATTTGCGATTATATTTTGTTATTGGTATTGGGTTGTAAAACAAGTTAGAAGCAATTTTCATATTTCAATTTAATCCTCTCTCTGTATATAAAACCTTACTTGGCCAATAATGTTTACATATTCTAAAAATCTGGTGCGGGCAACACACGACTTTCACTTACCTCCATTTTTAATTTTGATAAATTCACTTACCTCCAATAATTTAATCAATGAAAGAATTTTCAAAAAAAGTTAGAGATAAAAATACGTGAAACTATTAAGAAATTAATTAACTTGAATTTATATAGAACATGTGTTTTATTAAAAAATCTATTATATTATTATCTAAAAAAATCAGTTAGTTTTATGTTCATTTCATCACTCTCTATTAACTTTTAAAAGCTTGTGTATGAGATAATATTTTTTCTAAAATCTTTAGCTTTCCAACGGTATATCATACATGTATATTTCTGTTCTTATGTTCAAAAACAAAAATTTGCATTAAAAAAATAGTAATTCAGTTTTTTCCTTTAGTTGGGTATCAAATTCATTCAATTTATATATTTATCTGTTTTTCATCAGTTGTAATAACGAGGCAATATCGTTATTTTTATAGAATCAACAAAATTAAAGGTACTTTAGAGGAAGAAAATTTAAAATGTCGGCATTTAAGCCCTGTCAGACCATTTTTATCCAAATAAAACCTACATGATATTAAAGCTCATTAAATTTTACACCGATATAGCGAGTTTAATCAAAATCGTCGGAACCGTTTTCGAGAAAATCGAAAAAAGGTGCAAAATGCATGGTATAAAGTGCCTCTTCTGGTAAGCTCATTTTAATGAAAAAAAATTTGTCACGTCTCGGGCGTATAGTTGTCTTAAATATGAAATTTCAGTTTCATAGGACTTACCGTTTCCGCTTGGAAGTTACCACACACACACACAGACCTTTTTGCGGGACTTGGTTATTTGGACTCAGGGGACCCTAAAACGTGTATTTCAGTTGAAAACTGGAATTCGAAAATTTTCACGATCGCAATACTTCCCCTTACTATATATAGTAAGTGACAGTAAAAAAGGATTAGTTAAGGTGCTTTTCTGCATCGTTTTCAATCGAGATTTCTTATCTTTAAGCGGTATTTGCTTGTACAAAATGGAAGAGACAAAAATT
This sequence comes from Piezodorus guildinii, assembly GCA_023052935.1. Taxonomy (NCBI): domain Eukaryota; kingdom Metazoa; phylum Arthropoda; class Insecta; order Hemiptera; family Pentatomidae; genus Piezodorus; species Piezodorus guildinii. The sequence continues at coordinate 47,440,799 of CM041295.1, forward strand.
CAATTTCATCTTTTAATGATCTTGTATATTCGTAAAGGATGATTTAATATTGTTTTATTCCGAATAATGAATCCACTGTTTATAGCGATAATGCCTTAGGAGAAAGCACCGTTCGTAAAGGGTTTGCTGCGTTTAGAAACGGAAATTTTAACTTGGAAGATACGAGGGCGCTCAAGTCGTCCTTCGACTGTTGATGATTACCAAATTCAAGCATAATTGATCAAAATATTCAATTTTTGATTAAATATCCAAATCGCATGATTGATAAAAAATATTTACAAGAAATATGAAGTTTTTATTGAAATCACCAGTAAAAATCACTACAAACTTTTACAACCCATAATAAGAGGACAGTGTGGAATAATTCATATATATGTATAGTTACGAAGTTTCACTGGTTTACCCCTATAAGTATATTGTTTGGGATAATGAAAAAAGTATATTGTTATCTCCCATGAGTTTAACAACATTAACATCAGTCATTTTGCAGGTTGGGGCTTATAGGGAGGATAAAATGCTTAAAAAATCAATAAAAGAAATTAAGAAATTCCAGAGTTAACTCATATTGCCTCTCCCCCTCTCAAAAAAAAATGAAGGAAGAGCAATTTTTTTATATCTGGTTTTTCATGTTTATGATCTCTTGTACTTCAGCTATTTAAAAAAATACTCAATAATAATAAATTTAAAAAAAAATTTATAACAAAACAATAGAAATAGAAAGAAACTTAAAGCTATATACATTACTAAAAATAACAACAGAACCAAAAACGTTAAAACAGGCATAAAAAACATAGGCTTACAATACACAGATATCATAAATAATGTAAATTTATAAAAATATAACAACAGTATGTTAGTAAAAAAACATTACAATCACAACATGAATAAATGCAGGACATGGAAATTTAATTAGAATAATAATTTAACACACCAGGTACAAAGTATCATAAATTAAAAACAAAAAAGAAACAGTGAGCCAATAGTCATTAAGCATTGAGCTACTAAAATTTATAAAACAATATAAAAAAAAAACGTAGTAGGTAAATTGTAAATAAGTTGACGATTTTAATTTGTGAAATTTAAAATTAATGTGTATAAAATGATAACGCGATTTTCGTTTCCGCGAACTCCTTCTAAACCTCAAGACGGATTTTGATACGGTTTTCACCATCACTTAGGGCATTTTTCCGGACGTTTTATAAGTAAAATACACTGCAATTTAGCTTTTATTTAAACAGGAAAAATACATAGTCTGTAACGAAGTCGTCAAAATATTATTCCAGAAACATAAGTAGTAATATAGACACATAATATACCGTTGGAATGCGCAAGATTTTAGAAAAGTTAATATGTAATAAAATAAATCTTACAAGTTAATATAAAGTTGTTGTAAGAACATAAACTTATGTTATTGGTATAGAGCGAGGTTATGATAGTTAAATGTTGCCACCCATCGCACAGGATCGTGCATGTTGTATTTTCTATTTGCTACGCAAGATTTTAGAAACAGTATTAAGTTCCGAATCGTAGCATAGGTCTTAACATAAATTGTAAGCTGCTATAAATCTAAGAGCTAACGTTGTTATTAATTACTTAAAAATTTAATACTATTTCATGAATGCAAATGTTTCACTGTAAAGTAAATGGGATTCCTATGGAAATTCAATTCACTTTTAAAATGTAAGTTCATTGGAAATATAAAATAGTTGTAAACCTAATAGGATAGGATTTGTTATTTCTATAATACAGTCAAGTTTTTTTATATGAGAAAATTAAGTTTTCCGTTACCTATGCTTCAGTTTAAAATAACAAACAAATAAACTTAAAAACTTTTGATTTTTACTGTCACTTACTATATATAGTAAGGGGAAGTATTGTGATCGTGAAAATTTTCGAATTCTAGTTTTCAACGGAAATACACGTTTTAGGGTCCCCTGAGTCCAAATAACCAAGTCCCGCAAAAAGGTCTGTGTGTGTGTGTGTGGTAACTCCCGGGCGGATACGGCAAGTCCTATGAAACTGAAATTTCATATTTAAGACAAATATGCCCGAGACGTTACAAAACCTTTTTCATCAAAATGAGCTTACCAGAAGAGGCACTTTATATCATGCATTTGCACCTTTTTTTTTTTAATTTCTGCCGATGATTAAATATAGTAATGAATAAAGTTTATTAAATAACATATTTTCTTGCTAATTGCACTTTTCGGTGCGATAACTAGATCTAATTGTATGTTGACCTTATTAACCATTATTTTATCTTGAAAATGGGGACGAAACCCCAAAACATCGAAAAAAAAAATGTAAAAGTATTGAAATTAATGAAAGAACAGAATGGCTTTTAAATATGAAAAAAAAAATACAAGGAGCTTCCTCAAGTTGAATAAATCGAAAGAAAAAAAAATACAATTATACTTCTCTTAATTAATAGAAAGTATAATTTAGCGCTCGGTATGGATAATTTCTGTACTCCTTACGTAATTTTATTTAGCATTTTATAATATGGCGATTTCCTAAGCTTCCGAAATCGTTGTCAACTCAACAGGAATATTAATTAGTTTTAACAAGTTTCACTCCAGTGAATTTGAACTATGTTTATTTTCACTTTGTTGCGGCAGTTTTATGAAATCGTTTTGTACCCTTCATGTTGCGTGGATATTAAGGTTCTTTATAGACCTGACCCGGTTTGAAGTTGTGCAAAAGGTTTTTCCGGAATATTACTCCCCTCCATCAGAATTCTGACTTCCCATCTCAGAACTTTTTTTTTTGGATGGTTTCTTCTAATTTTCTTTCTATCTTCGATTCTCCATTGTGACACTTTGTCCCGTAATGCATTAGACAAAAGGGATATTCTGCCGTGTAACTGATTTTCTTTTTTTTTTAGTTCCTAATTGGTGCTGGATTTTCCCTTAGACCTATAATATAAGTCCTATATAACTAGCGACCCGCCCTTGCATTGCACGGCTAAAACTTGAAAGTGGTGTCATTTATATTTGAAAAAGTTCAGTTTGACAAATTAAGAGTTTATCAGGCTGGGATTTTGAGTTTATAATTTTTTAAAATACATTTTCAAAGTTAAATTTGATTCCCTTGGGAGTCCAATTTAGTTTACAGTGGAACACCTGTTTTCATAAAATGATCTGTTTTTTTATTTTTTATTAAACAATAAAATTTATTTGAATAATATTACAACCATCCCAATTCGGACATTGACAATAGTGATAAAATACAACATTCATGCAGTATTTACACAGCAATAAAATTGTAAAATAATAATAATATATATAAATACAATAGTACAATACAATAGATTAGTAGCAGAAATGGTGGCGATCTTGGTGATATTGATATATCAGGGCATACTTTTGAATTCGTAGAAAAATTCAAGTATTTAGGTTCAATGATAACAAGAAAAAATGAAATCCAGGAAGAAGTGAAGTCCCGGTTAAAGGTGGGAAATGCGTGTTATTCTTCAGTTGCTAAGTTGCTTAGCTCACGGCTTCTATCTAAAAACTTAAAGGTTAGAATTTATAAAACTATTATTGTTCCAATGGTTCTTTACGGATGTGAAACGTGGCCGCTTACTTTGAGGGATGAACAACGGCTTAAGGATTTCGAAAATAAGGTACTGCGTAAAATATTTGGTCCGAAGAGGGATGAGGGCACTGGGGAGTTTAAAAGGTTGCACAACGCGGAATTGCGGAACTTGTATCCTGTGAATATAATTGAATTAATAGCGTCGCGGAGACTCAAATGGGCGAGTAAAATTGTTGGGCTCGGTGAGGAACGGATTCCGAGAAAGTTGGTGTTTGCTGATCCGACTGGTAGGCGTCCGGAAGGTAGGCCGATGCGGCGATGGGAGGATTGCGTTAAAGCTGATCTCGGGGGCTTGGGCTTGACCGGCGAACATTGGACGGGTCTGTGCAGGCGAAGTTTGGTGGTATCGGCATCGAACCTTCGGGTTCGGTTAGCCTATTATTATTATTTTTATTATAAATACAATAAGGAATCAATAAAATTTATAGATAGTCTATAAATCAGTCATACCTATCTGAAATTAAAGGAAATTAACAACAATATTAGTTTATGTATTTGTAACAACATTTCACTTTTTTAAAAATTACGGATTGGTACTTGAGTACTTTATGGAAGAATGTGATCTTAACGGTGGCAACATTGAATCACCATAATCTCCCTCATCACATTGCAAATAACATATGTTCATAAGTTCATGCGCTTATAACTATTGTTTCGAATTATTTTACTGCATATTAACTTTTCTAAAATATTCTGCTTTCCAAAGGTATATTATACGTTTATATCTCTATTTTCAAGAATAATTTTTTGATGACTTGTTTCAAAAAAATTAATTTTCCCTTCTTAAGAAACACTTAATTGTAATTTATTTTACCTATAAACCTTCAGGAAAGAATGTCCTAAATGATAGTAAAAACCGTACCAAAATCCGTCTTATGGTTTAGAAGGAGTTCCCGGTAACCAAGAAGCGCAATATCATTGCGATCATTATATATATATATATATAATATATATATATATATATATATATAGAGAGAGAGAGAGAGAGAGAGAGAGAGATACAGAGCAGATAACATTATTTGACTTTATTTATTATTAAAGGTATTTTATAACATGTTTAAACCAAAGAATCAAATGCCTATTTTGGGATTTCTTAGGATGTTATGCTATGTGTAAACGCCATGTGTTTAGTGGCATTGCTTAACATATTAAGCGTTTCACTCTCCTAATCTGGTGTGCATCGCACAACTTTCACTAAGCTCTGTACTTGAAGTAAATATATAAAGTTGTTTTGTAATTTTATAACTAATTTTATTTTAAAATTTAAAACTAAATAATATAATTATATAAATAATTATCAACAACTTTTTAAGATATTGTATCACTTTCTATTAGAATCGTCCAATATTCATGAATTATTTCATATGTGAGAAAAGATTTTCTCGGAATATATTTATTTTAATTAGGTATATTATGCATCTAAATTGAAAACCTTGTTTCAGTCATTTAAAAAAATAAATAAAATAACAAAAAAAATATTTTCTTCCCCCTCTTTTAATTGATTATTTTATTCTATTTTTAAGAATCCTCGGCTTTGCTAAATATGTTATCATGCTAAATCACACCCCAAGAATACATTTTTCATATTATTATATTTAATCCGCTATATTTAATAAGGTTATTAACTACAAGTTTAAATCGAAACACAATAAATCTTTAATATTTTTACTTTCACTTACCTCAATATATAATACATAGTAAGGGAAAGTATTGTGATCGTTAATATTATTGTTTCATGGTCATCTAAGACCGAAAACGTCTGTGTTTGTGTCGTGTGTGTGTTTTTTGTAAGTATAGGTCATATATATATGTAGGTCAAGTCACATAAAACATAAAATTCCTCATATGTCCGTACAGCAGCATTTTCATAAAACTTGATAAGCCATAATAGCTATTATGACCATGCATTTTGCACCATTTTACGATTTTAAATAAACTCAACAATCGGTCAACAAGAATGAATTCTGAGGCCTATGGTCAGATGTAAAAAAAAAAACAAAACAACTTACAAAAACAAGTTTCCAACGAAACTGAATATAATTTTTACTTCCAGTTACTATATATATGAAATATATAGTAAGAGAAAGTATTGCAGTATTGAAAATTTTTGAATTCGAATTTTCACCAGAATTACACGTTTTAGGGTTCCCTGAGTCTGTGTGTGTGTGTGTTTGGTCTAGCGACAAAACGGTGAGTCGTACGAAACTGAAATTTCATATTTAAGACATCTATACAACCGAGATGTTACAGCAAAATTTTCATTAAAATCGGCTGACCAAAAGAGCGACTTTATACCATGCATTTTGCAAGTTTTTACGATTTCTCCAAAAACGGCTCTAACGATTTTGATTAAACTCTATATATCGATGTAAAATTTGATGGGCTTTAATATCATGTAGATTTTATACTGATTGAAATAGTCTGATGGGGCTTAGATGCCGATATTTTAAATCTTCTTCTTCTAAAGTACCTTTTATTTTGTAGATTTAATAAAATGGGGCACATCATCTAATTAGCATTGATAAATAACGCCTAAATATGCAAGTTAAGCGAATCTGATAAACAACTTAAGGAGAAAAGTGCAAACATATTTTGTATTGCAAGTTTTGTGCTTTCGAACAAAAGCATATCGTTTATAATATACCTTTGGATAGCTAAAGATTTTAGAAAAAAATTAATCTAATAAACGGAATTGTAAAGGTTAATGGAGAGTGATGAAAAGCGGATAAAACTGATTATTGTAGATTAAAATGTAATAGATTATTTAATTATACACATGTTTCTATTGAAATTCAATTAAATATCAAACAATTTATTTTTATCTATTTTTAAATTGATTTTAACAACGGAGGAAAGTGTAAGTCGTTTGTTACGCGGGCCAGTCTTTTATTTTTTTAATTTCAACTTTATTTACAAGTTCTTAAATTGATTTTGACATCGGAGTTAAGTGGGAGTAGTGTGTGGCTCGCTAGATTTTTTTTTTTTTTTTTTTAGAAAAAAATTATAATGATCATGTAACAGTAGTTTTAAAAGTGTTTGTGGCAGTATTCACCTGTAATCATTAACGTCCTATTACCGCGTTCAAACAAGAATATCGACCCGTTGTGTGGAGCCAGATCGGATCATGGCCACACCACACCCAAGTGTCAGCGTAACCGCACAGTCTGAAGGCTACGCTGCCGTGGGAGAGGAATGGTAGTGTAGGTTACTACTTCTAAGATCCCACATGATCAAAAGAGTGAATAAATTATTCTTACATGTTCTATTCGATTATAATTTTCGAAAAATCTGGTGCGCATGACACACGACTTTCACTTCCGTTGTTAAAACCAATTCAAGAAATTTTAAATAAAGTTTGAATTAAAAAAAAAAAAAAGTCAAAGAATTCTATTGAGCTTCTTTGAAAACGTATGTTTTTGATCAAATAATAATTACTTAATATTACCTTTCGCTACTTTTTATGTAAGATGGCATTTTTTCTAAAATCTTTACGTTTCCAACGGTGTATTATACATCTGTATTACCTTAAAAAAAAAAATAAATAAAATTAAAAAAAAATAATATATATATATATATATATATATATATATATATATATAAGCAAATATTTTTGCTTTTTTCTCATTTTGTTGGATATCGAATTCCTTCAACTTATATATTTACCAGTTTTTTATTATTCCTATCTAGCAGCAATGGTCATTTTTTTGGAATCTATGAAACTATAAGAACTTTAGAGAAAAAAAAAAAAAAAAAAAACGAGGCATTTAAGCCCTGTCAATGCCCATCATATTTTAAATCGATATAGCGAATTTAATCAAAATATTTTGAGTTGTTGTTGAAAACATCTGGTGCGGGCAACACACGACTTTCACTTACCTCCATTTTTAAACCAATGAAAGAATTTTAAAAAACAGTTAGAGATATAAAAATACGTGAAAGTATTAAGGAATTAATTAAATTGAATTTAGATAGAAAAAATATGTGTTTTATAAAAAAATCTATTATATTATTATCTAAAATAATCAGTTAGTTTTATGTTCATTTCATCGCTCTCTATTAACTTTTAAAAGCTTGTGTATGAGATGATATTTTTTCTAAAATCTTTAGCTTTCCAACGGTATATCATACATGTATATTACTGCTCTTATGTTCAAAAACAAAAAATTTCATTAAAAAAATATTTTTCTGTTTTCTCCTTTAGTTGGGTATCGAATTTATTCAATTTATATATTTACCTGTTTTTCATCAGCGTTAACAAGATAATATAGATATTTGTATTGAATCTACAAAATTAAAGGTACTTTTGAGGAAGCAAATTTAAAACATCGGCATTTAAGCCATGTCAGACCATTTTAATCAGAACAAAACCTACATGATATGATGGCCCATTAAATATTACATCGATATAGAGAGTTTAATCAAAATCGTCGGAACCGTTTTTGATAAAATCCAAATAAAGGTGCAAAATGCATGGTATAAAGTGCCTCTTCTGGTAAGCTAATTTTGATGAAAAAAGTTTTGTCACGTCTCGGACGAATAGTTGTCTTAAATATGAAATTTCAGTTTCATAGGACTTAGGACTCAGGTGTTAAAAACGTATATTTCTTGTGAAAATATAAAAAAATCCAAAATTTTCATTAATAAAATTTAATAATATGAAAATATTGCCATAATTTCCCTTTCTTTATATATTTCATATATAAGTAAGTGAAAGTAAAAATGTTAAGTTATAAATAAGTAAAATACATATAGCATAACAGTCAATCGGTTACTGATTTAACTATTTTTTATGTACATACAGTGACTAAATTTTCATTACATACCAATATTTAATTTTATTCGGTCAAAATTACAATACCATAAAAGTAGAAGTAGGCATAACTCAATAAGTTTTAGCTTTTAAACAGTACCACATAAATGGTTATTTTCCCTATTTTGAGGCTAACTCTGCCACTTGTATAACTCGCGTTTTTTAAAATTATGATTATTTTATTTTATTTTTTTTTTGTGTTAGGGATTCAGATATAAGTTCTATTATATTCTTATATTCAATAACGTTAGAATCGCCAATAGTTATTAGGAGAGGTTTGAGGTGTGTTCCACAAGGTTACTCCCTTTCACCTGTTTTATTTAATTTAGTACTGGAATGTGTCATTGATATGGTGATACGAACAGACGTGTTTAAAAATGGGTAAAAATCCGGCTTTATGGTTTGGTAATGTTGGTTGAAGACGAAGATACCATAAAGTAAACACAAGTACTTGATGAAAACAGGTAAAGCGACAGCACTTGTCTCGTTATGACCTGTCTCTAGGTGTGAGAGATTCTTCGTGCCACCATCCGTGTTTTTTGGATTTTTTTTTATAAATATGTTTCCAAAAAACAAAAAGGAAACCCACCAATATTTTTCAGTAAGGAGAGGCCCTTGTTTAGTACAATGTTTGCATACTCAAATACTGGAATGCATCATATATACCAAAAAATGACATGTGTTCAACTTTTCATGACAATGGAAATATAGATAAAGAAACGGGAACACTATATAAACCAGAAATAATTAAGTTTTACAACCTAATAAAGGGTGGTGTAGATGTGGTCCGCCAGATGAAGTCAAATTACAATGTTTTCAGAATTAGTTGTAGGGGGCCTTTGACTGTTAATGAATGTTGCAGCAATAAATAGTCAATTTTTTTTATTTCTATAGCACAGGACGAAAAAATCTCGATAAAAGAATATCTAAAAGACCTATCTTTCGAACTGATGAAATCCATACAAAAACGGGGGTTTGAATAAATATTAAATTAAATATTGACTTTTTAAATTCATAATGTAAAAAATAATAATTATCTTACTCAATAACTGCGTTTTAGTAGATAAAACCTATATTTTAGGGCAAAATATCAGGCTTGAGAGATTCTCTCACATGCGACCAACGGCGTTACAGTTGGGCTAGAAACCAATGGCGGGTTAAAGGAAGAAAACGCTTGTTATTATTCAGTAGCGAAACTAGTTAGTTCGAGGCTTCTGTCGAGAAACGTAAAGGTTATAATCTACAAAACTATTATTCTATTATCAAACTATACGGGCTTGAAACTTTGAAGGATGGACAACGTCTCAAGAATTTCGAGAATAAGGTTTTACGTAAAAATTTTGTTCCGTAGAGGAATGAGGTTACTGGAGAATTCAGAAGGCTTCAAAAAGCGAAATTTCAGAGCTTGCACACCTCAAGTATGAATGGAGTTGTAGTGTCGCGGTGGCTCAAGTGGACATGCTAAGTTATTAGTGAAGAAGGAATTCCTAAAAAGTTAAAATGCGCTGACAACTCTTCCCCCTCCAAAAGCTCCCAATTGTTAGGGAGGATGCAAAAACCAACCACCTTCATTTAAATTCTACGCTTTCTGAATTTGTAAAACGTATTTCAGTCCATTTTTTTTGCATAATTGACTGTAAACCGTTTTTAAAAGTCCCATTCATGCATGTGTAGGAACTTTTTTTCCGTTTTTTTTTTTTTTTTTTTAAAGGCACAGAAGAATGTAGTAGAGATGTAGCGTTTTATTACAACTGATATGAATTTTGAGCGAATGTTTTATATATATCCTCCTTCCAACATGATTTTTTTATTTTTATTCATTTGACAATATATTCTTAAGAAAATATTTTCTAATAATTAACTATATTACCAAGTATTTAGGTTCAATGATAACAAGAAAAAATGAAATCCAGGAAGAAATAAAGTCCCGGTTAAAGGTGGGAAATGCGTGTTATTATTCAGTTGCTAAGTTACTTAGTTCGCGGCTTCTATCTAAAAACTTAAAGGTTAGAATTTATAAAACTATTATTCTTCCAACGGTTCTTTACGGATGTGAAACGTGGCCGCTTACTTTGAAGGATGAACAACGCCTTAAGGTTTTCGAAAATAAGGTGTTAAATATTTGGTCCGAAGAGAGATGAGACCACTGGCGAGTTTAGAAGGTTGCACAACGCGGAATCGCGGAGTTTTTACCCTGTGAATATAATTAGGTTGATAGCATCGCGGAGACTCAAATGGGCGCGTAAACTTGTTGGGCTCGATGAGGAGCGGATTCCGAGAAAGTTGGTATTCGCTGAACCGACTGGTAGGCGTCCGAAAGGTAGGCCGAAGCGTCGATGGGAGGATTGCATTAAGACTGATCTTGGGGGCTTGGGCTTGACCGGTGAACATTGGACGAGTCTGTGCAGGCGAAGTTTGGTGGTATCGGCATCGAACCTTCAGGTTCGGTAAGCCTTTTATTATTATAATTAACTTTATTACACAATTATAATAATTTAAGAATCGTTGGCTGTCTTGATAAACAAATAAAATATTACGTTTCGCTCTGTTCCCTTAGCTTTAGGAAGTATCTTTATATTTTAAAAAATAAACATCTTTAACTTTTAATATGCTTTAATTTAATTTAATTAAAACATGTAGCAATGATTAGATTGATGTTTAATTTTATAATTAAGGTAATTTACACCAAAAAATAATCCATACTTTACATTTCTTTATTAAGACGCAAAGTAGCTTGCGTCGTAATAGAGCCATGTTAATCTGCAACCTCTTCCTTACAAATTTAATATGATAGGTAAAAAAGAGTAGAAAATAATTTAATACAAAAATTTTCAAAAAAAAAAAAAAAAGAGAGAGGGAAAGTCATACAAAAATGCTGAGAATTATTAATTTTTTTATTAAAAGTCAACATAATGAACTTCATCCAAGCAATAGCTTTCTCTCAATATGGCAAGGCAGTTTTTAGGTAAATTTTTTCTATTATTAATTTTATGGAAAATAGAAAACAAACCACTATAATATATTCGTATGACCTTCGCTTTCTTTCTCTTTTTTGAAAAAAAATTGTATTAAATTACTTTTTAACTCTTTTTGCTTATTTTATATATATATATATATATATATATATATATATATATATATATATATATATATAATATATATATATATATATTTACAGATGAATATGGAGCTATGACGCTGAAACCTACGTTGCGTCTTTAAAAAGAAATATAAAGTATGGACTATTTTTTGGTGTAACTTACCTTAATTAAAACATTTTATAAAATTGTCTAATGCCTACGTTTCGTGTTCTTGTCCCCCATTATATCAATACTAAAATACAAAATCACAAAAAAAAATTAAGTTAACATATTTAAGTTTTCTGAAGTAACATGTTTTTGAAACATTACTCTAATTCAATTCTTATTTAACAATTACATTTTGTTTCTGTTTCATGGTTAATAAAGATATGTAGCTATAAGTCAATTCTTATTATTTCATATCGGCTTACTGTCTCTTAAACGATTGTTATATTTTTAAATCATTGGTTCTATATCGTTAGCCGGGTCACACATTATACAGATGTTATAGAAAGCGTAAATTTACTATGATTTTTTTTTTTTTTTTAACTCTGGAAACAAAATCACAATCACAATATAGAACCAGTCAAGCTTTAAAAAAAATAGAGCAATTATTTAATAATATGTGTAATAATAGGGTGAAAAGCAAACAGAAAAGGTAGAGACAGTGGGCGAATATGAAATAATAATAACTTATGAAAATAAGCTATATTAACCATTATACACAATTAAAAAGTAATAGTTAAATAAAAATCGAATTAGAGTGGTATGTGAAAAATATGTCATTTCAAAGAACTTTAACATGTAATTAATGTTGACTTAATTTTTTTTCTTGATAATGGAGAATTTACCCTGTTTTACGTCACATCAGGTAATTTAAGAAAATGTTTTAATTTATAAAATCATATTGTAAGTTAAATGTGTCCATTTTTAAGAAATATTAAATAATGATATCGTCTTTCTAAATTACGACTATGTCACAAGGCACGCTGGAAATGACATATTTATCTCAGTATTACAGTACTTGAATGTTTTTACATCCATTATGAAATACCCATAAGCCATCTTTTGGTATTTCATTAAACCCTGAAGCAATATTGCGAATTCCCCGTGTCATTTCTGTTATAAGAATAAGTTACTAACCGAAGTTTCTCTCCGTTACACGCCAGTACCCAAAAATAACATGAAAAAAGATAAATAATTGGGGAAAAATTAAGGTGGGCGCCGATGAAATGAGCATAAATTACGTCAAACCTGAAGCCTTTAACTCGTCTATAACGGGAGTTAAGGTTACGTTTAATTTCTTCACGGCGCGCCATAAATTTGTCACGTACTCAGGAAAAAATAAAATTGGATAAATCACCTATCTAGGTAAAAAAAAATAACGGTTTGATGTCCGATTTTCATATCTTTTTTATTCACGAACGACACATTCGTTTAAAAAAGAATGAAATAAAGTTACCCTGTCAATACACATCTATTCCGCTGATGATGATTATTTTACGTTTTATTGATGTCAGATACGTGTCTGGAGTTTCTTGTGGTAATGGGATAATCATATAATGCAAGTTGACAAAATGAAATATAAATTAAACGTGAAAAAAAAAGAAAAAAAAAGGTCCGAATTCTAAAAAATATATATCATACATAATAGTAAAAATTGTTTAGAATAAAACATTTCCGAATAGAAATCGAGAATTAACCATAGAAAAGATTTCTTCCCGATCCCTCCGATCAAGGTCACTAAAATCAAATACAAATTTGATCAAAATGTATATTTATATATATACACACACACAAATCATTTCTTTGTTTTATATACTACTCACATTTACTTTGTGTATTATTGTTAATACAGTTAAAAATTTCAATTAAATATATAAATTTAAAAAAATTAAAATTGACTAGTCTTTAAATATATATATACATGTAGAGGTATTTTGAACTGTTGATTGGTATTTTGAACTATTAATTCGATTGGCATTAATATAATGTGGGTTTCATTCTGATTGAAATAGTCTGACAGGGCTTTTCTCTAAAGTTTTTTAATTTTGTAGATTCGAACAAAATAACCATATTTGCTTGTTAGCTTTCATAAAAAACAGGTAAGTATATAATTTGAACGAATTCGATTTTCAATTAAGAGAGAAAAGAGCAAAAATATTTGTCATGAAATTGTTGTGTTATTGTAACATAAGAACAGTAGTATATATGTATAACATAGCTAATTAATTATATTATACAATTTAATTAATTTTTATTTTTATCGTCCGAAAAGGACTAATTTTACTATTTCAAAGGATATGCCAAATTTCCTTATTTCAAGGACTGTTTTAATTTTTGTTTTTTATTCTAAGTTAAAGTCACCATTCTCGTTGTAAGGATTCTTAACAATTGACATTTATTGTAACCAGGATACCGTTCAAAATGGAACAGAACAACCATTTTTGACTCGATTCACTTTTTAAAAGGATACGAATCGAAGTAATTCACTGGTAACTAGGATTACCACACTAAAAAGGACACTTTTTAATATAGAAACTCTCTTCCCGATGCAAGAATCGCTCCGAAATAACAAAAGTCTGTCTATTTTAGGAAGGGGGAGGTGAGTTACGCACGAAAAGGACTAATTTTACTATTCAAAAGATATGCCCGATTTTCTTATTTTTTTTAATTTAAATTTAAAATAACTCGATTTAAACAACTGAGATAAGTAAAAGTCGTACGCGCAATAGATTTTTTATTTATCAATTGTTACAAAAAATATGTTTTTTTAACAGAAAAGAAAGACAGAAGAAAAAAAAAGAGAGTTGTTATTCTTCTAAACTCATCAGACAAATAAATCAACATATATTTTAAAACTAACATTGTTAGACCGATCATTCTCACTTTTATGATGGTTCTACTGTTTAATTATACACATACAAATAACTACGGGAGAGTTGCATGCGAACAAAATACAAGGAAACGAATGATGAGATGGATTAGCCATGCAATTACTACGATTTGGTGCATGTGCCAACTAGCCTTTAAACTTGCATAAACTTTACTGAAAACAGATCTCTGAGCTGTTCCCATGGGCTATTTACTTAATTGAACTTAACTACTTATCTTAATGGAAGTTCACTGGTTAATATTCCAAGTGCTCTCTTATCGAGCTTCCAAACGGTTACCGCTGAATCATAATAAGCACGTGAAGGATGTCTCCCAAATTAAATTTAATATTATATCAAGAAACAATTCCTGATAGCTGTACGAAAAAAAAAAATGTTGGTCATTATCAACACGTAACAAAAATGGCTTTATTTTTCAGTTTATTCAATTCTTCTCGATGTCTCATGATTTCATTCTTAACTTATTATTACATTATTTACAATCTTTCAAGAGATTTTGAATACAGTTCTCAATTTCTGGTCTAATGATTTCTTATACTGAGACGTTGTGAAATCCTCACAACCAGTTTATGGTGAGTCATAAACGACCGATGAATTTCAAATACCACAGCTTGGTTGACAGTTCAGGAAAACCATAAAAATTTGATATTTAAATTTAATTTAAAGAAAAAAAATGTTGATGCTTCATTACCGAAATAAATAAGTGTTGACCCGCAACTATTTAGAAAAAAAAGTAAAAACTTGTATTGACCAACGAACGTGCAAGTAGGATATTAGGCCTTTCAGAGATTTATAGGTTTTTCTAGAAACTTCGGGTACCCATTTTATAGGGACTGGGTGTGTCCCAATAGTCTTCCTACGCAAGGATCGACCTGTGGCTAGAGTAAATTATTATGCTTCTCTCGGATAACAGTAATCTAGAGTTATATCCACTAATGTACATATCTCTTATTTTGTTTATTATCTAGTTTAATTGTCATTATTTGTAATTTCTATTGTTTTCATAATCTAAGAAACTAAAAATTTTATTTTTATTTTCTTGTAATATTATTCTAAAGGGACTAGTCCCAGAATAAATAAAGAATTTATTATTATTTAAAATCGCCGCTCTCGACGACTAATATACTAGAATAAATAATTATCCTGTAACAAGAGAATCAAAAATACCCCAGCTTATAAAAACCCGTTAGCTTAAGTTAATTAGAGATGGTAAGGAACTTACTTTTAGTCGAAATAGAGAAGAAGAAAACAAAAAAAAAAAAAACGGACTTTACTGTGTAAACATTCTATTTTGCTACTACGATAAAGTAAATAATCATAATAACGATAGGCTTACCGAACCCGATACCACCAAATTTTGTTTACATAGGTTCGTCCAATGATTACCAGTCAAGTCTAACCCCCGAGTTCAGACAACACAATCCTCCCATTGACAATTCGGTCAACCTCTTGGACGCCTACCAGTCGTTTCAGCACTTAATTTTTTTTGGAATTGGTTTCGTACAGAGCAATACGACATTACGGGCCCTTTTGAGTCGCCACAGTGTTTTCAACTCAATTATATTGGCAGGGTACAAGCTCCGCAATTCCGCATTGTGTAACCTTCTGAATTCCCCAGTTGCCTCACCTATCTTTGGACTAAAACTTTTACAACTTAAAACCTATTCTAGAACGTATGGCGTTGTTCATCGAAGTAAATGTAAAGAACGATGTTTAACATCCGTATAGAATCGTCAGTAGAATAATAGTTTTATAAGTTTTAACCTTTACGTTTCTTGATACAGACCTCGAGCTAAATAATTTCGCAACTATATGTGTATACAGACACCCATACACACGAACAAACACATATAAATCTATATTATATATATATATATATATATATATATATATATATATATATATATATATATATATATAATGTATGTATATGCTTAACCACGATAATCGCAATCTCGAGAGCGTGCATTCGTTTTTCCCTGGAGTACCATGCCCCGTATAATATCCCGGATGTTCGATCTCAAGGACAGCATGAAGGTGGAAGTAAGTCGCCTTCTGAAATTTTTTTAAATATAACTTAAATATTATAAATATAATATATTAATATTAAATATAAATGCCCTGATACAAACAAGTTAACCTAACGTTTTCACACGAAGTATTAATGAAAGCGACACCGTGAAAGGAGATTTTCAGTGGTTGTGTCCACTCTGAAATAGGGAAAGGCTACGGAACCTTGAATTTTAATGTATATCTTTTCCCTTTAAGTTTGCCTTAGTGCTTCTATGTACATACTTATCAAAGTATAATTAATAAATCATTCCATAACATATTAACTTTATCACGAATTCTGTTTTATTTATTATATTTTAAACCATGAATACAATAAGAATAATTTCTTACTAATATGACTAAAATATTTCCCAATATTGAAAAAAAACACATGAGGACTTCTAAATAGTAGATACTGTGAACCTGCAAAAAACAGCACGTTTCTGTAATAGCTGCCAATAAATAGTGTAGGATCTTAATAATTCATTTAAGAATCGAATACAAAATATAATGAAACCGTAATGTATAGATATCTTTATTTTAACTTGAAAATTATGTCAAGTGGCGTAGGAGTCGCGGAGTGTAGTGGTTTGCATAACACCTATCTATGCCTAAGGTCACGGGTTCAAACAAGGTAGATGGCTCTAGGGTTTCCCATATCCAATATTCCCCTCCACTTGTTTACTGTAGCTAAAATATAAATATAATCAGCTATATTTTTTTAAATTTGTATTATTGATTAAAACAAAACTTTGCATATATCAAGTTGACGTTTTCATTTTTTTTATTGGTTGGTACACTTATGCATAATGCAGCTAAATTAAATTTATGATTTAATGCAAATGTTTTATAATATAAGAATTTCGATCCGTACAATAACTTTTAACAAAACTTACCAATGGCCAATATAGAGAGGTTTTGATGAAAAAGATTGTAAAATAATAAATTATAGAATTTTTTTTTTTTTTTTTTTAATTTTTTATTCCTAATAAATCCTATCAAATAACCTTCACTCTACGTCGTAAACCTATGACTTCCTGCCCCACCGTATCCTTTAACAATATCTTACTTACTCATGTTGAGCAGATCCGGTACCTAAACCTAGACAAACGCCTCACATGGAACCCTCATACTAGACTGAAACGACGGAAACTGCGTCGTAGATACCGATTACTACAACACTTACTCGACAAACGCTCAAAACTTCCTATTTACTACAAAAAACTCATTTATATAACCATTATGAGGCCTATTACCTACGGCATTGAGTTATGGGGTCCACTAAACCATCAAACTCCTCTCGCATCCAATCCCTGCAATCCAAAATCCTTCGAAAAATCCTTAATGCTCCATACTTTGTTACAAATAAAATTATCCATGAAGACCTAAATATCCCATTATTGAAGACTTAGCCCGATCCAGATATACATCCTTCCATTCCAAACTTTCTGCCCACTCAAACCCGCTTATCCGTGACCTTTCCTCAACATCTATTCCTGACAATCCACCGAGTCGACTTAAAAGAAGATGGCCAAGAGACCTCTTACCGTAAATTGGACATTGGAGTTCTACCAATGGGTAGTTTCTTCTCAGGACAATCATGCTGTCTTAATCTCATATCTATCCCATTTACTTGATGTATTGTATAATACAGTTGTAAATTTCTTTAAATAAATTAAAAAAAAAAATTCTTTTATTGATATTTACAACTGTACACAGTACAACAAGTAAATGAGCTATTTACAGAACATTGGCTATTATAGAATTTGAATTTTTAAATGAGTTGCATATTGACAGTTTTGTTATACATATCTTATGAGCTAGGGTAATCCACATTATAGAGAAAATACTTTGAGGATGCATTCTGAAGTTATGGAATATGCTTCTTTTTTTTTTTTTGAAGGAATAAATTGGAGTGCTCGATGATTTTCTTGGTATCATAAAAAACGTATTTTATTAGAATTGTACGCCAGGATTGCCTTGAAAAAGACCCTCGGCCAAAAGGTTACCCGTCTCCGGTTTGGTCCATTTAAAAGATTTCTTTCTACACTTTTTATTACTTTTTTTTTATGGAGATATTATCTGATTAACATTGTAAGCTTACATGGATATTACAAATTTTTAAAATAATTAAGAAGAACATTCTAATACGTCAAGGCAAAAATTCCACTCATGTTCAGTAATTTAGAAACAAAATAAAACCAACGTATTTCAAACGTAAATAACTTCATTGATCGATAGTTGATAGGGAGCGGTGTGGTCTTGTGGATTGAGCACTAGTCTACTGTTAATGGAGACCCTCCTGTTGCTCACCGAGTCTCTATAAAGCGGGTAACCAAAAATAGGGAATAACTTAGCGACTGAACCTAGCTGAATCACACGGCCGTTATCCTAGAAACAGTAGAATAGAATAGAAATTTTATTTGTCTTTGGAGCTTCCCCATACAAATAGATTGGCTATAAATTACAATATTATGGTTTTAGAACTTTATATACATTTCGTTTAAAAATAAATAAATAAATAAAATAATAGTGAAAATTTACTAAAACAATTTGACTTTCAAAAATAAATTACAGATTAAAGAATAAACAGTTACTAGTGATATAATAGAAACAACAAATAAGCAAAATATCGCTTTGAAGATAGAATAAAAATAAACACTGAATAGAAAATGTTCTAGGATAAAGAATTGAGCACTTTTTGAACTCCTCATGTAATAGTACACTTTATGTAACTTCTCTACACTATCGATACTCAGTATAGCATGGATACTTTGCTTGTCAGAAGATTCTAAGATGAAGTGTTGAAGAAATTGTTGTCTACTTTCATTGTGTGCCGGGCAGTGAAGGAGAATGTGATGTAGACTGTTGTAGATAAATCGACTGCACAATATACAGCTTTCTTGTGACTTGAAAAAAATCTTAGTTTTTTCCATAGATTCTAATATTCCTAGAAACATTACGAACTCTATATGCACTGAGCCCAAGACCATTCATGGGTTGTAGAGGAGCAGGTTTCTTTTTTTAAACCAATAATTTATGGTTGTCAAAATGTCCTGTATCCATTCTACAAAATTTCATGGGAAGCACGAAAATCTCACATTAATTATTTATTGTAACAACTAATTTGATTATTTCCGCATCAAAATCTATAATATAAAATTAATTAAAGAGGCTGATAATTAACTTCACCAATATTTAATACAATTATGATGCACTACGTTTCGGCTATAATGCCTTCTTCTGGCGAAAGAACAATTTATATCCTCAGTTGAGTGGGTACTTACACCCAGAAGTCTTGTCTGAAAATTGACATTCAGGTACATTGAAATTCAGACATGAGTTTTCTGGGTTTAACTCAAGATAAAAATTGTTCTTTGCACCAGAAGATGGCATTATAGCCGAAACATAGTGCTTCATAATTAAATAAAATAGTGGTGAAGTTAATTATCAGCCTCCAATTTTCATATTTAGAATTTGACCTTCACATAAAATAAATAATCTACACCTAATTAAAATCTATAATTATTTTTTACTACATTAATAATGTCATTCTTACGTTATGGGAGGGAAATTTTTTTGATATGTTTGATGAAATTAAGTGCGTAATTTTACCTTTTGAAAATATTGTGCATATGTGCAGAACTGACGAACCAAGAAAAATTCTCTCTGCTCGTTCAACTGGAAAAAGACCCAAAGGAAGGCTTGGACGTAGTACAAATACTGCGTTTCCAGGTTGGGAAAGGAAAAAGGAAAGACACTTGAGGAAATGAAACAAAAGGCTCAAGATCGCAAGGGCTGGCTCCTTTGGGCAGAGGCACCTCTTCACTGAATGGCTTTCAGGGGAAGGAAAATAAGAAAATATTGTATTTCTGAATCCCGTTTTTAAATTATTTGATTGTTTTGTAGATAATTTATAGACACATGGTTAATTTTGATTAAAGGGAACGATTAGATTCGAACATGTCAAAATATCAAGTAGTTTTAGTACCTTTTGGGAATCGGAGTCTGAATTAAATGCTTTATTACTGTCAATATTCATAAATATTATTTTTCGTCACGAATTTTTTCACATTTAATAAGATTAAAAGCCGCTATGATTCCACAGGGAAGATTCTACATGAAAAAAAAAATATATAAATTAAACATTGGCCCGAACCAGGTATTAATCCTTCCATGACAAACTCTACTCCCTTACTAACCCACTAGTTTCAATTCTAACTTCTTCTTCCATTCCTGACAATCCTCCGAGGCGTCTGAAAAGAAGATGGCCTCGAGACCTTCTCGTTTAGATTACCTATTGGGGTGCTGTCAATGGGCAGGTTCTCTTTATTTCCTTTTCATGTGTTTTATCTAACAGATAATTTACTAGATGTATTAATCAATACAGTTGTAAATATCAATAAATAAATGAATAACAAAAAAAAAAAAAAAGTTTTTCCAAAGTGATGAGATTCCCATTAAAATATTTACGCGGAACCCTTTATCATATCATTTTAATGGAAATCTACATACGAAATATTAGAAATATATATATATTTAGATTTTTAGAGGGCTACACTGTACCATGTAGATGATACCATGTCAAATACCACTGGTAACGAGACCCTGTAAATCAGAGATGGCCAAGTAGAGGAAATGGAAAAGAAGAAACATGAACCCAGCCAGCTCTAGGAGCTTTCCTCAATCCGCGGGACATTAAATTACAAAATTATATACAAGATGCATTAATCAATACAGTTGTAATGACAAAAAAAAAATCATACATGCAGTTTTATACCGATTCTAGAAGTTGACATAGTCAGTTGTTTTTTTTTTAAATTAATTTAACGTCACTTTTACGCTACTGTAGCTAATCGGACGATGCTACCGTGGGAGTCCTAAATTTGCCTATCGTTGTATTTTTAGGCTAGCGCTCTTTAAAGAGTACCTTACATCACACATACTCGAGGCAACCATTTTACGCTTCTTCCGAAAGAGAGCATAACCAAGAAATTTTTACTCATATTAAAAAATCCTATGTCCACCAGCCAAAATTTTAACATTCGAACTTGGATATAGAAGAGTATTATTCTAGCCGATACACCAAATGTGGACATAGTCAGATCTAAGACTGTCAGCTACTCCTTATGATACTATAAAAAAAAAAATAAAAGCCATTGTTTTGACTTCTGGAAGGAATGGCTATTACTTGGGTTGTGTCACATGAAATGTCCGTTTTCAAGGTAAAGGATTTTTATTAAAAATACGATATGAAAACAAGATAATTTTATTCGAAGTATTTACTTCTTTTTCTACACATTTTTCCCAACGTGACACCAACTTTTTTATCCCCGAACTGAAAAACTCTGAGCTTTGAAGTGAAACAAAATCTGAAAACACACTTTTCACTTGATCATCATTTTCAAAGTTTTCCTTTGACGAAGTTTTCTAAATTCCTGAACAGGTGGTAATCTGTTGGAGACAAGTCGGGAGAATATGGTGGGTGTGGAAGAACTTCGTAGCCCAGTTCTTTCAATTTTTGCACGGTATGTTTTGAAACATGGGGTCTTGCTGCCGCTCAGTGAGATCATGAGGTACCCATGTATCAAGCATGTTTACTTTCCCAATACACTTTAAATGCCAGGAAACGGTAGATGCACTTGCATTTAGTTGTGCTGAGAGTCCTTTAACTGCTCGGTATGGGTTTCCTTCTACTGTATGTTTGAGGACATCGTTGTCTATTACGGACGGAGGTCTTCCTGGGGCAAGTTTTCCAAGTCGGTATCCTTAGCGGAAAATTTAGCAAACCAACGGCGAATGGTCCGTCCATTAACACTCTCTTCCCCAAACGCCTTGCAAACATTTCTAGCGGCCTCAGCTGCTGAATGGCCGAGTTTAAACTCGTACAAAAATATTACTCGAAAATCGCGTGTTTCCATGTTCATATTTGGAGGTATACTAAAAAGTGTGTAATTGATTGGGAAGGTAATGTTTATAAGACAAAGGTAGAGGATTAGTAACTGTTCACTTTAAATATGTAAACATTCGGAAGAAAACAACAGAGACCTGCAAAATCCTTTATGTATTTAACCTTTATGTAAACAAAATCCTCTATGTATTTAAACTATAAAAAAGGACATTTTATGTGAAACAACCCAATAGTTGATATGTTTTTTCTGGAGATTCCGAATAAAAAATGAAACCAAAATAACAACTATTAATAATTTAAAAATCTCAAACAGTACATACTCATGTCAAAGACTGGTTCCGTGTCAACTACTGGTACGTTTATCATCCTTTGGGTTTTTGTGAATGAGGTTTATTTTGAAGAAAACTTTCTATCCTTTAAAGGAACGACAATTATGTTTTGGGAGGTGTCTGAGAAGCGGGATAATTGTTGGGATAAAGTGGTCAGTGTTATACTCCTTCCATTCCGAGTCCTTGGAATAGACCGCATCGAAAAGGAAAACACCGAAATAAACGTCTAATTATGCTCCACTTCCAGGTATTTTTTCCTGCCATATTGTTTACATGACACCTATAGTGAGATAGTCGCCTTGTCAGGGTAACTAGATTTCTTTTTTCTTTTTTTTTATTAAGTTGGTCAACATGTACATGACCTACTCCTCCTGTCATTTCATCTTTTCTTTTTTGACAGTTTGAATTAGTATTCGTTTAAGACCTGGTTCAGTTTATCGTACAATATATTTAAATAAATAAATTCTTTATTATCCTGGGACATGTACCTTTAGAATAAAAAATACATAATTTACAAAAGGTGCTTTGGAGTCTTAGAGTTAATTAAATATATGTTAACAAGTTAATAATTACTTATATAAAATAGACATATTCAAATGAGAAGAAAACAAAAACAACGACAAAATAAAAAATAAATAACTTATTTACAATTCTATCGAGCCTGGATATTCATTATGTGATTAAATATGCTGGATTTGAAGGTTGAAAGAGAGTTGGAGGGACGGATGGAAGGAGGGATAGAATACCATAGGATTGAGGATGGAATGAGAAAGAATCTGTCGAAATGTGCAGTTTGGTGGGTCGTACTGTATAAATCTGAAGGCCTGCAGCGCGTAGAACGAGGATGGACGTCAGGGCAGTGTTGTGACAGACCTGTAGCCAATTTTGATTTTGTGCACTTCGAGTTACAGTTTTGTCTATGTTGTTGTATTCTCTTATTAAGCCATTGTGACGTTTGTCCATAATATGACTTATTTTCACAATTTATTTTATATATGACAACTTTTATAAACGTTTATTCGCATTAAACAAAATATTCCTTTTTATCAATACGGTCGGAATTTAATGTTCCCCATTGCTTAATCTCTATATTAAAGCTTTCTCTCTCTTGGGTGCATACAATTTTAAAACTCAGTGATAACCGACTCCCAAAAATATGCTTCAATACACTAAAGAAAATGCATAAGCCAACTAATAAAGAACAAAAATACAACTGGTTTCACCAATTATACTGTATATTAAAACGAATAAACAAACAATCTATATTAGAAATAGAAAACCAATCTATTTTTCAGTTAGAGATGCACAAAACAATGATACTGTTTACAAATCATATGGAGACAATAGATAAACAGAAGTTAATCACCCCCGGTAAATACAACCCACTCTATCCATTCATAACAATAGACATAAGCCTCAAGCTTACTTATTATTAAACGCACCGTTCCCTGTCATAAAAATATTTGCCAACTAAGACTTTCTGGAAACTGCAATATCAAATAAACATTTAACAATATATATTACCATTTCAATCCTAAGGAGAACTGCACCCTATGTAATCTAAACGAAAGAGAGGACTTATTCCATATTTTCATTCGATGCCCCATATACGCACCGTACCGAACCCATTACATCCCTAGGGCCTTAAATATGAACAGTACAAATTTTATCACCCTTTTTACCACCGAAGATATTGATGAATTAAAAAATATTTATTATTATGCCAGGCAATGTTGCCAAATCAGATCATTTATAATTAATGAATAAACGTATTTGTTAACTTTATTAGATTATTTATCGTGTCTCGCCGTTTTATGTAAAATAATATATTTATGTATTTATTGTATTGGAAAATGTTATATCATTCATATATTGTCTTTGAGTTTTTTTGTTATAGGTTTTATTGTAATTTATCATTGTTTATTGTACTTAGAGCTTATAATGTAATGAATTAGTATCTTGCTAACTCTTTATTGAAGTATATTTTGTATAAATATATTTTTTATGTAGCCAGCTCTATTTGTATGGGGATTACCCCGAAAGCAAATAAAGTTATCATTTATTCATTTATTCATTCATTCATTCATTCATATATGACATTTGTCATATTTTGTTTTGGTATCTCGTCTTTGGTTTTAGTTTAAAGTTTTTCAATTTTATTTACAGTTTTTTCCCGACTTTAATTTCAGACAATTTAAGACAATGATGAGAAAATCAATTAGTTTTATTGACTTTTTATCACTCATTATTAATTTTTACAAGGTTGTGCATATGGTCATATTTTTTTAAAAATCTTTAGCTTTCCAACGGTGTATTATACAAGTATATTAATGTTTTTATGCAATAAAAAAAATTTTTGCAGTTTTCTCCGTTGCGAACTTATGGAATTCGTTCAACTTATATTTTGATTAAATTTTTGCCAATAATAACGAGATGATATACTTAATTTTTCCAAATCTACAGAATTAAAGGTACTTTAAAGAAGACAATTTAAAATATTAGAATTTAAGCCATTTCACACTATTTTAATCACAATGGAACCTACATGATATAAAATCCCATTAAATTTTACATCGATTTAGTGAATTTAATCAAAATCGTTAAAACGGTTTTTGATAAAATCGTGCAGAGTATGAAATGCATATTATAAGTTGTTCTTACGGTTTGCGATCGTTGATGAAAAAGTTGCTGTTACATCTCAGACAATTGCTCTTTTATCGATCCTAATAAGATGATTTATTTTTTATATGATGCATAATTTTTTCGAATCTACAAAATTAAAGGTACTTAATAATGAAATAGAAATAAAATAAAAAAATCATCATTTAAGCCATGTCAGACTATTTCAATTAGATTAAAGCCTACATCATACTAAAGTCCAGTTAATTTTACATAAACATAGTTTAATCAAAATCGTCAAAGCCGTTTCTGGGAAATCTAGGAAGGTACTAAATGCTACTTTGTACACTCTTTTAGTGGATGATTTTGATAAAATAATTGCTGTAACGTATTGGGCGTATAGCTGCCTTGAATATGAAATTTTAGTTTTGTGAGCTTTTGTGAGTTTTGTTGAGACTGAAAGACCCTAAAACCCACATTTCCGTTGAAAACTGAAATTCGAAATTTTTCCCTTAATAATTAGAGGAAATAGTGCAATATTTCGTATATATCTATTTTATTGATTAATAATTTTCCATTGGAATAGACATTTCATTCTTCCCTTAATTACCTAATTAGGAATTTAAATTAAAAAAAAATTAAATTACAGAGGTTATAAAACTCTGTTTACTATACTCAGATCAAAATTGTGACTCATAAAACACAGTCACGGTTTATATTCGGTAATGCCGAGTGAATCATTCTTATAATTAAGATTAAAATAAAAAAAAACTCGTTCTTGATAAGATTTCAATGAAATTTTGGGGATGTGTTGAGAAAGTGAGTATCACTGAGATGTGAACAGTTTTGATCTATCTGGTGGGTTTGAATGCAGTTAACTTTTAACCTTTGTTTATCTATAGCATCATGAGTTGACCAAAACTAATTTATGAAGTTATTTTTATTATTTAATTTTATTCTGGCTGAGTTGTGTCAAATTATGTTTGCTTACTCTCAGATAAAATAAACATACATTACAAATGATTGTTAGTAAATATTTGAAATTGAAATGTTGTATCCTAGAATAAATACTTGTCATAAGTATTTTTAAATAAATAGATATTTTCTATAATGTTTTCAGTAGTCTTAAAAACTACTGAGCTTAGTCAGATTAAAGTTAATATATTAAAAAAAAAAAAAATAAGATATTTATGTACTAAAAAAAAAAAAAAAAAAAAAAAAAAAAAAATAGTGCACAAATATTTCTGTGTAATTGATGAATTAAATATACAAATAATTGAAATAAGTGGTGAATTTGCACTTATTCCTTTGATTAAATATTGAATATTTATTAATATATTACTTTTATTACTATTAACTTTAGTTTAATAACTAATAACTCACTTAATAAAGTCAAAAACAAACAACTCATAGCCAAAAACTTAACTGCACTATCGCGTTAACAATTTTTCTGTCAAATAGCATAACATGAATCAATATATTTGAATTATACACTTTGAATATTTTGTATCGAAATAGAATTGACGTATGTTTATTACATTTATTTTATCCCAATAATTTTCTTTTTAACTTTCTTAAACCACACAAGTGAACCCAGAGTTAAAAGTTCTTCAAGCAAGAGTTTGTCATGGTAGGAAAACCCGGAAAATTATTGCAATGAGACAATAGTGACATGCCACGCCAGAACTCACATAGTGTCATTGTATTATAGCAACTCAGTTGGAATTCACATATGAGACTAAAAACGATAAAAAAAAAAATCCCTGTTGACTTCGCCTGCTTCAACTTAAGGTTGAATCTAACATTAAATTATTTTCAAAATTCCAGGAGTCAACAAATGCATTATGACGCATGTTTGAGCCTTTTTAGAACATCTATTTCCTTCAACTTCAAATTCCTTAACTAGTAAACAACTATCTAAAATATTCCGCGAAACCGAAAAATTCCCTTTTTGAACACTATGTTCATGATTATAGAAGTAATTATTTCATTTTTCACTTTATTGAAATTAAATCGCATATGACGACGTTTCTGGGCTAGTTCACATAATCAGACCTATTCAATATAAATTTCTTGTATAGATTTAAATTTATATGATTTATAAATCGAGTGCAATTTGGATGTAATGTCATTTATATCGAAAAAAAGCATTGTTTTACCGATTTAGAGTTTATCGCAGAAACCAAGAAACGCGAGATGATTTTTTATATAGATAGAAAAGATAAAAGAGACATTAAGAGCAAGAATATTCAATACTAACTTTCATGGATAACCTTATATTTACAACAATCAAATGGATGAAATAATATACCAAAAAAAATTAGTTTTCTTATCAGTGGGTATGCTAGTATATACAAAAATAAATAACAATTCTGTAATAAACACCCATTTTATTCTGTTATTTATGAAAAAATAAAATAATAATTTTTTTAAATAAATTATTTAAAATACATATAGTCAATTTAATTTACTTTTCATGAAATTCCTATCTGTATTTAATAAAAGAAAGTGCCATTTCGCTCTATTTTCTGGTCATTCCAGTTTCTCAAAAACGACTATGGCTGTGAAGTTAAAATTTCTTCTGGAGGTTCCTCTTACAGTCTAGATGTGCAATAAGGCTGGGTTTGGGAAAATTCTTCCTCTAAGTGATTAAAACAAATATTTTTCTAAAACTTAAACAAATTAGTTTTTTGAATGACTCAAAAACTATAAGTACTCATT
Organism: Piezodorus guildinii; assembly: GCA_023052935.1. NCBI lineage: Eukaryota > Metazoa > Arthropoda > Insecta > Hemiptera > Pentatomidae > Piezodorus > Piezodorus guildinii. The sequence continues at coordinate 47,468,812 of CM041295.1, forward strand.
TGAATGACAATCAAATTTCTAACTACCTAGGAGCAAAATCGTCATAATCTGATCAGTAATATTAAAGATATTAAAATAATTATAACATTTAGGTATATTTCGTTTCATAGCCATGTTTTGTGTGTAGGTTTCTATCAAATTTATATGTTTTATAGTTGTTGGTTTTTAAAATGATCAATAGGCTGAAAAAGAGTTAAGTTTTGAAAAGATTAAAGAACTTAGTTCTAAATCCTAAAAAAAATGCGAGATTATTCAGTTGGAAGGGTACACTCCCCAGTGGAAAATATATGCATTTATGTTACATAGAAGTCACGATGGTATAGAATGATAATGTTTTAAAGCAAAAATGTCAGCATTAGATAATTTATAAAATAAAGTGCCATTTCACTACATTTTATGGCTACTTGCTACTGGCATGTTTTTTTTAGATTAAACTGAATAAAATTGATATCTGAAAATCAAAGATAACATTTATTTCTCATACATAGACATAGTTAAAAGTTAAACTCATGTATATTCAGGTATATTTATATTGCATAACCTTACCTAAAATAGTTATTATAAACAACTTTCTTAATTCTTAGCAATTAAAAATCAAAACAAATGAAATAGTCGCGTTCAAAGCCGCGAGGTACAGCTAGTTTAAAGTGAAACATCTGTTTTTCTAAAATAATCTTCAAAATAGAAGTAATTAGAATAATGTCAGTTTATAAATTTATAAGACATTTCCATTTATTTAAACAACTACCTTACGATTTGTTTATACATAATATTGCTTCTAAAATTTTGCGTACTGTATGGAAGAATATAACTTGTACGATACTGTACTGCCAACACTGAATCTCGTAAACTCCTTTATTATAAATAACATGTGTAAACAAGATTATAACGACATTTTGTTAACTTGTACAGTTTATTTTATTGCATATTAACTTTTTTTTAAATATTTCACTTTTCAACGCTATATTATACATAGACGTATTTATATAATATAGACATTAATACTTCAAGAAAGATTTTTAATTCCTTGATTACAGAAAATTTAATTATCCCATTCAAAGAAAAACTTTAATGCAATGTATTTTGCTTATAAACCTTCAGAAAAGAAAGTCCTGAATGATAGTTAAAAACATATTAAAATATGTAGCATGGTTTAGAACGAGTTCGTGGAAAGCAAGAATCGCGTTATAATTTTATATATACCATATAGAGATTAATGTAAGTACTTTTTTATTTTTTTTTTATGCTGCTTATATTTCAAAATATTAGTTTTAAGGTTCGCCAAATGGTTAAATATGGCAAAGAAACGTGCGATGATTTCTAGAGCGTTTCAAATTAAGGAATCCGATCTGTGTCACCCTATTATTTGATCGTGTTAGCATGAAAATCGCAGTAAATTGATGGAAGATGTTCTGTATGTGTCGTTTTAGACATGGCTCCGATAGCTTTCATTGTTGGGGAAAATTGTGAGAGAAAATTGAAAACTCCACTGTTCCTCTACTTGCATATAACGGATCTCAAAACGGAAACCTGAGAATGATAGCGAATTGAAATTCACTTAATCCGTTCAACCTGCGGCGGGAAATCATAATCGTTAATATGAATTATGTATTTTTTAATTATGGACTTGAAAGTCTATATGTCTGGAACACTTTTTTTAGTTTAAACAATCTATATATCATTATTTAAATAATGTGGAGAAAGCAGATTATGATTATATATTAACTCATCTATTACTGTTGAGTCTAATAATATTAATTAATTTAAGGGAAGTTGGTTGAGGGTGCACTCAAATAAACACACAAGGAAGTGTAAACTTAATTATAATGGTGCCGACGTTTCAGCTTAAATTGTAGGCCTTCCTCAGGGCGATTGAAGGAGTGAGAGTCCCAGATCCATATAGAGTCCAGATGAACCAGAGTCAATGAAAGAATTAAGTAATTCTTTTTATATTTCTATAATAATAATTAATATTTTAATAATGTTAATGACGGTATTACTTTGCGTTGACTTTGACATTTCGTAGTCCCTTTCAGAACGGCTTTAGAAACCGTTAATACAAGCCTGAATTGGAACATTGCCGGAAAGAAAATTATTATAAAAACACTTCAAATAAGATTTAAATCATATTTCGTAATTTATTCATAATTTTTAGGACTACGGGCGAAAAACAGCTGTTCCACACGTGCCGGCCTGCAGGGCAGGTTTCAGCCAGGTTACAGATACTGTGCCTGTTGATGTCTTTAACGGTACCAATCTTAGATGCTGGTCCTCAGCATCTCATCAACAGTAATGCTCACCACAATAGGTTCTCTTGTAGCGGATCCTAACACTACCCAACCTTATTTACTTCGAGGGTATGCCGTCTGTGAGGTTTGATGGAAAATAGTGACCATAGTAAACTTTTTTTTCTAATTTTTTCAAGATTGATTGGATCACTTCATGTTTAACAGAAAAGGAAAAATTAAATATAAACTATAGTGGCAGATTGTATTATTTCTCAATAATATTATATAGTAAAACAAATATATATATATAACTTAGCGATTAGTTCCAGCTTTCGAAGCATCTCCTTCGGCAGAAATAATTGGCACTAAATGCGCTAGTAAGATAATTTGTTTATTTTTATAAATAAATATTAAAAAAGCAAAGAAATGAACTGTTGGATTCAAAAATGAATGTTACAACCAAAGAATAATTAAAAAAGATGGAGTGAGGGAAGAAGACGCTCATACACGAGCTCAAGAGTTTACCTTGTCTACGCTCTCAGTTGGAAATTGAAGCCATTGCGTCTGCTCGTACGGACCGCTGGAGACTGACTGAGTCCCTCCCACCGACATCACTTTCACCTTTCCTGACCCCCTTTACCGTATTACATCACAAGATGGCCAAAGGCCGCCGCTTTGCATGGGGGTGGATCTCGATCAGGGTGGCGTAGGAAGTCCTTCTGCCTTAGCAGCCCTTCCAGGGGAGCGGAAGATGGATCCAAGATCGTCCCGAGCGATACTCAACTTGTCAACAGCCACTTGTTCCGAATTTACAAGGTCTCGCAGTTTCGCTCAGAATGTAAAAAAAAACAAAAAAAAAAAAACTGTAAAACCATGGACGTCCTCGGGTTCAGTATATACTGTATACAGATGTCTTATAAATGTCTAGTCATATCTGCTCAGCAGAAACTATACCTTAAAAGTAACAAAAAAGTTAATATTATCCATTGTCTGATTCTCAACGGTTAGGGAGTAAACCAAATTTTCAATTTTTTATGAAAACCCATAGATAATATCAAAAACTCAAAATTTGATTTCTTCACTAGTCATCGAGAATCGGACTATGGTTCATATACAATTTTTTGTTCCTTTTAATGTCACGTATCTGCTCCTGCAATATGACTAGACATCTATGAGACACCCTGAAAGAATGTATGAGAAACCAATAATTTAGAAAGTGATTCAGCCGCGATCAACTTCACACACAATGTTTTTCTCTAAGTTAAGGTTCCTAATATATAGAGAATGGGTTAGCCATAAAAGGGACTTTTGATCACAACGTCGATCCTCGGACTCGAACTCTGGGACATTGAGTGAAAAAGTATATGATCCTACCTAAGTAGCTGCCTTACTCATTGGAATGTAGAAACTTAATGATATATTTCTTAATCTTGTTATTTTGAACTTATATATGAGGAAAACGTCGTCTACAAGAGTATTTCAGATGCAGGTAAGAACATTGCAGAAATAAGTGCCTTAGTACATAATGTTTTTTTAAGGAAGTTATTTGGATCTATCTCGACCTCAACTAAAAAAAAAAAAGCCCAATTAATAGTTAAATCATTTTTTTTTTTTTTTTTTTTTTTTTTAGTGAGGTCGAGATAGATCCTTTTTATAACAGACCCTCTCAAACCCACAAGTTCTTACTACCTCATCTCCATCTCTTCCCGATAATCCTTCGAGGGGCCTGAATAGATGATGGTCTCGGGATCTCCTAAATTAAATAAACATTCAAGTTATACCGCTGAGTAGTTTCTTCACGAGACTTTTCCATGCCTATAATTGAGACGTTGATTTCCAAAAGGTACAATATCCATTCTAGGAAATTTTACAAGAAGCGCCAAAATCTCTCGTTATTATATTATTGAACCAGCTAATTTGATTCTTTTTACATTAAAATATAGTATTGTTTTTTTACTATATTGATAAAACCATATTAAAGTTATGAAATGATACATTTTAGTATGATTTAGAACGAAACTAAATATGTAATTAGTAACTTAAGAAATTAATAGAATTTCTAAATCGCATTATTTAAGGACTTGAATGTTCATTAGATAAAATAAAATTTAAGATTCAGATACAACTAAATGAGGAGAATATAAATATGTAAAATTATCAATTTCGTAAAAAATGTCCTTTAGTACCTTTTCTATTGTCGATTCTATTGTTGCACATTTACTCATTGAAGTACTTTTAACACAGTTTGATATATATATATATATATATATATATATATTATATATATATATAATTAATTATAATATAATATGTATATATGGGAGCCCGAGGCTGAGTAATTAGCGCGCTAGCATCCAGCCCGGAGGACTTTTCAAGCATTAATTAATGGGGATTCACTCACAGCTATTGGAGCGAGATCAAATGGGCCCACTCACAAAATAGGCGCAGGGAGCGATTACCCTACCCTATGATATATCGAGAAACGCGAGTGTATTCTCCCGTCCGATTACACCGCGCGGCCAAGGGCCAACACGCACTGTCGCGCCATCGAAAAGAATATATATATATGTGTGTGTGTAATTCTTCTTCTTGGTTAAATTAATTGGGATATAAACGATGTTAAAATAAAGTTTAATTAATTATAATTAGTTGGGCTCATAATGCTGGATTGAATTACAAAAAATAATCTGTGATTAACTTATCCAAAATAAACAATTGTTTAACTGCCCTTTACTAACATTTAACTGAGAGTAGCCTCCCTTGGTAAAATATTCACATATGTAACATGATAATGAAATAATGTATAATAACATTCTTTACATACACACACATACACATATATTATATATATAATATATATATATATATATATATATATATATATAATAATAATAATTTTTTTTTTCGAATTATGTCTCTCCATTTCGGTTTCCTCCATAAGGGATTTAGCAGCCGCAGTACTACTTCGTTCTGATGGAGTTTTATTCCTTATTTTTTGTAATAGAGAACATATTTCTTGATGCTATTATAACTAACAACTAGATTTTTTATTACTAACACTGTAATTAAATTTATTTCCCTATGAAGGTTGCATTATTAACTGCACCTAATGTTATTACGTTATTTCCTTTTTTCTAATGTTTTTGTGATCTGGTATGCAACATTATTTTAATCATATAGTCTGGCGGATAATAGCTGTATTCCTGCTGTCATTTATTTCATGCAATTATGACGGTGCGACTGGTATATGATACATAATTGGACCCACTTAGCCGGACGATTGGGTTGGGTAATATTTGCTGAATGGAATGGATGTTCTGACTAACGGCTGGATCTGGTTAGTGGAATCAAATTTTCTTTACAGTTTCGCTAAAATGATGTATAATCAACCATACATTGTGGATGTAAGGTTAAACAATTTAATTTCAATAAAATATTTGGATAGTTGGATCCCAAAATACAAGAAAATGCTTGCAGACAACAGCAGAGGGAGAGCGAGCCTAGGGAGTTTACCATAGACCATCCTAGGGCAGACCCAGTCTCTATAAAGTGGGTACCCGAAAATAGGGCTAGCGGTTGAGTGTGATCTCGGCCTAACACCTCATTACAAGGCCGTTGGCCAAGAAACAGTATTAATATCTATATGTACTGAGTCTAAGATCCTACATGGGTTGTAGAGGTACAGGTTTATTTATTTTTTAAAATAAATATTGTTGTAAATTAATAAAACATCTGATGTGGTTATTAAAAAAAAATTCAGAACTATTAAATAAATTAAAAGCTGATAAAATCAAATTAAGTTTAGTCGGAAACTGTTTTCGATTCAGTAATATTACAATATGAAATTGTTATGTAAAATAATCAGCAATAAGTTTATGCCCTATTCATCAATTGAGACGTTGATTTCCAAAAGTACTATATCCATTCTGGAAATTTTACAGGAAGCGCGAAAATCTCTCATTACTATATTATTAAACTAGCTAATTTGGGTCTTTTTTCCTTAAAATTTAGAATTATGTTTTTACTATAATAATAACATCATATTAAAGTTAGGAAATGAATTTTTTTTAGAATGATTTGGAACGAAAATAAATGCGTAATTAGTACTTTTAGAAAATGACCGCATTTCTAAATCGCGATTTTTTAAGGATTTGAGAATTCATTAGATAACATCAAATAGAATATTTAGATAAAACTAAATGATGAGAATACAAATATGTAAAAAAATCAATGTCGTAAAAAATGTCCTTTAGTACCTTTTGGAAATCAACGTCTCAATTTATATTACCTTCCACAACTTCGTATATAAGATAATATATTTTATCAAATATTTAGTTTTCCAAAAATATATAATAAATCTATATTATTATATTCAGAAAAAAAACTACCTAAAAATCATGTTTGCTCATTTTTTCTTTATATGGTAATCAAATTCCTTCAACTTGTATATTTTTATGTTTATCAATGCTAATAAGATGATTAATTTTTTGAATCCACTAAAAAAAAGATACTTTAGTGGAAGAAAATTCATCATTTAAACCCTGTCAGACTATTTCAATTAGGATGCAACCAGCATCATATCAAAGCCCAGTTAATCATACATTGATATAGCGAGTTTAATCAAAATCTTTTACGATAAAATCGTAAAAAGGTGTAAAATGCATATTATAAAGTGGTTCTTACTGTTCGCTTTTGTTCATGAAAAAGTTGCTGTAACATCTGAGACGTATACACTACTAAAATATGAAATTTCAGTTTTATAAAACTTATCGTTTTCGTGCGCGATTTATCACACAGACCTTTTTGCGGGACTTGGTCATTTGAACTCTAGTGAAAAGTCGAATTCTACAATTTTCACTATCACAATACTTTTTCTTAGTATATATTCAATACATAAGTAAATGAAAGTAGAAATTTTTAGTTTTATTTTTCTTACTAAAGTAGTCAGAAATTGGGTCAAATTATCATTGAAATGCATTTTTTAATGAATCTATACTTTTCAGAATACCTCGATTCCAAAAATCACACTTTCAGTCATTAGTTCGTGTGTATGTGACACGATTATCATTTGAACAGGTGGACCGGTTTTTGTGGCTTTTTTTTTTCGCTTTAGAGAACTTTGTTCCCTGATGCCTGCATACCAAATCGGGCTCGCAGTACGCAATAGCCGAAAAACCTGTTTTTTCTTTAGACTGTAACACTCAAATGGTAATATCGATTCTGAAGAGACTTACCGAAAATATTTCATTAAGGTCTTTCAAATTTTAGTACATGACAAAATAATAGAAAGAGAAATGTTCTGAAAATGGCATAATTGATATGTGCGCAATTCAGAAATACTTTATTTATCTCATAGGTCAAACGTAAATAGGTATTGTAATAGGTTCTTATTATGGATAAGTTGTTTGAAATGTATTTTATACGTTTCAGAACCTTCTTTATCAAAAATAAAATCTTATTTTCAGGTATTATTCTGTCCGTTAGTCAGCCAGAAATATCTCCTTAAATCTTACTTTTATTTTTTTGTAATTTGAATTACACAAAAACTCTATCTATTTCTACCGATTTTTTTTCTAGATAGTCATTAGCAATAAAACTAATCTTTTGATCTACAAATCAAAAATAAAATATTCATTTTATGTATATATTGTGTTGTCCGAAAAGTTCGTAGAGATTTTAAAATCAAATTTATCTTTTATTTTGTCTACTAAAAATGAATCACAAAGCTAATGTTTATTTATATGCCTTTAATCCTCATGGAATTAACTGTTTACACACTAAATTCATCTTTATTAAGGCTCAATACTGTAGTTAGTTACAAACCAACATGAGTGACGATTCAGTTCATTTTCAGTATATTATGCTGTTTTTTTTTTTAAAAAGGGGAAAAACGCAGCCCAAACTGCAAGAAAGATCCGCGCCGTTTATGACAGCAATTCAATTGCTGATAGCACGGTTCAGAAGTGGTTTTCGCGGTTTAGATCAGGAGATTTCAATTTGGAAAACCGATCCCGGGCTGGCCGGAGCTCAACTCTTGACATCGAGGATATTACGTGACGTATGACATCATCACAAACAATCCACGATTTACTGTCCGTGAGATAGCTGCGGAGTTAAGAGTCTGCAAATTGACCGTTTTTGATCATCTAAAGAAGGCCGGGTAAGTCTATCGTTGGCAAATCGGAAAGGAGTGCTATTCCCCCAAGACAAAGCTAGGCCCCATGTGTCTTTAAGGACTCGACAAAAGTTATTATTAAGCTTCAGATGGGAGGTTTTACATCACCCGCCGTACTCTCCTGACATTGCTCCTTCGGATTTCCTTCTTTTCCGTTCCCTATAAATTTTTTTACAAGGGAAATCCTACTCTTCAGAAGGTGTCAAAATGGGCCTTTTATTGTTCTTCAGGAGTAAGGACAGTGATTTTGGGAAAAGATTGATAATGGACCTTCCAAGCCGTTGGGAAATCGCTATAGGTGGTAACTATTTTGTAGATTGAATAAATAAATTTTAAGCTGTTCATCAATTTAATTTTTTGTCCAAATCTCTCTACGTACTTTCCGGACAACCCAATATAAGACACGCCACCTAAAGAGGCAAGGAAAGTCTTGCGAAGGAACAAACTAGATATTTATTATATTGTATTAACATGATTTATTTTTAAAATCAAAACTTTACTTATGACAAACTTTAATATAAAATATGAAAGAAAAGAAAATGAAAAAAAAAAAATTAATAAACTAAACTACCTTATTTATTGATTAACTTAATTAAATCTAAAAAAATGACAAAATAATAATAATAATATTGAATTTTTTTCAGGAAAAGTAATAAGTATAGCCCTGGTAATTTCTCTTCTGCTGACTTCCTCATTTCCACTAAAAATTACAATCAATCCTGATATTGTAAAGGGTCCTTTAACAAAATTTTGGAGAAGCACAGGTTTCAGGTATTTTCTACTTTTTTTTTCTTTTTTTTTTTTTTAAATTTTAGTAGTTGTTGAGTTTTATACTTTTGAGTTGGTGATTAATAAATTAATCTTTTGAGTTGTAAAATTTCAAAACGTCTCTACTGCCCATTTAAAACCATATTTGTATTAAAATTAATCGCAAACATTATTTTATGACATAAACTTTACTATTTTTATTGATATAATTATCACGAAACAAAGAAACGTATATTTAGCCTAATATTTTTAAACATAGTTATTTTAATTCTCCTAGAGATACTGTAGAAAATAATCAGGCACATCAAATATGAAGTGTTCTTAGTAATTAGCTGTTCTAATATGTGTTTTCATAATTGCACACGGTTATTCTGTTGGAATTCAACTAGACTATTTCATAATGTAAATATTAGTTTTAAGGGAAAAAATAACAACAAAAAACCGTTCTATATCGGAGAGAAAAAGTAATAGCTGACTTATTTCTAACATGTACTGCAAGATTTTTGTCTTTGTTGACTTTAACTGCAAAGGTTCCTATGACTTCCTATTTTATGTAACAAGAACCATGCCCTATACCAATACTTTTACATAATCTGTCATATTTCATTGGGACATTTTTAAGTTCCTGAAAAAGGAAATAGAGTACTTGCATAAATGCACTTCCCTTTATTTCAGACTATCTGAATTTTTAACTTGTTTATAAGATAACACACTTCAAAATACGCGTAATATCAACTACGCCTTGTAAAGGTTATCTCAAAATAAACAATTAGGTGATACGAAAACAAAACGCATTTTTTTAATACTGCAAACAAACGGAAGGAATTTACTATATTTTACAGAATAATTGACAAACATTTTATAAAAAATATTTCATAAAAATTTAAAGTCGATAGTTAGATTCATAAAATATTTAAATTATCAAATATAATGATAAATAAATAAACAAGCAAAATTATTCTTATTTTTTTTTTAATTGCATGATAGACAAGTTTTCTCTAATACCACATTAAATAGTTGTGTGATGGGCCTGATGTGTGTGAGGGAGTGAGGTTATAACACACAGCTGGTGGGAGCAAAGAGGTTATGTGAAATGGATTTGTCACTGCCTCAAACATGTTTATATTTTAGTTTTCTTTATATTTAATTGAGGGTCATTTTTATTTATTATTTTATTTTCTGTATTTTATGATAGTAGAAAGATTATTTTATTTTACAGTGGCAAATCCATTGCAACCTCTCACCAGCTGTGGTTTTTGATCTATCTGGATTAGTGTGTGCTCCTCATATTGCTTTCCTTTTTTTATATTCTGTTATTCTTCATTTTATTCAACTGTCTGAACAATAAAAGAACCATTTGAACCCGTAGTGCCAGGCTGTAGTCATTTCGCCCTCACCTCCTCTAAAGTGGTGACCCCGACGGTGAGTGTTGAACTATTTTTTTTCTTCTCTTTCTCCTTTTTTTATTTTTCCCTCAATATCTTTATAATGCCGTTTGACTTATTAACGCTGGACTTAGAGGACAAGAAAGTGGAGGTGGAGTCAGCATCGGCCCCCAATGCGCTGGCAAGATTGCCATCTTTTTATAGAGAAGAGCCAGATCTGTGGTTCATTCAGAGGCGGTATTCAGCTCATGTAAGATCAGCAATAGTAAGAGCAAATTTCAGCTGATTATCGCCCAGCTTGATTTTCAGACTCTTCGACAAGTCGCAGATCTGGCTCGTAATCCGCCTGTTAATGAGCCCTATGAAAGGTTAAAAGAGCGGCTACTTTCCAGCTTCGGGCAGTCAGATAGCTGGAAGATGAAGAAACTCCTGGAAGAGCAGAAATTGGGCGATCAGAGGCCTTCCCAATTTCTGCGAGAGATGCAGCAGCTGGCAGGAGAGAAGGTCCCGGAGGACATGCTTAGTACTTTGTGGCTCCGGGGGCTACCTGAGGGAATGCAGGCGGCTTTGGCTGCTACCGATCATACTGATCTGACCAAGTTGGCCCGCATCGCAGATAAAATAGCTGAGATTCAGCAACCCCCAGGTAATCCGATTATGGCTTATCAGCCGGAGCCAACTCCGGGGCCTTCAAGAAGAGATGGAGGAGACATAGGTGCTGCCATCGAGCGCCTGACTGCCGAAGTAGCCGCTCTCAAAGCGCAAATGGGGGCCAGGACAAGTCGGCGAGACAGCGGATCGCCTAGTCGGAATCGCAGGGGCTCTAGAAGCAAGAGTAGACGGCGTCTCTGTTTTTACCACGAACGCTTCAGAGATAAGGCGACCAGATGCCGTCAGCCCTGCGACTGGAAACCGGCTAGGGCTTTAAACTAGTCATAGCGGCGAACAAGGCGGGTCCCGTCGCTATGGCTAACAACCGTCGACTCTTCGTCTCTGACAGAAAGTCCGGGGTCAGATATCTGGTGGATACTCGAGCCACCCTATCTGTCTACCCGGTGACGAACAGGACGAAGTCCACCGAGGAGTTCATGTTGTATGCTGCCAATGGGACGCCCATTCCAACGTATGGCACCATTGTCCAGAACCTTGATCTGGGGCTCCGGCGGAAAATGTCATGGCGATTTATCGTTGCCAAGGTTAGCCATCCCATCATCGGCGCGGATTTACTTTTTCACTACAACATGATGGTAGATCTCGCCGGGTGCCAGCTAGTGGACCAGAGGACGGGGCTGACATCTAGAGGTAAATTGGCGAAGGTACCGGTGCCCACCATCTGCTCAGTACCTGCAGGAGAATGGTACTCCGCCCTGCTGCGCCGGTACCCTTCTGTGACTCAGCCTTCGTCCTTTATGACAGAACCGAAGCACGATGTCGTCCATCACATTGTGACCAGGGGAGCCCCAGTCACCGCGAGAGCCCGCCGCCTGCCACCGGGAAGATACAACACCGCCAAGAAGGAGTTTATGCAGATGATGGATGAAGGGATCTGCAGACCGTCGAATAGTCCTTGGGCCAGTCCGCTGCACATCGTCGAGAAGAAGGATGGAGGTATCCGGCCCTGCGGCGACTACAGGCAGCTCAACGCTAAGACGGTCCCGGACAGATACGCTGTGCCCAACTTGGCGGATTTCAACGTTAATATGCACGGTAAGAAGATCTTCACAACCTTGGACCTTAACCGTGCATATTACCAGATTCCGGTGGCAGAAGAGGATATTCCGAAGACCGCCGTCATCACACCTTTCGGCCTCTTCGAGTTCCTCCGTATGTGCTTTGGTCTCAGGAATGCATCGCAAACCTTCCAACGGTTCCTAGACCGTGTGCTTCGAGGGTTGGACTTTGCCTGGTGGTTTCTCGACGATATTATCATCGGCTCAAGAGATGAAGAGGAGCACAAAGCACATATGGAGGAAGTGCTACGGCGGCTGCAGGATCACGGCCTCACGGTGAACCTGACGAAGTGTGTCTTCGCTCGTCAGGAGGTCGAGTTTCTGGGACATAGGGTGAACTCCTCCGGCATCAGCGCCCAGTCAGCGAAGGTGGAGGCCATAGTTTCCTATCCTAGGCCGGCTACTATCAAGGACCTGCGGCGTTTTCTGGGTATGTTTAACTTTTATCGCCGTTGCATACCCAGAGCGGCGGAAATGCAAGCTCCGCTCAACAGGTTCCTTGCTGGAGCGAAGAAGAATGACAAGAGGCCAGTAGAATGGAACATCAAAGCCGTAGAAGCGTTCGAGCGCTGCAAGACTGCCATCAAGAACTCCGCGGTACTGGGACATCCTAAGGCTAACGCTGAGCTTGTCCTGGTATGTGATGCCTCCAGCACAGCTATGGGAGCAGTCTTGCAGCAGAAGGATGGCGACGTTTGGCGGCCTCTTGGATTTTTCTCCAAGGCTCTCGCTCCAGCGCAACAGAAGTACGCCACGTACGACAGGGAACTATTGGCCATCCATCGCGCCATCAAGCACTTTCGCCATTACCTAGAGGGGAGACATTTTGCTGTCTGGACGGACCACAAACCGCTGGAACAAGCGTTCTATCAGAAGCCAGAGACAGCGACGCCCATGCGGATTCGGTTGGTGAACTTTATCAGCCAGTTCACAACCGACATCCGCCACGTACCCGGGGAAGACAACGCAGTTGCCGACGCGCTCTCGAGGGTTGAGGACATCGACTGTACCGAGGACTATAAGCGCCTTGCGTCCGAGCAGCAGAAGGATCCGTCGGTTTCTGAGCTTCAGAAGAACAGCCGTCTTCAGCTTCGCTGGATCCAGCCTCCCGGTACAGCCTCGTCTGTCCTCTGCGAAACCTCTACGCCTCAAGCGCGACCATACGTTCCTGAGTCCATGCGAGAAGAGATCTTCCACCGCCTGCATGGGCTCAGTCACCCCGGGATACGGACCTCGAGGCGGTTGGTCACGCAGCGTTTCTTTTGGCCAGGCATGAACGCCGACGTCTCGAGGTGGGCACGCTGCTGCATTCTCTGCCAGCGATCGAAAGTTGTCCGTCACACAGTGACTCCTCCAGGTACCTTTGCACCCAGCGGAAGGATGGAGCATATCCACGTGGACATCGTTGGGCCTCTGCCACCCTCCAACGGCATGCGTTATTGCCTCACGATGATAGATCGATTCACGCGTTGGCCTGAGGCGTGCCCGCTAGAGGAAATTACAAGCACCAAGGTAGCAGAAGCAATAGTGGGCACGTGGATTTCCCGTTATGGTACGCCTGCAAGGATTACTACCGACCAAGGGCGCCAGTTTGAGTCAGACCTCTTTATTAGCCTCACTCGCGTCCTTGGTATCCAGAGGAGCAGGACTACGGCGTACCATCCTCAGTCCAACGGGTGCGTGGAGCGGTGGCATAGGTCCCTTAAGGCATCCCTAAGGGCAACGTTGGGAAATATGGGGTGGACTAAGGTGCTACCCACCGTCCTTTTGGGTCTTCGGTCAGCGGTGAGAGAAGATGTTGGTGCCAGCGCTGCGGAAATGGTCTTCGGCCAACCACTTCGCCTCCCTGGAGAATTTTTTGAACCCTCTGAACGGCGGGAGGACGCGGAGGCGACATTGAAGACGCTGAGGGAGGCGATGAAGATGCTCCGGCCAGCTCCGCACCGCAGCAGTACGGCTCGCACCTTTGTTCACCGCGACCTCAAGGACTGCACCCACGTTTTCCTTAGGGATGACACCGTCCGACGCCCACTGACGCCGCCTTACACCGGCCCTTATCAGGTTCTCTCGAGGGAGGAGAAGACATTCAAGCTGCTGCTACCGACAGGACCGAAGACCGTCTCCATGGATCGCCTGAAGGTAGCACATCTTCTCCCGGGACCGGCAGAGGACAGCGGCAACAGGGATCTGCCTACTCCATCGCCCTCTGGTGTGGCCAGCGGCAAGTGCGATCACCCCACTCCTTCTCCCACATCGGCGGACTCCGGACCTTCAAATGACCTCGACTCAGAACAGCAGGACACATCACCGCCTTATCGCACCCGGTCTGGTCGGGTGGTAAAGCCTAAGGTTCGTTTCTGTGCCGATGTCATTGGGGGGGAGTGATGTGATGGGCCTGATGTGTGTGAGGGAGTGAGGTTATAACACACAGCTGGTGGGAGCAAAGAGGTTATGTGAAATGGATTTGTCACTGCCTCAAACATGTTTATATTTTAGTTTTCTTTATATTTAATTGAGGGTCATTTTTATTTATTATTTTATTTTCTGTGTTTTATGATAGTAGAAAGATTATTTTATTTTACAGTGGCAAATCCATTGCAACCTCTCACCAGCTGTGGTTTTTGATCTATCTGGATTAGTGTGTGCTCCTCATATTGCTTTCCTTTTTTTATATTCTGTTATTCTTCATTTTATTCAACTGTCTGAACAATAAAAGAACCATTTGAACCCGTAGTGCCAGGCTGTAGTCATTTCGCCCTCACCTCCTCTAAAGTTGTATTACCAGGAAATGTGTTATGAAGTTAGAATACTTCGATATTTTCAAAAATCGCTATTAAAGACATGTTCAGTAGTATTTACATTAAATCAATTGATAAAACTCCAGGTGTAAGGATTGGTGTCTAAAATTTATTTGAGAACAATAATTTAATACCTTTATGTTTATTATACCTCTTTAATTTTTGGCTAACTATAGATAAAGTCATTATAAATTTATAAATAAAATAAATTATTATACATACAGAATATAAATAATACAACAAATATAATATAAAAATCTGGTGCGCTCAACACCTGACTTTCACTTACCTCCGTTGTTGAAATTAATATAAGAATTTTGAAATAGAGTTAGGAGAATTAATTACATTGAATTTCGATAGAAACGTGTGGTTGATTAAATATCTATTATATTATTATCTACAACAATCAGTCAGTTTTATCGACTTTTCATCATTCTCCATTACATTTACAACTTTACTTATAAAAAAAAAAAAAGATTTATTCCAAAATCTTTAACTTTTCAGTGGTATATTAAACGCTTATGTTAATGTTCTTGTGTTAAAAAAAAACAACAGAAATTTCATAAACAAATATTTTTACTGATTTTTCCTTTATTTGGATGTCGAACTCATTCAATTTACACATTTACTTGGTTTTCATCAATGCTGATAAGATGATATGGTTAATTTTTTTTTTAAAACAAAATTAAAGGTACTATAGAAGAAGAAAATTTCAAATAAAGCTTTTTAGTTTTTGAGAAAAACTGAGAAAAAAAATGTTATAAACTGCATCCCAAACCCTTCAGTCCCACATCAAAGCCATTGAAGAATGGTGTCAAAATTGGAGGATTAAAATAAATCCCAACAAATCCCACCAAATCACCTTTACCCTTCGTAGCGAACCGATGACTTCTTGCCTGCCCCCCAGTATCCTTTAATAACATTACCCTTACTTCTGTAGAACAAATCCGATACCTAGGTCTCCATCTTGACAAGCGCCTTACTTGGAATCCTCACACAAGACTGAAACGACAAGATACTGCTCGAAGATATCGATTACTACAACACTTACTAGACAAACGTTCAAAACTTCCAGTACATTACAAAAGACTCTTCTACATCACAATTATCAGACCTATTTGGACATATGGAATCGAGCTTTGGGGCTCTACGAAACCATCTAATTCCTCCCGCATCCAGTCCTTACAATCCAAAATCCTTCGCAAAATCCTGAATGCTCCTTATTTTGTCACAAATCAAATCCTCCATAATGACCTAAACATCCCATTTGTTGCAGACATAGCCCGTGATAGATACTCCTCTTTCCATTCTAAACTCCCTGCACATACAAACCCACTTGTCCGTAATTTATCTTCCTCAGATATCCCTGATAACCCTCCAAGGCGACTGAAAAGAAGGTTGCCTCGGGACCTACTGTATTAAAATAGTTAGTGAAGTGCTACCAATGGGTGGTTCTTTCTCAAGACATTTTCATGACTTTTTATATTCATTCTACATATTTACTTATTGTATTCTTTAGTACAGTTGTAAATTACTATGAGTAAATAAAAAATAAAAAAAAAAGATTCTTCTAATATACCCAAGATTGATCTCAAGACGGCTAATTTTTAAAAATTAATTTTTATTCAATGCCTGAGCAACAGATTTTGAAGAGTCAATTGATAAAGAAATTTATGAGTGCCAGTGAAATTTCGTATATATATATATTTTTAATGTTTACAATAGTCAGTAGTACACAGAAAATATTCCTAATTAATGTTCCAAAGAGTGATACAATTGGGTAGTTTCCCTGCATGTTTTGTTTAAATCACATTATCTTGCAGTCACTTAATTTATTACTAAAACAGTTTAAATTTTTTTCTAAAATAAATTTTACACTTGCTATGTTGCGTTGTATAATTTGTGTTTATGTTTATTTATATTGTACCATTTTCATTATATCTGACCTGTACATTCCTACCAATATAACAAAATTGATATTTCCTTTCTTGTCCACTCTACTAGTCTTTGGAAATCCCTGCCTACTCGTTTCTACCATGCTTCTTCTGTATAATCATTCTAGACGCTCAATTATGCTGTATAAAATTAAATAAAAGAAAATTTTTTGTTCATATTTAACTTAGTTAATCAAATAATTTTTATTTTAGATTTTTACAACACCTTTGTCTCTCAGGAGTTATTTATTTTACTCTTATGTTTATTGTACATTTTTTCTTCTTCTCTTATAAATAATTATCCTTCTTTTATCATTAAAAATAAGAAGTAATTATGGTCCTTCGATCTTTTTGTTGGACACATTTTATATCTTAATTGTACATATCTGTTGTTTTAAGGAAGCCTAGTCCAAGAATAAAAATTATTTTCTACTCTATTCTATTCTACCATCGTGTTTTTTTATTATTATCCAAAACAAAAATAAAATCAATCCTTTTGTGTTGATATTGCTATGGTATAGTTATAATAAATTCAATCAACAATGTTAAATTTAATTTCATATATATATGTCAATGGATGTTTTCAGTCCTTCGCTTTTTGACCAGACATCAACACAAAAATTTTGTTGTCTAAAGATGTTGAACATAACCTGGCAATAATATCGGCACTACCAAATCAGGGCATCGAGTATGTGAGAATTCATTGGTTGCTCAACCTTTTACATTTGTAAGTATTACAACTTTTTTTTTTTTTTTTTTTAAATCACAGTATTTCAAGTAAATAATAACATCATTTTCACTATTTTGGCTAAATTAAATTTAATTGTCTGATTTCTGTTTCTAATTGGTTCTCATTAAGCAACACTGATGGCACGATAAACTGGGATCTTCTCGATAAAGTAATTGATTGGATCGTCAAGGATGGAATGAAACCTATCATTGAATTGATGGTGAACCCTGAGACTTATCAAAATAAAGAACATTTCAAAAATGGAGGGCGAAAATTTTGGAAACGGCTTACGTCTGCAATAGTCCAGAGATATTTAGGTAATTTTGTTGTATGTTTATTAATTTAAAGTCATTTTTATGTTACTATGGGTGGATGATGCTACAGTGGGAGTTTTAAATTTTACCTATCCAGTTTAAATAGCGTTGGGATCTTTAACAAATGACTCCTTAGACCCAAGTCTGGCACCCGGGACTGCTTTACTAGCTCCGTCTTTTTTTCCCTCCTACTTATTTTATTATTTTCCAGTCCTACCTCGCTGATAGATCTTTCAAAATAAATCACAATAGTTCCTCCTTTTTTTTCTCAATGTGCTGGTGTTTTTTAAGGCAGCATCTTTGGACCTAGTCCATACAGCTGATATGCCAACCCATCCTAACACTTTCTTTTCTACCTATGCTGATGACACGTTTGTGCTATCAGTAGATAATGATCCAGTTATGTCTCCCACAGTCTTCAATCCCATATCCAAGACCTTGAAGAATGGTGCCAGAATTGGATTAAAATTAACCTTTAACCTTCTTCGTAAACCTATGACTTCCTGCCCTACAGTAACGTTTAACGACACTCCACTTGCCTCTGTTGACCAGATTTGAAACCTAGGACTCCAACTTAACAAAGGTCCAACATTAAAATCCCCACACAAGACTGAAATGACTAGAAATTGCCATACATTTTCGATTACTTCAACACTTACTGGACAAAGGCTCCAACCTTCCACTTAATTACAAAAGACTTATTTATTTGACCACCATAAAACCGATATGGACTTACGGAGTAGAGTTATGGGGCTCTACTAATCCATAACAATGTTTAATAACAAATATACAGTGATTTATGAACTTATTTTTATTTATTTTTTTATTGGTATTTGCAACTGTATTAACGAAAAAAAAAATTACATCAAGCAAATGTGATAGTTATATTATACAATGACATGATATACATGTAGAGAAGTTTCCCATTGGAAGCAGTCTAAAAATATTCCAAGCTAGAAGGTACCGGGGCCATTTTCTTTTCAGGCGCCTCGGAGGATTGAGGAGGAAATGATTGAAACTAGTGGATTAGAGTAAGAATGGAGTTTGTCATGAAAGGATTGAGATCTGGTCCGGGCCAAAGCAGTAACATAGGGAACATTAAGGTCTTTATGGATAAGTTTATTTGTGACAAAGTAAGGAGCGTTGAGGATTTTACGAAGGATTTTGGATTGTAAGGATTGGATGCGGGAAGAATTTGATGGTTTAGTAGAGCCCCAAACCTCTACCCCGTAAGTCTAGATTGGTCTTATAATAGTCATGTAGATGAGTCTTTTGTAGTTCAGAGGAAGGTTTGACCGTTTGTATAGTAAGTGTTGAAGTAGCTTAAAACGGCGAGCAGATTTATGAACTCTAAAATTAAATCGATAATAAATTAAATACAATACTAATCCTTGTATAATAAATAAATATAATAATTATAAACGATTATTGATATTGCATATTTTAAAATAGATTACTAATTTTCGATCCACTTTATTTATTCCTACCAAATAAGGACTATCCTTTGTCGTAGTAAACCTTGATTTCTTACCCCTCAATATTATTTAATAACACTCAACTTGTCCCTGTTGAACGGATCAGATACATTTGACTCCATCTTGATGAAGTTTTAACTAAGAATCCTCATACAAGACTAAAATTACAAGAAACTGCTCACCATTTTCGACCACTTCAGCACTTACGGTCAAACCTTCTTGACACCATAAGATCCACTACATCATGATCATACAAATATTCAGGACTAACGGAGTTAAGCTTTGAGGCTAAACCAAACCATCAAGTTTATTCCGTATCCAATTTATATAATCCTAAATAATCCGTAAAAACCTCAACGCTCCCTACTTTGCCCCGAATTAATTCATCCATAATGTTCCTTTTATTGCTGAAATGGCTCGAACCAGGTACTATTTCTTAGGCGACCCACTAGTTTTTATTCCTTATAATCCTCCGATGTGTCTAAAAGGAAGATGGCCCTGCCTTCTAGTTTAGAATATTTTTAGAGTGCTGCCAATGGGTAGCGTCTCTACATGAATTTCATGTCAGTCTACTATGTCCATCACATTTATTTTATGCATATATTACAGTTTTAAATATAAACAAATGTGATTAAAATAAAATAAAAAATAAACAAGTAACTGGCTTCGTACGTGGTTGGGACCAACAGTATATACTATATACTCCGCAGGCCGGCATAACCAAGGATGTTTTACTCGTTGAAAAAAATACTAGGGCCATATGTTGGATTTGAACTCGCGCTGTTTGGCCTACCATCACACCATAGGCGATTCCCTATATTTAGACCTGAAAGGAAAACAACAAACCTCCTCCTAGGTAATTGTAATTGTTGTAGAATTGTAAATTCCCATAAATAGTTTTATGGGTTCTCCATAGAGGACATAAAACTATTGGAATATTCCATAAAGAAATATGCGGAAATATTTATACAGGATTCTTTCATTAACTGGACACAGAGAAAGACCAAATTTTACCTCAAACCGACAAAAAATGAGCCGAGAATAATAACGGGTCTCCTTACGGGCCATTGTCCGTTAAAATACCTTAAAAAAAGATGATATTAGCGGCAGATTCCACCTCCCGTTTGTGCCAAGGGGATAAAGAAAAGGTAGGGCACATTCTATCTGAGCCCTTGCCTTCTATAGACTGCAGCATTCAAATCAAGCTATACCAAAATTGAATACGAGTAAAGCATGAACTAACTTTAGGATTTATAGAGGAACGGACCGGTATTTCACAAAAGATCCTAATGAAAATTAATGGATACCGATTCTGCAATAACCAATTTTCAAACAAAATTGGGGTGTTGGTAAAGGATCTTAACTTCCTATAGCTGCAGTTTTCCTTATAATTAACGTTATTTATAAATTTAAAAAAAATCTTTATTTATTCATTTTTTTTAAACGTCCGTTTTCAAGGTAAAGATTTTTATTAAAAATGCGAAATGAAAACAAGATAATTTTATTCGAAGTATTTACCTTCTTTTTCTACACATTTTTCTTAACGCGACACCAACTTTTTTATTCGTTGTCTAAATTCCTGAGCAGGTGGTAATCTGTTGGAGACAAGTCGGGAGAATATGGTGGGTGCGGAAGAAGTTCATAATCCAGTTCTTTAAATGTTTGCAGTATGTTTTGAAACATGGGGTCTTGCTGCCGCTCAGTGAGATCATGAGGTACCCATGTATCAAGATTTTTTACTTTCCCAATACACTTTAAATGTCTGGAAACGGTAGAAGCACTTGCATTTAGTTGTGCTTAGAGTCCTTTAACTGTTTGGTAGAGGTTTTCTTCTACTGTATGTTTGAGGACACCGTTGTCTATTACGGACGGAGGTCTTCCTCGGGGCAAGTTTTCCAAGTCGGTATCCTCAGCTAAAAACTTAGTAAACCAACGGCGAATGGTCCGTTCATTAACACTCCCTTCCCCAAACGCCTTGCAAATATTTCTAGCGGCCTCAGCTGCTGAATGGCCAAGTTTAAACTCGTACAAAAATATTACTCGAAAATCGCGTGTTTCCATGTTCATATTTGGAGGATACTAAAAAGTGGGTAATTGATTGGGAAGCTAATGTTTATAATACAAAGGTAGAGGATTAGTAACTGTTTACTTTAAATATGTAAACATTCGGAAGCAAACAACTATAAAAACGGACATTTCATGTGAAACAACCTAATAACATATATACATATAATATTGAATACGCTGAGGAAATTATCGGGGAAAACAAATTTTAGTCAACGCACGAATATTAGTCAAATATTTTACTCACGGCAAAATGTATATAACGTTGTAATAAATCAATTTTAACCCTTTTGGTGCCCGACGAAAAACGAGTACTTATGCGAAGACAACCGGCCGAATTTGACAAATATGCAACGATTTGGAAAAACGCTTATAAAACCCAAACTAAAATGATATTTATATACTTAAAAATGCCACGTATTCGAGACGAAACGGAGAATAAAGAAATGATAATGATTCTCCAATATCAATTGAAAATAATATGAATAACACAATTATAAATAATATCAAAATTGAGTTCAATCATATAAACAGTTCGACTTTGGACCTAAAAGAGTGTCTGTGCCGAGTGTCGATCTTATCGCTCCAGCGTAAACAAAGTCTCAGCACACTCCGGTAAAGAATGTGTGAAATGTCAAACCCAAACCAGCTTGCAAATACTTTTTCAACGAAATTTGATCATTTAAAATTAAATTAGATCATTTATAAAGTTATTTAGATTTATAGCAATGCGAAGAATAAGGCGCTATAACATGCTCGTATATCGTCGTTGGCACTTTTACAAATGCTCCAAAATAAATGTTTAAGAATCTGTGGAAATAATCCATATATTAAAAGAATCAAAACCATGCATTCAGAATTGAGAGTACCTATTATTAAAGATAACATAAACAACCTTTGCAAACATTTTTTTTTTCCAAATCTTTAAATAACCAAAATTTTCTTATAAGAAATATTGGAAACTATACCAAAACTAGTACACAAACGAACTAAACATATATTAATGTAAGATACATTTAATGCAATGTTTTTTCAAATTGTGGAAGTTTTTTATATTTATTTTTTTCTTTAATTTATTAATGGGTCTATATCCTATGTTTATGTTCTTATGTGATTAGTTAAGAGACTGGTCTAATTTGGTACAGCATTATGTATGTTTAGTGTATTTTATTGTATATTGCAATAAACATTATAAAAAAAACATTAGAAAAACTTAGGCTGATAGCTTCGCACAGTGGTTCCAAACGCACTTTTTCGGGACAAAAGTCTACACCAATCGTTCTGTTTAAGATATATCAGTCATTTTAACATCATTTTGTTCCTTATTAAATTCACTTTTAACGGTATGATTGGCATATTTTTAGCTTTATCTAATTATTCTTATATACATCTTTGTATATCTATAATTCCTGCATTTAATTTTGTTTAGAATCGTTATTTTTTTCCTTTTTTTTTTTTTTTCTCAGAAACAATTCTTTATTGAGTAATATTACAATCAGTCCAATTTAGGACATTTTTAATAGTGATAAAGTACAACATTCATACAACAGAACCGTTATTAGATAACGTTAAGCAAACTTTGGGTTTCATATAACGACTTGGTGATTTTTTAAGAAATTTCGAAAAAATTAAAATTATTTTAAATATCTCAATTTATGCCCAACATAACGAAGAGCGAATTGTTTTAAAAATTTTAGTTTTGTTTCTAGTTTTTATGGACAAAATTTGAGAAACGTAAATTGATTACCCAGCTTTTGATAATTAGAACACAATGTTGGCTATAGAAATTTCTTTTATGGAAAGACCAGAAAAAAATTGACATATAAAATTATTTTGATGTCTAACGTAATTTTTCCTTATAGTAAATCATAATGAAGTACTGCTCCGAAGCAAGATACTCGTACAATCATAAATGTGTTTTTGTAGGGTATTTTTGTTATTTATTTCCCTTAAATTAAATATATAAAATCTACCTATTGTAATGTATACAATTCAAGTGATAAACTAGCATTTGAGATTAGATAGAATCTATATATATAAAATAAAGAAAGAGAAATCCTGCTCGGAAACACAATACAATGTTGAGAAATGAAATTGGGGGTAATGCCACGAATACAGAAGTGTCTGGTAGACACCGCTGCATCCCATGCCAGTTTCACCATGTGACATTGCTTTGCGTTTCGGAGCAGAACATTTGTTATTAATTATTTATATAAATTCTATCTCATATCAAATGCTATTTTATCATTCAAACTGTATAAATTACAATATTTAAGAAAAATAAATAACAAAAATCCTCTTCACAAACATATTTATAATTATATCTTGCTTCGGGGCAGTACTTCACTATGGTTTATCATTTGGAAAAATTAAGTTAGACATCAAAATAATTTTATGTAATTTTTTTCTGGTCTTCTTATTGAAGAAATGTCTATAGCCAAGGTGTTCTGCTCTACTAAAAGCTTAGAAACCACTTTTCGGTTTTGAAATTTCGTTTGTATAACAATAAAAAAAAACTAAATTTTTCAAAATAATTTGCACTTCATTATGTTTTTTATGTATTAATATATTTAAAATTATTTTATTTTTTTTGGCATTTTTTGAAAATTCTTAAGAAATCACCAAGTCGTTATACGGAACCCAAAATTTACTTAAAGTTATCTAATAACGATTATATACAAAGTTAAATGCAGGAAATATAGATATATAAAGATGTATATAAGAATAATTAGTTACAGAGACATTTATCGACATAACGAGGCTTCGCTGTGAGGATTGTATCAAGTCTACTCTCGAGTGCTTAGGATTGGAAGATGGTCATCTGACGAATCCTTCTAGGCTACATTTGTTGGTGTCGGCATCGAATTTTTGTGTTCCCTAAGCCTATTATTATTATTATATTTTGTATTGGCCTGTTTAGACAATGCTATATCTCGTGACTCAATTTTTGTTTGCCCCTTAAAAAATCGAATATGTTTTTTTAAAAATAGTATTATCAAGATAATATGAACAGGGCGACAATTTTAACCAAAATCAGCTACGGACATGCCGTACACTTCTTTTCCTAGTATTATTATGTTCTTGACTTCAACCGGTAAAATGTTAATCCCCAGTTCAATAGTGGAATTTATATCCGAACATGAGGGTTAAGGTCTTTTACCGGAATCGATAGAAGGAAACTACTGTTATGCTTGCTCTATTGTAACTTGAATGCTTGAGTAATTTTGTGGTGGAGCAGCAATCTATTAACCACAAATGTTAGACGTTTATTTGCAATATGACGATGTCACACATTGATTGAAAAAATCCACAAAACACATTTCAGATTTCTAATACATTTTTTAGATTTTGTTTTGCATTATTAATTTAAAGATAAATCATCCTAATTCCGTTTAAATATATATATAGCATTTCCAAGTCAAATTCAACCTTTTCCAAGTCAAATTCAACCTTTTCCAAGTCAAATTCAACCTTTTCCAAGTCAAATTCAACCTTTTCCAAGTCAAATTCAACCTTTTCCATTTCAAATTCAACCTTTTTCGATTTCAAAAAAATAATAAAAATCAAAATAACATAATTTTATGTTTTAATGGTTATATTAATTACACCTTGTGTTTTTAACCCTTGTGGCTTGTTAAATGTTCCCAGGGGCCTTTCTACATATAATTAGTCACGAATATAATAATAAGTATAACCGATACTTTAATTTTAAGACATTTGCGATACAAGGTCTGGTAGTCGGATTAGCGGGATTCGTTTTATTTTAGTTTTATAATCGCGGGCGAAAATATTATCAATAGAGGTTTATTTTAACTTTTTCGTATTTATTGGATAGTAGGCTCAGCAGATGCGTTCCCAAAGGTTCGTTACCGATTATACTAATAATTTTAATCGCGCTCGCTCAAATATGGGTTTATTATCACTTTTTCGTATTTATTGGATACAAGGCTCAGTAGCTGCGTTCCCAAAGGTTCGTTACCGATTACACTATTAATTTTAATCGCGCTCGCTCAAATATGGTTTTATTATCACTTTTTCGTATTTATTGGATGCAAGGCTCAATAGCTGCGTTCCCAAAGGTTCGTTACCGATTACACTATTAATTTTAATCGTGCTCGCTCAAATATGGGTTTATTATAACTTTATCGTATTTATTGGATACTAGGCACAGTAGCTGCGTTCCGGGGGGTTCTTTCCCGACCAGTCTATTGATTATTCGTGTGCTCACTCAAATATGGGTTTATTATAACTTTTTCGTATTTATTGGATACTAGGCTCAGTAGCTGCGTTTCCAAAGGTTCGTTACCGATTACACTATTAATTGTTATCGCGCTCGCTCAATTATGGGTTTATTATAAATTCGTGTTTCTTTTCTATGCTAAGTTCTGTATTTGTGTTTTGGGAGTTTGGTTAGTGAATGTGTTAATGTATTTTTAGTCAGTTGGTCTAATTTATGTTTATTTCGTGTTTTTTGTAACTTTTCATGTATTGAGTTACCACTCATCCTTTTTTTCAGGATAGTAAGTTAACTTTTTGGTTAATATTTTGGAGTTTGATAATAATCAGCTAAACAGAACGATTTTATAAGTACATTCTTATTTGATAAACCTCTACTTGAGTTAGCGCAATTAAAATTTATAGTATAATCTGTATCGAGTCCTTGGTTACGCAGCAACTGAGCCTAGTATCCAATAAATACGAAAAAGTTATAATAAACCGATATTTGAGAGAGCGCGATTAAAATAAATAGTGTACTCGGTAACGAACCTTTGGGAACGCAGCTACTGAGCCTTGTATCCAATAAATACGAAAAAGTTATAATAAACCCATATTTGAGTGAGCGCACGAATAATCAATAGACTGGTCGGGAAAGAACCCCCCGTAACGCAGCTACTGTGCCTAGTATCCAATAAATACGATAAAGTTATAATAAACGCATATTTGAGCGAGCGCGATTAAAATTAATAGTGTGATCGGTAACGAACCTTGGGAACGCAGCTACTGAGCCTTGTATCCAATAAATACGAAAAAGTGATAATAAAACCATATTTGAGCGAGCGCGATTAAAATTAATAGTGTAATCGGTAACGAACCTTTGGGAACGCAGCTACTGAGCCTTGTATCCAATAAATACGAAAAAGTGATAATAAACCCATATTTGAGCGAGCGCGATTAAAATTATTAGTATAATCGGTAACGAACCTTTGGGAACGCATCTGCTGAGCCTACTATCCAATAAATACGAAAAAGTTAAAATAAACCTCTATTGATAATATTTTCGCCCGCGATTATAAAACTAAAATAAAACGAATCCCGCTAATCCGACTACCAGACCTTGTATCGCAAATGTCTTAAAATTAAAGTATCGGTTATACTTATTATTATATTCGTGACTAATTATATGTAGAAAGGCCCCTGGGAACATTTAACAAGCCACAAGGGTTAAAAACACAAGGTGTAATTAATATAACCATTAAAACATAAAATTATGTTAATTTGATTTTTATTATTTTTTTGAAATCGAAAAAGGTTGAATTTGAAATGGAAAAGGTTGAATTTGACTTGGAAAAGGTTGAATTTGACTTGGAAATGCTATATATATATATATATATATATATATATATATATATATATATATATATATATATATATATATATATGATATGGTCCGCACTACACACTATTTTGCCTTACTACCTTGCTTAAATGAATTCAACAATTTTTAAATACATTTAGGGATGAAAATAAATTGTTAAAAATTTAATTACATTGAGTTTCAATATTATATTATTATCTACGACAATCTCTTAGTTTTATCGGCTTCAGTTAACTTTTACAATTTTTTGAATGAGATATAATTGTTTCTAAAATGTTAAGCTTTCCAACGGTATATTATACGTCTATGTTTCTGTTCTTATGTTCAAAAACCCAAAATTGTATTAAAAAATATTGTTGCCCATTTCTCCATTGAATTCATTCAACTTTTATATGTTTTCAGATGAGGAAGATGGTTGGGGGTGCGGTCATAAATTAAAACACACAATTAAAAATAAGCGTTATTTTAATTATGTGCCGACGTTTCGGCCTACAATGTGGGCCTTCATCAGGGCTAAAAAGAAACAAGATAACAACCAATGTAATTATAGACTTAATAATGCGTTAGGTATATAATAATAATATGACAGTAATAAATTATGGGAACATAAATAATATTAAATGTGAAATGATAATAAGATGACAATTATAAAGTATGGAAATAAGGTGACAGTTATAAAGTATGGAAATAAACAAAATTAAGATGATAGTTATAAAGTATGGAAGTAAACATAATTGAGATGATAATATTGTAATGAGAATATATAAATAGAGACTAAGTAAATGAAAAAAATGATAAAGGAAAAATATGTGAACAATTAAAATTTTAAATATTAACAATTTTGAGTTGATATATGACGGCAATATATTAAAAACATAGTTAAGAGTATAGGTAATATATAAAAAATATAGTCATTACAAAAGAGAAACAGTATGAATAAAAAATAATTTAAATTTTAAAATAATGTAATATTAAACTAATAATTATATGTCAGGATAGGTAACGGAGAAAGATATGAGTATGGAAAGGGGGAGAAAGAAATGGGCGATGAAAAAAGACCCTTATCAATAAGAAAGAAACACTTACGTGACAACGTGGAAGCTTTGCCTACAGAAGTGATGTGTCTCAGTTTAAAAAAACGCTCATTGCGTGGAACGGAAAATATGAGAACTAAAATGTCCGTTAGGAAAATTCCAAGAAGCTAAGTTATGTTTACTGATTCGATTGTTAAAAAATAGCCAAAAGTTATTACTTGAGAGTACTAGAGTTATTACGTATGAGTATTTGATAAAATTGTAAGAAATAGTGACGAGGTAAAGATTAAAAGATTTTAAGTAATAACGGATGACGATGATAAATGATGAATGATGATAAGGTAATAACGAATGACGATAAGGAGCTGTCGAAGGAAATGATAAATAAACAGTAATCTAGTAGGTAAAAAAATAAATAAATAAAGAAGGGGAGTACGAAAATTAAATAAATATATAAATAAAAAAAAATTTGATAATAAATAAATAAAAATTATGAAGAGATGATCAGATGGTTGTTTAAAAAATGAGCTAGGGATGCTTTATTAAATTTAATATTTGAGAATAAGCTAGTGACAAGTTATGTTTGTCAGTCTTTTGATTAACAGGAAGGGGTTCTAGTTGTATGTAAATGCATTCTGTAATGAGTCGTTTGTCATGGTTGGGAACAGTGGCAAGAATGGATGTTTTATCAAAATCAAAGGAATGGTTAAGGGTTAAGGAATGTTCTGAAAGTTTTGAAGCGGTAGAATTTTTGGAGGAAATTGTATATTTGTGTCGGGTGATGCGATCTTTGAGAAGGTTTTTGGTTTCACCAATATAGGCAGAGTTGCAATTAGGAGTTCCGCAAGGGACTCAATAAACAATTTTTGAACGGTGGTCTTTATATGTTTTCAGTTTTTATCTATGTTAAAAAGATAATATAGTTATTTTAGTAATATAGGTACTTTTATTAATTAATTGATTCCATATTATTACCCTTATGATCAAAAATACATACAAAAATATTTTTGCACTTTTCTCTTTTAGCTGTTCATCAAATTCGCTCAACTTCCATATTTAGCCGTTATTTTTCAATGCTAATAAGATTATATGTTTAATTTTATGAAATCTACAAAATTAAAGGTACTTTAGAGGAAGAAAATTTTAAATATAAGCATTAAACTATTCCAATAAGAATGAAACCTACATAATATTTAATACCGTTGAATTTCACATTATTATAGCGAGTTTAATCAAAATCGTTAGAGCTGTTTTTAGAAAATCATAAAAAGGTGCATAACGCATTGTATAAGGTGGCTCTTCTTGTCTTAAATATGAAATTTTATTTTCGTACGACTTTTGGTTTCTGCGCTAGAATTACCACACACACACACACACACACACACAGTGACCTTTTTTAGGGACATGGTAATGGGACCCTAAAACATGTATTTGGGGTAAAAAATCGAATTAGAAAATTTTCACGATCGCAATACATTATCTTACTATATATTTCATATATAGGTAAGTGAGTGCAATATATATATATATATATATATATATATATATATATATATATATATATATATATAAACATTGTTCCATTTTCACATCCAATGGTGCATTTTGTTTCCTACTGACTTAAGTTCAAGGACATTGGCAGATGGGTCCATATCCACAGATTATGGTAATTCAAGGTCAGGAGGAGCGAAAATTTCTGCATTTTTTAATCTAAATTAGATATTAAAGAGAGCGATCCTCCGAGTGGTTTTTAAAGAGGCTTTTAAGACAATAACACCATTTCCGATCAAGGTACCGAGATAGTGACATCAATGGTCAACCATCCATATACTAACCGAGATCCACGTAGGTAAACATTGATGATCTATAGATGCGTTTTATCTCGATCGACCACTCCTAATCTTACTTATTCCTATATTTATATAATATATTTCATAGAATACATTTTTTTTCACAGACAGATATGGAAGTAAACTGGTTTCGAAATGGAGGTTTGAAACTTGGAATGAACCAGACTTAAAGATGTACAATGTACTTAATTTTGGTTTAGAAGGTAAAATAAATTATACTAGATACATCATTTAAACGATTACATCTCTGACAGTATATCATAGATATATTCCATATGATGATTTAATCATGCTCGTTGTTATTTTAAATAGATGCTTTGTTTTTATTGATGTATATTCTTCAGAATACATCGACTATGTCATGGGATGTGCTGAAGGAATAAAGTCTGTGCTGCCTAAAGTAGATTTTGGAGGACCGGCTGGATTGTTTAAAAACGAAAGCAGTCATCCATTGTGTTGGGGTTTTCTAAATTATTGCAACAATGATCCAAAGAGGTAATTAATCATGAGTAAACGTTCTTAGATTCACTTAACACTCAAACATTTAATACATGTATATAAGCATAAATGACATCATTTAAAATTAACTGAGTAAGAAAAGCATGTTAAATCATTGTCGATCAAATAAAAAAAAGGATTTTATATATATATATATATATATGTGTGTGTGTGTGTGTGTGTGTGTGTGTGTACACGTATTAACATACACTCATATATTAACTTATACTTGTAATTAGTAGTTAATTATGTTCTTTCTGTCTGTTGGCCAGACATATGATATATTTCAATTTCACATAAATGTTATTCTTAGGGGACCCATTCCCAGAATAAAAATTATTTTCTATTTTATTCGAAATACTGTTACTTATCCCTGTTACGTAAGTATTTAAACACATCTAATAATTTATACTTTCCTAATGATACAATTTAAAATTTTAATCATATCTCTTATTTATATAAAATTATAAAATCAAATTGATTTCGTTTTGTATTAGTTTATAAAGAAGTAGATTTTTAAGCTTTATCCTTCAACTGGTTCAACTACATACAGCAACATGATTAAGCAATCAAGTATATTAACTTGAAGGTATTCCTATTCCTATCCTATCCAACAAAATGCCGTTACTTAAATTAACATTAAAAAAAAAATTGTACCGCTTAGGCTCAGTTCATATAGATATTTTCATTACATTTTCTATGCTAACGATCTTACAATGAGGAGATTATTCCGAGATCACGCTCAAAAATAAGATTTTTTTCTCTATTGTTGGGTACCTACTTTATAGTGGCTGGGTGATCCCCAGGAGGGTCTCCATACCCCAGTTTTGTCACTCGGTTGAAACAACAGAATAAAAAATAAGCCGGGATTCGAAACAGAGAACAGTAGACTAGTAAATTAATTTTATCATAATCACTTGAAAGGGCTATTTGAAAATTTATTGAAAACTACTTGTGAAAAAACCCACGGGGTTAAATATAAACCAACTGCCAAACAGTACCAAAAGGGCGAAATTGAACAATAAAATACTAATGCTAACTATTTTACCCTTACGATCGATTTGATTGAGATTAAAAATTAATATTAAAAAAAGATAAAATAATAATAAAATGCATCTAAGTCACTGAGTTAACTCCAGATAAAAAAAGATTTGAAAGGAAAAAAAAGATTAATTAATTGAAGTTAACAGCGGGTGGATGTAAGTTGAGCAGAAGTTAGCTTACTTAGCTTTTGACCACGCTGCTACTTAACCAACGTAGACATTGCAAAATGCAGTTTGCATGGTTCCGTATCAGTGTAATGGGGAAGGGTTTGGGAAATCTTAAGAGGAAGTATTCAAATATTTTATTATCATAACCATAATAATAATACTTTTAAAAACAAACATTGACTTACAAAAATGGATGGGAACTTAAAATGTACGTAAAAAATGAAGTAACCAGGCTTAGAGCAGTAAGCTTTCGTCTCAGGACCATAAATGTGGTAACATACTAGAACTGTCATTTACCAATTATGATCTAAGTAGATTATGTTCACACGCAATAAAACACTAATGAAAAAAAAGAAAACTTTCAATTACCACTTGAATTACAATTTAAAAACAAATAATATTACGGCTATTTTCAATGAAAACGTTTATTTCAGATTAAGTAATACTGCAATAAAAAATATCATCAACAAGAGTCACTTAAGTTAACGCGGTTTTCTTCACTTTCTATTACCTTCAGAGACATTATATGTTAGATAATATGTTTTGTGAAATCTTTAAATAGCGGCATGTAATATTTCTTTAACTACTCTTCTGTTTCTGAGAGAAAAAAATGAACATGAAGATAGTTGAATGAAACCCTTTTTACTTTCCCTTACCTATATATGAAATATACAGTAAGGGAAAGTATTGGGATCGTGAAAATTTTCAAATTCCAGTTTTCATCGGAAATACACGTTTTAGGGTCCCCTGAGTCAAAATGACCAAGTCCCGCAAAAAGGTCTATGTGTGTGTGTGTGTGTGTGCAAATGTGTTTCCGGGCGAAAACTAAAAGTCCGATGAAACTGAAATTTCATATTTAAGACAACTATACGCCAGAGATGTTACAGAAACTTTTTCATCAAAATCAGCTAACCAGAATAACCACTTTATACAATGCATTTTTCACCTTTTTACGATTTTCTCAAAAACGGCTCTAACGAATTTGATTAAACTCTATATGTCAATGCAAAATTTGATGGGATTTAATATCATTTAGGTTTAATTCTGATTGAAATAGTCTGATCGGGCTTAAATTCAGATATTTTTCATCCCTCTAAAATACCTTTAATTTTGTACATTCGAAAAAATTGATAAAAACCGGGAAAATTGAAAAGTTGAACGAGTTCGATATCGAAATGTGTAAACCTATTTTTTAATGTAACTTTTGGTTTCTTGAACACAAGAACATTAACATAGCCGTAAAATAAATATAAAGTTGGAAAGCTAAAGATTTTAGGGAAAATATTAACTGATACACGGAACTGTAAAGGGTAATAGAGAGTGATGAAAAGCCGATAAAACTAACTGATTGTTGTAGATTATTTAATAAAACACATATTTCTATTGAAATTCAATTTAATTAATTCTTTATCAATTTATTTTTATCTCTAAATTTATTTAAAAATTCTTATATTGATTTGAACCACAGAAGCTGTGTTGCGCGCACCAGATTTTTTGGTTTATATTTACACCTTTTGATTTGAGTGTTGATATGTTAAGGCGAAGGTCGAATTATATAGTAGAATAAAAATGCTGTATTGTTAGCACCACCACTATACCTAAATAGTAGAAAGTTTAGAAGCCTTCTTAAATTAGAATAATAATTATATCCCTTAATACATTTAGAGTACCTTGACATGTACAGGTGGTGAGGTCTGCTCATTTATGTGAGAAATGTTTTATAGTGTTTTATTTTCTATTTTCCATAAAATTACTAATAGAAAAATGTTTAAACAAAAACTGCCTTGCCATATATTGGATTAATTTAAATGTTGTACAAACAATCTTAACTAATTGATTGTTGTTAATTTTAGAATTTGACAGCAAGCTATTCCTTGGCTGATTTTTAGTTGTTGTTTTTTTTTTAAATTTTGTATTAAATTATTTGTCGCTCTTTTAACCTATTACATATTTTTTTTAAATGTTACATGCTATTATGCCGAAAGCTACATTTAGGTCTTGATAAAGAAATATAAAGTATGGACAGTTTTTTGGCGTAACTTACCTTAATTAAAATAATATTTTTTCTTTATGGTATGTAGATTAATCAAAAACAAGACCACATTAATATTTTATATTTATTCAGATATGTTGTTATATTATTGGTTAATCTGCACACCATAAAAAAAAGAAAAAGAAATTGATGGCACTTAAAGACCTTATCAGCCTAAACGCTGTGCTATTAAATTTAAGTGGTGGAGTTATCAGCCTTTTTATACTTCTACATAACTTTAATTGCTATTTACAATGAGAGATCTTTAAGTACTTAAAATAATCAATTGAGACGTTGATTTCTAACAGGTACTAAAGGACTTTTTTTCCAGATTGATATTTAAACATATTTGTATTCTAATGGTTTAGCTTTATCTAAATCTGACATCTGAATTTATGAAAAAAATATAAAAATCCTTTATAAAGGTATTTGAAAATTGCAGTTAATTCTAAAAGGTACTATATTTCCTACTATACAACAGAAGCACCTAACCCTGCAATATATCACCATTAATTTATCGATTTCTTCATATTTTGCATTTTTATTGGTTCATTAAGAAAGTCTTGAATCACCGCTATTATTTTGATTAATAGTTTTAAACTAATAATCATTTTTTAGGCTGTTTTAAACAACTTAGTTGCATCGCTTTAATTCTTGTAGGTTCTGGATTAAAATTTTTCATAGTATTTCTTCTGGCAGCCACATGAATTAGGTTTAAAATTTTTCAAAAACTCACATGTTGATAGAATTATGGTATTTGATCCTGAAAATGGTTAGAATTAGCATTCCTCGACCTTTCTTAATATAAACATAAAAGCCGTGCCAGAGCTTAACAGTTATTTATTTATCCTTCTGTTTAGTTTGATATTGTTCACTCGTAGTTGAGAATTAATAATAGAAATAAATTTTTCTAAATTCACAGAAATAGTAAAAAAGGTTCAAAAAAACTTCATAATAACTAATAAAACACTTCTTATACGGAAACAGAGAGGAAGCTATAAGAAAGTAAACACCCTAAAAGAAATAGTGAGAAAACAGGTCTCTAATTTCTACGAAAAGACGGAGATGAAGACAACAATGCAAAGTATGACAAGAAATTTTATCCACAAATTAGGACAAATAAAAGTTCAAATACCTAGGAGAGATAATATGCCAAACAACGGATAGATAAAGCAGGCCTGGATAAAGGGTTAGCAAACTAGAAAGACTGTACTTGCA
This sequence comes from Piezodorus guildinii, assembly GCA_023052935.1. Taxonomy (NCBI): domain Eukaryota; kingdom Metazoa; phylum Arthropoda; class Insecta; order Hemiptera; family Pentatomidae; genus Piezodorus; species Piezodorus guildinii. Next base: position 47,503,852 of record CM041295.1, read on the forward strand.
ACCAGAAGCATGTACAGTAAGAAAGTTTACTTTCCAAGGCAAAATAAGGCATACCATCAATAATTGTATGGTATGGAAACAGTTTGCCTCCGAGTCTTGAGAAATTCTCAAGTTGAGAAAAAAATCTTAGGAGGATTCATGGACAAAATAACACAAGAGGGCTACAGGCTAAAATCCAATGAAGAAATATATGGAAATTTGGAAAACCTTGAGGTAGCCATCAGAACTAGGAACTAAGGTTTGTGGCCATTGGTAAGAATGAACAATCAGAGGCTGAAACAAACAGATTTTTGACAAAGTTCTAGCTATAAGAATATGGTGGTTATCCAAAGCAATAAAGAGGAGCTCGAAAGGTTAAAAATCAAGAAAATAGACTGCTTAGATAGAGAGCTTTTCGGGAAGAAAATAAAAGAGTTGGGGCTCTTACAGGAAAAACAAAGAATACAGGGGAGAAAATGGACAAAGGAAGAGCGGAGGAACATCCAGGAAAATGAAACAATATTGGAGAAAAGGAAGATGAAGATGTTGAAGAAGGCAGAATGATATTCACCCTGTCCTTGTTGGCCAATTCGTGCAGAAAAAAAAAAAAATCTCTCTTATTATGTGCCATAATATAACTAAAAGTCCTTCGAATTCGGTTTCTTTGTCAAGAATAGATAATCAATTGTGATTAGCCATCAAGAAAAGATATTACTTAGAGGAAGAATAAGAAAATATACATAACTCAGTAAGTAAAATAATAAAGAAGTTTAGTTATCGGTAATTCTGAATGAGTAAGGTTATGGACTGTTACCACTCATCGTCGTTATATTCTCCGAAGGTACCAATCCCTTTTATTCTTCCAAAGTCTATATCACGTTTCATTCAAATAAGTACTACATTCATAGTATATTGTCTATATATTCATAGTAAGTTGTGGTGCATTATTTGAAAAATAAATTGCTAATCAGTAAAAAATCAACTTTAGATTTTAATAAAGAAGAATCCAGTAACCGTCTAATGATAATAAATGAATGATTTTTGCATTCTTGTGAAATTGTGGATATAAGTTCTTGTGAAAAGTGGATATAATATTTTTTGGAAATCAAGGTCTTAATTATACTTTTAACAAGATAAATCCTGTGAGACTATTTCAATGAGAATAAAATCCCTATAATATTTTATTTTTTATAATATATTTTATTGTTTTTTACAACTGTATATACAAATACAATAAGTAAAATGGCTGAATTACAATAACAGGCATGAATAGACATGTAAAGAATCTACCCAGTGGTAGTACTTCAAAGTTTATTTCATGAGCAGGTCTCGAGGCCACCGTCCTTTCAGGCGTCTCGGAGGATTACCGGGAATAGATGTAGATGAGAGGTTACAGACAAGCGGGTTTGAGTGGGCAGGTAGTTTGGAATTAAAGGAGGTGTATCTATCGTGGGCCAAGTCTGCAACCAGTGGGATATTTAGGTCTTTTAAAAAGGATAGTTTAGTAGTAAGTAATGCATTGAGGATATTTTGTCGGACTATGGATTGAGGACTTGTATTAAATTAGATAGTTTTAGTTGTCTAGTAATGTTAGTCAAATAGGTTCGAATTCGTGTGTATAGTCTTGTTGTATTAAATAAGGGCTTTATGAATGTCTAGTATTTGTAGTCTTCTGTAGAGGTTTCATGTCGTGTTAGTGGAGGATTCAGTGAAAGGGCTCCTGTAATATAAAATATTTAATCTTCGAATAATTTAATTTTAACGATTTGTAAAAAGTTTAAAGATAATCTGTAATATTTATTACCAACATTTACTTGAATACGTATTAACTTGAAGATTAAACTTCACCCACTACAACAAAATACCTTTATTACCATTAGGGCTTTTTGACATATTTAATCCAATATTGGACAAAATCGAATATGGTCCCAAATCGAATCTCTGCATCCAAATCCTGCAATCTAAATCCTCAAAATAATCCTTAAATCCTCCATACATTAGTCAACAATAAAATAATCCATTAAGACCTGAATATCACATTAGTTATAGACTTAGAGCAAAGTTGATATGCCTCCATTAATTCCAAACTAATATTCTATTCAAACCCACTCATCTCCAGCCACCTCTCATCTCTAGCTTTTCCTGGCACTCCTCCGAGGTGACTGAAAAGATGATGGCCTCGAGATCTATTGATTTAAATAAACTAAATATAACACTTTTTTGAAGCAAGACTAACCACACACCAGACTTTGTTTTTGGATTCTGGGAAATCAAAACTGCATACAATTCGAAAATTTCCTCAGCCACAATACTTTTGTCTACAGTTAAGTGAAGGTTATAATAAATCGATACTCGGCTAACATAAGTTCCCTCAAATTTTAATATTTTTTGGTATTTTATTGAGCCGAACTTTTAGTCACTCATCTTGTAATAAATCGTTAGGGACTGCGATCATGAAACGTTCAAGAACTGTGGAACCGTGATGAAAATAAAGGCGTTTCAGATCCTATCGGTAGAAGACATGGCGCGTGTGAAGAAAACACCATGGAATTCCCAAGTGAGTCCCATGGCGAAACTTTCCCTGACCTTGACACAGTCCTTCAATGGTTTAAAAAGCAATAAAAGGTGAACCACATTGAGCTCCTGTAGCTGAAAATTTGGAAGAGATAAGGAGGATTATAAAAAATAAATACACTGCCGGTCAATGGTTACAGACCACCTGTTTACTTCAATGGACCTAATTTAATCATGGAAAACTTTAGTTTCATATAATTATCAGAGCGTAGTTACAAACTATAGGAATCTTAGTATTATTTGTATTTATAAAAAAAATGCTAATAAGGTGTAAGAAAGGTTTAAGACAATCGTAAATAATGAGAACATAATTTGATTTAATTTAATTATTACTGATACTTCTGACGTGCTAAAATTAAATAAGAATAAAAAATGTGATTGTTGTGTCATGAGTTTTATTTACAGTATAATAATCCCCTCGGGGGGGGGGGGGGGAGGGGGATTAAGAAGTTAAATTTTATTCTTAGTTTGGTTTCTCGACTGCCAAAGTTGTATGAAGTTTACTGCACAGGTAATTTTAGTTTTTTTTAAATTAAACAATGACCAAAAAGACAGAATTTCCCGTTGAATTTCGTAGTGCAAATCATACACTACAAAAAGAATAAATATCTGAGAGCCAAATCGCTTCACAACTAAAAATTTTAAAAGCTAATGAACAGACCGACTATGAAGAGCCGCATTTTCATCACGACAGAAGCAAAAGATTTACTGGTCCTTTAAGCTGATGCCAATAGCGTTTTGAAAAAGTCGGTGAAATCTTTCTACTGTGATAAAAAAAAAAAAAAAAAAAAAAAGACGATGAGAATCCCATTCATTTTAAGTAAAGGAAGGGCAGATTTTATGACAAAAACAAACTCAAGCTGCATATGTATATATTTTTAAAGTGTTTTCATAAAGTATTTATTACTTATTTATTGTTCATATAACAAACTTTCTTTTTGTTTCATTTACATTAATAAATTTATTTATTGTAAGTAGAATATAAAACGCTAAATAAATACATATATATACATATATATATATATATATATATATATATATATATATATATATATATATATATATATATATATATATGTGTGTGTGTGTGTGTGTGTATTCTAATGTTTATTATGTATTATATTTATTGATTATGAGTATAAAATAGAGAAACTAAGCTATGGCTGTAATTTCCTAGATAAGAAAGTCTCGCGGCCATCTTCTTTTCAAACGCTTTGAGAATTATCAGGAATAAAAACAAGTGGATTGCGGGGGGTTAGTTTGTGTAGAGTGAGTTTTTCATGAAATGAATAGTACCTGGTTCGAGCCATATCAGCAATAGAAGGGACATTATGGATGAGTTTATTCGGGACAAAGTAGAGAGCGTTGAGGCTTTTACCGAGGATTTAGGATTATATGAATTAGATACGGGATAAATTTGATGGTTTTCTTGAGCCTCAAACCCTAATTCCGTTAGTCCTGAATGGTCGCTTGATCGTGATGTAGTAGATATTATGTTGTCAAGGGGAACGTTTCACCAAAAGTGTTGAAGTGGCCGAAAATCATGAGCAGTTTCTTGTCGTTTTAGTCGTGTATGAGGATTCCAAGTTAGGCGTTTGTCAAGAAGAAGTCCTAGGTATCGGATCTGTTCAACAAGAACTAGTTGAGTGTTATTAAAAGATACTGTAGGGCAGAAAGTCAACGGTTTATGACGAAGGGTTTTGTTATTGTTAATTAGGGCTTTAAGGCGTAAAACATCAAAGGTCATCAATGCCTATACGAACGCACACATAATTGTTAGACTTTTAGAAGTAGGAAATAAATAAATAATAGTAATTACAAATAAACTGTATAAATAGGAAAATCCATTAAGTATGAATTATAAAATTAATTTATAAAGATAAGTGTAAAGTTATTAAGAATTAAGAAATAAAGTTGTAAAAAAAAAATTGTTTTTGGAATAAAGTTTCAATGATGAAGATAGTAAAGTTTATAATTTAGGTAGTAGGGAGTTTTTTTCCGAAGAAATTTAATTTATAGTACGGTGGTTCTAAGTTAAGCGTTTTTCAAGATGGAGTCAATGGTATCTGATCAGCTCCACAGGGACTATTTGAGTGTTATTAAAGAATACTGTAGAGCAGGAAAATTATAGGTTTATGAGGAAGGATAATCGTCATTTGGTGGGAATAAATAAAAATGGATCGAAAATCAGTAATGTATTTTAAAATATCCAATTTTAATAATCGTTTATAATTATAATATACGGGTTAGTATTATATTTAATTTATTATGGGTTTAATTTCAAGTTAATAAATCACTGCATATTTGTTATTAATATGTTTATGTTGAATAATAATACTCATAATACCTTTGATAAATAATAATTGTGAACGTCAATTATGATGAGTATTTATAATAATAATATTTTATATTAATTTATATTATAGAATAGTAATTTTTGTTTATATGTATTTATTTATCAAAACATGTCATTAATAAATCTTATTACGTTTCGAGGTATCCCATGCCTCATCTTCAGATTTTCAATATTATCTAAAATATAATAAAATAAATATTATAACCAATTATATACACATTAAGAACATATTATCTATAAATTAGAAACAATTTATCATTTAAAATATTTACATTCTGTTTAATATTATATATATACTTACATTTATTTCCATATTGTATCTCAATATAGGTCATTAAATATTATAATTTATTCACATTAAGTTCATATATATATGATTAGTAATTCTATCAAATTTTAACTTTTCACTATCACATATTAATTTTTCTTGTGCACTTGCAACTATCATGTATACTAAACTAGTCTTTATCTAATGCCTTTCTTGTTCTAATCAATGTTATCAAATGTGTATATAATTGGTTATAATATTTATACAATTATATTTTAGATAATATTGAAAATCTGAAGATGAGGCATGGGATACCTCGAAACGTAATAAGATTTATTATTGACATGTTTTGATAAATAAATACATATAAACAAAATTAGAAGAGAATGTTCCAATTGATATGATCATATAATAATAATAGTTCTTTATTTATTCTGGGACGAGTCCCTTTAGAATAATACAGCAGTTAATAAAAAGTGGACTTAAGACTGTAGTCTTAGAGTATAACAATTGAAAACAATAAAATTAAACTAAAAACATGAACAAATAAGATAAACATAAAAGATAGATTCTAATAAAAATGCATTATTTGTCTTCTTATTTTTGTTTCAGATGCAACCTGAATTACATTTCTCTCCATAAAAAAGGGAATGGCTCTTGTTCTGAGATATTGAATGGAATGAAATCATTTCATCTACAAATGAAGAAAAAATTTCCTAACTTAGCTATGGTACCGTTGATAAACGAGTAAGATATATGCACATATTAATTTTTGATAAGATTGGTATCGCTTTAAGATTTATCCTAGCTAAAGGATTGAACAATTGATTAATTTTTTTTTTGGTTCATAATTTTCTACGCAGAATTATCGAATTTGAAGGATGGAAAATTTTGAGCTGAACTGGTTTTGGTTCTCAAATACATTGCATCGTTTTAGAAGTATGTTTAGTCGTACTCATCACAACAGAAAATTTTAAACTGAAATGGTATGACTTGACAAAGACAATAATGCTTAAGTAAATTTAATCATATACGGTTTCATCTGATTGTCAATAAAACATGTGATGCACAACCACCACTATTAATTTATTATACTATGACTTCCCTATTACTTTGAATCCACACGTTTCATGAGAAAGTTACCATATACAACGTTTATTTGTTGCAGAGGGAGAAATACGTTATTTATTTGGCAATGCTGTCCAAATACATCGGGTTGCTTACATAACACAGCATACTGTATCAATCCCTTGGACATATTCACTTACATTTTCAATTTTTTTTTTTTTTTTTTTTTTTTTGCATCCTTAATGATCGTGTCAATGATCCTCGCCTTTACATGTGCTCCCGGTAGGCCCCTGATAAAGCCTCTTTGATTTTTGCTGAAAGTGATCTGTTTTCTTAATTCATGGTCCAGAACCTTCTTAATAATTCGGCGCACAATAGAATATATAGTTATGGGTCTCCATGATGAAATATGTTTAATATCCCCTTTTCCCTTATAGATGAGTATTGTGCGCCCTTGACGAAGTAGTTCTGGTACATAACTCACCTTCAGCATGATCTCCGCAATTACCTTGATTATGTGTGAAACATCAAAATATTTAATTGTGCGGACTAACACTCCGTCGGGCCCCGGCCAGTTATTTAAATTCTGTCAGATTGTTTCAAAAATGTTTATTATTATTTTTCTTATTCTTTGTAAATGGTTTGATTATGTATCTTATTGTAAAATTTGATGGGCTTGAACGGTGATCATTGGACGAACCTGTGTAAGCAGAATTTGTTAATATCGGCATCGAACCTTCGGGTTCGGTAAGCCTATTATTATTATTATTATTGTAAAATTTGGCATGCTCAACAACGAATTTCACTTACCTCCGTTCTTAAAACGAATTAAATAACTTTTAAATAAAGTTGGAGATGAAAAAATGTTTTGAAAAGTGCATTGAGTTTCGATAGAAACATGCGTTTCATAAAATAATATCTACAGCAATCACTTTTTTTTTCACTTTTTTTATCACTATCAATTACCCTTTACAATTTTGTGTATAAAATAATATTTTTATAAAATATTTAGCTTTCCAACGTTATAGTATACATCTATATTACTGCTATTATGTTAAAAAAAACACATAAAAATATATGTTTGCTCTTTTCTCACTCAGTTTGACATTAAATTCGTTCAACTTATTTATTCACCCATTAGTTATCATTACCAAAAATTTAAAGTGGTTAATATTTTTGAATTTACAATATTTAAGGTACTTTAAAGATGACAAAATTAAAATATCGGTATTTAAGCCCTGTGAGACTGTTTCAATCAGAATGAAACCTACATGATATTAAAGCCCATTAACATTTACATCTACTGAGCGAGTTTGATCAAAATATATTCAGCCATTATTGAGAAAATCTTAATAAGGTGCAAAATGCATAGTGTAAAGTAGCAGGTCTGGTCAGCCGATTTTAGTGAAAACAATAGTTTAACATATTGTGCTTACAGTTCTCTTCAGACACACGACTTTCACTTACCTCTGTTGTTAAAATCGAATAAAGAATTTTAAAGGCAGTTAGAAATGATAATGAGTGAAATTAATAAAGACTTAATTAAATTCAATTTCTATAGAAACATGTGTTTTAAAAAAAATGTATTATGTTATTATCTAATCTATTGTATTATTATCTAAAATAATCAATTAGTTTTATCGGCTTTTTATCACTCTTTGCTAGTTTTTACAAGCTTGTGTATAAGGTAAGATATTTTTTTAAAAATATTTAGCTTTCCAACGGTATATTATTCAAGTATATTACTGTTTTTATGTTATACATGACATAATGTCCATTAAATTTTACATTGATATGGCGCGTTTAATTTAAATATATTCAACAGTTATTAAGAAAATAGTAATATGGTACAAAATGGCAACGTCTGGTCTGCCGATTTCAATGAAAAGAAATGGTGAAACATCTCGGGCTCATAGTTCTCTTGAATTTGAAATTTCAGTTTCTTAAAACTTCCTATTGAGTTTCTATGGAAACGTGTGTTTGAGAAAAATCTATTATATTATTATCTAAAACAATCAATTACTTTTATCAACTTCCTGTCATAGGTTAAAAAATGGGTTAAAAAATTGCTGTAACATCTCGGGCGCATAGTTGTTTTAGATATGTGATATCAGCTTCTTACGAATTTTACTTTAAGTGCTAGGCTTACCACAAACACACACACACAAACCTTTTTTCGGGGCTTGGGTATTTGGACTCAGGGGACCCTAAAACGTGTATTTCAATTGAAAAATAGAATTTGCAAATTTTCACGATTGTAATACTTTCCCTTTCTATATATTTCATATATATTTAAATGGAAGTAAAAAATTGCAGTCATGTACTTTTTCATAAGTGTCGGTTTAAAAATCTTGGACTTTTATTATGTTTTATAAATTTTCTAAAAGAACTCGTTTTCATAGTCTTAATTTGAATTTTTATTCTGATTAAATACTTTATTTAAATCGGGATGTCGGGATTGCATAGTGTATTTTATTTTGTTTTATTTATTAATCCTTACCATCGAACTTACGTTGTTAATTATGACGACTTTCGAATTATGATGCTGTTGGCTCTCATACTCACAAATATGTCAATTCAGGCCATAATTTGGTGTAAGTAAATTCGTTCTTGTTGGACTTCCAGTGAGTTAAGAGCCATCGATTACCTGATTTTCGAAGTGTAATTACAGGTTTTATGGCTTTGTCCTGCACATAAAGTCGTCAAGGAACTTTATAGAGTCTAATAAAAGACCATCTGTGTACCTTTAATGAAAGAAGTTTATACCAAGTAAATATAAAAAAGATTTAATAGGAAATAAAAACAATTATTTTTCAATCAATATTATAGCAAAGTTAAATATTACTTACATGTTTACGCGGTTTTTATTACTTTACTAATATCTTCAATGTTTAGTTTTTCTAAATTATTTAGCTTCGATATGTAATACATCTGAATTGCTTGTTGATGTAGTAAATAGTAATTTTATTAATAATTTTTGTTTATTCACTTTTTATTAATAGCAAGGACGGGTATTTAAAATTAAAAGTTCTTTAAATGGAAAATTTGGCTTTTAAGTCGAGACTATTTCAATTAGGATAAAACCTAGCTTATTAAAGACCTATTAATTAGACATCGTTATAAAGGGTTAGATCAGGATCGTTATTAACGTGTTTGAGAATATGATTAAAACATTGCTTGAATATCCCTTGCACACACTTGAATTGAATATAATTTCAGTCTCGTGCGACCTTTTGTTTTTCAACTAGAATTAAAACACACTACTAACTTTCGCAATAGTTCTTGAACCTATCTCAGATAATCATGTTTCAGAACAGATGGTTCACAAGTTTGGATGGAAAATCCTATAGATCGGAAGTACAAAATGAAAATCCAGGAGGAAATCCTAAACTATTAATTGTTTTGCCAACGTTTCGATACTCATTGTGAGATATAATTAGGATTCCTTTCCTAAAGATAGCTTGGACTGAACTTAAGACTCAGCTAGCTACATTTTCGAAAGGAGCCCTAATGATAACCAACAATGTGGGTCGAAACGTTGGCAAAACAATAAATAGTTTAGACTATTTCATTGGTTTTTCTTTTAATGAGCGACATTCAGACTAATTTCCTGCTGAATCTCTTAACGGTCGCCTACAAAACAATTTCTGTGTGAGACCGCTCGGCAGAAGTGAAAACTCCATTAGTAATCTTGATTTATATATATATATATATATATAATGTACTATTATTATGGATCGGATTAGTAGGATAAATGAGAAACAAATAAGAAGTTAAAGTTATCATTTGTTTTTTTTTTTTATTCTATACAAACCTAATTATTTATTTTCGTTTTCGTATTCTACAAAGGATCCCTTGGGTTTGTGATAACTAAAATAAGACATAAATACTTTTGATCGGATTTTACCTAAATATGTAGAAAAAACGCCATCAATCGTAGTTCCGTATTTTGTTGTACTTATATTTCTATTATATCCAATGTGGTCTTTAAAACATTAATTAAAGGCTTTGATGTTTCTTGTGAAAAGTCGATTCAAATTCAAATCTCCACTAAAGATCAAAACAATAACAATAATTACTAGTTCAATACACTGCATACACTAACCTCACAATACAAACCAAAACGTAAAACAAGTTATTGTTAAATTTATAATTATTATGACGTATCAATAATAATTATTAAAAACTATCGAATAATTTTTAATAAGAATTATTGAATACAGTTAAGAGAGCGACACAGCAGTGAAGAGACTGTATCTTTCTTGCTCGGGTACACTCGGCGGTCCCGATTTAACCCGATCGAGCCTTTTACTTTAGAACGTGACGGATCAGCCTCGCTCACATCCGACAAAAATCTGTGTGCAGTGCCCCTAAAGAAGTATTTACTTAAAGACTATACCTATTGTTTTTATCCAAAACATATTCAATTAAATTAACAAATACTTTCCTTACATGTTTATTGTCTAATTTTGCTTTCTATTTTTCCACTAAGCGAAACGGACCTACTCTCAGGTTGGTGGCGCGACGAAGACTGGAGAGGAGACGTTCGCTACGCAGCAGCTGTTTGCAGGACAATATTCCTCTACAGATCAATCTTCCACACCTTGAACTTAAGGAGTATAAGCAACGATAATGGCTTCATCAACACTCCACCAAAATTTTTTGATCAGAGGACACTATTGACAAGGTATGCTTCTTTCATACTCATTATATTTTAAATATTAAATTCTTATTGATAAATAATTGGTTCTTAATTCTTCCTAAAAAGTTTATTTTACATCAATAACTTTTTTAGTCTAGGTTAAGCGGGCTTTTATCATATCCAGAACTCACTACAATATATTAAAATTAAATAAATACCATTTATTATTACAAAAGATTTATTTATTTATTTATTATATAAAAAAACATTCCAAGCATTGCTCTGCTAATATGTCTTGGACGTTTTTGAACTATTTTCTAACATTGGCCTCAGAAACACAAGCGCTGGCCCTAGTAACGGCTTCGGAAGTCCTCTCTGTTATAGAGGGGTGCTTTTGTAAGAAATTCTTATACCAGCCATCACCAGGACAGTTATCATTAACCTATAACTGGTGAGGTGAATTTTATAGTAAAATTGGTGAGGTGGGGTTTCTCAGACCCCAGGCCTCATACAAATTAATTCAATATAGATTTTTTAATAATTTTTCCATTGGATTATTATGTTACTTGGTACAAAATAAATGATCTTCATTAGCCTACATGTTGTTTCTAAGAAAGATATGTAAGCTTTGAATAATTCTTCAGCCAGTTATTTATTAATTTCTTCAGAATAAAGCAGGCCAGCCTGCATTGATTTATGAGACTGCTGTTTTATTTTAATTTAATTTTATATTTTATTTAAGGTTCATTGATGCAGAAGGTAATCCTCACTTTGTTCAAAAGCCGGTTTACGCTGCTATGGGTTTGCTGTCGATATTAGGAGAAGATGAAGTTCAAACCATCTTCAAACCAGATGATAAGTAAAAAAAAAAAGTTACCTTTGTTCTAAATAATTGATGGTCTTTTTTCACAATATCACTGTATTTTATTAAGTACTGAATCTACAAGTATCCAAAAAGACTGATTAAACTTTGGAATGTCATCATTTTAAATGTCATTTTGAATATTTAAATAAATCGGGTGCGTGCAACATACGGCTTTCAATTACCTCCGTTGTTAAAATCAATTTAAAAATTTTGAAATAAAGTCAGAGATGAAAGAGGTTGAAGAATTAAAAACACTCATTTTCAATAGAAACATGTGTTTAATTAAATAATCTATTATATTGTTATCTACAACAATCAGTTAGTTTTGTTCCCTTTTCATCACTCACCATTCGCTTAAACAACTTTGTAAATAAGATAATTTTGTTTTCTAAAATCTTTAGTTTTCCAACAGTATATTATATTTCTATAATACTATTTTTATGTAAAAAAAAAAAAAAAAAAAAAAAAAAAAGAACAAAATATGCTGGCTCTTTTCTTTTTTAGTTTGAAATCGACTTCCTTTTAACTTGTATTCCTAGCCGTTTTTTTATCAATGCTAACAAGATGATATGGTTAATTTTCTCGAATCTATAAAATTAAAGATACATTAGAGAAATAAAACATAAAATATCGGCACTGGCACACTAAATAGTCTGACATCAATTAGAAGGAAACCTGCATCATATTGTAGCCCATTGAATTTTACATGGACATAGTCAATGCAATGAAAATTATTAGAGCCGGTTTGGGGAAAATCGTGAAAAAGTGCAAAATGCATGGTATAAAGTAGCATTTTCAATCAGCCGATTTTAGTGAAAACGTTGATATAATATCTCGGGCTTATGAAATTTTAGTTTCGTACAATTTTTCGTTTTCGAGCTAGAATTACAACACACATAGACAGACCTTTTAGCAGGACTAGGTCATTTGGACTAAGAATATCCTAAAACGTGTATTTTTAGTAAAATTTCGAATATGCAATACCTTCCCTTACTATGTATTCTATATATTTCAGAATTTTGAAGTTCTATGTCGAATTTCTAGGACCAATGTTATGGTTCGAGGAGCGTTATCCTTATTTTGTGATTGTTTTTTTCGGTTATTGATGCAAATCAGCTTCCATTAATGATATTAAACATCAATAATGGATTCTAACATGTATATGGCTTTGTATATTCAATAAAGGTACTCATGTTTGACTATTGAAACATCAGAAATATGTTTGTTATTTTAAATTTGGAACATTTTGAGTTTTGTTGTGTATTATTTATAACACACTAATCTATGCTCAAAAAACATGAGTTTGTGGGTATTTTTTGAATGATTTATAAAAGGTCTGAGTTGGTTAACCAAGATTTTTCATAACTTTTAAGGAGTATCATGGCTAGCATAACAGCCTTCTATGCCCAAGGTAGCGTGTTTGAATCCGGCAGGTGTCTCATGTTTTTTTAATGGGAATAAATGCAATAAAAAATGCTTATTCGTACCGTCCTTCGGAGGGAACGTAAAAAGTTTGTTTCGAGCCGGTGCGATGTAAGGTTGAAGATTGCTATTATAATTAATCCTAGATAGGCAAAGTTCAGGATTCCCACAGTAGCATTGCACGATTAGCCACAGCAGCATGAAGTGACGTTAAAGTAATAAAACAAAGTTACCTCCTGTTTTAACCAATATTCTTCACGAGGTGCTGATTATAATGAATTCTCAGATAAGCTTTGTGATCTATGTAGGGATACTGATTTTATGAACTAAATTTAATTTACTTGTTACAGATATATTTTTTATTAATACCATAAAAATATACATCCTGAATTCATTGAAATTTGCATATTACTTAAACTACATCTGTTGCAGGTTTTCAATTGTTGCAACTCGAAACAACCATTGTAAAAACGACAATAAAACTGCACTCCTCAGTGTGATGATTGTTCATTCCAGTGACACGATGCAACTAAATGATACCGAACTTGAATTGGAATTAATAACACTCTTGCCAGATTGGAAGAATGGTAAAAAGTTAAAGATTTTTTTAATGTTTTTTCCACCTGAAACTGACGAAATTTCTTTAATTTGAGTTTTTGATCAGCTCGTTATGCTTTGTATAAACTTGAAAATAGACTGCCAAATCCTAAAAGAATGTGGAAGGAATTGGGTAGCCCTACGGTTCCATCATTAGAGCAACTTTCTTTAATACGCCAGTATCAGGTAAAACAGCAAATTTAGATGGACTTTATATTATTTTGGTATAAAAACATATATCAATTAAAATTTTAGGACATTTTATATTATAACATTTTTTAAATAAAAATTAACCGGGTGTTAAGTAAATTTTTAATGTTTCTCCTTCTTTTTATTAATCTTTATTTGCCCGTAAATGAGCATAATAATTCTGCAAAACTAAGTAATATTTATAATAATATTTTAAACCCAATAGAAAAAAATCAGTTGACATTAAACATGGTTTGATTATTTAGTTTGTATTGTTTTATAAAAAATTTTTTGGTTGTTATTTTAATGATATATTTTTTAAGCATGGTTGACTTTTGTTTTTAATAGACTTAATATAAATTATACTTTATTGTGTTGTTTAGAATTTTAATTGTAGAAAATTATATTTATCGTTTTTGTTAAGTTTAGTTTAGGGATTGTATTTATTGTTGAGCGAGACGTTTTAGATAGTTAGGATGGCTTAGAATATTCCCTGTGTTAGCCTGATTGGATTGGTGAGCTGGTGCTTAATAAATATATATATATATATATATATATATATATATATATATATATATATATATATATATATATATATATTGTAATGTATTGAGGATACTGAGGGGAGTTCATAATTAAATAGTTTTAATATTAAACAATTAAAGAAAACGAACCTTTGTCGGCAAAACATCAAAAGGTGTTTACCTAGCCCCCTAGATTTCCCATCGGTATGGGCCCCCCAGCGGTACCAGAAACCTCTGGTAGTTTCCCCCCAGCGGCGGCCAACAAGAATATTAAGAGTCGTGAAAAGATAAGAATAATAGCACAAAGGCTATACCGCCAACCGGGGCACTTCCCATCTCGGCCCACCCGAGGGGACGAGAATGAGAGAGAAGAACCGAAGAGTTAGTCAAGTTTTATCCTCAAGAAGAGTAAGTCGGGTTCCATCCACAAGAAGAGGAGGTGGCCGTCGGGGTTCTGAGAGCAGCTGGAGGATGAAGCAGAAAATGGACGTCTTAAGATGATTCCACCTTCGCCAGCCGACAATGTGTTAAAGGTATCTCGTTATTTGTAATATTGTATGGCATAGGTAGTAGTGAAAATATCCCTCAGTATTCTCAATCAGAGTTCTAGGCAACGTGTGAATATAATGGATATATGTAAATTAATAATTATAGTAATGTATTAATTGAATCTTGTTTAATTTAATCTTACCCTGTATGCCACCTATTGGATTGGTAAACACGATACCTTTGGAAAGGAGATCCAATGGTATCATTAAATATAGTTTATATATTGACTAAATATTGTAAGTAAGCTAGTTTTTGAAGCTACCGCTGTAAGTAGCCGGATAAAAACATAGCAATATATATAAAACGTGTATTTGCTCTGCCTTATGTAATAGTATTAAGAGTAGAATAAAAATTTAACTAATAAGTATTACTACATTTTGTTTTGAAAAGGATCCCATGAATCTACGGGAGATCAGTTGGCTTCTAGCTTTCATAGACTGCAGTTATAAAAGAAGTGTAGTGAACGATTAACATTGACATTTTATGGGTTTTTTTTCTTTTGAAGTGTTTTTGTTACATGTACTAAATTAATTAATGACGAAGGGCGATGAGGAAGGGATTACGCCAATTTGTTCTCAACAAAGATCTCCCCGTCCCGATGATCGAACTATAGAAGAATCAGCTTATAAAAAAAACTTTCCAGAGAACACCACCTAACCAGTCACCGGTTAAAAAAATGGGGAAGTATTACTAAGAAATCTCACCGATAAAAGCAAGTAATAAATTTCAATTACTGAGTGAACAAGAGTTATACGATAATAATACCTGTACTACAAACTAAAACAGTAACCAAGATGGTGGAAGCAGCACAGTTAATCAAACTACCACAAAAAAAAAAAAAAAAAAAAACTACCATAGTTTCTGATCCCAATATTCTACTCAATCTACTTTGTTTAAAATCACCCAAGAACTACAATCCTCAATAGATCAACAAAAACTCATCATTTTGATCCTATTCGATTCAGTTAATCATAACATCCTTGTTTCCAAACTCCAAAATCTTCATATATCAGATAATAGCGTCTTAAAATTGTTTATTTCTCTTTTACTTTCACTTACCTATCTATGAAATGCAGTAATTCATCAACAGGATACTAAATTCAATTATGAAAAAAATTAAGGAAAAAAATATGAAAAGTAGGCGTTGGATGCGTACTAGGAATCCATTACACAAAAGCAAATGGGATCATCTTAGGCGAGTCATTAAACTAGAGTTGGACGAGCTCACGTTTTTCCAATATAAAGAGTATGTCGCTAACCTGGATCCAAGAGACCAATTTCCAACATAAATTGGGAAAGATGTCCAACAAAAAGCGATTCACTGCGTGAGGATATCTAGGAATTTTAACAATTACCTCTAAAAACAGCTGAATTACCACTGCAATTTGCAACCACAAAAGAATTAAAAAGGAATTATTGATAGGCTTAAAACAAAGAAAAGTCCAGGGCATGATTTTATTCCAGCTGTTGCTATTAAGAAACTACCGAGAAAAGCTATCGTCTTAATCACGATGATATCAAATAGTTGCTTACGAATCGGATATTTCCCAATACCTAGAAAAAAGCCGAAAGGAGCTACCGGCTATTACCCATATTAGGAAAATTATTTGAGTCAGTAGTAAAAAACCGCTTATTATCCTTCTTTCAGGCAAACTATATAATTCCGGAGTTTCTATTTGGCTTTCAGTCCGGTCACTCCACTTTTCATTAACTATGAAGACTTACAGAATTTATGGTCAATTGATTTGAAATGAAAAAACACACCCTGGTTACGTTTCTGGATTTTCAATAGGCATTCGACTAAGTATGGCACTGTGGTTTTTTATACAAACTCTAGAAAATCGGTACTCCCAAAATACTTGTATGACATCTACTCATTTCTCAGCAGACGAACATTTGCTCTGAGAATAAACAACACCAACTTTACTACCAGACCCATCCAAGCCGGTACTACACAAGGTTCTGTGCTTTCTCCCATCCTCTTCAACTTTTATGTTCATGATGCCATCCAATCTACTTATACTTCCATAGCCACCATATTCTCTGATGACACGGCAGTATTATGTCAGCATGAAGACATAACCATTGCCAGAAATACCACCTGAACAAAGTAGAAATATACCTCACCAACTGGAAGATCAATTTGAATATTCATTCCATGGATTCCTGCGAACGTGGCAGTAAAATACCTCGGGGTTCACCTCAATCGCGGCCTCACTTGGAACCACCACATAAATGTCCAATTAACCCAGGCCTATGCAAGACTGGCAATGCTATACCCTATCGTAAATAGAAAATCAAATCTGAAACCTGCCACAACAATCCTTATGTATAAAATTGTACTTTGGCAACTACTTCTGTATGCTGTGAAGTGCATGCTTCCTCAACTAAACGGAAAAACTCCAAACATTCCAAAACAAAATACTCCGAATATCAGTAGATGCTCCATGGTTCATTAGAAACAGTCAACTGCAACGTGAACTTTCGATTGAACCTATCGGTGACTTCATCAAACAACACATTCCCTAAATACCACTCACAGTCCCCAGCAATAAGAGGTGCTATAGCCTACATCGGGGTTCGAACGACAACTCGCAGGCTCAAACCCAGACTTCTGCAAGACATTCTTTTGTGAATCTTCCTGTTAAGCTTTTAGTTGTCCATAAACTTATTTTTTTTTTCTAGAACATCTATCATTTATTGTCAGCATATATTCAATCTATCATATTTCATTTATTTCTTTGATTATTATTATTATTTTAATGTATTTTTTTAAATTTAATTATTTATTCATTTGGTTCTTTTCAAACTACATTTACTTTATCTTCTAATTTGAATTATTTTATATATTTATTTATTTATGTGTTTCAATTTGATTTCAAATCTTTGTTCTGATTTAAATGAATCATATTATTTAACTAATCAGTATGATTATAAACGTAAAATAGTTAGGTGTGACTAACTTTGCATGAGACTATACCTCCATTTTGTCTATTGATAGAAATTGTGATGACTGTTTAAATAAACCCATCTAAGGCTCACGCATCCGATCTGGAAATAAACAAATACGGTGGATCGAAATGTGAAATAAAGATCAATAATAATAATAAGAAACATTAAATATATATATATATATATATATATATATATATATATATATATATATATATATATATATATATATATATATAAAGAACTCTAACACATGATTAATTTTTAGTAAAAAAAGTTATAGTATAAAAACATATGAAGATGAATATTCGTAGATAGATAGCCAATCACTGTAGACAGTACTAAAGATATTTTTTTTTTATAATACTTTTAGTATATCTGTTGATATTTCTTAAATCTAAAAAAAATTCATATACAGGAAGGTAACATTTTTTTTGTATGTTTGTTTTAGGAACCTAAAATGATGAGTTTTGGAAATGTCAACAAATTCCCTTTCAGAATTAGATATAACGTAGTTCAACCGAGCATCAGTTTTTTACAAATTTGTGATAGCAGCATTCCGAAACCAAGAAAGGTAAACCCAACTCGTATATTATAAATTTATGAAAATACAATATATCTATCAATTATTATGAAGTCAATTATACTAAACGTATACTTAAATAGGATAAGTCAGATCTTTTATTTTATTTTGTCTACTAGTACTTTCCTTCAACACTAAGTTTCTCGCCCTATTGTTAAAGTAATCAACTACTAAGCTTGACCTCCCTTCCCGTAAGATCCCAACGACACATGAGTGGCAAGTAAGTTAGCTAAAAATAAGTTTTAAAATATATAAGTAGATAAAAGCATCTCTACTTTAAAGCCTACCACTAGATTTTTTAAATTAACTTGACATTCGTTTCCTTTTTTTTGGAATAATATACGTTATATATAAGTTTACTTAAGACTAATCTCTAAGTTCCATGCAGCATTCTACAGTAAATGAGAAGTTCATAAAGCTAAAAGAACAAAATAAATAAAACATTGTTTCTTTCTGGCAGTTGCTGAAAAAATAAACATTAAAGATTAGTTAAGAATAGCTACAGTGAGTGTCAAAAGTATTCGGAATTCGTATTTATTTTAATTTTATAAGTACATTTCACAACTATGAATTCAAATAATTCTTTTTCACGCTGAAATCTTTAAAATTGACTCCCATAAAGGAAAATCACTGACCAGATAACCGAAAACTTTATTGTTTTTAAAAATATCTGATTAATAATGTAAAATTACAAGATCATTCAGTGTCAAAAGTATTCGGAAATCGTAATATCCTATTGTTTAATGGTTTCAAATGTTCACATTCTCACTAATCTTCGACATGATTTTATGTTCTAAACAATTCTCCCTCATGTAACATTAACCCAACCTTGGAAGGAAATTATTTTTAAAAAAGGCCCTAAAATAGAAACGCAACGATCGAACAATGGCTTCGAATAATTTTTAAAAGACAAATAGTCGAAATGTTAAAAAAAAAAATTATAAGAACATGTGGTGTATAGTGTAGATAATAAAATACAAAAGTAAAAAAAAGTACGCGTACAAAAAATATTAAATGTTAAAACAGATGACTGATTATTCATCAAAAAAGAAAACAATACCTCAAATTAGTAAACCTTAGCTTATTTCTGAATTTTTCAGAACACAATAAGTGTTTCAACTGTTCGCCGCGTTCTAACAAATATGACGATAAGAAAAACAAGGTACATAAAGTGCAGAAAACTTATTCAACAGGTAAGGCAATAAGATAATAGGCTAAATGTTTGCAACATGTTTTTAAAGAGAATGTTGATGAATTAAAATGTTAATAGATGATTTCCATACTAAAATACATGGTTATTATAAAAAAATTATGCTTTGGAGAAAATTAAATAAAGCATTTAGCATGCCATAGTAAAAAATCGTGATAGGTCTGTTTTTCTTTGAAAAATGTAGTAAAATTGGATTCATAGACAGAATTATTCATAGGTTTGTTTATTTTTTAAGTATAAAAAACCAGAATTAAAAGTAGAAGAAAAGTGAATTCCGAATACTTTTGACACTCACTGTGACCCTGTGTTTAAGACCTTTCGGGATATTTGCTACAATATTGTTAAGTAGGAACTGATAAAACTTGCAACACTGAAATACTACCCTAGAATTTTTTCTCTGTCATATTTCCCCTTTAAGCCTTATATGCTATCTTATATACATATCAAGGTTCGAAATCCAATCTTATACTGTCTTAGGATGTACCTCGGTATAGTCCCTAATTTATATTTTCGCTTATCAATATATGAAATATATTGTAAGGAAAAGTATTACGATCTTAAAAATTTTCTAATTCGAGCTTGCACCGATAATACGCGTTTTAGGGTCTCTTCATTCCAAATGACCCCGCGAAAAAAATTGCGTCGGTGTGTGGTAAGTCCAGCTCAAATACGAAAAGTTGCATAAAACTGAAATTTCATATTTTAAAAGCCTATATGCCTGAGATGTTACAGCAACTTTTTCATCAGAATCGGTCAACCAGAAGAGACACCTTATATGCATTTTCACATTTTTACAATTTTCTCGGAAACAGCTAACGAATAAATAAACGATTTTTATTAAACTCGACATACCTATCGCTGTAAAATTAAATGAGCTTTAATATCATGTACCTTTCATTTTCTGTATTCTAACAAATAGCCATATTATCTAGTTAGCATTGATAAAAAACGGCTAAATATACAATATGCATACATTTCATTACTAAATAAATGATAAAAGAGCAAACATTTTTTTGGGGGGTAATTTTTTTTTTTCGAATACAAGATAATAATTAGTAATATAGATGTATGATATATCGTTGGAATGCTGGAAGATTTTAGAAAAAAATGTTTTCTTATTTGCTATGTGGTGGAGGGCAATATAAGTGAGGAATAGGGAATGAACTTATGTGATTCTTGCTCATAACAATTTTATTTTATCTAAAACATATGTTTCGAACCAAATTGAATATAATTCTTTAAATTTTGTTCAACTCTTTTATAATTCTTAAATTATTTCTAACAACCGAGGTAAGTGAAAGTCGTGTGACACCCACACCAGATTTTTCCGAATTAAACATGAAGATTAAGTTCTTTTCATTTCCTTAAAATATCTGTTTGCCTTTGATTTCATCCCCAGCTATGCTTGCAATACTGTTTATTATTATCTTCATTGTAGGTAAAAGGAATTAAAGCATATAATGTCAGCGGTACAGAATTACTACTGACATGGAAACAACCAGTTGACCATTTTAGGTATGTTACTCATAGGAATATTCTTAAATGAAGACAAATAGTTTTAAAAGCTTGTGGATTTATGCTTTTGAGTCTATGCTGAATAGAAAATATGTTCAGTTTTTTAAAACAATGCCATTGGGCTCTCTTTGTTTTTATGTATATATACATTTTTTTTTTAATTTATTATTATTTTTATTTATTTATTTATTTTTTTACAGCTGTATTAAAACGTTTCGCATTGAATATTGTTCTGAGTCATCAGGAAGAGGACAATTTTTTAGGATAAATAAAAATGATATACTTTTTAATTCTTTTCATGTCAATAGTCCAATGATAAAAAAGGAAACAGGTTGAAAATTATTTTTTTAATAATTTAAGTAATGATATTCCTGAAGTACCCTGGAAATCAACACCTATCATAGGTTAAAATAAATCTTTATCAGTTTCAGGTTTCTACCGAGTAGCTGCAGTTGATTTTTGGAACAGAAAAGGACATTACTCAAATGTTGTGCATTTCAAAACCTAAATACTTTGATTTTTATTATTGATTATTTGTCAAAGGATGATTTTATATTAAATTAAGGTATAATTTATAATTATATTAAATATGTTATTATTACAAATATGATATTTGTAATTTAAATATAATTAATTTTTAAATATTAGTTTACTCATAAAGAGCATTCTTTAATTAAATTATTTTCAATGTTTATTATCATTTATAATTTAATAATTTGGTTTGTTTATTTAATTCTTCAATAAGACAATCAACCAAACTCTAATTAATATTAAATTCAGAAAAAAATCATTGAATCATTTTGGTAAAAATATCATGCAATGTTATTTATTCATTAATAAAGATTTTATTCAGGATAACATATATACAGGCACACACAAAAAAAAGCACATATTCTTTTGCTCCCCCAGCTTTCAGAAAATGAGGAATTAAGTTGAGAAGGTCAGTTGATCTGAGCCGTCGGCCGATAATATATATATTAAAATATAAAATAGTAATAAACCGAATGAAATTTCTGTAGTTTTTGAGTACATACATTGCAATCAAGTTTCCATTATATGAAAAAATTAAATTTTCCGTTATATGCGCTTCATTTTAAAATAGCAAACAAATAAACTTAACAAATCTTGATTTATGTTTTTCACTTCTACCGATGATTAAATATAATAATGAATAGGCGTTATAAAATAAACATATTTTCTTGCTAATTGCTCTTTTCGTTAAACTAAAACTCCCAAAGTGATAAAATCTAAATCTGTCAGACAGAGATTTGTTTAACATAAATAACACCAATTAGGGCCCACTGGTTGCATAATATGACCAATTTGTATTGAATGCTGTGATATATTAAATATTCCTATTTAAAAAAAAAATATTAATAGGTATTTTTAGCTTAATATATAAATATGGATGAATTAAACGAGAATCTCACTCACTCTCTCTCTCTCTCTCTCTTTCTCTCTCTCTCTCTCTCTCTCTCTCTCTCTCTCTCTCTCTCTCTGTATATATATATATATATATATATATATAAGAACAAGTTTTACATTTTACGAAAAAAAACATCGATATAATAATAAAAAAATTAACATAGAAGGAAGAGATAAAGGAATACATAAGTAAATAATAAAGTAAAAAGAACAAAGGGATATTGGGAAGAGAAAGGAAATATCTACAGGTTTCCTTAGAGCCTCAAGCTGCACCAAGAGCTGGGACCAAAAAATGCGTATTATAAGAAGAAAATTTTCAATGTGATTTTCACATTTTAGCCAACTTTTAAACAAAACTTTTTTTTGTCTACCACCTCAAACTGATCGGAATCAAAAATGGCAACCATCCAAAACGGTCCTAATCCAGGAATTGACCTCATTTTAACATTGTATCACCAGCGGAGGCAGCACAATGTCCTTTTCAGCCTTCACTACCAGTTTAGGGTTGTCAATCAGTATCCAGCGAGATTTCCTGCCGTAGAAGCAGACTCTATTAGTGCAGGCCCAGTGCTGAACTTCGTTTAACTCATCGTTAACCCACTGTAAAGTAGATAACATACCCTTAGGCAATGTCGAGGCCCAAATCCATGTGTCATCCGCAAACATGTGAACTCTGCAATGCCTAGGTTGTTAGTTATATCATTGAAGTAATCCAGGAATAGTAGTGGTCCCAGAACAGAACCCTGTGGTATACCTGGGCTGCATTCCAACTATCTAGATGCGTCACTTGAAGTCTGACTCTTTGTAGTCGCATATTAAGGTATGACTTGAGCCAATGCAGAAAAGATTCACCAACGCCTACACTAAAACCTACCGTTAGAGTTACTTAAATCTATATTCATTTTCTATAGGAATCCCACTTAGTTTAGTGTGAAACATCCGTTTTCATGAGATAGTATTAAATTTTAAATAATTAATAAGAATGCCAGTTTATAGATTTATAACAACTTGTTAACAGCTTAGTTGCAATTCGGCACGTAATATTTCTTCTAAAATCTTGCGTACTAAATGGACGAATACTTCTACGATCGTGTAAGACGTTGGAAACATTTCACTATTAAAATCTCTCTTCACCAATAATATATGTTCATAAGTTTATGTGCTTACAACAACTTTATATTAACTTGAACGATTTATTTGATTGCATATTGACTTTTCTAAAATCTAACTCTTTCCAATGGTATAATACGTCTATATTACTACTTATATTTCAGGAATAACTTTTTTATGGCTCGGTTACAGAAAATTTATTTTTCTCGTTAGAAGAAAGGCAATATGTTTTACCTATAAACCTTCAGGAAAATATGTCCTAAATATGGTGAAAACCGTATCAAAATCCGTCTTGTGGCTTAGAATGAGTTTGCGGAAACCAAAATCATCAGTAATCATTTTACAAATCATCATCATTATATTTTTCAGTCATTTAAATTTTATATATAGAGAGAGTGAAAAATATAATTTAATACAGCTGGTCCTAAGTGTTCTATTATAATTTTTGATGACTTTAGTGTCAATACAATTACTATTTAGTAATTTCCAAACACATCTTCTTGTTCTCATTTTTGAAATTACTTTCTTCCATAAATAATCAAAGTTCGTTTTAAAATTTGACTAACAAGAAGTTTGAATTATACTGGTCCCATCTATCTTTTTTATTCCTTGTAATTTTAGATAAAATTTAATAGTAACACAATTTATACCACTTCTTAGTGTATAATTTATTAAAAGGTGTGTATATATATATATATATATATATATATATATATATATATATACACCTTTTAATATATATATATATATATATATATATATATATATATATATATATATATATATATATATATATATATAATTTGTTATATATAATACACACCTCCATAAATAAATAAATAATACTCGTATAAAATAAAAGAAACTTTATTCTGGATCATGGTTTGAAAATAACATATAAACAAAAATAAAATATATATCAGACCTAAGACGTTAATAAACTCAAAAAATAAAAATTTAAATTATAATAATATACATATTATGTTTAAATAAAAAATATTTTTTTTTTTTATTCCTGATGCAATTCCTCATCGTCTTTCCGACTATTCTTCACAGAAATCTTAGGGGACTTATACTATCTTCTTGCTTTATTACTTTATAAATGTGGAAAGGCTGTGACGTTTGGCCATTAAGTCTCACAATATCCTTTGGATCTTGGTACACAGATTTGACAACGCTCACCAGGTTTGCCGGTACTTTTCTTGTTACAAGTGTAACCCATATCTCCAGTCTTAGTACTGAGTCGAAATCTCCTTTCAAGTCAATAAATGCTAGGTAGACTGCCTTGCCCAGGTCCCATGTTTTTTTCTATAATCATCCTCAGGGAAAAAATGTCGTCCTGTGTCTGCTATCCCTGTCTAAACGCTCCTGTTTCTCTTCGATGCTCTGATCCACAATACGCCGCAGTCGCTGCTCTAGAACTCTTGTGTATATTTTGCACACGATTAAGGAGAAGCATATTGGCCTATAGTTCTCACAAACATTTGGGTTGCCTTTCTTGTAGAATATATATTATAGATCCCAAATCTTTTAGAAAAACATTTAGTCATTCCATTACCGCCATGTTTGATAAACTCTGGAGCTGTTATCTGGCCGTGGTGCTTTTCCTAGCTGGATGTTTTTGATTGCCAGCTTCACCTCATGTTCTCCGATTGCATCGTCCATATCTTCAGGGTACCCGACATCCACTCTCCCTCTCCTTCTGCAGTTTCTGTGGTTACGCCGACGTTCTTCCACACTTAATTTTTCCTGGTAGAACTGCCTCCAAACCTCCAGGACTTCATTTTCCTCGGTCACCAATTTCCCACGTGCATCCTTGATGTTCTAACGGGCTTAGTCCTTTTACCCTTCGAGCAATATGTCAAAACTTCTTGATGTTTCTCTATAGTTTTCCTCCAGTTCCCGACCCAATTCCTCCCAAGCCCTCGTCTTTAAAAATCTGACTTATCTTTTGACCTCATTTCTATTTGTGACATACTCGTCCCCGTGAATAGGTAGTTTTGTTTTGTTATATGAATCCTTCTTGAGCTTTACAGCTCTTTTGACCTTATCATTCCACCATTTTGTTTTCTCGGTAAAAGGCCTTATTTTTTTGTATGCTTCAAACTTCACTTGCCGTATTGATTATGCAGTTCTTAATTACATTCCAAAGGGTATTTATCTCACTATCTCCATTTACTTCTTGGAGGCGACTTTCAAGCAGTGACCGATACTCTTATGTTCTGTTTTCCATTTACAGCTTGCCATATCAATCCGATTGTATGCTTTGCTGAAGCTCTTTTGTGACTTTATCATTTTTGCATATGCTATGAGTAGCTTGTGATCTGTGCTTAGTTCCGCACCCACTACTACTTTAATGTTAGTGCAAAACCTTCGCAGGTCCCGATCTATGATAAAATAATTAATGATTCTTTTCCTCATGGCATGTTCTCTAGACTCAAATATTATCTCATGAATAGTTTTATGATTGAACCAGGAGTTGCCTATGAGCATGTTATTTTCTACACAGAATTCTATTAATCTTTGGCTGTTACTAATATACACTCTTTCACCTCCCCATGGACCCATTACTCTATGCACATTTCCTCTGTCATTTTCACTTCTAGCGTTCAGGTCCCCACAGATTACTATCATTCTGCTTTTGTTCCTTGCATAATCTATGGTTCTCTGGAGATCTTCATAAAACTGGTTCTGGTCAAAGGCTCCCGCATCCTCAACTAGGGAATATATTTGTGTGACAGTAACTATACCAACTGCCAATTCCATGTTTGCTAAGATGATCCTTGGTGGAATTGGTTCCCAACATTCCACTCTCTTATACACTAAGTCACCCATCTCAAAAGCAGCTCCTTCCTTTGCTCTTTCTCTCACAACCCCAGAGTACAGTAGATTATACCCATCAGGTAATGTTTGGTGTCCACTTCCTCTTTTATTAGTTTCCCACAACCATATTAAGTCCACTTTGTGCATCTTCATCTCCATCACTAGCTCTTTTTCCATTCCTGTTAGTGATCTTACATTCCAAGTGGCAAATCGTAGTTCCTTATCCCTGCCTTTTCTGTAACTGTTATACTGTCCAAATCCGAGGCTGCATATATTCCTTTTAAATCAATTATTCTCCATACAGGTGATTGGCACAGTGATGGAGGCCTCTTGCTCAGGGACAACAGGTTGGCAGTTATACTCCTGGCATTCAGTCTTCCCAGGTGAGGTGATCCTGAGGTGTGTACTGTAGCTGTCCTTAGTGTCAGTGTTTGTGTATAGTGTACTGTTCTGTTCTGAATAAATGCGCTGTGTACTGAACTCAGGAACCGGAGGATCGTTAATCCCCACTAGTGGAGCGCGACCACTAGCCCTTGCGGTTGATCTTTTCATTATCAAATTTAAAAAATAAATAAATGCTGTAAAAACAAAATGTCACCTTAGAGGGTTGTTTAGAAAATATTTTGTTTTTTGTTTGAAAGTATTTATTAAGATATGTTACTACCAGTATAAACAATATTTACAAATAGTATTATTGTCTGATTTTAATACATTTTTTCATATCAGGAACTGATTTAAAAAGAAACATTAATTTATAATAATGATTGCTTATTGAAGTTGATATTTTAGTTGAAACTGAATAACATTATTATAAATGAGGAATACATTCTAAGTAATGTATGATGACTGAATGAAATATTGATAGCTATTTAAATCTATCTGCTGCCACCCTGAATATTTTTAATATTTAAATAACTTTGTTTAAGTGTTTTTAAACAATTTTGCAGTTGGTTCTTAAAATATATAATTTACTAAAGTTTGAAAATAGAAAGAAGTTAGAGTTTGTTTTTGTTTTTTGAAAGATATTTTATGTTACAATAATTACATATTGAATAATAATTTATTTTATACTTTATATTTGAGAATGACATCATAAAGATGTGAACTTTAAGGTTGAGATGGGAGTGAAATAAATATTATTGATATAGTGTTGAAAAAACTAGTTTGTGTATGCATTATATTAATTTATTTGGAAAACAGTTTTGGGAATAATTCAGTCACCATAACTATATGTAAATAAATTAATGTGTCATTGATTAAACGAGAATAAACAGTTGTTAGTAGAGAAAACTGTATATGCCATAAATGTCTAACTTTAAATACTAACACAGCTTTTAAACTCTGAAAATAGCATTGAAATCTTGATTAAAAAAAAAATATTAAATACTTTTTTAGAGAGAGAATGTTTAGTTTTGCATTATTAAAAGTTAAAACATTATATTCAACAAACAACCTATATATACACTTACAACTGTGCCACAATTATTAGATAAAATAACCTGACATTTTCACCATTTAAAATTCATTTTCTATTCATGATACACTTTTTTTTTTTATCACACCGGTAATAATTTTGTATCTAACCAAATAATAGTTATCACAGGATTAAGTTAATATGGACAAATGGCATATACTGAAATATTTGACATTATAAACATGCCATTGCTAATTTGAACTATAACCATAAAAGTAATATGATATTCATAATTCATGTTATGAGTACTTTAAGTAAATTATAGTTCTGTTTCAGTTGAAATAATATATTTTAAGCTATACTAAAATTTTGGCGTAATTATTTCACATCTTTGCAAATACTATAACTGTTGTAAAGCTGTAAATCTTCCAAAAAATGTAAAATAGGTAATAAACATGTTGATTTAAGTATATTCTAATGAATAGATGGCAGTGTCATAATTACATTGTCTGAAAAGAGAATATGTTTTGAAATATATGTATCTATTTTTATTTTTTGTGATACATCTTATAATTTCCTGAAAAGCTTACATTATTTCATAAAAGCTAACTTTATCTGTATAATTGTGGCAAAGTTTTTATTTATTTCCTCCTCCAAATAATTATAATTTAGAAGTGCTATCTACGAAATTGTACTTTGTGAACATTCATAACAAATTATAAAGATATATTTAGCTTTTAACAATCAGATGTATCTTATAACAGTTTATAGTTTTGTTGATAGCAGATGATTCCAGTTTATACACCTTATCTTTATACATCCATATGTTGTCAAAAATCATGTTGGCTTACATTCTCTATTCATTAATGTGCCTGTATGCTTGTATTTTATACATATTTATTTATTTTTTTTTTTTTAGTACTGGAATGAAAAAATTGTCAGAACCATCTTACCTGTTCATTAAAGATTCTTAAATCTACTCCCATTTATGTTCATAACTACTATTTTATTAACTCCTATTAAGTGGTCCAATCATATTGGTTAATCTTTTACATAAGTTTAAGAAATATACATTTAATAACATATAAAGATATGTACATTTAAATAAACATGGGATACATGGACAATATATCTATATAACAACATTAATAAACATCAAAGAAGATTTAAATTTAATACCACCCTTTTTATATATAGTTTTAACATTTAAATATCTCTAAACTAAATAAAACAGAACCAAAGGTCCAGAGCCTTTATTTGACAATTCCTTTGTGTTATGGTAATTCGCTGCTAAAATATTTTAAGCTTTGATATTATAATACAAAAAAAAAAAAAAATGAGATATTTGTATTTATTAATATATTTTAAATTTTCTATTTTTTTCTTTTATTAAACCCAATTAAAATAACACATTAAATGCTCATAGTTGTGATCTGTATATGGCATAAACTATACAATTTATTTTAATTATGCTTTTATTTCTGTAAAGATATTATTTTTTAGCTTTAAATTCAACTAATAAAATTTCAAACCACAATTCTTTTTAAAATAACTGGTGAATATCCTGTTAATAGTGTAGATATTAAGAAAGAAGAGTTGATGAAATACTTGATTATAATTTCTATGTGTTTTTATTCAAAAATATTGTTTTGATTTATTTTGTTTAATCATATTTGTTAACTACTTAAAAATGTATCTTTTGAAATATTTACGAGTTGCACAGACCAGTTTAATCAATTTAGTTTTGATTTTAAAACTCAAGTTGCTAATTGTCTAATTAAAAAAACAAAAAACAACTGATTAATAATAATTTTGAAATAAATTTTCTTATAGACTTTATTGCAATAAAAAGTTTTTATTAATTAAAACACTACATCTGGAATAAAAACCGAGTAACAATTATTTATGCATTTTTTTTTGTAATGTTATTCATTGTCACAGATCATATCCGTCTTTTGCGGGATTTTATGTCCATGCTAATTACAAAAATTAAATTCTCAGCACATTGCGTTCATATAAGGTTTAGAAAAAAAATTGAAGCAATAAACAATTAAATCAGATTTTGGTAATTTTAGCATAATTAATTATTTGTAATAAAAATTCCTTAAGTTGGTAAAATTTTAAAGTAATTAGGAAACATCTAAATGATAGTTTCACTTAAATTGTTAAAATTTGTGGCAATCGCACAAATATGGCTCTGTCCCTATAATTGAATAGTTGGTATATTAATATTATTAAAAATATTTATATTTATAACATTGATTCATGAAACGAATTATACTTCTTAATTTTACCTTTCTAGATATACATTTAATTACAGAGTTATCATTCTGTAGTATATTCATTTAAAGTATATTTACAGACACCTTACATGTGCAACTTTTTCGAAAGACTTGTTCTTAAATTATGAAAAATAAAGGTATCTTTGAAATTTACAAGACTGTTATTCATAGCTTTATTTATTTTCAGGTAATTTTTTGTTCAATCCTTGCCTCATTTAAATAGAACTGCAATTAACTAATTTTTTAAATAAAATTATACCATCAAGAATATTTTTTTATTTACAACCTTATACCCAGAGAATTTTTCAATTTAACAATATGATTATTTTAAATCAATATTGAGTAACCATAACACATTGCCATAAATATACAGTACTACATATATTTTTTAAAATTTTTTCGAGATAATACATTTCTATAAAGCAGTTAACAGTTTGATTAAAAATCAAAATATAAAATAAAATATTTATATTTGATTGCATTGAAAACTAAGATTGAGTACAGAAGATAGGTTTTATGTGATTACTATATTTAAGACAGTAAATGTTTTAATTTATCACAGACAAAATAACATTTTTTTTTTAATTTGATAAAAATATAGTTTTCAAATAAATAATTGATATAAGTCAAATTAAATAATCATGATATAATAATAATAAATAAGACAATCTTTTTCATACATAAAAAATACTTATAAGCAAATCTTCATATTATAGATGTTTCGCTTACCCATAATTAATACTGTAATAATGATATTACTTTTCTATGATTACAACATACTCTAACTGCCAGTAATAATAGAATAAATAACTAATAAATTGACTGAAGTATGAAAATACAAATTTTAAGGTATTAGTTAAAGAAATATAATTTTAAGACGAAGTTTAACACACACACACACACAAACTAGCATATGCCTTTATGTGGATGTGTTACAAAAAATGACAAATTAGAATAAAGGTATTAATGAGATGAAGTGACACCATACCCTTCATGCATTTAATGACCTCATTTTTCCATTTATATTGTCCACACTTGAACCTTCTCTGCTATTACACACCAATTAGCATGATCATAATATGAAGAAATTATATGCAAATTTTCAACATATTTTTCAATCAATTGGTCTAATTCTCCTTCTCTAAAAACATGATAGTACCTATGAAATGTAATAGCTCCCCCTCCGCTGTCTGATAACAATGAATCTTGTGAAGTAGAACCACTTATTGAAGTTTCACAACTCTGTGCTTTTGCCATTATTTCTGAAGGTTCTTGAGTCGAAGCTCTTTGACGTACTAATTTATTCATTGAACTTCTAGGAAGAGGCATTTCCTCTGAGGATGACCTTCCATCACACCTTGCCATTCTTCTATCAGCAAATCTTGCATCTTTGCTACAGTCACTTGCTTTGTCAGAAGTAATTGATGCAGTGCTTGGTGTTTTACCCGCTGAACTTGTGTTTTGTCTACTTATGTCACTTCCTGTTCTGTCTGATGCATCACCTGCATCACTGGATTCAACTGAATTTCCTGGTCTTAAGAGAGAGTTCTGGCTACCGCTTGTTATATCACTCAATGAAGCTGTGTCCTTGCGTGAGTCCCTACTACCATCACTACCTGTTCGCTCAGAAATATCTCCTGCATCGCTTGATTCAATAGATAGACCAGGTTTGAGAGAAAAAATACTAGGAGAATGTGAAATCTGAATTGTATCACGCCTCGAACTTGGCCTACTCCCTTCACTACTACTACCAGTCCTTTCTGAAATATCTCCTGCTTCACTTGATTCCAGAGAAACTCCCAAATGTAGGGCACATTCTGATAAAATTTCTTCTTTATGTATTTTATCAGAAGAATCAGTCATCTCAACAGAAATACTAGGTCTTCTTGGCATCTCTTTGGCTGGTAGTAATTCAATTTTTGTTGTTTCTTCTTTCTTTGTTGTGATTGATACATCTGGTGCTGGTTGAATTGATGGTGTAATAAGGTTTGTAAGAAGTGATTTACCAGTAGGTAAAATGGTATTTCTTCTTGAATCAACCCATGTTTCCTCACTGCCTCCATATTTTTCATTTGTTTCAACTGTTTCTTTCAGAGTTAATTTGGTGGTACTTACATGTGTGGTTTCTTCTTTTTGTTTTTTTTCAGAATCAAATTTAGTATCAATGGTCACTTCTCCATCAGGGCTGTTATGTTGACTTAAGAAGGTACATTCTATAGAAGGTTTCATGTTTGGACTAGAAGAAAGTGAATTTGAACCATCGTCTGAATATTCTTCTAGCAAGGGAATTTGTTCTTCAGGTAAATATGCAATAGTTCTTTTGTCAGGTGTTATTGGGAAAAGTGATGAAGACTGATTAGGATAAGAAAGGTTAGAAATACAAGTATCTAACTTCAAATTTTGCTCAATATGCTTCTCTTCCATAGATGCTCCTTCTCCTTTAACTCTCTCTGTTCTTGATTCATTTTCTCTAAATTGCATTTCTCTTGCTTTCATAGCCATATTTTCTTCATGAAGCTCAATGCTTAATTTTGTTAAATCGTTAAGGTCTTCATTAAGTTTAAACAAATAAGGATCATGTATATCACTGTAATCTGTACCGTAGTGACTATCAATTGGAGAAAGTGAATGCATAACACCACTTTGCTCTCTGTATCGGTCTATTTCTGCCAATAACTTTTCACTCAGTTTTTCAGCAAACTCTGCTAGATGTTCACGGCATTCTTCATCCCACCTCTTCCCTGGCTGTTCCTCCATTTTCATACTTTGTTCAAAGGACAATCGTTCTTTACTTATTTTACTATGGTCAAGTAACAATTTTTTTGGCACTTCGATAGTTTTTCGCAGTGGGCTTAAAAATGCCTGTTCAAGCCCAATTGGTTTGTTCTTTTTTTCATTAAATAGTGATTTATTAGTACTACTGCTTGTTAGATCTTGTAAAATCATTTTTGAATCATTTCTTAAAGTAAGATGTTTTCTCTTAGGCTGTGGGCTAGACTGAATAACAGTTTCCACTGTTTCCTCTAAGGTGTTTGCCACATCAGCAGCAGCTTCTAATAAAGGTGACAACCTTGGAGAAGGATTAATACCACCCACAGCACCTTCCTCAAGATGTAGTTTTAAATCGAGAGTTTCCTGATTAGTTTCTGTGATGGGATAAATTTCAGCTCCAACCCCTGAAGTTCTGTTGGAAATAACTGTGCTTGTTGCAGTTTCTTGCTTTTGTTCGGCAACACATTCTGAAACTATAATGATAACTAATAGAAATAATCTAAAGACTGAGTAAACATTATAATTAATATAAGAAATTAGAATTTTATAATTTCCAATGTATAATTAATATATAATGCTTAGTTGAATTCTAAATAATTATTATAATATACAAGTATAATTATAATTATATATAATTTCTATACTATATAATTGAAATTCAGCTACATATTACAGTTTTTACAGTTACATTGACTGGAAAAATGTCAACCCTTCAATTTAAAAACTAATTTTAAAAATTTAAATAAATTAAATTGTTGTGTTGAAAAGCAATAGAAGGCAACCATTCAAGGCTGAAACTGAACAGAAGGTAGGTGCCTTTTAGATTGCTACCTTACCTGCCTTAGCTTACTCGGCCAACATGGCCCCATTTAAGTTTTTATTTTTTAATAAAACCCATTATTTAAAAAAAAAAAATTAAATTGTTTATTTAATGAAATAGTAGACAAAAATAAAAACAAATTACCAGTGGTAGTTTCTTCTTCATTTTTAATTGATATCACACTACCAACAGAATCTGGAGATGACAAACCTGAAGAGTCACTATCCATGTCATCTGTTTCTGGATTAAATATTTCAAGTGATAAAAGTCTTGGAACTGGCCTAGATGGTGGTGAATCAGTTCTTCCCAACATTGTGGAAGATCTTCTGACTAAAGGAAACTGATGATGTCTTGAAGCTGGAACAATGAAGAATTTTTCAAATTAAGATTTCAGACATTAGGCAACAATAGTGTGTATATATAAAATACTAACTTTATCCTTTGATCGATAATCTTCAATACTAGCATTTATTTAGAATTGTATTTTATATATATATATATATGTGTGTGTGTGTGTGTGTGTGTGTGTGTGTGTGTGTGTGTGTATGTGCGTGTGTGTGTGTGTGTGTGTGTGTGTGTTTGTGTGTATGTATATGTGTCTCCATGTGTCCTGGATGGACTTTTTTGAGGATATAATTAAATGGGAATTCACTCACAGTCTCTCAACTAGCTATGTGAGGCATATCAGCCGACTGATGGCCACTAACAAAAACAGGCATAAGGAGTGATCATCCTACCCTATTACTTATCATTGAAAATAAAAACACAATTCATTTAAATATATATATATATATATATATATATATATATATATATATATATATATATATTAAAGTATTTAAAACAGTATTGAAATGATAAGTCAACATGAAAAAATAATTTTGATCTAGACCGTCTAAGAATCAATCTTATAATACTTATGTTTGGTGTTACAGAAAGATAAATATAAAATATATACAACAATATTTTAATGGCATGTAAATAATTCTCCCAAATATGAATGAATGAAAAATAATTTTTAATCTGGGACATTTAGTCCCCTAAGAATAATATACAATGAACAGAGGAAGTCCACTTTGTCTGGCTTCTTTTATAATAATAATAATAGGCTTACCGAACCCGAAGGTTTGATGCCGATACCATGAAATTTCTCCTACACAGGCTCATCCAATGTTAACCTTTTAAGCCCAAGCCCCCGAGATCTGCCTTAACACAATCCTCCCATCAACGCCTCGGCCTATTTTTCGGATGTCTACCAGTCGGTTCAGTGAATACCAACTTTCTCGGAATCTGTTCCTTACCAAGCCCAACAACTTTACTCGCCCATTTGAGTCCCTGCGATGCTATCAACTCCTCCGAGTCCCCCATATACTAGGCATCCATTGTCAAAGTGGGTAGTATGAGAGAAGACACTAAGAGATGGCGGGTACTTCTAGGAAAAGAGTCACGGAAACGTATTTGAGGCTAGAGATGGATTTTATGGTGATTTGGGAAATATGGTTACTCCACGTTAAGTTTTGAACAAACTTAACTCCTAGATTTTTTTATGGAGTTTTATTTAGAAAGAGTAATAGGTAGTAAGGAAGTGAATGGAGGGAAGGTTTTGAGCCAATAAGCATTGCCTTTGTTTTCACTGGATTCAGGCTCATCATATTTTTCGAAGCCCAGCGGTTAATGCTATTAATATCTTCTTGGAAAGCCTCGAGTATATCAGAAGGATGGAAGGAGATGTAAATTTGTAAGTCATCTGCGTACAGGTGTCGGATAGATTTAGGAAGGTCATTAATGAAATTAGAAAATAAGGTCGGAGAGAGGGATGATTCATGGGAAACACCTCGAGTGAGATAAAGTGATGATGAGGGAGGTATATTAGGAATAATGTATGATGTAATGTAATCAAATGATCGCTTGATATAAAAACACAAGTTGAATAAACCAAAATTTAAGAACCATTGCTACTAAAACAAAAATTCAGATAATATTTTTACAAGATAGTTAATATTTTTTAGTTCAATTGGAACCTCTCTCCAGAATTATTTTTAAAATTTAAATTATTACTTTTCTATGGAGCCTATCATAGACTCTTCTATTAGTAAAGAGTCTTTTATGATTAATATTTTGCTTGATTAATACAAAAATTAACAAACCCTAATAAAAGAAAAAAAAATATTTCAAAAATAATTATTTTATCTTATGATAGACTGTTTAATCAGACAATAATTACTTACAGGATTTTTGCCGAACGATTTCTTGCACTATTTTTAAATTTTCATCTAAGGGTTCCTCTTCTTTTTCTTCTTTTAAGATTTCTTCTTTTATCAATGGTCCAATGTCAACTGAAGCTATCACAGGTTTCTCTGGTGATGTCGGAGATGTCCCAGGTGACAATGTAGGTTTTAAATTTTCATAAAATTTGAAATCATCGCTTGATTTAGATATTTCTGAAATATTATATGAGCTTTTTGTTTTTGGTATGGCTCCTGTGCTTATTTGAGGTGGTGGACTGGATTCTTTTTCAGGCAACTTAGCATTGCCTCCAGTTGGAGATGTAGGTGTAAGATGGGGAATTTTGTAAGTTGGTGGTAAGGATTTACTTGATGCAACAATTGTTTTGCAAACCTGTGGTGAGTTAGTAGCTGAGGAAGGAGTGAATTTTAATGAACCTCTTGAAGTAGGTGAAGTTAACAGACCTGGCTGAAAAGTCCTAGGGGGAGTTGGTTGAGGAAAGTACTTCATTTTAGGCGAAGAAGGAGTTGGAGAATTAATTAGCTGATTTGGGTGTTTCAGTTTTGGTGAAGATGGATGAGAGGGTAGTCCAAATGACATTGGGGTTGAGTTTTTCATCTTTGGTGAAATTGGTGGTGGATATTTAATTTTGGGTGAAGTGGGTTGAGGAGAACCCGGTGTTGATTGCAATGTTGGTGAAGTATTAGATGAAGGTTGGTCCAATTGGTCTGCTTTAGGAATAAAAATTACTGAGGCAAAGCTGTCTTCCGAATCAACACTTGTATCACTTTGTAAACTACTATCTTTTGAAGAATCAGAACCATCTTCTCGAGAATGGCGCCTTTCACCTGGTTGATCCTTTTTACCCTCAATAATAAATGTTTTGAATTCTACAGGAATGGGGGGAGGAGGTGGAGGGGGTGGGGGAGGAGTTGTTTGAGGAGATGAAGCATTCAAATCAACACTGGCCCAACCTTGAAGGATACGTACAAACCCATTCTTTATTGATGCTCCAGAAACCTTCTCTATTCCAGTTGTTGAACTCTTAAATTTATTGGTTAGGCCATTTTTTAATAACTGAAGTCTTTTAGCTGTAGATGTTGAAAAAAATGTGTCTCTTATAGAATCAAGAGTTTTGTTTCTGTTAAATATAAGTTCTTCATTTAATGACGCTTGCTTTTGTATGTTCTGCCTTACTTTTTCTTTTTCTCTTAATCTTTCAGCTGACATCAGTTCTTCATTCATTGAACTCTGTTTGAAAACATTTCCTTTTTTATTCAAACCTAATGCAGAAATTTTAAACTCAGGTAGTGACTTGATAAGATGTTTCATGTCAGTAGCTTCATCACGTTCTTCACTTTCAACATCTTCATCACACATGGATTGTTTTTGTTTCACTAACTTTGGTTTATTTTCATTTTCATCATTTTTCACTTTATTATGATTTCCTTCAAGGGTTGGAAAACTTGACTGAGATCGAACTATTGATTTGTGTTCATTAGTGATAATATCACTTAAACTTTTTGATTTATGGTTTAATGTTACATCTGTTGAAGATTGTAAAACAGATTTTACTGGGGGTGGTTTCTCAAATGATAAATCTTTATCTCCTTCAAGATGTCTCAACTCTATCGGTAAATCTTGAATATCCTCACAACCTTCGGGGTCATATCTTCTTGCAGGTGGATCTTTAGAAGCACAAGATGTCCAGGAGTCAAGAAACCAAGGTCTTGCTGTGGGGCTTCTTTTTACTCCAGTTAATTTCTAAAAATGAATGAATTCTTATGAGTACATCACATATTTTCAACAAAATGTAATATTTTACTTTGATTCTAGAATTACTACTCAAGCAACATAATTTAATAAACATCAATATGAATATTTTTTTAATGGCTATTTTTAGGCTAGACAAACTTATAAGTGTTACTTCCATTTTATTAAAATAGAAAGTTTATTTAGGCAATTTTGATCAATAACTCCATTTCTCCAGTTATAGATAATTTAAAACAGATATGCCAGTGAAGAAAACATGAAGAAAATAGTTAATTGAAAACAAATGCTATAGAAAATAAGATCATTTTATGTAATAAAAAGATATCCTTTATATCTTCTAAAGAATAAACCATCATCCTCACAGCATGGAGCATGATATTCTTTCTTAAAATTTGATAAATTATCTCAGTATTTAATTTTATCTTTTAATAATTTTGAAATGTTCAACATAAAAGCAAAGCTTTCCATGAACTAATTTTAAAGAGATTATGTTGTTTTTTTATTAGTACTCAGTGTGTTTTCACAATTACCCTTATTTTTAACTGTATATAAATTTGTATTAATAAGTTAGATCATTGATATAGGAGCTACCAGTAGCAATCTGTCTAAAATAATATTTTTAAAAATACTACTTTCAATAACTTACTTTAAAAGCTCGCCGAACAAAACTATAACAACTTTCATTTGGGCTGGATAATGATGAACTACTTGGAGAAGGTGCAGCCTCTTTATGTTTCGTCTTATGCTTTGGAACAGCGGGTCTGAAAGAATGAAAAATCTTAAATAAGTTATCATAAGAAAAAATAAATAAAAAAGTTATAATTTTAAACAAGATGAATATTATTAATATAGATTGCTGTTGGATGAGGAATAATTATATATTAAAATAATTAAACCTAAATAGCTTAATTTATTTGAAATTGCCTTTCTGTAAAAAAAAAAAAACGAAAAAAAACAAAAGAAAAAAAAACATGTGGATAAATAACTCTTACAAATAAATATTATCAGACACTTTAAAACAATAAGAGAAAAACTTTTTTGGTTAAATTAGACCCTTAATATATTCTCTTTTAAAGTGTATATAATAGATTTTAAATAAAAATGGAACTTGTTAAATTAGAAAATGGTTTCATTAGTGATGAGGACAAAATTGATTTGAATATGAAAAATATAGAAAAAAATCATCGATTATAAGCTATTTCAAACCTGGTTGAGGGTGCTGAATCACTTTCTGAAGTTTGGGTGCATGCTGTGTATAGGTGTTGATGTGTTTCTTCTTCACTTGCTGTGGTTGGAGTCAATTCAACAGATGGTGAGTTATATGTTTGAGGACGGTGCCATGGAACTAAGACATCTTGAGATTCAAACTGGAAACAATTTAAGTCCATATGTTATATTTTGTTTCAGTTCGAGATGAATATAAGCATAACTATAATATGTAGTTGAACATATGAAAGCAGTTAGGAGCCACTTCAGCTAGCTGTATAAGTGGGTCACTGAAGACCTCTTCAAGGTGCCGAAGATCTTATATATATATATATATATATATATATATATAGAGAGAGAGAGAGAGGGAGGGGGAGGAGATTAAGGTTATACAAGGAACAGATCTAGTCAGTATCCAAGTTTTTTTGTAAATCCAATGTGATGGTATGGTATTCAACATATATTACAGAAGAGTCTAAAGATTACATTAGCTCTACAAAACTATTGACATTTCCTCACCTAACCAGGACTCTACCTGTGCCTGGGAATTATTAAAGTTATAGAGTATTAGGCAGTGGAATAAAAGAACCTTGTACTAGACAGCTTGTTTATTACTGCTATATATACAAACAACATGGCGCAGGGGACGCTACCAACTGGACTATACTGTTTGTTGTTGGGCTGCTGTACACCTAGGTGGAAGTTCAGTGCCACAACTATCTTTACATATACAATCGATATTTAACACACCCCCTCAATTGAATGTTTTCAAATATATACATACACAAGTAAATATTCAATTGTATCTCACATACAAAACAAGTAAAAATATTATTCTACTACAAAATTCTACACCACAAAACAAGTAAAAATATTATTCTATTAAAAAATTCTACACAACAATTTTAGCACAATATATATAAATGACATTAATATATTAATTAATTAAAGCCTTCCGAAACATTTGAAACTTATCAAAGGCAAGTGGTTTTTGAACAAATCTGCCACATTGCGGTCAGAATTGATGTGTTCCACAGATATTATTTCTTTGGAAATAAGATCTTTAACAAAATGGAATTTTATATCAATGTGTTTTGCTCGTTTAGAGTTTTCACAATTCTTTATAAAAGCTATAGCACTAGTGTTATCCACCAACAGTTTTCCACTTAATGTTTCACCATTGAACTCACTAATTATTCCACTTAAACTCACAATTTCCTGTGATGCCATTCCTGCTGCAATGTACTCCGCTTCCATCGTTGACAGAGCCACACATGCTTGCTTTCTTGAATGCCAAGCTATAGGATTGCTTCCGCAGAATGCTGCAAAGCCACTTACACTCTTTCGTGTTTCTATGTCACCTGCCCAGTCAGCATCTGAATAACCAATAAGTCCTAGGTTCTCACTTGGTTTGAAAGTAAGACCCATATCTCGAGTTTCTTTGAGATATCTGAGTATTCGTTTTGCAGCTTTCCAAGACTGCTGAGTAGCTTTATCTAAACATCTAGATAAATAGCTAATTGGGAATGATAAATCCGGTCGAGTTGTTGTGCTTAGATACATAAGTCCACATACCAAGCTCCTGTATGGTATATTTTCATCTAAAGGTGGACTGTCAGCGTTAAGTTTAAATCCAACCTCCATGGGGGTTGATACCTTCCTGCACTCTACCATATTATAATCTTCAAGGAGTTTATCAATAAAGCGGGTTTGTGTAACCCTTATTTTCTTTTCTTGCCTTTCAATCTTCATCCCTAAAAATTGAGAAGCCTTCATTTCTTTAATGCTGAACTCTCCTTTTAAATTGTTCACTAATTCTTCAATAGCCTTTTCATTCCCTGTAATTAGGCCATCATCCACAAAAAGAACAAAGAACACCCTACTCTTGTAGTAAAGGCATAAATCATATTGGGATCTTTTAAATCCCAATTTTAACATAAAAGAATTAAATCTTTCATTCCAATACTTCGGTGCTTTCTTAAGTCCATAAAGTGGCCTATTAAGTCTCAGAGTTTTTGTAGAACAACTTACACCTTTAGGTGGTTTTATAAACACAGGATAGTCCAGTGAGCCATTGAGAAAGGCTGTTGGCACATCAACTTGTCTAATACTCCAATCGTTTTGGCATGCAAATGACAAGAGAGTTCTTACAGTATCCATTCCGCAAACTGGTGAGTAATTAAATACACAATCATCTTGAGTTTGTTCTTCAAACCCTCTTGCTACCAATCTGGCCTTTTTGATTCCATCTTCCTTCACTGTGAAAACCCATTTAGTTGTGATTGGGACACTTCCATTCGGTGCTTCCTCTTCAGACCAAGTGTTCATCTTCTCATGAGCTTTTAATTCTTTAATAATGGCTTCCTGCCATTCCTCCTTTTTATTAGCATCCTCATAAGATGATGGAACTCCATCTGATCGGCTTACCATACAGTATGCATTATATAACTCATAATCATTTAGGAAATGAGGTTTTGACCGGTTTCTCTGAGGTCTAGAAGTTTCTTCTGAATGCTCTGGATTGGATTCTTCATTCTGAAGTCTTGAAGGGTTTTCTGACTGCTCTGGATTACAATCATTCTGAGGTCTAGAAGTTTCTTCTGGCTGCTCTGAAATATTAGTGTTATTCTCTTCACCATTTTTCCTTCCCTCTTCATAGCTTCCACCACTATTATGATAGACAATAGGTACATTTTTAACTTCTTTATAGGGCATTTGGCTCTCCTCGAATATCACATCTCTAGATCTAATAACTTTCTGCTCGTCTGGCAACCAAATCCTATACCCACCACCACAATAACCAACCATCACCCCCTCCTTGCTTCTGGGATCCAATTTGGAACCTTTAGGAAGAATGGTAGGCCATGCTCGGCAACCAAATATACGAAGTTTAGACAGATCATTTCTGCCATTCCATATTAATGAGGGAGTTTCACCTTTATTTAAGGCTGAAGTAGGTGACCTATTCAGTTCATACGCACAACATCGAGCTGCTTCCCCCCACAAGAACTTGGGGATGCCGGAATCTGATACCTTAGTACGCATCATGTCTAATAGTGTCCTATTCATTCTTTCACTCTTTCCGTTCATTTGAGGGCTATATGGCAAAGAATATTCTAATTTTATACCTTTATCTGAACAATATTTTTGAAAAAATTTAGACGTAAATTCTCCTCCATTATCTAAACGTAGCCTTTTCACTGAGACACCCTGCTGCCTTTCTAGTTCCGCTATATAATCCATCAGGTTTGTTTCAGCTTCGCTCTTCATATGGAGAAGTTTGACATGCACAAAATGAGTGAAGTCATCCAAAATCACCTGCATATACCTATGTCCTTCAACTGATTCAGGATTGAAAGGACCACATATATCAGAGTGAATTAATTCACCCACCTTTGATGTGCGTTTCCTATTATTTGGAAAGGGTTGTCTAGTAGCTTTACCTTCAATGCATGCCGAACACTTCTTGTCACTATAGGGTAATCCTAAACTTTTGAGTCCATGCCGATTCAAATGTCCTAGCCGTTTATGCCATAGATCTCCATCCGTAGCACTTGAAATGTTGCACTTGACTTGATTATCACTGGGTTCATCAAACGTAAATATGTACAATCCATTCACTCGTGGACAACTCAGCTTAAAATTTCTTCCGCAGATTTTCATCTCCTTAGAGTCTGTAATCACTTTTAAGCCTTTTGAGGTAACTGCACTCACTGATAATAAATTATGTTTTAACCCCGGGACTATTAAACCTTTAATGTTTACAATCCTACCTTGAGAGGTTACTCTTAGGGTACCTTCTTTTCTAGTAAACATCTTATCACCATTAGCTATATGTATAGCAACATCATGATTAAGATTAGAAACATTTGACAAAAGGGGTTCCAATTCTGCCTTAAAAAGATGGTTACTCGCACCTGAATCAACTAAGAACACATTGTTAGATGATAGTTTAATATTACCACAATTTAGGGCCACCATTACAACTTCTTCATCTACATCTGCTGAATTACCCTGGATTGTTCCTCTTCTTTTCCCACGAAAGCTTCTATTAAAGGATTTACTTCCACAGTTCTGCTTATTTTTGGGACACTGTGCCTTGAAATGTCTTTTATCCCCACATATAAAGCAACCACTCTGTGCTTTAAATGATACTTCTGATGTAGTAACTGACGCCATAGTACCGGTAAACAAAAATCACTAATAAAATAATATCACTTCGCGACTACGCGTTGACACTATACACAAATACTATGCTCTGCACAAAAATACCCTGGGCCCATAACCTATTAAAGTTATAGAGTATTAGGCAGTGGAATAAAAGAACCTTGTACTAGACAGCTTGTTTATTACTGCTATATATACAAACAACATGGCGCAGGGGACGCTACCAACTGGACTATACTGTTTGTTGTTGGGCTGCTGTACACCTAGGTGGAAGTTCAGTGCCACAACTATCTTTACATATACAAAACTATAAGTTGAAGGAGCACTAGTTCCTCACTGAAAAAGCTAATGAATTTCTTTAACATGCCCAAAGTCTTATATAAAAATATTTTTAAAATATAAAAACGAAAGCACGTGTGTCAGAAAGGAGTGATCGGGAGAGAGGAAGGCTCAGCACTCCGCGAGGATGAAGGAAGTGTGGAAGAAAATAAAATAAAATAATAAATGATATTTTCGTGGTCCAGAGTTGGCCTATATCGAAATTAAGAAAGCAAAAAATAAAAAGAGAGCAGTTTGGAAATTTCCAAAAATACGACAATATTAATCATAAAAATAAAATAATTTTAATATTTGCAAGAGTCTAATTTATTTGAAATATATAAGTATCCATGAATTACCTTCCTATGCCTTTGCTCCATAGCCCAAACAGATATGACCAATCGCCCTCCAATTCTCAATATCCTTGCAAGTTCCTTCAGAGCAGTTATCCTTCTTTCAGTTGTAGCGAAATGATGAACAACTGCTATGGAAAGCACAGCATCAAAGCTTTCATCACGGAAAGGTAGAGCAAGATTGTCACAAACTATTACCTAAAACAGTATTTTTGAAAATTATCTCATTATTATTTTATATTATTATTACTTGCTGGTGGGTTATGATATCAATCTAAAGAAAGCGAAGATGAAATATCAACAAACATTGTTTCTACCTTCAAAGTGCCACTTATTTATGACATCACTTACTTATTTATCTTAGCATTTAGGATTAAAAACAAAATGTAAAAAAATTGGGTTATGATTATTATAAGGTGAACTTTTATAAAAATAAAAGATTTTCATTAACATACCAAGATGTACGCCTACGTGCTCTCGTAAGTAAAAACACTTTATTCCTACTGATGCTACTGACCGTTTACATTTTTCAGCAGCAAAGCGATTCACATATATATATATATATATATATATATATATATATATATATATATATATATATATATATATATATATACTAGTTGTTTGGTAAATAATGTTAATAAATTGGGTACGTGCGTTGGTTATATATTGCATGTGAAATAAATACGCCAGGCTATGTTTAAAAGGAAATGTTTAATTAAAATTAATAATACAAAATAAAATAATAAAATGAATGCCCAATTCTAATGTGGTAAAGTAATAGCTCTGATTGAACTTAAATATTATAATTGTTAAATTAGTAGTCTTTCAATGTTGTATTAATATTAAACGTAAGCTTATCTGCTGTCCCCCTGTGGGACTTGTCTTCTTCTCGATTATG
Source organism: Piezodorus guildinii (assembly GCA_023052935.1). Taxonomy (NCBI): domain Eukaryota; kingdom Metazoa; phylum Arthropoda; class Insecta; order Hemiptera; family Pentatomidae; genus Piezodorus; species Piezodorus guildinii. The sequence continues at coordinate 47,548,735 of CM041295.1, forward strand.
AGTCTCTGCTGTCCCCCTGTGGGACTAGATGGTCACCCTGTGTGACTGGATGGAAGTCCTGTAGTACGTACTCACTCACGACTCGACTGGGACTTTACTTCGACTGCGACATTTAATCTCCGACACTGTATAACGCTCGGTAATGCGCATGCGCGCCCTTCTGGTAACCGCGTAAGTTAATCAGCATTATTACTTCGTATTTTTTAAAAACAAATGAACCTTAAATAAACTAATATAAATTTATATAAACAATAATTATTATAGAATCACCAACATCCCGCCCACCTAAAACCGTATGGTTTTACAAGGAACGATATCATGAAATGTTGTTTAAAAAGGCAATGGGGATAATTTTGTGAACGGATCGTTTATGGCATCCTCGCTGATATTTTATGGTAACTACTCTAGTAATATTGTCGTTTCCTGGATGGACCTGTTATATTTTGGCTAACTTCCAATTTAATGGGCTAGTAGAGGTATCAGGTAGTAATACAAAATCCCCAATTTGTGGTTGGTTGTTTGGCTGATACCACTTAATTCATTTTTGTAAAGTATGTAGGTATTCTACATGCCATTTTCTCCAAAATTGTTGCACAGTTTGTGATACAAGTTGCCATCTAGAATTAGAAGGCGCTTTGAAGACGGTCTATTTCCTTTCCACGAAAATTCTTTATCAAACTCATACCGTTGAGTAGCAATTATGAGTACTTCTCGAGATCTGTTAAGCTCCTGTAGCTTTAGTGCACCGTGAAATCTTATGATCGGATTCCTGATGTTATGTATAAATCTTAGAATATAGGCAAGGGTTCTGACAACTTTATTATAACGTGAATGATGATTCATCCAGTTTAAGATCATAAGATGATTACCGTCTGGTTGGTTATTGTGGACTGTATGTGTTAATATGGAACTAGGTTTTATTTCCGGTGCCTGATGTTTGTAAATATCTGGCTGCTGTGGTAGTACGAGTGGATGCGTCTGTAGCCATGGGGGGCCCGCCCACCATAGGCTGTCATCTTTTAGCAATTCTGGAGCAATCCCACGAGATGCCAAGTCAGCGGGATTTTCTTGAGATCTCATATGAAGCAAATCAGCTTCTGGTATGTTTTCAGGAGTTTCTTTAAATGAAAGGGCCGCAATATTTCTGCCAGTAGCATCACGATTGAATGTTTTCAATAAATGCTCTTCACAAGGATAACGTTGGGTATAATCAGCTGAACCTTCAACTTCTTTGTTCGACCGGAATTTGGATTGTATATCTTCATTAATTGGTGATTCTAGCACACAATGGCACCTTAAGTTTGAAATGGAATCTATATTGGCGCCTCCCATGACGATAAGTCCAAAATAGGTTGGAAGAGCTCTATAATTATTTTCTAGAATGACCGGACTGCCAGTTATCATATCAATAAAACAGTCGTTTCCAAGGAGCATGTCGATCTCACGAGGTTCCCAAAATAGTGGATCAGCGAACGGTTGTTTAGAAGATCCTTGTATAGGTTGAATTGCTGAAGTAGGTAGATCTCCCGTTAAATAGTCAACAATCAAAGGCTCGACTTCCAAATATTTCTCTCGATTGATCCTGGAATAAATGCGGCACTCCACCTTTCCTTTGACCTTAGGTACTGGAACACCTCCTGCTCCAAGTGGTGTGTGAGTAGTTGCATGCCAAGAGAGTCCTAACCTTCTAGCGCATTTCGTTGTCATGAAAGAGAATTGAGATCCACAGTCGACTAAGAAACGAACAGGTTGAAGTACATTGTCTGAATTTTGAATGAGACCAATGGCCGTGCCTAGAAGTACCTGTGCAGGTCCTGTCACACTACCAACCAGCTTTGATGTTCCTGATTCTACCTTAGAACCTCTTTGCTCAGAGGCAGATGAAATACCTTGGCTATTCACAACTGGAGAAGAGTTCTGATTGACTGGAGGGTGTACATTAGATTTCCTCTTTACATGAAGCCATGTATGGTGTTTGCCCTTACAAATTCGGCAGCGACCTAATGTTAGACATACTGATGCTCGATGACCTAGTCTTAAGCAATTGTAGCAAACGTTTTTATCCTTTAAGAAAGACATGCGCTGCGCGGCCGTCTTAGATTGAAAAATAGGACATTGCATTAAGATATGAGACTGTTTACACGAGCATACTTGTGATTTGGATTGATTGGAAGGCGTAGATGTAGTTGCGAGAATGTTCGCTTTAGGTCTTTGTTTAAATGAATTAGTGATCTTAGGATCAGAGAGCTGCATGGCTCGACTCCTTCCCTGCACGAAATCTACAAGTTGTTTAAAGGTGGGCCATTCAGTCGTTACTACCTCTACTTCAAAATTATGTCTGGTTTCTTGATCAAGTTTTTTCAGTGCTAAAGTCAACCACAAGAAATCAGCTTGGTCAGGCATATCTATTGATCGAAAAGCTGCTATACTTTCAGCTACCACCCTTATAAAGGACTGGAGGGATTGAACTGTTGGCGCTCCCTTATGAGAAGAAAATTCCAGAATTTGATCAATATATGCAGTGGCAAGTAATCTTTTATTATTGTATCTGTCCGTCAAGGCATCCCAAGCCTTTTGATAGTTTGGTTCATCCAAACTGAAAGGAGCTATAAGAGCTAACGCTTCACCCTGGACTGATGTATTCAAATAATGGAATTTTTCAATAGTCGGGATATCATCATTTGTATGAATCATGCTAACGAACAGTTGTTTGAATTTAGGCCAGTCTTGAATTTTGCCGTCAAATTTTGGTAATTCTATCCGAGGTAATCTTCGATTGCTACACACTCTAGAAGAAACATTTTCAAATTTTGAATTATCTCCCTCATGTCTCGATTGTTGGAGTTCTATAATTTTGTAATAAAGAGCGTTAATTTCCCCTCTCTCTTTTATATCATCATCCGTCGGAAACAAGCTATCTTTTTCCGAAGTAATAGCTAAGAGTTGACATTCCTCAAACTTTTTTAAATAATTAGATTTGATCGATTCAGAAGTTGGAGCCATAGCCTTAAAAGTATTTGCCATCCCCTCTTGTTGTGACATGCCTACATTATAAATCTGAGCAAGATCTTTACGCAATAGTTTAAGAGCAGCCCGAATGCCTTTAATTTGTAATTCTGGGGAAGCCATGTTGGTGAAACTTCACAAATTATAATCAATATCGACTAACAGTTTCCAATTGATTAATGAAAATTAAATGTTAATAATTAATTTGATTATTAATTTTCATCTAATAATTAATTATTCAATAAATCAAAAAAATAACCATCTATAAAATAAAATAAATCTCTAAAATAACAATCCTTTCAAAATATTGTATATAGAAAATTATAGTGGAGCTGTAATCCTAAATATATAATGTAATTAATAAGAAAAGAAATGCCTGTGTAAAAAATAAATTAAATGATAATAATCTATGTACAATAATCCAATAAATACATGGATTAAAAATAAAAAATAAAACACAAAATCAATCTAAAACTAATATTTTAAATTAATTTTTAAACCTCAAATAATTAGTTAAAATAATAAAAACAATTCTTTATATTAATGAAAATAAACAATTCTTAAATTCAAAAATAAATGTTTCTTAAAATAAGTATAAACAACTAAAGTGTTGGGTATTCAGTATTACTGTTATCATGTTGATATCGAATTAATGTTTAAAACTTAATACTCTACTAGTATAGATAATACCGTATTCTTACTGCACCTGCATCTGTTTACATCTATTGTTACAGGCAATATCTAACACACGCACATAACCATTGCAATAAAACTCATTATTAATTTTAATTTTCATCCGGTCCGGAGATTGACCAAAAAATGTTTGGTAAATAATGTTAATAAATTGGGTACGTGCGTTGGTTATATATTGCATGTGAAATAAATACGCCAGGCTATGTTTAAAAGGAAATGTTTAATTAAAATTAATAATACAAAATAAAATAATAAAATGAATGCCCAATTCTAATGTGGTAAAGTAATAGCTCTGATTGAACTTAAATATTATAATTGTTAAATTAGTAGTCTTTCAATGTTGTATTAATATTAAACGTAAGCTTATCTGCTGTCCCCCTGTGGGACTTGTCTTCTTCTCGATTATGAGTCTCTGCTGTCCCCCTGTGGGACTAGATGGTCACCCTGTGTGACTGGATGGAAGTCCTGTAGTACGTACTCACTCACGACTCGACTGGGACTTTACTTCGACTGCGACATTTAATCTCCGACACTGTATAACGCTCGGTAATGCGCATGCGCGCCCTTCTGGTAACCGCGTAAGTTAATCAGCATTATTACTTCGTATTTTTTAAAAACAAATGAACCTTAAATAAACTAATATAAATTTATATAAACAATAATTATTATAGAATCACCAACACTAGTGAGGTGCCCTTGCTTCGCAAGAGTTCTACTCAGAAGTGGCGTCTATATTTAAAAAAAAGTAAAGTTTGACCAATTAAGAGTTTATCACTTTGGGATTATTAGTTCATTGCAACTAAAAGGGAACTTACCAAGAAAAATAATGTTGGCAACACTGAATCTCACAACCTCCTTCATAACATCATGTTCATAAGTTTATAGGCTTATAACGACATTATGTTATCCTGTACTACATATTTCATTGCATATTAACTTATCTAAAATATTGGGCTTTCCAACGGTATATTAAACGTCTATATTACTACTTATATTTCTGGAAAGATTTTTTGACGTCTTGATTATAGAAAATTTAATTTACCCATCTAAAGAAAAAATTTACTGCACACACATATGTATATTACTTTTTATTTTTTTTTTAACAAACATTTATTACTTACAGGAGCAAATATAGACTGGAGTGGGTAACGTTACCTCACGTTACAGCGAGCCATGAATTCTATGTCCCAGCGGTAGGGTAACCATAACTCGATAACAGGTCCCTTTGGGACTAATTTTGGCAACGCCGTTCACTCTGACGTACGATCAAACATTCAGTATAAGGGCAGTGACAAAGCTGTCTTGATCCACGGATTATAGCTGCTAATCTACAGCTGGGCATTGTCCTTTTGGTTGAATTAGACGGTGCTTGGAGCAAAATTAATCACCAAAGGGTTGCTCTTTTTGACACTCGAGAAAATCACATAGCGAATCCATATTTATTTAATAAGCTAGGTCTAAATCTGGGTAGACATACCTCATGTCACGGGTTAAGGAATTATATTATGGAATTATGTGTGTAAGTGGCTTTGGAGAGTGACAATCACATTGGAACATTCACCCACCCACGTGCATACTACTATTTGTCTGTTAGTTTATGACGTTAAATCACTTAATGCTACTTTAATAATAGTCCCAATGTTCATGGAGACATTAAAAATACAACATAACTATATTCTAAAGGTTTAAAATCTGACAAACAATAGACTGCCATATTTCATAAATAAGGAATTAATTAAACAAAATATTTTCTGGATAAAAGATTTAAAAGAACTGGCTGAAAAACATAATAATCCTATAGACATACAACTTAACAAAAAAAAAATAACTGGGCTTTAATCTTACAGGAATTTAGAGAATCTCTAACAGGTATTTATAGATCAAAATTTATACAAAGGGCTGTAGTCTCAGAAAAATGTGTGTATATAAAAACTTTTTTTTATTTTTATTATTTATTGATATTTACAACTGTATTGATTAATACATCTAGTAAATTAGCTGTTAGATAAAACACATGAAAAAGGCATGAAGAGAAACTGCCAATTGGCAGCACTCCAACAGGTAATCTAGACTAGAAGGTCTCGAGGCCATCTTCTTTTCAGACGCCTCGGAGGATTGTCAGGAACGGAAGAGGAAGCTAGGATTGAAAGTTGTGGGTTAGAGTGAGATTGGAGTTTGTCACGGAAGGATTGATACCTGGTTCGGGCCAAATCAGCTACATAAGGAATATTAAGGTTTTTATGGATGAGCTTATTCGTGACGAAGTAAGAAGCGTTGAGGATTTTGTATTGTAAGGATTGAACAAGGGAAGAATTTGATGGCTCAGTACAGCCCCAAAGTTCAACTCCGTCAGTCCAGATAGGCCTTGCGATGGCCATGTAGATGAGTATTTTGTTGTTAAGTGGAAGGTTAGAGCGTCTGTCTAGTAAGTGTTGAAGTGACCGAAGGTGGCGAGCAGTTTTTGTCGTTTCAGTCTAGAGTCTAGTGTGGGGATTCCATGTTAGACGTTTGTCAAGTAGAAGTCTTAGGTAGCGGATCTGTTCAACTGGAACAACCAGAATATTATTAAAGAATACTGTAGGGCAGGGTGTCATAGGTTTACGACGAAGGGTAAAGGTAATTTGGTGGGATTAGTTGGAATTTATTTTAATTCTCCAATTCTGGCACCATACCTCAAAGTTTCTCATGTGGGATTGAAGATTTTGAGAGGCGACAGTGGGATCATTATTGACTGATAACACACAAGTGTTATCTGCATAAGTAGAAAGGAAAGTATTAGGATGTGATGGGATATCAGCTGTATAAACTGTGTAAGGAATTGGTCCAAGGATACTGCCTTGAAGAACACCAGCAGACTGAGTAAAAATGGACGAATAGGAACTATTGTTATTTATTTTGAAGGATCTGTCAGAGAGGTAAGACTATATAAAAACTTAAATTATGATTATGGGACGCAATATTTGGTTGATACCAAATTAAGTTTTATGGGGTGAAATGGATATTTAAAGTTAGATGTGAATTGGTATACCTGAACTCAATAGATTTTGGTTAAATAACAATGTGATATACTCGTTTTGTAATAGAAAATACGTTTCATTTCCTCGGTACATGCCCCATTTTGTGTGAAATTAGAATAAGGTGCTTCGGAAAGAAGTGATAAACTGTCTTAACGGCCGAAACTGGATGGCAGTGTATAATTATTGTAAACTAGCATGACCTTATAGATACAAATGTTGTAATATGCTGAAATAAATTTTAAAAAAACAACAGTTATCTGTCTATCTATCTCTCTAACTAATGCTGTTGTAGCTAATCGGACGATGCTACAGTGGGTTTCCTAAATTTTGCCTATCCAGGTTTTATTAGGATAGGGATCTTTAACGAATACCTGACATTGCATAGCACCATCTTGCTTCCCCTCCGAAGAGAGTTAATCACTTTGGGATGTTTAGTTTATTGGAACGAAAAATGCACTTAGTAAGAAAATAATTAGTTTATTTTACAACGCCTATTTATTATTCTATTTAATCATCCGTAGAAATTAGAAACATGAGTTGGTCAACAGATCACATTGGTTCAGTATATTTGTTAGTTATGTTAGATGGTTCCTATTTTATTCAGTTTAATACTATTTTATGTTTCAAAATACATTTTAAAAGTTTTATTTAGTTCACATGGGAGTCCCATTTAGTTTACAGTGGAACATCTGTTATCATGAAATGACATAAAATTAGTTATAATTAATAACGATATTAGTTTATGGATTAATATTAACTTTCCATTGGTATATAGCATTGGTCATAGATCAAAATTGAGTCAGTAGAACAGAGCTACTGTAGCTAAATGGTGTGCTACAGTGGGTTTGTTTGTTTATTTATTTAACGTCACTTTATGCTACTCTGGCTAATCGGACGATTCTACTGCGGGATTCCTAAATTTTGCCTATCCAGGTTTTATTAGGATAGGAATCTTGAACGAGCACCTGACATCGCACAGGCTCGGGACCACCTTTTAACGTCCCCTTCGAAGGGCTGCATAACTAAGGATCTTTTACTCCCGTTAAAAATCCTAGGGCCACCAGCGGGTTTGAACCCGTGGCATATGAGGCTTGAGTGACATATGAGACACCCGTTTGGCATATGAGGCTGTTATGCTAGCCACCCTGCTATAGGTGATCCTGCTACAATGGTTGTCCTAAATTTTGCCTATATAGGTTTAATTAAGATAGGGATCTTTAACGAGTACCTGACTTTGCATAGTACCATTTTACGTCCCTCCGAAAGACCCTTTGTTAAATCATAACTAAAGGCATATATCCTTATTTTTACTTGTATTAAAATTCCTTGGGTCACATGTCAGGTTCGAACCCGCGTCCTTGGGTATAGAAGACTGTTATGCTAGTCACTACATTTTCCCCCATATTTGGAATTTTCTAACTTAAGGTGTAAGCAATTAGTAACTATAAATGTTATGATTTTTAATATAGTTAAGTGGGAAATGTTATGATTTTTGCGAAAGAGAGTCGTTTCGAATTTATAACTGTTATTTTAAAGCGGCGTTTTCACTCCCATCCCTAGTGGGCAACATTAAGGGTATATTTTATACGTATCAGGGTGTATTTTAAACTTCCCTGCTAACAATATTTCAGTTAAGAGATTAAAATAATACCACCATTATAAAAATATTATTTTTTTATATAAATACACTAAAATATATATCTTCTTCTTCTTCTGTAGATATATAAAATGATGAAAGTAATTTTAAGAATGAGAACAAGAAGATATATTTGACAAATACAAAATAGTTATTGTATTGATACTAAAGTCATAAAAATTTATAATAGAACCCTTAGGGATAGCTGTATTACATAATATCTTTCGATCTCTCTATATATAAAATGATAGACTGAAAAATATAATGATGATGATTTGTAAAATTATCACTGATGATTTTGCTTTCCCCCAAACTCACTCTAAACCACAAGGCGGACTTTGGTACGGTTTTTACCATCACCAGGGCATTCTTTACAAGTAAAATACATTGCAATTTAGCTTTTCTTTAAAAATAAAAAATAACCTATCTGTAATCAAGTCGTCAAAAAATTATTCCTGACATATAAGTTGTAATATAGACGTATAATATACTATTGGAAAGCGCAAGATTTTAGAAAAATTATTATGCAGTAAAATAAATCAACAAGTTAATATAATGTTGTTGTAAGCACATAAACTTATGAATATATGTTATGGGTACAGAGGGAGGTAATAATAGTTAAATGTACATGATCGTGCAAGTTATATTCTTCCATTTAATACGCAAGACTTTAGAAATAATATTAAGTTGTTAACATAAATGGTAAAATGTAATAAATCTATGAATTAATATTGTTATTAATTATTTCTAATTTAATACGATTTCTTGAAAACAGATGTTTCTCTGTAAACAAAACTGGAATCCTATGGTAAACAAATTTAACTTTTAAGATGTAATTTAAACAGTCCATTTAAAATATAAAATAGTAATAAACCGAATAAAATAGGAAACGTTGTTATATCGGTAATTTTTGAATATATATATATATATATATATATATATATATATATATATATATATATATAGCAGTCAAGTTTTCTTTATATGATACAATTAAATTTTCCGTTATTTGTGCTTTACTTTAAAATACCAAACAAATAGACTGAAATAATTTCGATTTATGTTTTTAATTTCGGCCAACGATTAAATATAATAATGAATAGACGTTATAAAATAAACATATTTTCTTGCTTATTGTACTTTTCGAGACAATAAACTAAAACTCCCAAAGAAATAAACTCGAAATCGGTCAGACAGTGATTTTTAAAATTTAAATTGCAAGCAGGGGCGGGTCCACTAGTATATGGTATATATACTATATATAAATATATATATGATGTTTGGGCTTTGAACAGTATGGTTCTCGGTATATTAAGCTTAGGGTTGTGAGGTGAATTCTCCCAACAATGGCTCAAACCCATTAGCCATGCCAGCTTACTGGATAAGCTTAATACTGAGCAGTGGAAACATTGCTTTGAATAAACTTAAGGTTGGATGGACACTTTTAGGCCATCTACGTACGCTGTTGAAAGTTTATAAATGTTTAGTGACAGACTAACAACCCGCCTACTTATGGTACAGATAACACGAAAAGTGTATTATACCTGGTCCTGAACCGATTTTTGTTCTACGTTTAGCTACAGATATTCTAAAATATGCAGATTAAATTGAATAAAGGTTAGGTATATCACTCATGTAAATGAAATTGATATAGGGTTTAGAAATATTAAATATGTATTTTGGGCACATATTTTTATCATAAGAATCTGCTTATTTTAATTTCAACTACCTATATTTAAAATATATAGTAAGGGAAATATTACGATCGTGAAAATTTTCGAATTTCTGTTTTTAAAGGAAATACACGTTTTAGGGTTCCTTGAGTTCAAATGACCATTGCCCGCAAACAGGTCTGCGTGTGCGTGTGAATTTGGTATGTCGAGCTCGAAAACGACAAGTTGTATACAACTGAAATTCCATTTCATGTTAAAATAAGCACTCAATAACTTCCTTTTTTTTAAATTTATTTTTCTTCAATATCTATTAATTTTTTTTTCAATGTTTCGGGCTTTGTCCCAAAAACCCTTTAGACACAAAAATAATTGTTTTCCATTGCATAGCTTAGTACTATTCGTCCTAATAATCGAAACAGTGAGCCTATAGTCATCATAAATGATAAATTTATACAATTATGTTTAGATGATTAAAAGAAAGAAAAAAAAGTACAATAATATCTTTATGTATGTAATATGAAATTTAAAAAAAACTAAGAATGTCTCAATTACAGTTGTGATTACGTTCAACTTATTTTCTCTCACAACAAACAAAAAAAAGAAATATATATATCCTAATTGAAACGGGATCAGAACAAATCATCTTTTCGCCAATTAATTACATAATATTCCTACCCATAAAACAACAATGGTCATTCCTTTCTTTTCTGTTGATCTCTGGAATTCCCTACCTACATATATCTGCCATGCTTCTTCTCTATCATCATTTATAATCCATAGCCATCCTTAAATAGTTCCTCCGATTACGCAAACTTATACCCCTCAAAACCCGCCAACTCCTAGTATCCTCTCTTATCTTCCCCCACTTCGATTATGGCTGCCTGGTGTTTGGAGGACTGTCCGAGACGCTTGAGATGAGGCTGAAGAGACTGATGAACTGTTTCATTAGATTTATCTTCGGAATTCCCAGGCGCTCTCATGTCTCCACCTGGTATGCAGAGTTGAAGTGGCTTTACCCGAAATTCCGACGGCAATACTTCTCAGGAACTTACCTTTACCAATCCTTTAGAACCAAAAAACCCATTTATATCTACAATATGTTCACCCCCCTATCCTCTGTCCACTCTATCAACACAAGATCCCAGACCTCGAACTTGCTCATTCCATCCCACAGAACTGCTTCCTTTAAGAGATCCTTTGTCATACGTGCATCTCCATTTTGGAATTCCTTACCCATGTCGATTCGTACATGCCAATCCTTAGCCTCCTTCAAACATCACCTATTTATCCATCTCCTCGAACATCAATCTTCCGTGCCTTTATAAACTTAATCGTTTGGCCTCTTTATTTTTATCTTAATTTTAACTATATTTTGTTTTAATATCTGTATTTCTTTGAGGTAATATGACCTTGTATATATGTATATATATGTGTTTGTGTTTTTGAATGTGTGTATAAATATGTAGGTATATAAATGAATGTATGTGTGTATATATGTGTGTATGTCTGTGTGTGTGCATGCATGTATATACCATATGCTATATAATTTGATACCATGTTGTTAAAATTTATATAGCCAGAATTTAAATATTTTATTGTACATTTATATTATTCTTAGGGGACTAGCTGTCCCAGAATAAAATTTCTTTTCATTTCATTTAAGTCCCAACTGTTCCAATACCTCCTGTATTCCCAAACAGATGTTTTATATCAAATATCAGATTTTGAATATAAAAAAGAAATATTATTTATTGCTCATTCCTAGCTTACTTTATTAATTAATTTTAAATTTAGTTTTGTTCAGAATGTATGTATGAATGTATCTGAAGAAGTTTAATTATTTTATTCTTTTGTTTTATTTTATAGATATAATTTTTTTTTCTTACTTCTTACACCATTGTAAATAAGAATTAATCATGAACATTTGGTGTTTTGGCCAGATACATTGTATACTTTAATTGTACATATTTGTCGTTCTTAAGGGACTATGTCCCAGAATAAAGATTATTTTCTATTCTATTATAATATTAATTTGTAAGCTGATATAACAATAAGGTATACCTCATTTTTATCTTCTCTAGCTGATTGCGCCAAACGACTACAGCGATCTACTCCAAGTTGAAAAGTTGATGGGTTCACATTCAGATATTTTCCGCTTCCACAACCTACATAAAAAAAAAAGTACTATACTTATTATGTGTTATGAATCAACAGGTGTAATACGAAATATAATAACTAAAACTAAAAGAAATAACGATGGACTTAAGTTGACCGTTGAGAATATTAGATGAGGAAGAAGGTTGGGGTGCGGTCATTAGAAAGAAACACATTAAAAAGTAGACTTGATTTAATTGTATGCCGACGCACAGTGTTTCCAAAAGTACTTTTTCGGGACAACAGTCTACACCAATCGTTCTATTTAAGATATATCAGCCATTTTAACATCATTTTGTTCCTTATTGGATTCACTTTCAATGGTGTGATTGGCATATTTTTAGCTCATTTTTATATCATGAAAATATATAGGTTTTGTCGATAATTTCAATGAAATGTCTCTTTATATAATTATTCTTATATAACCCTTTATATATCTATATTTCCTGCATTTAACTTTCTTTAGAATCATTATTAGATAACTTTAAGAAAGTTTTGGGTTTTATATAACGACTTAGTGATTTTGTAATTAATTTCAAAAAATGTTGGAAAAATTAAAATTATTTTAAATATCTTAATAAATTTTGGTGTTCGTGCTCGTTATTGTAAAAAAAAAAAATATTTTATTTATTCAAAAGTTACAAAATATCGATAATAACACTTTAAAAGACAATAATGACAATCTTGATAATAACAATATGGCTATACTAGATCTGACATAGATTACGTACCGTAATTACTGCGAGGACTTGAAGAGAGTGGTCCCTGGGAGAAGGGACAGGGTATATAAAGGTTAATAGGACTGCTGAATAAGATTCAAGGAATATGGTGTGATCTGCAGGTGCACTATGGCCTCATGGTGGCGTGACTCCTCCGTCCTTATGAGAGTGAAGCCCACTGAACTCTAAATTTAAGGATTTGGGACGGTTTGTCTATTCTGTAAATATTGAAACCAAGCTCTGGCTCTGCCATCAAAACATTCAGGTGGTTGAGGATGGGTACTTGGATTATCATTTGAAGGATTATAACACAGTAATTCCAGTTTACAATACTGACGATAAAGATTATAGCATAAAAGATATAAACATATTACATAAAATATATAAGAAATAAATTGGGATACAGTTATATCATAAGGTTCTAATTCTTCTATTTCTATATTACTTAAGTCTATTTGTTGTAATTCCTCAAAGGTAAAATTTGTTGATACAATAGTTTTATTATTAACAGAATGATAGGAAATAAAAGGAATATTTACATTGTCAACATAAGAAAGTGGTACATTTATATTTACAAATTTCTCATTTTCATTAAGATTAAGGAGGCTAGTAGATGGTAGATGATACATTTGTGTGTTTGTTACACTAGTTGTTACATTGCTAATATTAAAGGTTAAATATTGGTGTAATGTGGGTATAAGTTTGATTATAGGGTTTGTTCTTATTTCTACAGCTTTACAATCATTTAATTCTATATTCTTACATAATTCTAAAATACATTTGTCCTTAATCTCTATCATATCTTTACAGTAATGATGATTATTGAATTTAATACAATTTCCATTGTAAAACGAATTTTTAAATCTAATGATTAGTTGTTCTTTAATCTTTAGAGTAATGACTTTATTATTCCTTGTAACTGGATATGACATAGCATAATAAGTTGTTTTTGGCAATGATTTCAAAGGGATTTTAATAAAATAATAAATTAATCCTGTATCTGATAGGGAACAAAATGTGGAGCTAAGTAACCAGTTTAATTCTACATTTTCTGTGATTGGTTCTCCGAACGGTATGTTTAATTGTTCTAGTTCTCTAGTCGTTAATATGCTTGGATGGGTAATTCCTAATTTACATTGTTCTAAGGAAAATTCTATATCATTTAATTGATTTTCTACTAAATCTAATACGGCTAATAAATCATGATACATTAACTTAGTAAGAGCTAAATCTGTAAAATTATTTATTTTTTCTATACTATCCTTATATTTATTTAAAACAATTATTTCTTTATTAAGTTTAGATGTTAATTCTTTATTTAATCCTAATCTAACATTTTCATTATGCTCTATGTGATACATATTTCTCTCGATTTTATTTAAAATATTATCATACTTTTCTTTGTCATCGGCGTCCATATTGCCGGTGAGCCAACTAATAGCATTGCCTAGTCCGTTAATTAAACCTCTTTTTGATCGGTTATTCCGATTTATATTTAAAATATGATTAATTTTTTCTAATATCTTGTTATATTTTTGTTCAATAATATTATGCAAAGTTTTATATTCATTACTAATTGTTAATACGTCAATGCTAATCTTAAGGGTTTGAATTTCTCTTGTTAAATTTGTAAGATTCTTATAATGTAAAAATGTGTACCAATCTTCAATTATAAAAGATGGATTAATTTGTACGATGGATGCTCCTGGTCCGTCAGATAAATCTTGTATTAGCAGGGTCTGTATCTGAACCGTAAGCGCTGCGATCAGAAGATACTTGAAACAATTCGTCGTCGAACTCAAAGTCATCTTGGCTGACTCCTGTAACATTAGACGTTTCTATTTCTTTTATGACATTCTCAATATCTTCATCAGTTATTTCTGGGTTTTTTTGACTTGTACTAGGTTTATTATTATTATTATTTGATTTCTTTTTCTTAGTGACCTTTTTCGGTCGTTTGACTTGATCAGGGTGGAGTTTTTTCTTTCTACCTTTATTTCTATTTTGAAATCTTTTATCAACATACTTTCCTTTTTCGTATTTAGGATCTATTTTCTTTTTCTGTTGTCTCTTTATATACACATCTTCCGGGATTTCTATGTCTTCTCTATTTTCATTTAACTTGCCTATTTTTCTCTCTTTATTTTGTTCTATACCTTTCTTAGTTATTTCGAAAAGCTGCTTCATTTTCCGATGGTACTCATGAACAAGATATTCTTTTATTTCCGGGGATTCATTATAAGTTTCATTAGTGATACCGAAAGTTATTTCGTTAGGGGTCATTTTAAGATCTTGATTAAGGGAATTATTATATGCTGTCGTTGCTTGCTCTAACTTATCTTCCTCTTTATCATCTTTGTTTTCTATGTTTATAAGTCTTAAAATTTCTAATAACGAAGAGCTTGCTCGATTAAGCAATCCAAGAGAGTTAGGGTGATTGGGGGTAGTATAATGTAATTCAATATTTAAGTAGTTTAGAAAATCTTTAAACAAGTTATTGTCGAATTCTCTTCCGTTGTCACATGATATTTTTTGGGGTTTTGGAAAATATGCTAAATATTTTTTCAATACTTTCATGCTTTCTATGGCATTATAACTCGTTGCGTAATAAGAAAATATTCTTTTGGAAAAAGTATCTACTATTAAATAAATGTAATAATTACTCATGTGTAAGGTATCAATCATTAAATCTGTAAAGGGTTTCTCAGGTGTGGGAGTAATTTTAAATTTTTGTTTTATAGGTCTTCTATCGTATTTGCCTTTTCCACATGTGTCACATTTGTTTATAATTTCTGTGATATGATCTTTCATATTGGGCCAATAAAATTTGGTTTTCAAAACTAAATATGTTTCATTTATACCTCTGTGGCATGTCTTGGCGATATGATAATCAAGGATAAGTAATTTCTGGTCTTCCGTGTTCTTTACATCTGGCAATAGTTTATAATATCTTTTAATTCTATTTGTGGGAAATTTTTCTCTAATGAGTGATGCAACTTTATTAAATAATGCATTATACCAATTATTTTCACTTTCTATAGAATCTGATATGGGTGAGCAGTATATGCCGTAAGTTATATTTGGTCTTAAGATTTCTAAAAGTTTTTCTTCTATTTCAAAATCTTTTTCATGATAAGGCCAAGTAAATTCAATTGTTGTTCTTTGCTTATTATTGAATATTGTTTCGCGTTGAATTTTCGCGTGTCCCTTTTTTATTATTATTTGATTTTTCTCAACATTTACTGGTCTAGATTTATCATCAACTATTAAGATTCTGTTATCGGAGGATTCTGTGGAGTGCTGCGTTGCTAAAGAAGATATATCATCTTGAATTATTTCTTGGTGTTCACCATTATTATTTTCTTCTATGTTTTCATCATTATTAATTCCTTCTAAGTTTTCATTGTTAGCTTCTTCTTGGGTTTCTTCTATTCCCATTTCTTGTAATAAATCTACGATTTCTTGTGAATAGTTATTAGGAGAATTTTCTGTATGAAAAATATCAAATTCTGGTTCTTTTAATTTCCTTTCTTCAATAGGGTAACGGGATAAATGATCGGCGACTTTATTAGCCTTTCCTTCAATGTATTTTATGTCATATTCGAAATCTTCTAACAATAATTTCCATCTAATTAATCTGGCGTTCTGTGTTTTACACGTTCTTAAATATTCTAAAGGTTTGTGATCTGAATATATGAAAAATTTTCTACCGTATAAGTAGGGTCGAAAATGATTGCAAGCCCAAATAATGGCTAAACATTCCTTTTCCGTTGTTGAGTAATTTTGTTCTGCTTTATTAAGTGTTCTGGATGCAAAACATACAGGGAGTTCTTTTCCATCTTTCTTCTGTGCTAATACTGCACCAATGGCGAAATTACTTGCGTCAGTTGTTAAGAAAAAGTCCTGATTGAAATCTGGAATTTGCAAAATGGGGCTACTACATACAAGTTGTTTCAATTTCTCAAAAGCGTTTTCATATAACTCTGGTTTGATTTCTTTTTGATTTTTTCGAAGACATCTCGTTAATGGGGAAGCTATCTTTGCGTAATTTGGTATCATTTTCCTATAGAAACCAGTTAATCCTAAAAAGCTTTTAATTTCTTTTTCATTTTTAGGGAGTTTAAAATCTTTTACTGCTTTTATCTTTTCTGGATTAGGTTCTATGCCGCGTTCGCTGATAATATGTCCGAGGAATAACAATTCTTTCTTGCAAAATTCTGTCTTATCGAGCTGAATCTTTAAGTTATGTTTTTCTAACTTTTTAAGAGTTTCTTCTAAATGTTTCCAATGATCTTTGTAATTTTCAGAAAAAATTATAATATCGTCCATATAGACTAAAACGTTAATAGAATCTGAAAAAATGATATTCATGGCTCTTTGAAACGTTGCTGGGGCATTACTGAGTCCAAATGGCATGCGAAGGAATTCAAAGTGGCCTTGATCTGTAGAAAATGCTGTTTTTGGGATAGAACTTTCTTCGACTTTTATTTGATGGAAGCCTGAGCAAAGGTCCATTGCTGTAAATATCGTCGCTTTTCCTAATTTGCCTAAAAGGTCTTCAATATTAGGAATGGGGAATTTATCCGGGGTTGTTTCTCGATTTAATTTCCTGTAATCAATCACCATTCGTATTTTTCTTTTTCCTGATGCGTCTGGCTTTTTCGGGACAATCCAAACGGGAGAATTGTAAGGGGAATTGCTGGGTCTTATTATTTTGGATTCTAACATCTTTTTAATTTCTTCCTTAATATTTTCTTTGAATTGGTGGGGATATCTGTAATTTTTCGAATATATCGGGTCTTCGGTTTTTGTTTTAATCTTATGCTCCAATAAATCAGTGGCTGAAAGGGGATCATTTTCAGTCTTAAATACTGATGGATATTTCGATAATAATTTAATTAAATTTGATTTTTCTTGAGGAGGTATATGGTCGGTTCTGATTAGTTGGGGGATTTGTTTTATTATTTCATGGTTTCCTTTTTTATTAGAATCTGTTAATTCTACTTCTTCTTTTTGCAAATAGTATAAAGGTAAATATATGGTTTCGTTAACTTTACTGTCGATTATTATATTTTGATCATAGATGCCAGGTTTAATTTTAATCTTATCATCTTCATAGTCAATAAAATATAGATTTTTATTTTGTTCTACTTTTATCTGATTTTCGCCTTCTTTCAAAACTAATTTTAAAACTTCGTCTTCCATAATAAAATCAAACTCTGTATAGCGAGTTTTTATTTTGTTGGTTTCGAAATCGATATTAAATTTCATTTCCCTCATTGTCTCATTTCCTAGTAGTATTTCGTAATTGGGACTGAAATTAAATAGATAAAATTTTATTTTTTCGGGGTTTTTAAGAAAATTATTTCTGCAATAAACTGAAATAGATTCCGTGCCAAGTTCTTCTCCGGTTGCTGTTTTTATTGTAAAATTTTCTTTTTCTCTTTCAACATCTGGTGGTACAATGTCTGGTCTTATATAATTCTTCCAAGATCCGGTATCAATAAGCCATTTACGATTCGCGTGGTCTTTAACATAAGGCAGTTGGCTTTTATTTCTTCTTTTATGTGTTTTGATTGTCTGGCGGGCCTTTCTCTAAAAAAGAATTATTTGGATCTAATTTTTCTAATTTCTCTCTTAATTCTCTGATTTCTTGGTCTTTCGGGTCTTCTTGCTGAATTTGGAAATTAGGCTGTTTCGGTTTATTCCCGAATGCGCTAACTGTTCTCATGGATACAGTTGGATTTTCATCTTTCTTATTATTATTATAATTTTGATTCCGGTATCGACCTGAACCGTTGAAATACCTTTGTTGTTCTTGACGGGGCCATTGTTGGTAATAATTATTATTATTATTATTCTGCCGGTAGTCTTGTGGAGGTTCTTGTTGTCGATATTGATGTTCTTGTCTTTGATTATGTGGGTTATACGGGTTATTGGGATTTTGCCAATTATTAAATCGTTTGTGATGTTTTTTTATCGAACTTTTTCTTATGGTCGAAGCCTCTTTTGTAATCATGTTCTCCGGGTCTTCTCATATTTCCCGAATTTATGAGGTCATCGAAGAGTAGATGGTTCTCATTCTGAATTAAATTTCTCAAATCATCTAATGTTCTTAACTTTTCTGCTTTAGTCATAAGATATGTTCTTATGTGAAGGGGCATGTTAGTGTAAAAAAAATAAAGAATACTTTTCTCTAATGCGCTAATAATTGTTTCTCTATTTGGTGTGTTTTCTATCCGATGTTTAGAAATTATTAAAGTGCGGATCTTATCAATTCTTTGAAGGAAATCAAGAGGGTGTTCCTTATGATGTATTTTGTTATTAAATAATTCATGCGATAATTGTTCAATTGAGCGGCTGTCTCTGAAGGTTCTTTCGAGATAATTTAGTAATTCTTCAACACGACTAAATTCGCACGTTGTATTTATATAAATCAGCTTCATCCGTAAGTTTTGCTAAAAGTTTACTTAATAATCTTTGTTCGTTTAGTTCCTTAAACGAGTTGTCCGGTTTACACACGATTTGGTAAACTTGTCTACAAACTGTCACGAATTTTAACAGATTGTGTGGATTTCCATTAAAATTAGGGATATGATCGTAGTCTGCCGATTTAATTTGAAAGCTTGCCATATTTGTAGTTAATATTAAATTATTTACTCGCAGGATTAAAGAATTTAAATAATCATCAGACATAAAATTACAATAGTAAAGGAAATTAACTTACAAAAATTGAGTACGCTGTCAAAATAATCTTCGACGGGGTGTGAAGATCTGTCCTTGAGCTGGATACCTGACGACAGTGAAGTCCGGCCAAGGTTGAGTGCAGATAAGAGACTTTGCCTGCGTTGCGAGATGCTCGGGGTGAGTGAACTCGTCCAGAATCTGAAGATCTCGAAGTTGGTAGTCCTCGGTAGGTAAGCCAAAATCTTGAGTCTTCACAGGTGAGGAATCCTAGGCGGTAGTCCTAATTCTGGATTTGCGGAAAAAGTTCGGATCTGCGGAAACTCGGTTCTTAAAACTGCGATAAAAATATGCAGTCCCTGTTCGGGCGCCAATTTTGGTGTTCGTGCTCGTTATTGTAAAAAAAAAAATATTTTATTTATTCAAAAGTTACAAAATATCGATAATAACACTTTAAAAGACAATAATGACAATCTTGATAATAACAATATGGCTATACTAGATCTGACATAGATTACGTACCGTAATTACTGCGAGGACTTGAAGAGAGTGGTCCCTGGGAGAAGGGACAGGGTATATAAAGGTTAATAGGACTGCTGAATAAGATTCAAGGAATATGGTGTGATCTGCAGGTGCACTATGGCCTCATGGTGGCGTGACTATATATGCCCAACATAACGGTGTGCAAATTATTTTAAAATTTTTTGTTTTGATTCTAATTTTGACGGACAAAATTTAAAAACCGTAAATTGATTTCCACGCTTTTGGTAAAGTAGAACGTATTGTTGACTATAGAAATTTCTTTAATGGAAAGACCAGAAAAAAATTGGCTATAAAATTATTCTGATGTCTAACTTAATTTTTCTAAATGAAAAACTATAATGAAGTACTTCCCCGAGCTATAATTATAAATATGTTTGTGTAGAGTATTTTTGTTATTTATTTATTATTTAGTTGGTCATATATTGAGATATTTAAAATAATTTAAATTTTTTCGACGTTTTTGGAAGTTTATTAAAAAATCACTAAATCATTATATTAAACCCAAAGTTTACATAAAGTTATCTAATAACGATTCTAAAGAAAGTTGAATGCAGGAAATATAGTATGTAAAGATGTATATAATATGTAAAGATGTATATAAGAATAATTAGAAAAAGAGACATTTCTCTGAAATTATCGACAAAACTTATATATTTTCATGATATAAAAATGAGCTAAAAATATGTCAATCACACCATTGAAAGTGAATTTAATGAGAACCAAACTGATGTTAAAGTGGCTAATATATCTTAAATAGAACGATTGGTATAGACTTTTGTCCCGAAAAAGTTCGTTTGGAACCACTGTGCGACGTTTCGGCCTACATTGTAGGCCTTCATCAGGGATAAGAGAAACAAGATAACAACCAATGTAATAATACTTTAGATATGAAACAATAATATAATGACAGTAATATAATATGGAAACAAACATAGAACTAAATGATAATAAGATGACAGTTATAAAGTATGAAAGTAAACAAAATTAAGATGATAATATTTCATTAAGAATATTTAAAGAGAAACTAAGCAAATGATAAAATATTAAAAGAACAATATATTGTTCTTGACGGTTTCAATATCATGTAAGTATCATTCTGATCGAAATCGTCTGACAGGGCTTTAATGTCGATATTTTAAATGTTAAAAAAAAAAAAATATCATCTTGTTAACATTGATAAAT
The DNA here is from genome assembly GCA_023052935.1 of Piezodorus guildinii. Lineage (NCBI taxonomy): Eukaryota > Metazoa > Arthropoda > Insecta > Hemiptera > Pentatomidae > Piezodorus > Piezodorus guildinii. The sequence goes on from CM041295.1 coordinate 47,570,042, forward strand.
AACGGGTAAATATATAACTTAAACAATCGATATCCAACTAAAGGAGAAAAGAGCAAAAATATTTTTTAATGTAATTTTTGTTATTCTGAACATACGAACAGTAATATACACGTATACGTATAATGAAACGTTGGACACCTAAAGATTTTAGAGAAAAAAAAATATCATACTATAAAAAAAAAATTGTAAAAGTTAATGTAGAGTGATGAAAAGTCGATAAATCTGACTAATTCTTATGGATAATAATATAGTAGATTATTTAATAAAAGACATGTTTATATCGAAACTCAACATAATTACTTCTTTAACCTTTTTTACTTTCACTTACTATATATAGTAAGGGGAAGTATTTTCATTTATGTATTCGAAAATTCTTAAATTGAATTTAACAACGGAGGTAAGTGAAAGTGTTGCGCGCATCAGTTTTTTTTTCAATCTAGTGGCAAATAATTAGTATTTTATCGAATTTTTTTTAATACAAATAACTTGTTCTATTGGCCATAGCTAAAGATGGTAAATATATTTTACGTCACTTTTATATATGTATACATATATACTTCCATACCCTCACTGATGAAAACATAAAAAAGTGACTTTTTATTAAAGAAACGGTCGATGATAAAAAAAAAATGTTACAATAAATTACACAATTTTATACACATCTACCAATTTATTTATAAAATAAATGGTCATGCACGAATTGATCCACGTTCCATTAAACTGAAATGAAAATGTTTGCGATGCAGCTGTTATTCAATTGAATGGACTTTTGGACTATCTTGGAATTCTGGAAATCATCAAAAAGTCAATTAAGGAATAAAAAGTAAATTGAAGTTTAGATGAAACTTCAATGATAACATGGTGCTATCGGAAAATGAAAACGTAACACGTTAGACAAATGGAAAAAAGAAAGAGTTGTTAATAGAGTTAAAATTACAAAAAATATCTAAAAAAAAAAAAAAAAAAAATTGGACGTTCATCATGTCATTGTTTTTCAACTAAATATGAGTCTATTGTTTAAGAAAAAATCATTTTAGCCTGCACTGTACTGACATGTTCCTTTCTGAACAATACCCATTGAATCATAATAAAATTAAGTTACCTGAATACGTCGAGTAGATGAACAAAACTAGAAAAAATAATCACTCTAAATATATATTTTTTAGGTTCTATTTAAATGAAATAAGTGATCCATATTTTTCACTCAACTATATTTTTATTTCTGTTTTCGGTCCAACGTTTCAGCCTTTTGTTATCTACAAGAATCCTACTAGCATCATTTTTTTTTTAATTAAAAGATAGTCAACATTTAGTTTTCACACTGTTATAAAATATTTTAACATACCATTAATCTTTGTTGCATGCATACGAATATAGATACATTGTCATGAATATAATGTGACAATATACACACACAATATATATATATATATATATATATATATATATATATAATATATATATATATTTTTTTTTTTATTTTTTTATTTTTTTTTTTATTTATGCAGTAAAGACAGGGCAGATTAAAGGTATCTAAAATATTTTATAACAGTGTGACAAATAAATGTTGATTATCTTATAATTTAAAAAAAAAAAAAAATGATGTTAGTCGGATCCTTAAAAGTGGCAAAAGGCTGAAATGTTGGAGATAAAAAAAAAAAAAAAAAAATTGTTACATTTTATCTATCAAGAATTTACAAATAAAAATAATTATGAATGTATAACCTATTTTAAGAATAAATTTATTTCTTTTTTATTTATTTCATGTCAGTTTTCAAATCAAGATTTGTTAAATAAATAAGATTGATTATACCATTTAAACAATTAAAGCAAGGACATTTTTCTAAGTAAGATGAAACTTAAACTTTTAAATAATAAATAGAAATCAGTATTAAGATGTTAATAAAAAAAATAAAATGAATAAGGTAAAGAAAAATTTTAAAAAGTAACGATTGGAGTGGTAAAAAAGCTTGAAAGTTCAGGCACATAAAATGATCCCCCAAAAAACCAGAGCAGCGTTATGAAGTTTGAGCTACACTTCTTTGCCGAAATAAAAACGACTCTTTTCTGTTCAGAATGTTTACTTTTAGTGAAAAGAGGATATGTTAGAATATTAATAGACGTTCTGGACAGTGGCTCGACGAAGCACAACTTTTTCTGAAACTCGCCAAAAAAAAGGTGATGGTTACTGTTCGACGGACTTAATTTGGTTTAATACACTAGCATGCTTATTGCATCCTAGAGAAACCATCAATGCTGAATCGTATTGTAACCAAATTAATGCAATGCGTCACAAATTGACAACAATGAAGCCATCTTCGGCCATTTCGTTACATGACTTACGTATGACGACACAATAACTGTTGGAACATGGATATGAAACTTTGCCAAATCCGCCCTACTCTCCGGACCTCTCGCTTAAGGAATACATCTTTTTAGACACTTGGACCACTATTCTCGTGACAAAAAAATAATGGACAAAAGATAAATTTATAAATCAATAGATTTATAAAACACGTTTTTGGAGTTTATGATTTCTAAAAATAGGAAATTCTTTTCCGAGGTAATGGAAAAGTTGCCAAAACGTGCAAAAATGTATTGATAGTCGTGGAGACTATTTTAATTAAATAAATGAAATCTGTATTATTTTTCGGATAACCCAATATTAGCGTTTTTCACACTAAAAACTATATGGTATAATATATTATAAGTCTGGTCTTTAATATCTAGTAGAGGTCAACAACAGAATTATTCTAAAGAGGGGAGTAAGCGTATTCATCGAACAAAACCGTTGATCCGAAGTTGATCCTTCACGTCTTCCGCGAGGATAAGCCTACATACTATGGTGGTCGCGAGTGTTAAGGCATTATCACCTTAGCAACGTTAACCTGAAGCGGCACCGTAAAGTGGGCTGAAACGCCAAAAACGTGATCGAAATTATTCCTACTCACATGAAGAACTCTATAGCCTTGGATTTTTTTTGATTTTTTTTAATATTACTGGGATATAAGGTACCCTTGCTTGACTCCTTTTTTAATGGGAAAGTCTCTAGACAATTCAAGTTGGACGATAATGTACTACTGGATTGTCATAATACATAGGAAAAAATTATCGTATAAGTTTACTAATTTTAAAAAATAATTAAATAATTCACATAAACAATACCATCACAATAAGCATTAAGTGTTTTAACTTTATTATTCTATCATTACTGTATACATACACTGAAGAGCTTAAAGGAATTATTATCATTATTTTTTGTTGGTTAGTTAATTCACATTAATGGGTATCATTTTGCAGTTTGTTTGCGTTAAGTTAAAATTTTGAATTTCAATCACGTATTTCGCTTTTCTCTTCAGTGTGCGGTGGTTCGCATATATAAGTAATTTGTAATTTTTGCCTTAAATGAAACCGATAAGGACTTGAAACCACAAATCAAAGAAAAAAAATAAATACCAGTCAAATCTGATTTAATTAATGTAACTCACATTTATGATTTATTTAGCTGAAATAAAAATATACTGGTAATACTTGTTCAAAGATCAAATGAAAACATTTATTCATTTAAAATGTCAAAATATATTTTTTTGGTTGTGATGGATATATAGTTTATCAATAGAATAGAATATTACCAATTTAACATTTTCACCTGACTTATTTACCTTATTTTAATTAATACCTTTTTTTTTTTTTTTGTTTTTGCTTTGAACCTTTTTATTGTTTAAGTTTTTTTTTTTTATTATTCTTTTTTTTTAATTTTAGATATTTCCTACTGTTCAAAACTAAGTTAGGTAACAATAACCATTCACCACTATTGTAAATATCACTCAAGAGTAACATGTACTTCGAGTAATACCACAACATGTTTAAATTCTGAGGCTTGTTGCCACAAGTAAAAAATAAAAAATAAAAAACACTAAAAAAAACACAACTGTAAATGTTTTTAACAACTTTAAGCTTTCCCAACTGGATTAACCCAGCTCAGGCATATTTGAATAAATTATAGAGTTGATTCATAATTTGTTGTTGAGTCCATCAACCCGACCTTATTAATTTATAATACGGATCATATATTAATAAATCAAATTTAGTGGTGAGGTTTGGCAGGAAATATTTAATTAAATATTTATTGGATTTAATCTGTTTAAATCCGATAACATTATGTCGATTTTATCATGTTATAAACATTAACATTAACAAACATTTTAATAAAATATTTTTTTAGATTGAAATAAAATTAGCACAATTCTTTTCTACCTCACAAATACTGTTTTTCTTACGGAAAGAAAAATAAATCAGGTGCGCGCAACACACGACATTCAATTAATTCCCTTTTTAAATTCAATTTAAGATTTTTAAGGATAAAGAAATGAAAAAAGGTTAAAGAATTTATTATGTTGAGTTTCGGTAGAAACGTGTGTTTTATTAAAAAATTTATTATATTATTATCTACAAGAATCAGATATTTTTATCGACTGTTCATTGCTCCCATTAACTTTTACAATTTTTTTTTATAAGTTGAGATTTTTTTCTAAAATCGTTAGCTTTCCAACGTATAACCGTTATTGTCAGATATTACAATAAAAAATAATCATTTATTTGTCATACATAGACATAGTTAAAAGTTTAACTCTTTGCTATCTCAGGGATATTTATATTAGGGGTACTCACTACGTTTGCTATAGCATGCTATTTGTGCTATTTTGCTAAACCCATCAATTTCATACAGGAAATAACTGTAGAAACTCGTTAGCAAGTTTCTATAGCAAACGTAGTGAGTACCCCTTATGTAAAACCTCAACTAACACAGTTATTAAAAACAACTTTCTTAATTCACAGCTATTAAAAAAAAATTAAATTGTCGTGTGCAAGGCTTTCTTAGGTACAGCTAGTATACTATAACCAAACCATACTAACTTTGAGTTATCACTTGGAAGTACTGATCTTCTACGGATAGCTCAGAATAAACATAAGGCATGATCGTCATACACACTAAACTTTTGTAAGCCGTCTGTGCTGCGGATTTTCCTTTTCGGAAATAATTTTTTCTCTTTTATTTTGAGCAAGTGGAATACCACTTAAAAGTGAGGACAATCGACGATTTGGACAGTTATACAGACTATTAAATAGAAAATCTGAACTTACAGTTGACAACAAATTATTAATTTATAAGACAATACTGAAGCCCATCTGGACCTACGGACTTGAACTGTGGGGGACAGCTAAACGTTCTAACATCAAACGCATTCAATCCTTTCAATCCAAAGTCCTCCGAATAATAGTAAATGCTCCTTATTATTGGGTTGATGCAAAATTAATGCAGGTTTTTAGTAGGTATTGTAAATACGCCATATCTTTACTTTAACCATATATATTTAATCAAAATAATTTCCATCTGAATCAATGCACTTTTGCTAACGTTCAACAAGCTTTCTTATTCCACCAGAAAAAAATCCGAATCCCTAGACTCAATGAAATCACGAAAAGAATTTTCAATGTCGTCCTGGTTTTGAAAATTTTTCTCCCTCAAAAAGTTGTCCAGATGCCTGAAAAAGTGGAAGTCTGTAGGAGAGAGGTCAGGTGAATAAGGCGGATGTTGGAGAACTTCGTAGCCCAACTCGTGCAGTCGTCGAAGCGTTGGTTGTGCAACGTGTGGTCAGGCGTTATCGTGGAGCAGGATCGGCCCCTTCTGATTCATCAATGCTGGGCAAAGACGTTGCAATTTTTGATTCATGCTGTCAATTTCTTGACAGTACTTGTCAGCAGTTATAGTCTCACCTCGATTGAGAAAGCTGTAGTGAATAACACCAGCATTATACCACCAAACTGTGACCATAACCTTTTTTGGGTGCAGGTTGGGCTTCGGGAAAGGTTTTGGTTGTTCATCTTTGCCCAGCCATTGGCTAGAACGCCTTCTGTTGTCGTATAAGATCCATTTTTCATCGCACGTCACAATGCGATCGAGAAATGGATCATTTTTATTGCGTGTCACAAGCATGGAGCAGATTTCAAAGCGGCGATTTTTTTGGTGGTCGTTTAATTGGTGTGGCACCCACTGGGCCAACTTTTTTACCTTACCAATTGCTTCCAAGTGGCGTACAACTGTGGATTGGTTCACACCGAGTTCCGCCGCCATTTCTCGTGTGGTTTTGGTTGGGTCTTCTTCCACTTTTGACCTCAGCTGGTCGTTGTCCAGAGCAAGATGACGGCCCCGACCTTCCTTGTCTTCGAGGTCGAAATCTCCTCTGCGAAACTTCTGGAACCAACGCTGCACCGTGCACTCATTAATAGCCCCCTGACCCCAAACTTCATTAATATTACGAGCCGTTTGCGCAGCGCTGCGCCCTAATTTAAATTCGTAAAAATAAATTTGACGAAAATCGCACTTTGACATTTTCGATTCAAGACCTTTGAACACACTGAACAAAACGATTTTACTAAACAAATTCATGGTAAAAGAGAGGGTATTAGATAAGGTTTGTTTTGGTATAATAATGATCAATGTTAGGATTAGCTTTGTTTACACAATTTGAATTAAGATATTGCAATAGAGGAAACCTGCATTAATTTCGCATCAGCCCGATATGTATCCAACTATACCTTGCACCACGACCTTAATGTTCCATTTATTTCAGAACTAATTCCATCCAAATTTTCCAAATTCCATCAGAACCTCATTCATCATCCTAATCCTTTAGCACGATCCCTATCCAGCTCCATTCATCCATACAACCCACCTAGAAGGTTGAAACGGCAGTGGCCCCGAAATATATTGTAAATTTGTATGCTGGAGTTCTGACACTGGTCAGATTCTCCTCTCAAGTGCGGTGTGATTGTGGCTATGGCGCCCTCACTTAGCTTTCGCTGACTCTCACCAGTGATGCGGCTGAGAGGGAGGCGCTGGGATCCTTTGGACTCTGCTTGTCCTTCCACAAGTGGGGGGACATGCCCCGTCCGGGGTTCCCGAGCTGATTGTAAATATTGTACATAGGTATGAATGTGACATGTTTTGTTTATTTATTTGTTAACTTCATTTATTTGTATTTATTTTGTCTACTTAATTTTGTTATTGTATACGTTTATTTACTTTGGTTTTATTTTATGTAATTTGACTTTCCTTTTGTTTATATTGTATGAATGAGATCCTGTAGCACTATTATTATTGTCTATTATGACAAATTGTAATATATACGAATAAAAAAAAAAAAAAAAGTGAGGAATTTAGGATGAAACTGATGTATAAAAGCACCTTAACTAATTCTTTTTTAGGGTATGTAAAGATTACTAACCAAGTAAAGATGATTATATATTCACAAAGGAAATTAAATTGAAATATTGAAAAACGCTACGGACTTATTTTACAACTCAATATTTTAGAGAAAAAATTTATGGGTTCTCCACTTTCAGTAAAAATTCTCAAAACCTCGTGAAGTTACGGTTTTAAAGGTCAACACTGAGTTTGAAATTAATTGCTTGGTATTTTATTAATGAATTAACTGAATGTTGCTTTTCAGCACCGCAATTTCATGGTTTTAGGAGCATTTTTACTGAGAGTGGAATACCCATCTACCATTTTTCTGAGCGAAACAATGCATTGAACCAGTCTTATAGAATTTTTACGTCCTTTAATTTTTTTTTATGACGACGCTTGTTCGAAACATGATAGTTTTAGAGGTATATAGGAAAACGTATAAAAAAATCTGGTGCTCGCAACACACGACTTTCACTTACCTCCGTTACTTATATCAATTTAAAAAAATTTAAATACATTTAGTGTAAAAAATAAATTTTTAAAGAATTAATTAAATTGTATTTCTACAGAAACATGTGTTTTATTAAATATCGATTATATTATTATCTGAGACAATCAGTTAGTTTTATCGGTTTATCATCGCTCTTTATCAACTTTAACAATTTTCTGTATAAAATAAACTTTGTTCTAAAATCTTTTGCTTTCCAACAATATATTATACATGTATATTACCGTTCTTATGTTCCAAAACAAAAAAATGCATTAAAAAGTGTTTTGTTTTTTTCAGTTTTCTCCTTTAGTTGGACGTCGAATTCGTTCAACTTATATATTTACCTGTTTTTTTTTTTCGTTGATAACAAGAATTTATTGTTATTTTTGATGAAAAAGATTTTGTAACATCTCGGGCGTATAGTTGCCTTAAATATGAAATTTCGGTTTCATAGGACTTTTTGTTTTGGCCCGGGAGTTACCACACACACACACACAGACCTTTTTGCGGGAATTGGTTATTTGGACACAGGAGAACCTAACACGTGTATTTGCGTTGAAAACAAAAATTCAAAAATTTTCACGATCGCAATAGTTTCCCTTACTATATATTTCATATATAGGTAAGTGAAAGTAAAAATTAGTCATCTTGACTTCTTTCTTACACGGAAAATTCTAGATATTAATTTCACTTACCTATATATGAAATATATAGTAAGGGAAACTATTGCGATCGTGAAAATTTTTGAATTCCAGTTTTCAACGCAAATACACGTTTTAGGGTCTCATGAGTCCAAATAACCAAGTCCCGCAAAAAGGTCTGTGTGTGTGTGTGTGTGTGTGTGTGTGTGTGGTAACTCCCGGGCGAAAACAAAAAGTCCTGTGAAACTGAAATTTCGTAGTTATAGATGATGCTACGCCCGAGACGTTATAGCAACCTTTCAACTAAAATCGGCTGAACAGAAAAGGTACTTTATACAATGCAGTTTGCACCCTTTTTTACGATTTTCTCAAAGGATGCTCTAACGATTTTGATCAAACTCACTATATCAATGTAAAATTCAATGAACTTTAATGTGATGTAGGTTTCATCCTAATTGAAATAGTGCGATAGGGCGTATGTGCCGATTTTTAAAATTGTCTTTCTCTAAAGTACCTTTCATTTTGTAGATTCGAAAAAAATACCCACACCATCGTGTTAGCATTGGTAAAAAAACAGTAAATATATATGTTGAACGAATTCGATAACCAAAAAAAAGTCGAAAACAGTAAAAATATGTTATTAATGCAATTTTTCGTTTTTGAACATATCAGTGATATGCATGTATAATATAACATTGGAAAGCTAAAGATTTCAGAAAAAACATAATCTTATACACATAGTTGTAAAAGGTAATGTTAAGCGACGAAGAAAGCATAAGCTTATTACTGATTATTATACGTAACAATTTAATATAGTTATTTTATTTAATCTAAATCATATGTCTCCAACAAAACTGTTTATACAATTTATTTAAGTTGAATTAATACTGTTTTCATAATCTCAAAGTTTATGTAATAGTTCTTAGATCGATTTCAACAGTCAAGGCAACTGAAAGTCGTGTGTTGCCCGCACCAGATTTATTTTTGTAACAAGATAATGAAAAAATTATATTAAGTTTCTGCGTTTTTTTTCTTTAAACCTGGATTTGTTATGCATAAACGTTTCGAAAATGTAACATTTTTGGGTGTACAAAAGGGTGCGCAGCAGAAAACGCAACGGCTCCCAGCAGCTGGCATCTTTATTAAGTAAACAAATACTAACAAAAAAACAGGTGTACTGAAATTAATTGTAGAAAACGCTACTAGATCTTGTACTATAATGCGTTGTCATTTTAGCAACCTAGAGTTTGTGGCAGTCCTATCTCGACCTCATTACTGTTAGGCCGACCGCATAGCGGAGTGACACAACACTGAAAGATTCACCGGATGCCACTATCCCAGAATTGAAACGTTGATCTCCAAATGGTACTAAAGGACATTTATTACGAACTTGTTTTTTTGACATATTTGTATTCTCATCATTTAGTTCTATCTAAATCTTCTATTTGAATTTATCTAATTAACATTCAAATGCTTTAAAAACGCGATTTTTAAAATGCAGTTATTTTCTAAAGGTACTAATCATACATTTATTTTCGTTCCAAATCATACTAAAACAATGCATTCCATAACTTTAACATAGTGTTATTAATATAGTAAAAAAATGTAGATTTTAATGCAAAAATGATCAAAGGATCCACCAAGTCATTAAATTTCTCTCGCTTTCAATCCTTGCCATCCAAAATCCTCCGAAAGATCCTAAATGCTCTTTATTTTGTCACCAATAAAACTATCCATAAAAATCTGAATATTCCGATTAGTTTTTTTTTTTTTTTTTTTCCACCCCAACCTCGCCTTTGAAGGCTATACGGGTTCTTCGGACCAGGGGTGAGGGCGGGGGGATTAATGCCGAGATAAAAGTCCCCTCGGGTTCTGAGAGTTGAACTCGTAATTTTTGGTTTTAAGGTATTGGTCATTTGGTAGCTAGGCAACGCGTGTTTAAAGCAACACGCGCTAACCAACCCCACCCCGCCCTCCAATATATATATTCCGGTTAGTTGCAGACTTATCAAGAACTAGATATAAAAAAAAAAAAAATAAATAAAAAAAAAATTAAAAAAATAAATAAATAAATTAAAAAAAAAAAAAAAAAACTACCACTACAACCCATGAAGGGTCTTAGGCTCAGTACATATAGAGATTCGTACTGTTTCTAGGCCAACAGCCGTGCAATGAGGTGATTCGGCCGAGATCACGCTCAGCCGCCAGGTTTTTTCCCTATTTTTGGGTACAAGATCAGCTGATGCGCTCGATGATAACAGTCATACGTTACATCGTCTCTCAGATTTTTGCTTTTTTCAGTAGGAATTCGCTAGAATTCAGTCTGGAGAACATCACTAGACCTCAGGAATATTACGGCAGTGAATATTGGAGAAGTTTCGGTAAGCAAAGTTATAATTTACTTTGTACAATCACGAAAAAGTGAAAGAAGGGTCACTGATCAGCTGATTGCCGCTAGCTCGGCAAGCTCGGGCTTGCTTTTCTTTTAATTATCTTTCTTTTATCTTTAATTCTTATCTCATTATTTATTTATTATTATTATTTTCTTAATCAATGAGATATTTTCATCAAGTCATGTCCTCAAAGTCTGCAAGTAAAAGATCTAGATCTGCAGGTTCTAACTCGTCTCCCACAAAACAGAGACCCCGCCGTGAACAAAATAAAAAAATGATTCCACCAGCGACCGCGTCAGCTACCTCATTAGGTTCTGAACCACAGCCCAGCACATCATCACAAGGAATAACTGATGAATCTCCGTTTTTTACACCGAATCCATTTCAGATCCTCCAAAATGAAAAAGAAACCATGGAATCTTCTCCTATACCCAGAGAACCACTACCTCCACCAATATTTGTTAAAAATATTAAAAATTTTAAACTGATGTGTGCGCATTTAAACAAAGTAACAGATCCTAATAGTTATTATTGTATAAGTAGAACCAATGATACTAAAATATCTCCGACTACTGCTGAAACCTACAGAAAGATTGTAAAATATCTGACTGAGACCAAAGCTGACTTTCATACTTATCAGCTGCGCCAAGAGAGAGCATTAAGGGTCGTAATCAGAAACCTACATTCCTCAACACCCGTTGAAGCAATCAAAGAAGAACTGACAGAATTAGGATTCCAAGTGAGGCAAGTCACCAACGTTCTAAAAGATAAAAGTCCACTGCCTCTATTCTTCGTGGACTTGGAACCATCAGCAGGAGTCGAAAAAATCTATGACCTCAGCAGACTGTACTATACCCGTGTAAAAGTTGAAAAACCTTACACAAAGAAAGAAATAGTCCAGTGCCATAACTGTCAGGCATATGGTCATACCAAAAGTTATTGCCATCACATACCACGCTGTGTGAAATGCGGTGAACAGCATAAAACAGAAGAATGTACAAGATCAAGATCAGCACCCGCTGTATGTGCTCTGTGCCTCAAGGACCACCCGGCTAACTACAAGGGATGTGAAATCTACAAGAAACTCAGAACCAGATACCAAAAACCTCAGGATCCGAATGAAACAGCTGTACCAACCAGAAGCAGAAGAGAACCATCAAAACTTGTAAATTCTAACGTGTCATTTGCCCACTTGCTTGGAGGTGGTAACCAGAATCATGAAGTCGAGGCACTGCCGGAACAACATTTTCCTCAACATTCTCAATCTATTGTACAAGAATCTATCCCTCAAAGTTTACCTAATCTTCAAAAAACTCCTCAACATCAAATTTCTCATATCCCTCCACCATCAAACGTCACAGATCTTACCAGTCTAATGACATCGTTCATCTCCGAAATCAAATCTCTTGTTATGCCGCTTATATCACTCCTTACAAATCTAGTATCGAATCTAATCCCTGCCTTGAAAAATCCTTAAATGACTTCACCTAACTCCTTATCCATTCTCCTTTGGAATGCGAATGGTGTTAGAAATCATACTGACGAACTGACAGCGTTGTTGCAAGACAAAACAATCGATGTTGCACTTATAACTGAAACAAGACTAACGACTAAACAGTACTTCAAAATACCGCAATACATGACATACCGTACTGACCACCCAGACGGTAAAGCCCATGCCGGTTCTGCTATCATTGTCCACCAATCCCTCTCTCATCATTTACTCCCACTTCCCACCTATGATTTCCTACAAGCCACATCCATAGTAATCAAGACTTTTTCCTTTCCGGTAACCCTCACATCTGCATATTGCCCTCCTAAACATTCCATTTCCAATTCTGAATTTGTATCCTTCCTGGATTCCTTAGGAAATCAGTTCATTCTGGGTGCAGACTTAAACGCCAAGCATCAGCAGTGGGGTTCCAGAACCACGAATTCTCGGGGACGAAATTTGCTGTCTGCACTCAACTCCCGAAATTTTAATATCCTGCCTCCTGACTCCCCTACCTACTGGCCAACCGATCCTAACCGCAATCCTGACATCCTCGACTTCTTTATCCACAGCGGATTAGGCTCTCTCAACTTGTCTTTAACTCGCCTTGATGAACTATCCTCAGACCATAGTCCACTGATCCTAAAAGTATCTCTCACTCCAATTCCAAAACCCATTCCACCATCATTCATCCGAGGCCCTGTCAACTGGGACCTTTTCCGCCAAATCCTGACCGATAATATTGACCTCAGAGTAACCCTCAAAACCCAAGATGACCTAGATAATTCCGTCTATTCCTTTACCACCGCAATCCAACAAGCTGTCTGGACTGCTTCCTCTCCTAAACACTCCAATATAAATCCAGACCAAAATCATTTTCCACAACCTATTATAGACCTTATCCACACCAAACGCCGAGCAAGATCATTATGGCAGCGCACCCGACACCCAACAGATCGCCGCTCCTATAACTTCTATTGTAGACAATTGAAGAGGGAGTTGGCGAACTTCCGTTCCCAGTCCTTTAATTCCTACCTCTCCTCTCTATCAGCTCGTGATAATTCCCTGTGGAATGTCACGAAAAAGATCCTAAAATACCATCATGTTTCCCATCCTCTCCGACGTGGTGATGACTCCTGGGCTGCGTCTGATGAAGATAAAGCCGAGGAATTCGCCACACACCTCTCCAAAGTATTCACTCCTCACCCAGAATCCCACATCAATCACACCGCAAAAGTGCAAGACTTTCTTATGTCACCGATTCCACTTTCCCTACCTCCTAAAGCTATTAATCCCTCTGAGGTCAAATATCTTCTCCAAAAACTGACTCTCCGTAAATCTCCTGGACACGATCTCCTTACTCCCCAGATCCTCCGACAACTTCCGCAGAAAGCTATTATATTCCTTACTTATATTTATAACTGCATCCTCCGCACCACCTATTTTCCTCTGTTATGGAAACATTCCACCATCATCCTTTTTCTAAAACCAGGTAAACCTTCCAACAACACTTCATCCTACAGGCCTATTAGTCTACTCCCCATCCTCTCAAAAATCTTCGAAAGGCTTCTTCTTAAACGTATCCTACCCATATTAGAATCTCAAAATCTTCCTTCCCATCAGTTTGGATTCCGTCCTCAGCATTCCACAGTTCAACAGGGGCTCCGAGTTGTAGACCATATTTCCTCAGCTCTTGAATGCAAAGAGTATTGTTCTGGTGCGTTTCTGGACATTGCGCAAGCTTTTGACCGGGTATGGCACACTGGATTACTCTTCAAGCTGAAAACCCATTTACCCCAGTCCCTATACCTCATTCTCCGATCCTATCTCTCGAACCGTTCCTTCCGAGTTCGCTGTGGTGAAGAATTTTCTAACCTTTATCCCGTTGAGGCCGGTGTTCCTCAAGGCAGCGTCTTGGGACCCATCATCTACATCCTTTACACTGCTGATATTCCTACACATCCTGATACCTTTCTGGCAACTTTTGCAGACGACACCGCCATCCTATCATCCAGTTCCAATCCTGAAACAGCATCCTTAAACCTTCAGAGACACCTTTTCCTTATCGAACACTGGTGTAATAACTGGCGTGTAAAGGTGAACGAAGCCAAATGTAAGCACATAACCTTTACTCTTAGACGAAAATCCTGTCCGCCAGTTTATTTCAACTCATTACCGATTCCTCTCTCAGATACAGTCCGGTATCTTGGCTTACTGTTAGACAAAAGATTGACTTGGAACCCACATACAAGACTTAAAAGACAAGAACTCAACCGACGATTCGGACAGTTATACCGACTACTCAACAGAAAATCTGAACTTACAGTTGAAAACAAATTATTAATCTACAAGACAATACTGAAGCCCATCTGGACCTACGGACTTGAACTGTGGGGGACAGCTAAACGTTCTAACATCAAACGCATTCAATCCTTTCAATCCAAAGTCCTCCGTACAATAGTAAATGCTCCTTATTATGTCTCCAATTATACCTTGCACCACGACCTTAATGTTCCATTTATTTCAGACCTAATTCCATCCAAATTTTCCAAATTCCACCAGAACCTCATTCATCATCCTAATCCTTTAGCTCAATCCCTATCCAGCTCCACTCATCCATACAACCCACCTAGAAGGTTGAAACGGCAGTGGCCCCGCGACCTTTTGTAAATATATTGGAGTTCTAGCACTGGCTAGATTCTCCACTCAATGTGATGTATGTATGAGTGTGTGTATGTGTATATAGGTATAAGTGAATTATTGACTTTTGTATTGATTCATTATTGTGTATATATTTTATTGTAATTTTATGTTGTGTAAATATTGTATGAATGTAGTATGTTTGATATCATTCAGCAATACTATTAATGTCCAAATTGGGACAGATTGTAAAATTTTCTCAATAAAAAATTGTTATTACTACTATTTTTGGGTACCCACTTTATAGAGGCTGGGTCTGCCCCAGGAGGGTCTCCATACCCCAGGATCGCTCCCCGGCTGAAATAACAGAACAAATAATATTTCGTCATTACCGGGATTCGAACCCAGGACCCGGAGTAGACTAGCGCTCTATCCACTAGACCACGCCAATCCCGTGGAAGAACTAGATATACCTCCTATAATTCCAAACTCCGAGCCCACTCAAACCTGCTTGTCCGTATCCTCTCATCTCCATCTATTCCCGATAAACCTCTGAGGCGCCTGAAAAGACGGTGGTCTCAAGACGTACTAATAATATAAACATTGAAGTCCTGGATAGCTTAACAAGAGTTTATCAAACCAATTTTTACTTTTTACTCATTTACTAGTTGTATTTTTTTTTTTTATATAGTTGTTAATAGACGATCAGCAAATGTGATACGTCAATTCTATCCAGAAATCTACATTGAATGAATGAGGATTACTGTTTACCGCCCAAATTTTAACTTGCTTTTAATTTCATTTTGTTGGAATGCAATTTTATTTTTTCTGAAGACAGAATTTAGAAGATATGTATATTTTATTTGTTTTTTTTTATGTATAGTATTTCTCCTCATTGTAAATAATTGTAGTTGTAAAAAATCATTGTAAATAATAATTAATCATGTTTATTTTGTCTGTCGGCCAGATATATATATTTCAATAGTACATAACTGTGTTATCAGGGGACCTAGTCCCAGATTTTTTTTGTTTTTCTATTCTATTCTATTCCATTCTATTCTAAATATCAATAAATAAATAAAAAAAATAATCAAATAAGTTGGTTAACAATATAGGAAGGAGAGCTTTTTGCGCTTCCTATAAAATTTCCTCAAATGGATATAGTACCTTTTGTAAATGAACATCTCAAATGCTCGGCATACTAGCGCCACAGAAAACAAGAACTACGTCTCATTTCTATTCCATCGCTTGACCTTACGAGCTTCCCCCCCGACCATATAATGAAATTCCAGTTCGTTCGGAAGCAACCGTTATTTCTCTTGAACTATAATATTTTAATAGACATTTTTCTTTAATTTATTGTCCATTAAAAATAAAAGTGCTTGAAATAACATGAGATAAAGATAATTCATTTTATTAACGAACGACGGGATTCACTGTCGCAATAAAAAATGATTGTATTGTGATATGAGAATATTGTCAGGGTAATAATTCGAGTTATTTTGTATTTTTCGTTTGCTCAGTTAACATGGAGTGGGGTTATTGAGAAAAATGTAGGTAAGTGATTTTCAACAATTTGAAACCTTTAGGTGTCAGCCGTATGTTCTTGTACAACACTATAAATTGATGTAATGAGACCCTATCTGTATGGGAAAGATTGCGATCGGGTCTTCCCCGCACTGCGAGAACGGAAAATCCAGTGAAAGAAGAGGATACTCGAATCAAAAGTCGAATGTCTCGGGAAATAGGAATTATGAAAGTGACCTTAGGATGAATACATTTCGAAGAATGACAGGACAAAGGCTAACCACTTCCCTAAAACAAATTAGGGTGGATAGATGCGAAGTGCTCGCTGCCCGTTACACCAATGGTCTTCATTGAAAGATTTTGTTTAGCTATAAGGGAGTTTTTACAGTCCAAAAAAAAAAAAAAAAATTAATCGCCAAAATGATCGTATGTACGAACTAAACACTAAAACAGCCTAGCAAGTCATGATTTCTCAGTGGTGGTTTAGTGAGGGATTTGCTTTAATGGCACCAATAACCGCCATTTCTGTGAAAAATGGTCAAAACTATCAGGACGATATTTTGGAACCTGTTGTCGACCCTCTAAATAGCACTATGTTTGTTGGAAGTCAGTGGGTTTTCCAGCAGAATTCTGCTCCAGCTCGCAAGGCCAGGTCAACAGTGGCTGCTAAAGAAGATTCCAGCGTTCATCTCTCAAAAAGCACACCATAACTTGGAAAGCCTCAAACAATCTCTGGTCCGAGCAGTTGAGCGCTTTCCTCAAGATGTGGTGCGTACTGCTATTGACGACTATCCACGGAGATTAAATGCCTTTTCAAGACAAAAGAGGGGCATTATCAGTAATTTTTTTTTTATTTTATTTATTTTTTTTAATCGCAATAGATGTACATTTTATTTCTAATAACATTTTTGAAAAAGGTTTTTTTTTCTTTTGAAATGTGTAAATATTTCCTTACATCAATATTAATTGCAGGACTAGGAATAATACAGTATGCACATACCTTAAAACATACGTTTTTATTAATTCAGTTTCGGAGTCACCGCTTCCCAACAAAAGCAGCGGCCCGAAAACATAATAATTAGTAAAATAAAGGACTCCTCCTTCCTCCTGCCCTAGACTCACCGACATCACAGACGATGGATCCTGGCTCGAGCTGGTTGAGGAAGTTGGTGACGCGGGGCCAAGGAGGATGCTGCTTGGCTCCGGGCTCGCTCCCGCCCATCTGGTGGTACACCTCGTGCACGTAGGCCTGCTCTAGGGCAAGGCAACGTGCCTCCCATTCCACCATTTTCGATCCTCTCTCTTAGCACCACAATCTCAAATCATCACCTGGTCCCCTGGAAAAAAAAAACCATATCAGCCAGATTTATAAATCAAATTATAATAATTACAACTATAAATATAACAATGGTAGTACAAAAATCTTGGATGAATGGCAGCAGACCTGGGATATATTAGAAAATAACAAACATAAAGACACTAAACCCACTGTCAGCTCCTGGGCCACATCTTCCAGAACATGCCGACGTGAGGAGGTAGTTATCACCCGCCTGAGGATAGGGCACTGCCGCCTCACCCATGAGTATCGCATCACAAGAAAAAATCCGCCTCAAAGTAGTCACTGTAAAGTGACTCTCACGGTTTGTCATATTTTGGAGGACTGTCCACGGTACAGGAGAGAAATTGAAAAATGTGCGTACCACGCCACCAGTTCTCTGAGGCCTTGGGCGATGATGGCAACTATCAACAGTACCATTAAATTTATAAAGAATATTCGTTTGTTTCAGCAAATATAACTTGTCTGATTTTTTCTTTTTTATATTATACATATGTGTGTGTATATTTTTCTTTTATCTTCATATTAGTAAATCGTTTTTCTTTTTGTTTTGTTTTATGTAAATATGTGAGGGCAATAATAACTATCAGCAGATTTTTGTCCTTAAAATTAAAACAACAACAGCAATGGTAGTCCAATTAAGACGTTGATTTCCGAAAGGTACTATATCCACTCTAGATAATTTGCAGGAAACGCAAAAATCTATAATTTATTTATTATCGAACCAATTGACTTGATTCTTTTTTAAGTGAAAACTTCTGAAAGTGTACCTTCTTCGTTTCCAACGTCGTGTCTCCTCTCCACTGCTAATGGTTTAAAACCAACGCCGCGCAGTGAGCGGATTCCTCAAGAACATTTTCTAGGCTTGCTTTATCCCTTTCGACGCACAGTGAGCAACATTTAGGTGGACAAAAGTAGAGTCAAAAGTTTGGTGTATTCTAGTGCTTCGCCTTTTTACTACTAGTTGGCAAGACCCTTAATACTAATATTTCACGCCATACAACAAATAAATAGTAAATGAGTGAATCACTCCTGTTCGCACAAGTGCCAAATAATCGGCAGTAGGATTATCGTTATACAATGGCCATTTATTGTGTTAAAGATGGGTTTAGCTCAAAGTCTTTTTGATTTTATTAAACAATGGAAATTGCTGAGACAGGTAAAACATTATATTTCCAAACTCGTTATTGAATATGCATTGCAATCTACCTGTAGAGTTAATTTAGCAATTTGTAAATGTAAGCCCCTGGGGAGCCCGTGGCTGAGTGGCTAGCGCGCTAGACTCTCATGCTACAGGTTCTGAGTTCGAATCCCAGTCCCGGCATGGGCTTGTATAAGGATGTAAAAAAATGTGGATTCACTCACAACCTCTCCCCCAAGGTATGTGAGACCCGTCAGCCAAAGGGTGGCCACTCACAAAATTAGTCGTAAGGAGTGACGACCCTACACTAAAAATTGCATCGTGAAACGTGAGTGTACACTCGCAGGAGTTTACATCGCGAGGCCCAGGGCCTACGCGGCCTGTCGCGCCACTGGAAGAAGGTGATACATAATTTTTTTCAGACACAACACTCCGAATCAAAAGTTTTACAATCTATAATTTGAAGTGTTTTCTAAATGATGTAAAATACATCTATTAGCAGGTTTCAGCAACTCCGAGTCATAATTAGAGTTTTGTATTATTTTTTCCGTATTCTGGGACTTCAAACGTAAAAAAAAAAACGTAAAAAAAAAAACAACAACGAAATTTTCGCAATTTGAAAGCATAAATGAAAATAAAATTTCACAACCAACTCAAAGTTACTAAATGTAAAGACGAAAGGTGTCCTGAATTCGCACACTGCGCGGTGCTCGTTTGAAACTTTTAGCAGAGGAGACACGTCCTTGGAAACGAAGAAGGACTCCGAGCGACCATTACAATCCGTCCACACGTAAACTAGCCAGGGAGTGTGGTGTGTCAAAAGATACTATTAGTCGACATCTACTCCATGGGAAAGGTTAAAAAATGGTAATATACTAATATCTCAGCAATCAGCTAAGCAGGTTAGAAATTTTTGAAAAATTCTTGAAAAAGTGTTCTGATATGAGATTTTACCGGAAGATTTTTTTCCAAATGATTGTACTTTTCTCAAGAATTTTTAACAGTATAACATAAATTTGAGTATTTAAGGGGTACTCACTACGTTTGCTATAGCATGCTATTTGTGTTATTTTGCTAAACTCGTCGAGTTTCTACAGTTATTTCCTGTATAAAATTGATGGGTTTAGGACAATAGCACAAATAGCATGCTGTAGCAAACGTAGTGAGTACCCCTCTAGTACTTTCCGGAATGAAACGTATATACAGTACTCTTTAAGAAGAACTGAAAGGGATAGAGTACTGTATAGAAGAATATAATCCATGATATTCACTGTGGTGGCAATATTGAGTCACCATAACCTTTCTCATTACAACATTACTAATAACTATTCTTATTATTATCTTAATTACTAAATAATGTATATTACCTTAGTATCCCTGAGAGAATTATTTTTCCTTATTGATTAATTACATTTCACAGTCGGTTTCCTAATCTTCTTTAAGAAAGCGAATATTCAATAAACATTTTATTTATTTATAGAACAATAATAAGAAAATATGTAAAAGTTTGTTTTTATCTTTATATATACTAAGTTGTAAGCAAATTTAGCAAATGTATTTATACTATAAATTACTCGTTAGCGATATTAACCGATAGAGACTGATAAATTTTAATATTCTATTTTATTTTTTTCAATTTAAACATATCATTTTACTACAATACCTATTTGTTCAGACCTCATATTAAGCAAGATGAGGGAATGGTGATTCCAACTATTTTCTTGATAGAATTTCATTATTTTAAAAAACAAATATGAGTTTCTATAAATTGTTAAACCAAATTTATGTGGTTGCAAGAAGAAATACTATGAAAAAACTAAATTTGATTGAGCTCTTACGAAAACGAAAGCAACGGAACCAAGTTGTTCAGAACAACTTAAAAAATGATTATTATGTCAAAACCATTAATCAAAACTAGAGCGGTGATAAATGAACCAATAAAAAGTTACAAAATTATGAAAAGAATAAATTAATGGTAAAATATTACGAAAGTTTGGTGCTTCCGCTGTCTCATAGGAAATATAGTACCTTTAAGAAGAAACTGAAACGAAAGGTTGTCTTTTTAAAAAGGGTACAGTGCGTTATAGAAGGAAATGTTTTTAGTACGCTCAGAAATAAAATGAGATGTGGATTCAGAGCGTTTGGATCGAACTGCAATTTTCCAATGCGTTCTAAAGAATGTCCTTTAGTACCTGTTGAAAATCAACATCTCTATTAAGGAATTCAAGGATCAATTCATTTAAACAGTAAAGATTTTTCGATTCATAGATGGTTTATTTAAGAAAGTAGGTAAAAAATAAATAAAAGAATTAGATGGTCTAGTAGAGCACCAAAGCTCGATTCCAGATGGGCCTGATAATGGTAACATAAATGAGTTTTTATAATAGAGTGGAAGTTTTGAACGTTTGTCGAGTAAGTGTTGTAGTAATTGGTATCTACGAGCAGTTTCTTGTCGTTTAGTCTCATATGAGGATTTCAAGCAAGGCGTTTGTCAAGATGGAGTCCTAGGTATTGGATTTGTTCGAAAGACATAAGTTGGGTATTATTTATTATAGGATACACTGGGGCAGAAATTCATATGTATGGGACAGAAGGTGAAGATAATTTGATGGGATTTGTTAGTATTTATTAAAAAGGATTAAAAATCTTCTGGTTCTGAGATCATTCGTCAATGGCTGTGATTTGGGACTGAAGGGTTTGGGATGTAACAGTTGGAAAAAGGATTTAAACGTTTTAAAATGAACTATTTATAGACATTTCAGGCTATTTTACTATATCATTTTTTTTACTTATATATGAAATAAATAGTAAGGGAAAGTATTGCAATCGTGAAAATTTTAAAGAGTTTTTACCGGAAATAAAACTTTTCGGGTCCCCTGAGTCCAAATGACCAATTCCCGAATAATGTTAGGTGTGTGTGTGTGTGATAAGTCTATCTAAAAAACGGCAAGTTGTGTAAAACGGAAATTTTATATTTTAAAAGCGTAGAAGCCTGACATATTTTAGCAACGTTTTCGTCTATAAGAAATTGAAAAATTGATGTTTAAACTCTGTTTAACTACTTAATCATCATATGTATATTTGAAACAAATCTACGACTGAAATGTTACATTGTCACCAAAATCGGCGGACCGGAAGCGCTATTTCCAATTAAAATGTTAACGTTTTTCTCAAAAACGGCTCTAACGAATTAAACTAAGCAATTTCGATATAAAATTTAACGGGCTTTAATATCTTATATGTTTTATTCTGTCTGACAGGCCTTAATTAAATTCTAATTTTAAAATTTTCTTCCTCTAAAATACCTTAATGTTGTATATTCGAAAAAGATAACCATACCGTCTAATTACCAAAAAAGAATTTTTTACTACAACTGAGACAGTTAATCAGCACATGTAAAGAAAAAGACACCATTACAAATTGTAAGAATGCAAAAGAGAGGAAAAATATAATTCAAAATTTAATTCAAAAGCATAAAAATCTCTTAAAAATGTCCGATTTAACCAAAATGGAAATGTCGAATTACTGTCCGTATTATATAGAAATGTTTAATGGAACCCAAATAACTCAAATGTACCTCACAACCAACCTGCCCTTTACGCATAAAAAACTTATGGCTCAAATCCGGACTGCTAACAATAAATTCCAGCAAACCACAATGAAAAACATAACGCATAGATTCTATCCAATAGAAAACTGTACCATCTGCAATAAGAAAGAAGCTGACAATATTCACCATTTCTTCACATCATGCCCAGCCTACTCCTCCTACCGCTCAACCATCATACCAGCCATAGCCCAGTTAACACCTTCAAACTTCAGACTATATCTCAAAAATATAACCTCCGAAAATACTAAAAAACTGTACTTTTACACCAGAGCAAGCCTAAATTTAAGAGCTGTTACTGGAAGGAATTAGTCCGGGTGGCGGTCATTAAATGAAACAACTAAATAGTTTCAACTATTTTATTGTTTGCCAACGTTTCGACCCCCTTTGTGGGTCATCATCAGGGCGCATGGAGGAAGAATGGAAACTCAAATCAAACTCAGTAATTCTCAACGGTCAACTAATTACATCCACTGAATTTAAGAGGTTTTGTGATAGATCACTAACTAAAAAAAATGTATCTTAATTTATTTATTATGATTTTGTTTTGTTTTTCAAGTCATAAGAAATGGATATATATTTTTTTTGCTAATTATTATTGTCTATTTTATTTTATTTGTATTTTTTATTTTATTATTTGTTTTTTTTATTGTACTCATATATGACTATGTAGATATATTTATTATTATTATTATTATATATATATATGTTTTCTTTAGTTTGTTACACCAAAAAGTTGAAAACAGTATATAACAAATATGATTATTACACACTCCTATTGTATGGGGAAATCCCCGATTGCAATAAAATTATATTCTATTCTATTCTACCGTCTAATTACCATTGATGAACGAATTTGATATTCAACTAAAGCTGAAAAGAGTAAACATATTTTTTATGCAATTTTTTTTAAAACATCAAAATAGTAATATAGACGTTTAATATAACGTTGGAAAGCTAACGATTTTATATACAATGTTATTTTATATTCAAAGTTGTGGAAGGTAATAGGGCGACGAAATGGGGCAAAAACTGAAATGATTATTGTACATACTGTTCATTATTTAATCTCAATCATATGTTTCCAACGCAACTGAATGTAATTCTTGAAGCTTTGTAAAACTCTTAATCTATTTAAATATTTTTAAATTTATTTTAGTAAATGAGCCAAGTGAAAGTCGTTTTTTGCCCGCACCAGATTTTCTTTATTTTATAGTTCTCAAATCGATGTTTTCAAAAGAAGTAAGTGAAAGTCTAGTGTTGCGCGCACCAGATTATTTTTTCAATTTATTTGTTCCTTTAAAATTTATGAAAATCGCTCTAAGGAAAAGATGAGGATTGGTATGCGATGATATTTACAGCTTACCATGTGTATGAAGTTTAAAATAAATTAATTGATATAAGTTTCCGGATTATACGATACATATATGATGCGCGTTTACTTATGGATGATGGTTACCTAATTCGTCCCAACCGTCGCACAGTAGACAAAATCACCAATTTAGGTGGACAAAAGACAAGTCAAAAATTTGGAATTTCCAGTGCTTCACCTTTTTATAATTAGTTGGCAAGACCCTTAATACTAATATTTTCCGCCATACTGTGTTTACAAATAAATAGTAAATGAATGAATCATTCCTGTTCACACAAGTGCATCATAACCGGCAGTGGGATTATTTTTATTCGATGGTCATTTATTGTCTTCAAGATGTATTTAGAGCAAAGTCTTTTTGCTTTTATTTAACAATGGACATTTCTGAGACAGGTAAGACCTTATATTTCCAAAATCGTTATTGAATATATATTGCAATCTACTTGTAGTGTTAATTTAGCAATTTGTAAATGTAAGCCCCTATTGAATAACGAAAAAATCTGGTGCGGGCAACACACGACTTTCACTTACCTCGATTTTTAAAATAAATGAAAGAATTTTCAAATACAGTTAGAGATAAAAATACGTGAAACTATTAAGGAATTAATCAAATTGAATTTATATAGAAACATGTGTTTTATTAAAAAATCTATTATATTATTATCTAAAATAATCAGTTAGTTTTATCTTCTTCTCATCACTCTCTATTAACTTCTAAAAGCTTGGGTATGAGATGATATTTTTTCTAAAATCTTTAGCTTTCCGACGGTATATCATACATGTATATTACTGCTCTTATGTTCAAAAACGAAAAATTGCATTAAAAAAATATTTTTTCTGTTTTCTCCTTTAGTTGGGTATCGAATTTATTCAATTTATATATTTACCTGTTTTTCATCAGCGTTAATAAGATAATCTAGTTATTATTATTGAATCTACAAAATTGAAGGTACTTTAGGGGAAGAAAATTTAAAATATCGGCATTTAAGCCCTGTCAGAAAATTGTTATCCAAATAAAACCTACATGATATTAAAGCCCATCAAATTTTACATCGATATAGCGAGTTTAATCAAAATCGTCGGAACCGTTTTCGAGAAAATCGAAAAAAGGTGCAAAATGCATGGTATAAAGTGCCACTTCTGGTAAGCTCATTTTGATGAAAAAAGTTTTGTCACGTCTCGGGCGTATAGTTGTCTTAAATATGAAATTTCAGTTTCATAGGACTTACCATTTCCGCCCGGGAGTTACCACACCCACACACACACACAGACACAGACACATACACACACACACACACACACACAGACCTTTTTGCGGGACTTGGTTATTTGGACTCAGGGGACCCTAAAACGTGTATTTCCGTTGAAAACTGGAATTCGAAAATTTTCACGATCGCAATACTTTCCCTTACTATATATAGTAAGTGAAAGTAAAACTATATAACTCCCAAGTTACCTCAAGGATTCGTTTGTAGGATTTGTTTCATCAATCCTTCTAGACTTTATATATTACAAAGAATTTTTGCGATTTTTTGCGTTTTGGGTGATATATTATTTTTTTCAGACACAACACTCGGAATCAAAAGTTTTACAATCTATAATTTCAAGAATTTCCTAAATGATATAAGATACATCTATTAGCAGGTTTTAGCAACTCCGAGCCTTAATTAGATTTTTATTTTTATTTTTATTATATTCTGGGAAATCAAACGTAAAATGTAGGGAAGTTTTAGATTTTAAGAAATACATTTTGATATTTGACCACTGTGCGCTCGCCAATCGTGTCAAAAATTAATTAGTTTTTATAATAAAAAAAAAAAAATTCCGTAATCTGGGACCCCAATGGTTAAATATAGACAAGTTTCAGAATTTTGCCCAAATAAATCGGTCATATTTTCCTCTGTGCGTCGAGGATTTCACAATAGATTTCAAATCATGTTGGATTTTATGCTTCGACAAATCACAAAGTCATTTCCTTTACGTTCAAATAGACCTGATAATAGTCAGATGTTTTATGAGAGTTGCTATAAACTAAAAGTTTAGTTTGTTAATTTAAAAAGAAGTCAGAAAAGTCTAGCAATTTCTTATCTTTCCGATCCTGTATAAGAATTCCATGTTAGTTGCTTGTCAAGTTATAGGAGGGCTGTGCTACGGAGATAAGCGGAATAACATTAAAGGGCACAGAATGATAGGATGTCATAGGTTTATGGCGATCGAAAACAATTTAAGGAATCATAAGATAAGTATTGAAAATATAAAGTCATAAATATTTTAAAAATCTAGTGTGCACAACTCACGGCTTTCACTTACCTCGGTTGTTAAAAACAATTTAAGAATTTTTATATAAATTAAGATTTCAACAAAGCTTCGAGAATTACATTCAGTTGCGTTGGAAACCATATGATTTAGATTAAATAATATAACAGTTTAAAAATGTTATTTACATTAATCCTATAAGTTTATGCCCTATTTGTTACTTTATATTACATTTCACAACTTATTGTATAAGATATATATTTTTTCTAAAATCTTTAGCTATCCAACGGCATATCATAGATCTATATTACTATTCAAGTGTTATATAAAAGAAAATAATTACCTAAAGTAATATTTTTGCTCATATTTTTTATTAGATATTCTATTATATATTATCTACAACGATCAGCTAATTTTATCCGCTTTTCATGACTCTCCATAACCTAATAAACTTTGAGTATATAATAGTATTTTTTCTAAAATCTTAAGCTTTTCAACAGTATAAAATATACATCTATATTATTGTCCTTAAAAAAAAAAAAAAATAATAAAATATATATTTATATTTCCTCTTTTAGTTGTATATCAAATTTGTTTATGTGTATTAAGTAATTTTTTACCAATACGAAAAGGATGATATGTTTAATTTGTTCAAGTCTACAAAATAAAAAGTACTTTAAAAGTAGGAAATTTAAAATAACTTCATTTATGCACTATCGCGCTATTTTAATCAGAATAAAACCTACATGATATTAAAGCCAATTAAATTTTACATCGGTTTATGGAGTTTAATCAAAATTGTTATATTCTTTTTAGAGAAAATCATAAAAAGGTACAAAATGCTGTATAAAATAGCCTTTTTAGTCTGCCGGTTTTGGTTAAAAAGTTGGTGGAACACATCAGGCTTAGATTTAAAAAAAATATACATATGATGATTGAAATAGTCTAACAGAGCTTAAACATAAACTTTTCTGTTTCTTTTTATCTAAGTAAATTATATTATTATTATTTTAAATAATCGACTATTTCTGATGCTAATATTAAATGTACATATATGAACTAGGAAATTATTTGAAAATTAACTAAAGAGAAATATCGTTTCATGTTAATTTTGAATTTTTAGTAGGTAAATATCATAAGTGTATAATATACCGTTAAAAAACTAAATATTAAAAAAAAAACCCATAATTTAATATAAAAAATTGTTAGGTAAAACATGCAATAATTGTCACAAAAGTATAAATTGAGGTGATTGTTAAAGATAATAATTTCAATTGTTATATTATTGAATCTAAATATATGCTTCTATTGAAAATAATTCTTTTTCAAGTTCAAATTTATTTCGTGAAGTGAGAACGGTTGACTGTGTGTATATAAGGGAGAAGTTAGTTCAGGGTGAAGTCAAAAGAACACAGAATTAAACAGAAACTTAATTTACTGGAGCTGACGTTTCGGCCTAAATAATAGACCTTCTTCAGGACTACAAAAAAAAGATAACCGCTTTATTTAATTATTAGTTGATTTATTTATTTATTTGACCCTTTTCCAACTTTATTTCAATATCTAATCAAGTAATATGTGAATTTATGATATAACCAAGCGTGAAAGTATATTATTTTTTGTTCTAAAAAATGCAATTTCCGACAATATTTGTTACATTTGTAAAAGGAACTTTGATTGTATAAAGTCAAAAAATTCCGGTGCGAGCAGCAAGGGCCTCACACTTAGATTCCATTCTAACATCAAATTCAGAACTTTTAAAGGAAAATAAATTTGAAAAATAAAAGAATTACTTTTAGTTCTCATGGAAACATTTATTTTACACTAAAGACTACAAATCTTTAGTTTTCTAACAGTACATTATACACGTATGATATTAGGCCTATTAACGAAAATAAAAAATCAACATGTAAAAGTAATTCTTTTTGAGTTTATTTTTAAACTCTTTTCTAGTTCATGATTGTACATTTATTATTAGCACGAGAAATACTTGATGCTTTAAAATAATAAAGTTTTAAGATTAAAATTTTAGATTAGATTAAAGTTTTAGATGAAATTTCTCTTTTTTTTAATTATATTTTATTGAAATTTACAACTGTATACTACAATACATCAAGTAAATATGCCGATAAAAGATATGTACATGGAAAACGTGAAGAGAAACTGCCCATTGGCAGGACTCTAGTAATAAATCTAAACAAGAAGGTCTCGAGGCCATCTTCTCTTCAGACGCCTCGGTGGATTATCAGGAATTTTAGAGGAATTGATAGAAGGATTGAAACTAGTGGATTATAGTGGGAATGGAGTTTGGCATGGAAGGAATGATACCTGGTACTGGCCAAATCAGCTACCTACGGAACATGGAGATCTTTATGAATGATTTTATTCGTGACAAAGTAAGGAGCGTTGAGGATTTTACGAAGGATTTTGGATTGGATGGTTTAGTAGAGCCCCATAGCTCAACTCCGTAGGTCCAGATAGGCCTTATGATTGTCATGTAAATGAGTCTTTTGTAGTTAAGTGAAAGGTTAGAACTTCTGTCTAGTAAGTGTTGGATAAACCGAAAACGTCGAGCTGTTTCTTGTCTTCAGTCTTGTATGCGGATTCCATGTAAGACGTTTGTCAAGCAGGAGTCCTAAATAGCGGATCTGTTCAACCGGGACAAGCGGAATATCATTAAAGGAAACTGTAGGGCAGGATGTAACAGGTTTTCGACGAAGGGTGAAGGTAATTTGATGGGATTTATTGGAATTGATTTTAATTCTCCAATTCTGAAACCATACCTCAAGGTCTCTGATGTGGGATTGGAGAGTTTGAGAGGCAATACTAGGATCATTATGAACTGATAGCACGCAAGTTTCATCGGCATAGGTAGAAAGGAATGTGTTAGGATGGGTTGGGATATCAGCTGTATAAACTGTGTAAAGGATGAGTCCCAGAA
Source organism: Piezodorus guildinii (assembly GCA_023052935.1). Lineage (NCBI taxonomy): Eukaryota > Metazoa > Arthropoda > Insecta > Hemiptera > Pentatomidae > Piezodorus > Piezodorus guildinii. Next base: position 47,599,130 of record CM041295.1, read on the forward strand.
TGCTGCCCTGAGGAACACCAGCAAATTGGGTAAAAAGAGATGAATAGGAACGATTGTGGTTTATTTTGAAGGATATGTCGGAGAGGTAGGACTGGATGATTAGAAATTATGTTGGAAGAAGGAATTTACTGAGTTTATACAGCAGTCCTGGGTGCCAGACTCGATCGAAGGCCTGTTCAAAGTCGAGAAAGGCTCCCGTGCAGTAAAATCCACGCTCCAATGCAGACGAGACCACATCCACCACACGATGGGATTGCTGAATGGTGGAGTGGGAAGTACGGAACCCAAGATAAATTGAAAATGTGATGTTTAAGCTCTGTTAAATTATTTTAATGATGATAATATGTGTGTTTAAAACAATTCTCAGGCATATTGTTTTCCTAAACACAGTATTTCTTCAGGGACCCTAAAGCGTAGGTAACTTAAAGCAAAAATCATTATTATTGCAATGGCAACATGTCCTTATATTTCAGTCATTATCTGCATATAAAGTTTCACAGTTATTCCGTATTGCAGTTTTCCTCGATAATCATTTGTTGGGACATGTTTCCTTGCCGAGCTTTTCGTACTACGTAATTTACACATTTCAATAAACCGTTCAAAAAATCTCACATGGGCTTGAGTACCTCAGGGAAATTAAAGTATAGATCCCGTCTGTGTATGAGTGCATTTTTTTTCCCAGTTAAGTACTATGAAATATATTTTAAAAAATCTGGTGCTGTTAGTGTGTGACCCACACGACTTTCACTTATCTCGACTGTTGAAATCAATTTAGAAACTATTATCAAATATACTTTAATTTGAAAATTATTCTAAGTTGATTTTAATAGAACGCGTATTCATATTTAATATTTTTTCCAAAATCTTTCTCTTACCAACGGTGTATTATACGTCTAGATTAATCTTATTATAAAAAAAAAAATACATTACAACATAGTTTTGCACTTCTATCCTTTAGTTGGTCATCAAATTCGTCCAAATTGTATATTTATCTGTCCTTTATCAATGTCACTAAGATTATATGGTAAATCTTTTGGAACATTCAAAATTAAAAGTAGTTCAGGGAAAGAAAATTTAAAACATTGGCATTTTAACCGTTTCAGACAATTCCAATCAGAATGAAACCTACATGATATTAAAGGTCATTAAATTTTACATCAACATAGCGAGTTTACTCAAAATCGTTAGAGCCGTTTTTGGGAAAATGTAAAAAGGTGCAAAATGTATGGTATAAAGGGCTCTTATGGTTAACAAATTTCGATCAAAAAGTTGCTGTAACATATCGGGCGTATAGTTGTCTTAAATATAAAATTTCAATTTCCCACGACTTTTTGCGCTAGACTTACCACACCCTTACAGACGGACACACACACAGACCTTTTTTCGGGACTTGGTCATTTGGAATAAAGAAACCATAAAACGTTTATTTCCCTCGAAAACTAAAATTCGAAAATTTTACGACCGCGAAGGCACTTTCCCTTAATATATTTCATTCATAGGTAAGTGAAAGTAAAATTACTTTTTGGCGTTTTTCAGAAAAACATTTATTTTTTTTTTTATTTTTTTTTTTTGTTTCCGGCTTATCTTATGCACTGCAGCCTTATTAGTCTTATTGTGCGCCGTCCATTTCCGTTAATACAGGCTTAGTTCTTTGGTGAATCTGACCAAGCTATATGGGTTAATCAGTTCACACAACTTTGGATCTAAAATACGGTCGCTGCCAAAAACCATACTATACCTACGGACATGAAAGTATAAATATCATAAAATAACTGCATTAAAATGAAGTTTTATTTCTACGATTCTGAAAATTCAATCTGTCTTTCACATTTACTTGCATATCAATAGATAAAAAGAACTCTAATATTTTTATTGGGTGTCACATGAAATGTCCGTTTTCAAGGTAAAGGATTTTTATTGAAAATTCTATATGAAAACAAGACAATTTTATTCGAAGTATATACCTTCTTTTTCTACACATTTTCCCAACGTGACACCAACTTTTTATCACCGAACTGAAAAACTTTGAGATTTGAAGTGAAACCAAATCTGAAAACGCACTTTTCATTTGATCATCATTTTTAAAAAGTTTTCTTTTGACGAAGTTGTATAAATTCCTGATCAGGTGGTAATCTGTTGAAGACAAGTTGGGAGAATATGGTGGGTGCGGAAGAACTTCGTAGCCCAAATGTTTGCACGGTATGTTTTGACACATGGGGTCTTGCTGCCGCTCAGTGAGATCATGAGGTACTCATGTATCGAGCTTTTTTACTTTCCCAGTACACTTTAAATTTCTTGAAACGGTAGATGCACTTGCATTTAGTTGTGCTGAGAGTCCTTCAACTGTTGGGTAGGGGTTTCCTTCTACAGTATGTTTGAGGACATCGTTGTCTATTACGGACGGAGGTCTTCCTCGGGGCAAGTTTTTCAAGTCGGTATCCCCAGCTGAAAACTTAGCATACCAACGGCGAATGGTTCGTTCATTAACACTCCCTTCCCCATACGCCTTGCAAATATTTCTAGCGGCCTCAGCTGCTGAATAGCCGAGTTCAAACTAGTACAAAAATATTACTCGAAAATCGCGTGTTTCCATGTTCATATTTGGAGGTATACTAAAAAGTGGGTAATTGATCGGGAAGCTAAGTTTATAATACAAAGGTAGAGGATTAGTAACTGTTTACTTTAAATATGTAAACATTCGGAAGTAAAAACAACAGAGACCTGCAAAATCCTTTATGTATTTCAGAAACTATAAAAACGGACTTTTCATGTGAAACAACCCGATATATATATATACACGAGTATATATAAAATCTAGATAATGACAAAAATAGCTCCGATAAAGTAAGCTACAAGGTTTGGGCGTCTGAACGGGATGAAAGAAACCGGAATCATCTTAGATTATAAAGGATCGTAAGCTCCAAAGAATAAATATAGAAGGTCTTCACAACCTCTCTTGGACGATAGTAGATATAAGTGGAGGCTTATTCATAGAGAATATCCTACAAAGGAAGGATAAGTTTTAGCAAATCTTACAAAGAGAACGATTTATTCAATTTATCATCATTGATCAATAATTAATTAAGAAAGGAATTAAAAATGTAAGATAACAAAAAAAAAACAAAAAAACATAACAATAATATTGGGTTGTAAAATAAGCTCGTAGCGTTTTAGTATTTCAATTCAATTCTCTGTGTTTATAAAACCATGTTTACTTGGTCAATAATGTTTATTCTTCTTCTTCTCTGGCGCGACAGGCCGTGTAGGCCCTTGGCCGCGTGGTATAGACTCTTGGGAGAATATACTCACGTTTCTCCATGAAATGTTTAGGGTAGGATCATCACTCCTTACGCCTATTTTTGCAAGTTGCCACCATTAGGCTGACGAGTCTCACTGCCCGGGGGAGAGGCTGTGAGTGAGTCCCCATTTAATTATATTCTTATAAAAGTCCCGCTGGGACTGGGACTCGAACTCGCAACTCTGGCTTGGGAGACTAGCGCGCTAGCCACTCAGCCACCGGCTCCCCCAATAATGTTTATATATTAGGATTAATCAAGGTGATTTTATGCACCATTTTCAACCGAGTTTCCTTATCTTTAAGTGGTATTCCGTTTGCTCAAAATGAAAGAAAAAAATTATTTCCGAAAAGGAACATCCGCTTTACAAAATTTGCAGTGTGTATTGCGATGATGCATTAGGAAAAAGCACCATCCGTAAGTGCTTCGCAAGGTTAAGAACTGGAAATTTAGACTTGGGAGACGCAAAGCGCTCGGGTCGTCCTCGACTGTTGATGATGAACAAATTAAAAAACCTGAAGGTAGCAACATGAAATAGATCAAAGTGGGTCAGATATAATTTTTAAAAACTATTTACTTTCAACTCATTACCAATTCCTCTTTCAGATACAGTCCGGTATCTTGGCTTACTGTTAGACAAAAGATTGACTTGGAGCCCACATACAAGACTTAAAAGACAAGAACTGAACCGACGATTCGGACAGTTATACCGAATACTCAACAGAAAATCTGAACTTACAGTTGACAACAAATTATTAATCTACAAGACAATACTGAAGCCCATCTGGACCTACGGACTTGAACTGTGGGGGACAGCTAAATGTAATAACATCAAACGCATTCAATCCTTTCAATCCAAATTCCTCCGTACAATAGTAAATGCTCCTTATTATGTCTCCAACTATACCTTGCACCACGACCTTAATGTTCCATTTATTTCAGACCTAATTCCATCCAAATTTTCTAAATTCCACCAGAACCTCATTCATCATCCTTATCCTCTAGCTCAATCCCTATCCAGCTCCACTCATCCATACAACCCACCTAGAAGGTTGAAACGGCAGTGGCCCCGCGACCTTTTGTAAATATATTGGAGTTCTAGCACTGGCTAGATTCTTCACTCAATGTGATGTATGTATGAGTGTGTGTATGTGTATATAGGTTTAAGTGAATTCTTGACTTAATTATTGTATTAATTTATTATTGTGTATATATTTTATTGTAATTTTATGTTGTGTAAATATTGTATGAATGTAGTATGTATGCAATCTTTCAGCACTACTATTAATGTCCAAATTGAGACAGATTGTAATTTTACTCAATAAAAATTGTTGAATAATAAAAAAAAACTATTTACAAGAATCTGAAGTTTTTATTGAAATGACCATTAGAAAACGCTTCCAACTTATTTCAGAGCGTATTTATATGCATTACGACTACTACTAATAATGATAATAGGCTTAGCGAACCTTAACATTCAATACAGATACCACACAATGTTGCCTTCACAGATTTGTCCAATGATCAACCTCGAGATTAGATTTAACAAAATCCTCCCAACGACGCCCCGGCCTTTCATTCGAACGCAGAGCACCTTTTTCGGAATTCGTTCTTCACTGAGCCTAACAACTTTACGCGCACATTTGAGTCGCGACGATGATATCAATTCAATTATACTGACAGGATACAAGCTCCGTAATTCAGCATTGTAAAACCTTCTAAATTCTCCAGCTACCTCATTTATATTTTGACCAAATATCTTACATAGTACCTTATTCTCGAAAACTTAAGGTAATTTTCATCCTTAATAAAGTAAGCGATCACGATTCTTATACGTAAAATCCGCCGAGATAATAATCGTTTCATAAATTCTAACATTTAAGGTTCTTGAAAGAATCCGTGGACTAAGTAATTTCACAACTAAATAAATAACATGCATTTCTCGCCTTTAATCATGATTTTATTTCATCCTGGATTTCGTTTTATCTAGTTATCATAAAACTTTTTTTTTTTTTTTTTTTTATAACATCATTTATTGAAATTTACAACTGTATTTTAAAATACAACAAGTAAATGTGTAGATGACAAAAGATAAACAGCGTGATACAGACTTGAGGAAGAACTACCCAATGGCAGCACTCCTGTAACTTTTCTAAACTAGAAGGTCTCGTGGCCATCTTCTTTTCAGACGCCTCGGAGGATTGTCAGGAATGAAAGAGGAAGCAAGGATTGAAACTAGGGGGTTAGAGTGGGAGAAGAGTTTGTTATGGAAGGAGCGATATCTGGTTCGGGCTAGATCAGCAACAAATGGAATATTTAGGTCTTTATGGATGAGCTTATTTGTGACAAAGTAAGGAGCATTGAGGATTTTACGAAGGATTTTGGATTGTAAGGATTGGATCCGGGAAGAATTTGAAGGTTTAGTAGAGCCCCAAAGCTCAACTCCGTAAGTCCACATAGGCCTAATGATAGTCATGTAGAGGAGTCTTTTGTAGTTAAGTGGAAGTTTTGAGCGTTTGTCAAGTAAGTGTTGAAGTAATCGAAAGCGACGAGCAGTTTCTTGTCGTTTCAGTCTAGTGTGCGGATTCCATGTTAAACGTTTGTCAAGTAGAAGCCCTAGGTAGCGGATCTGTTCAACTGGAACGAGCGGAATGTTATTAAAGGATACTGTAGGGCAGGATGTCATAGGTTTACGACGGAGGGTAAAGGTTATTTGGTGGGATTTTTCTGAATTTATTTTAATTCTCCAGTTCTGACACCATACCTGAAGGTCTCTGATGTGGGATTGTAGGGTTTGAGAGGCAATAGTAGGATCGTTATTGACTGATAACACACAAGTGTCATCAGCATACGTAGAGAGGAAAGTGTTAGGATTGGTTGGGATGTCAGCTGTATAGACTGTGAAGAGAATGGGTCCGAGGATACTGCCTTGTGGGACGCCAGCGGACTGAACAAAAAGGGATGAATAGGAGCACTTGTGATTTATTTTGAAGGATCTGTCAATGAGATAGGACTGGATGATGAGGAAGTAAGTTGGAGGAAGGAATTTTCGGAGTTTGTAAAGCAGTCCTGGGTGCCAGACTCGGTCAAAGGCCTGTTCTACGTCAAGAAAGGCTCCAGTGCAGTACAATCCGCGCTCCAAAGCGGAGGAGACCACATCCACCACACGATGACATTGCTGGATAGTGGAGTGGGATGTTCGAAAGCCAAACTGATGATCGGGGATAATATTATTGGAATCAAGGATGGGATAGATACGTTTTAGGAGGAGTTTTTCAAGGATTTTTCCCATGATGCATAAAAGAGAGATGGGGCGGTAAGAGGACGGATATTCTGGTGGCTTTTTGGGTTTATGTATCATTTTTACAGTGGATAATTTCCAGGAGTCAGGAAAATATGTTGTACGGAGTACAGCATTATAAATGTAGGTAAGGAATAGGATGGCTTTGCGTGAAAGGAGTTTTAAAATTTGGGATGTGATTAGATCGGGCCCTGGAGCTTTGCGGGAAGGCAGACTATGAATAATACTGAAAATTTCAGAAGGATGGAAAGCTTTAGGTGGAAGAGACATTTGGAGAGGAATAGTTAGTTCTGCTTCAATACATTCAAGGTGATCGGGATTAAGGATATCCGGGTGTGGAATAAAAGTTTTATGAAGGTGCTGACCAAAAAGCTGGGCTTTTTCCTCGTCTGATCTTGTCCAGCTTTGGGATTCGGTAAGGAGTGGATGATTGAAGTCTTTAAATTTGAGTAGCTTCTTAGTGGTAGTCCATAATGTTTTGTCAGTAGTGTTGAGATTTTCGGTAAAATTGAGTAAATTTTGTATTTTGAATTTTTTTATTTCTGATTTTAGTTTGTTAGTCAGTTTAGTATAATAAGTTTTATCGGATGGGTATCTAGTCTTATGCCACTTCACTCTTGCTCTACGTTTTTCCCTTAATAGCATGCAAAGGTGAGGTGGCAAGTTAGTCTGTTTTGTATTGATTGTAGTTCTGTTTGATGTATTATCTTTTAAACTGGTCTGTATTGATGTTGTAAGTGTTTCTACTGCTTTGTCAATGTCATTTGTTGTCTTGAGAGGAATTTTCAAGTCTAATTTATTGTCCAAATCATGTCGAAATCTGTCCCAGTTGATTCTTCCTGTAATCAGTTTAGGAGAGGAAGGTATTGGAGCGAAATTTGAATGTAATAAAAGCAGAACTGGACTATGATCTGATGAAAGGTCGTCCAAGGTCTTGATGATTGCTTGGGAGGAGGAAATCTGAGACGTGACAAATATATCGAGGATATCTGGACGTTTATTGCGGGATGTTGGCCAGTATGTGGGATTCATGGGTGAAAGAATTGAGTAAGAGTTGGATCTTGAGACATGAGAAAGGACATTACCACGGGGATTGGATGATCGACAACCCCATCGTTGGTGTTTAGCGTTGTAGTCACCTCCAGCTATAAAGCGCGGTCCGAGGGAACGAAATAAGGAATCAAGATGGTTGTATGAAAGGGCATTGCCAGGAGGACAGTATACAGCTGAGAACGTTAAATGGTAAGGACGGGTTGTAATGTTTACTGAAGTGGATTGTATGATGTCAGTTGGAGTAGAAGGAATAAGGGAATGTGGTAAGGATTTATGAACAAGTATACAAGAACCAGCATGTGAAGTGTTGTCTGGGTGGTCCGATCTGTAAGTAATGTAGTCACGTACATAAAAATGTGATCGTTGAGTGAAGTGAGTTTCAGTCAAAAGTGCAATATCTATGTTATTGTCATGTAGAAATAGGTCAAGTTCGTCACGGTGGTTAAGTAGGCCATTTGCATTCCACAAAAGAATGGCTAGGGAGTTGTTGTTCATTGTGGGATATGGAAAGGAACTTCAGATAGGAGTCTGGTAAGGAGGGTAATAAGAGGTCTTATTGTATTTTGAAGATCTAAAAGGAAGGATGAAAGGATTGATGTAATTTCGGATGTATTTTGTGAAGGATAGGAGTAGTTGGAAGCTTCTTTGATTATAGGATTAGGCTGTCTATTAAGAAATTGGGCAGTCCGTCGGGTTTGCTGAGGAGGTTCAATGTTTGACGGAGCTGCTGGGGGTGGAATTACTTGGGAGGCAGACTGGGAAGGATATTGGATTTTGGGATTGATCTGTGGTGGTAACTGATCCCGTGGGAAATTTTTGGTGGGAAACTCTTTCCTAGGAGTGTTTTGAAGGGGTTGGGACGTCTGGGACTGTGGTAGGGAATTCTGAGGCTGATGATGGAATGGTAGAGGCTGTGGGTGATGATAGAGTGGTTGAGGCTGAGGAAGATGATGGGATGGTTGAGGCTGAAGTTGTTGATTACTGTTAAGTGCAGCTTCTGGTTTTCTGGCAGCATTGGAGAACGTTTTGATCTTTATGTTGGAGGTCGTCGGACGCGGATCTTCGCTGGGCAGTTGGTTTCCAGAGGTAGCTCTATCATTCTTCGCCGAAGGGCCTGGGTTTTGGTATTGAGGAACGTTGCTATTGTGCAATTTAAATGTACTATTTACATGTTTTCGACGCTGCATGGTTTTGTAGACTACACAACCTTTATAATTGGCCGGGTGCCCTTCACCACATAGTGCACATATTGCTGGAGTGTCTCTTGGTTTCTGGCATGTATTGGACGCATGTGGTCCAGCACATTTAATACATCTGTCCTGATGGTGACAATAAGCTTTTGTGTGGCCAAGGGTCTGACACTTGGCGCATTGTACAATGTCTGTTCTTTGCTTCGGCTCTTCGAAACGTATGCATGAATATACTAGCCTAGTGACTTGAAAGATGTCGATATTGTTGGCTGCTGGTTCTAAGTCGACAAAAAACAGAGGCAAAGGATATTTTTCTATCGGGTGCAGTACATTTGTAATCCGCCTAACATTATGGCCGAGCTCTTCTATGTCCTGTTTGATGGCTGAAGTGGAAGTAGTAGAGTGAAGTCCCCTCAGAACTACCCTATACGACTTATCCTCCTTAAGTTGGTAGCAGTGAAAGTCATATTTGTTTTCAGTCAAGTGAGAGACTAATTTTTTGTAGTTTTCCTTGGTGGTCGTATTTATTTTTACGTCTTTTAATCGGGAAAAACATTTGAAATTAGTTTGTCCGATTAATCGAGATATTTCATTGGCGAAGGCGACAAAGTTCGTGATGTGAGTAACAAAAATTGGCGGAGGTTCAGGCTCTGAATGGCTTGGTTTTGTGGCTTCGGTTTGAATATTTGAGAGGACTGCAAATTTATTGCTCGTAGGAATAGTAGGTGTGATTTGTGTGGCTGAGGTAGTTTCTTGTGAAGGACCAGGTAATTCGACTATGGATTTACTACGGGTGATAGGTGCTGTGGCTTGTTTTTTACTATTTTTATTTTTTTTTTTATTTGGTGATCCTCCAGATCCCCCTGGAACAATGTTACGTTGACGTTTCTGGAGAGTTCTACGTTTTAAATATTGGGAGTCAGTTTCGCTGACTTCTGAGAAAGCCGTCTCTTCGTCCGTTTCCATTCCCGAAGATTCACCCATTTTCTTTTAAAGGATAGAGAGAAAAGAAGAGAAAAAAAAAAAAAAAAAAAATTAAGAGCAAAATATAAAAATATATATCTATAATGTATATAGATATATTTAAAAAAAAATAAAAGTTGAACTCCTTGAGTTTATAAATTATTTACCTAAACAGAGAAAAAAAAGAAAGAAAATAAACAAGACATCTTTACAATAGTAACAAAATAATATTAATAATAATAAGATACAATTATAAGAATAAAAAAAAATAAATAATAATAAAAAAATAAATAATAAAAAAAAAAAAAAAAAAAAAAAAAAAAGTCTACTGTCTATGGGCTACGAACTCGGGACCAAAAGAGGAGAGTCCGAGCGCTGTAGTAGTGCACGGAACAACTGAGCTATCGAAGCGATGATAAGAGAGCTGCTACTGCTTGATGATGGCCAGTGCCGAGCAGGAAGCGGGACAGGACCCGTCTACCACGTGGAGACCTATCTAGCTCCTAGCGTGCACTATTAATCACAGTTATTAGGTCTATTAACTGCACTCACCTAACAAATGTAGTTCCAGTGTGTTCTCAATCACAAACACTCATTGTTTACAAGCGTTGGGAACAAAACATTAGGTAATACTAAGAGAATTCACAGGATAAACAGAGAGCTATATTAGGATATAACTTCAGTTGCCGCCATGACACTTTACTATCATAAAACTTAAAAACATTAAGTTCAAACGTATATCCTTATATATCAATATTACAAAGATCCTCACCGTTTCTACTACTAATAATTTATTTCATCTTATACGTATTTATTTAATATCATATCTCTTTACCAGTTTTCATAAACGTACTTTTTTTTAAAAATTTTTAGTTTCGCGTCTTCTCCTAGTAGTAACAAATCATCGGCGTACCTTAGAACCGGAATTTACCACTCAGATTTAAACATTTTTCGGTACGCGTGACCTTTCCTATGACATATTATGTTGCTTTATAGTCTAAGATCGGAACTTGAAACGATCTGCACCGAGCTGATAATAGAATGAAACATATTTTTTAACAAATTTATTATATTAGAAACTATGTTAAGAATGGGTTGCCAAAAAAAAATCCTGGAAAGGCCATTTTTAATTATTTAAAAAAAAAAAAAATTAATAAATGTTGCAACATCATGATAATAAGAAAACTTTTACCCTGACTTAAAGTCTCAAAGGTATAGAATGTGCAGTCGTTGGGTTGCCTAATCTTTTCCTGGACAAACTATCGGTTGTCAGGTAAAAGCGGTATGTCGATATGAGTTATCTGCACCGACTTGATAATAGAAAAAAAAATATATATCAATATAAGCGTTGCTTTATTACAAACACATTGATATAGGGTCGCCGGCAAAAAACTTGGTCCTAATCTGGGTTGCCAAATTTCAAAGATAAATTTTAACGCGAGTGGAAATGCGTGACAGAGAGATTCGAGTTGAGTATAGCTTGTAATAATAAGGGACCCAACATTGCAGCCGCACGTAATCGGACATTGAATATAAGAAAGTTTGATATCCCATATAAAATTACAGGACCATTTTTTACACAAATACCAAATACTAAATTACAGGATACAAGTTTTTTTATTATCATGATGTTGCAACATTTAATTAAAAATAGTCTGTCCAGGATTTTTTTAGGCAACCCGTTCTTAACATATTTTCTAATATACTAAATTGTTTATAAAATATGTTTCATTCTATTATCAGCTCGGTGCAGATCGTTTCAAGTTCGGATCTTCTACTATCATCAAATGAAACAGGTGTAAGGGAGTCACCTTCTTTTATTATGAAATACTATGACGATATAATCACATCAATCAAATTATGGATTTTGATGTATAGTATGTCATAAAAAAACATCGTAAATGCTATAAAGGGACCGTAACAAAGCTTTCTTTAAGGAATCCTACACCTTCTTTTTTTTTTCTTTATGGTCGAAAATCGGGAAATAAGATGTAATGTAAGATTTGGTTCTTTGAGAAACTGTTTAATCCGTCAAGTTTTGAATGCTATTAATTTTTTAAAAATATTTATTGAATTGTCAATTTTCGACTGTATTAATTGGAAAAATGCAAGAAGGGAATTTGAAATAAGTATGACTCACATGAAGACAATCCACCGAATGGTAGCACTCCAATAAGAATTCTTAATCAGAAGGTCCCGAGGCCAACTTATTTTCGGACGCATCAAAGCATTATTGAAAATCGAAGAGGAAGCAATATTTGAAACCATTGGGTAACAATTAATAGTATTTACAATTGACACAACAATACTTATGGATATCAGATCTTAAATCAGGTAATTTTCTATTGTTGACTCATTTATCTTGCATGATAAGTACACTGTTAAAGTCACACCACTACTACTTAGGGTCCCTGGCAGATCATAATGAGTCATGAAAAACTATTTTTAATTTGAATAATTAAATCTTAAAGGTAAAGGAAAGGATAATTGAAAATGACATTCATTAACCACTGTAAGGATACTTCTAAAAAAAATATTGTAAGTTTCAAGATAAAGAATGATGAATAATCATGATGCTTAAAATGAATGTAATGTAACAGAAATATATAAGAACTCTACTTACAGGGCAAAAATTAATTCTCCTGCTTTTCTTTTTTAGTGAAATAAAGTCTTTCTTCGGTCGCACCTGCTGGTACATATTTATCTGTAACAAAAAAATAAATAAATAAACACAAAGAAATTTAATTTTATAGCATATATACCTGGAATAATATATCATTTTTTTTTTCTCAAAATAAAATTACTAACAATTTTTATTTATTTAGCTTTGTGTAAAAAAAAAAAAAAAAAAAAAATGGTACATTATACATCTACATTACCACTCATATTTTAGAAATAATTTGACTTGATTATAAAAAAAAATGTTTTCCCTTACAAAGAAGAAAAACTTGACTGCAATGTATTATACTTAAAAGGCTTCAGGAAAGAATGTCCTAAATGGTAGTGAAAACCATAACAAAATCCTACCTGGAATCGCTATATCATAGAGATAGAAAAAAAAAAAAAAAAAAAAAAATTAAAGGGCCTAGCCGGATAAGCATGTGAAATCTGCCCCCGCGTGTATTTGAACCAAATTTATACCATTGAGTCACACCTATGAGAAACAACCTTACGCAAATTTTTAGCCCCTTAATCCTAACGGGGGGGAAGTTATGGAGGGAGAAAGATAAAACAAAAAAAATTGTTTTCTCCTGAACAGCTCAACCGATTTTCACGAAAAAAATATATGTTATGGATTTTATAAATAGGTTTCAAAAAATATTTTTTTAAATTTTTTTCCACGAAATTGTTGGTCCCAAAAAATTTTTGAATTTTTAAAAAAAATATTTTTTGGTTATGATGGTTTGGTACACCTCCAATTTTTTGCTACTTTATTTCATTATAGGGTCCTCCATAACATATATTTTTTTCAATTTTATCGGAAGTGTACCCCATGGTGAAAAATAAAAAAAACAATTTTTTCTCCTGAACGAATCAACCGACTTTCACGAAAAAACTATATGTTAATGGCTTTCTAATAGAGTTTCAAAAAACATTTTTTTGAATTTTTTATTTCGAAAACGTGAGTCAAAATTTTTATTTTTTCAAAAATAAATTTTAAATTATGTTGGATTAGTACACCAACAATTTTTTACTAATTTGATTCATTGGAAGGTCCTGCACAATATTGTTTTTTCAAGTTGGACTAAAATGTACCCAATAAGGAAAAATTAAAAAAACAGCATTTTTTAAGCTCTCTTAGTAGTAGCTGATCACGCATGAAGAGCTCTATCCCTTTTTTCATATTATTATATGTTAATAAAAAAAGTTATGATGACAGACTTGCATGAATTGTTCGACAAAAAGCCTGTCGACTGTTAGCTTTTTCGATTATTTAACATATAATAATATGAAAAAATATATATTAAAAAAATCTTTTTAGTTACGTTTTAGATAAATATAGCATATAGTGCTGTATAGTAGTTATCCAAGTAAAAAAAAATTAACTAAATGCAAAAGAAATAAATATATTCGATCCAATATAAGGTATTTATAATAATAGGTATAATAAATAGAATGTATGTGCATAGTGTGTAAGTGATATCTAATGACATTACGATCCCACAGCTAGGGATAGAGCTCTTCATGCGTGACCAACTACTACTCAGAGAGCTGAAAAAATGCTGTTTTTTTTATTTTTCCTTATTGGGTACATTTTAGACCAACTTGAAAAAACAATATTGTGCAGGACCCTCCAATGAATCAAATTAGTAAAAAATTGTTGGTGTACTAATCCAACATAATTTAAAATTTATTTTTGAAAAATTAAAAATAAAAATTTTGACTCACGTTTTCGAAATAAAAAATTCAAAAAAATGTTTTTTGAAACTCTATTAGAAAGCCATTAACATATATCTTTTTCGTGAAAGTCGGTTGATTCGTTCAGGAGAAAAAATTGTTTTTTTTATTTTTCACCATGGGGTACACTTCCGATAAAATTGAAAAAAATATATGTTATGGAGGACCCTATAATGAAATAAAGTAGCAAAAAATTGGAGGTGTACCAAACCATCATAACCAAAAAATATTTTTTTTAAAAATTCAAAAATTTTTTGGGACCAACAATTTCGTGGAAAAAATTTAAAAAAATATATTTTGAAACCTATTTATAAAATCCATAACATATATTTTTTTCGTGAAAATCGGTTGAGCTATTCAGGAGAAAACAATTTTTTTTGTTTTATCTTTCCCCCTCCATAACTTCCCCCCCGTTAGGATTAAGGGGCTAAAAATTTGCGTAAGGTTGTTTCTCATAGGTGTGACTCAATGGTATAAATTTGGTTCTAATACACGCGGGGGCAGATTTCACATGCTTATCCGGCTAGGCCCTTTCCATCGAAAATATTAAAATTTTTGAGAAGAGAAAAAAAATAATTCTCATCAATGTCGTACGGTAAAGGAAAGTTCGATTTTTTCGATGTCCTGCTGCACCGTTTTTTTTCAATAACATCTCAAAAGATTGCTAATTACATAAATGTCACTATAGACCTAAGAGCGGTACGGATCAAAGAATGTCAATCAAATTGATTTGTTTTGTGCTAGTATGGAAGTGTTTGACGTTTTAATAGCATTTGCTTTTTGTTTTTGTTTTGTTTTTTATCAAATACTCCGACGGAACGCTTTTGACCGGAGTAAAAAGATTATTAGTGTATCTTAATGGATTTAAAAGGAACAAACAGGTTCATGTCATCGAATCGTTTTACCTTTTAGTTAAAAAAAGATTTTACAGAAATTCACTCTATGTATGCCCTTCAACGCGAAGCGGTATAGAGAATAATGATGTATTAGTATTGTCCAAAACGGTTTATCGATATATATATATACAATATACCATACAATATATATAATATACCATATATACCAGTCCCAGAATAAAAATTATTTTCTATTATCTATCTATCTATCTATCTATCTATCTATCTATATATATATATATATATATATATATATATATATATATATATATAGGTTATATTTTGGAATAAAGTTTTCACTGACATGTTATCCTCAAATTAAAACAATTACTCAAGACTAATTGATTTAATTGACTAAATAATATATAATTTAAAAAATCTGTCGCGCGAAACACACGACATTCACATACCTCAGTTAAAATATATATATATATATATATATATTTTTTTTTTAGAACATAAATTTTATTTATTCGTATATATTACAATTTGCCATAATAGACAATAATTAAATTGCTACAGGATCTCAGTCATACAATATTTACAATATAAACAAAAGGAAAGTCAAATTAAACAAAATGAAATAAAAATAAATAAACGTATACAATAACAAAATTTTTAGACAAAATAAATACAAATAAATGAAGTTAACAAATAAATAAACAAAACATGTCACATTCGTACCTATGTGCAATGTTTACAATCAGCTAGGGAACCTCGGACGGGGCTTGTCTCCCCACTTGTGGAAGGACAAGCAGAGTCCAAAGGATCCCAGCGCATCCCTCTCAGCCGCATCACTGGTGAGAGCCAGCGGAAGCTAAGTGAGGGCACCACAGCCACAATCACACAGCACATGAGGGAAGAATCTGACCAGTGTCAGAACTCCAGCAAATGTATTTACAAAACATCTCGGGGCCACTGCCGTTTCAACCTTCTAGGTGGGTTGTATGGATGAAGGGAGCTGGATAGGGATTGTGTTAGAGGATTAGGATGAGTTTCTGGTGGAATTTGGATGGAATCAGGTCTGAAATAAATGGAACATTAAGGTCGTGGTGTAAGGTATAGTTGGAGACATATTAAGGAGCATTTACTTTTGTTCAGAGGACTTTGGATTGAAAGGATTGAATGCGTTTGATGTTAGAACGTTTAGCTGTCCCCCACAGTTCAAGTTCGTAGGTCCAGATAGGCTTTAGTATTGTCTTGTAAATTAATAATTTGTTGTCAACTGTAAGATCAGAGTATCTGTTTAATAGTCTGTATAACTGTCCTAACCGTCTGTTGAGTTCTTTTCGTTTAAGTCTTGTATGTGGGTTACACGTCAATCTTATGCCTAGTAGTAAGCCAAGATACCGGACTGTATCTGAAAGAGGAATTGGAATGGACAGTTAAAATCAATTTAATTTTTTTTTAATAATTAAAAAAAAGTTTTGATTGATATTTACAACTGTATAATAAAATACATTTAATGAATGTGATGTAATATATATTGTCATGATTCACATGTAGGGATACTACCCATTTGCAGCTCTCTAAAAACTGAGCTAAACTATAAGGTCACTGAGACGCCTTGGAGGATTATCAGGGATCGTAGAGGAAGAAACGATTGAAACTAGTGGTTTAGAGTGGGAATGGAGTTTGTCATGAAAGTGGTACCTGGTTCGCGCCAAGTCAGCAACATAGAGAACATTAAGGTCTTTATGGATGAGTTTATTTGTGCCATTTAATAAAGTTATGATTTGATTTTATTAGTGTAAATATTGTATGAATGTTATTTTTCATCACTATTACCAATGTCCCAATTGGGACGGATTTTACTATTACTCAATAAAAAAATATCGAAACAAAAAAGTTAGTTGAAAAAACATTGAGTTTCGATGGAAGCACGTGTTTCAGAATACATAATCTAAAAATACAAATTATTATCTGCAACAATCACTTAGTTTTATAGGCTTTTCATCACTCTCCATTACCTTAAACAATTTCGTAAATAATATAACATTTTTTTCTAATACATTTAGCTTTCCATCGCTACGTTATACATCCATATTACTATACATATGTCGGTAAAAAAAAAAGATTTTTTGTTGTTTATAAAATTTGTGCTAACAAATTGAAATAGTTAATTTTTCGATTCTGCTAAATTAAAGATACTTTAGAAGAAAAAAACTTAAAATATCGACCATTGTCTATAACGGCTCTAATGATTTTAATTAAACTCGTTGAATCGATGCCAAATTTTATGGGCTTTAAAATTATGCATGTTTTATCTTGATTAAAGTAGTCTGACAGGGCTTAAATACAGACTTTTTGTATTTTTTTTCCTCTAAAGTACCTTCAATTTCGTGGATTCTAAAAAATTACCTATATCTTCTTATTAACATAAGTAAAGAACGGCCTAATGTAGCTGTTGAACAAATTTGATAACCAACTAAAGGAGAAAGAAGTTAACATATTTTTTTAACGTAATTTTAGGATTTGCGATTCTAAAAACAGTAATATAGAAGTTTTATATACTGTTAGAAAGCTGAAGATTTCAGAAATATAAGTTATACTGTATACAAAAGCAGATAAAACTAAGTGATTTTTGCAGGTAAAAATATAATGAAACACATGTTTCTATCGAAACTCAATCTAATTAACTTTTTTTCATCTCAGCATTTATTTAAAAGTTCTTAAATTGATTTTAATTTATAATAGTGTAAGTCGTATGTTGCGTTGATCTGATTTTTAGGTTATGTCAGGAAAAGTTTTAGTATAATTTGTAATTAAATTAAATTTGTGCATGGTACCTTATAGGAGAACAAAACCTGTTCCTCTACAAACCACAAAGAGTTTACACGATTTTTTCAACCTTTTCATTCCTTTCTACCATTATTATTTTCAACAAAGAATATTCTAGTACTGTTTTTTTTTTCATTATTTATGAAATTTCTTCACGTAGTTTTTAATAATGCCTACAACGGTAAATGGTCAATTAATTATTTAAAAAAAAATTGAGAGGACTTCAAAGGAAGAAATTTTGAACATTCGTCATTCAAATCCTCTCCGACAATTTCCACTAGGATCAAATATATCCGATATTAAAGACCATTTAATTTGTAAATTGAAGTAACGTGTTTAATCAAAACCTGGTCGTTTGTAGACCGCAACAAATTACCTTACTATGTACTACACATATAGAGGAGTGGTATTAATCAAACATTTAAAGCCCTTTGAATATATTAGTGGTGGAATTCATTTTTTAATTATTTTTATTAAGTATCTTTCTTTTCATTGAGCTTTAGCAAGTATATATATATATATATATATATATATATATATATATATATATATATATATATATTTATAAATAAGCACTATTACCTACGAATATGTTTATTTAATTGAATCATTTTCTAAAATTATCAATTTCTTAACCTGTGTTGTCCCTATTATCAAGACTCAAATGAAAAAATCTGGTGCACTCAACACACGACTTTCACTTACCTTCGTTGTTGAAATCAATTAAAGAATTTTTAAATACATCTAGAGAAAAAAATAAATTGTAAAAGAATAAATTAAATTGAATTTAAATAGAAACATGTGTTTTATTAAATAATCTATTATATCAAAATCTACAAAAATCTGTTAGTTTTATCAGATTTTCATCACTCTCCATTTCCCTTTAAAATTCCGTGTATCAGATAATATTTTTCTAAAATCTTTAGCTATCCAACGTTATATTATACATCTATATTACTATTCTTGTGTTCAAAGACACAAAAATTGCATAAAAAAATAAGTTTCCTGCTTTAGTTGCTTATCAAATTTGCTCAACTTTCAAATTTAGTAGTTATTTATCTATACTAATAAGATGATTTACCTAGTTTTTTTAAATATACAAAATTAAATATACTTTAGAGGAAGAAATTTTAAAATATCTGCATTTAAGCCCTCTCAGACTATTTCAATCAAAATGAAACATACATGATATTAAAGCCCATTAAATTTAACATGGATATAGCTAGTTAAATCAAAATTGTTTTAGATTAAATTATAAAAAGATACAAAATGCATGGTATAAAGTGGCTCTTCTGGTTAGCAGATTTTGATGAAAAAGTTGCTGCTACATCTCCGGCGTATAGTTGTATTAAATATGAAATTTCAGTATCATAGGAATTTTCGTTTTCGCCCGGGAGTTACCACACACGGACCTTATTTTGGGACTTGGTTATTTGGACTCAGGGGACCCTAAAACGTGTATTTCCGTCGAAAACTGAAATTCGAAAATTTTCACGATCGCAATACTTTCCCTTTCTATATATTCTATATGTAGGTAAGTGGAAGTAAAATCATTTAATGATTATGTAGGGACAATAATTTCGAAAGCCATTATTCGAAATTAATTGTATCCACTGTGCGTGACAGCTATGTAAATTATAAAAATATATATTATAAATATTCTTACTGAGAATTGATCGGGTATTAGGTAGTACTTGTACCCACGTACCTAACGGGCGATTGAAACGTCAATAAAAATTAAGATTATAAATATATACATGAACATATTTTTTAATTATTTATTTACTGATATATTTATTGATATATATTAAAATGACTCAAATCTAGGGCTAGTTTTTATTTACAGTTTTTCTTTTCTTTTCTCTCTGTTTTTTTCTTTACATGCCTACTTTAAATTACACACACATATATATTTTATTTATTTTTAAAATTGTTATTATTATTATTTTTGTTTATGTGAATTAAGTTGGTACGTGATACACTACATAGTAAATATTTCAATAGTTATTATTATTTATTTTATTAATGCATAATGTGATTAATTATAATCTATCACTTGTGATTGGGCTACGACCTGTTGGTGGATGCAGCAAAAAATAACAATGCCAGCATTCATTCATTTTAAGTAATTTTGCTTGAAGTAAATATTTTTCCCAATTATTGTAATTCAAGTATTATATAAACAAATACCTTTCATTTATATTTCATAGTTTCATGCTATACAAGCCAATTCCTATTTCATACTGGCTCAATATCTCTACATGTTTTAATTTATCAATTATGCACCCTAAACTTATTATTAAATAATTTTTCTGTTTTAAATCTTATGGGTGCTTCTATATTATGAAATAAATAAATAAAAAGTAATTTTTATATAAGAATAGAAATAGACTAATGTGTGAATCACTTTTTTCAAACAACTTAAGCATGTAATGAATGTTAATTTAGTTTATTTATAGTGTTTTTATTTCATTCTTGATAATGGGGATCAGACCATGAAACGTAGACATTTGATAATAATAATAAATTCCGCCTACACAGACTCGATCAATGTTCACCGTTTAAGCCCAAGCCCCCGAGATCAGCCTTAGTGAACAAGTTCCGCAATTCCGCGTTGTGCAACCTTTTAAGCAGATGAAACAGAGAGATGAGGCCACTGGGGAGTTTAAAAGGTAGAAGAAGGAGGCATTTGATAACTTTAGAAAATGTTTTAATTAATTAACTTATTGGAAGTTAGTAGTGCTTACTTTTAAAAATATATGGGAGCTTCCTTCACCTAAGGGAATAGAATGAAACCGAATAAATTCAATATATAATTGAATTGTATCACTAATATATTTAAATGAATAAAAATGTTTTATACCGCTCACCTATATATAGAATACATTATAAGGTAATGTATTGTGATGTACGAACAGTCCTGACAATTTTCATTACACTCTTTCCTTCAATTTACAACTTTAATGGTCAATAATGTATGGTAAATTTAACCCTCTAAATTGCCATTAATTTTGTTTATAGTAACGAATTTACCATTTCTCGTTGTTAGCATTAATAAAAACTTGGTGAATATGAACGATAATTTATAACTAACGGATAAAACATTATAATAATAATAATAATATGAATGTTGGAATAAATCGAAGGAAAGCTAAGGATGAGCAAAAACTATATTAACAATGAAATATTAATAAAATGTAAATATTATATAAGAATTGTATTTGACAAATGTGTGAAAAAAACGTTACTACAAACAACTTAAACATGTGATGAATGTTTACTATTTTTTATTTTAGTCTTGATTATGACAAGATTGCGAAACATAGACATTTGAGAAAATGTTTTAATTAAAGTCCTTATGAATTAGTACCTTTTAAGCTCCAAATATGTTTTATTTGATTAAAATAAAAAAACACCTGTACCACTACAACCCATAAAAAGGTCTTGGACTCGGTACATGTGGAGATTCGTACTGTTTATAGGCCAACGGCCGTGCAATGAGTTGATTAAGCCGATATCGCACTCAGCCGCAAGTTTTTTTGCTTATTAATTTAGGTACCCACGTTTTAGAGACTGGGTATACCCTAATAGGGTTTTCCATATCCTTGGGCCGCCCCCAGCCGAAATTACCGAAAAAATAATGTTCTGTCACAGCCGGGATTCGAACCCAGGACCCGGAGAACAGTAGACTAGTGCTCTATCCACTAGGCCTGCCGCTCCCATTAACATGGGAGATCCTCCTGGGGCAGACCCAGCCTCTACAAAGTGGGTACCCAAATTAATTGGGGAAAAACCTGGCGGCTGAGCGTGATAAAGGTCTAATCACCTCATTGCACTGCCGTTGGCCTAGAAACAGTACGAATCTCTATATGACTGAGCCCAAGACCCTTCATGGGTTGTAGTGGTACAGGTTTTTTTTTTTTTTTTTCCCCATTAACATAAAATACTCTTCAAAAGTATCTATTGTAGAATTCTATTTTAGAATTGTTGTTAAGACTTTAATTTATATTTAATGATTAATATTTATATAACAATATTGCTATATAAATATCAACCTTAACCATTACATTTAATCATTAAATGATTTGTTGTTTTAGTCTTAATACAAAAAGTCGACAGTAGATATTTTTGGAAAGTGTTTTTATTAAATAAAACATATTTAGAATTTAAATTTATAAAAATCCTCACACAAGACTGAAACGAAAAGAAACATTTTCATGACTTTTTATTTTCATTCTGCATATTTACTTATTGTGAACTTTAATACAGTTGTAAATTACTATAAATAAATTTTTATAAAATATACAAAATACAAGGAAAGTTCATAAAGCTAAGAGAATAGATATAAATTAAATAAACTTGTTGGAATGATGATCCTTTATTAAAAAAAACAAAACAACAAAAAGTATGTATTCAATTTATATTCTGTAAAAGGCTTTATTTCTAAAATAAAAATATTTTCGCAACAAAAAGTCTGTGTTGTTTACCTGTAAAAAGATTTTGTAAAGTAGATTATTTTAGTAGGACGGCGGTAAGGGCAGATCAGAGAAGAAGATTCCAGCAAATCTTTCGGCGAAAGGATGAGAACTCAATAAAGAACTCTGTGGGACAAAGGAAACGCGGGGGTGGCTTGTAAGGATTTTTCCTTTTCTGAAAATTGCGTACCTGATGAGGTGAAGAAATGTTGTTATTTTTTGTCTTCTTTCAGCATTGCTCGTAATGGATTAAGCAACTCCAATAGTGTGTATTTTGTTTTCCATGTCAATGGAAATAGTTGAACATATGGAGCGCGTGACACAGAACTTTCATCCACCGCATTAAAATAAATTTAAGAAATTTTATTATGAAAGAGTTATTGTTAACAGTTGAGACTATACGATGAAGAAGTTATATATATACGAAATAAATTAACAGGTAGCTTGAGTAATTTGTGTCATAACAATTTCTATTGTTATATTTTGGTTTATTATTTTCAATAATTAACCTTTGTAATATAACAAAAAAAAAAATTAAAATACTCCCACCCCGTTTCAAAATTTTAGGTCTTTCGTTTCAAGTCTTAGGATCTGAATATATGATATACGTTACTTCGTCTCTCAGATTTTTGCTTTTTTCAGTATGAATTCACTTGAATTCATTCTGGAGAACATCACTAGACCTCAGGAATACTACGGCAGTGAATATTGGAGAAATCTCGGTAATCAAAAATATAATTTACTTGTACAATCACGAAAAAGTGAAAGGAGGGTCACTGATCAGCTGATTGCCACTAGCTCGGCAAGCTCGGGCTTGCTTTTCTTTTACTTATCATTCTTTTATCTTTAATTCTTATCTCATTATTTATTTATTATTATTATTATTATTTTAATCAATGAGATATTTTCATCAAGTCATGTCCTCAAAGTCTGCAAGTAAAAGATCTAGATAAGCAGGTTCAAACTTGTCTCCCACAAAACAGAGACCCCGCCGTGAACAAAATAAAAAAATGATTCCACCAGCGACCGCGTCTGCTACCTCATTAGGATCTGAACCACAGCCCAGCACATCATCACAAGGAATAACTGATGAATTTCCGTTTTTTACACCGAATCCATTTCAGATCCTCCAAAATGAAAAAGAAACCATGGAATCTTCTCCTATACCCAGGGAACCACAACCTCCACCAATAGCTGTTAAGAATATTAAAAATTTTAAACTGATGTGTGCGCATTTAAACAAAGTAACTGATCCTAATAGTTATTCTTGTATAAGTAGAACCATTGATACTAAAATATCTCCGACTACTGCTGAAACCTACAGAAAGATTGTAAAATATCTGACTGAGACCAAAGCTGATTTTCATACTTATCAGCTGCGCCAGGAGAGAGCTTTAAAGTTCGTAATCAGAAACCTACATTCCTCAACACCCGTTGAAGCTACCAAAGAAGAACTGACAGAATTAGGATTCCAAGTGTGGCACGTCACCAACGTTCTAAAAGATAAAAGTCTACTGCCTCTATTCTTCGTGGACTTGGAACCATCAGCAGGAGTAGAAAAAATCTATGACCTCAGTAGACTGTACTATACCCGTAAAAGTTGAAAAATCTTACACAAAGAAAGAAATAGTTCAGTGCCATAACTTATTACCATCACATACCACGCTGTGTTAAATGCGGCGAACAGCATAAATCAGAAGATTGTACAAGATAAAGATCAACACCCGCTATATGTGCTCTGTGCCTCAAGGACCACCCGGCTAACTACAAGGGATTTGGGATCTACAAGAAACTCAGAACCAGATGCCAAAAACCTCAGGATCCGAATGAAACAGCTGTACCAATCAGAAGCAGAAGAGAACCATCTCAACTTGTAAATTCTAACGTGTCATTTGCCCACTTGCTTGGAGGTGGGAACCAGAGTCATGAAGTCGAGGCCCTGCCGGAACAACGTTTTCCTCAACATTCTCAATCTATTGTACAACAATCTATCCCTCAAAGTTTACCTAATCTTCAAAAAACTCCTCAACATCAAATTTCTCATATCCCTCCACCATCAAACGTCACAGATCTTACCAGTCTAATGACATCATTCATCTCCGAAATCAAATCTCTTGTTATGCCGCTTATATCACTCCTTACAAATCTAATCCCTACCTTGAAAAATATTTAAATGACTTCACCTAACTCCTTATCCATTCTCCTTTGGATTGCGAATGGTGTTAGAAATCATACTGACGAACTGATAGCGTTGTTGCAAGACAAAACTATCGATGTTGCACTTATAACTTAAACAAGACTAACGACTAAACAGTACTTCAAAATACCGCAATACATGACATACCGTACTGACCACCCAGACGGCAAAGCTCATGCCGATTCTGCTATCATTGTGCACCAATCTCTCATCATTTACTCCCACTTCCCACCTATGATTTCCTACAAGCCACAGCCATAGTAATCAAGACTTTTTCCTTTCCGGTAACCCTCACATCTGCATATTGCCCTCCTAAACATTTCATAGATATTTCATATTTATGTATTATAAGTAACATTGCAATTCGTGCTACATGCCAGAGTTGGGCAAAGGGTATGGCCAGGGGTAAGGATGGTAAATCTGCCCCCGCTGCTTTTTTGACTGAGACTTGGGGCATCAATTAGGTGTCGAATAAAAATAATTCACCAAAATTTTCAGCTTTTAATTCAAACGGTTTTCGAGATTTTTTTAAAAACCTTTTTTTTTTCATTTTTATGTATAGAAAAATTTACAATTAACTAATGATGATTTTTTCTCTAATTCTTAGAAGTCAAAGGCATGAAAAAATGATATTATTATGATTCTTAATCGAAAAGCCAATATTTAGCGGAAGAAGGAATACCAAAATATCTATTTTTTTTTTCCTTTTTGAAAAGAGTCAATCACCGATTTTTTTTTTCAAAAAATGTGCCTTATATTCCTCTACAAACAGGAATTTCTTTAAATTTGTTGAAGTTATGGATCAATACGAAAAAAAACTGATTTTTTCCCAGAAATCTTGCGTTTTAGAAATTTGTAGATTTTAAATTATCGAAAAGCGTGTATAAAATTATTTTTTTAACAGAAAATACATCCCACCAAGAGAAAGCTATAGATAATATCTGGGCAAGCTAGATCTTAGAAGAAATTGATAGTGGCTAAATAGACGGTGTTATAGAACAACAGCCTGGCGCGCGGTTTGAAAAAGATAACTTTTATCCAATCATTAGTAGTAAAATGAGTAAAAACAGTTTTATAGGTAATGTAATTCTTAATTTGTTGTGATAAATAATTGTTACATATTTTTAAATAATAATGAGAAATATGATTTAAATTCAAGAGTTCGGGAAAAAAAGTTTTTATTTATTTTTTTCGTATTTTTGCAACACTTAAAAAAAATCGGATAATTTCCAATGTATAGAGGAGTATAGAACAAATTTTCGTGAAAATAAATCGGTGATTGACACTTTTCAAAACGTTTTAAAAATACATATCTTAATTTTCTTTCTCTCTCTCTCTTTTTTTTTTTTTTTTTTATTTATTTATTTATTTTTTTAACTTCTTTATTTAAATCAAAATACAGACATAATACAGTGCAATATGAAGTCACTATCCCACTAAGGCGAGCCCGTGTGTGGAAAATGAGTTCACCTGCGGCAATTCAATATAAGTACAATATCAAATAGTAACAGTACACAATATAACACAATATATAATAACAGTACAAAATACTTAAAAAATATAACACAATTTATATTTAAAAAAAACAGTAACAATTGGTTTCCGCTAAAAATTGGCTTTTCGTTTAATAATCATGATCATATCATTTTTTCATGTCTTTGACACCTAAGAATAAGAGAAAAAATCATCATTAATTATTTTAAACTTTTACTTTAAAAAAGAAAATAAAATCGGAAAAATATGTTTTTGAAGAAATCTCGAAAACCGTTTGAATCAACAAGCTAAAAATGTAGGTAAATTATTTTTATTCGACACCAAATTGATCCCCCAAGTTTGAGGCAAAAAAGCCATGAGGGAAGATTTACTATTCTTAGCCGGCTATACCCTTTATCTATAGATTATAGAAAACGAATAAATTATCTCATCTGTTATTCGGAACTACGTTTCGAATAAAGAATAATTTCCTCTGCCATCCACAAGTAATAAAAAGTTTAATTTATCTGTCATATTTTATATTATATAATTATTCGATTAAAAAAAAATCAACAAATAAAAATTGTTGGAATGAATACCGATTCGGGAAATGAATATTATTTGATAAGATCTTCAAAAATTATTAGATTTGTAAAAAAATATGTTTCAAATAAATACAATATTGCAACATTCTTATTTATAAAACAGGTGTCACTCATTTGGTTTTCAAAGTCATTATTTCGAAATTTAGTAACTTTTTTATTTGTTATTGATGAAGGTATCTTTTATTAAGTTTTAAAAGATAAGTTTTACTTAAATAATTTGTTCGGAAATAGCATTTTTCGAAACGTTATAAAAAACTATACACAAACTAACAATAAAAATTAACAAAATAACATCGTTGAAACGCATAAATACAATATAAAAAATAAAATAAGCGAAGTTATGTTTGTCGTTGTAGATAATAAATAAAATATAACGAATAGCCGGATGATGAAAACTTGAAATTTATTCGAATGACGGATGATTTTATTACAGATAAAAGTTTATTAGAATATCAAATAAATAATTTATCTTTTAATCGTTCTTTATATGATTTATTCAGATGATGCATGATTCGTTTACTAGTAAAATTTTATTGGAAAAGGGGTAATAAAAATTATCTGATCTCTGTTATTCCAATAATGCCCAACTCTGCTACATAAATATTTTTAATGAACCTTTTAATACTGGTATGTCTTATAAACCTAATTATACTTTATTTTTTCCATATTTATATTATGAATGAGTGTGAATCCATTGAAGAGAACGAGATTAGATATTAATAAGTTAAGGTGCATGCACATCTTTAAGCCATTGTCAGTCTCATGTCAAACGTGTAAATGACTGTTACACACGCTTGGCTAACAGACCTATTTACACGCCAATTTTTCGCTGTTTGAACTTTTTTAAGCTGTTATTTTCGGTTTTAACATTTTTTTTTGTTAAATTAAATTTTGTTATTATTATTAAAACCATTTAAACATAAAAAAAGTGTCTATAAATACATAAATTTTGGTTGCAACACTGACGGTTATAGTGGAACTTGCCGCAAGAATAAGATCTGATACAAAACATTCATAATTTAAGTTAAAGTACCTTATTCACAACTCTCATTACTATGGATTGGCAAATATAGGTACACACTTTAAAGTGAATCTTGATTTATATACTATAATTATATTATAAACTAAGTTATTATGTATATTTTAACATTAATAATTTACTTTACTTTACATATTTTAATACAGAAGCACGATATATTTCTTATCAGTTTTTTTAATTAAATTTAACATCTTCTTAGTTTAATAAGATATAAATATTATATAAATTCAAAAGACCTATTGGAAAATTTACTAAAAATAAAAGAACCGAAGAAATGCAGGATTCTAGGTTTTTCTTTAAATGCCCTTCTATATAATAAAATTTATAATTTAATTTTATCAATGTTAACACATATAAATCTTATGAAATTTGTTATATATCATTTATATTAAACTGTTGAAAATAAATTGCTTTTAATTTCAATTTAAAAAAATCTAGTGGGCACAACACACGGCTTTCACTTACCTCCGTTGTTAAAATCAGTTAAGGCATTTTTAAATACAGCTAAAGATGAAATATTTGGGTAAGTGAGTGTAAAAAGGTTAAATATTTAATTACATTCAGTTACGATAAAAAATATGTGTTTGGTAAATATTATATGATATTATCTACAAAAATCAGTTAGATATGTTCGGTTTTTGATGAAACTCTCTATATCGATGTAAAATTGAATGGGTTTTAAGATCATATAAGTTTCTTTCTAATTGAAAGAGTCGGACAGGGCTTATTATGCCTGTAAGTACATTTAATAATAACCTAGTGTATATAACATAACATATTATATATATATATATATATATATATATATATATATATATATATATATATATATATAAAAACCTGTACCACTACAGCCCATGAAGGGTCTTGGGCTCAGTACATATAGAGATTCGTACTGTTTCTAGGCCAACGGCAGTGCAATAAGGTGATTAGGACTTAATCGCGCTCAGCCGCCAGGCTTTTCCCCAATTAATTTGGGTACCCACTTTATAGAGGCTGGGTCTGCCCCAGGAGGGTCTCCGTACCCTAGGGTCACCCCCCGACTGAATTAACAGAATAAATAATATTCTGCCACAGTCGGGATTCGAACCCAGGACCCGGAGCACAGCAGACTAGTGCTCTATCCACTAGACCACGCCGCTCCAACATATTATATATGGATGAAATAATTTAATTTAATATAACTTTTTTACTTTCAATTACTATATACAATAAAGGAACGTATTGCGATCGTGAAAATTTTCGAACTCCAGTTTTCAACGGAAATACACGTTTTAGGGTCCCCTGAGTCCAAATAACCAAGTCCCGCAAAAAGGTCTGTGTGTGTGGTAACTCCCGGGCGGAAACGAAAAGTCCTATGAAACTGAAATTTCATATTAGAGACAAGTACACGCCGAGACGTTACAAAACCTTTTTCATCAAAATGCGCTTACCAGAAGAGCCACTTTATACCATGCACTTTGCACCTTTTTTCGATTTTCTCGAAAACAGTTCCGTCGATTTTGATTAAACTCGCTATATCAATGTAAAATTTAATAGGCTTTAACATCATTTAGGTTTTTTTCTGATTAAAATAGTCTTCCTCTTAAGTATCTTTAATTTTGTAGATTCTATAAAAATAACCATATTACCTTGTTAACACTGATAAATAACAGCTAAATATGTAAGCTGTGAGAATTTGAACAACAACAAAGAAACAAATAAAAAATTGAAAAAATATTTTTGTAATGCATTTTTTTGTTTTTGAACATAAGAACAGTTATATACATGCATGATATACCGTTTGAAAGCTAAAGATTTAAAGAAAACTGAAAAAAATATTTTTTAATGCAATTTTTTGATTATGAACATAGCAACAGAAATATACATGTATAATAAACCGTTGAAAAGCTAAAGATTTTAGAAAAAAATATTATCTTATACACAAGCTTTTTAAAGTGAAAGTTAATAGACAGTGATGAAAAGGCGATAAAATTAACTGAAAATTTTAGTTAATAATATAATTGATTTTTTAATAAAACACATGTTTCTATGAAATTCTATTGAATTAATTTTTTAATGGTTTCACGCATTTTTATCTTATACTGTACTTGAAAATACTTTAATCGATTTTAAAAACGGAGGTAAGTGAAAGTCGTGTGTTGCCCGCACTAGATTTTTTATTAAGTGATACCAGGACCTTTTTGTTATGAATTTTGTTGGTACAATAGTTAATAAAATATAGTGAAAAAGTATTAGAAACATAGGTATTGTACACTCCTGGATTTGAATAATATTTAATCAATATTTAATTAACTGGAGAAATAATTATGGATTATACCAGACAATAGGAGTACACTGGACGAGAGAAGTTTGTAATTGAAATAGAGATCATCCGGAAAATGAAGGAATACTCCGAAACGTTGAAGACATAATGAAAGTGCTAATGAAGGAATAGTTTAAAACAATGGATGGGCGTATTTCATATAAACATAATTAAAAACTTTCTTCCTTTCTAAAAAAAACAAAACAAAAAGTGGGTTAAGTATGCAGTGTTTTGTAAATATAAAAAGTAATTTCTATTATATAATTTATGTATTTCTAATTTTCCTTGTTTATAGTTTATTAAAAATAGTATAGTTCATTCAAAATTCTTTTTAAAAATCATCCTTGAACGTAAACAGTAAAAGTCATGCGCAACACACGACTTTTATTTACCTCTGTCGTTAAAATCGATTTAAGAACTTTACAAAAAAATAGAGTTGAAAAAAGGTTAAGGAATTAAATTAACATATGATGAACACTTTTATATTTGATTTGATAATTAGATTAAATAATTAACAATAGAAATCATAAATTAAAACAATCATTTTGTTGACTCCACTTTTCAACACTCTTTCTTATATTATACAACATTCTTTACAAGATAACCTTTTTGTTTTCTAAAATCTTAAGCTTTCAGATGGGTATGATATTAGAATAGCTTTTTATATCACTATTCTTACATTAAGAAAAAGAAATGCTTAAACAATTATTTTCTAGTTTAGTTGATTATTAAATTCGTCCAAAATGTATATTTAACCGATTTTTCTTCAATTCTTATAAGATTTGTAGTATTTTCATATATATATATATATATATATATATATATATATATATATATATATATATATATATATATATATATATATATATATATATATTTCAGAGTATTAGAGCCAAATTTATTTTACATCGATATAGCAAGCTGAATTAAAATAGTCAGAGCCGTTTTTAAGAAAATCGTTAAAAGGTGCAAATGGAGTAAATCAGGTCTTATGTTTGGTTTATTTCAGTGGAAACCTTGCTCTAACGTCTCACGAATATATGCTTCTGAAATATCAAATTTCAGTTTTATACAACTAATCACTTTTGAGTTAGACTTACCACACATACACAAACATTTTTGGGTTACTTGGTCATTTAGACTCAGAGAATTTATAGGAATTATATTTCCGGTGAAAACTGGAAATCATAAATTTTCATGATCACAATACTTTCCCTTCCTATATGTTTCATATATAGGTAAGTGAAAGTAAAAAGGATACTTTCTCTTACTATATGCTTTATAATAATAATAAAACTTTATTCTGAGACTATTTCCCTTAAGAATAACAAAAATGAACAGTAGATATTAATATTTATGTCTGGTCAGGAAAACAATAAAATTAATTTTTATTTACAAATGTGCAAAAAATAAAAATTAAACACTACCTAGACTTATATACATTCATGTACAAAAAGTATGGATAATAAACACACAAGATAAATAAAAAAAAAAAGGAAAGAAAGAAGAGAAATATCCTTAAAGGCTACTGATAGGGATGGGGAAAAACACACCTAGGGTTTGGGTAAAATAGATAATTGTAACTTGTGTTAAAATAAAAATAAGTCAGTAGCAGATTCACATTTGTTGTGCATCTATTTGGGATGCCAAAAGATTTTGGAAAAGGTGAGATTTGAATGAGAGAAAGGAAGAAGCATGGCGAATATAAGTAGGTAGGGAATTCCAGAGGGCTGCAGAACGGATTTCTTTGTGAAATCAGCTATATACAGCAAGACCCTTGGCTGAATCGTCCTTTTGAGAGGACGTAATATGGTGGTACCGAGTCTGTGATGTCAGGTGCCCATTAAATAGTAACAGTAGCATAAAGTGACGTTAAATCAATAAAAAAACATACGAAATCTTAAAATCTTATGAAGAATGACATAAAACACAGAACAAAACACAAAACACAGGGCGCGCTTAATTCAGGACCTTATCTGGGAGTGCGGTTGACTTTGTCAAGCTCTACATTTTTATTACGATTACATATCCACTTTTAAACTAAACTATATGCCTTGGAATGAATTTTTATTATGATTTAGGGGTATTATGACATAATAATATAATAAACAATGTTTTTAATTCAATTAAAAATTTTCAAAACTTTTTTAATTCACATTGCAAAAATCGCTTATTGAAGATCAATAATTACAATATATATATATATATATATATATATATATATATATATATATATATATATATACACATTTTTGATCTTAGATATAAACATATTTGTTTAATGTATTATTTCATTAATTATTTCAATGTCTATGAATTGAAAAAATAAATTAATTTCGGTAATAACACTTTTTTATTTCCCTTTTGGGCCTGGTAATGTTTTTAAGATTTTTTTTTTATTTACTCCGAGAAGAACTATTGGTGAATAGCCCATACGGTGTCATCCTTTTTATAGAAAAAAATCTGTCTTCTGTGAATGTCCTTTTCAGAATATATTTCTTCTTCGGTGTCACTATTATGTTCCTGGTCAGAATAATTGACGATTTCATCTTTGAGTCGGAAGAACCATACTTTGTCGATATGCCAGCGCAAGCTCTAGCTTCTTGTTCATCGTCAGATTGCTCTTCAAGCTCTTGTAAAATTCTAGGTATGTCTTCAGCTATAATAAAATGTGACCTAAAGCAATATAATCCGTTTACGAAAAAAGTATCGTAAATTGTAAGTAAAAAACACACTAAATTACCAACATGAACAGGCGCGTGGTTGAC
Source organism: Piezodorus guildinii (assembly GCA_023052935.1). Taxonomy (NCBI): domain Eukaryota; kingdom Metazoa; phylum Arthropoda; class Insecta; order Hemiptera; family Pentatomidae; genus Piezodorus; species Piezodorus guildinii. The sequence continues at coordinate 47,631,870 of CM041295.1, forward strand.
TATGTCTACCAAAAGTTGGTTTCAAAGAATAAATTATGAATAATATCGCAAGTATTCACTCTATTAAAATAAAAACTGTACTAAAGAAAAATGAAGGATGGGGGAAAGGTATTAGCGACTAGAAGCGTCTGGGTTAGTGGTAACTGGAGTAAAAATTTGTCGGCTGGTTGATAAAAGAAACCAACGCGCCCGGTCCAGGGTTAAGGGACTGTTCTTGATATTAAATCTAAAATAAATGTCATTGGGACTCATAATAATATAATTATATGTATAATATGCAATATGTACAATAGGGATTGATAGTTATGCTGTGTTATTTAAGCAACCCGATGTATTTGGGCAGTATTGCCAATGAATAAAGTATTCCTCCCATAGGCGTCGGGACGAGGCGGCCCTATCGCCCGGTCATTGTACCGCGAACAGCCACTGCCTCTCCAGGTTGGGAAAACAGTATACACTGACATACATACATACAGGACACAATATATAGCACACTACACTCATAGTCTCGGAGCCTGAAACGAAAAATGTAACCCATTTGACCAAATTTTTTATTATGTTTTACGCAAAGCATCTACAGTGGTAAAGCAAAAAATACACGTCAGCCGACTCAAAACGGGTGGGTTACAAAATGGCGACCATTTAAAAAGGGGCCAAAAAGACGAAATTCTGACTCATTTGACCACGATTTTCCTTTTGACCTCATAAAAGGTCAGAGGTGATACTGAGTAATACAAGGCGATATCAAGATGCCTAGTCTGCCATTCATGAGTGGGAAGCCGCGGCAGACGCATTTTTATGGACAGAAATTCTGACCCATGTAACCATTGCACAGACATTATGTCGGTTAGTAGTCGACCTACAGATTTCTATTACTACTAAAATTAAAGCTAATTTTATGCCTCGTAAAGTAGTTTACAACATTTATATTGTTAGGAACAGCCCTTTCCATGATATCAACCAAATTAATGACAAAAATGAGGAGTTTCTCGGTTTCTGTTTTTTTAAAAGAACCATAACTATATAACTATTAGTCATACAGACGACTTTTACAACTCAACGATTATCTTCATAGATTCAGCCGTTTAAACGATTGTAGCTATAATAATGTTAGTTAGAAAAGAGTGATATCTCGTTTTCCCTTTTTTTTTTTTTTTTTTATAATATATTTTATTGTTTTTTACAACTGTATATACAAATAAAATAAGTAAAATGGATGAATTACAATAACAGGCATGAATAGACATGTAAAGAATCTACCCAGTGGTAGTATTTCGAAGTTTATTTCATGAGCAGGTCTCGAGGCCACCGTCTTTTCAGGCGCCTCGGAGGATTACCGGGAATAGATGTTGATGAGAGGTTATGGACAAGCGGGTTTGAGTGGGCAGGTAGTTTGGAATTAAAGGAGGTGTATCTATCGCGGGCCAAGTCTGCAACCAGTGGGATATTTAGGTCTCTATGGATGAGTTTATTAGTTACAAAGTAAGGAGCATTGAGGATTTTGGATTGCAAGGATTAGATGCAGGAGGAGTTTGATAGTTTAGTGGACCCCCATTTCCCTTTTTTTAATTAATTTTTGATTACCTTTATATCGTTCAATATTTGACATAAAAATTTCTTTTACCACTCAAATTAAAGCTTATTAAATTCCTGATGATTTACTTTATAACGATTATCTCCATAGGATGAGCTGTTTCCATGATAGTAGCAATAATTATTTAAGAAAAGAGTGATATCTCTTTTTTCGCAATCTTTTTATTTATTTTTTTTTGTAACATCTCTATAGGGTTGTATACTAGACATAAAAATGTCTTTAACCACTCAAATGAAAGCTTAATAAGTACTTGATGGATTAGTTTATAACGATTATCTTCATGGGATGAGTCGTTTCTATGATAATAACTATAATTATGATATTTCTTGATATTCCCTTTTTGAATGGCCACCATTTCGTAATCCACCTGTTTTGAGTTGGCAGGCGTTTATTGTTTGCTTTACAATGATAGATGCTATGCATAAAGCATACTAAACATTTTGGTAAAATGGGTTGCATTTTTCGTTGCTGGTTCACTACTACAGACGAAGGCCATATACTCTACACACCTTAAGGGTCACTTACAATAGGTAGTCCTTGATGGTGGAGTAATATATATTCGATACGATAGAATAACAATTGGTTTCAAAATGAGGAAGAAAACCAATAAAATATTATATTAAATTCATATACCTTATAGACTGTTCTATACTATCAAAAAATATAATTTCTATAATAATTTAATGCTGATAATATTATTCTGGCAATGCATTTACTGAATTCCATTTTACGCCTGTTGATTTATCAGCAGTAATATAATTCTGACCCGCAAGACGCATAGGTGTGTCCGGATAGTAGCTTCTATAATATTTTCAATTCAGTTTTCGCACATTTTTCTATCTTTATTTTTCTTGGAAATAAGCAGGTCAGACCAAAATAATAGAAAAACGCACCAGGCAAAAAAAAAAAAAAATTTTTTAGTTCGTTTAATTTGTTATTAACTAGTTAGTAAAATATTATGTTACATCTGTAGTGGGTCATTATACTAATAATAAAAATATAAATTAATTTATATATTCAAAGATCAGCAAGAATTATATTTATTTAATATATTTCCAGACTAGAAGGCACTGGCTTTAACAAGTAGTTAATCTTATTTTTATCTCTAAGAAAAACTTTTAAGTAGCGAAGGATTTTTTTTTACAGCCGTTCTTCAGTGTTAATTGAAATAAAATCCGTGGGAGGAAATCGCTCTTCCTTAAACATGAAGTTATCATTTAGAGACTTAAATTTGCGAATTTGACTCATATTTATCAAATTATAATTCTTATTTATGGACTGAAATAACCTTAATAAAGGGCCTAGCCGGATAAGCATGTGAAATCTGCCCCCGCGTGTATTTGAACCAAATTTATACCATTGAGTCACACCTATGAGAAACAACCTTACGCAAATTTTTAGCCCCTTAATCCTAACGGGGGGGAAGTTATGAAGGGGGAAAGATAAAACAAAAAAAATTGTTTTCTCCTGAACAGCTCAACCGATTTTCACGAAACAAATATATGTTATGGATTTTATAAATAGGTTTCAAAAAATATTTTTTTAAATTTTTTTCCACGAAAATGTTGGTCCCAAAAAATTTTTGAATTTTTCAAAAAAATATTTTTTGGTTATGATGGTTTGGTACACCTCCAATTTTTCGCTACTTTATTTCATTATAGGGTCCTCCATAACATATATTTTTTTCAATTTTATCGGAAGTGTACCCCAAGGTGAAAAATAAAAAAAACAATTTTTTCTCCTGAACGAATCAACCGACTTTCACGAAAAAAATATATGTTAATGGTTTTCTAATAGAGTTTCAAAAAACATTTTTTTAAATTTTTTATTTCGAAAACGTGAGCCAAAATTTTTATTTTTAATTTTTCAAAAATAAATTTTAAATTATGTTGGATTAGTACACCAACAATTTTTTACTAATTTGATTCATTGTAGTATCCTGCACAATATTTTTTTTTTTAATTTGGTCTAAAATGTACCCAATAAGGAAAAATAAAAAAAAAACAGCATTTTTTCAGCTCTCTGATTAGTAGCTGGTCACGCATGAAGAGTAGGGATAGAGCTGTAGGATCGTAATGTCATTAGATGTCACTTACACACTATTCACATACATACTATTTATTATACCTATTATTATAAATATCTTATATTGGATCGAATATATTTATTTTATTTTTTCCACTTAGTTAATTTTTTTACTTGGATAACTACTACACAGCACTATATGCTATATTTATATAAAACGTAACTAAAAAGATTTTTTTAATATATAATTGTTCATATTATTATATGTTAATCAAAAAAGTTATGATGGCAGACTTGCATGAAGTGTTCGACAAAAAGCCTGTCGACTGTTAACTTTTTTGATTATTTAACATATAATAATATAAAAAATTTATATTAAAAAAATCTTTTTAGTTACGTTTTATATAAATATAGCATATAGTGCTGTGTAGTAGTTATCCAAGTAAAAAAATTAACTAAGTGGAAAAAATAAAATAAATATATTCGATCCAATATAAGATATTTATAATAATAGGTATAATAAATAGTATGTATGTGCACAGTGTGTAAGTGATATCTAATGACATTACGATCCTACAGCTCTATCCCTACTCTTCATGCGTGACCAGCTACTAATCAGAGAGCTGAAAAAATGCTGTTTTTTTTTATTTTTCCTTATTGGGTACATTTTGGACCAACTTAAAAAAAAAAAATATTGTGTAGGATACTCCAATGAATCAAATTAGTAAAAAATTGTTGGTGTACTAATCCAACATAATTTAAAATTTATTTTTGAAAAATTAAAAATAAAAATTTTGGCTCACGTTTTCGAAATAAAAAATTTAAAAAAATGTTTTTTGAAACTCTATTAGAAAGCCATTAACATATATTTTTTTCGTGGAAGTCGGTTGATTCGTTCAGGAGAAAAAATTGTTTTTTTTATTTTTCACCTTGGGGTACACTTCCGATAAAATTGAAAAAAATATATGTTATGGAGGACCCTATAATGAAATAAAGTAGCGAAAAATTGGAGGTGTACCAAACCATCATAACCAAAAAATATTTTTTTGAAAAATTCAAAAATTTTTTGGGACCAACATTTTTGTGGAAAAAAATTTAAAAAAATATTTTTTGAAACCTATTTATAAAATCCATAACATATATTTTTTTCGTGAAAATCGGTTGAGCAGTTCAGGAGAAAACAGTTTTTTTTGTTTTATCTTTCCCCCTTCATAACTTCCCCCCCTTTAGGATTAAGGGGCTAAAAATTTGCGTAAAGTTGTTTCTCATAGGTGTGACTCAATGGTATAAATTTGGTTCAAATACACGCGGGGGCAGATTTCACATGCTTATCCGGCTAGGTCCTTTCTATTATTTATTCAATTCCTGTCAGGTGTTGATTTTTTAGAAGATTGAAATATCTAGTTTAAAAAAAATAACCTTTATTAGAATTTTAAAGGTAATACAGCTTTGTTAATTATTCGAATCTGCTAAGAATAATACAATTTGTTTTTTAAACAGTAGGTGAAGTTACTGACTATTTATAACTATTTGTTGTTTTTTTATGAGTGTATCGCTTAATATGTGAACATTTATTGTAAATACCAATTTCGTGTTTCAGACTCGTCTATTACTTTCACTTAACTATACATAAAATATATAGGAAGAGAAAGTATTGCGATCGTGAACATTTTCGGATTCCTGTTCAACTAAAATACGCGGTTTCAGTGTCCCCTGAATCCAAATAACCAAGTTGCACAAAAAGGTATGGGTACGAAATTTCATATTGAAGACAAATATACGCCTGAAATTTCACAAAGAATTTTTCACCCATATATGCGAACCAGAAGAGCCACTTTATTCTATTCGTTTTGCACCTTTTTACGATTTTCTCAAAAATGGTTTTAACAATTTTGATTAAACTCGATTTACAGATGTAAAATCTAATAGGCTTTAATGTCATATAGGTTTCATTATGATTAAAATAGTCTGAGAGCGCTTAAATGTCGATATTTTTCCTCTAATGTACCTTTAATTTATTAGATTACGAATACATGACCATATCTTCTTTTTAGCATTGATAAATGAAGAGTAAATATACAATGTGAACGAATTAGATATCCAACTAAAGTAGAAAAGAGGATTTTTTTTTTAATACAATTTGGGTGTTTTTAAATTACTGTGCCTATAGTAATACCAAGCATATTGCACCTTTTTGCGATTTTCTCAGAAGAGGTCTGGAGTGTCTTTGATTTAAATAGATATACATATGTAAAATCTAATGAGCTTTAATATGACACATGTTTTCGCAGTGCTTAAATGACGATTTTTCATCTCTAAAGTACCTTTTATTTTGTAGATTCGAAAAAATTAACCATTTCTAGTATTTATCCTTAATAAAAGACAAAGGTAAATACATAAGTATAACGAATTCGATAATCAACTGAAGGAGAAAAGAGCACAAATATTTTTAAATGTAAATTTGTTTAAAAACATAAAAATATTAATATATTGAAGTATAATATACCGTTGGAAAAATAAAGGTTTTAGAAAAAATATTATGCTTTATGAAAAGCTGTAGAAGGTAATGGATAGTGATGATAAGCGGATAACACTAAGTGATTGTTATAGATATTAATTTATATTGTTCGATTATTTAATTTGAAACACCTGCTTCTATCAAAGCTCAATGTGATTCTTTAGCCTTTTTTCTAATTCTAACTTCATTTAAAATATACTAGCTCAGCCTCCAGTGGCTCACACCAGGTACAAGTAGAGGGAAAAGCCCGATATGGGTTTCCTTTAGCAGATTGTGTATAGTTATGATTGTGTTTATAATGTTAATTCATTTCTCACTTTGTATTTATCTCAATTATAGGTTGTTCTTTTGTTTTTAAATAGTTTTGTTTTATATATAATATATATATATATATATATATATATATATATATATATTATATATATATATATATATATATATATATATATAGCATTTCCAAGTCAAATTCAACCTTTTCCAAGTCAAATTCAACCTTTTCCAAGTCAAATTCAACCTTTTCCAAGTCAAATTCAACCTTTTCCATTTCAAATTCAACCTTTTTCGATTTCAATAAAATAATAAAAATCAAATTAACATGATTTTATGTTTTAATGGTTATTTTAATTACACCTTGTGTTTTTAACGCTTGTGGCTTGTTAAATATTCCCAGGGGCCTTCCAACATATAATTAGTCACGAATATAATAATAAGTATAACCGATACTTTAATTTTAAGACATTTGCGATACAAGGTCTGGTAGTCGGATTAGCGGGATTCGTTTTATTTTAGTTTTATAATCGCGGGCGAAAATATTATCAATAGAGGTTTATTTTAACTTTCTCGTATTTATTGGATAGTAGGCTCAGCAGATGCGTTCCCAAAGGTTCGTTACCGATTATACTATTAATTTTAATCGCGCTCGCTCAAATATGGGTTTATTATAACTTTTTCGTATTTATTGGATACAAGGCTCAGTAGCTGCGTTCCCAAAGGTTCGTTACCGACTACACTATTAATTTCAATAGCGCTCGCTCAAATATGGTTTATTATAACTTTTTCGTATTTATTGGATACAAGGCTCAGTAGCTGCGTTCCAAAGGTTCGTTACCGATTACACTATTAATTTTAATTGCGCTCCCTCAAATATGGTTTTATTATGACTTTTTCGTATTTATTGGTACAAGGCTCAGTAGCTGCGTTCCCAAAGGTTCGTTACCGACTACACTATTAATTTTAATCATGCTCGCTCAAATATGGGTTTATTATAACTTTTTCGTATTTATTGGATACAAGGCTCAGTAGCTGCGTTCCCAAAGGTTCGTTACCGATTACACTATTAGTTTTAATTGCGCTCGCTCAAAGATGGGTTTATATAACTTTTTCGTATTTATTGGATACTAGGCACAGTAGCTGCGTTACGGGGGGTTTTTTCCCGACCAGTCTATTAATTATTCGTGCGCTCACTCAAATATGGGTTTATTATAACTTTTTCGTATTTATTGGATACAAGGCTCAGTAGCTGCGTTACGGGGGGTTCTTTCCCGACCATTCAATTAATTATTCGTGCGCTCGCTCAAATATGGGTTTATTATAACTTTTTCGTATTTATTGGATACAAGGCTCAGTAGCTGCGTTCCCAAAGGTTCGTTACCGACTACACTATTAATTTCAATAGCGCTCGCTCAAATATGGGTTTATTATAACTTTTTCGTATTTATTGGATACAAGGCTCAGTAGCTGCGTTCCCAAAGGTTCGTTACCGACTACACTATTAATTTCAATAGCGCTCGCTCAAATATGGGTTTATTATAACTTTTTCGTATTTATTGGATACAAGGCTCAGTAGCTGCGTTCCCAAAGGTTCGTTACCGACTACACTATTAATTTCAATAGCGCTCGCTCAAATATGGGTTTATTATAACTTTTTCGTATTTATTGGATACAAGGCTCAGTAGCTGCGTTCCCAAAGGTTCGTTACCGATTACACTATTAATTTTAATCGCGCTCCCTCAAATATGGTTTTATTATGACTTTTTCGTATTTATTGGATACAAGGCTCAGTAGCTGCGTTCCCAAAGGTTCGTTACCGACTACACTATTAATTTTAATCATGCTCGCTCAAATATGGGTTTATTATAACTTTTTCGTATTTATTGGATACAAGGCTCAGTAGCTGCGTTCCCAAAGGTTCGTTACCGATTACACTATTAGTTTTAATTGCGCTCGCTCAAAGATGGGTTTATTATAACTTTTTCGTATTTATTGGATACTAGGCACAGTAGCTGCGTTACGGGGGGTTTTTTCCCGACCAGTCTATTAATTATTCGTGCGCTCACTCAAATATGGGTTTATTATAACTTTTTCGTGTTTATTGGATACTAGGCTCAGTTGCTGCGTTACGGGGGGTTCTTTCCCGACCATTCAATTAATTATTCGTGCGCTCGCTCAAATATGGGTTTATTATAACTTTTTCGTATTTATAGAATACTAGGCTCAGTTGCTGCGTTACGGGGGGTTCTTTCCCGACCATTCTATTAATTTTTCGTACGCTCGCTCAAATACGGGTTTATTATAACTTTTTCGTATTTATTCGCTATTAGGCTCAGTTGATGCGTTGCGGAGGTTGCTACCCCAATTATTCAATTTATTTTAAGTGCTCTCGCTCAAGAAGAGGTTTATTTTAACTTGTTCGTATTTACTGCATACTAGGCTCAGTCGCTGCGTAACCAAGGACTCGTTACAGATTATACTATTAATTTTAATTGCGCTAACTCAAGTAGAGGTTTATCAAATAAGAATGTACTTATAAAATCGTTCTGTTTAGCTGATTATTATCAAACTCCAAAATATTAACCAAAAAGATAACACACTATCCTAAAAAAAAGGATAAGCGGTAACCCAATACATGAAAAGTTACAAAAAACATGAAATAAACATACATTAGACCAACTGACTAAAAAAACATTAACACATTCACAAACAAAACTCCCGAAACACAAATACAGAAATTAGCATAGAAAAGAAACACGAATTTATAATAACCCCATAATTGAGCGAGCGCGATAACAATTAATAGTGTAAACGGTAACGAACCTTTGGAAACCCAGCTACTGAGCCTAGTATCCAATAAATACAAAAAAGTTATAATAAACCCATATTTGAGCGAGCGCATGAATAATTAATAGAATGGTCGGGAAAGAACCCCCCGTAACGCAGCAACTGAGCCTAGTATCCAATAAATACGAAAAAGTTATAATAAACCCATATTTGAGCGAGCGCGATTAAAATTAATAGTGTAATCGGTAACGAACCTTTGAGAACGCAGCTACTGAGCCTAGTATCCAATAAATACGAAAAAGTTATAATAAACCGATATTTGAGGGAGCGCTATTAAAATTAATAGTGTAATCGGTAACGAACCTTTGGGAACGCAGCTACTGAGCCTTGTATCCAATAAATACGAAAAAGTTATAATAAACCCATATTTGAGCGAGCGCGATTAAAATTAATAGTGTAGTCGGTAACGAACCTTTGGGAACGCAGCTACTGAGCCTTGTATCCAATAAATACGAAAAAGTTATAATAAACCCATATTTGAGCGAGCGCTATTGAAATTAATAGTGTAGTCGGCAACGAACCTTTGGGAACGCAGCTACTGAGCCTTGTATCCAATGAATACGAAAAAGTTATAATAAACCCATATTTGAGCGAGCGCGATTAAAATTAATAGTATAATCGGTAACGAACCTTTGGGAACGCATCTGCTGAGCCTACTATCCAATAAATACGAAAAAGTTAAAATAAAACTCTATTGATAATATTTTCGCCCGCGATTATAAAACGAATCCCGCTAATCCGACTACCAGACCTTGTATCGCAAATGTCTTAAAATTAAAGTATCGGTTATACTTATTATTATATTCGTGACTAATTATATGTTGAAAGGCCCCTGGGAACATTTAACAAGCCACAAGGGTTAAAAACACAAGGTGTAATTAAAATAACCATTAAAACATAAAATCATGTTAATTTGATTTTTATTATTTTATTGAAATCGAAAAAGGTTGAATTTGAAATGGAAAAGGTTGAATTTGACTTGGAAAAGGTTGAATTTGACTTGGAAAAGGTTGAATTTGACTTGGAAAAGGTTGAATTTGACTTGGAAAAGGTTGAATTTGACTTGGAGAAGGTTGAATTTGACTTGGAAATGCTATATATTATATTTTATGTAATTTAACTTCATCATTATTTTCTGTATATATTGAATGAATGTGGTCTCATATACTACTACTACTACTGTTCATTTAGAAACAAATTGTAATATATTTCAATAAATACACTCACTCAAAAAAGTTTCCAAACAGCATGCTTTTATTTTGCATAGCTATTTATTTTCAACTTAATAATTTTCTAATGTATACATTATTAATACTAATATTACAATAAAAAAGTAGATACATTTATTTTCATTTCATCATTACTATAAAAGAGGCAGAATGTCATTTGTTAATAATAGGTCAAAAAAGTTTTCATACACTTTCAATATTATATTTTAATCCTATCTGTTGTACTATGACCGTCTTTCCATTGTTATATGTATAAATTTTATCTCTATAACCAAATCTTAGTTCTTTATTAACGTAAATTGGTCCTGAGATACTGATTCCTTTTCAATATGGGCGTTTCTCGTAGTTTAAGAGAGCTTATAGTTCGCAGGGCTTATCTTTAAAAACAATTGCATATCTGTTAAATAAGTCACATACCTCTATAGCCTCAGAATACATAAGTACTATGGGATTCAAGTCCATCAAGAAACAGTAAAAAATATTCTAAGAAGGAAAGGATACAGTGGTAGATTTGCAAGAAGAAAGCCCTTCTTCAGTAAGTTAAACCGGATGAAGCGGCTGTAATTGGCTAGGGAGTTTGTAAAAAAACCAAAATAATTCTCGGAAAGGGTCATATTCTCTTAGAAATCCAAATTTAATATTTTTGGGCCCGATGGAAGGTCAAAATTGTGGAGGAAATCAACCTAAGCTTTTAAAACTAAGAATTTATTTATGGGTGTATAAAACAATTTTTGAGTGAGTGTATATAAAAATAAAAAAAAATCTTCATTGAAAATTTCTTAAATTTATTGTCACGATGAGGTAAGTGAATGTCGTGTTTTGCTCAGACGGGAATATTTTTAATTAGACATCTGACTGGCAAAATACATACATTTATGAATATAATTTTATTTTATTTACTTGAGAATAAGTGTGCTTCGCTCTTTATACAATATAATGACCCTTATTGTCTGATGTTTAGAATAACAAGCCATTATTAAAAAAAAGTTACAACAGTACTTAAATGAACTGCTAAAGGAGATGTTTCGGTGAAAGAAGTAATAATGACTGTTCGAGATAATTCTTCTTTCTGCTTTTGTTAATTTAAAATGCTTAAATATATCTTAATTATCAAGAAAAATATTAGCCCACGCCTTTAAGTCCCTTTGAAGGTAGAGAATGAAGTTCAAGGAGACAAGACAAATTATTCTTAAGTTTTTTTTGTTTGTTTGTTTCCAAAATATAAATGAAGATATTAAAACTTCATTTATTACGTGAAACGGGACAAAGGGAGAATAAATCTTCCTTAATTGGCACTGAGTAAGTTATCAAACTGAACAAAATTAGGTATGTAATTAAATTAAATTTAAGTATTCAGACAAAAATTACATAAACTTTCTATAGGTTCGTTGAGTTAAATATTAAATAATGACAAGACGGAAAAAAAATTATCCTCTTTTATTTTATCGAATCTCATCGATGTTGAATTGGAGAGAACAAGACTCTCATCTATATGTAAAGCTGATGCTTAGGGAAGAAGCAAGAGAATTGTATTGATAACATTCTGACAGGTTAGAAATGATACTCACTCTTTGAGATCCCAAGGAGTAACTGACATTCACAACGAGTTTATGCTTCATCATATTCTAAGTAGAAAACGTATTTTGACAGATGAAGTTAGATAGATAAATGTCTATTATTTTACCAATTACTTTTACCATTTATATTATTTAGCTACAATAATTAAATCCTCTTTGACAAACATAATAACAGAGAAAAAATAAATCAAAACAAATATTTACAAATTCTTCAACAACAAACACTGGATGTTATTAATCTTATTATAAATACAGTATCAATGCATATATGTATGTATGTATATATATATATATATAGATGTGAAGAAAGACAGACAAAAGATAATAAGAAAATATCAAAAAAAAAAAGTCTGCTACTAGGTATAAATAATTTTAAGTATTATTTAAGATAAATAAAAATAATGGCTTCTTATACATAATTTGAAAACATAAAGTGTAACATTTTTTATGCACTTTCGTTTTATTTTATAATAAAAACCTGTTGCGCGCAACATACGACTTTCACTTACCTCGGTGGTAAAAATAAAATTAAGAAATATAAAAAAAAGTTAAACTTGTTAACAAAATTTAAAGGATTATACTCAATTTTGTTATAAACATGTGTTTTAGATTTGATAATATAACCACATAAAATTATGTGCAACATACACTTAAGTTTAGGCTATATACCTCACTTTGTTGTTTCTAAAATCTTTAACTTTCCAAGGGTACATACTACATCTACATACATAATAGTAATATGTTATTAAATGTGCTCTAATTATATATGTATACGTTACATCGTCTCTCAGATTTTTGCTTTTTTCAGTAGGAATTCGCTTGAATTCAGTCTGGAGAACATCACTAGACCTCAGGAATACTACGGCAGTGAATATTGGAGAAATTTCGGTAAGCAAAGTTATAATTTACTTTGTACAATCACGAAAAAGTGAAAGGAGGGTCACTGATCAGCTGATTGCCGCTAGCTCGGCAAGCTCGGGCTTGCTTTTCGTTAACTTATCTTTCTTTTATCTTTAATTCTTATCTCATTATTTATTTATTATTATTATTTTCTTAATCAATGAGATATTTCCATCAAGTCATGTCCTCAAAGTCTGCAAGTAAAAGATCTAGATCTGCAGGTTCTAACTCGTCTCCTACAAAACAGAGACCCCGCCGTGAACAAAATAAAAAAATAATTCCACCAGCGACCGCGTCAGCTACCTCATTAGGATCTGAACCACAGCCCAGCACATCATCACAAGGAATAACTGATGAATCCCCGTTTTTTACACCGAATCCATTTGAGATCCTCCAAAATGAAAAAGAAACCATGGAATCTTCTCCTATACCCAGGGAACCACTACCTCCACCAATATTTGTTAAAAATATTAAAAATTTTAAACTGATGTGTGCGCATTTAAACAAAGTAACTGATCCTAATAGTTATTATTGTATAAGTAGAACCAATGATACTAAAATATCTCCGACTACTGCTGAAACCTACAGAAAGATTGTAAAATATCTGACTGAGACCAAAGCTGACTTTCATACTTATCAGCTGCGCCAGGAGAGAGCATTAAGGGTCGTAATCAGAAACCTACATTCCTCAACACCCGTTGAAGCTATCAAAGAAGAACTGACAGAATTAGGATTCCAAGTGAGGCAAGTCACCAACGTTCTAAAAGATAAAAGTCCACTGCCTCTATTCTTCGTGGACTTGGAACCATCAGCAGGAGTCGAAAAAATCTATGACCTCAGTAGACTGTACTATACCCGTGTAAAAGTTGAAAAACCTTACACAAAGAAAGAAATAGTTCAGTGTCATAACTGCAAATAAAATTATGTGCAACATACACTTAAGTTTAGGCTATATACCTCACTTTGTTGTTTCTAAAATCTTTAACTTTCCAAGGGTACATACTACATCTACATACATAATAGTAATATGTTATTAAATGTGCTCTAATTATATATGTAGCTGTTTTTATTCAACGGTAATAAAATATGTTTTTTGTTTTTTTAATCTAAAAAATTAAAGGTACTTGAGAGGAAGAAAAAAAAAAAACTTGGTATTTAAGCCCTCTCAAATTATTTCAATCAGAATGAAATCCATGCATAGTCGTTTTTTTTGTTGTTTTTTTAACAACAATTTTTATTGAGTAAAATTACAATCTGTCCCAATTTGGACATCAATAGTAGTGCTGAAAGATATCATACATACTACATTCATACAATATTTACACAACATAAAATAAAAATAAAATATATACAAAATAATGTATCAATACCATAAAGTCAAAAATTCGCTTATACCTATATACACATACACACACTCATACATACATCACATTGAGTGGAAAATCTAGCCAGTGCTAGGACTCCAATATATTTACAAAAGGTCGCGGGGCCACTGCCGTTTCAACCTTCTAGGTGGGTTGTATGGATGAGTGGAGCTGGATAAGGATTGAGCCAGAGGATTAGGATGATGAATGAGGTTCTGATGAAATTTGGAAAATTTGGATGGAATTAGGTCTGAAATAAATGGAACATTAAGGTCGTCGTGCAAGGTATAGTTGGAGACATAATAAAGAGCATTTACTATTGTACGGAGGACTTTGGATTGAAAGGATTGAATGCGTTTGATGTTAGTAAGTTTAGCTGCCCCCCACAGTTTAAGTCCGTAGGTCCAGATGGGCTTCAGTATTATCTTGTAGATTAATAATTTGTTGTCAACTGTAAGTTCAGATTTTCTGTTGAGTAGTCGGTATAACTGTCCGAATCGTCGGTTGAGTTCTTGTCTTTTAAGTCTTGTATGTGGGTTCCAAGTCAATCTTTTGTCTAACAGTAAGCCAAGATACCGGACTTTATCTGAGAGAGGAATTGGTAATGAGTTGAAATAAACTGGCGGACAGGATGCATAGTCGTTTAGTTGAAATTATGCATGTAAAATAATTTAACAAATCCAGACATCTTTTATTTATTTTTTATATTTGATTGTAATTGCTAACTTTAACCATTTAAAATTTTTGAAAAGAAATTGTTTTGTTTTTTTCCTTCAGAATATTTAATGATTTTGATTGTTTTAAGGGGTAGTGGGTTGAAGACTTAATTAGTTTAGTAATCCATCTGTTAGAAGTTGTTGATTTTAAATTTACGCCCAACATTCTTTCCAGCATGTGCAGTTTTGATTAATTATTTAAAAAAGACCTCTGTTTAATATAAATTATGCTCTGAAATAATTTCGCTATATTCTACTGCCATTTTTTAAATAGCTGATGTTTCTTTTTATTAACGTATATTTATTTTAGAAATAATTTTAATCTCAATAGGGCGAGAATTTTAATCATTTAGTGATTGTTAAAGTTTTCGAAGTTGCTAATTTTTCATTTACTTTAAAAAACGTTTTAAAAACCTATGGGCCTCAGCCTTACAGTATCTTGTAATAATATTTCCCTTGTCCCAGTTTAATTGTCTAGTTGAATCTTCCTAGGACTCCTACTTCATAAACGCCTAACATGGAAACCGCACACTAGACTGAAACGACAAGAAACTGCTCGCCTCTTTCGGTTACTTCAACACTTACTAGACAGACGCTCTAACCTTTCACTTAATTACCAAATTCCCATCTACATGGCCATCATAAGGCCTGTCTGGACTGACTTTTGAGCTTTGAGGCTGTACTGAGCCTTCAAATACTCCTGTATTCAATCCAAAATCCTTCGTAAAATCCTCAACGCTCCTTACTTACCTTGTCTGGAACAAAGTCATCTATGAAGACCTTAATGCCGCATATGTTGCTGCTTTGGCCCGTACGAGGTATCAATCCTGCCATGACAAACTCCACTCCCACTCTAACCCACTAGTTTTAATCCTTCCTTACTTTTCCATTACTGACAAATCTACGAGGTGTCTGAAAATAAGTTTGTCGTGCCTATTACTTTTATATACGGCTATTCATGCAGCTCGGTACTGATACCGCTTTTTAGTAATATCGACATTTGAGATATCGATGTTTTCTTCGTTGTTCAACCATGTTTCAGATAAAAGCAATATCGTTGAATTTCAAGCAACACCGTCATCAAGATCCAGAACATGTGCGCAAAGACTGAATGTTTAATGAATATATCGATATTCCATTTCCGTTGGAAATAAAGTATTTTAACACAGAAGTAATTGTTTGAAGTCTGTTCAGTTATGAACTTTTAAATTCAGTTTGTAAGTCAGCGACAGATGTAGACTCCCTTCGGCTGTGAAAGAACGTGCGATTGTTATTTTCAGTTACAATGTGAAGCCTTTCGATGCGAGTTACTCTTGATAGTGCAACTAATACTAATTGTTGACAATGTATTTTTTCATATTCATAAAAAAATTCATCAAAAGATGGTCCTTCTGACATGCGAATGGTTACTGCTCATGCAGACACGACTGACAAATTATATACGCTACGGTATATGATCTATGGAACAGCATTCTTACAAATTTTGTGATTTACTATGTACCCCGCCATTTTGCTCGGAATTTTTCCCCCAACTTTTTCCTTTTCCCAAAGAGCGTGACGGATCAGCTTCACACACAACCTACAAAAAAATCTGTCTGCGGTGCGCCAAAAGAAGTTTTCACTTCAAAAACTATTGAATAATTAGTAATAATAAATATTAAATATCAATTGAGAGTAGTGAACAAAGCGAAACAGCAGGGAAGAGCAGCTAACTGCATCTTTCTCGCTCGGGTACACTCGGCGATTCCGAGTTCACCCGATTGATCCTGTCACCTCAGAGCTTGACGGATCAGACTACAAAAAAAAAACACTGTGAGCCGATAGAAGTTTCCACTTAAAAAAAATATCTTAAAAAGTTTTCAGGCATATGCATTTTTATTTAGTCTGTTTCATGTATGAATGGCCGACGTTTATTAGATTTTCGAGAGTTCTTATATAAAATATTTATATAAAACTGGGATACAAAATTTGTATCGATGTTCTATGTTATATATATAGGAAACCGAAGCTAAAAATAATTTCTAAAAGTTATGGGATGCCACTTATCTTTTTATTTCTGCCAAAGTTTCTTTGAAACGATAAAAGAACTGCATGAGCATGTTTTTTGGCATGGAACCGAGACTACATTGCAGTAATGCTTTTGGAATGAATCCCAACAGAGTATTGAATATATTTACGGGTAATGTAGTGGAGAGAGAGAGATGTTTACACAGTCGCCTATATTGCGCTAAACTCGGATCACGACGCTATCTTCCAACGTTAATTTTAAACTCCCATTCATTGGAGAGTGTTCATTTTAAGACTGGACTGTTTTAATAGTAACATCCATTTTAAAGTATTTGAAAAAAATATTGCTTGCAACACACAACTTTAACTCAGATCATTTGTCAAAATAAATTAATTGAAAATTAAATTATTTCATACTTAATATTTACCAACTTTACAATGATATTTGACCGACTTAAATAATTACAGATACTATTATTTACATAAACGTCACTATCACTAAATATAATTTTGTACAAATACATAATATATTAACCTCAACAGACATTGATTTACTTAATAAAAAAAGTAATGATAAAGAAATGAATGGGATAATTATTTATAATTATTGTATTAGTTAATACATCAAGTGAATTAGCTAACAGAAATACATGAAAAAGACATGAAGAGTAAATGGCCATTGGCACTACTCACTGGGTAATCTAAACTAGAAGGTCTCGAGGCCATCTCCTTTTCAGACGCCTCGGAGGATTGTCATGAATGGAAGAGGAAGCAAGGATTGAAACTAATCGGTTAGAATGGGAGTGGAGTTTTTCATGGAAGGATTGATATCTGGTCCGGGCCAAATCAGCAACATATGGGATATTAAGGTCTTTATGGATGAGTTTGTTGGTGACAAAGTAAGGAGCATTGAGGATTTTTCGAAGGATTTTGGATTGTAGGGATTGAATACGGGAAGAATTTGATGGTTTAGTAGAGCCCCAAAGCTCAACTCCGTACGTCCAGATAGGCCTTATGATGGTAATATAGATGAGCCTTTTGTTGTTAAGTGGAAGGTTGGAGCGTCTGTCCAGTAAGTGTTGTAGTAGGCGAAAGCGACGGACAGTTTCTTGTCGTTTCAGTCTTGTGTGGGGATCCCATGTTAGACGTTTGTCAATTAGAAGTCCTAGGTAGCGTATCTGTTCAACTGGAAACACTTCACATTAAGATTACAAAAGCCCGTACCAGGTATCATTCCGCCCATGACCAATTCCATTCCCACTCTAATCTACTAGTTTCAATTCTTGCTTCCTCTACAATTCCTGATAATCCACCGGGGCGTCTAAAGAGTAGAGTTCACGTTTTTCATGTATATATGTTTTATCAGCATATTTACTTGATGTATTATAATATACAGTTGTAAATTTCTGTAAAATATAAAAAAAAAAAATTACAAAAAAAAAATTGAAAATTTTTAATCATTAAACAAATTATTATCACTGTAAATGAGTATTGTTGTCTTTTTAATTATTATTACGATTATTGTAGACTGCTATTACTCAGTAAGTTTATTAGTTTTGTTTTTTCTTACTATTCTTTTACTTTTATTGTATGTAATATGGCAATAATAAATGTAGTATTTTTAAGACATTTTTTATTTGTTTTATTAGTTCTATGTAATATATAATGTATGTAATAATGTCTAATTTCTTCTGTTTCTTTATTCATTGAACGCCAATTTATGCTGCTGTGCCTAACTGGACAATGCTACGGTGTGAGTCCTACATTTAATCAGCATAAAGATCTTTAAGAGTGCCTGACATTGCAGGAGCTAGAGACCAACATTTTACGTCCCCTCCGAAGGGCGGCAAAACCGAGGATTTTTGTATTCCTCTTCTTGCGAGTAAGTGACTTAACAAAAACCTCCTTGGGCCTTCTGCCGGGTTGGAAACCTAGAATATTCTTTAGGTTTCTAAAGGAATATTACGAATTCGAAAACAAAAAAAATAATAATCATGATAAATAATTTTCATATAGTAGATCGTTAGGGGAGCCCGTGGCTGAGTCGCTAGCGCGCTAGTTTCTCATGCTACAGGTTGCGAGTTCGAATCCCAGTCCCGGCGGGGTTTTTATAAGGATGTAATGTAATGGGGATTCACTCGCAGCCTCTCCCCCGGGTATGTGAGACCCGTCAGCCAAACGGTGGCCACTCACAAAATTAGGCGTAGGGAGTGATGACCCTACACTATAAATTGTATCGTGAAACGCGAGTGTAAACTCCCAGGAGATTACACCGCGAGGCCCAGGGCCTGCAACGGCCTGTCGCGCCATTGAAAAAAAAAAAAAAAAAAAAAAAAAAGATCCTCAAAGGGGCTGGATCTGCCCCAGGAGAGTCTCCAAGTGATTATTAATATTTCAAATAAATAAAATAAAAGGATCTATAATATAACTAAGGATTTTTCCTGGGGCCACCTGCCAGGTTTGAACCCGCGAAATTAGGCATAGAAGGTTAGCTAGCCAAGACACCATGGGTGACCCCACCCCAATTTATTTTCCAATTCCAAGTACTTTCAATTGTATTTGTTAAAAAATCTCAGCTGTTTCTTATTAAGGTAATAAATAATTTTATATTCTTCTTGTTTTAATATCTGTTATACATTTTTTTAATAATAATTTTTATATAAACTATTTAACGAATTTTCAATAACAGTTTAGTGCTGTTATAAAAAAGTTATTATTAGCTTTTTAACAATAGCTAATATATGGCAAATTATATAATGTTTACATAAGGTAACTATCATTATTGTTATTGGATCTGCTAGTCATAATGGATACGGATGATGTTCACTAACACTAATGGATTCACTTGTTTGAGTGGTTTTGGCAGATAAACAGAAGCCTTCAAGTCATTACGGGTCCTACTCCACCTACAATAAGCACCTCAAATTTAAGCATCAAATGGTCTTAGTCTGTCAGTCTAGTAAAGCTCTCTCCTCATTATAAATTGTGAATGCTGCTATTCATGAATGAATTTATTTATTATTTGCGGTTGATTAAATAATATATAGAAATGAATTAAGGCTTAGAAAGCCAGGATTCCACTTAGTGAACAGAAATGAAACATTATTTAGTTTATCCTAGAAACATATATCATTTCAAAATAGTTCATACGACTCACAGTGGGAATAAATTAAGATTTAGTGGGAATAATTCTATAGCTCTTGATCTATTTAAGATATATTTTTTTTAATGAATTTATTTAAAGAAATTTACACTTATATTTACTTAATACAACAAGTAAATGGGATTAATGTATGTTTAAACAGATGAGAGTCCATTGTTATCAACTACCCATTGTTAGCACTCCAATGTCTTATTATGGAAGGAGGTCGGTGGATTGTCAGAATAGATCTGAAGGAGAGGTCACGGATAAGCAGGTTTGAGATGGGTGGAGTTTTGAACGAAAAGAAGTATATCTATACTGGACTTTGTCTAGGATATTTAAGTCTTTATGTATGATTTTATTAGTAACAAAGCATAGATCATTGAGGATTTTTCGAAGGATTTTGGATTGCAATGATTGGATGCGAGAGGGACTTGGTGGTTTAGTGGAGGGCCAAATAATAATAATAATAATATTCATTTGTATAGAGGTATGTTGGAGTGGGAGTAAGGTTCAAACTCCAGTCTACTCCTATCCTTGTGTAAAATTGTTAATAGAATATGGATAGTTTAAATAAAATGTTAAAGTTGTAACAACCAACATAAATAAAAAAATGACCATTATTAGATCAAATAATATATATTTTAATATAACAATTTTTTTGATAATATGAGATGTTATTGTGTAAGTAGAGATGTAATACTGTTTAAATTGTTATAGTATGATAATGAATTGATTAATTGTGATATTTATGTTTTTGAATGTTTTAAATTAATTTAATTTTGAATTGTTAATAGTTTTGACTAAAAAATTCTGAAGATGAAGCCATATTAGCCCCGAAACGTCAATTATATATGAAGAATAAATGAATATTTATCAGAAGAAGTGATCGTTTCAAAATTTTCTAATTAATTTATATTAAAATACTCTTCATAATAGGATAATCTTAATAATCATTCTTTATTTATTATCTGGGACTATGCACTAGGACAAATGCCTTCAGAATAATATTGAATAAAAAAAAAAATTAGAACTTCAGTTTTTTAGAATAAAAACAAAAACAAAAGAAAAGAAAAAAATGAATAATAGTAATAAATTAAGTGGTAGCTTAAAAAAAATTGAGAAATACAAACCAGAAAAGAAGAAAAATTAGAAGAAAAAAAAATAAATAAAAAAAAAATAAATAAATGCTAATTAAAATAAATTTACAATCTTTATAGAACTATTTAAAATAAAATACATAAATGTTTGAATATCATGCAAAATATATTAAATAATCGTTTCTCACAGCTCTATTTACTGATTTTTATTGAAATTTGCAAATCATTTGAGAATTTGATAGATAGGAAGTGTTTGAACAAACGGTATTTGAAGGTCGCAATATCTATTTAACAGGAGTAAGATATTGTTAAAGGATACAGTGGGGCATGAGGTCATAGGTTTACGACGCAGAGTAAAGGTAATTTGATGGGATTTACTAGGATTTACTTTAATTCTCCAGTTTTAACACTATTATTTAATGGCTAAGATAAATTACAAATTATTTTTTCATTAGAGCATAGAATGACCTTTATTAGTGGGAGTGGGAATTACTCCAATTACGACTTCATATATTTTAAATTATTTATTAAAGTTACTGATTTTATACATTTCTTTTATTTGATCAATTCATTCTATACAGGAGCTTTCAAATCAAAAGCAACGACCTATCATTTGCTTCCATAGAGGCTTTTGCGTTTAAAATTCCCTTTCTCAGAAATTTATCACGAATAGAATATTCATAAGTAATTATTGTTTGAAGACAAAAGATCCTAATATTTAACGTAAGAAAAATAATATAATTTCGATAGTTATCGTGTGAATATATATTTTTTTTAAAACTCCAATGGAACAAATAAATTACAAGTTATTAAATATGAGGCATATTTGAGGATTTTCCTGAAATTAACGTTAAACATATGGTTTCAAATCTTTAAATAAAAGTAACACTGATCGATCTTATTTGACCGATCAAATTGTATAATGGTATTTTAGTACCATGTACTCCCTACAATATTAAAAAAAATTAAAACATATGTTACCAACAAATTTTTTAAAGATTTTTTTGTTTGAGCTAATATATGAACAATTTCAATATGTTTACAGACATTTCAAAGTTTCTAAAACACACGAAGTGTGATAAAAGTTAAAATAAAGCTTGTTTTAATTAATTTTAGTCCCTCTTGTAATTACTTCTAAGTGTACAAATGGTTTTCCGAGACTGACATGATGTGCTTGAAACTTCTATTTGTAAAAAATTATAATATCCACATTTACGCATCTCCAATATAAATATCTATATATATATATAGATAGATAGATAGATACATATATATTAATTCTATAGATAAAAAAACATAGAATTTTGGCCACTTAATCGTGATTTTTTCCTTTTTTGAGGCAGAAGTAAATAAATCCAAAATATTATGCTATAATATAGTAACATAGATCCGTCAATAAGAATATGACCACCCAAAAATTGAATAAATGGAAGCAAATTTAGATTTTTACAAATTAATTCATCAGATCTCGGAAGGTTGGACACTGTGGCTAATCGGACGAATCTATAGGGATCTTTAACGAGTACCTGACATCGCATCGCACATGCTTAGGACAACCATTTTACGTTCCCTCCAACGGAACATATAACCAAGGGTTTTTCTTGGTCTAATTCTTCTATGGCCTATCAGTCGGGCTCAAACCCACCACTTTGGACATAAAAGGCTGCTATGGTGGCCACGTTTCTATAGGATGAAGATTGGTAAATTAGAAGTTTTTAATGCATCTCCTCCACCTACAGCCATATATTAAACTCTCTTAAGTAATACAGCTTCCCATGTCCATCCCACTGTATACATTTTGTTTATTTATTGGTTTATTTTTTACTTATTTATGTATACATTTATTTTATTCATGTATCTATTTCATTTGTTTCTGCACTTAATAAATTCTTAATGGTTTTACAATTCAATTTATTCCTATTTGTAATTATTTTACTATTTTGTATCAACTATATGATCTGTCAATGATTGTTACTTATTATTATTTTTTGTCATAATATTTTCACTTGGTTAATTTTACTGTCTTAATATATGTACAATAATTATAAAAACGTTGGTTGGGAGGTAGTCAGTTTTACTACATATAGTTTATACATTATTATTCTTACTATTGTATTATATTGTTTTCACTTCAACAATCTTGTTAAAACATCTTCTAATACCGTTATGATGTTATTAGTATTGTAGGTTTAATCTGAACACTTCATTTTATGTTAATATTACAATTTTACTCATTGTTGTCAGATCCCGTCTAGAAATATGGTACGTATTTTCCATTTTACCCAACCTTTTGTACGTGCTTTCCTATCTACCTGCCTATATTCCATATTACCAAATTGTACCCAGTTTCCACTCACCTACCAGACGGTACGTATCTCCACTGTTCTCCATTTTTTAATGTTTTCTATTTCATGTAATTTTTTCTTATATATTTGTACATTATCTTTAGTCATTATCTGGCCTGTATAGCTCTCATTAGTATACCTTTATCATTGTAATTTAATTAATTAATTTCTTTACACATCTATTTCCATTTATGTTATAATATTGACATTCTCTAGCGCAATAGTTAATTTTTTTAAATAGTATTTGTAATCTTATTTTAAATGTATCTTTTTTGTATCTTTTTAGCCCTGATGATGACCCACAATGGGGGTCGAAACGTTGGCAAACAATAAAATAGTTGAAACTATTCAGTTGTTTCATTTAATGACCGCTACCCGGACTAATTCCTTCAGTAATTCTCAACGGTCAACTAATTATATCCACAATGATAGAAGTTTTAGAGTTTAGATGTAATTTCAATTTGAATGACACTTGGTTATTTGGACCCCGATTTGTATATCCTTAATATACTCGGTATCGAAAATTTCTATATTGCAATAATTTCAGCTACTATATTTTTTACATATAGTTATGTGTAGAAAATTTGTATTTGTTTTAATATATTATACATTGAAAAATAATAATAAAAACAATTAAGAAGAAGAATATATCCAATCACTAACACATCACTTATATACCTGGTGAGGTAATTTTTTTTTTAATCAAGGTTTTCAGCTCCTGAGATTACGGAAAAAAACATGCTTATAACTTTGATGGATAATATTTCTTGAATATCATGTTTTCTTCCGCAATCTGACGACCTAGAAAAATTTAGCTTTTCATCCGGATTCGTTAAGGAAAAAAATCACAAATATGTTTCCCTCTTAAGATTTATCATTTTAAACTCTCCTTTTAAGATATTAAATTTTTCAATTTTCCTAATAAATTATATTTTCTGGATGTTTAAAGTTCATTAATTTTTCCCATAGCAATTTATATCAAATCTTACTAATAGAACGACGGAAGTAAACCATTATCTCTCCTACCCATCTTTTTACTTTCACTTACCTATATATGAAATATATAGTAAGGGAAAGTATTGCGATCGTGAAAATTCTCGAATTCCAGTTTCCAACGAAAATACATGTTTTAAGGTCTCCTGAGTCCAAATTACCAAGTCCCGCAAAAAGGTCTGTGTGTGTGTGCGTGTGTGTGATAATTACCGAGCGAAAACGAAAAGTTCTATAAAACTGAAATTTCATATTTAAGACAATTATAAGCCCGATATGTTACAGCAACTTTGTCATCAAAATCAGCTGCCCAGAAGAGCCACTTTATACAATGCATTTAGCACCTTTTTGCGGTTTTCTCAAAAACGGCCCTAATGATTTCGATTAAACTCGCTACATCGATGTAAAATTGGGCGGACTTTATACCATGTAGGTTTCATTCTGATTGAAATAGTCTGACAGGGCTTAAATGCCAATATTTCAAAATTTCTTCATCTGAAGTACCTTTAATTTTGTAGTTTTTATAAAATTGGCCATACCATTTTGTTAACATTGCTAAAAAACAGATAAATATATAAGTTGAAAGAATTCGATATTCACTAAAAGAGAATAGAGAAAAAATATTTCTTTATGCAATTTTTGTGTTTAATAATTTAAAAACAGTAATATAGATGTATAATGTACCGTTGAAAAGCTAAAGATTTTAGAAAAAATATTATCTCATACACAAGCTTGTAAAAGTTAATGGGTAGTGATAAAAAACCGATAAAGTAACTGATTTTTTTAGATAGTAATATAATAGATTATTTAATAAAACATCTGTTTATATTAATATCCAATGTAAATAATTCTTTTACAATTTATCTTCTATTCTAAATTTGTTTAAAAATTATTAAATTGATATAAATATCAGAGGTAAATGAAAGCCGTGTGTTGTGCGCGCCAGATTTTTTTTTTCAGAATCGATTTTTATCCAATTTTCTTAATGCCTTTTGCTGATATACATTTATCCGTTTAAAGATCCTATTGCTACGTCCTAAACCCAGAAAATCCGTATCCCGGCCTTTTTTAAACTGAGGATTGAAATGAATTCAATCGAATCACCTTTAATCATGTCGTAAACCTATGACACACAAATCTACTTTCTTCTATATCTATTTCCGATAATCCTCTGAGGAGACAAAAAATAAAATAAATTGAAGTACTCAAAATGGGTTTTTCCTTCATTAGACTTTATTATGGATCATACAATTCATTTGCTGTAACATGAATATAGATCTATTGTTGTATCTCACTAATACTTATTGCCCAAGATTGTGGCAGATTGTGTTATTTCTAAATAAATAAAAGTTATAAAAAAAAATTGTTTATCAGTATAAATAAAATTGGAGGCTGATGTCTACTTCACCACTATTTTATTGAAAAATAGTTTATCAGTAGTAATCTGAAATACAGGTACCCAGAAGATTTAGTGTTAAAGTCTGTTCTATCTATTGAAACTGAAGATTAGTTGGGTAATTTATTTAATTTTGTGTTTATTAATGAGGGTTTTTTGATTTCACAAATGAGAAAAACCTTTAGTTAAAAGAAAACAAAATTAGAATAATAAAAAACTGGACTGTCGATTAACACGTTATTTTCATGAAATAGACTCATAATCTCTGTAACGTTTTATGTATTTATACTTTATACTTATAGTTATTATCAAGAAAGAATATTGTTTTATTTATTTTTTTTTTTTTTATATAAATATGGAAAAACAAAATGTTATATATAAAATTAATTGTGAGAATTCTGAAGGAATATACATTGGTGAAACATCCAAAATATAAGAAACTAGAATATCTCAAATTTTAAAAGTATAAAAAATACAAATGCAACAGCGTTATCAGCACATAGTATAAAAAAATTACATAAAATTCATTTTGAAAATATGAAAATATTAGATACTTCTTAAAATAATAGAAACAGAAAAATACTGAAAGAAATTTATATAACTTAAAAGAACAAGAAAGCAGTTAATTATAAAACAGATACCAAAAATCTTGCTACACATTACACCGATATTATAAATCAAATAAAATTTTAATAAAAAAATACAACAACAAAAAAAACGTGAAAAACAAAGTAAATAATAACATCAAAATAAAAATAAATATAGACCACAGGAATTAGATTAATGTAACAATAGTAGTTGCTAAGTACAAAATATACAATAGGGGTACTCACTACGTTTGCTATAGCATGCTATTTGTGCTATTGTGCTAAACCTATTAATTTTATACAGGAAATAACTGTAGAAACTCGACGGGTTTAGCAAAATAACACAAATAGCATGCTATAGCAAACGTAGTGAGTACCCCTAATATTAAAAACAAGATAGAACAGTGAGTCAATAGTCGACATTTAGAAGTGCATGTAGGTAGCTGTTAGCTTAAAAAAATTTATATCAATAAATAATGAACAAAAAAGGTAATTTATAATTATTTATGTAATATGAACATTTTATTTAATAAATTACTTTATAAAAAAATAATATATATAATATATATATATATATATATATATATATATATATATATATAGAGAGAGAGAGAGAGAGAGAGAGAGAGAATATTAAATGTAACTAAAATCAAAATGTTTTAAGCCATTTTAATCTTGATAATGGGGAAAAAATACCGAAATGGGGACTGATATTGACGAGTCATAGAGTTAATTATAATAATAAAGATATGATTGAAGAAAATTATGCTTTATTTAATATGTTTTTATATCATTATTACTGTTTATAAGAAATGAAGAATAAATACCTAACCAGCTCAGAATAATATGAAGCTTTGAGTGGAAAAATGTGTTTATATACATACAATATTGTTCATATAGTACATAAGTTGTATGATACAGGTTTTTTATTTCTTTGTTATAAAAATTAAGTATTAGTTGGCTATTATTTGTAATTACTGACCTACCAACATAAATTGGGCAAATCTCTATGGCTATACTGTATTATAGCCAATAATAAAAAAAATAAAAATAATATATTAATAACCATATTCGATTCAAAATTTTGTGATACAACATTGTCATCTATCTTGCTCTTAAAATCAATGAAGTTTTGTCGATGACAACAGTTATCTAAAAACAGATATTTTTAGTTCAGAAGAGAATGAGCATGTGTTAATGAGTATAACTTTAGATTTGATTAAGAGTTGAAGATTTAACTTTTTACTTTCACTTACTATATATAGTAAGGGAAAGTATTGCGATCGTGAAAATTTTCGAATTCCAGTTTTTAACGGAAATACACGTTTTAGGGTCCCCTGAGTCCAAATAACCAAGTCCCGCAAAAAGGTCTGTGTGTGTGTGGTGTCCGTGTGTGGTAACTCCCGGGCGGAAAGAAAAGTCCTATGAAACTGAAATTTCATATTTAAGACAAATATACGCCCGAGACAAAGCCTTTTTTTTTTTTTTTTTTTTTTATCAAAATGCGCTTACATTATAAAATTTATTGTGCACCTTTTTTCGATTTTCTCGATAACGGCTCCGACGATTTTGATTAAACTCGCTATATCGATGTAAAATTTAACAGGCTTTAACATCATGTTTGTTTGATTATAATTAAAATAGTCTAACCTTTAATTCTGTAGATTCTATAAAAATAACCATATTATCTTATTAGTATTGATAAAATACAGGTAAATATATAAGTTGAACGAATTCGATATCTAAATAAAGGAGAAAACTGAAAAAAAAAAATTTAATGTAATTTTTTTTTATTCTGAACATAGCAACAGAAATATACATGTATAATATACCGTTGGAAACCTAAAGATTTTAGAAAAAATATTATCTTATACACTAGCTTTAAAAAGGTAATAGAGAGTGATAAAAAACCGATGAAACTAACTGATTATTTTAGATTAAAATATAATAGATCTTTTAATATAGCACATGTTTCGATAGAAATTCCATTTAATTAATTCTTTAATGGTTTCGTGCATTTTTTTATCTCTTACTGTACTTGAAAATACTTTAATTTATTTTAAAAACTTTCGGGAACATACCAGGTTTTGAATTAATTATTTATTAGTTAGTAAAAATTGTCTTACTATTTTTGTCTATGTTGTAATGGGTATTATCCAATTTCGAGCTGAGCTCACGGAAACCTAAATCTGAAAACGTTTTAAAGTCTATTAAATTTTACAGGCAACGCTCTCAAAACCCTTCATTCCACAGTCGTTTCATCTTTCTTGGACGTGAATATTTTACGCAACGGTTCGTTCTTGAAAACTCAACCCTTTGTTATTTCCTTAATGTAATCATCCACGCATCACAACCGAAAAGACTATCAAATATCACATTAGCCTCGTATATCTTAAATTTTAGCTTTGCAACAGTGGTTTCAGTATTGTCAGACGGAATTATAAATAGGATTCTGAGCTTTTAAATATTCTTAAATTTAAAAATCAACTTTTCCTTTAAATATTCAGGAACCATATTATTTTTATACATTTTTAAAACCATTCCTTCTTAATGTCTCCAACAATCTTTTTATTTTTTTTTTGTTTGTTTTTAGTTCATCTCAATAACTTATTATATCATTCTACAACATAAGCTTTTAGTAATATAATTAGTAATATTATATTACTACTCTTATGTTCGGATTTTGCCTCTAACTAAGGTGATTTCTCTTTAAGTTAATTTTTTTAGAGTACTGCTAATGGGTAGTTTTTCTTAATGTGCATCATGCCATTGCTACATTCACTTTATATATATTCATTTAACATCACCTAATGGTACTGTGACAAATCGGACGATGCTACAGTTGGGGAGAATAAACTAACGTTTCTCGATGTATTTTATAGGGTAAAATTTGAAATTTGATTTATGTATATGTATATATATATATATATATATATATATATATATATATATATATATAAAATATTTTGTGAGGGAAAGTATTGTGATTGTGAAAATTTTCTAATTCCGGTTCTCAACGAAAATAAACGATTAAGATCCCTTAGGTCTAAATAACCAAGTCGATCAAAAGGTCTGTGTGTAAGTGTTAGTCTAGTACAAAAACAATATGTTGCATAAAACTGAATTTTCATATTTTAGGAGCGTTAGACGTTTCATATGCCTTAGATGTTAGATGTTACAGCATCTTTTTCAAAAAATCGTTGAACCGGAAGAGACATTTAATTCAATTTATTTTGCACCTTTTTACGATTTTCTAAAAAAACTATTTCCTAACAATTTTGATTAAACTCGTCAAATCGACGTAAAATTATATGACCTATATATCATGTAGCCCTATGCCGTAAGAAGGCATTTTGTACCTTATGTGCACAAAAACTGGTATGTCCATTTTTTTAAATTCCTTTTCAGGATAATAGACTATTTTACACCATACAAAACTATCTTTTTCTTTTTTTTTTTTTTTTTTCGGTGCTAGGTAATGTCCTTACCAACTTAATTAAGGCAAAAACGGCGCCAGACAGATCTATTTCTAATTGAGAATTAAAGGAAAATTCAATGTAACATGATTAAAACAATACATGTTAATATCATTTTGTATAATGAACTATTGGTAACGCCCTATATCATTAAAAGTAATTCCCCTGACCCTTCATGGTGATGTATAATCACCTCATCATTAATGAATCTATCGTATTACAAGACAAAATTAATTTGTATAGAAGCTTTTTAGGTTGGAATCACACAAGAGTAAAGTTCATACAGAGTTGGGCAATATTCGTGATATTTTTATCCAAATAATAGATAACAGATACGTTTTTTATTCGATATTTGAATAAAATTTTATTTGTAATAAAATCATCCGTTATTCGAATAAATTTGAAGTTCCCACTATCCGTTTATTCGTTGTTTATTAAACGGACAGAGAAATAACTTTTTTAGTTTTATTTATTATTTATTTTATTTTTTGACAGTTGTACACGTAATAAGGAAATCTAAAACCAAGATTCTGAAGGTGGGATCTTATATCGTGCAGGTTTCTTGTATGGTTGTAATTGATGAAGTTTATGATCTTTTATTAGGTTTATTTTTTATTTTAGAACAATTTGTAATAAGATATATTAAAATTTTTATACATATTAATAATTTCAAAAGACTATATTCATAAAATATTTACAAAAAACAAAGGTTTTGGCTTTACCAACAGAGCTAGTGCGTGTCAAACTGAGGGTGGAAAAAAGTTACACTCCGAAAGTTACAGACCCCCCGCCAAAAGACACACCCACGTCTCAATTTATTTCTTATATGCGGATAACATATGAGATTATTCGTTATTGTTGTTTTGGTTATAAAGATTGGTTATAAAAAAAACTACGAGTGGTTATTATGGCCCAAAACATATTCAGAAGACGATTAACTTACCTATGATAAAAAAATCTGGTGCGGGCAACACACGACTTTCACTTACCTCGATTTTTAAAATCAATGAAAGAATTTTCAAATACAGTTAGAGATAAAAATACGTGAAACTATTAAGGAATTAATCCAATTGAATTTGTGTTTTATTAAAAAATCCATTATATTATTATCTAAAATAATCAGTTAGTTTTATCTTCTTCTCATCACTCTCTATTACCTTCTAAAAGCTTGTGTATGAGATGATATTTTTTCTAAAATCTTTAGCTTTCCAACGGTATATCATACATGTATATTACTGCTCTTATGTTCAAAAACGAAAAATTGCATTAAAAAAATATTTTTTCTGTTTTCTCCTTTAGTTGGGTATCGAATTTATTCAATTTATATATTTACCTGTTTTTCATCAGCGTTAACAAGATAATCTAGTTATTATTATTGAATCTACAAAATTAAAGGTACTTTAGGGGAAGAAAATTTAAAATATCGGCATTTAAGCCCTGTCAGACCATTTTTATCCAAATAAAACCTACATGATATTAAAGCCCATTTAATTTTACATCGATATAGCGAGTTTAATCAAAATCGTCGGAACCGTTTTTGAGAAAATCGAAAAAAGGTGCAAAATGCATAGTATAAAGTGCCTCTTCTGGTAAGCTCATTTTGATGAAAAAAGTTTTGTCACGTCTCGGGCGTATAGTTGTCATAAATATGAAATTTCAGTTTCATAGGACTTACCTTTTCCGCCCAGGAGTTACCACACACACACACACACACACACTCAGGGTTATTTGGACTCAGGGGACCCTAAAACGTGTATTTCCGTTGAAAACTGGAATTCGAAAATTTTCACGATCGCAATACTTCCCCTTACTATATATAGTAAGTGAAAGTAAAAAAGTTATATATACTTATGTTTAACCAGTTTCCTGAGAGAAAGGGACGAAACCGATTCTAAAAGAACGAAATCAATAAAAATAAAATACAATAATAAACATAATCATCAAATAGGAACAGTAAACATACTGATTAGCATACAAAAAAATAATTTGATTGTGTTAAATGAGCTGATATAAACGATTGTTCTACACCAACTGAATGACACCGTCAAAGGCCCGATTACTATCGCTTAATGCCTCAGAGACTTTACGTGGTACGCCACATTTTACAAATTCCCTAATGCAACGAGGACACTCTTCGAAAATATGACTTACTGTGAGAGTCACTTTACACAGTTGACATCGAGGTGAATCCCTTCGTGCCATGAGGTGCTCATGAGTGAGGTGGCAGTGTCCTATCCTCAGGCGGGCGATAAATACCTCCTCGTATGTGTCTGCATTTTCTGGTTGATGAAACCCTGCAACTGATGGTCGGTTTTACGCTTTTCATTTTGTTGTTCTTCAGCGCAGTCCAAGACTGTTGCCATTCGTTAATGATCTTCGCATTAATTGGCTAAAACAGCTCTGATGATGAAATAAAATAAGGCGTAATTTCTTCTAGCGAGTGTGCCTCTGTTGTTGCTTTGTCAACGTCTTCGTTTCCTGATATGATTGGGAATCCAAAAGAAACTTATTTTTTTAAAGTGTTCTCCATCTGTTTGATTGCAAAGTGGACCTCCTGTGCAATAGGGTTTGCTGAAAATGGATTGAAGATGGCTCTGAGAGCACTGATATTGTTCGTTATTCGAATAATAGATGAATATATATATATATATATATATATAATAATAATAATAATAATAATAATAATAATAATAGGCTTAGCGAACCCGAAGGTTCGATGCCGATACCACCAAATTCCGCCTACACAGACTCGTCCAATGCTCACCATTCAAGCCCAAGCTCCCGAGATCAGCCTTAACGCAATCCTCCCATCTCCGCTTCGGCCTACCTTTCGGACGCCTACCAGTCGGATCAGCAAATACCAACTTTCTCGGAATCCGTTCGTCATCGAGCCCAACAACTTTACTCGCCCATTTGAGTCTCCGCGATGCAATCAGCTCAATTATATTCACAGGATGCAAGTTCCGCAATTCCGCGTTATGCAACCTTCTAAACTCCCCAGTGGCCTCATCTCTCTTTGGACCAAATATTTTACGCAATACTTTATTTTCGAAAACCTTAAGCCGCTGTTCATCCTTTAAAGTAAGCGGCCACGTTTCACATCCGTAAAGAACCGTTGGAAGAATAATAGTTTTATAAATTCTAATCTTTAAGTTTTTAGATAGAAGCCGCGAACTAAGTAACTTAGCAACTGAATAATAACACGCATTTCCCACCTTTAACCGGGACTTTATTTCTTCCTGGATTTCATTTTTTCTAGTTATAATTGAACCTAAATACTTGAATTTCTCTACGTGTTCAAAAGTATGACCTGATACATCAATATCACCAAGATCGACACCGTTTCTGCTACTAATCATATACTTCGTTTTATCGGTATTTAATTGGAGTCCTATTTCTTTACCGGTTTTTATTAACACACTTGTATTTAGTTGTATGGTTTCCGTGTCTTCACCTAGCAGTACCAGATCATCGGCATACCCCAAAACCGGAATCTTGTCACCCATATTTAAGCCTTTCTCGGAAATATATATATATATATATATATATATATAAATATATATCATACTTCTGTCTCCCTTATTTGAGTAACGGCACTTTTGTATTTTGGATCAATATTCTAAATATTTAATCTTTAAAAAATATATATATATATATATATATATATATATATATATATATATATATATATATATATATATATATATATATATCTGGACGAGTATTTTAAAATGACTGTTGGTTATGGTGTTATACGGAAACGTTTAGTGGAATCAAACGGTTTAAAATAAGTGAAAAGATTACTACTGATAAGTTACGACCATAGCGCATCGACTCACAGATAAGATAGTACATTATCGTATCCACTTTTTTTTTTTTTTAACCGGAACCTATTAAATCAGTTGGAATCATGTTCACCAAGGGAAGATGTAATTAGACGAATTATTGAACCGATGTAAATTAAGAGATCTGGATTTTTTTTAGCAAATCCTCGGTAGCCTAATCAGAAAAAAAGTCTACTTTCCAATTTATAAAAATAATGATTATCAACAGACGCCACAGAGTGGGCAATATGACCGATCTAAGTGGACAAAATTCTGAAACTTCTCTATATTTAACCTTTAAGGTCCCAGATTACGTAAAAAAATATTTTTAAAAAACGTGAGGAAAAATTATGAAAGCTAATTAATTTTTTGACACGATGGCGAGCGCACAGTGGTCAAAAATCAAATTTATCTGTTAAAATCTAAAACCTCCCTATATTTCACTTATGAAGTCCCAGAATACTTGAAAAATAATACGAAAAATCTAATTATGGCTCGGAGTTGCTAAAACCTGCAAATTGATGTATTTTATATAACTTAGGAAATTCTTGAAATTATAGATTGTAAAACTTTTGATACGGAGTGTTGTTTTTGAAAAAAAAATTATGTATCACCCAAAACGAAAAAAATCGCAAAAATTCTTTGTAATATCTAAAGACTAGAAGGATTGATAAAACAAATCCTACAAAAAAATCCTTGGGTAACTTGGGGGTTATATAGTTTTTCGTTATTGAATAGGGGCATACATTTACAAATTGCTAAATTAACTCTACAGGTGAGATTACAACCTATATTCAATAACGAGTTTGGAAATATAATGTCCTACCTGTCTCAGCAACGTCTATTGTTAAATGAAAGCAAAAAGACTTTGCTCTAATATTCCTTAAACAGAATAAGTAACTATCGAATAAAAATAATCCCACTGAACAGGAATGATTCATTACTATTTATTTGTAATCACTATCATGGCGGAAAATATTATTATTAAGGGTCTTGCCAACAAATAATAAAAAGGTGGAGCAATGGACAAACTATTGTCCACCTAAATTGGTGATATTGCCCACTGTGCGCCGGGAGAATAAAATTAAAATAATTGAAATTTCTGTTATTTCAGTTTTAAAAAAAAACAACATTTAATTAGGACCTCAATTTTATAAACTTTTTTTAAAAAAATCGGTGTAAAAAACCGATTTAAAAAATCAGCTGCGCTCTACACAAGACTTTTTACATACCTCCGTTTGTTGGAAAACAAATTTTTAAGAACTACATCGAGCTTCGAAGGAAACATGTGTTTCAGATAAAGTAATCTAACAATAGAAATTATTACCTACAACTCCTTTCATTAGTTTTTTATCCGCTTTATATCACTCTCCACTTCCTTACAACTTTATAGTTAAGAATTCCAATGGTTCACTATACATATATTCCATATTACTATGTAATGTTTGGTACTAAATTTACTTACAATAATATGTTTGCTTATTTTACTATTATCAAATTATTTCTGTGTATTTAACCGATTTCTGTAATGCTAACAATATGTATAGGTTAAAATTTCAAACAGTATGAAAAAACCTACATGGAATTAAGCTAATCAAATTTGAAGTCTATATATCGAGCTTAATCAAAATAGCTTTCAGCCGTTTTGGGGTTTTAAGTCCGTTTTAGTTTAAAGTGGCTCTCCTGGTTTGCTGATTTTGTTGAATAAGTTCTTCCTGTGTATCTACCCGATTTCAGAAATGCTAACGATATGAAAAGGTTAATACTTCAATCAGTATGAAACCTATATGAAATTAAAGCTAATCTCAAATTCGGTATCTATATATAGAGTTGAATCAAAATCGCTTTCAGCCGTTTTTGAGAACATCGTAAAAATGAGCAAAATGCCTAGTTTAAAGTGTCTCTTTCGATTCGCTGATTTTGTCGAATAAGTTGCTGTAACATCTAAGGTATATACGCTTCTGAAATATATTAAATTTCAGTTGCATACAACTTATCTTTTTCTGAGCTAGACTTATCGCATACACAAAGGCACACACATAAAAACGTTTTTGCTGGACTTGGACTTTGGAACTAAGGGGGCTCTAAAGCGTGTATTTTCGATGAAAACTCAAATTAAAAAATATTTACGATTGCAATAAGTTTGGGTTTTTCTTTCCTAAAGCTTCAACTGACTCCGAAATTCCCCGTCGACATAGACTGATCATAAGAAGCATGAGAAAGTATTTTTTAATAGTCACTGTGGTTATTCATAAAATTGAAATTAAAACTTTATGTAAAGTTTTTCTGTTATAAAGATTTCCTAATGGAAAGAAAATTCCTTTCATTGCGGAAATTTTCAAGGTTAATTCTATTACGGAACAATAATAATTAAGTTTCCTTCAGACCAATAACTATCGTTCCAATAGAGGCTGAAGTATCGGAGAAATTTATAGCTTCTAGTTTAACTCTGTTAGCAATACTTAGTTAACCCTGTTTCCTATCGCCTGCAGAAAAGTTGATTGTGGTATTGCTATCCTTGGATCTACGGGATTAAGCAGAAGGGGGAGGGGTTAAAGCTGTGGCCCACTTTTAAAAATTAATGGGTCAAGCATGAACATTTTATAGAAGAAATAAATACAAATTTTATTTTACAATAGTATATAATAGAAAATAATTTTTATTCTGGGAAAGGGTCCCTTGAGGATAACAGAAATATACAATTAAGGTATACAATGTGTCTGGACATTTGATAGTATTGCAATTAATTGTTTTTTATAATGGTATAAGTATTGTGAAAAACTGATACGACTGGTAAAGCTGATCATGAGGGATGTGAAGTACACAGTGCAGGTTGGTGGGTATCAAATCGAATAGTTCTCCTCAAGAAAAGAACTCCGCCAAGGCAGTGAGGGACACTGGTCTCTAAACGAATCGGATAGTTTACAATCATATGACCCAGCTATTAGCCTATGCGTACGATGATGATATTATAGGACGGTCGTTGTAGTCTGTGAAAGAAAGATTTTTGGCTTTGACGGAGGCTGCCAGAAGAGTGGAGGTGAACGCGGTGAAAATTATGTACATGGTCTTAGGAGAAGAACCCCTAGACTTGGTGAGACCATCAATATTGACTCTTCAACTTTGAAAAATTTGCCCAGTTAAGTTAGGGATCTCGTGTAACGCAAGATAATGCACCAAAAAATGTGGTGAAAAGAAGAATTTTGATGGCAAACAGGTGCTACTTTGGTATAAATCATCGACTCATCGCCGAGCCGTAGCGCTTGACTTACGAATGGATTGGTATAAGAAAAAAACGAGGGTATCCATTGACCAATTCAAATTCCAACAATAAATAATAAATTTCCTATCATTCAAAGTTCTATATTTGATTTGAAATTTTAGAATTGTATAATGGGACTTCAATGATGATAGGGAAGAAGTATGACGGATACGAGTTAGTAGGGAATTTTTAAGGGCAATTGAATGAAATGATCGAAAGTTTCAGTTCCAAAGGTAGGAATGTAAAGGTCAGAATGACGCGACCTTGTTTCAAGGGAGCAGACTAACTATTTAAATAATAGAAGACCGTGGATGCGGGGAGGTATCTGCGAGTTAATGCTTTGGTGAAGGTATTATACTAAGAAATATTGTCTATGAATAATCCTTCTCCACATTTAACTCGCCTCATAATTGGATCACATGAGACCTCTTTCGAATACAGGAAAAATCTTTAAAATATCATAAGAATTCGCTTTAGACAGTCCTCAAGTCGAGGGAAAATAATTGTGGATACAAGGAGCTTACGAGAGGATAATGGAATAAGCTGCTAAAATCATTAAAAAAAAGAAATATTTAGACTTGATGAGAAATACTAGAATTATAAAAAACGTATTATTTGGGTTTTTTGTTTTAACAATAAATTACCTAAGTAAATAGAAAAATTGTTTAAAAATTAAAAAGATCCAACTAAACTATTATAAAAAGGAAGGTTAGAATGAATCTCAGGTTTAATTTTTCCCCTTGTATAGTCCTGTCATTGCACTAGTTCATGTAGAGATTTCAATCGTGTGAGCATTGTCCTTCTTTTAATATAAATTTTCAAAAATAGGTTATTAAATAGTTTAGCATTGTTGAATATTTCAAAAGGGACTAAGTAACTTTTATTATTTATTAAAATTTACAACTGCATTAGTTAATACATCAAGTAAATTAGCTATAAGATAAAACACATGAGATAATCTAAACTAGAAGATCTCGAGTCCATCTTCTTTTCAGACGCCTAGGAGGATTGTCAGGAAGTAAAGAGGAAGCTAGTGGGTTAGAGTGGGAGTGGATTTTGTCATGGAAGGATTGGGGCCTAGTTCGGGCCAAATCAGCAACATATGGAACATTAAGGTCTTCATGAATGAGTTTATTAGTGACAAAGTAAGGAGCATTGAGGATTTTGGATTGTAAGGATTGAATACTGGAAGAATTTGAAGGTTTAATGGAGCCCTAAAGCTCAACTCCGTAAGTCCAGATAGGCCTTATGATGGCGATATAGATAAGTCTTTTTTAGACAAGTGGAAGGTTGGAGGGTCTGTCCAGTAAGTGTCGAAGTAAGCGAAAGGGACGGGTGGTTTCTTGTCGTTTCGTTCTTGTGTGCGGATTCCACGTTCGACGTTTGTCAAGTAGGAGTCCTAGATAGCGAATCTGTTCAACCAGAACAAGCGGAATATTATTAAAGGACACTATAGGGCAGGATGTCGTAGGTTTAGGACAAAAAGTAAAAAAGATGAGACAAATACAAATTATACTTCTATATAATAAGTACCGTAGAAATAAATTTAGTGGTTGAGAATGAATTAGTTTTAGAATTTTAATTAAACTAAACATTTCTACCTTGCAAGATGTACCCTCATCTAATCAACCAACTTAAATCAAAAGCCAATTAATAACACTAGAACCAGTTTAGTCTCAGCTACTGAATGTTTTTCTCTACTTCACTCAATAATTATATCGAGAGAGTACAAGGAATGATTGTACGATGAGAACGATATGAATTTGACACTTAATCGACTGGAATGCAATTTAAAAAATGTTAAGCAATATTTTAAAAGTTGTTGACTGGAGAAAAATATCTATTACGGTGTTAAATTATTTTTTAAGTGAATGTCTAAACTTGTAATAATGTGACAAGGTGTTGATGAAGTACATTTTTCGTTTATCGTTCAATAGACACGGTAGCACCATTAGTCGCTCTCTTCGAAGTCATGACCGAGAATTTTTACTCAATTTTAAAAAATACTAGGGCCTTCTACAGCGTTTGAAATCTTTGGCATACAAGGCTGTTATGCAAATCACTACACCACAGGTACACAACACGACTTTCACTTATCTCTGTTGTAAATAACAATTTTAGGATTTTTAAGCAAAGTTAGAGATAAAATATATAGGTAAGGGAAAGTAAAAAGATTTTCTAATTAATTTAATTTTGTTCCGATACAAAAATGTGTTTCATAAAATTATCTATTATCTTATTATCGATAACAATCAGTTTTATTCGCTTTTCATCGCTCTTTTAAATTTCAATTCAATTTACAATTTCGTGTGAAAGATAATATATATTTTTTTAATTTTTAGCTTTCCAGCGGTATATTATATACCTATATTACTAATTTTATGTTTGAAAAAAAATTCCCCAAAAAAATTACTCCCTTTTTCTCATTTATTTGTATATAAAATTCTTTCTTCTTGTATATTTAGCTATTTTTATCAATCCAAATAAAATTATATAGTTTTTTTTTTTAATCTACAAAATTAAAGGTACTTCAGCGGAAGACAATTTAAAATATCGGCATTTAAGTCCTGTCAGCAAGAAACAGCTCGTAGATACCACTTACTACAACACTTACTGGACAAACGATCAAAACTTTCCACATACTACAAAAATTTAATTTATATAACCATAATTAGGCCTATTTGTACATATGGGATTGAGTGATGGGGATCCACCAAACCATCCAATTCTTCCCGCATTCAATCCTTGCAATCCAAAATCCTCCGAAAGATCCTAAACGCCCCTTACTTTGTCACCAATAAAATAATTCATAAAGACCTAAATATCCCATAAGTCGCAGATCTAGCCCGAACTAGATATTCCTCCTTTTATTTCAAATTACCCGTCCACTCCAACCCACTTGTCCGCAAACTCTCATCTCCTATTCCTTCCTGATCATCTTCCTAGGCGGCTGAAAAGACGATGGCCTCGAGACCTAATTAGCTGAATAAACTTTGAAGTGCTACCACTGGGTAGTTTCTTCACATGGCTGTATCACGCCCACTTGATCTTTTAGCACATTTACATAATGTATTTTATTGTAATACAGTTGTAAATTTCTTTTAAATAAAAAAAACAAAAAAAAAAGTCCTGTCAGACTATTTCAATCAATAGAAACCTATACGATATCATAATAATATAATAATTTTACACCGATATAGCGAGTTTGATTAAAATTGCCATAGCCGTTTTTAAGAAAATCGTAAAAAGTTGCAAAAGCATAGTATAATATGGGTCTTCTGGTTAACTACTTTTGTTGTAAAAGTAGCTTTAACAACTCAGGCTTATAGCTGTCTCAAATATGAAATTTCAGTTTGTGCGAATTTTCTTTATCGTGTTAGACTTACCACACACGCAGACCTTTTTGCGCGTCTTGGTTTTTCGGGGACCTTAAAACGTGTTTTCTTGGTCAAAACTCGAATTTGAAAAGTTTCCCGATAACAATACTTTCCCTTACTATATATTTTATATATAAGTAATAGGAAGTAAAAATACGAATAGCTGAGGAATATAAAGTTACCGTTACACAAATTTTATACATTTTAAATTCACAGCAATTATATTAAAAAGAAACAATGTATTAACGTTGAAAACTGGAATTTGATAGTTTTCAGAATCACAATACTTTCTCTTACTATATACTTCATATCTAATCGAAAAAAAGTAGAAATAAAAATATCAGGGCATAATCCCTATGGAGATTCCATTTTAAAATTTTTATACGAGTGAATTAAGGTCGGTGGTTCCCAGTGGATGTTATCTGCCAATACTCATTTTCAGTAGCTAAAAGAAGACTGGCGTTCAGAAGACCCATGGGAAATGAATATGATATTTCTGCTATTTTCTATAAGGCTAAAATATGAAGGATGCATCTCATCTTCATTTTTTTTCTTTACGTTTTTATTATCATTTCTGACAGTCCTAGTTAAATATCCAGATTTTTTTTTTATTTATTTATATTTTTTAAATAATCGAATTCATAACTCGTCTTTTGCTATCCCTCTTCAGAAAAAAAAAATAATAACGTGAGGTAATATATTTAGTGACACAATACGTTTGTTGATGTAATGTTTTAATAATTTCTGTGAAATTTCTATCAAAGAATCAAATTTATTACTTAAAATATTAAATTTTCCATATCAAGATAAGTTTTTATTAATACATATACTTAAAAAAATATATAAACGAATATAATGTATGATTTTTACTTTCGCTTACTTATATACGAAATATATAGTAAGGGAAAGTATTTTTAT
Source organism: Piezodorus guildinii (assembly GCA_023052935.1). Lineage (NCBI taxonomy): Eukaryota > Metazoa > Arthropoda > Insecta > Hemiptera > Pentatomidae > Piezodorus > Piezodorus guildinii. The sequence goes on from CM041295.1 coordinate 47,673,334, forward strand.
CGTGAAAATTTTGGAATTCCAGTTTTCAACGGACATACACGTTTTAGGGTCTCATGAGGTATGTATTCCATGTAACCGTGTGTTGGTGATAAGTCCAGTAAAAAAACGAAAAGGTGTACGAAAATGAAATTTCATATTTGAGACAACTATACGCCAACCAGAAGAGCCACTTTATACCATGCATTATGCACCTTTTTACGATTTTCTCAAAATCGGGTTTAACGATTTAGATTAAACTCACTTAAAATTTAATGGGCTTTAATACGATGTAGGTTAGATTCTGATTGAAATAGTCTGACTGGGGTTAAATGCCGATACTTTAAATTTTCTATATCTAAGGTACCTTTTATTTTGTTCATTACAAAAGATTAACCATATCATCTTAAAACGGATGAAGGACGGCTTAATATACAAGTTGATGATCAACGAAAGGATAAATGAGCAAAAACTATTTTTTTAATGTAATTTTAGGTCTTTTTAAAATTAGAACAGTAATAAAGGCGTATAATGTACCGTTGGAAAGAGACCGATTTTAGAAAAAAAATTACCTGATACGAAAAGTTGTAAAAGGTAATATAAAGTGTCGAATAGGGAATAAACTTATTACTGATTAAAAAATTGATATAGTTAGATTTTTTAATCTAAATCATATGTTTCACACAAAAATGAAATCACGATTTATTAAAATCTACTTAAAATATTTTTTAAATTGATTATTTAAGTTAATAGTTTTTAAATTAATTTTAACAGTCGTGGTAAGTGAAAGTCGTGTGTTACCCGCACCAGATTTTTTTTTATAGCCTTTGTGTTTCCTAGTCATGAAAACTGTATTACTTATTTAGGATAGTGTAAAATCTTTTTGTGCTTAGGTATCTTAATAAAATATATCTTTGGCTGACGGTCAAAAAATTATAAGATAGTGAAAAACTATTTGACCGCCACTTGCACCATCTCATACTTACACGGTCTAAATAGTTGAAATAAATCTTCTATTTTTTTTTTACTTAAAAAAAAATCAATTGCACCACTATTGATAATAAGGTATCTTTATCTTTTTAGTATTTAGGACATAAGTTGCAAAAAAGTTTGTGTTGATACCCATTTTCTAAAAGGAAGTCAACTACTTTGTGTTTTGCGATTTGTTGGTGTGTTTTTGAGGTTAATTTTCTCCCGTAATCAATTAAATTTTTTACTGTGTTGATTTTATATCGATTGGGGCATTGACTTTTATAATGGATGTATCTTACGGTATGGATAGGTTATTGATTGCCACCACTTGGTTCCTATTTACCCGTTTGGTTTGCGATTTTTTTTTTTTTTTTTAATTGCTTTATTGAGAAGTAATACAATCTGCCACTATCTTGGGCAATAAGTATTAGAGATAAAAGAAGTCATTCATTCCATATGTACAAAGTAAAACAATTAAAAAGTAAAATGCCTCAATAACAAAAGAAGAAAAAATAAATAAATAAATAAAATAAAATAAATGAAAAAAAAATAAAATAATTACAATCTTGGCCACATTCATACCTATATACAATATTTACATACTGCCCCTGGGAACTCCGAATCGAACCTCTGCATCCAGAAATGGATGCCGAGGCACAATGTCAGGAGATCCCAGCGCCTCTCAGTCAGCCGCTTCACCAATCTAGTCAGTGGAGACTGAATGAGGGCGCTAGAGCCACACACTCTCAGGCATGAGTGGAGAAGTTGGCCATTGCCAGCACTCCAGTTGCATATTTATAAGAGATCTCTCGGCCATTGCCGCCTCAACCTACGAGGAGGGTTGTAAGGATGGTTGGTGCTAGATAGGGATTGTGCCAGGGGATTAGGAAGGTGAGCAAGTTTCTGGTGGAAAGTTGAGAAGGTTTGCGATTTAAAGTACATCTAAAAATAGAAAATTATTGTTACTTGCAAATTTAATCTGAGTGAATATTTATTAAATTCTGTTAAAATTATTTCTTCATCATTATTTTATGTGGGTATTGCGGTTATAATATCGTCAAAAAATATAGATAAGAACGGAATATTAAACGGGATTTCTGTATCTCTATTAATTACTGTATACAAATTTTAATGTTCTGTTTTTTCCACTGATAGGGCATGAGTATGAGAACAATAAATTCTCGAAACGTAGATGAAATAAAATTGCTTGTTTATTGACTGAATCTTAAGATCAGTAGATAACCGAAATCATCAACAGTCGAGAACGAATCAAACAGAATATAAATATATATATATATATATATATATATATATATATATATATATATATATATATATATATATGTACGTGTGTTTGATTTTAGTTAAAATCACTACAATATGATAAAAAGAGAGTTAATAATTTTTGGGTGATTTATATTTGTAAAAACATTCTTAAGGCATAAATCCGATTTATGTTATTTTGGAGTAAGTATAAAAAATACAATTTTAAGAGGTTATTTTATAATTTTATGATTAGTATAGTTTTATTGATAATATTATATTATTATATAAAGAAGAAACGGTATAATAGATTTTAATAATAAATAATAATAGAAATATGACAATAATGCAATAGCGCTCAGTACAGACGATTGCTGTTATTGTAAGAAATTGTCTACTGTTATCGATTTATTCTCGATGGCCTAATTATAGGCATGTTCTAAGCAATAGCAGTAAAATCGAAAAGAAACAGGCAGATATTTTATATATCAAGAGATTAAATATTATAATTGTAATTGACTTACAAATAAATTAATTAATTTAACTCTAAATAAATTTAAGAAAAAGGCTTACGATCTATTCGTTAATAAATAATTAACTTTGTTTATTTTTTCGTAACACGGCTTAGCTCAAAATTTACGATAAAATCTCTGATTTTTTTTATGATCTTGTAAGAGCATCCTTAAAATTTTTTTTTTTTTTTTTTTTTTTTTTTTTATTGAAATATATTACAATTTGTTACAAAATGAACAATAATAATATTGATAAGAGACCACATTCATACTATATATACAGAAAATAATAATAATGGTCAAATTTCATAAAATATAACATAAATTCAAATATATACAATAAAATAATAATAATAAATACAAAACCAAACAAATCGAAACATAAACCTATTATTGAGATAAATAAAAAGTTGGCAAATAAATAAACATCTTACACACAATCATAACTATATACAATATATACAATTGCTAAAGGGACCCCAGCAAGCGCTTTTTCCTCCACTTGTGAAGGAAAAAGCGGAATCCAAGAGATCCCAGCACCTCTATCTCAGCCGCATCACTGGTCTGAGCCAGTGGAGGCTGAGTTAGGGCACTGTAGCCACAAACATACCGTACATGAGTGGAGGATCTGACCATTGTCAGAACTCCAGTTTAAATGTTTACAATAGGTCTCGTGGCCACTGCCGTTTCAATCTTCGAGGAGGATTGTAGGGATGGGTGGTGCTGGATAGGGATTGTGCTAGAGGGTTAGGATGATGACTAAGGTTCTGATGAAATTTGGAAAATTTGGATGGTACCAGGTCTAAAACAAACGGAATATTAAGGTCATGGTGTAGGGTACAGTTGGTAACGTAATAAGGAGCATTAACTATTGTTCGGAGGACTTTGGATTGGAAGGATTGGATGCGTTTAATGTTAGAATGTTTAGCTGTCCCCCACAGTTCAAGTCCGTAGGTCCATATAGGTTTCAGTACTGTCTTGTATATTAGTAATTTGTTGTCAACTGTAAGATGAGATTTTCTGTTTAGTAGTCTGTATAACTGGCCGAATCTGCGGTTGAGTTCTTTTCTTTTTAGTCTTGTATGTGGGTTCCACGTCAGTCTTTTGTCTAGTAAAAAGCCGAGATACCGGACTGTGTCTGAGGAAGGAAGCGGTATGGAATTGAAATTAACTGTTGGACAGGATTTGCGTCGAAGGGTGAATGTGACGTGAGTGCATTTGCTTTCGTTCACCTTAATGCGCCAAGCATTGCACCAGTCTTCGACAAGGGAAAGGTGCTTTTGGAGACTTAGCGATGCTGCTTCAGGATCGGAATTGGATGATAAAATGGCTGTGTCATCAGCAAATGTTGCCAGAAAGGTATTGGGGTCGGTAGGGATATCGGCGGTGAAGAGGATGTAGAGGACGGGTCCTAAGACGCTGCCTTGAGGAACACCGGCCTCAACAGTATATTGTTCGGAAAATTCGGAACCACAGCGAACTCGGAAGGAGCGGTTGGATAAATAGGATCGGAGGATTAGGTATAAGGATTGAGGTAAATGGGTTTTGAGCTTAAAGAGCAGTCCCGGGTGCCACACCCGGTCAAAAGCTTGAGCTATGTCCAGAAAGGCACCCGAACAATACTCCTTGCACTCAAGGGCGGAGGAAATGTGGTCTACAACTCGGAGTCCTTGCTGAACCGTGGAATGTTGAGGACGAAATCCGAACTGATGTGAAGGAAAATTTTGAAATTTGGCTAGGATTCGTTTTAGTAGGAGCTTTTCGAAAATTTTTGAGAGGATCGGAAGTAGGCTGATAGGTCTGTAAGATGACGTGTTGTTAGAAGGTTTGCCTGGTTTTAGGGAAAGGATCATAGTTGAATGTTTCCATAAGAGAGGAAAATAGGTAGTGCGTAGGATACAGTTATAGAGATATGTAAGGAATGTAATGGCTTTAGGTGGAAGTTGTCTTAAGATTTGGGGAGTAAGGAGATCGTATCCAGGAGATTTGCGGAGAGGAAGCTTTTTAAGAAGATATCTGACCTCAGAGGGATTAACTGCTTTAGGTGGTAAGGATAGTGGTATTGGTGACGTGAGGAACTCTTCAACTGCTGCAGTATGGGTTGGATTAAGCTCTGGATGAGGAGTAAAAACTTTGGAAAGGTGCTGTGCGAATTCCTCGGCCTTATGCTTGTCAGAAGCAGCCCAGGAACCATCACAGCGCCGGAGAGGATGGGAAATGGTGTGGGATTTTAGGATTCTCTTCGTGACATTCCACAGGGAATTGTCACGAGTCGAGAGAGAGGAGAGGTAGGTATTGTAGGATTGGGAACGGAAGATCGCCAACTCCCGCTTTAATTTTCTACAAAAAAAATTATAGGAGCGGCGATCTTCTGGGTGGCGGGTGCGTTGCCATAATGTTCTAGCTCGACGTTTGCTGTTGATGAGGTCTGTCAGGTGTTGTGGTAAATGGCTTTTGTAAGGAATTATTTGGGATTGTTTGGGAGAGGAGGCAGTCCAGGCGGCTTGTTGAATAGCGGTTGTAAAGGAATATACGGCGTCGTCAAGGTCATTTGGGGTTTTGAGAATCACTCTGAGGTCAATATAATTAGTGAGAATTTCGCGGAAGAGGTTCCAGTTGACAGGGCCCCTAATGAATGACGGTGGGATAGGTTTAGGAATAGGTGTTATGGATACATTTAGAATCAATGGACTATGATCAGAGGATAGTTCATCAAGGCGAGCTATGGAAAAATTCAGAGAGCCTAATCCGCTGTGGATGAAGAAGTCGAGGATGTCAAATTAATTTTACTTTCACTTACCTATAAATGAAATACCATATACGGTAGCGAAATCATTGCGATCGGGAACATTTTGGATTCCGGGTTTCACTGGAGATAAACATTTTATGGTATTCTAAGTCAAATGACCAAATCCCACGAATAGTTGTGTATATGAGTGCTCGTGTGATAAGAAAAGTTTTATAAACTGAAATTTAATATTTTAGAAGCGTACATGTCTCTGATGTTACAGCAAACGTTTCAAACCAACTCGGCGAACCAGGAAAGCCACTTTGCACCATGTATTTTGCACCTTTTTGTGATTTTGATTAAACTCGCTTAATAGATGTAAAATTTAATGAGCGTTAATATCTTGTAGGTTTCATTCTGATTGAAATAATCTGACAGGACTTAAATACCGATGTTTTAAATTGTTTTTCTCTAACGTACGTTTAATTTTGTTTATTAAAAAAAAATAATCTATATCATTTTATTAGTATTGAAAAAAAAAAACGGCTCAATATCAAAAATTAACGAATTTTACAATATAACTAACTAGAGGGGAAAAGAGAAAACTTTTTTTTCCGAACATAATTATAACAGTAATATATATGTAAAATATACCGCTAAATATTTTAGAATTACATTTTTCTTCTATAGAAAGTTTTTAAAGTAACTACGAATAGTGACGAATAGACCATAAACGTAAACGATTTTTGTACATAACAATTTTATATTGTTATATTATTTAATCTAAAACATATGTTTTTAACGAAACTGAATATTATTTGTTCGTTAATTATCAGGCCGATTTGCAAAAGAAATTCTTGGATATTTTTTTAAAACACTTTATTTATTCCAGTATCGCGACGTTTCAGCCTCTAGGGCCATTTTCAAGCTTCTGTAAATCAATCAAAATCTTATTGCATTTATATATTTTTCCAACAATTCAATTACAACAACATATAATAAATTATTTTTAATAATTTTGTCACCTACCATGCATATCCATCTCAGTTATCTTTTAATTTTACCGCTTTTCACCAGCGTCGTCATAATTTTTTTAAAAATGTCATTTTTCAAAAAAACCTGTATTCAAAAATATCATATTATTTTTCATCATCCATTGAAAAAGTGGATCTATTTATTCAAAAAAGAAAATAAACATTTTTTCCAACTTACTTAACAGTTTTCAGCCGCCTTTTAGGTGTTCTCGTGCGCGACTGAACTTGGGGTGGGGATGCCAAAGGATTTATATATTTACTCTCTCGATAGTACTTGCATAAAAGGTGTTTAGGTTGTCAACGTCTGTTTGGTGGTTAACTGATTTTTCTAAATTTTTTGTTATGTAAATTGATTCTATGATTCTACGTTTATTTATGTTTTCTTCCTTGTGTAGGACGGAGATATTATCAAAATCAAAACTATGTTTATGTTTATCGCAGTGTTGTGACAAACCTGTAGCCAATTTTGATTTTGTGCATTTCGAGTTACAGTTTTGTTTATGTTGCTGTACTCTCTTATGGAGCCACTGCGACGTTTGTCCATAATATGATTTATTTGCACAATTTTTACAATCTATTTTATATATGACATTTGTCATCTTTTGTATTGGTATTTCGTCCTTAGTTTTAGTATAAAGTTTTTCAATTTTATTTACAGTTTTTTTTCCGAATTTAATTTCGGTTATATCATATTTTTTAAATGTTTTTTCTACTATATTAGTTAGATTTTTTATATACGTTACTGAATAATATTTTTTAGGATATGTATTGTGAATTGTGTTGCATTCTTTATTATTTTCTGGCTTATTTATTTTGGTATCTTTTTCTTTTGGTTTTATTTTGTTATCTATTTTAAAATAATTCGTAATCAGATTTAGTTCATTTTTTTTAATATTATTATTTTTTACATCTATTATACCATCTTGATTTTTTTTATTATTATCCTGTAAATTTTTAATGTCATTATTTTGTCCATTGGTACTATTGTCTTCATTCATTTTATTTTTGTACCATAATTTTTTGACCATTTTCATGGGATACCAATTTTGTTTTAGTATGTCAAATATTATTGATTTTACCTTTTTCATGTGGTTGTTATCAGTTAGTATCTTTGCTCTATTGATCATATTATTTGCTGTATTAATTTTTTGTCCCGTACTATGATTGCTATGCCAATTTAATAGTCTGTTGCTCGTTATCGATTTTTTGCACCATAATGTACTTAAAATGCCAATGTTGTCTCTATTTATCTCTATATCTAAAAATCGGATTTTATTATTAAGTTCTACTTCTTTTGTAAATTTTATTTTTTCAGATATTGAATTTAAATTTGTTAACAGGCTATCTATTTCATTTTTATTTACTATGGCAAGAATATCATCAACATATTTCACGAGCATTTTTGGCGTTGTATTTATTTTATTTAATGCATTTTTTAATAGTTGATTTAAATAAATTCCACTCAGATTAATTGAAAGGCATCCACCCATTGGTAGGCCGTTAGTCATTCTATAAAATTTATTGTTAAAAGTGAAATATCCATTTTCACATACTAATTTTATCCCTTCTATAAATATTGCCTTATTTTTGCGCACGAGAACACCTAAAAGGCGGCTGAAAACTGTTAAGTAAGTTGGAAAAAATGTTTATTTTCTTTTTTGAATAAATAGATCCACTTTTTCAATGGATGATGAAAAATAATATGATATTTTTGAATACAGGTTTTTTTGAAAAATGACATTTTTAAAAAAATTATGACGACGCTGGTGAAAAGCGGTAAAATTAAAAGATAACTGAGATGGATATGCATGGTAGGTGACAAAATTATTAAAAATAATTTATTATATGTTGTTGTAATTGAATTGTTGGAAAAATATATAAATGCAATAAGATTTTAATTGATTTACAGAAGCTTGAAAATGGCCCTAGAGGCTGAAACGTCGCGATACTGGAATAAATAAAGTGTTTTAAAAAAATATCCAAGAATTTCTTTTGCAAATCGGCCTGATAATTAACGAACAAATATTAGAACAAAAGAAAAATGACGACAATGATGAGAAAAAAATGAATATTATTATTTCACTTACCTATACGAGTATATGACTTCCGCCCATTCTCCATCTTATCTAATTTTTTTATGTCTTTAGAAAGATTAGTACAATCTCAAATATCAAAATTTCTTAAAGAATCCAAATCAACCAAGCCTCTTTAATCCGTTTTCCGATCTTGTTTCTCCACTCAACTGCTCTTACTAAAAGCTCCAATGACATGTACACTGCAATGGACAACAAACAGCTAATAGTACTAATACTCCTTGAATTTTCTGAAGCGTTCTTTCATATACTCTAAACTAAAATCTCTTTCCTTTTCCTACTGCTCTATTCTCTGGTTCCAGTATTTTCTTTCCGACCGTATCCAAGCAGTTCACGTTTCCAACCAAGCTTTATCTTCTTTTCTTAAACTCTCATCAGGGGTTTCCCAGGGTTTGAGTGTTTCTCCTACCCTTTTCAATGCTTATATAAATCATCTTCCTGATTCAATCTGCCACCGCTCCTACCACCTGTATCCCGATGATTTCAGATTTACTTAACCTTTCCTCCCTCTGAGTTGATAGCAGAGTTTACCAGTATTCAAGAAGACCTGGACAGAATCTGTTATTAAATCAGAACGAATTAACGTTAAACACTGCGAAAACCCAGACAATCCTTATTGAATTCAATTCTCTCCTTACACCTATTCCCTCTCTTTCTACCTTATTACAGAATGACCATCCCATCACTTTCTGTTCATCTGTAAAAAATATAGGCATCCATATTGACCAAATCTTATCCTGGAAACCACATGGGGCCCCAATCTCCCGAAGGTTAATCAGTACTCTCCAGCTATTTCATCGTTCATACCATGTTCTCCCACAGTCCACTCGTAAGCTCCTTGTATCCTCTATAATTTACCCTCATTTTGATATGGATGTATGGTATATGGCGGCCTCTCGACGATGCTAGAGAAATGATTAAAGCTGATTGTGAACTGTTTTTTTAACATTCGTGTTTGGCACGTCGAGGCGGTCTCATGTATCCCATTTTCATACCGAATCAAAATGGCACTTTCTTTACACCCGTAAGCTATATTTCCTTGGATCCTTCCTATACCAAACCATCAACTCACAACACCCTCCCTATATCTACAATCTTCTACAGTTCAAACTCTCAATTCAACCACTAGAGACAAGATCCTGATTATCCGACCTTTATATCCCTACCCACAGAAAAAAAAAATACAAATGCTCCTTTCTGGCCCGTTCTACTAGTTTCTGGGATTCCCTGCCATCAAACATCAGCCATGCTCCCTCCCTCTCTACTTTCAAATCCCTTATTTTCCAGCACCTTCTGACATCCCAAAATGACGCTGCCGGACAATGAAATAATTTTAGTTTGATTGTATTTTATTTTGTTTTTCTTTTCAATAAGTAGTTATTTATCATATTTTTTATTTATTATACTGTTTTATCTAAAAAATCCATTGGTTTAATCGTCACAGTATTTTTTTTTTAATTGTTATATTGTCACTAGAAGAATTTATTTCTCATTATTGCATTTTATTATTTTAATTTATATTTAATTGGTTTATCTTTCATTAACTCTTGGCCAGATATAGATCCTTTATTATTTCAAACCTAATGTTATTCTTAAAAGACTAAGTACCAGAATAATGTTACTAATTATTTTTATTTTTAACTCTGTTATCAATTCATTTATTTCTCATTTTTTCCAACATATTTAGCTTCTGCTTTTATTTATTGTGTTGTATACATATTCATAAATACTTTTAAATAGTAGTTAATTATGTTCATTTTGTCTATTGACTAGACATATTATATATTTTAATTGTACAATCCTGTTATTATTAAGAGATCGAGTCAAAGAAAAAAATTAATTTTCTATTCTATTCTATTCTGTGAAATATATAGTAAGGGAAAGTATAGCGATCGTGCAAATTTTCGGGTTTGAATTTTCAACAGAAATACACGTTTAGGGTCCCCTGAGTCTAAATGACCGAGTTCCGCAAAAAGGTCTGTGTGTGGTAAGTCTAGCGAAAAAACGAAAAGTCCTATGAAACTGAAATTTCATATTTAACACAACTATACGCTTGAGATGTTACAGTAACATTTTCATCAAAATCAGCTAACTAGAAGAACCACTTTATATGATGAATGTTTCACCTTTTTACGATTATCTCTAGAAGGCTTTAACGATTTTTATTAAACTCGTTATATCGGTGTAAAATTTAATGGGCTTTAATATCATGTAGGTTTCATTCTGATTTAAATAGTTTGACAAGGCTTAAATGTCGATAGCTGATATTTTCTTTCTTTAATGTACCTTTAATTTTATAAACTTTTATACATTCTATAAAAATAAACATATCATCTTGTTATCATTGATAAAAAACAGAAAAATATATAAGTTGATTGGATTCGATACCCATCTAAAGGAGAAAACTGCAAACATATATTTTTTAATGCAATTCTGTTATTGAACTTAAGAAAAGTAATATACATGTATAACATACCATTGGAAAATTGAAGATTTTAGAAAAAAAATATTATCTTATACACAAGCTTCTAAATGATAATAAAGAGTAATGAAAAACAGATACAACTAACTGATTGTTTTAGATAATTATATAATAGATTTTTTGATAAAACACATGTTCCTATTTAATTAATTAATGTTTCTATTAATTATTTAATTTAATTAATTCTTTATTATTTTCACTCATTTTCAGCTCTAACTGTATTTGGGAATTCTGATTGAGGTAAATGAAAGTCGTGTATTGTCAGCACCAGATTTTTTTTTTTCCAAACTCAGTTCCTAAATTTATTATTCAACAGTTTTACTTATTGTATTTATGTTAATACAGTTGTAAAATTAATAAAATATGAAAAAAATTTATTATAAAAACTGAGGTGTTAAGTTTTAGTGTTTTGCCCGCACCAGATTCCTTAAAGAGATTTTCTTAATTGTAGAGAACACTGAAATACGCCTTTATATTAAGCGACAAAGCCACCCACGTTTGGAATGGTAGATCTTCCCCCCGAAAAAGTGAGAATGGTGTTGAATTCCTGATGGCATTCCCCATCTCGATATTCCTACAGCACCAAAGCTCCTTTCTACAGCTTCATTTCCATATTTGCGTTTACAAATCGATTGTTAACGTGATGATTTGGATCGTTGGAAGTTTTCACCTCTTGTAATCGAAATATTGTACATGGAGGAGGAGTAAAGTAAAAAAAAAATATATATATATATATATATATTTTAGTAATTTACAAATTTCTTACCATTATCAAAAAAAAGTTTAACAAAGTTTAACAACTACTCTAAACTACTTTAGAGGAAGAATTTTTGAATTTTAGGAATTTAAGCCCTATACACAGACTTTCAATCAGAATGAAACCTGCATGATATTAATGCACTTCTAATTTTACATCGATGTAACGAGTTTAATCAAAATTGTTAGTACTGTTTTTAAGAAAATCGTAAATAGGTGCAAAATGCATGGTATAAAGTGGATATTCTGGTTAGATGATTTAGATGAAAAAGTTGCTGTAACGTCTCGGGCATATAGTTGTCTTAAATATGAAATTTCATTTTCATAGAACTTTTCGTTTTCACGGTGGACTTACCACACACAGACCTTTTTGCGGGACTTGGTCATTTAGACTCAGAGAACCCTAAAACGTGTATTTCCGTTGATAACTGGAATTCAAAAATTTTCACGATCGCAATTCTTTCCCTTATTATATAGGTAAGTGAAAGAAAAAAATTTAGTGCGCTCAACAGACGAATTTCACTTCACTTCGTTATTAAAATCAATTTAAGAACTCTGAAATGTTATATAATTACATTGAGTTTCAATGGAAACATTCAGATTAAATAATCCACTATAAAATTATCCACAACATTCACTTAGTTTCATCCGCTTCTCATCACTCTCCATTACCTTATACAACATTGTGTATAAGATAACATTTTTCCAAAATTATCAGCTAAAATAAAATCAAATAATATAAAATAAGAAAAGTTAACACCTCATTTGCTATAATATATTTAAAAACTAAAGTTAGAGTTAGAGAAAAAAGTTTTGTGCAGGCAACACACGACTTGAAAGTGAACTTAATTTGAATAGAGAATTTTCAAATACAGTTAGAAATGAAAATGAGTGATACTAATAAATAATTAATTAAATTACATTTCTATAGAATCATCTGTTTTTATTTAGAAATCTATTATATTATTATCTAAAACAATAAATTAGTTTTACCGTTTTTCATAATTCTCCATTACCTTATATAACTTGGTGTATAAGATAAGATAACATTTTTTTTTCGAAAATCTATAGCTTTCCAACGATATATTATACATCTATATTATTATTATTCTTATGCTCGTGGAAAAAAAAATTTACCTAAAAAAATGTTTGCTCTCTTCCCCTTTAGTAATAAATCAAATTCGTTGACGATGTTTATTTTATTTTATTTTTTTAAAGCTAGTAAGATGATATGGTTATTTTTTACGAAAGTATATACTTCAAGACACATTAGAACAATAAAAATTTAAATATCAGCATTTAACCTACATGATATTAAAGCCCATTTAAGTTCAAATCGATTTAGCGAGTATAATAACAATTTGTTGGAGCAGTTTCTTAAGAAAATCATAAAAACGTGCCAAAATGGTATAAAGTGACTCTTCTAGTAAGCTGATTTTGATGAAAATGTTTCTGTAACATCTCAGGCGTATAGATGTCCTAAATATGAAATATCAGTTACTTAGCACTTTTTGTTTTTTCGCTGGACGTGTATTTCCGGTAAAAATACGAATTCTAAAAATGTTCACGGTCGAAATATTTTTCCCTTATTGTATATTTCAAAAATAGGTTAGTGAAAGAAAGGAAGAAACTATAAATTCTAATGGCATTTCAAGGTCTGGAGACCATCTTCTTTTCAAAGGTAGACTATAATGAACATATAGGGTGTAAAGGTCACGGACAAATGGGTTTGCGTGGGAAGGGAGTAAAGAATTAATAGAGGTATATCTATCTCAGATCATCTCTGCAACAAATAGAATATTGAGGTCCTTATGGATAATTATATTTCTGGCAAAATAAAGTGTATTTAGGTTTTTTCTAAGGATTTTGTATTGTAGAGATTGGATGTAGGAGGAATCAGATGGTTTTGGTAGAGACCCAAAGCTAGATCTTATTCGTTTAAACAGGTTTCATGAATGAGCTTTTGTAGTAGTACATTGGAAGTTTGTATTAGTGTGGTATTAATTAATTTTCACGAGAGGTTTCTTGTCTTTTCTAAAATACACTCGCACAGTTTGTCCAATGATAATTAATAAACATTAATTATATAAATTATTTAATCATCTATAGTGCAATATACTAACTTACATAAAGCAGAAAGCTTAGTTACTTAAAGTGAGTACTATAACTATAAAAGTTCTTAAAAAGTACTGTTTTTTTTTGTTTTGTTTTTTGCCCCTATCCCTCCCTCTTTCAATATATAAACCTCATTATGTATTCCTGTATATATTCATTATATACTTATGTATGTAATAATGGAATATAAAATAATATAACACTAATAAGAATGGCGTATGCTTGTCCGAGATAGGAGGAAGTTGAGAAGAGTAATAAGAGAAGCCCAGGTCCTTGCAGGACCGTAGCACCAAGAATAAATAAATAAATTATTATTCATAAATAAATTATTATATATAAATATATATATATATATATATATATATATATATATATATATATATATATATATATATATATATATATATATATATATACCTGGTTATCCTTAATTTTTTTAAAATTGCCAACTTCAGAATAATTATTTATAAAAAATGCAATTATTTGGTTATGCATTATAAAAACATGTTCTTATTCATTGTTTTATTCTCTTCCTGTCTATTTTTTTCGAAAATTTAATAAATATATATTAAAAGGATTTATTTATTCCTGTTAATATCATAAAATACACTCAACGTTTAACGAAGCTTAAATATAAATTAATATTGATATTAAATTATTTATTTTCTCGTTTCAATTATATTCATAATTTTTTATATATGATCTCTGTTACTTATTATTAAATTCGTGGAAGGTATTAATTATTATCCGATTAAAACCGGAATAAATAATTAAAGGATCCCACTCTTTTTGTTATTATATTTCATATGAAAATCAATGCTATATAAAAATACTTTTTGATTATATTAACTGCTATTCCAGGTATTTGAAACGATTTCATCAATGTTCCCACGCAATGAATTATCCATTGCTCAAATTTCTTTTTTCATTGTAATTTTACCAATGTTAAATTTTTAACATTTATGGTTTCATTATAATTTTACCAATGTTAAATTTTTAACATTTATGGTTTCATTATAATTTTACCAATGTTCAATTATTCACTGATCATCATTTTTCGCTTTTTTTTTTTTTTTTTTTTTTTTTTTTACTCTATCTTTAAATTAAAAAAAAAAAAAAAAAAGTAGTAAACTGGTTAGAAAAACGGAATAACTCAAAGTAGAGACGAGAATAAAAAATACTATAAATAACGCAATATTAGTTTTCTCTGTATTTATAAGTTAATATCCAAATTAAGAAATTAATATCGTAAATTATAATAAATTAAGTTTTTGCGTTATAAGTAAGGAGCTGTATGGAATCCTAGACCATTTGTATAATACTTCTCGAATTTCTTTCAATTTTTGGTCAAAATGAAAAGAGAACTTTTTCGAAAGATAGTTGTGTTGCAAAAAAATGCGTTTTCCCCTAAATGACAAGATTTATATGCGACTACCACAATACCTTCTCTAATTAAATATTACACGTATTAAGAAGTATAACAAAAAATCTGGCGAACGCAACAAAAATTCATTAATGCTTCCCTTCATGTAATAAATGTTTAAATAAAACCAATTTTAAAAAGAATAATACTAAGTTTCGATAATAATGTTTATTTTGAATTAAATAATATGACAATAGATATTATAACCTCAAACAATCTCTTAGGTTTATGCCCTTTTCCTTACAATAAATTGCCTTTTTACATTTATTCTAAAATATTTACCTTTCTCATTTCAGGAGGAAATATTAAACCTGGAAAAATATCTTGCTTTTTCTTTCTTCCGTTAGTTTTTACATCATATTTACGTATTTTTTTATCAACATCAAGAAACGGTAAATTATTTCGAACCAACAGATGTAAATGTAGTTTAGAAGAAGAAATTTTGAAAATAGGACTTATAAGAAAGTTAGACTTGTAAGATTTTTTTTTTGGCCAATCCTAAAATAAATTAATCCTATTTCATATTTTACAACGTTTCGGTCTCTAGTGCCATCCTGAATTGTATACCATGCATATTCATTCTACATGTACTGTTTTACCACTTTATCAGCAGTGTCGTCTGTTATCACTCAATCATCAACTCATCGGCCATCCTGTAAGCCTTACATGAACGACAGTCGTGATAGATACTTGAGGATGGCACTAGAGGCAAAAACATTGTCAAATATTAAATACAATTTATTTATACTGGGATTGGCTCAAAAATATATCTTACAATTCTTAAACCAAAAGAAAAAATAGAACTATGATGAGAAAACCAGTTAGACTATTTCAATGAAGATAAAACCTACAAAAATATTTTTGCAGTTATATCCTTCAGATGGTTCTCAATTTTTTGTTGTTTTTTTATCAAAGCTAACAACATGAAATGATTATTTTTTCAGAATAAAAGAAAATTAAGGTACTTTAGAAGAAGAAAAAAATAAAATATCGGCATTTAAGCCCTGTCAGACTATTTCAATCAAAATGAAACCTGCATGGCATTATAGCATATTAAATTTTACATTGGTATAGTAAAATTAATATATTTTTTGTTTTAAATATATTTTTTATTGAAATTTACAACTGTACAAAAAATACATCAAGTAAATATGCTGAAATGTTATAACACATGAAATAAACATGAAGAGAAACTGCCCATTGGCAAAGAGTGCTTGGTAGTGAGTCTAAACGAAAAGGTCTCGAGGCCATCTTCTTTTTAGACGCCTCAGAGGATTATCAGGAATGGAAGAGGAAGCAAGGATTGAAACTAATGGATTAGAGTGGGAGTGGAGTTTTTCATGGAAGGTGTGATACCTGGTACGGGCCAAATCAGCAACATATGGAACATTAAGATCATTGTGGATGATTTTATTCGTGACAAAGTAAGGAGCATTGAGGATTTTTCGAAGGATTTTGGATTGTAGGGATTGAATACGGGAAGAATTTAATGGTTTAGTAGAGCCCCAAAGCTCAACTCCGTACGTCCAGATAGGCCTTATGATGGTAATATAGAAAAGCCTTTTGTTGTTAAGTGGAAGGTTAGAGCGTCTGTCCAGTAAGTGTTGAAGTAAGCGAAAGCGTTGGGCAGTTTCTTGTCGTTTCAGTCTTGTGTTGTGACCTCAAGGTCTCTGATGTGGGATTGGAGAGTTTGAGAGGCTATTGTAGGATCGTTATTAACCAATAACACGCAAGTGTCATCGGCATAGGTAGAAAGGAATGTGTTAGGATGGGTTGGGATATCAGCTGTATATACTGTGTAAAGAATGGGTCCTAGGATGCTGCCTTGAGGAAACCCAGCAGACTGGGTGAAGAGATATGAATAGGAACTATTGTGGTTTATTTTGAAGGATCTTTCAGAGAGGTAGGACTGGATGATTAGGAAGGTTGTAGGAGGAAGGAATTTACGGAGTTTGTACATCAGTCCCGGGTGTCAGACTCTGTCAAAGGAAATAAATATAAATTTTTATAACCGTTTTTGAGAAAGTCGTAAAAGGTTTAAAAGGCGTGGTATAAAGTAGCTTTTCTGGTTCACCGATTTTGATAAAAAAGTTGCTGTAACATCACTGGCATATAAGCTTCTAAAATATGAAATTTCATTTTTATAATAATTATCTATTTCGAGATAACTTTATTTCGCAAATATTGGATATAATTTAAAGGAAGAAAAATTAAATTGTTAGCATTCAAGACTATTTCAATAATAATGAAACCTACACAATAATACTCGTATAGCTTTGTAAAAAAAAAAATGTCTTATTCTTCTAATAGAATTATCTTTTCACTTTCCTTTCCATATTTTCTACATCTGAATAGGATATGGCGAGGGACTTGACATGTTGCACTAATTCTATTACTTTATATTGTATTCTATCTATATTAGCGATCAATATCCGCTATCCTCTGCCTTAGCGATCAAGTCGGTGGCGCTTGGAGAACCGTGGTATACCAGGCTTACTCATGTTTACGTTGTAACTATTCTTTTCTAAAACATTTTTCGAAGTCTGCTTCATCTTCAAAATATTGCTACCCAGACAAAATAAATTAATAAAACATAAAAATAAAGCATAAAATAAATTACTAATTTTAATACAGCTATATCAAATTCTCATCTATATCCTAATCATGATTTGAAATTCCATTACTTTATATTTTATCACATACCTTCCATATCTAAAATATAAATATAGATTAAAATCATTTATCAAAATTTTTATTTGTTTTCCATAAACTTCATTTAATAAAATGCGTCTCTATATTTTCTAAATACCAATTAAATTATGGTAATAATATTTGATTGTCACACATTGCATCTGTTGGACTAAAAAATGTATCAAAACTTGTATATATTTTTTTCTTCTAAAGCTTCTAGCAGTATTAATCTATGAGGGTTTGAATAGAGCTATTCTCATGTGAAGAAGGGAATTATCATAAAACCACTTTAAGTTAGTACACGAGAGGGATATAATTTCATGATATTTCCTAATAATATCAGAAGAGGATAATCATAATATAAGCTCTACTAACAATCAGCTTTCAATAATCCGAAATGATTAAAAACTAAATTGCATGCAGTTTCCTCCACCGTTCTCAGTTACAGGTTCCACTGCAACAAGAAATAACCTAACATTTTTTGTCTTAGTTTAAATAATTTATAACATAATAATAATTTAGATGCTTCTAAAACAGATGACGGATTTTGATACGGTTTTACTATAATTTAGGGCATTCTTTTCTGAAGGTTCTTTTACCTTTTATGAACATTTTTTTTTTTTTTTTTAGTTTTGTCTTCGGCACTTCAAGGAGGTCTTATGTTACTTACCTATACAGCGAGTTTAAGTGGCTCCTTCCCTTTACCCGCAGACAATATTTCCTAAGAACATACCTTTACCAAACTATTAACTCCCAAGATCCTCCATACATCCACAGTCTCCTTTAATTTAAATCCTGAGTCCATTCACTTGAAACCAGATCACGTCATCCTGACCTTTACATCTCTACTCACAGAACTAAATCTTTTGATCGTCCCTTTATTGTCTGCTCTTATACTCTCTGGAATTGAAACGTTGATTTCCAAAAAGTACTAAAGGACATTTTTTTTCAGAGTTGATATGTTCACATATTTGTATTCTAATGGCTTAGTTTTATTTAAATCCGTCATCACATTTTATCTAAAAACATAAAAATCTTTTTAAAAAATATTTAAAAATTGCATTTCATTCCAAAAGGTACTAAATACACATTTTATTTCATGCCAAAAGGTACTATATCCATGTTACGTCCCAAAACGTATTATATCCTATGTAAACAGATATAACCTTTCCTTTCATTTCCTTCCAAAAGGTACTATATTTACTATACGGTAGG
Organism: Piezodorus guildinii; assembly: GCA_023052935.1. Classification (NCBI taxonomy): domain Eukaryota; kingdom Metazoa; phylum Arthropoda; class Insecta; order Hemiptera; family Pentatomidae; genus Piezodorus; species Piezodorus guildinii. Next base: position 47,692,594 of record CM041295.1, read on the forward strand.
AGCACCTAATCCCGTAATATATCACCATTAATTTATTGTTTTCATCATTTTATTCATTTTATTGGTTCATTTAGCAAGTTTTGAATCACCGCTATTATTTTGATCACTGATTTTAACCTAATAATCAGTTTTTAGGCTATTTAAAACAACTTAGTAGCGTCGCTTTGGTTCTTTTAGGTAGTCAATTAAATTAAGTTTTTTCATATTATTTCTTCTTGCAGCAACATAAATTTGGTTTAAAATTTTTCAGAAACTCACATTTTAATAGAATAATAGTATTTGATGCAGCAAATAGTTGGAATTAGCATTCCATGAACTTGTTAAATATGTAAAGAAAATCCGTGCCTGATCTAACTTAGTAGTCGATTTTTTATGTAAAATAAAAGCTCAAAAGTTAAGCTGATAAATCATTATTTATCAGTATCTATGGTTAAATATTGTTTACACGTCTTTAATAATATAGTTAAGTTTGGTAAATTCACACAAATAGTAAATACAAGTTTAAAACAAACTTAATAATTACATACTTTCTTATTATAGTGCCATAAATAGATAAATTGTCCTTTGTATATTTACTTTCCTTATGAAGAATAGATAATCAACGTAATTAAATAACAAAGAAAGATATTTCTCAGAGGGAGAATAAGGAAATTCACAAAACTTAGTAATTAACGATATAAAGACGTTAGTTATCGGTAATGTTGTATCAGGAAGGTTACAGTGACTTTTAACAACTTATCGTACGTTATATTCTTCCAAAAAGTACTATATCCCTTTTAATTCTTTCCAAAGAGTACTATATCCATGTTTCGTTCCAAAAAGTACTATATCCGTATTATATTGTTTAAAAGTCATGGGAAAAGTGCAATAATTTGGAAAAATGAGTTGGCAACACACTTAAAAATCAACTTTTGATTTTAATAAAAAAAGAATCACGTAAATTGGTCGAAAAATAAATAAATGACGGATTTTTGCGTTTCCTGTAAAATTTTCTAAAGTGGATATAGTACCTTTTAGAAATCAACGTCTCAATTCTCCACCAACCCGTATCCGCCATGCTGCTTCTCTATCCCCATTCAAATCCAAACTTTTCTAATACATTCTGTCATCCCAAATACACGATTAGCAACTTTTATATTTAAATGGTATATATGTAACATCGAATGATTAAAAAGAAATGTGTATTGCCTAAATTTTAATTTTGTTTTTAAGATATTTATTTTTTATTTTGTGGAACATAAGATTTATTTCTTAGAAGAAAAATTAAGAAGATTATTTATTTTATTTTAATATTAAATTTTGCAGTGTAATATGTCTCATTTTTTACTATTGTAAACAAAAATTAATTATGTTTCTTTTGTGTTTTGGCCAGACATATGATATATTTCAATTATACATAAATATTATTCCTAGGGGACCCAGTCCCAGAATAAATTTAAGTAAAATATATTCTAATAAAGTTTTCTTCAGACGGCAAAATGAAATTTTCTGGAATCAAGACATCAAAAAATCTTTCCTGAAATATGAGTAGTAATAAAGACGCATAATATACACTTAGAAAGCTCAAGATTTAAAGTTGATCAGCTATATAGTCAATTGTAAAATTAACATAATGTCGTTAAATCCCCTTAAATCTATGAACATATGTTAAGTATTTGTAATGTTTGCAGAGAGGGAGTCCATGGGACACAGTGTTGCCACCGTATAGTATCATACAAGTTTTATTCTTCCATAGAGTACACACAATTTCAGAAACAATGTTACATACCAAATCGTAAGTAAATTTTTAAAATAAAAAATGTTGTTATAAATCCTTAAATAATAAATTTCTATTTATTATATATGCTTTAAAGATTATTTCAATTAAACAGATGTCTCCCTTTAAACTAAATGGGAATTTCATAGAATAATAATAATAATAATTCTTTATTTATTCTGGGACGAGTCCCTTTAGAATAACATAGCAGGGAATAAAAAGTTAGCTTAAGACTCTAGTCTTAGAGTATAATGATTGAAAACAATAAAATTAAACTAACAACATGTATAAATAAGCTGAACATAAAATACAGATTCTAATAAAAATGCACAAACAAAAATATAAATGTATGTTAACATAAGAACAAAAAAAAGATATAATGAAAAAATATAAGATTTAAAAAAAAAAAAAATATATATACAGTTTCAAAATAAAATATAAAAAGAAAAGAAATTATAGCTCTTCAACGTATGTTAACACAACAACAAAAAAATATATATATATAATTTTAAAAAATATAATAAGATTTAAAAAGAAAAAAAAATATATACATACACACAAACACACACATATATAAATATGCATACATATGCATATCTGCACTCAACACACTCACGCACGTATATACACTTTTATATACATTTTTCAAATAAAATATAAATAAAAAAGAAATTTCATTTTTCAATATATGTTGACATAGGAACAAAAAAGATACATACAATTTTAACATAAAGTAAAGAAAAAAAGTTATAATTCTTCTGAGTGTTCTAATAAATAATTTAATCTTACATCTTGCAAAGATTAAAAGAAAAAAAAATTAAATGATATTTGCTGTTAGTGTACCCGAGGAAATGAAAATTGAATAAACAAATAAACGAATCTAAAAGACATCTGTTGATCTTCCTTGAAATTAGCATCTATTTGGGATTATTTGGGAATTGTATTGATAGGAAATGGCTAAATAGTCGGGATTTAAATGTTGAGAGAGTTTGGGAGTTCCGGATATTAGAAGGAATGGAGTTCCATAAGGATGCGGATCGGTTTGAGAATGATCTATCGAAAGCTGTGGATCGATGGGACGTTATATACAGATCAGAAGGCCGCGAGCGGGTGTTACGGGATCGCACAGAGGATTTGAATTTAAGGAGATCAAAGATGTAAGACGGACACTGGGATTGGATAACCTGGTAGAGGAAGGATGCTAGGAAATACTTGCGGCGGAAGGAAGGGTAAAGCCACTTTAACTCTTCGTAAAATGGGGTGATAGAGGTGTCTCTGGATATCCCAAAGATGAAACGTATAAAGCAGTTAAACATTCGTTTTAGTTAAAATGTAACTTTTTGTAAATATTTTTAATAGTTCATTTTCATTCAAATAATAATTAACCGAATTTAATAGGAACCGTTGTCAGTGTTTGTATATATAACTCATTTTTTAAAAACTAACTACGCTGGAGTAAGAAGGCATTTTTTTATTATATTATCTTACCCACTTGATTTTTTCTAAATATAAGGCTATCTATTAATACATAACTGTATTGAAATAATCCTGCTCTTAATTTTTTTTTTCTTCTTAAAATATATTAAAACCATCTGCGATAAACTCTAGATTGGTCAAATAGTGCATTTTTAAACGCCACATTCAATTTCCACCCGAGCGAAGCAAGGGTGACTCAATAGTAATATATATTTGCTTTCGAGGCCATCCCTATTCAAAAGGGGTTGGTCAATATAGTTCGTATAGCACGAATACGAATAATAAAACAAAAAAACACAACTAAAAATTCCTCACAGACTCACAGAAATAGAATAAATAAATAGAGCATACTTTTTGCAAAAAATCCAAAAATGTAAAACAAAGAAAAATAAATAAATAAAACACACGACTTTCACCTCGACTGTTAAAATCAACTTAAGTTGCTTAAGTTGATTTTTAACTCAAAAGTTAAAAAATATTTAAAGGATTATAAATAAGTTTCGTTGCAAATACATGTTTTAAATTACATAATAGAAAGATTTAAAAATTTATGTTCAATAATTACAAACGTTTAAGCTCTATTCGTCACTTTACATTACTTTTCATAACTATGTATATCAGATAACATTTTTGCAGAAATATTTAGCTTTCCAACGTTATGTTTTACGTCTATATTACAGTTTTTATTATAAAAAAATACATACACAAATATTTTTGCTCTTTTCTCCTTTAATTGGTTATCAAATTCGTTCAACTGGAATATTTATCCATTTGTTAATAATTCTAATAAGATGACATAATTAATTTTTTTGAATCTACAAAATTAAAGGTGGTGAAGGAAAAATTACATTAGTATAGAATTTTTTGTGAAAATCGTAAAAATCTGCCAAAATCATGGTATAAAGCAACTCTTCAGGTTGGTCAATTTTGACAAAAAATGTTGCTGTAACATCTCAGACATATACTCTCCTAAAATTTTTTTTTTATTTATTTATAGTAATTTACAACTTTACAACAGAATACAATAAGTAAATATGTAGAATGAATATAATAAGTCATGAAAATGTCTTGAGAAAGAACCATCCAGTGGTAGCACTTCACTAACTATTTTAATACAGTAGGTCCCGAGGCCACCTTCTTTTCAGTCGCCTTGGAGGGTTATCAGTGATATCTGAGGAAGATAAATTACGGACAAGTGGGTTTGTATGGGCAGGGAGTTTAGAATGGAAAGAGGAGTATCTATCACGGGCTATGTCAGCAACAAATGGGATGTTTAGGTCATCATGGAGGAGTTGATTTGTGACAAAATAAGGAGCATTCAGGATTTTGTGAAGGATTTTGGATTGTAAGGACTGGATGCGGGAGGAATTAGTCCTAAAATATGAAATTTCAATTATATACAATGTACAGTTTTCGAGCTAGACTTATCACACGGACACAAACACAGACCTTTTTGCGTGACTTGGTCATTTGGGCTCAAGGGAACCTAATACGTGTGTTTCAGGTGAAAACTCAAATTTGAAAAGTTTCACGATAACAATACTTTCCCTCACTATATATTTGATATATAAGTAAGTGGGTGTAAAAATACGAATACTTGAGGAATATAAAGTTACCGTTACACAAATACTAATCATTTCAAATTTACAACGTTCAAGTTTAAGGGAAACAAATAAATACAACAAAATAAACAGCAAATTACACTTTACTTTTTTTATTAAAGGCATTATACCCGAATATCATAAATTTTAATCATTTTTTATAAATTTTTACACTACCCACCGTGTTAAAAAAAATATCATTTAATTCCTGCAGTTATCGATTGTGTTGTTATCAGCTGCAATTATCAATTTTGAGCAGAATCCATAAAATTTAAGTATTATATTATATATATATATATTTTTTTTTTTTTCCGGTGTTTGTAAGTTCTTTTTAAATATATACATATCTAATTTTGATAATTTAATTCTTAACTGTGAGTACCAGTTGCATGTATTTTGGTTACTATCTAGTTCTCTAATTTTTACTTAAAAATTGAAGAACGGTAGTTTTTTTTAGATATTTATTTTAAAAAATCTTCAACTGCTTTAGGTTTTAGAAATACGGTTGGTAAAACATCTTTTGTTGTTCAGTTGGCTAAAAATATTTTTAAATTTATTTCATTCGTTCATTGACATATACTTTACATTACATATGCAAAAAAAATACAACTAGTAAATGTGAAAAACGCAATAATTAGCTTGATAAACTCTTTTGAAGAAGGTACCCAGCAGTATCAATTTAATTTTTAATACATTAGCAGGTCTTGAGGCCACCTTCTTTTCGGGCGCTTCAGAGGGTTATCTGTAATAGATGGAGATGAAAGGGATACGGACCAGCGAGTTTAAGCGGTCTGGTAGTTTGGAATTAAAGGACCTGTATCTAATTATGGCTAAGTCTGCAACTAATGGAAGGATAAAATAAAATATTTTAAAAAAAATTCAAGATCAGCACGCATATAAATAATCAATCACATTACATATCACTAATAATGATAATAATTAAAATGTTTACTAATATGTTTGTTTATTTAACGTTATTTTATGCTACTACGACTAATCGGAAGATGTTACAGAGGGATTCCTATATTTTGTTTATCTAGGTTTAATTAGGATAGGGATCTTTAACGAGTACCTGACATCGCAAAGCCTCAAGAGCAAAATTTTAGGTCCTCTCCGAAGAACGGCATAACCATGGGTTTTCCTGCTATTAAAAATCCTAGGGCCACTTTCGGATTATAACCCGCGATCTTGCGCACAGAAGGCTGTTATGCTAGCGTATACTAACGTGTATGTACCTCGTACCAACTTAATTTATATTAAAAAAATAATAAGAATGATAATTATGCTATATTATATATTTTATAGGTCCATGTAAAACATCACAGAAATTCGCTTTGATTAAACAAAATAATCGGAGGATTATAAGAGAAGAGAAATGTTTTGACTTCACTAAAGTTTGGAGTAATATTGAGAACATTAACTAAACGTAATATGGAATGATTGCGTTTTCGTTGTAACGCTGAACTGTATTATTAAATCGAAACCCTCTGTAAGAGCTGCCCTTAAGGGAGCATGAATTCTAAACACTGTTGTTTCACAAAGCAGTCATAAGACTTCACAATGGTACAGTATAACGAGTTGTAAAGATTTCGTTTCCAACTTGTTGATTAAGTTGGATCATTCAACTTGAAATAGAAGTTCTTATTTCGATACACGTATTCAATTACGTTCCGCGTTCGGTCATGATTCAATTGACTGTAAATTGTGTCTCAGACGTTTCAACTCTTTTCAATAATAGCATCAGTATAACCCACTGAGAAAGAATTATTGCGCATTTGCTATTCAATTGCTACTTTATTTAACACTACGAACTTATTTATTCGAGTGCGCAGTAGTATTGCTGGATTGAATGGTCAATCCCAATTATTAAAAAGAAAAATATCAGGTGCACACAACGACTTTCACATACCTCCGTTATTCAAATCATTTTGAAAAGAAGTTAGAGTTTAAAAAAAAAAATACAACAATCATACTGTTTCGATAGGAACATATATTATAGATCAAATAATATCATTATTATTTCACGGTACTACAACCCGGTCACGGGTCTTGGCTTCCTCCAACCGTTTCCTCCAATCATCACGGTCTTGAACCGATGCCATCCAGCTCCTAACTCCCAGCATGCTGTGAGCGTCTGCTGCCACACCATCTGGCCATCTCAGTCTTAGTCTTCCAATTCTTCTTAACCCATGGATAGGCTGAGTGAGCAATATTCTGGGCATTTCTCCATCTGCCATCCTGGCAATATGCTCGGCGTATCCCTAGCGCCTTAACATAATTGCCCTGACCACATCAGCTTCTTCAAAAGTATTGTACAGGTCATAATTTTTGCGCCGTTTCCACTCCTCCAAAAGTACGGCGAAGAACTTTTCTTTAAAAAATAGGGAGTTCCTTTTCTGTCGCCTTTGAAGTCGCCCAACACTCCGATCCATGTACGGGACGCACTAATGTCTTATAGAGGTGGAGCTTGCTTTGTCTGGAGAGTATCCGCCTGCTTAGATTATTTTTTTTTGTTGACTGCAATTATCTGTCTTCTTATCTGAATATCGGGTTTATTATCTTGGGTGACCACTGATCCCAGATATGTAAACTCTGAGACCTTCTGAAACTTATGAAGCCCGATAGTGACTGTCTCGGCCTTGTACATGAATGTCTTCTGCTACCATATATTTTGTTTTGGACTCATTAACTTACAGTCAAAGTCTGCTGGCAGGACCCATCAGAGTGAGAAATACATCAGTCACGCCCTGCAGAGTGCGTCCCAGAATGTCTTTGTCGTCGGCATAAGTGAACAGCTGGACAAGTCTGTTTCCTTTCGTTCCCCTTAACGACTCTTACCGCGTTCTTAAGTGCTAGATTGAACAGCCAACAGGCAAGCGCTTCCATTTCGTGCAGGTAAAGGACTCCGACAAGGGGATGCGATGGATCAAATAATATAACAATGAAAATTATTATTTACAACTATACTTTAATTATATCAGATTTTCATCACTCTCCATTATCTTATACAACTTACTAAATAAGATAACAATTTTTTTCTAAAATCTTTCCAACTGTAATTATATATCTTAATTACTAGACTTATATATATAAAATATTTACCTAAAAAAGTATTTTTGCAATACTTCAATTAAAATAAAACTTACACCATATAATAGCCCTTTAAATTGTACTTAAATCTTTAGCTTTCAACCGTATACTATATATCTAAATTACTTTTTTTTAATAAAACTCTTCTTATATTTGAGAGAAAACAAAATTATTAAAAAAAAAAAAAATATATATATATATATATAGTTTTGCTCTTTTCTCCTTTAGTTGGTTATAAAATTTGTTCAACTGGTATAATTAATTACCTGTTTTTTATCAATGCTAACAAGATGAAATTTTGAGAAAATCGTAAAAAGCTGAAAAAGTAGTACTTTTGGTTCACAAACTATGTTGAAAAATTTGCTGTAACATCTCAGGCATACAAGCTTCTAAAATATAAAATTTCAGTTGTATACTACTTATCTATTTCGAGATAACTTTTTCCAAAATATTTGGTTGTAAAAAAAGTTCTTAACGTTTTTAATGGCGAATTCTAAAAAAACTTCAGGTTCATGTAAATATTTTCGATCAATTATATAAGACCCATTTTGATATATTGCATGTTACCCTCTATCAGGTAATTTTTTAATTCCGTCCTCCAAGAACTTCTCAAATGTTTGCGCAATGAAGGAGTTTATGTGTTCAAGCGAATTTTATATTTGCCTATTTTTCAACCATGCTAGCATCGAGAAATGAGTAATTCTTTCGAATTATGGGTACTTTAGAGGAAGAAAATTGGCATTTAAGCTCTGTCAAACTATAAAATATAAAACCCTCATGATATCAAAGGAAATTAAGGGTATCAAGAGCGCTTTGGGGAGAAAATATAAAAAAGAGAAAAATGCTGTAACATCCCAGTGATATATTGTTCTTAAATCTGAAATTTTAGAATCGTACTTTTCGTTTTTCTGCTAGACTTCCTACACACACCTTTTTGTGGGACCTTGTTGTTTGGACTCAAGAGAACTGAATTTCTATTGAAAATTTTGACGATCGCAATACTTTCCCTTACCATTTATTTCATATATAGGTCAGTGAAAGTAAAAATTGCTCATTCCTAGAACATGCATTGGAAGGTTTCTTTTCTTTTCATTTTACTTTCACTTACTATATATAGTAAGGGGAAGTATTGCGATCGTGAAAATTTTTGAATTCCAGTTTTCAATGGAAATACACGTTTTAGGGTCCCCTGAGTCCAAATAACCAAGTCCCGCAAAAAGGTCTGTGTGTGTGTGTGTGTGTGTAGTAACTCCCGGGCGGAAACGGTAAGTCCTATGAAACTGAAATTTCATATTTAAGACAACTATACGCCCGAGACGTGACAAAACTTTTTTCATCAAAATGAGCCTACCAGAAGAGGCACTTTATACCATGCATTTTGCACCTCTTTTCGATTTTCTCAAAAACAATTCCGACGATTTTGATTAAACTCGCTATATCGATGTAAAATTTAATGGGCTTTAATATCATGTAGGTTTTATTTAGATAAAAATGGTCTGACAGGGCTTAAATGCCGATATTTTAAATTTTCTTCCCCTGAAGTACCTTTAATTTTGTAGATTTAATAATAACTATATTATCTTGTTAACGCTGATGAAAAACTGGTAAATATATAAATTGAATAAATTCGATACCCAACTAAAGGAGAAAACAGAAAAAATATTTTTTTAATGCAATTTTTCGTTTTTGAACATAAGAGCAGTAATATACACGAATGATATACCGTTGGAAAGCTAAAGATTTTAGAAAAAATATCATCTCATACACAAGCTTTTAAAAGTTATTGGAGAGTGATGAAAATAAGATAAAACATACTGATTATTTAAGATAATAATAAGTATAATTGATTTTTTAATAAAACACATGTTTCTATATAAATTCAATTTGATTAATTCCTTAATAATTTCACGTATTTTTTTCTCTAACTGTATTTAAAAATTTTTTCATTGATTTTAAAAATGGAGGTAAGTGAAAGTCGTGTGTTGCCCGCACCAGATTTTTTTTTTTTTACAATCAAATTATCTTTCATTTCTTAACGAAGACGATACGTAACATACTTTTATTTTAAGAATTATCGCAATCGAGAACTTTTATCATTTACAAGAAATCCTTATTCAACAGGGCACATATATCCTTGTATGGACAAAGAGCATCTATCCCAGTTTCCTCAAGTTGGTCGAAGCCTTAGGGGACCCTTTCCTCATCTATTCTTTCAAACAGTCGCTGTCAGTAATCATGAAAGTTTTTGATAGTTCTGTCCTAGATCAGTTTATTTTCTAAATATTTAAGGTGCAATAGTCTTCAGCTGACAAAAGCCTGCTAATGTTCTGTCCTGTCTCGGAAAAGAAAAGAAAGAAGTTTTCTAGCCGCGGTAGGGTTCGCAATTTAATCATCGCTTATCTCTTTTCTAACGTCCTTTATTAATATTCAATCGATTTATTATTCGATCAGGTGGCTTGGCTTAAAAAAAAAGGGGAAAAAATAAAGCATGCGAACCTATTGGTTCGGTCTCTTTATGTTCTAGTAATCAATTTAGTTTTAGTAAGAGAGAATTTATTAATAGATTTTTTTGCCTCTCCACTACTGTCACCTCAGTCTTAACACCTCCTCTACAATTTGAATCAAAAATATTCTTTTGTATGCACATTCTGAGGTACATACCGAATATTTCTACCTTAGAAGTTGAAATTCTGCAACCTTATTGCCTCCCTGCATCGGTATGGAAATGAGCAAGATCCACTAGTTATATTTTTAGATAAAAACGTACTTTACATCACGTCACATGATATCTCGGATGCCATCGCTATCAAAATACGAACAATTAAGGCTGGAAACATAGTGGATTACCAACCTTATGAACGCTTTTGATAATGTCCAAGTACGTTGGAGTAGATGAAAATTATCTAGACATTACTATGACTGACTGGACCACATGACCTCTCGACGATTGAGACGTTGAGTCCCGAAAGGTATTATATCCACTTTAGGAAATTTTACAGGAAACGAAAAAAATCTGTTATTTATTTATTACTGAATCAAATCTTTATTTCATATTTAGAAATTTCTTAAACATATTCGTCTTTTGTATACTTACGTTAAAAATTTCCCGTTTAATAATAATAATAGGCTTAGCGAACCCGAAGGTTCGATGCCGATACCACCAAATTCCGCCTACACAGACTCGTCCAATGTTCACCATTCAAGCTCAAGCTCCCGAGATCAGCCTTAATGCAATCCTCCCATCTACGCTTCGGCCTACTTTTCGGACGCCTACCAGTCGGATCAGCAAAAACCAACTTTCTCGGAATCCGCTCGTCATCGAGCCCAACAACTTTATTCGCCCATTTGAGTCTCCGCGATGCAATCAGCTCAATTATATTCACAGGATACAAGTTCCGCAATTCCGCGTTGTGCAACCTTCTAAACTCCCCAGTGGCCTCATCTCTCTTCGGACCAAATATTTTACGTAATACCTTATTTTCGAAAACCTTAAGCCGTTGTTCATCCTTTAAAGTAAGCGGCCACTTTTCACATCCGTAATAATAGTTTTATAAATTCTAACCTTTAAGTTTTTAGATAGAAGCCGCGAACTAAGTAACATAGCAACTAAACAGAACGAAACATCCCGTTTAACACAACAAAAATAATAACACAGGCCCGCCTATCCGGAAAATGTCATATTAAATTTTCTCACAAACACCATTTCTATAATATCGAACCCACGTAAATCTGTTCAATATGTAATATGAATACCTATGAAACCCATTTAATCGCAATGTGCCCTATTTACTCCTCCATCAGAAACTGTCTCATACCATACGTAAACAATATTCCAGATAATCAATTCCCAACAATATTCATAATAGAATACCATACAAAATAGAACCAAACATATTATTATATAATTAACTTCCTAGAACTAAGAACGTTCATTATCAATTAATAAAAACAATTCTATTTTACGTAAATTGAATATTAACTAAATATAAATTGTAACTGATGTAACCAGCCTAGGAGAACTTAATCAATGTAGTGTAAAATTTCAATCATCTATTATTTCATCTAAAAAGCCTTAAACAGGAGTTTTTTTAAACAGCTGCATTATTATTTTAAAAGCATATGTATTTTTATTTTATCTCTAATATGTTGATTAAAAACAACTAAGAAACTGTTAATTTATCTTTATGAATATTTGTACATAATTTATAAAATGTATTGTAAATAGCCAAGTCAGGCACTATTTGTGTGGGGAACACCTTAAATACAAATAAATGTATTATATTCTATTCTACTTAGAAACGTTGAATGAAAACCCGACAAGGCACAATGAGTGGTTTTTTTTTTTTTTTTTTTTTTTTTTTTTTTTTTTTTTTTTTTTTTTTTCGTAGGCTTAAACCACTTGGGTCATTTTCGCCTTAAATCAAGGATTAAATATTATAGTTTATTGTACAAGTCAAAACGTTTTGCAGTTGTCTTGTAAAACGATTGGTAAGTCAGTGTCGATTGCAATATGTTCTCTTTGAGTATCATAAGCCCTACACTCTGTCAAGACGTGTTTAACAGTAACCGGCAACCGCATGTTGGGCTGTCAGTAGGAGGTTCCCGTTCCAT